>OU015692.1:18696277-19935455 GCA_907165295.1 Nomada fabriciana | reverse complement strand
CTAAACAGGAAAGCGAAGGACATTAAAATCTGCTGTTAAATCTCCGGAATTTAATTCTTCATAGAAAACTGAGAATTGTTTAAAAATACTTACATTTCTCTCTTCATCAGTGGCGCATAGAACATCCCCTTCAGTGATGCACTGATTCTACTTCCGATAGCGAATTAAGACAAAACTAACAATAAAAGACTATGTACGCGACCACAAATTATATCGGCGAACAAACTAAGATGCTACTTTCGCGATTGAAATAATTGAAGAGGAGCACCGGTGCTCTGATAAAAATATTAATATCTAGTACGCGAAAAACACTGACTCCACAATCGCGTGTAGCTAAAGTGTGAACGAAAATTTAAGCAGAGCCACTTGCTCTGAAGAAGCTAGAAAACTACGAAGCAAATACTGACTCTACCGACCGCATTGCGCGCGGTCAGAAAATTTTCTGAAAGAAAACATGTTCATCCTATCGAGTGTTTGTTATCAGTGATATATGAAAAATAAATATGCACGAAAAATATGTAAGTATGCATTAAAAATATGGAAATATGCATTAAAAATATGGAAATATGCATTAAAAATATGGAAATATGCATTAAAATATGGAAATATGCATTAAAAATATGGAAATATGCAATCAAAATATGGAAATATGCATTAAAAATATGGAAATATGCATTAAAAATATGGAAATATGCATTAAAAATATTCAAATATGCATTAAAAATATGCAAATATGCATTAAAAATATTCAAATATGCATTAAAAATATGGAAATATGCATTAAAAGTATGCAAATATGCATTAAAAATATGCAAATATGCATTAAAAATATGCAAATATGCATTAAAAATATGCAAATATGCATTAAAAATATTCAAATATGCATTAAAAATATGCAAATATGCATTAAAAATATGCAAATATGCATTAAAAGTATGCAAATATGCATTAAAAATATGCAAATATGCATTAAAAATATGCAAATATGCATTAAAAATATGCAATATGCATTAAAAATATGCAAATATGCATTCAAAATATGGAAATATGCATTAAAAATATGGAAATATGCATTAAAAATATGGAAATATGCATTAAAAATATGGAAATATGCATTAAAAATATGCAAATATGCATTAAAAATATGCAAATATGCCAGGAAAATATTCAAGATTAACCATACATTTTGTGATTATTGTGACATACCAAAACAAAGGCATGTACAAGGAAAACAACATATGCAATAAGTTATTGCATATGTTTTAATATAAAACATAAAAACATATGCATTAACCAAAAAGTGCAAAATAAAAAACCCTATTCCAATTGCAATTACTTAATTGTAATTGGTAAAGAAAATCGAATTGTTTTAATAAGTATTTTAACTGTTGTTGTTTCATCTTAGTATCAGTCGCACATCATATAAAACCAATATGAAAATATAATTCAATTGCTCACATACACAGGCCTTGGCTGCATTGAATTATTAGGCATCATTGCAGCTACTTTATTCCATATAATCAACTCTCTCCATACTCCTGCACCAAAGAATTACAAATAAATAAAACAAGTGCACGAAGGTACTGATAATTGTTATATAGTAAAGCAATAATTCAACTCGAATTCTGTAGAAAATGTGAACATTCGATTTACAAATGTATAGACACACGATGTTAACAAAAGATTTAGTATGAAAGGAATATTATGTGAAATGGTAATTACAATCCTGTTAAATAAACATCAGCGGTATGAGAGTGCAAATAATTGTCGTAGAGCTATTATGAACGCACCTTACAGAGATGTCTTCCTTTTTTTTTGTCTGCTCGGAGTCAAGTAGTAGAATGACAACCTTGACTATCGTCTGTTGCCGTTCGGTTATGTTCAGTACCCAACTAAAGCCAAACACTATTTTTGTTTACGGTTGCTTGCGTTACCTAGAAATATTTCAATGCATACGTTACTTGATAAGTGCCTTTTTTTGTTTCGCGATAAGTTGCCGATATTTTCAGGCAAAGCAAGCTTCCTGACCACAGCCAGAAACAACAATGAAATACTCGGAAATAATTGCTTGTATTATGATACAACTTGTTTACAACGCGACTGTATATCATAGCAGTACTATACGTGATACGAATTATAATTTCATAGAGATATATTGCTACAATTCTACTTATTTCAACAAGAAATTTGAAGAACGCTTACCACGCAGCGAGAACTTGATTTAACAATATGGCGCCGCGTCACCCTGCTTCTGCGCATTCCTGTTTGAACGTGTCGCGTTCGCGCCATTTCTGATTCAAAGCAAGCGAAAGAGACGCCATGAAACAGACTCCAACTGAAATTAGAGATAAATATGTTAAGAATTACCAATATTATAATAATGTTGCTAGAAACTGCAGAGTATATTGCAAAATTATGGAATTCAGAACTGGGAAATACGTATACGCATACGTAAAAGACGATACGTATATGCATGCTCGAATCAATTAAAAAATGCACGCCACACGGTGTGACTCCGTTCACTGCACAATATTTTCTTATTTTCTTTCGACATATTCATTGATATTAACAAGGAAATCACAGAAAACTTTAAAGGCAGGGTAATGAAGACAATGTATATAATTTCCTGCCTTCAAGAATATATTAGATTATGTGACATACCTTAATTCGAAGGACACTCTGAACACGTCAAATCACTACGAGATCCGTTGGGCGAGAGAGGCAGATTTTTGAAATAGGTTGCGCTAATTGGCTGGCGACTGGTTTGGCGGTGGGGGTGGGGTTCTTTCTTTAAGGCGGGTGTTTTTTGAATATACAGTATGAATATTAGTCAACTAGTTGGGTACAAATATATGTATTAGTAATAATAAACGCGTCTGTGTAATAAAATGTTTGTAATGTTTGTTGCGCTATAGAATAAGTAAACTATTTATGTCAAACTAATATTTCTCTTGCCTTGACTTTATTTAATTTACGATTCCTACCGTAGTGTGCGTTTAGAATGTTTTCTATAATCTTTTGACATAGACCCCGACGAGTCAAAGGACTTGGTATAACTCGCATGTGACCAATTCGCCCCATAGCATTCACATTCACATAATCGCATGAGGCCTGTCCCCAACCCTACTTCAGTAAATAATCGTTCTTCAACTGTTCACTGTTCATGTGCAGAGGACGCTCAAGTCAGTGTCGGATTTCTGAGTCGGTATGACCGTCACGGTGGCCCACGAAAGTCCATAAGATGACTTGTCTATTCGTATATCTCGTCGGTGCCTATATTATAGTGTTACGCCATCGCGTTAGCAGGCCTTAATATCTAGTGATATCGAATCAACGATCGATAATACAACTATAACAATCGATAGCGATAATAAATTAGGAGCGAAATTCGAAGCCGGAGCATACGCGCGATAAATAAAGCTGTACATTATTCAAGTACCAGCCGTAGGTTCTCGAACAATAGGAAACTCAGAGCATTCGAATCTTAGAACATCTTAGAACACATATACGACCTCCGGAGGTTGTCAAACCCCACGATATCCTGTTCTGGCCGCCACATGTTCCACCGCTAAACAAAAGGACATCCCAAGAGCCACTTGACTCTTCAGCGAGCTTTCTCCGAGCCTCGCGCTTTTATCCTCAGCTTTCCCGCGTTTTCCCCAAATACGCGCGTACCCTGACGCCCTTTGCGAGAAGCGTAGCACTGCCACCTCCACGCGCCCAAGAACGAATAGAAACCCAACAAGAACCAACCCCATTGGACGCGGACATTTTCGAAGGAGGACCAAGGAACCCAAGAAGAGGAAACAGAGCTGTAATGGAAAGAAGAAGAAGCCTCGCACATCAGATCAATTTAAGCATTTGATCAGAGATCAAATTGAGTAGGGAACAGAGATCAACTTAGCCTTGAACAGAGCTACTTCGGCGAATTACTTAAACAAATAAATACTATCTCTTGAAATAAAACATTGAATCTTTATAAAAGGTAATGTTCTTTGAATATTCCGCGCTTTTCCACAAGCAGAGCGGTTCAGCGCTCCACGGGCAACCGAACCAACACCAAGTCCCCATATCCCACCAATTGCGGCGCAACAATAGAATGGTTACAATCTTAAGGAATTGTAGCACCTAACGCCTAACGGTAAGGAAGAGGTACTAAACAGTATGAAGCGAAACGAATTGCACGATTGCAAGTTTCCGAATCCCTCAAGCATATTTCGTGAATATAGGAGGGTGAAAATGGGCGCGGAAGCTTTTATTTATTACTGTTGTGGAAAATATTGTGTCCAATATCGATAGAATATTAAGAATACTAACAAGCGGACAACAGTGAATGAACAGTATGCGATGGAGTTTCAATTTGCCACCACTTACTTTTTGCCACACACTATGTATGTACATGTATATGGTCACCTATCGAACCTACAAAATCCTTGATGGAGCGAAGTGGCCGAAAATAATTTGAGACGTGTGACGTGACTTGAACTTTTAAGACACGATACGTATGTAAGGGCATACGCAATGTATTTTCTATACATATAGATTTGTAGATGGAACGGAAAGGGTCGAGTGAAATGTGAAAGTCAACAATTGCAGTTCACTAGGGAATATAAGAAAGAGACAAATGGTGAATTGACAAGGTATTACGGTGGTTCAACATTATCGGAATCTGGATCGGGATCAGAATCGGGAAACGTTGCGTGTTGTCTGTCGTGGCGATCTTCTGTAGTTCTGGAGCATATACTGCAGTCAGTTGTCTAGTATATGGAGTGATTGGAAGTTGCGAAGAAAAGTAACGGTGCTGAGCAGGGACAACGACTGGCGGCAGCCTGGAGGGAGCGAGACAGACCGGGAAATCGTGGACTGCAGGCTGTGGGCTGCGAGAAGCAGGCACGGACCAGCCAGTCCACTAAACAAAATATGGACGCCGTAGAGATAAATACGACTGTTTCGACAGAAAACGAAGGGCAGGGCATCGTGTCGACGGTCGAAATATGCCGTGTTTGTCTGCTCGGGAACTTGGTGATGCGGGATTTGTTTCTCGAAAGCGAGGTCGCTTCACTTTCAGCAAAAGCGATGAGTTTCGCTAATGTAAAGGTTAGACATGTAATTCAGAGGTTATGCTGTTTATACGATGCAAGAGCTCGCAGAACTGGATGCGACCGAATAATATGCTGCGCATACGTTGCCCGGTCTCCTACAAATATGTATATATAGATTTGGAGTTGACTTTGATTCCTTTTCTTCTTTTCTGTTCGCCTCCCATATCTAATTCGTGGTATTTTCGACTGAGTCTTTTGCATCGGGTATTCTTGCAGGGATGAAAAGTTTTTCAATAGACGATCAATCGTACTTGTGGGTTGTTTTAGATGTTACCTGGAGATGGCTTACCGACGCATGTGTGTTGTGTATGCGCCGAGAAACTGGAGTCTGCGTACGACTTCAAGTTACAGGTTGAACAGGCAGACACAGTTCTTAGAGAGAGGTTTGTTACCATGCATATCAAAGAGGAGTTGTTTTTCGAGGATGTTGAGGTACACTTGGAGTCAGGAGAGCAAAACGACAGTATCGGCGAGATGCAGGTGGAGAATCATTATCAACGTTCTGCAGAAAGCCTTGCGTCAATGTCTCAGGAGGAGAAAACGTTACTTCTGAAGGATCAATTAGATTTGTTGCAAGTGGATAAGTTGGACGAGCAAGAGCAAGCGATGAGAGGTAAATTCAGATTGGATGAAATACCGTATTTTTTCGACGATAACGAGCCCCTCGTATTTTCCAGAACAGAATAACAGCGCCGTAATAGAGGAAATAATCGTCCAAGCGATTCCCATGGAACAGACATCGGAAGGCTGTCTAAATCAAGACGAGGAAGAAGAAGAACAAGAACGAGATAGCATTCGTGGCATAGCAGTAGATTTAAAAAATGATGTAATGCTGAAACACGAGAACGGCGATTGTCTGGGAAGTATTCAAACTGTGGAACACGATTATATATTACACCAAGAGTGCATGTTATCCAACGAACAGCAGCAAGAACAGCAACAAGAGGAAGAAGGGCAGCAGCAGCAGCAAGAACAAGAACAAGAACACGAAGGAGAAGAGGAAGAAGAGGAGGAGGAGGAGGAAGAGGAGGGGGAGGGGGAGGAGGACGAAGAAGGGGAAGAGGAGGAAGAACGGCAACAACAGTTGACCTCTGCAGAATCGTGTGAACGCGACGATTGCACTGAATACGTAAATTTGTTGGTAAAAGCAGCCGTCGCGACGAACCAAGGAAGTGAAGAAGAGACGGAAAAATTTAATGCTACGATGGTCGATGTTAAAGCTGAGTTACAGACCCAGTGCCAAACCGAGAGCAGAAGAAGTAAACGTAAGCTAGTTCGGCGTAATATTGAAACTGACCGACATTCCGACGAGGAAAATTATTTCGAGAATTTGAATTTAAGTTCTCGACTGAAGAGAACGTCGATCTCTAATAAAGCGGAGAAAATTTTTTTTTTATGCTACTTGTGTGACAAAGAATTTTTATCAAAAAACGTTTTAAAGGAACATATGCATTCGCACGAAGAAGTACGAAGAGCGCTTTCATTGAAGAAAAACGTTGACACACCGCAAAAGAGTGCGAGCTCCTTGGCAAAGTCACCCCCATCGGGTAAAAGGTCGAACAAGTGTCCGTACTGTGGCAAGCAATATATATATATAATATCGTATAGTAAGCATTTGAAAAAACACGAGAGGGAGAAGGAGGCGGGAAAGGAGGAGACAATGCCCCTCGAAATCTCGTTTCACGAAGATGAACACAGTTTAGATCTAGACGATTACGAGGAGGCACGCCGCCAGTTTGATGGGGAATTTTCTCTCCGCAAGAGAGGAAAACAGAAAAGGGAAGGCGAAGGGATCGCGAAGATAGTTAGAGAGGGGATGAAGGAAGAGATAGAGGATCAGCTGGAGAATGAAAATGAGGAGAGGAAAAACGGGAGGGAGGGAGTACACGAGGACGATAGCGAGGATAATTTGTCTAGGGAGGGGGAATTGGAGGTTTGCTGCGACCGCAGAGAAATGTTTGCGTGCGAGAAATGCCCGGAGAAATTTGACAGGAAGCGCAGTTTACGGAAACATGAGATTTCACATGCCACGCTCAAGTGTAACGTATGCGAGGAGGAGTTTGAGTCGCTGGAAAAATTACGAAAGCATCGAATGGGGCACGTTGTCGAAGGCGTGTTAACTGAGCAGGATCTCGAAGCGGATAGGGATAGGCATAGAGATAGAGATAGGGACAGGGACAGGGACAGGGACAGGGACAGGGATAGGGATAGGGATAGGGATAGGGATAGGGATAGGGATAGGGATAGGGATAGGGATAGGGATAGGGATAGGGACAGGGACAACGATAAAGAAAGCGAATCGGCTAAAGATGCGAGCGGTTATGATAGCGCAGTGAAAGAGTGTGTGGAAAACGAGGAAGAAGCAGCAGTAACGGTCGCAACAGGAGGGTTGTTGGAGTGCGAGGGTACAGACAGGTAGGTAAGATGGAAAGATTTTCGAATAAAATTTCCGCGAGAGAATCTAATGGAAAGTTGAATCGTTCTTACGAAACTTACAAAAGCATCGTGTTATTTAGAAACATGGAGTCGCATCGTCGTCGTCATTCAAAGGTCGACTACAGCTGCAAAGTGGGCTGCCAACGGTTCGCAAGCAAGGATCTGTTCCAGAGGCACGCCGAGCATCAGCAGGAACGTTTGAAAGCTTACAAGTGCACGCAGTGCAACAAAACGTTTGGGAACGAACTTACGTTGCGCAATCATTTAATAGCTACCAATCATAAAACGTTCGTCCAGGGTGAAGAATACGACCCCAATAAACGGATTAAAAGGGTTGCTGCGAGGGCAGCGCAAAAAATCATCGACAAAATTAAAACGGAGGACGGTTTGGAGGATTACGACGAGGAGGAGGATAACGAGGATCGTGGTAATACCGCGGATGGAAATTACGCTCGGAATAAGAATAGGCGAGACGTTTCCTCGCAGAGAAAGTACAATTACAAGAAGGAACTGGAATGCGCGAGTTGCAACAAGAGGTGCAGCTCGAAGCAATCTTTGGCAAAGCATATGGAGCAGCACGTGAAGGACGAGGAGCAACGGGTGACAAAGTCGGGCAAGCAAAAGCAGATTGCGGAGAAGAGAGAGCGGCAAAGAAACGGTGGTAACGCGGACCTCGACAGTGGGGATAAGAAGGATGACGATTACGATTCCGATTTCGAGAGTGGTTTAGATTGGCCGATGGACAATCACGAGTGCGCAAAGTGTAAGAAGCGATACAGTACGAAAAAGTCTTTGCTGCGGCATCAATTGTTGCACGAGGAGCCAAACTTTGAATGCGACATTTGTAACGTGAAATTTTACCGCAAGGACAAACTGAAAGCTCATTACGATAAATGCTCGGAGAAGAATCCTGATCAAGTGAGGAAGTGTAACATATGTGGCGACAGTTTCGAAAACAACGAAATTCTGCGCGAACATAGATCGAAACATGTTACCGAGGGTATACTGACGGAGGAGGATTTGAGGGATATCGAGCCGCGGGCCGAGGAGAAGAAGCCGGGGGAGAAGATTGGTAGAAAGAGGAGGACCGATATCGTTGGTTTGGAGTGCACGGAGTGCAACAAGCAGTACACGTCGAGGAAGGGCCTCCTTAGACATATACAAGTCCACGAGGGGAAAAAGTATTTGTGCGACATATGCCCGAAGAAATTTTACAGGCGCGAGCATTTGAAGATACACGTAGCGAAACACAACATGATTAAACCGTACAAGTGTACGCGTTGTACCAAACGTTTCATCAAAGAGGATCAGCTAACGAATCACTTGTCGAAGCACGACCGTACATTCAAGAAGAATAAAGAGACGGATAGCTCGAAAAGATTTCTTTGTGAGATTTGTTCAAAGAGTTTCACGCAGTCTACCACGTTAATCGCTCATCTTAGAGCCCACAACGGTATAAAGCCGTACGTTTGCGAAGTATGCTCGCGCCCATTTACAACGAATGCTTATTTGAAAATGCATATGAGAACGCACACTCAAGAGCGACCATATATTTGTCAGTACTGTTCGCGAGCGTTCGCTCGCGCCGACACACTCGCTAATCATTTAACTTCGCATACAGGAGAAGCGAAATACCATTGCAAGTATTGCCCGAAAAATTTCCGCCGCCTCAAGTCTCTTAAGGAACACGTTTTCATTCATACCGGCCAAAGGCCTTACGCCTGTCCAACCTGCGATAGACGATTCAACAATAACGGGAGTCGATACGCTCACAGCAAACGGTGCAAGCAAAACTTCCTTCAGAATCAGAATCAGAATCGAGGTCAAGCGTTAACCGCGCAAGTACAGCCGGTTCAAAATCAGCAACGAGTGCTGCAACAGGCCGCTGCTCTTGCTCAAGCTCAAGTGATTAAGGCACAAAATATTAAAACCATTACCATTACCAGGCAAACAGACGCAGTCGCAGCCGCAGCTCAACAAGCGGTTATGCAACATCAGGAGATACTGATGCCACTCATCCTTCCACTCACGGTTACTCTTGCCGATGTCGGTGAAGAAGTTATACTGCCGGAAGGAACGAAAATATTTACAACTTCGTAAGTTGTGATACGATTTCTTGACGAGACATTGACGCTTCTCGCCATTGTATTATATACGTTGTATATCTTTGTTTATATTGAAATATGAGGCGTTATAGCCGAAACCAATATGGTGATCGGGTTAATTTCTTTAGAAAATGGGGAACCTTAGAAACGGGGGAAAGCAATGCAGCCATGGGAGCATTTTACTCGAATCGTTCCAAGTCAACCTAATTCATTTCGAATACCCAAACTATCAATTGTATGTATGCTACCTAACAAGGATATATGTATATTTGGCAATTGGTCGATACGGCGACTAATTAATCGTAAGTTTTCCACACTTGCGAGGCTTCAAAGCTTCACAGCTGCTCTATTAGTCTCGTTCAAACATACTCCCTCGTCAGCCCGAAAATTGTTGTAGATACACGAGTACTACGTACATACTATACGTACGTATCGTCCCATTTCCATTCCCTTCCCTTCCCTTCCCTTCCCTTCCCTTCCCTTCCGCGTCCTTCATTTCAGACATTTATCATTTTCTTCGAATCGATGATGTCGATGATGTCGAGTGACGCGAACGCAATCCTATCTCCCTAATATACCTGTTGATGAATTCGTACGAGCGGCATCGTTCGTTAATATGGTCAACAATGATACTTGGATACGGCCAGCTGATATTGTCAGATCAATATTCGTTTCGGATTCGAGGAATCGCTGAATTTGTTTCAGTGGACGAACCTGTTGTTTTCCAATAATGCGTTCAATAGATTATTATCATTTTATTCTGAAACATGACTGTGATGTACATAAAGATTGATTTTAAACGTACGAAAACCATTATCCAAAGATTGTACTATACATAGCACAGATAGTGCAACATAACTTTTTTACGAAATATGCCTTTCGATCGTTTGTCTAGAAAGAAAGAAAGAAAGAAATAGACGGTGGGAGTTATAAGATTGTATAAAAATAAAGAAATTCTGTATAAAAATAACATCGCGTTAACAGTAACACCGAAAATAATTGCATTCCTTGTGTGATGTGACCTGAAGACGTAGCGCGTGCAGGAATGCAGGTATTTTTACGATCCGTTGTATGCACGCATTTAATCGATCATGTTGTTCAAATTGTACAAGAATTCTGCAGATCACAGTCTTGCCTACGTATACGCGTCCTTCATACGGTACATAACGCGTATAAATGTTCGTGAAACACACGGGGAAAGTATTAACAAGTCTTGCAAAACATCAGGCATATGCTCTGTCGTATTACAGTGTATTATAGAAAAAAATGTGTTGAAATTCAGTTCCAGCAGACGCGGATCGTGATTTATGAATTATGATTGATGACTTATGTATTTGTATATAGATTTAAATACTGTGAATAAAACTGCGTTGCACTCGTGTACACGTCAATGTATCAATGACCGTCTTCGATATATTAACACGTATTAGTCTACAACACCATATGCTCAACCGTCGATCACCCATAAAACATTTATACCCGAGGTTCCCAAATTAACGCGACCTAACATACCGTGATCTCTTGTCTTGACGATGTATAGAAACAACAGAAGCGTATGAAACAAGTTGTTCCTACCCTGAAAATGAAACGGGCAAGCAATCATTATTTGGTTCAGGCCTATATTTTATCGCGGAATAAGGAGAAATTCGCGAAAAAAATGCGAGGCGATCTGATTAAATTCGCTTACACGTTGAATTTCCTCGTAATCTGTGGGCGGTGAATCCCCAGAATGTGCTAAACTATAATACGGTGGATTCATAGACTGGCAAACTATTATCGGTCCTTTGCTGCGAGGTAAAACTATTCCCGACCTAGCCATGTATCGTGATGTGAACGGTCGTGCATCCGGTTGATCCAAGGGGGCTTCCAGTTGCGTGTCCATGTACGTTGATATCATGTGCATAATGATCTAAAGCAATAGGAAACCGATATATGCTTTCGGTTGTTTGCCTAACGGTCCATAGTTTTCAGTAGAATTTAATTACCGCAGAGTCGGTCGGCAAACTGGAATCCCATTCTTTGCCGTTGTGACCACCACCACCGTTCCACTTGAACTCGCTCATAGAACCTCCTTTCGACAGAGTTTTGATCCTTTTGACTAAATACTGCTGATTGTTAGAAAGTTCCAAGAAAGGTACCAAAGTTGGTAAAGTAGGAACAGCGGTAATTAAAAATGCTGCTTGGCCAAGCTTTCTCAATCTGTCCAATCCAACGCAGCCAGGTTGAGAATCGCTTAAACCATGACGCGCCAACGCCAAACAAACATTGTCGATCTCTGTTGCCACTCGTTCGACCACGGTTTTGCTGATCCACTGAAATGGGAAAACGTGATCGTTTTGTTACACCGTTTCGTTTGCATCCACGTATTATCCGTTCGCCAGGAGACGGCATATGTGGTGCAGGGAGGTCGAACTGGGTGAGAACGCAATATGCTGATAATTGCCATCCCTTGGCGAACGGACAATAGAATAACGTATCCGCTTTACTTGCCATACGAAGATTAGCCGTCCACTCGTTAACTTTTCCCGGATCGATTCTATACTTTCTCCAAACGTTCGGGGCACCATACATGCCTCTAGGTGAATTTCCCTCTTCTGTACCAGGGCTGGCTGTCTTTGACTTGTCTAGAAGAAGGTGAAAAAACTGGCTTCAATTGTTCATGAATTACTGTGAAAAAGAAATATAGCAAATTTTAAGGGTACAAACTTACCGATAATAGATGCTAATTGGTACGTGCATCTTCTTAATAACGGCGAGACTTCTCCAGGATTTCTTATAGCTGGATGAGACCAGAATGAGCTGAGTAAATTTGAAGGTTGATCGATATCTGTAGAGAGTACGTGTTTCTTTTGACGAGCTTCTTCCAAGTAACTTTGTAGCTCTTTCTCATTTTGTATCAAATCTTCGCTAGTTACATTGCCGTTTGTCGATACGTTCAGGGATTTGTTGAAAGATGCATTAGGGCTTGACGCTGATTTCTGTGACGTTGGACTGGAGCAATACTTGAAGAACGGGCACGGCGGAGAAAAGTCCTCTTGAAAATAAAATGTTCAAATTACTCTCTGTACACAACTTGTCCACTTTTCTAAAAACACCGGTCTGCATACAATGGAAGAAAGAGTTAACCGTACTAGATTCGCTCAATCCCGAAGAACCAAGCGAAGTCATTCTATTAAGTCTATTGAGACTTATGCACGATAAATTTAAAGGGGTGATCGGTTCCGATGCCTTCTGAGACAATGTTATTTGGTTTTTAAACAACGGGTCATCGTCCGATACGCCCAACAGACGTCTTTGCTTGGGGCTCAATAAAATGGGTCGAATAGTGAGACTGGTCCACGCGTATCTTGATACATGATAAAGTGCGTTCAATGCAAATATCGATGCTAAACACCACTCTGCCCAACAGAACGGTATGTACGCTGCACCTCCGTATAATCTAAGAAATAATCATATTAATAACATGTGGCTTCCTGTCAAATGTTGATACAGTGAACAAATACGATACATCGTTCATTGGATAGAAAAATTAGTCACATGTCAAAGACGATGATGCCGAGTAAAGAAGTATTTACGAAAAACCACGTGATGCTATTTCTTGCTTTATTTTGTGCCTGCCTTATATCCAATGTTTGTTCCACTTGTGGTTTAGCGGTCAAAACTCTATAAACAGATACCTTTCAAGTAGTCACATGTATCATTCTTTTCTTTCACATTTATACCTGCGCTGATTTACCTTGCATTAGGTGAAATACACCTCATTGGAGACCTGAAGCTAGTCATTTTCTTCAACTTTCTTTCCCTTTTATCTTTTTTACAGATTTTATGCTTTGCAAAGATTCAATCCAACACAGAGCAAATACAAAACATACAACGATTTTCCATTCTTGCAGTTACATTGTACATCCATGCATCTAGGAATGGCTACGATCTATCGATTTTTTTTACTATCGATCAATAGACATCGATACCATTGAACCAACCATATTTTTGTATGCTTTTCGTAATTGGATGTACTCCAATGTATGTACTCGATTGCTGCGAGAGTTGCTATTGATACTAGAGATCACCCGTTTTACTCGTCGCTACTTGTATATTAAACTTACCGGTACTCTAGACTCTAGACGCGTCATTTTCCCTACACGTGCACCCGTGTATTTAACCATTGATAGCAATTGGTCGGTGCCAGCTGTATCGATACATCGATATTTCATTCCGCGCCTCACCGAACGCTCCTTATGCATATACATATACATATGCGTACATATGCGTAGTATGCATACGTACAGCCACAGCCTACTCTAGTACTAGCCGTGCTGAAGGAAAAAATGGCAACACCGCGAGAGACTAGTTGTGATATACATATATGTTTACCTAACTCAACGCACCCTACCGGCGTTCCAGGCTCCCTCTACCGAACTCTCAGTTTCCCGCTTAATCTTCAAATGTTTACACACCAATGCGTATTCATCATTAGTAGGCTATTTAACAAAATTTAAAAGTAAGTGCAATAATGCGGGTAAGTTTTATTTATTAACTGTACAGGTCTTTATCTTTTTGTGTAGCACATTTATTTAATACGATCTATTGTTTTTTCAATATATTTCAATTTAGAATTAATAACATTTTAATAGTATCATATATACATTTTTACAAAGTTATATTTATTATATACATATAGAGTTTTCGGAAAATTTGTTTTACATTGATCTTTTCACAAACTTGGTACTATATTTATTAGTTAATAATGCCACGACGTTGTTGTGTTCCGAATTGTAAGGGAAATTATGATAGTAGTTTAAAAGAAAATAATTATAAGTCTATATTTTTATTCCCCAAAGATGAGCATTATCCGATTTTGTTGTAGATGATTCTATTAAGATTTATATATCCGGTTATGGGTCCCATTCTGTTGCTAAAAAATTAAATTGTAATATATGTAAATTATTAATTGTGGAGGATAAAATTACTGCTATAAATAATGTATATTTTGATCACTTACAAAGAGGTGGTCTTTCCATTCCTACAGAAGAAGTAATAACCTTATTTACTCATATGTGTGCAATAATGGAAGCCATAATAAATGGTACCAATTTGGAATTAGATTTTCTGAAATCTGGAAATCATAAGCACATTTTATGTAAATTAACATATATTAGTATTCAATCAAATATACATCACTTGGCATTTTCAGATACATGCATTTGTGATAAAGATTATCACAGTATTTTGTTCAAACTATTATCAATTTTGTCTAATATTTTATTAAATGATTACGTCAAAACTATAAACAATAGTCAATTAGAAATGCATGCACATATAATTTCTAAAAATCGTAAAATAAAAACTTTCAATAAAAACTAAATTCTCAATTCGTCTTTTTCAATTTAACTCTTTTTAAAACATTAGTTTTCATATATTTGACTTATTCTTTCCAGTATGTTTTAATGCATTAATAGAGTTTTTTATTTGTCTTTATCTATATTTATTTATTTATTTTCATATATTTTTGCTTTTTATATTCTTATTATTAATGTTATTTCACAAGATTTAAGGTTTTATTAGCAGTATTTCAAGAGAATGTATGTTTTGTTATTAATATTATTCAATATCATTTTATTTCTTGTTATCTATTCTAAAATTTGTTTTTTTATTTGAAAGATTATTTGAATTTTCATTGAATTAAAGTGATATATATGTTTTTCTTTTACTGAGAATAAAAACAAAAATGTTTTTATCATGGTTTTATTTTCAGAAATTTATTTTATTTTATAAAATGGGATGATATGGCTATTGGCGAACCACCAATTACAATTACAAGTAACAATTACAAAGCTAGCCTTTAATACGATTTTATAATTACCTGCACAACTTTTCCCTTCAATAACCCATTATCCAACCTCTTTCCGTGTTCATCTAACCTCTTTTCGTGTTTATTTATCCTCCTTCCGTGTTCACTTAACCTCTTTGACTTCGTTTGAATTATTTTGTCTATTTCTCGTTTCTATTAACTTTTATATCACTTCATTCATTTCCATATGTTGCGTTTTAGTTTAAAGATGATTCTATTTCGCTTCATACTTATATTTTCTTAAAACCACTGTAAAATATTTCCAATATTATGTATCACATCACCAAACCAGTCCGAGAGACCACAAAATGTAAACCACATTTATAACTATTAGTATACTTTAATATCACTTCTACTTACCATAGTTATAATATTTATATATAACTTAGACATAATTAATCAAGAATTGTGTACTTTAACGTAATTTTCTATAAAAAAAAGCGTTAATTGTAAACCCAAGTACAAGATTCCCATTACTGAAAGTAGGCCTCCCGATCGGTAAACACGCGGTGTTGCCACGTTCATCAGCACGGCTAGTACTAGAGTAGGCTGTGGTACAGCTAACGCTGTCGTTGGGCAAGTTGAACAAATCCTGCTTTGCCACGCGTGTGAACCTATCGTAAGCACGTAACGCATAGAAAGTGTAGAAACCAGCCACACTATTCAACGCAAGCAAGTAAAGGGTGGCTCAATTCTCGTCACGCTCTCATATAATCTCCATGTTCCCTATATACATACATAGGGACACAATGCATTACAGCCCGGCAGTGACGAAGTCATAGGGGAAAAGGATGGGCCAATAGAGAAAAGCTTGGTAGGTCACGTGGTTCGCGAGGTAGTCTAACCACGAGCGGAATGAACTACCGTCAACAGAGCCGAACAAAACGCAAAGAGAGGAGGTTAAGTTTGCTCCTGGGTGAATCGAAAGAGAAAGACAGAACGACAGGTAAAGAAGGATAGTTGTATAAACCAGAGTAGGAAAAGAGATGGTAGATCGAGAACGATAGAAAGTACTGAAAGGAGACACAGGACAGCGTGTAACGAGCGAAAGAGAAGGAAGCGAAGAGGAAGGGAGAGGTACGAACGAGAGAAGAAGCAAGTGCACAGGCTGGCAGACGGACCTGTCCGACTCACGGCCCCAATCTCGTTCTTGCGTTTCAGCTGTCCTCCTGTGCCTCTGGTCACCGTCACCAGGCACATTCGATCACTAGAGGCGCGCGACGCAGCAATACCTTCGGTTCGGTGCAAAGAAAAAGAGAAAAATATATATATGTGTGTATATGTATGCAATTAAATAGTATATATATATATACATATATCATATATCTACATATATACACAAACATCATACACACAACAGTGCACGTACGCACATACACACGCCCGGAACATATACATACAGTACAGCGTAAATATAGAAAGAGAGAAAGAAAAGAAAGAGGAAGATATCAAAAGAGAGTAAGAGCGAAGCGGGCGCCGTTACGATAAAAGAAGTTTTTCGGAGAGCGTATTCGGGAGCACTGAATGGTCGAAGCAGCTATGCGCCACGCCGTCGTAGAGCTCTTAGCTAGCTAGTTCTGACTACGGGAGGTCTCAGGCCGCAGTTACGACCTCGAGAACGAGCGAGTTCGCCTCGCGAAGATGACCATAATAGTCTTTTTGATCGACACATCGGCCTCCATGAATCAGAGGGCATATTTGGGCGGGCGACCCACGCTTTTGGATGTAGCCAAGAGCGCCGTGGAGACTTTCGTAAAGGTACGCTAGTCGCACAGCTTTCCCGGCCGGGAGATTTGATTGTCTCTATGTGGTTACTGTCGAGTGCGTCAACTCGAATGATCATCGGAAAGAGCATTGTGTTAACGGCCACTTGTATTTACCTATCCCGATTCGATTCTTAATCGTTTTCTTTTTCAGGTAAGACAGAGATCGCCAGAGAGTCGTGGTGATCGTTACATGCTCCTGACCTTCGAAGATCCGCCCCAGAATATCAAGGTATGTTTCCTTCGTATTTCCCTGACTTTACGTTCGCATCGTTCACAGTTTCGTATGTTTTCTCGTTTACCCTTTTTCCAACATCTTTCTATCTCTCTCGCGCCCGCAGCGTACGCACACGCACGCACATCCACACCCGCATACGTGCATACGTTCCGTTTGCCAAGTTCCAATGTATAGTGTAGTGCTCCATACATGAGTACATATCTCCCCGAAATTTTGTTAATACGCCGCTTCAATTTTCCCCATCTGTACTCATTCATGATTTTATTGTCGTTAACGACTAGTCGATGTATGCATTTCGATCGCAATATTACTTGTTCCCTTCGGTTGCCGAGTAATTGATGTTCAGCAAGGAGGTACTAAAGTGCAACGTGCACTTACCGCATTGTGGGTTGGGACACATGGTGGGGGCCTTTCTTCACAAATGTATACGCGCCAATTTTTCGAAATTGATATGCACGACTTTGCCGACCAGTCGAACATTGTTCCTTTTCGTTGGAAATTTAAACAGCTGTCGTGATTAATTTTCTTCTGGAAACCTTTCTTTGCTTTTATTTTTGTTCCATAACACGCTACGATTTAATTTCATGCCCTTCAATTGCATAATCGAGGCAAGTATATTGCAAGCTGAAGTCAAGATTTTTCTTATTACAGGTTTGAATATGGTGATCTGGCACACGGCTCAAGAATGGGTCAAGGTTGAATATTGTTACAAGGATTAAGGTACTGTCGCCAGTTTAATAATGGCAGAGGATCGGGAAGAACTTTCCACACGACAGTGGGTACTGAGACAATAAAGAATTATTGTGAATCTGATTGGCGTTGACTAGATCTAATACGTTTTGAAAAAATATTAATATAAAAATATTATCCATACAACATGTAATGAATGTCTTATATCTATTATTCTTCGTTGTCTCAACATCTACTGTTGCACAGGAGTTCTTGTCGCTGCTCCATTATTGCAGAACTTTTGTGACAGAATTCCAAGCCTCGTAACAAGTTGCAATCTTGCATTTTTCTTGAACCATTTGTCACATTCTTTATAGATTACATATACATATAGTTATCGATATCTAAAGTCCTTTATTAACTTGTAAGAAATCATGTTCGATATATAGTTCTTGTTTTCTTTGAATGTACAATTAATTATACATTTCTTTTATTCTAGGCTGGCTGGAAAGAAAATTTAGCAACTTTCATGAACGAGCTTAAAAATTTACAATGCATCGGACTAACGACATTAGGCGCTGCTCTGAAACATGCTTTGGACGTTTTGAATATAAATCGTATGCAGACAGGCATAGACACGTATGGTCAAGGAAGATGCCCTTTTTACCTCGAACCATCAGTTATCGTGGTGATCACGGATGGAGGAAAATATACAACTAATAGTGGAGTTAATCAAGATGTAGGTTCATTAAATATTTATTTACATTTTTCTGAGTCGTTATTGGATTGATACATATACATATACACATAGATATATAGATATATAGATATATAAAGCGAAAATATCGATTGCAGTTCACATTACCCATGCATTCTCCTATTCCTGGATCTGAATTAACAAAGGAACCATTTAGGTGGGATCAAAGATTATTTTCTTTGGTACTTCGTTTGTCTGGAACCCCGGCTGTTGAAAGAGATACAGGTTTAGTTGCGAGTGATTTATCTCCCATAGATGCTATGTGCGAAGTTACTGGAGGTACGAAAAGGACATTGTGAATAATATTTCTTATTCTTCTATTCAAAAAGTCTCGAGGTAAAAAATTGATTGCTGATTCTAGGTCGTTCGTATTGTATAACATCTTTTAGAATGATGATGCAATGTATAGACTCTTTGGTGCAAAAAGTACAATCTGGTGTGGTGATAAATTTCGAAAAAATTGGCCCAGATCCACCACCCTTAAATAATGAAGCACAGCATGTGGAGGACGATGAAAACGAGGATGAGAATAACGCAACGAACGGAGCGCGAATCTATCCAGGTAATCCAGCGGTAGCAGGAAACACAGCCTGGCATTCTTGTAGAAGACTGATTTACGTTCCAAGATCTGCTCAGAAAGGCTTTGCAGTTGGTTTTTGGCCAATACCAGAGAGTTTCTGGCCTGATCTCGGTGCTAGTTCTTTGCCACCTAGATCTGCTCACCCGAACGTAAAGTTTACTTGCACCAGTCAAGAACCTATGGTGATAGAAAATCTTCCATTTGATAAATACGAATTAGAGCCGAGTCCTCTGACGCAGTACATATTGGCTAGAAAGCAACCAACGATTTGCTGGCAAGTTTTTGTCGCCAATTCCTATAAATCAAGTGACGTGGGTCATCCGTTTGGATACTTAAAAGCGAGCACGAACTTAACGTGCGTTAATCTATTTGTTATGCCGTACAATTATCCAGTGCTTTTGCCTTTGCTGGAAGAACTCTTTAAAGTGCACAGACTGAAACCAACCAACGAATGGCGAACGCAGTTTCAAAACTACATGAGAACTATGCCCACTTATTACGCCGCGGTAAGTGTGTAATTGATAACATAAACATTTCATTGATCCAATATTCCAATACTTTTTATATTTCTTCGCATTTCTTCGCATTTCTTCATGTTTTGCAGTCCCTCAGGAGAGCTTTAACTAGGATGGGTGCCCCTGCACCATTAGCGCAAACATTAATACCTGATAATATGGATAATTCATTATCTTATAGTGTTTTAAATTATTTAAAACGACTAAAAAATCAGGCAAAAATCGAATTCGACAGACTTTGCAATGAGGTTCTTTCCAAGCAACTCGCTACTGCCAACATGACAAAAAATTTAGGAAATGGGGGTACAACAACGATAACAGAAGGAGTCAGAGTTATTCCGAGAACTCCTTTAAAAAAGGACTTGGTAAATATTTGTGATTAACCATGAAACTGTGTTTTTCATCATTTTATTATCTTGCTATTCTATTATTCTATTATTATTTCCAGGTATCGCACCCATTATTGCAAGACAAATTCACTGGATTGAGGGATCAAGTAAACGAGTTCGGTGGTTTTGTTGTTGGATTAGTTAGAAACCAACAACGTGGTGCGCACAGTTATAGAAACGCGTTCGATGTCCCACGAAAATCTCTTTTGGATCAAGTTGTTAGAATGCGTGCAAATTTCCTGCAACCTGGTTTAATGCATACTAAATTACTCGATGACGATTACGTCCATTCGATGCCTTTGGCGCAAATGGGAAATTACCAAGAGTACTTGAAGCGTATGACTCCACCATTAAGAGAAATAGAGAGTACTCCTGTTAGGCAACATATGTTTGGTAAGTTGTCATTCTTACGAGAAACTAAAGAAAGTTACGTTCCGAGAATATCTGCACGAACAACTATCGCATTTCCTGTGTTTTAATTTCAGGTAATCCCTTCAAGATAGATAAGAGAATGATGGTTGACGAAGCTGATATCGATATGGTTGGAGCAACCTCTTCAGCCTCGAAGGGTGGGCTCAAGCGTACACTGGCTGCTTCGGACGGAGGAGGGTCACTTTCATCGAAACCGCCACCAAATAAACGAAAACCGGGTCCAATTCCTAAGGATGTAGTTGTCCGAAGACCATCGTATACGCCTACGAATACTCCAGCGAGTTCGCCGGTACCCTGGGTCGACGATACGAAAAATCAAGTGACCCCGACTGCCGAGACGAATCAAGTACCATCGAACACAATAAACTCTGCACCTAGTGTATCGAATACACCGAGTGTGAATTCTCCTGAGAAATTAGTTAACGGCCTTGCAGAAATGCCATCGGTACCAGCTTTCGAACCAATTCCAGTAGAGCATATCAACAATCATGTGGATGCTCCGTCAACTTTAACAACATTAACACCGCTAGTTAATCATGTTGACACACCCAAGAGCGAAATGAAGATCGTTAAGACAGAAAAGCCAGAAAAGCCAGAAAAGCCAGAAAAGCCAGAAAAGCCAGAAAAGCCAGAAAAGCCAGAAAAGCCAGAAAAGCCAGAAAAGATAGAAAAGACGGATAATGTTAAAAGCGAGTGTTACAAACTACCTCCGAATGATTGTGTTGAAAATAGTGTGAAAGTTGAACATTCGGTCGACGAACGATTGTCGAATCATGTCGAAGAAAAACGCGAGCCGAGAGTAGAGAAGGACAAGGTCTTAACGAAAAAAGAATTGGAGGACATCAGAAGACATAACTTATCCGTTCGGGAACTTGTATATAAAGAAGTACGAAGAAGAGGAACAAGTAAGTTGAAATGAATTTCTTTCAATCTTTATATTTACAATCTAATATGTACAAGTAAGTACCTAGGTCGGTCTGAATAACGATATATAATGTTTTTTTTCAGATCACGCAACACTATTTTCACATTTACACCAAGTTCAAGGAACTCTAGATATACGACTTGCATTCGTGCGAGACACTATGAAAGAATCTTTACGATTCAAGAGACGTAATTTGGCATTGTTACTAGAAGAATATTTAAAAAACATACAGGAAAATAACTGGTCTCTAAAGCATAAGGTGAATCACAATGGTGCCACAAAAATAAGTTAAGATTTCGTTGCTTAATCAGGGCATTATTTCAATAAGGAAAGTAACGATCTAGCGAACGATGAAGAAAGTTTAAGTGGGTTACAATGCACCCCGATAAAAGCAAGTTGTATATCTGTAAAACGATAAGCGTATTAACGTTTAAGCATGTATGTTCCAAAGGCGCGCGAAGTGATAATAATTGTTAAATCTAATGAAACGAAATAGCATTTTGTACGTCAATCAAGGAGATATGGTTTTCATGCTCCTTTTATTTCCTTTCTTTTTTCTCTTCGAGACTGTACAGTTGGTAGAAATATGTTTCTTTCTGTCTAAAATTAGAAATGGCGTTGGACAATGAAGTCCCTTCAGCAGACATTTCAGTAGTCCTGTAATCGTATATTTAAGATTCATTATTTGCAAGCTGCTGTACGTGTTTATTAATTGTAGGAAACTTCATATTTCAAGGTTTTAATTGAGTTGCCCTACATCTTTCATACAAACTCGGCGTTCAAGAGTTATTCGTGTACAATGTACAGTATAGAATGTAACGCCGTATTAGTTCTTGCATTTAGTAAAAATAATAATACGTTGTTTATGGCAACCCAACATCTGTCTTTTGATTATAAAAGTCACGTATGAATTTGACACTTCAAATGCAGGCATTTGAAACATTTTCTTTTTTTTTCTTTTTTCTTCTTTTTTTTCTCCATTTTTTTCTTTTTTTCTCTTTTTTAGTGCGGATAAGGATCGATTGTATCCCTATTTTGACTTTATTACATACATTTTCAATCAATTAATGTAGATATAATGCTCTGGAGAAGTACGATATTAATCGAGTAGCAAAATTCTACCAGCTGCGCAATCGAAATTCTTGATCAATTGAAAGAGAAAGAAATACATATTATCTTTGACTGCGACCTGTCCTTTTCTCTTTTTTTCTTCTTTCATGAAAGTGTTAGCATACATCATTGTGGTCTAGGATATAAATATGCAAATAAATTCATTAGCTTATAATGTACTTTGTAAATTTTCATGTTTACATTGTTAATATTATAAAAGTAAATTTCAATATGATTTCTATGAATAAATGGGAAAAAACGTTTATACGCGAATCTAGAAATTGAATACATATCTTCCGTTTTAGAAAGAAGAAAAAGGAGATTGTAAAAAATTTACATTTTATAGGTAAAGGATGCACATATTTATATTTCATCATGTAATTCGTTGCATTAAAATACTTTGGGAATGGAACTTGTTCGATCAATGCGAATCTTTTTTTCAAAGAGCAAAACAACTGCTCTTTATAACTTTACCAAGGATTGAAGTTATTCAAAAAGTGTCCACGCAGGGTTGACGGTGCCTAATGCTATTCACGATTAGTAGTAAAAATTGTTTCTATTTTTGACCTGCTTCTATGATTTTGATTCAATGTACGTTCTATTAACGGATATAGTAAACTTTGTATCAATCTGGACAGAGTTTATGAAAGCCACGCATATTTGATATTGGATAAAGACAATTTATGTCGGACAAAATCCATAAAAATTTGTTGTTCCGGGTTGAATAGAAGTGGGTTGAAAAGGTCTATGGCGATAGCAATGATTTCTATAAGTAAGAAATCAAAGTCAAAGTCACATGTTACTGGCTAGTAGAAGCAACAGTGATTTCACCAGAAATTAGCTACATTGTACTAGATTACACGATCAGCTAGATTATCTTACTTGTCGATCAGTTAAATATACATTCTTTACTCATATTATAGCTGTACACATATAAAGCGGAGAAAAGTTCCAAGGGCTGTGGTAAAATGAACTACAACATATCAGGTGTCTATCGTACAATTGGGAGTTTGTGGAATTTGTGGAAGTTGTGGGAGTTATCAAAATTATAAAATTTCAATATAAAAGGGCTCGCTCTTTGATTTTCTACGAATACATTTTTATACGAAGATTAGAATAATTGCCCTTTTGTATTTAACCAGTCAATCTCTAGTAAGATAATCAATCTGAACTTTTGTACAGGGTCAGTAATTATCTATTCTGCTCTTGTAAATCTAGTAGCGAAATTGTATATGAAATAGTATTTATTAATTGAAACCGTTAAATGTTTAATAAATTATTTTATAATAACGGAGCTTAGCTGAGTCTCGGGGACAATGATGCTAGACGCTTATCGGCTCCACGAGGATATTAATAAGAAAGTGGAACGAGTAAAACACAAAGTGCGATTCTATAATGAATTAATAGACGATAAGAGAGTCTATGTCAGAGTAAGTAGAATAATTGGATAAGATTTTTGTTACAGAAATCGTCATTTATGTAATTAATGTGTCAGTATTTATACGAGGCAAATTAATCGAAGCCAATTATAGAACATGTGAGGAGGATAAAAGAACTATTGTATAATATTTTTACTAAATTAATGTATCTTGTAAATTGATAAAGGAATATTTCTTTATCATTTTTTTGATAAAGATGAGTTTTATAAATGATATATATAAAAATCATTGGGAAAGTAAGAAGCAAATAATGGATACCATTTCACATTTGAGAGAAAAGAAATATTTGAAAAAATTCCAATTTGATATAAACATCGTTCATGTGTTTCTCATTATTTTCTTTACTATACCCAATACCTAATTTATTAGCATTGGTATGTGCCATATGCATTAATTGTACAAAACATGTAAATACATAGTAAATAAGCATAGATACACAAATATATATCAAAGGATACCAATAGCACGATTTATATTGGAGTGACTGTTCGATTTTTACGTTCATATTTGAAGAAAAGTGACAACAAGTAATATCCTGAAAAATAATAAATCGAGTGATGAGTGCAACAAGAGTCTTCTTCGTGTTTGATTCCAAATATTAAACAAATTCCCGTGAATATATGTTTACTTTCTATTTGTCAATTTGAAATCGAATTCTGTTTGTAAATACATGTATTTAAGTTTTAATGGAATATGAAGCTAAGGTTAGGTTTATCCCCTCGTGCCGCTGCCTCAAATTCAATTGTAAATTTTCGTTACTGTACAATTTGCTGATACAACATACAGGAAAAGGCATAAAAAACGATAGGATTGTTTATAGATGACGATGATGTTAGAAGCCTACCACTGTACGAGAGCCACAATGAAATTTTCTCCTGCGCCTATTTGTTGAACAATTTACGATACAATATGTTATTTTATATATCGAACATCCAATGATCATACCCTATAAGTATTTTCGGTATTATTTAAGGACAAAGTTTGTTGCACACTCATCGGGACAAACTGTAGTACAAACACAAGTCTCAGACGCGAACAACTTTTATTTTTATTGTCATTACATATAAGTGAATTACATTCATTATCATATTCTGCATTCTACATTTTATAACGTACCGAAGTGGCAAGTAATACGTACCGTACCGAAGTGACAATAGAAATCTTCCGCACTTTGTCTCCAAGATTTCAATTAAGGGCAGACAATTACCTTATTTTCCACATACATATTTCATAGATAGTAGAGAATATTCATCGCTCTTTACCGCAGCAATTTGTGAGTCAGTTTCCCCAACAAAGCTAAAACTGCTTTGAAATAATTGGGAATTTGAAGAAACGAGAAGTATCGATAACTGTAGTCGATAGTGGAGACTTTGTAAAAAATCGGCAAGTACGATGTCGTTTGGAAGGGATCAGAGACGGTGGCCGAGAGGCTAGAAGCTCACGTCAAAATGGCCGCATTTTAGTCTACAGACGATTTTTCTTTACTGTTTGCCAACAGCCGCATTAAGGGCTTGGCAGTGTTCCCTAAAGTGGCAAGTCTATTTCGCCGGAAATTTCCTTATAGAATAGCCTGAAAATTTTCGTGAAATAGAACAAACTTCGGTAAGAAAATTGAACCGCATAGTTCCGCTGCCAAATAGCCGGGCCAAGCCCATTGTCTATTGACTAGTTAGTTTAGAGTTTCGTGTTTCGAGTTCACGGTTTCAAGAAAACACATTCTGTTCCCTCTGTTAACGTTGTTACGTTTGTTGATTGCGATTCAACTAATCAAATTCAATTTGCAGTACGGATAACATACTTAACAATTTACAAACATTGTCAAATTCGTACCTAACTGACAATTAGTTACTGTTTTTAAAATTACGAAACCACTATTCCGCAATATATCTTACTTACTACTTACTGACCACTTTGCACAACACTTTGCATAACATTTTGCGTACACGGTTAATTATAAATGAACATTACGACAAAGCTGTTTGCAATATTCTTATCCACTAGTCTTGTTGATTTCAGGTTCTGCTATAATTTTTTCACATAATGTTACGCCACCAACATCACGCGATGCAAAACCAACTTCGCGATCACAACAGGTTTGTAGCGGTTCGTCCGGTGTTACTTAGACAATGAAAGGAAAGCATGCAACATAACTTTGAATATTTGTACACTATATTTTCGATCCCTTTATCCAACGGTCTATACAGAATGGGTGGTCCGATGCGTCCCATGCAGCAGGCAAATATGGCCCCATTACATCAGCCTCAGCATCCGTTAACGCATCGGAATCCACATCAGCAAATACTGTCCATGCCCCCCCATCAACAACACATTCATCACATGCATCACCCTGGACCACCGCATGGAAATCCAAGGCAACCAATGTTGATGGGCATGAACGCGCACAATACAAATGGTAGGGGCATTAATAACGTACATAATTTTCTAATTGGAATGCTAATGCAATATTTATGTACCTATTTTTAGGCCCTATGGTTAGTGTCAGTCTAAAAGATCAAACAAACTCTGCCTCTGTGACTCTGCAAAATCCAAATGTACAAGCAACGCAGTACCTGCAACAACAGAATAATCATCACAATCCACCAGTTCAGCAACACGTACAACCCCAAAATATGGATTCAAATAAATCGGCAACAAATGAAACAAACGGCGGGGAGTCCAGGGATCACAGTTCCCCTACACAAAATCATGTTAACGCGACTGACTCCGCTTTGGCAAACATGAAAGAAAAAACACCAATGTGCTTATTGAATGAGTTAGCACGCTTTAATAAGATTCAGCATCAGTATAGGTTGACTAACGAACAAGGACCAGCGCACAAGAAACGATTTACGGTAACATTGAAACTCGGAGATGAAGAATACGTCGCGGAAGGCCCAAGTATAAAGAAAGCTCAGCATAGTGCTGCAACTGAAGCGTTAACAAAAACTTGGTATCAACGACCTCCGCCGAAGCCCACAAAGGCAATGAGAGTTGGACATCCCGGGAAATGTTTCAGCGGCCCTGGTAATTGCACATTGTCTCTTTGTAAATAATAAGAAAGAACGTAGAATTTCCAAGCCGTTAAATCAGAATTGTTAAACCAAATCGTAGGGAATTTACCGCCGACTGTTGAATTAAATGCATTGGCCATGAAGAGGGGCGAAGCAACTGTCTATACTTTCAGGCAAGCTCCACCGGCAGGGTTGCAGCAATATGTTACAAATAGCTTGGGACACTTCCCACGAATATTTAATCCCCGTTTTCCTACGTACAATCGTGGCTTTCATGCGGAACCTCAATTGTATCTCGTATCATTGAAGGTGAGAAAGTAGTTCGGGTGTAATCGATGTACTTGATAAAAATCTCTATAGGCTACGAGTGAAAGATTAACGAAATCTATTATTCTTCGTTAGGTAGGAGAACGTGAATTTATTGGTAGAGGTCCGACGGGTCAAGCAGCACGACACGACGCAGCGAGCAAAGCTTTAGAACAATTGCGCCAATTACCGTTACCGGAAGAAGTAGCAAATACTTGTCATTCCGGCGAGAATGGCACACTAGGAGGTGAAGCTAAAGATCCGATTGCCGAATTGAAGAGCCCTGTATCCTTGGTCCACGAGAAAGCGTTGAAACGTGGCTTACCTGTTAGTTTTGAAGTAGTATCAGAAATTGGTAAGCCACATATTCGGACATTCAGAACAAAGTGTACAGTCGGAGATAGAGTTACATTAGGGGAGGGGCCGTCGAAGAAAGTGAGTTCCTTCTATTCCAAGTATAATGCCACTATAAGGCTGCACAGAGTTTCTTTAGGAAAAACTAAACATAAATAATTTCTTGCATACGATGTAAACGTACAGGTATCAAAAAGACACGCCGCGGAATTCATGTTGGAAGAACTGAATCGTCTGCCCCCATTGCCCGAGACTATTCAAAGTCGTCTGGTGCGAGTGAAACGCAAACCACCAGCAACAAAAAAGAAGTCACGAAATCTTATAAAAGTTTACCAGGAGCCGCGATCCGAATCCGACACTGCGGAGGAAGTTAATCCAGTTTCTCGGTTGGGGCAGATACAGCAAGCTAAACGGGAGAAGGAACCCGTATATAATTTGATAGAAGAGAAGGGGGCCCCGCGACGAAGGGAATTTCTCATGGAGGTTACTATGGGGCAACATTGTGCTCAAGGGATGGGCCCTAACAAAAAGTTAGCTAAACGAGCTGCAGCTGAAGCCCTTTTAGCGCAATTAGGTTACAGTAAGCCACAAGCACAACCAACGAAGCCGTCGATTAAGACAGCAGGGGAGAGTGATAATACCGAGCAGAAACCTAGGAAAGTCACCTTCTTGGAAGATGAGCAGCAAATAAATGAAACTCAGTCTCATCCGCCGGTAGGAGGTGAGACAGCATTTAATACTCTACGACACGATAATCATCCACCTATATATATATTTTTTTAAACCGACAATTTCGGTCGTGTCGATTCTGTAGTATCGAACACGCTTTACTTTAGTTTACTTTCACGAATGTGAACATTTAAGGATCTTGGTACACGTGTTATCTGTTGTACCGGCCTATTCTGAGCTTTGTCAAGTTTCTTAACTTTAATCAGGAACTATCGGACGTCAGTTAGTACCTGGACTTTTATTAGTGGATGGAGGTCAGGAATCTAAATTAGGTAGCGGACCTAGCGTACAAATTGTTGCTGAGGAACTACGGGGACAGCAGCAACAAAACCCAGCCAGTGTTTCCCCAAAGGATCAATTGAAATATCTCTCTCAGTTATTTAATTTTAGCGTGGAATTCAATGATTTTCCAAAGGTAGACATTCCTATACAAACTTTATTCACCAACCCAACACCACATCTGGCTTATTTTCCACACTGATTTCAGGGAGCAGTAAATAAGGAATACCTATCGCTTGTAACACTAAGTACAGACCCACCACAACTTTGTCACGGTAATGGACCGACGAGAACAGCAAGCCGTAATCAAGCAGCACTAAAAGCGCTATGTACTTTAAGTAAGCTGGGTCTTGACAATGCATCCAACTCACAAACAAAGAAAGATAAAGGTGCGTCTGGAGATGGAATACACATTAGCATTCAAGTTAAAAACAATATAATGGATGGAACTATTGATAAGTAATTACGTAGTCTTTAAGATTTGCATAAAAGTTTAGTTTACATTGCCCGTATTTAAGGCATTGCAAAGGAAATAGAGTAACTTCATTGTAGGTTTAGTATTAATAGTAAAATTAATATTAAACCTGAATAATTAAATCTTCGAATACTTTGAATAAAGGGCTTATTTATTCTCTAAATCAACAGAGATTTCACTGTTCTGTTCAATTTATTGTTACTATCATTATTAGTAGTAGTAGTATTACTATGCATTTCTACTATATATTTTGTATTATTTATCAGAATTATTTTCATTACTATGTATATTGTTTTTATATACTTTCCTTCAATTATCTTTTCTGTAGTATTAATCATACATACATTCTAATTTTATTTTATTAATGCATTTACATATATTACAGTTGTTGAATGAACTAATTGGAGGAAATATGACTCTTCTCAATCTATCTCTCTGGGCCTTATTACACACGGTAACTTGACACATTCAATCACCGATCGATGAGTCTTGATCTTCGTACACAATACCATTCCCTCTCTAACCTCTAACGAATTGTGAATTTTCAAAATCAATAGCTTCTTTTTCCCCCTCTTTTCATTTATGGAGGAACAGTCTTTTGCAGTGCCTTAATCACCTTAAAAAGTTGCTCAAGCACCAATAACTAATGAACCATTAACGTACAAAAATGCCTTTTTTACAAGTCGCAATTGTTCGCAGCAAGCTTTGATAGATTCCTGCGACGATTCCAAGCATTATACCAAGCGTAGAACTTACGTGTATAATTTCGATCGTTTTTTCTACGCTTAGGAATAGAGTAGCCAGCCGAGGTCTACGAGGTCTACGAGGTCTTCTACGAGGTATTGTTGGTGCTTGATCAAGATTGTGATCCTAACAGTGGCCATCGATTCTATTATATTTATTATGACAATTTCATTGATAGGACCACAATCAGTAAATTGTTTAGATATCGTGAATGAAATGCTCATTTGCCAGAGAGTCGTGGTTTATGATCATGAAATTGTAGGAACGTTGAGTGAAAAATATTGAAATCTGAGATGAAATGCGGCCATCTCTTAATTTCTCTATTTAATCCTTTACTTTCTCACTCTCACGAATGATATGTCTATTATGTCTTATTACCTAATATGGACGCGTATAAATCAGTGAGATCATTTTCAGGGTCTTGGTTTTCATAGATTTGAAAAATGGCTTTGCCGATGTCGTTTTAATCCGTATGAAAATCTTGAATCGTTTTGTTGAGCAAAGCGAAATGCATCTTAAATAATGATTACTTCGAAATGTACATAATATAAGGATCGATACGTTACCGAACATGCGCATTTTTTCAAACGAAAATTCTAGGTATTTTAACGTGTTACGTACCTGAAGTGTCTTCAACTGATTGCGAGTATGTAATCAGTTATTTATCATCGTAACACTCACGCTAAAAAATGCGAATTTTATTTATTCACAATGTTAAAGGCAAGCAGATATAAAAAGTGATAGAATTTCGGAAATTAGTTGGAGACATTTTCCGCGTAATCCACCGTTCTGCGCGATTCTGTTTTTAAATTTATAAAATTTTTGGAGGTAATGTGATATTCATATTATTGCCCCAATTTGCTTTTCTATGGGGCCTAGAAGCACTCTGGGGTTATATTCGTGTTTTACAAGGTATTGAGAAGTAAGGGACATAGAAATTTTCATACATCCGTCGTCCAGTAGATAAAAAAAAGTAAAAAAAAAAGAAAGGAACGATGATCTGGATGTATTGGGAATTGTAGTTAAGATGGTAATAATTCAAAATTTGCTCGTTGCATTATATATTATTACGGATATATGTTTGATTTGATCTTTTATCATACAACACGGCGGGGAAGACTTTAAAGACAACGTCGTCGAATTTTGTCTTATTGCCAAGAGATTTCTAACGATACTAAGTTGATGACGAGAAAACGGATATCTAATAATGAATGAAGATAATATCGAGAAATAAACTTCGTTCTGTCTATAAAATAATAACAAAGAAAAATATATATTACCCTGTTTCTCGCGTAAGCACCTATCTTATTTATTCTTTTCGTTCTATCGTTTAACAGAATTCACGAATATCGATGAATCAGATGTAAGAAGAAAAACATAATTGATTACTTTTTTACAATATCTTCTAATGCTCCGTATTACGGAAATAGAGGAAAAAGAAGGATCGCTTCTATCATTTACAATACTTTTTTCTTTCAGATGACCTTTCGTAATGCGATACCTTCCGAATAATTTATAGGTCACTCAAGAACGAGTTAACGAGTTCCTTTTTCTGAGATATCGCTTCACAGGTGGGCCTTCCTTCTTCACGCGGGATTCACTGTTCTGAGTAAGCGAAACTGAGGGAGAAACTAGTGATAAATTTATTCACATAGTTTTTGTTGGGTTCCTTTCAGTAAATAATAAAAAAAAGGGCGGGGTGGGGGAAGAACGAGACAACATGAACCCTACGAAAGCGTATCCTTGTTGCAGGACCTATTTTATCCGCGTAAACTGTAATACAATAGTTAGTCGTAACGATAAGTGAATAAAGTATTAATTACTAAGATGTATGAAGTGAAAGTAGCTCGACGGAATACGAAGTTGAATGTGATTCCGGAATTAACGTCGATACATTCAAATAAAAGATCACATTCTAAACATTTACTTTACGTGTGATGCTTTCCTTTTAAATCTCTAACTACCGGACAATTTTACTTATTGCCACTGAACGTCTATAATATATATGTAATAAATGTTTCTCATAAAATTGTAAATTATTGAATCGTAGGAACGTGCATACTTATCTTATGTTTCAATTTTGTTAATAAACAAATTGGCAAGCATTTCAGTTCTGAACCATTTGAACAATCAAAGATAGATAATGTTTGCGTTGAAATAATGGAAAAGTTGAATTCGTTTGAATCGTCCACCGATAGTTAGAGAAATATTGTAAATGAAAGCAAGAGAAACAGGAATGACTCGTACGAACGTTTTTCGTAGAAAAGATCAGTGCGCTACATTAATTTAGACTTACAATGATGTATATGTTTATGTTAAACGAATAACCAGACATTCTCTTTTTTAATAGTAAAAGAAAAAGAAAATCATGCTACGTGATATTGTTTTTAATGTTATCGTACAGTACAAGAAAATTATCTGTAAAATAAGTTATGTACTCACTTTGTTTTTCGTATTCATTCCTTAAGGGACAGACAATTATGATATACGTTTTTCAGTAATGTCCATCAAGAGACGAACGATCTCGTGGAAAAGAAATGTCCGGCAAAAAGTAGTTCAGTTCATGTCACTAAAGATTTTTCACTAATGGTAAAATTTTGTATGCCGAGACATCGTTAGCTCCCATTTGAAAATATAATTGTTCAATACGTAGATATGTACTGCTTATTTAAACTTGATCAGTTTGTATTTGACATGAATAAACGATTGCAAAAATGTTAAATTTACATTCATTTTTACTTCCTCTTATCTCTCGCGTAGCATATCACGCAATATTATTAGGGAAAGATGCCAGTTTCAAATTTATATATTCGATACTTAATGCGATCGATAGAATCGAGATAATCGATAGAATCGAGATAATCGATGTCGCTGTTGCCTCTAAATCTAACGGCAACATTGATTAAACACAAATATTATGGGTTATGTTCATCGCTAAAGTTATTTAGCAAATCAAATTTCTCAAAGAAGAACATGTCGATTTAAACTGCAAATGTTTATGCTCGTTGTACGATGTTAAGTGCTATGGAAAATTTACTTGTACACAAATAAAATTACTTAAGACATGTAACTCCTTAGTGAACTTCACGTTATAAAATGAAAGACGGTTAAGTTACTTACATACGAAAAGGAAAAAGTCTAAAATATCTTCAATTCTCCAGGCACATGTTTAAAAGAAAAAGAAAAAAAGGGATCCTTTTGTTTTAAATTGACGGAAAGAAAATAAGCAAGTGAACATGTTTAAGAATACTTTTCAAAGTGGTTTTTTATCAATCTTGTACAGCATTGGTAGCAAACCGTTGCAAATTTGGGACAAAAAAGTAAGAAACGGGCACATAAAGCGAATTACCGACAATGATATACAAAGTTTAGTATTGGAAATATTAGGCAGCAATGTCAGTACTACGTATATCACTTGTCCAGCAGATCCCAGGAAAACGTTGGGTATAAAATTGCCATTTTTAGTAATGATTATCAAGAATTTAAAAAAATATTTTACATTCGAGGTTCAGGTAAGGAAATATTTAATTAACCGGTTCAATAAACTGGTGTGCATAACAGAGTGGCAAATGACAATGAACGTGTATGTAACTTTAGGTAATCGATGACAAGAACGTGCGACGTAGATTTCGTGCTAGTAATTATCAATCTACAACTAGAGTAAAACCATTCATTTGTACAATGCCAATGAGATTGGACGACGGATGGAATCAGATTCAATTCAATTTAGCTGACTTTACTAGACGTGCGTATGGGACAAACTATGTGGAAACATTAAGAGTTCAAATTCATGCAAACTGTCGAATACGAAGGGTGTACTTTTCTGACAGACTATATTCTGAAGATGAATTGCCAGCAGAATTTAAATTATTCTTGCCAATTCAGAATAAAGCAAAATGTTAAATTAGCCATAACTTCTTAACAATTCACGAAATGTTTCTGGAAAGACAAGAATAAACCACAAATATCTTCAACTTTATTAATTTTGCGATTTTCATTCCAAGTTCATATTTATTCCATAAATGTATATTTAGTGCGCCGACAAATCCTAGACACTTTAATGATTGATAATGATTGATAATATTGTGAAGAAAATGTTGAATTGACACATATACATACGTATGTACTCGATTAAATACTGTTCATTCGCAGCGGGTTCTTTCTTCAAATAGTTATAATGGAAATGTATTCAAAAAGTATATTATTTTATGGAAGAATTGCAACATAATATGTACCGAAAATAATTTCGTTTAGGTTCGTATAAAAATAATTTACATATGTATATGGTGAGTTGCTTTAGTTGCTTTTTCACTGTATAAAAACTAGAAAATGTTTAATTAGCGATTCGCGTTTTTATAGATAATAAGATTTATCTTGTACTACCGAGATGATACTTACCTATCTGCAGAACATAAAATAAAATACATCAAATCATAAAATCGAGCATTAAATTACAAAACGCATACGTACACTAGAAAATGTGGGCGATAAGAGGGCAATCGCATGTACATAGCGAGTGTATTAATTGCTAATTATTAAGTATTGATTTTTTTTAAATGGGGACGTAACATGTCCAAGGGGGAGGCTGTTCGTTCGCAAGTACCTGGAACTATTTTTCGCATCGTCAAAAACGTCCCGTTCATCCCTTCCTCTGCGGGCGTAGTAATACATGATCGGAAAAGTGGCGGGAAAGATCGGAGAAATGATTATTAATTTCGATAGAATAGGGCGCCTCGTAGGAAATGTATTGATCCAGATCCATTCCCGGCGAGGCAAACGTGGTATTTTATTAAGACGCAAGCTACAAAACGGCCGAGACTATTTATTCATGAATAATATAAAAAATACAAACAAATGGGTGAAAGAAGATGGCGGACCAATTAAGAGTACCGCGCTGATACATTCTATTCTTTAATTCTCGCAGGGAATAGTATTTTCGATATGTATACGGATCTATATATTTCACGCGAAATATTTAATTTTCGTATAAATCGCGAATGAACGATGTACAATATTTCTTAGTGCAAGCTACTATTAATAAGATCGTTTAATACGACCGGAATCCACAAATAAAACAATTGGTTATATACATATGTTTTTCAAATCGACGAATGCTATTATATATTTTGTATTGAGCACTCGTTTCGGGAGAGACGCCGACGCCCGGCGCCGACGTCGTTTTTAAAGCGTCAACGTTGTGCCGGAGTAATCTCACCCAATCCGGGAGACTCATAAGTTAAAAAAAAAATCGTTAGAATAATCAACCCTCTCAGACACGCTGGCAAGTCGTAAAGATGCATTGCTGAAAGTTTTATATCGGACGTTTTCGACGTTTTTCATCAAGGTGTTAAGATAATGAGAAGGAGGAAATGTAACAATGAGCAATGAATTCTAACGTTGTGATAGGATCCGCGTGAAATCATTAAACATAAATCGTATTTAAAACGTGCTTGTACATATAAATAGTGGAAAAATCGTTTGCTTAGCGTGGTGACACCTCGTCATACTGTTCTTCCGTTTTGAAATGGGTACGGCGGGTCGCGATTTCCAGCGCAACAGGGAAGACGAGTTCCACTGCCGAATTTGTGCTGGTGACATACCAAGAAACGAAGGGGTCCACATTTTCGCCGAGGATGGTAGACGGCACTACCTGCAGACTAAAATACGAAAATATCTCTACATCTTGGTAAGTCTAGCTGCGGTCTATGTGTGAATTAGCGCGATCGACGATCGGCGATCGTCGATCGCCATTCAGTGCGCACCTACACATGCACACAGTTCAGCTGGCATCGTGTGTGAATTTTTTTTTAAATCTCTACTCGGTACCCGTCACTGACTTTCGCGCTCAACCCCTCTTGTACCCCAATCTTCTCTGTATGTGTGGCGAAACATGCACGTATACATTTACCCTCGCATTTGAAAATTGTTTAAAGAATTCTGGCATTTCCTACACTCCAACAGGACGATGCACATTTCAAATGCTACATACATGTGGAAAATTATTGAAAATTACACGTGAAATGTAATTCCTATAAAAATGATTAGCCTGCTTAACCATTTATACGTGTGGAAAATAAAATGATTGATGTGTTCCGCTGTAATAAGGTGATGGGAGGGGTCCATTTTGATGGGAATGCAGAGGTGTTAAAAATTACCATTTTATTGATTACAATAAGTATACCATATGTGCTATATGTATAACTGGCGCACCTATAAATACATGTGCATATAATTCGATGTACGAAATAACTGATAAATAATGCGCGAAGGTTTTTTTTAATGGAGCACATGCATATGTAACGAAGTTCATTAACACTTTCACGATCTGTATGTTCACGATCTGTAATAAGTCTTATCATTCGATAAAGAAAAAATTAGAAAAAAAAAATGTAAAATGGCAAGTTATAATTTCTTAGTTATTAGTTGCATTAAAATCATCCTTTTGTAATGAAATTTTTAATTGTTATATTAATTACAGACTAATAATAATAATTTTGCACCAAGCCTCTTTCTACATTTTATTATTGTTGTTAACTTAATTCGATTATAAAACACTTGCTTCGATCGATTGCTATTTAACACTGTAACAATAATATTGTATTATAGGTGTCCTCGGAAGACAAGTTATCGAAGATGGTTTGTGCTACGTGTATCAAAAGACTAGAAAACATTCATCGTTTTGCAATGATGGCATATAGGACACAAGAGAAATTAAAATCACAATTATATGGCTGCACAGACAATACAAATGTTGAGGAATACGTTGAAGAGGAGAGTGGTAAGGATACGCAAGACACTAGGAAGAGGATAGAGGATCGAGGATTGTTGCACACCATATTGACAAAAGTACATTATGACCGAAAAGACCCAAAGTACAATAATCAAATCTCTTTTTATAGGCATTTCATTTAATAACGTATCGTTTTGTAGGGGGCGATAGAAATTTTGGCGGAAGGTGAACCATTGGGACCATCAGAATTATTGTCACGGGAAGAAAAATCTCATGCCCCAAGTATGGAAGAGATGGAAGTTAAAGTTGATCCAATGTTATTTTTACAGTATGGTATGGATCATTCAGCATCAGAAACTTCAGAAATGTCTGACTTGGAAGAAAAAGTAATAAGAATAAACTCCCCAGAACCAATACCGCTAACGAACAAGTAAGAATATTATTATTATTAATTCACAATTTCCCAATTTCGTTTCACTTTATTTCGAAATTATCAACTTATACCTCGTGTTGCTTTAGAGAGATGAAAAAGGAGAAGCAAGATGAGAGTAACGACGGTTCTCAAGATGACACTAATAAACCTGTATCTAATGTACCAACGAAACCTTACGAATGTACAATATGTGCTCGCTCCTTTATATCTCAGATTGGCCTACAAAATCATTTATGGTCCCACTTGCCTAAAGATAAACGACTCGATGGGAAGCCTATTCTAAGATCGCATCAAGTTTACTCTACTAATGGTGTACTTCATATGAATACAGACAACAATGCAACTGATGACTGTATCTGTCCAATTTGTAGTAAAAAAATTTCTACTAAGGGAAATCTAAAGGTACATTTGGAAACCCACCGGCCTAAAGGAAAATATGGTTGTGACATATGTGGTAGAATGTTAGTTGCAATGTTTGCTTTCAATTCAATATTTCCATTAAACAATTAACAAACATTGTTGAAAGAGTTGATTTTATTTCAGATTTAAAACTCAGTCGAATTTATTCAGGCATAAAGAATATCATGGTGGAATACAATTTCCATGTAACGTATGTGGAAGAGTTTATCCTACGAATTCTACATTACGTGCTCATAGTATAACGCATTCGGATTTGAGGCCACACGCGTGCCCTCTTTGTCATAAAACATTTAAGAGAAACCAGGATTTAAAGTTTCACATAAATCAGCATACAGGTGCAAGGCCTTATCAATGTCCATATTGTCCAAAAGCTTTTGCAAGTTCCGGGAACTGTTTCTCGCACCGCAAAAGAATGCATCCTCGGGAAGTTCATCGAGATAGGCAAAGAGCAGCGGATTTAATGAGATGAACGATGGGTAGCCAGTACGAAGAATGGTTTTAAAAAGAACTGTAACAATTTTCAAAGTACATAGTCGTAACGATGTGTATTAGCTATGATAAAGGGAAAATCATTTTCAGTTCGGAATGTTAATGGTGCTATTGTAACAAGCAACGGAAATTTACCTATATTTCACTTGACTCGTTTACTCTTCAGAACTTACAATTAGTGTTAGATGCGTTATTGTTATTGAAATGCACTTATTGTTAGTTGTTTGCTCTTATGGCGTAACTAGGTCTTCTTTACATAAAATAGGGAAAGACAGATATATATTTCCTTTTTAATTTTTTATTCTATCAATGTTATCGAACTTAACATTCTTCCATTGTTGTTGATAAATTTAGTGATTATTATTTATTGACGCATATATAGTACAAGTGAAAATAACAATAGGTTCTAAACTATCTAGTCGAGATAAGAAATTTGTATTTTTTACTCATTTATCTATTATATATTTATCTTGTATACATTTTCTTCAACTTTAAGGATAGAAGTTGTATTTAGACTGCTCTTGATACTATTTCGTAGAAATATTGTTGAAATAATGTAGCATTTAATATTTAATAATTACACGTAATTTACCATGTTATTTTTAAGTTCAAGTGATTGCAAACGATACTAATATCGATAACACCGTTCAATCGAAACCCAGTATTATTCGAATAATTTTCAACTTATTGATAGTACAAATTGACCCATCGGTCCATCGGCCCATCAGCCCATCGGTAATGAATGCAATAAAATGTTCAAAATTTACGTAAACGAATTAATTTGGTAGTCAAAAGTATTTATGTATATATGAGATCTGTGATTTTTTACAAATCAGTGCTATATAAGAGATACAAAATTGATTCATACCCGATGGGTTAACTACCATGTATGAACATTAAATGTAGTCGATACCATGGCAAAGCATAACAATACATATACATATACATATAGTAGCACAATTACTTATTTGCACACGCTCAAAATTTGGTCTCCGACGAAGTTCGTTTTTAATAATTCAATGCGAGACGAGGAATTTCTAATATCTGTTCAAACTATAAACAAGTACTTTGTATATCGGATGTGATATTTTTCAATAACATGTACTTATTGTTAGTATTTTTTCAGGAGACAGAAGATGCAAAGAATGAAGCGTTGTTTGTTATTTATTTTATAATTGAAACGTCGTTGTGTCGAATGAAACTTGCAAACAACGTGAATTTTGATTTGAGCGGTGACGAATGTTGTAAAAAAACAAAGAAAGAGAAAAGACAAAAAAATTAGTAAAAGACACAAAAATAGAAAAAAGAAAAACGCGTTATTTTGTCCATACAAAGAGCTGTTTGACAGCAAACATTTGATAAAATGCTTACATATGTGTATTTACGAGAGGGAAAATAGAAAAATATGACCAAAGGAGGAAAAGAAAAAATGAAACGATGAGAAAGGGAAACGATCATCGAAGATGACAGTGAAAGATTTTGGAGTTGGCAGCATATTTTTAGCACAATATACGAACATCATCATGATTAAGTAACGTTAAGACTGTATACGAAATTCTGTGTCAAATTAGAGTTAATACATAAATGTAAGGCAATAGTATACGATATCAATGGGTGTATATCATAAAAGATGAGGCTAGTTTATTCAGAATACAGTATTATGTATTATGGATAACGTAGACGCTGTAGCTGGTGTTACAAACGAGTACATATAATGTTATTCTTTTAAGCAGGATATATGATTAAAAGAAGTAAACGTTAACTAAAGTCTGAGTAGGTTCTAGGAAACCGTAGGTATGTAAGAATTTTAGAGGTGCTGTGTAATAGTAGAAAATTATAGCCAGTGCTTCCGTATGTAATGTATGCTTTTGCACACGAGCTAGATAGTCGAAAAAGAATGATAAACGACGATTGCGGCGTAAAGAATAAATAGAAACACCGCATTGCTACATTTAGGGTAGTAGGGTGACCAAGCTTTCGCCTTATCGAAAACGGAACGGACCAAGAAAAAAGATAATTGTATTATAATTAATACATTCAATTGTATTTACGAGAAGTTTCGATGCCCTTTGGCAAAATGCCTTTAACTTCGGTTGTAAATATTTTGGTTGTTTTATAAACTAGGAGAAAATATTTAATTACGCGAAGCTTCGACATGGGTCACCCTAGCTTGTTTAAGAGTACGATCGTATATTTTGCAATTACATTTATGCCGACGCTTGCCAACTATGGTTTAGTAGACAAAGACTAATTGGTTAATCGTGTATCGACGATATAATAATCAGTTTTTGATAGAAGAAAAGAGCTGAAAAAAAGTAAAACAAGATTGTTCGCGATCATGCACTCATGGCTCAATTTTTCCACCTAGTTCTTCAAGCAAGGATGTGCAAATTGTTTTTTACTCCTGGTTTCCATTTTAGCCTTAACACTAAGGTGGCAAAACATATGGCTTCCGAATAGATATTACATTTAATAATAAAATTATTCTGTTCTTCAGACGTATATGTATGCATATGTAGGTATACATTATTGCTATATTCATTTTGTAGAATGTGTTTTACTTAAAAATATGTATTTTTAATCAGATTTGTTCAGCTGTTGCTCTGGAGAGCCAAAAATTGAGTATTTTTCTAAAGTCCATGAAGCACACAGAGACGATTAGCGTTTAAATATTAGCGATTAAAAAAATATCTCAGAAGTGCCAGTAACGCAGTGAACTATCGTAGTAGTATTCCGGTAGAGAAATACTGGATTATTACTTGTAGAATCAAGGCATACATTGTCGATAATATTAATTGTGACACATAATAAAAATGATGGTATAGAATTTCATCTCTCAAGATTATTCCTATCCTCACTTAAACTGCTGTAATTGATTAATTATCATTCTTATCCCAAGTTGTGTGCCGCGTGCATCTTTTTCCCTCCTTCATTACGCAAAAACTAATTGTCCATAAGGAGAGATAAATAAGAGATAAAAAGAGTAGAAGCGTTTGCTAGAGTAAAGATTCACGCAAAATTCAGGTCGTTTATTCTCATGATCTATAAATATGTATTATTTCATACTGTGTAGAAGGCGTTACGGAAAACTGCATCATCCTCTTATTAGTTCAAACTGATTTTTGTAGAACCACTGTGCATCCTCCAAATCTATACTTATATATGTATGTATATGGCCTGCATTACGTAAGTATAGGTACATATGTAAGTACATACATAGATAGGGGAAATCGTGTCAGCGCTCGAAATAAAACGCCATTATATTAGTTTTTTTCCCTCTTGTTAGTCTCGATTGCAGAAAATTGAGAGTTGCGGTCGTCGTTCTTACGGTAGAATCTTCTTTTCTAGCCGAACGAACCAAATGGAATAAACAAATCGGAATGTATGTCTACATATGTGTATGTGTATGTGTATTTATACATATTTATATGTACTTAAGTATGTACATACGCTGATAAGCGATAACTGTAAGAGATAACTGACACGCGTGGAAATTATTGAAGGGAAGTTAAATGCCTCGAGCTAGCGGAAAGGAAAGGAAAGGAAAGGAAAGGAAAGGAAAGGAAAAGAAAAGAAATGAAAGGAAAGGAAAGGAAAGGAACGGAATGGAAACAAGACGCGATTTTTGTAACGGAAATAGATACAATTAGGTATTTGAGTTGTTTGGTCGATCAACTCCGTAGCGCTTCCGTGGCGAGAGAAATTCTGCTTTAGAGAAATCGCGAACCCGCGTGGCTCGATTTAACGAGTAATTAAAATCATGAACACGGAAGGAATTGAAATTAGAAGTTGCATCATACGTGCAAGGCAGCACGCGATCGAAACGCTATTTCAAAGTTATATGTTAATTCTGTATATTTAAAAAAAAGATTTCCCGTGCCAGAGGAAGAACAGCTGCATTGCCGTATCATTACGACAAGGTCGTCGTATATGGACACGTTGCTCCTAACAATACGTACTTGTTTAATCGAAGGATGTCCCGATCGTGATCGCGATCACGATCAATCGCCAAGTGTCTCGAACTATACACTTTTGCGCAATTCGATCTTTGGAACGTATAGAAAGCGAAACGCGGGAGGGGAAAATGGACAAAACTGTACTGGAAGAAGAAAATAAAATGTATGCACTCCGTCGCACATATTTGCATTTGTAGGTACCTAGGTGCAGATTCCTTTCGCAACCTCATTTGAATTGGCAAATTGACAAATTGGCGGAGCAATTAAAGCTGTGATTCGTTTCATTCTGATATGGTAAGAGATTACTGAAGGAAATGAAGCAGATATAAAGTAATAATGTACAAACGTGTATACATATGTACATATGCGGCTAAACATTGATCCGCGAAGAGAAATTACCTTCAAGGATTTCTCATTCGTAAATGCCAGCACAATTGTGATAACTGGTTCACCGATACATATACATACTTAAGCCATACATCATGTATGTAGCTGTAATCGTTAGCGATGGCGCGGTTACTTCTGTTGTCACTACTATCTAGCGGTGTCTAAAAAAGGAAGAAAAAATATTATATCTTTTAATCGTGCAATGTATTGTTAGTGCGCATACATACATATGTATATTGCAAATGCGCTATATTGAAGCTTGCACATAAGTATGTATATGGCCAATTGCATGCGTTGCATATTATAATCCCTTATTTAAAAAGGTCTCCAATGAATTGAACACTGAGCTATTTCACGAACTGTAACAATAATGGATGTGCAATATATTTGCATTAATTTTGTCAATGGCGTAGAGCGGTTCAGAGGGAAAGTGATCGCGGAAATATAAATATAAATATAAATATAAATGACCATCGTACAATCTGATCTAACGGATGTATTGTTAGAATAAATTGTGCGATTTAACTAGCAATACAAATTTGCACATGATCAAATGTAAACTTTACTTCCTTCGCGATAAGGTATTTCTAGATCTTTGATGTGTAAATCGATTGTGGCACACTATTAGGAGAGGGGATGAAGGAAAATTGAGAAATACATATGTACATATGTACATCATTCGATCGCGACATACATAGCCTGAATTCGTAGTGCTTATTCCGAGTTCTTGTGTTCGAATTAAACTGATCAGGTTTTTCAAATGATTTCTAGTAATTTTGTATGGCAACTCTTTATTGTTGGTGGTAACGGCGAAATAATAGGTCAGATCGTTCGTAACTCCAAACGGGTACTCATAACTCATACTAATAATGTCCTTCAAACGTTCCGATCGATTCTGAGAGTGCACAGTGCACGGCACGGAGACTTATAATACGAAGTTCACCGTTGAAAGATGCTAGTTCGCGTCAGTAACAGTGCTTGACCGCTCGTCGTTTAGTGAATGGTGTAATAGTCGTTGCTACCGAATAAAGATATTGCACGGCTTTTTTCCTTTTCTTCGACCATCTAGCAGTAGCATCTTCAGTTGAATTATTGAAATTTTCAAGAAACATGTCAGATAACGAGGGTAAATCGTGGTGTCACACGCGGCAAAATTGCGTCGTGCAACCGCTCTTAACAGGTATTTGCATGCAGTCAAGGATTTGCTCAACAATCTTACAATTAGAAAAAATAACCTCAACGCACGCGGGTTCAACTCATCTTATCATTTACTCGGCAGATATAGATATCAACTAATGTTGTACCACGTGCTCCTTTAATAAACAATCCATATAGCTTCGCCAATAAATATCACTTATTTTCTCTTATTTTTTTGAATGTCGGTAATTATATTAAGCTTTTCCCTAAACTCAAAGACGGTTTCATGATTAATGAACTCGATGCGTATGAAATAATATATGATTACATTTCTTTCATAATTCTAGATTTGTATCAAATTACAATGGCGTATGCCTATTGGAAAAGTGGAAAAATGAACGATCATGCGGTGTTTGATTTATACTTTCGCAAGAATCCCTTTCAAGGAGAATTCACAATTTTTGCTGGGCTAGAAGAATGTATAAAATTCTTGCAAAAGTTTCGTTACTCTTCTAGTGGTATGTATACATGTTTAGATTGCTTATTTTTTATTCTCAATAATATAGATTTACATATGCAAATTGAAACACGCGCTTATGCAGACATTAAGTATTTAAAAACAACGATGCCATCGTCAGTGGATCAAAGATTCTTTGAATATTTGAAGGATCTTACCCCAAAAGATGTGACAATATATGCTATGGAAGAAGGTTCGGTCGCTTTTCCAAGGTCAGTGAAAACTTATTGGAATGTGTATGCATTGTGCCAATATTATTCAGCTATGTTAATCATCATCATCATTGTGTCATCGTTTAGGAAAGCTTTTTCTTGCTCTTAAGACAGCAGTTAGAGTTAATGTTCCAATGCTTATCAACATTACATATTTGACGAAACATCAAATCTTAATAAATTAAAACCCCAATGCAAATTGATATGTTATGCAGAATACCATTACTAAGAGTAGAAGGCCCATTAATAATGGTACAACTTTTGGAAACGACACTGTTAACCTTAGTTAACTATGCAAGTTTAATGGCAACTAATGCAGCCAGATATCGTATGGTTGCTGGGAAAAATATAACATTGCTAGAATTTGGCCTTCGGAGGGCACAGGGTCCTGATGGCGGATTAAGTGCCTCTAAATATAGCTATATCGGTAAATATTTCTCGCACCCGTTCCTTTACGTTTAATACGGAATACAGTGCACAGTTATATTTATCCTTGGTCCTAATTATTTAACATATACGCAATAAACTCGCATGCACGTGGATATGTGTCGGAACTGTATTATACATATATTTATATCTAAAAGAATGATGGTGTATGGAAATCAATATCAATATCAATATCAATCAATATCCAACACAACACTGTAACAGTTTGAGTTACCTAGAATGATTACGTTTGTATACATACTGTATTGCACTCTCTTAGAATTACAAAAGAACTGTTATGTTATACCAGATTAAGTATATAATATATTAAATAAAAGGTGAAAAATAAATATCGATTAATAAATAAGCATATCAAGTTCTTTTCTTTGAGTAGGCAATTTCTATGATAGGAACAGAATGGCGTGTACTATTCTCCTCTAAGTTTATTTTTCAATCAAATAATTACTTTTTAGGTGGGTTTGATGGGACAAGTAATGTTTTAGCAGGAAAGCTTTATAATATCCCAGTGAGTGGAACACACGCGCATGCATATATCACATCCTTCACTAACATCGATGATTTACAAGAAAGGGTAAGGGTACAATAATTGAAATAATTCATTAGAATATAGAATAATGTGTTGTGATTTTTCTTCAGACTTTGGCACATAAAGAAACAGGGGAAGTTTACGATCTCCTAGAATTGGCTTACAAACATCGAGATTCCATTGCAGCTGATGTAGGAACACTAGTTTCGGAGGCTTCTAGCGGAGAGTTGGCTGCTTTAATTAGTTATGCCATTGCTTTTCCGCAACGCTTTGTTGCTCTTGTCGATACATATGACGTGAAAAGGTATGCTTTACCTATAGTTTCTTTATGCTTCTATCCTATTTGTAAATGTGGCTTATGCTTCCTATTTATATATTTCGTATATTTCGTATACTTTTCCACTTTATACGTGTAATGCACTTCTTGAATACTTGTATGTATCTTTACTTGATTAGCTGCATGTGTATATGTTCAGGATCTTCTTCAAATATGCACTGCTATGTTTCTGCATTCACTGCATTAATCTACAGAAATATTCTTCATTTACTCCTAATTCTTTTAATTAATAAAACATTCCGCTAATTATAACTGTGTAATGTAAAAACTTTATTTAGTAATTAGACGTTTTATAAGATATTAATATTTCCTTCTGCTCTGTTTTATTATACATTAATGTATGTGTATACCGTAAAAGAAAATACGTGAGCAAATTACAATACAAGATTCGATTATAGTAGTGGTATTGTTTGTACGCTTACTTTGAACAGAATCATAGCAGCTTCAAAATCACTCTACATATAACGACTCAGGATAATATACATATACAGACGAAAAATATTTAATTCGTAATTGTACTTTTGACGGAAAAAGAACATGTTTCGTTGGGTTTCATATGTGCATTAGCAATTCTAATTAGAAACTCACAAAGCAGGCATGATGAAACATATACACACTATAGCCTAACAGGAGTGTGTTTATAGCATCGAATCATCGGTCAAGAGACAGGCATGCATAGCCAGCCTAAATGTAAAGAATAAACGTCTAACAAATGGGTCCAATGCACATGCCCAAAATGGTGGCAGAAACAGTCCGATTATATCAGAATCAACTTCGCATCACAAGAATGGCTTTTTAAGACGAGGCGAATTGGGTGAGCTCTATGTGAGGTACGGTACTATCCTCTTTGTCTGCTTTGCAGAATAAATAATCAAGTATTCCTTTTCATTTACCAAACTGCAATTAATCACGCAAGTACCTTCACGAATAATCATTTACATGCTAATAGTGTTTTTTTTTTCTCAAGAAATTTTATTTGAGTTCTTAAAGAATCTAATTCATTTATCATTTTTATATTCAATTTAAACTGTGATGTAGTAGTTATCTAAATAACGTAGACTTCAAATACATTCTATCTATTCGCATAGAATTTAGTTAATATGCGAGAAAACACATCATTCTGTAAAGCGGGCAAAATATATTTCGTTGCTTCATTTTCGTAAAAAACAGTAAAAAAGGATGGGAGCAATCGTCAGATATATTATGAACAACTTTGCAAATTTTGTATTATTTGCGACCTTATATAGTACCCTTCCCAATTCAGCCATCTAATAGAATAATCGTTAAAGCGTTTGGTGTTCCATTAATTACAAGATAATGTTAGCCCTAAAAGCTGTAATTGCTAAAAATTTGACGGAAGTGATCAATTTATGTCGTAAGAAGATACGCTGATAATATTCTGTTGAAAGAAAATTTGTTCAAAATCATAATCATAAGCATCATATTTCAAAAACTGCTACACCGCGTGAAATATTAATTCGTTTATTATAGTTTACAATGTTTGCTTATCATTTAGATACAGGATCATTAAATGCTCCTCTTCCTCTCATATAATTAATGATTGTGCACGCTTCATACTAAAATATAGCATTAATTGTTCTACTAAAGTTTAGTGTTGTTATGTAATAGATTATTCATATAGTTTGTACAATATATATACATATATCATGTAATAATTTTATAGACAAAATAGTAGTATTTAAAACTGTATGGTGGTGGTAGAGTGTAGTTGCATGGACATACATACATATATACATTTAATATTCTTCAACATGTTAAACTGTTCCATATAACTTACAAATCAATTTTTATACTCAGGAGTGGTCTTCTAAACTTTTGTGCAGTGGCACTCGCTCTGAACGATTTGGGTTACAAAGCAATTGGTATAAGAATCGACAGCGGCGATTTAGCATATTTAAGTAACACTGCGAGAGATATTTTTGAAAGAATTTCCGTCAAATACAATATACCCTGGTTTGCAAAACTTACAATTTGTGCGTCAAATGACATTAACGAGGAAACCATTCTAAGTTTAAACGAACAGGTAGAGAAATGTGCGCTTACAGACAAAATAATAATTGCAGCGAATTTGGTTTTTATGTCGTTATACTTGTCATAGAGTCACAAGATCGACTGTTTTGGAATTGGAACGCATTTAGTGACTTGCCAAAGACAACCCGCACTAGGCTGTGTTTACAAAATGGTCGAAATTAATGGTCAACCGAGAATCAAGCTTAGCCAGGAAGTTGGTAAAGTAACAATACCAGGAAAAAAAGATGCATTCAGATTATACGGAGCGGATGGTTACGCGTTAATTGATCTCCTCCAAAGATCGACAGAAGAAATTCCACAAGTTAAAGAAAAAGTTCTTTGCAGGCATCCTTTCCAAGAATCAAAAAGAGCTTATGTCATACCATCGCGAGTAGAATCATTACACAAAGTAAGTTAACAAAATATCGATCAAAAACTCACGAAGCACTTATATAAATATCCGTTTCCTTATGAACGCATAGGTGTATTGGAACAATGGGAAGTTATGTCAGCCTTTACCCAGATTGCAAGAAATACGAAACAGAGTACAGGAATCCTTAAGAACACTCAGAAATGATCATAGAAGAAATTTAAATCCTACACCGTACAAAGTAAGTTTTAGTTTGCCAGTTATCATAATAAAAAACAACACGCGACTTTGCACGCGACTTTGCATATCATTGTTTGGGACAACTAAGAATTATTATTATAATTTCTACAGGTTGCTGTTAGTGATGATTTGTATAATTTTATACATGATTTATGGTTGCAAAATGCACCCATTGGTGAACTTTCGTGAAGTTGTCAATATATCATGGTTGAATAATAATGAAAAAGGAAACGGTTTTTCAATGACCTACTTATGTGTTAAGTTGGTGGTTTCAAAAATGTATTTTTTACGCTACTTCAGAAACTTCTACGTGTACAAGTATCACTTAACTATAGTAGTATATTTTGATAACTTGTGAAAATCACGCTGTAATATGTTTATATAGTTGTACATATGCAGGGCGGGTTATCTTTAGGAAAACAAACCTTTACAGTGCATTGTAAGGTTATATTATATACTTTCAGATTATATTGTATTATATTGATAGTATTTTAATAACTATTTTTATCAAGATACAAAAATAGTACAGATGAATGAACTACGCACAATTTAGTTTAGATACATGTTTTACATGCAACAGAAAAGATTGAGAGAGAGAGAGAGAGAGAGAGAGAGAGAGAGAGAGAGAGAGAGAGAGAGAGAGAGAGAGGGGGGGGGGGGGAGAGAGAGTGCAAACGAAAATTTTATAGTTGTATATTATTTGTAAATAATCATTGATATGCATCATAAAATTTGTTCGTAAATAGTAGTACTGTTAATTGTGCTTCTTTTATCCGAAGATAAAAGTACATATATGAAAAGGAGGGATTTTGTACAATAAATACATATACCTTTAATGGACTAAATTTTCTTTGCTCATTGAAGACCAACTATTTGTTATTAAACGAAATTATTTTACTTCATTCTTGCTTTCATGCATTGCAAAGCAATCAGTTTGAATAGTTAATTATGCATAGAAAAATGTTTGCTTCGAAATTTTGCCAAAATAATGTGAAAATGATGTAAAGATACAAATAAAAATGATAAAAATAATTGCTTTTGTGGAAAAATGTTGGCCCATCTTTTACCGCATTCGGCTTCATATTTCTGAAGTATCAAGTATATATTGTTTAGTTCTGGGGGCTGACAAATCGAAACGTACTCCACAAAGACGTGGGAATAATAATATTCAAGTATCGGTAATATTAAATAGACTATTGCATAAGATTGATCGGTTATTTAAAGCCATCAACTATGTTTTCGAGAGCGTGATGTATTATTTAGGAGGATTAACGTCAAGATCAGTGAATAGGAACGAAACATGTTTCCTAACCTCGGCAGCTCAGCACATTGTTCGTGTAGAAAAATGAAAGATGTATTATGTAACGTATACGTTTTCCTGTCTATTAGAATTATAGTTCATTAAGTAGTATCAGCAAATATGTTCTTTTCAATGTGTAATGTTACCTAGTTAGTTAACATTAAAAAGTTCTGATAGAAATTGAGGTTTGTTTTCCTTCGTTTCTCTAATCTGAATATATTACGTTTTGCAGAGAAAATTGATTCGTACGTATTAGTACGTATTTGTATTATGAGTTAACATTAATGGTGAGGAAGAAGACAGCAATTTGGATATAATTTCATCGTGTACCACATAAATATTTAGAGTACAGAAGATGAAACCCTTTCCTTCAATTATAGTTAAAATGTGCCCTATTGTCGCATTCTTCTACAGTGTAGCTGTTATCATTTTAACAACATATATTAATGAAAAAGTCACCCCAGTCTTCATGTTTTTCTGTGTTCAAGCATATTTGAATTGGTATTCAGTATACGCCATAAGTCGCAATGCCACGGCTATGGTAGTGAGATCCATAGGGGCAAAATTATTAATATGTAATAAGGCGGAATATAAATATTGGTATTGCGAGAAATGCATTGCTTACACATGCAAACCGTCGCACCACTGTATATTTTGCAGAAAGTGTTTCCATTTTCGAGATCACCATTGTTTCTTCTTAGGCGCTTGTATATTAAGACAAAATGTTGGTAACTTTATTCTGTTTTGTTTCTATACATCTTTAACATGCATATACACCTTGTGCACTCTTGGACCGTACCTATACGAAAATATCAATCGAGTGATAAAAACAGATACAGGCTCCTTTAATATATTTTTGAATTTCTGCTTTCCTATTGCTCTGGTGAAATTGTTACATTCTGAAGAAAACACGTACCTACTGCTAGTAACGATGTTCGATATGTTGGTTTCAATTTTGTGTATTTGTTTGGTATATGCAACGTGGAAATTACATAGTTGTATGACTGGCAAACAACGGTATGCAAACATGTCAGGGAAACAAAGTTTGAAAGATATATTTGGTAGTTATGGTCTTTCAAATATTATGTTTCCGTATAATGGTCTCATAGGTACTAGAGATCTTAATGGAAAATATGAATTGAAGCAGGTATAATCGTATCTTTGGCCTTATTTACAATTAAGAGAAAAAAAAGGTGGAAAAACTTGATAATAACTGAACACGAGTCAATGCAGTAATTCACATTAATGTATACGCCAAAATTGAAAAAATGTTTGTAAATTCTACTATATTGTAATAAATATCACATATTTAATACATTTGCACAAATCACACTGTACTCTTCACCCAAATTTTCATAAACATACACGAAAAGTATTTACGTAAGAAAGTATCGTACACTCAGTCCAGTGCTACATCGATACGCACGTTAATGATCGTGAAGAAATCGAACGCAGTAATTCACTTTGTTTCACTCATCTTCCATTATAAGAGAGTAGGTAACCAAGACCGTTTCAATTAATTATAGAAATAATTAACGATGGCATTGCTTTCTTACACACATTTGTATGTATTTCATGTAACCAACTTGTTCCTTTATATTGTTAAGTCTCTTTAAAAAATTGGGAAATAATCAGATACTGATCTGTAATGAAATTGGAAAACATATTATTATTTGTATATGTACATATTATATTTACCATCATTAGTAGGAGCTGGACATATTTTGAGTAATTACCATAAAAAATTCTGTAATCTAGCTAATGAATTCGATTTACAATTCTGTATGTATGTGGTGCTGAGCTTTAAAGTCATTGGGATGAATGAATACACCTTCTGTTGTTATCCACTGAACTTGGGGGGAATCAGAAGAATATTCCCCGACTACTTCGCTTTGGCCAGTAATCGGATGATCATAAACTCTTCCACTTACCGCCAAAAATCTGTCAAGCACAGCAGCATCGAAATATTGTAACTACGGTTTACATTAATTTGTCTACATGTAACTCACGTGTTTGTATCTATGTGTTGCAACATAATAGGATCATCCCTCTTCCAAAATTCTGTGTCGCATATTAAAAGCCAATTATCCCCATTGTCACCTTCCCCCTTTCCATCTCCGTAAGCAGATATTTCTTGTTTACCACTAAGAGGTGATCTAACAATGTGGGAATGAAGATTCTTCTTTGTTGCTATATGCTCTAGTCTTATAATGTCCCCGCATTCAACGGGCATGCTATTACAATATATTGTTCTTGTTAAAAATCAATTCCATCTAATTCACGCAAAATATAAAATATCTAACACGCACCCTCTATTGCATTCCTTCTTTGTTCCTGCTTTTACAAGCCAATAAGAATTCCCATCTTCGTTGGTCAAGGTACCTGTTACAGATTGTTGTCGACTCCCACTGCCATAGTTAATATCATGAGAGTGCAATCTCACTTTATATTCTACATTCATTAATTTTAAAATAGAACCGCACGTTACAAATTGTACTCCTTTACCTGCAAACGTACATTTATAAACGAATACATCATATTTATTATCAGGAGAAGTAGGAATTACCAAAAATAGGAAAGGCGTTTACAAAGACGTCTGGATATAATGGAAATAATACAGATAACACAGAAAAGTAATCTGTGAGTATTCCAAAATATAGAATAAGCAATTGTAGATTATGACATTTCTCATTACATATACAGTTACCGATAAGATTGATATACCTTCTATGCAACATGTTCCAAGTGAAAATAGCACAAAGGAAATCCCAAACAAGAAGTAATGATCGTTGTTTCTCATTTTGAAAACAATAAGAAAGTGTTTAACTTCTGAAGATGTAAAAGCCGAAAGGCCAATTCACGTGTAAATGTTCTATGTGTTAACTTCCTATTGGTCTAAAGTCTAACACATCCGCCCCTTCACCGCCAGGGACCCAAGTGTACTGGCTGTATACCTGTAATTGTAAGACACCTTAATTTAAACGTAATCCTTTACGAATAAGAACAGGGAAACAGCTTGCGGCTTGATTCAGAATATACAATCACAAATATTCATATCTTTTTGGTTTTGATAAATTAAGTCAGTTGATACACCTGTAGCGGAAGTTGACTCTCCGCTCTCTGTTCGCCAGCGCCACGTTCATTTTCCTGGCGCCAACCGGCGCGTTTAAAATAGAAGAAGATCTTTCTCTTAACAACAAGAAACAAATAGTCGCTCATTAAACATTCATTGATTTCTTTGACTTCTTCACAAAGTGTATATATATATCATTAGTTAAAGAATAAATAATTTATTTGAAAGTTAAATTTCCTTTCCCACCTTCTGTTTGTTGAGAATTGAATTATTACATTAAAGATAGAGTAGAGAAGACGAATAACGTCCATACATCTACACACCACGAAAAACTACATCCATCTACCGGTGGGAAGATGGAACCTTTGCCCACTTAACTTCGCTACAACTAAAAGTCTATGCTATGCTACCATTTCCAATAGGTATTAACAATATTCCATGTGCGGTTCATTTCACTACAAATATAGTGATTAAACAATTATGTATTACGGACAAAAGCGTAACGTCCGTTTTTAAAATAGGATCATTTACTTTTGAGTCCATAAATTAATTCTTCTAAAGAATAACTTAAATTTAAAAAAAAATGTTTGACATATTGAAAAGAATGAATTGGTGTAAAAAATATATACAAATACAGTTAAAGTAATATGCTCATCGTTGGCATATCTTTAGAAAATGAGAAAATCCATAAGAAAATAAATATCCAAAAACCATTCAATGTTTACCTATCATTTTGGCATACTGCTATGTGTAAAAATTTAATTTTTTAAAATATGCAGGCATAAATCTTTCGTGTATGCCTAATTTATACATGTATATTTATGCATACAAAACTAGATATGTATATCAGGGCACGGAATTAAGTGAACTTTTTTTAAGTGAATTAATAGAACATTTACATGTGAATTTCGACCACTTTACTTCTATACATCATTGCGCAGAATTATGACAGATTCGTTTTTTGTAAAAAATATGCATACCATTTATTAAATCAATATGGCTATACAAATATCATATATACTCTTCAACTGTCTATTTGTTCCTCTGAACATTACTTTGTAATTGCACTGATTGTGAGCAATAATATCCTGGATGCATTGCGCAAAAAATAATTAATTTGTATTATTAAGTATTAGTAGAAATTATGAGCGCAACACATCCAAGACATTGCAAAAACTGATTCTTTAAAAGAAAATATATGCAAATAATGACTAAAGTTTAAGTGGATAGATTGTTACATTTATGAAGTTATTTTCAAGAAAGTAATTTTTGTCTTCTGTCTTCTGGAAACCATGATCCTGTTGGTTACCTCGGACCCTAATCATAGGGCCATCTGGCCACTGTCACCCATTGAAACCCGTTGTCCTCTTCAGCAATATGCCTCAGAAAAGAGATAGAACACAGAACTAGGATTTATTCTACTTTTTTTTTATGTTTTTACATCATTCTGATGTTTCTCTGTTTATCGCAAGAAATTCTCTTTTAGTACTAAATAAGTTATTATTATTAGTTGACTATAAATAAAAAATTGTGTCTTTCATTAACAATAAAATTGCCCCAATGAGAAAGATAATTAAAGAATTTGTATAGTAACTATATAAGTCGTAATTGTAGTATACAATTATCGTCACAAGTTTTTCATTGCGGCAATTTTATTGTTTGTGTGTTAAAAAAATATACATCTCTTAGCTCAATTGCAACTACATAGTTCTACATCATTCATTGTCATTTACCAGAAAATAATTTAAAGTATAAGTCGCATTACCCTATCACTGACAACGTTACCGACACATTGTAAAACGCGATGTTAATTCTAAATTTTATATCTCTGCTATGCTGATTATTTTTTAACTTATGATGTGTCAAATGAAACGGGAAAGAAATATGCTATTCACCTGTAATAATCTCATTGTTATAACTTAAATAAATTGTTTTATTTCACGGAAATTAAAGTAGTAGCCTAGAGAATTAGAAACAGACTACATACTTTGATGCAGAAAGGTTTATAGCACAAGTACATACTTTTATCGTTATTATTTTATTGTAATAAAAAGTCTTATCTATATGTCCTTAATTGATTAATCGCAATATTACACAACATTTAGCTTGAAAAATATGTTGTAGTATCATAAAATTAATGCATAATGTCTATATTTGATTATTGAACGATAGGAATGAGAAGTGACATGTAAGCAGACTTTCAAATCTGCCTCCTTACTCAAACAATTCTTATTTAATTGTACAAATGTATCAAGGAACTGTCCGGGCATTCTTGAAATACATTTTGTATTGTATATGAATTAATACTCAACAACTTTTGGACGGGTCTTAACATAAACGTATGCTGCTATTACAACAAATATTGCAGCAATCGTTGGTAATACAACAGTGAAGACACGCTGCTTGTTCTCCAGAAATTCCTTTTTCCTTTCTTTCTTCTGTTTGTTTGTTTCTTTTGTCTTTCCCTTCAGCTGGCGCATCTTCTTGCTACAAACAAAATATCAAAGATAATGAGCATTCCCTATCCCAAACTTGTTACACATTTTGATAATAAATAATTATGAGAGTAAGAAATAAAATGGAAATGCATATATTTGTTTTAACCACAGGGAGGGTCTTAATGTTTACACTAAAGATATTCCTCATTCTTACCGTATTTTACAATTTACTTCTCAATGTATTAACAGTATTAACTAAACTACATAGTGCACATTTACATTGCATATGGTTGTGACTTCTGACTTGTGACTTGTGACTTATGACTTGTGACAGCTTTAAATATCATTAACATACACGCGTTTTCTAATAAATGAACCCAATAAATGTGTGAAAAGGTAATGTTGAGCGAAGAAATAAAAACAGAAATATGAATACCTTTAATAATGATAATATGTAAATATGTTAATATTCGGAAGCCCGTTTTGGCACAGTCAAGCAATTGGGGAAAGAAGATTTGCGTACATGACACGTAATAAAATAACGCTGCCCTACCAATCGCAAGTCCTGTCACTTCCGTATGGAGTATAGAGTGTGTATATGTACGTATAGTGGTACTCAATTGAACTACGTTAATCAGTACACCGGATTCAAATCGTTCATTTCTGTTACACATTGTAATACACATTCTCTATTCTCAAGCAGCGCAGTGAAGTATTCATTACTTCATTTCCTTTCGCTAGATTTTATATTTAATGTCTGCTCGCTTTTTAATATTGATATGTATGGAACGCTAGAAATGTAAATTTTTAAAAGTAACATATGAGTGGTAAAGATTTCTTCATTGTTGGAATTGTTACGTTATCGCGTTAGCAGGCTCTAATATCTAGTGATATCGAATCAACGATCGACAACATAACTATAGCACAAGATAGCGATAATAACTTAGGAGCGAAATTCGAAGCCGGATGAGCATACGCGCGATAAATAAAGCTGTACAATACTTAAGTACCAGCCGTAGGTTCTCGAACAATAGGAAACTCAGAGCATTCGAATCTTAGAACATCTTAGAACACATATACGACCTCCGGAGGTTGTCAAACCCCACGATATCATGTTCTGGCCGCCACATGTTCTACCGCTGAACAAAAGGACATCCCAAGAGCCACTTGTCTCTTCAGCGTGCTTTCTCCGTCGGGTATTCCCAGAATTTCAAAATGTTATCAGTAATAACATACTGGTCACATATTATTAGACCATTGCACGAGTTCTGCTTATAATATTATATCCTGCTTTGTTAAGGGGAATTGTTAAGGAGATTTACGTATTAAGCATATTGTTTGATATTAAACTGATATATGACGGAGTATAACACCCCACGCACTTCAGGCTCATCACCATTTTAAACGAATGTTGGCAAGTCCGTCAGTCCTTTCGAAAGATAATTTCGTACGCTACAAAAACAAAGTAGCTATTATTATTATTAGAAATTGACATTATCATCTAGATCAAAGCAAAATGATCAATCGAAATGTGACGTAAGTGTTGAAAAACCTTTGCGTGTTCTCTGTTACGAAATTATAATCGAAAGTTATAACTTGTAATTTGCAAATTTGTAAATGTTAGGTGTCAATCAAAGGGTTAAATGAGCAAAATAACTTAGGAGATTATAGGTTTTTTATTACAAATCATATCCGAAAATGTTGATAACGAAGTACGCTAATGACAAGTTAATAATTGTTGAGCAAAAAAAAATATGTTTCGTCGTTCGTTTAAAGGGAGTGCTATAGTGTAAGTGTAATTGTTGGGTGAACAATTCTATACTGTATTACGAAGAGGAAAATGTTTGGGAAATTGCTAAAACATAATATAGTTAGCAATGATGGACAGTTCGTTTGTCATTTATGTATGTGCACAGAATCAAGTGTTGAAGATGCTTTGTATCATATTGATAACAGTACCCATCGAATGTTAAAGAGCAATCAAAGGGATAAAATGTTGAAGACTTATACGATGGAAACGTACCAAGAATTCAATGGAAATAGTAAAGTAGCAATAATCTTACTGTACAATTTTATATGTTTGCCTTGCAAAAGGAGCTTTATAGATTTAATCGCTATCTTGCAACACATTCGAGGTAAATGTCATGTTAAAATGTTAAAAGACGTGAATGCAAACCTCGACTACGAGCAAATAGGAAATGTAATATCTAATGCATCTGGTAAGGGCAAGTTACATGGGAAAAGAAAATTAGACACCGCTGAATTAGAATTATTGTTACAAAATGATTATACATATGTTAATAACAATCATGTACCTATTAAGGTTTTCACATCGCTGAATTTTACAAACAATGTATCTGAGCATCTGATGGAGAATAAGATAATTACAAATGAGTATTGTCAATTAATGTGTGAATCTTGTAATCAATGTTACCGAACACCATCAAGTATTTTACAGCACTTGCGTGCAAAAAATCATACATTACAATCGGAACAGCCAAGTGGAAAATTGGATGAAAAAGAAACTGGTAAAGTAGAATTATGTTCAAATAAAACAATGTATCAGCAGGAAGAGAAACTTGTTGAATCCCTAAGAGGCCAAAGTTATGCAATAGATCAGAATGTACATTCAAGTATTTCTGTAGACAGTACAAATGTAAATGAAAACATGCATATCAATGTTTCAAACACTACAATGAGTGACTCAAATAATGATTGCTGTCATACCGATCAAAATAGAAAAATATTAATAAACGAACATGTAAATAATCGAACAGCGCATAAAAGCTCTTACTTTTGTGAATTGTGCCAACTACGAATAGATGTTAACAATTTGTTTGAGCATGTCAATACAGTGAAACATAGATGTAATATATTTTCTATGAATATGGGAGATGATATAATTCTATTTAAATGTTTCTGCTGTAGATCAATAATACAGGGAAATAGTTTATTGATCAATCATTTATCTTCGACCTCTCACAAGAGTAATTTAGGAAATTATATCGCACACTCCGGAGCAAATAAGATTGAAGAATATTTATCTACGTGTAACAATGTTCTTAACAATGTGAAGGATAAATGTCTTTTGCTCTGTAACATTTTTACTCCACACGACGAAAGTGCCTATAAGTACTTCAATGAACAACGTCTAATATTTTTTGATATGCCAGATATTAAATGTTATAATAATATAACAAATAATATCCTTTATTACTGTTCCCTTTGCACAGTAAAGCTAAATACAGATCACAATCTGATAGAACACTGTAGAGCAAAGATACATCTGTGGAAAGTTAAACAATTGTTTTTAAAGAGACATCAGTACAATACTGGTAACATTGCACTATTAACAGATTGTGTTAATAAAATCTCTATTAGTCCTAAGAAATCAGAAAAATCCAATGTCTTTGATAACGACTTTGTTCTAACGAGCGACGTGAATGCAGATATTGAAAAACTTTTACAAGCTTCACCACTTTCAAAAGAGTTACCGAAGCATGGCATAAAGAAAGAGAACGCTTTAATCAAGCGTTTGAATAAGATATATGATAAAAAGTATTTGGATATCGAAGAAGAGATGTATGCTATTTGTGAAGAAAGATTGAATAATATAAAAGCAAATTTAAGATTAATTATGCCATATAAAAAAAAGTTTTATTGCATGGTATGCAATGAAAAAGTTTCAGAAGATCTATACTTACTTTATGAACATGTGTGCCTTGATTTCCATAAGACAAACGAAATCGAATGCAATAGAAGAGATGTTAATTCTGTCAAATTATTCGGGCACTATATAAAAGAAATTACAAAAGATTCAGTAAAATGTTACACCTGCGAAACTAGAATTCAAAATGATACTGATAGTATTAATATTCATGTTAAGAATGAATGTCATACAAAGAGGCATAAAACGTTTGTAAAAATCATGGATGGTGTTATCAATTCTATGTCGCAAGCTCTTAATAGCTTATGGTATAGTATTCAAAGGTTTTCTTGTACTTTGTGCGAAACGAATTTCAATTATAAATTAGAATTTATAAAACACATTATTGCAAATCACAATCAATCTTTTACCACTCGACTATTTGATTTTTGCATTCCTTGTGCCACGCTATGGTTGAGCGAGGGAAACTGTTATGCACAGCATTGCAGTGACATTGTGCACAAGTATTTAGTAAGAAGCCAAGATTTTATGGTTGAGGATCATCCTGAATGTATGAAGAACATTTTAATGCACGTCGACGAGTTCTCTGATATTTTATTTAAAAAAACGGAAATTTTATCGAACGAACGTGTACTGCAGGAAGTGAAAGAATCTTTAGAAAGTATCTTAAAATCTTACTTTCCTTCTATCGAAGCGTTTTTATTTGGCTCAAGAGTTACAGGACTTGGATTTGCAAGCAGTGACATAGATATATACCTTGATTGCGGTAGGTATATATTTGAAAAGCTTGCAACAAATGAACTGTTAAAGGTGTTGATCGATACTTCCTGTATATTCCTGATAAATTTCTGTATATTTTCTATAGGTGGTACATATTGCCAAAGTAAAAGTGAAGATTTAAGAAAGAAACACCTTATATCTATTGAAACTGTTTTACATAAACACAGAGATGCATGGGAACTGAGGGACATAATCAAAGATACACGAACACCTATAATCAAATTAGTATATAAACGAACAGGCGTACACTGCGATATTTCTGTTACTAATGGCCTTGCCGTCGAAAACTCTAAACTGATAAGGTAACGTGATTAAGGTAGACTAGACTGAATCAAGAAATCAAGTTTAATCAAATAATTTCACTTACTATCATTTTCAGATCGTACAATGATGCATATTTACCATGTCGGAAACTAATATTATTTATCAAAAAGTGGTTGTCACATTGTAATCTACCTACAAAGCATGGCCTAACAAATTACGCTCTTGCTTGGTTTGTTATATTCTATTTACAATCTGAATCGTACTTGCCGAGTGTTGCTACTTTGATAAAAGAGGAGAATAATTCTAGGCGCATTTGCGGTAAGATATTTAATGTGTAGAGAGGTGTATGCAATCGGGATTTGCATTGTTTTCGTAATAATATGATTAGCAGACAAAATTTGATTTTAGGGTGGGAAGTTGGTGTTGCAGTACCAAAGAATAATAATAGATCCGCGCAACCTATTTCTACGTTATTGCTGGGTTTTCTTAAGTTTTATGCTAGTTTTGACTATCGATACCATGTCATTTGTCCACTTATCGGACAGCCTTTAGATAAGCTAGCTTTCTTAAAGTTGGATGCACTTCCGGAAGAAATGGAACCGTACATCGAACATTTGAACAGTAGTAAAAATCCGGAATATTTCCGCATTGATTCTGCATTATGCGTGCAAGATCCATTTGATTTGTCTCATAACCTAACAAAGGCTGTAAGTAGTATTACATTGAAGCATCTTAAGCAGTGTTGTGCTGATAGTGCATCTATATTGCTTTCCTTAAAAAAATAAGTTTCTTCATACGTATATCGTGTAATACTATTTTCTGGAAGACGTTAATTAAATTTCTCTTAATGTATTCTATAAAGATTGGACGAAACGGCATTAAAAGTAAGAAAACAATTGGCCGAGAGGAATTGATACTTGTCGTTGTAATCTTATCGTTAGGTATACGGATACTATATTTCTCTACATGTTGACATTACAATTAGTATTATGTGATCAAAGAAAGCTATTATTCTTTATACTTTTTTTAATCAATTTGTTAAATATTGTGCCACGACTGTGTTAGGTCTTTTAAGGGAGCTTTTATTTTTTTTTAAAATCATTGTGTTACTAATTGTTAATCTTTTTTTTTTATATGTACACGACATTTAACGATACTATACATATATTCTTTTAGTTAAATTCGTATTATCGGAGGTAAACTGTTTCTGTTTGTATAATCGGAGTTGAACGCTAACTTAGTTTTAGGGTGTAACGTATATTTTATTAGAGAATTATATCCTATAATTCTCACTATTTCTTCCACCATATCTTCCGATATGTACATTTTTGATAGAATTGGTTAAGTAACGTAGTATAAAATCTCAGGAATGTACAAACTGAATAGCTGTTACCAAAATAATAATATGCTTTATTTTGAATAATTAAAGTTATTACAGAAAATATCTGTTTTGAATTATTTTGAATTACTCTTAAACGTGCACCACATGCATTTGCATATTATTCTTTGGAAGTTTCATCAGGATTACTTTCTACAATATCCTGTTTCCATATGTATTCTATGCTGTAGCCATGCGTGGGTGTACAAGATCTTGTGCACGTAAATATTGCTAAAATACCCCAGTCGATGCACTCGAATACATCTTCCAACTTAAGGATATTTAACAACTGCGGCATAATCTATGATAGATAATTTCACATATATATGTATCATTTATATCAGTTTTCACTGATAAGAAAAGCATAGAAACAATATTTCTCATTATTTTACCTGAAATTCAAATTGTCTCTCTTCATTACATTCTGGACACTTTGGTATTTGGCCAACTTTACTTTCTGCAGAGATATATAAAATTTTACCTCCTCTATTATACCTGTAACTGCACAAACTGTTTTTTTCTGTCTTGTTTTGTTTCTTTGATAATATAGTGGAAAACTCTGCACCTTAATATTTGATTCGGATATTTGTCTATAGTTGAACGAAATTTGGAAAATATTTCATCTTCGTTTGGATTAGCCATACTGAATAGTTCAGTTTGCACATCCTCTTTATGAAACGTTCCTGCTACACCTTTTTGTACCATTATATCAAACTTTTTTACTTCTTCTTCTTCTCTTGCTTCCTCCTCTTGCATATCATCACTTTCATCATTTTCATCTTTTGCATCCTCCCTCTCCATTACTATCTCATATTCGGGGAATAAGAGTATATTGGTTTGTAATGCATTTTTGGAGAGGTTGCAGGACTCTTTATGTCCGTGCCTCCAGTGAAAAATTTGATGAGCACGGCAACAATAATTTGCACGTTTACATTTTGAACAAAGTTTAGGTGCCAGTATACCACAAACAACACAAGTCTTTGACCATCGATTTACATCTAAAATTATTAATCACTCAATTTCTGAGATCTTTGACAGTTAAGTAATTAAACGCGATTGAACACTTTGTTAACATACATACCAATGTCAGTTTCCCAATCTTTTTGTTCTACAGGTGGTTCGGCCGGGTAAAATTCATTTACTCTCGCCAACTGCGACCGAAATACTTTTAAATTTCCGTTTTCATTCGATCTGGAACATTCTGCTTTCTTGCATACGAAAACAAAGATCGTTCTGTGAAATGCATTTTCATTTTCTTCATAAGGAGCGTAAACTTGACATAAAAATATACAAGGTTCTTTACAGTATTCGCACAAAAGATCTTTCTCGGCAGGAATATTTGTTAAATGAAGCCACGATGGCCGATGGCCGATCTTACTTGGAAAAAATCGACTTTCCAGTCGCCAAGATTCACAATGTTCCGCGAAACCTAAGTCTATCGTCATTTTCTTTTCAAACCAATATTATCCGTTCTACAATACGTCTGCTATAATCTCTACTACTGTAAGTACTTACATACATGTATAAGCTATAAGGCTACAATGGAGAAGTATACCGCATAACGCGACGAAAATATTACTAGAATTACATAGAACACTATAGTAAATAAACACCACACATTTTTGTATAGGATTTCATCAGCTTTTTCAATCAATTAACTTTGTTTAATGAATGTAACAAAATTGTTTTTAAAAAGGAAACAGCATTAAATGTAAGGAAGATTTCACAATTCTCATGGAGTCTACAGTGTACATATAGTGTAGTTTGTTCGCACTTGTATGTAGCTTGTTGTTTGTAGGTGGGTGTGTGTGATAGCACTGATAGCGATAGTAATGTGTATACGGTTCTTGATTGCTATGTCTCGTTATTTAGGTTAGCTGTTAAATTGTGATATTCAATTTCTGAGCTGTTTTTCTGCCCTTTTTTGAGAAATGACGTCCTGGTTGGAAAGCCTACAATCCTTATCGTGTGTATGGTTCACTGTGGGCAACAAACGAAATGTATTGGTGTCTATGCTTGCCGGAACATTGGTAAACATCCAAGTTTAGGTTATCTCGAATTACAATGGCAATGCAGATACATATATATATATATATATATGAACTTTGGCTTCCTATTTTCAGTTTTTTCTAGGGTGGTGGCTTTTTATCGATGCTCATGCCAAATATCCTAATGAAATGTCCACTGCGTATCATGTCTGTGGACTGTTTGGCACCATATCCCTTTTTATGTAAGCCGCTGTACCGTTAAAGCAAATGTAAATGAACTGCAAATGCTAAATGTAAATGTTTCATTTAGGATAAATGGGGTGACAAATGCACAAATCGGGGGAGAAGCGTACAATGGTGGTTATTTGGGACCTCGAGGTGTGACAAGTTGGTTATTTGTTGGATTTGTAATGGGATTTGCAGCAGTAATTGCGGCATGTTGGATCTTATTCGCAGACTTTGTGGCTGCTGGTTGGTATTTTTTCTGCAGTTCGAAAGATTCCACTATTTTCTATCATATCATTTTTTTAGATGCCCAACATCATTGGCCCGGCGTAGGACTTTTTTTACAGAATATATTTATCTTCTTGGGTTCGCTCACTTTTAAATTTGGTCGGACCGAAGATGTGTGAAGTCTTCCGATATATACGTGCATCAGTTCTATTGGACATCAAGATGGAACAGTTTACATCGGAGATTGTATTATTCTATACATACATTGTATTCTAAACAAATTGTATTTGTCTATTATCAAATTGGATAACTCTTTTGTTTTTATTCACATACAGCTATAAATTATTATGTAAATGCTTATTCGTGTTACACATTTATAGCATGTTGCTTTTCATTCAAATCAGTATGTGCATAATAAAAGTATTATAATGTCGGATAGGTATAGATTGCTTAATAATGTATTGCATAAGGTTTTTTTTTAATTTCAACTATTACGAATAGTTACATGGGCTAAAACTGTATATGGTTTTTCGTTTCTAATAAACAAATCTCCACGTACAAACAAACACAGCTTATTTTTCAGTGCAATTTACTTTTATTATTCATACATTCTTGACATTTTTCTATTAAATCAAAGAAAAGAAATCTTACGGTTGTTTTCAGGTATCTACTCTACGTCTCTTTAAGTAGTAAAGTAGTGGGGTGGTGGAGTAACGGAGTATTGGGTACTGCTTTTGATTTGCCAACGCGGACCAATATGAACGGTTTCCTCCATCTCATCTAACCAATCCCGTGGTGCCACACAAACACATGGTTCTTGGTCAGTTGGATGAAACAGCTGGGAGGTGTGCGTTGATTTTTCTTACTTTGAATAAACTGGGATGTACCTGTACCTATGTCTACTGGTTTAACTAACAAGTTTAGCACAGACAGATCATCGATTCTCCGATAAAAATTAAACGTGAGTATGTTTATTTGACATTTTTTCTCAGTTCTCCGGTTACCATAACCAAATTGACAGTCTTGAGAATTATCATGCCAGATAGAAAGGACAAGTGAAATTATTCACTTTTCCCCAAGTTTTTCTGATTATCAATATATAGATATTGATTGTTACTCCATTTGCTTCTATTCACTTTATATTTACAATATTTATAATATTTATAATATTTATAACAGTTATAATATTCATCTTGGAACTTTAGAAAATTGTGTCACTGATTGCTAATTATTTATAACCATTTCTTTAATTTAGCCCTACAAATTAAATTGACTTCTATGTTTTTCATTTTTTTTATCAAATATGATAATGTCAACTAAAATGCCTTTCTGTTTATGTAATTAAATGACCAAATCGCTTATCGAAATTGTAGATGGAAATGAATAATGAAAGTATGTCGATTACTTGGCTGTTATTGCTGGCAGTCGCAACCTTTGTTCAACTTAGCAATGGGGTTGCCGTTATGAGTATCGATATGGGAAGCGAATCTATGAAGGTTGCTATTGTTTCGGTAAGCAACACTTGCATTATTTTATTTTTACTCTTTTGGAAATTTCTTTTTATCAATACGTTGGAGATATAATAATGAATTATTTGCATAGCCTGGTGTTCCTATGGAAATTGCTCTAAACAAAGAATCAAAGAGAAAAACACCGGTTACTATTGCATTTAGAAATGGGGAAAGGAGTTTTGGTGAAGATGCTCAAGTTGTGGGAATTAGGTCCCCCAAAAACAGTTTTTCTTACGTGTTAGATTTAGTAGGAAAATCTATAGATAATCCAATGGTACAGCTTTATACGAAAAGATTTCCATACTATGATATAGTTTCTGACGAAGAACGTAAAACGATTGCATTTAGGCTGGACGAAAATACTACGTATACTCCGGAAGAACTGCTTGCACAAATTTTATATAAAGGAAAAGAGTTTGCAGAAAATTCAGCCAATCAAAAGATTAGCGAAGCAGTGATTACTGTCCCAGGATTTTTCAATCAAATAGAAAGACGGGCTGTTGTACAAGCAGCGGATCTTGCAGGGATCAAAGTTTTGCAGCTTATTAATGACTATACTGCTGTTGCCTTGAACTATGGAATTTTCCGTAGCAAAGAAATTAACGATACCGCACATTATGTAATGTTTTATGATATGGGAGCTAGTAGTACAACCGCAACAGTTGTTAGTTATCAGAACGTGAAAACGAAAGAGAAAGGGTTCGTCGAGACTAATCCCCATGTTACCGTTTTGGGAGTGGGTTATGATCGTACTTTAGGAGGGCTAGAAGTTCAAATTAGATTACAGCATCATTTGGCAAAAGAATTTGACGCCCTGAACAAAACGACAAACTCTGTGTTTGGCAACCCGAGATCAATGGCAAAGCTATTTAAAGAAGCTGCTCGTGTAAAAAATGTGTTGAGTGCAAATACAGAACATTTTGCCCAGATCGAAGGACTAATAGATGAACAGGACTTCAGGTTGAAAGTTACCAGGGAAAAGTTGGAACAACTTTCTGTCGATCTATTTGAACGTGTAGCAAGTCCTATAAAGATTGCTTTGAAAACATCAGGTATAAAGAATGGATACAAATACGTAGCATACATATCATAGAACTGTAATAGATTATTGCGAATTTTCTTCAGGCTTAACAATGGACGTTATATCCCAAGTTGTATTAGTTGGGGCTGGTACTAGGATGCCAAAGATACAAGAGCATTTAAGTCAGTATTTAACGGTTGAGCTAGCTAAGAATATCAATACGGACGAGGCAGCTGCATTGGGAGCTGTATATAAGGCTGCTGACCTCAGTAAAGGGTTTAAAGTGAAGAAATTTGTCACTAAAGATGCCGTACTGTTTCCTATACACATTGTTTTTGATAGAACTGTTGATAATCGAGTAAAACAGGTAAGACTTTTCATTGTGGTCTTGAAATTTTCACAAAATGTAGTACACATTACTTACGAATTGTATCGTCTTTTCAGATTAAGAAATCATTGTTTAGTAAAATGAATCCGTATCCTCAGAAAAAAATAATAACATTTAATAAATACACAGAAAATTTCCAATTCCATATCAATTATGCTGAGTTAGATTATTTACCAATAAATGAAGTAGAGTGAGTAATTCAGTTATTTATTATGTTTATAGCATGCGTTTGCTAATATACTTTTTCATTTTAGAGCTATTGGTAATTTCAACTTGTCCAGTATAACATTGCTCGGAATAACAGAAGCTTTGGATAAACATGCCAAAGAAGGAGCGGAAAGCAAAGGGATTAAGGCGCATTTTCTTATGGACGACAGTGGTATACTTAATTTGCTAAACGTAGAATTAGTATCGGAAAAGTCAAGCTCAGTTCCTGAAGAAGAAGAGGGTACTTTCTCGATACTCGGCTCAACTATTAGTAAACTTTTTGCAGGTTTGTGCTGAATGCATTTCAAGAAATGTGCAGACACTTCCATTTAAACATTTCAATTAACTCTAATAATAATAACAACGATTGCTGTATTTTCCTTCTGGTAAATGTTTGTAATTCTGGAGTACACTAACCATTCAGCATAAAGAATGATTTATTTTTCAGTGCCGAACCATTCTTCCTAAGCATTTATAAAAAATTACACTTTCCCTTTTTTCCTATATAATTAATATTTGTATCATGGGGCCTGATGGTTTTAAAGTGAAACAGTACTTAATAACGTAACTTTCATACGAACATGAAGTACATTATGATGAATGTGATTGGAAAATTGTAGGAACAGAGGAGAAAGATAATGAAGTGAAAACGGATGAACCTTCAAAGGAAGATATAAAACCGGTCCATGAAGAATCTGAATACCCTGATGTGCAAAAAGAGACGACGGACAAAATAAAAAAGGCAAACGATAGTACGGTTACAGAAGATAGAACGACCAATAAAACCGAGAAAATAGAAAAAGAGAAAGAGAAAAAGGCCACAATAGTCACGATTAAAGAAGCTATTCAAGCTGATGAAGTGAAGTTAGGGTCACAAATTCTACACGGGTTCAAACTTGTCGAATCCCGCGAAAAGTGAGTATAATTTCTTGAACTGTACGTACAGTGTATATGTTTTTATGGTTATATAATTGCAATACATTTTAGATTGCATCGTTTAGATATGCACGATTTAGAAAAGACAAGGCGTGAAACAGCTTTAAATAATTTAGAAACCTTTATAATTGATGCCCAACAAAAATTTGAGTCGGATGAGTACGTTGCCTCTGCTACACCCCAACAGGCAGAATCTATACTGAAAGCATGTTCCGAGATTTCGGAATGGTTGTATGAAGATGGATTTAGCGCGACTGCTGAAGTATACGAAGAGAAATTATCAGAACTTGAAAACCTTACTAACGATGTGTATGAACGTGTTTTCGAACACAAAGAGCGGCCAGATGTATTAAAGGGTATGCTTTCTATGCTGAACGGAAGTACCACATTCTTAAGTAATATGCGAAATTTGAGCTTGACTAGTGAAATTTTCACACAAGTCGAAATAGAAACGTTAGAAAAAATAATTAACGAGACTCAGGTAATTAATTTCATATTTATTATCGTATTAAATAAACATTCACGACACGTTCAATCATATAAACTTACAGGAATATTATGACACAATTGTTAAATCCTTTGCTGAGACGGCTCAATACGAATCCGTGAAACATAAAGTTCGCGATATTGCTAATAAAATGGCGTTGCTCGACAGAGAGGTGAAATATCTTATAAATAAAGCAAAGATATGGAGACCAAAACAGGAGCCAGTTACTAACCGTACGGAGAACGCAAATGAGAATGCAACGGACACAAAGGAATCTAAATCTGTTCCTAAATCAACAGCTGAGTTCCGGGCTGAAAACTTTTCGGATGATAAGTCTGATAACACAATGGTAAAAAATGAAGAGTCATCAGACTCAAAAGAATCAGCAGAGTCGTCAAAAGATAGTAAATCCCAAACGAGTAATGAAAATACTCTAGATGACGGGGTGCATGAAGAACTTTAAGAAAAAACTCTTTTTAAAGTGCGTGACTTTTACTATTGATCGATTACGCCTCGGTTAATAAGTTAGACAATTAATAAATTACAGTGTAGGTCAGGTTTACGAATGCATTTAAGAATCTAAAGGATGTTTACGAAGTGTGTTGTTGTGGCTGGATGGAATTATTTCGCGAATGTGAATATTGAGTGTTGTTTTATTTAATTCATACATACATACATACACACATACTTACCTATATATCTGTAAGGTCTGCATACCAAGGATAAAGAGAAAGAAAAATCGACCATTTTCAACAGGAACGTTTGCCTGTCAAGTATCAAGCAAGAAATTCGAATGATTATTGAAATAATTTCAGTTATTAATTATTAATTAGAAATTAGAAATGGCATAACTTTACTTTGGTCAGATATCCTCTACTGTGAATATATTTCATTGTGATACGTCTTGATACTATCTACTTCAGATATATTCTCTATGCTGTAGCTTACTACTGATTTTCTACAAATATTGACGTGGGCCGTTACAATTGCACACGTGTATATACGAGATATAGACGGGAAGGGACGATCTTTCTATTAAGAAAAGTTTATTGCTTTACTCATATTTTTGCATTCCTGATTAATTAATCCTCGCTACAAAACGCTTAGCTTCATTCAATCTTATACATGCGTCGCCATGCCGGCAATATACATAATTACATTCTTTTCATTATACCAATAATAGAGTAAATCTATTTACTTTTGTCATAGTACCCACAGTAGAACGAATGTATTCTGCTTTTTAGATGAATTATATCGACCAGGGTAAATCTACATCTGAAAGTATTTGTTCAAGTTTAAATGGAGCCGCTTTTTTTGTATCAAATTCTGATCAAATCCATCCAGAAATGTAATCCTGATTTAAATCTTCAAATCATATTATTTATTACAGTTGACGAATAAAATGGTCCATAAGATATTGATCAACTAAATAATGTAAAACAAAAAAGAGTTGCACTAACAATTAGAGCACGTTGCATTAGATTCCACAATTATTCGAAAACATAGACGCACATAGTCTTCCTGCAATTAAAAGCGACATAGAATCAAGTAAAATAATTCACAGCTACTTATTTACTTTTTCAATGTTATGAATTGTTGTGGCCAGTATTGTTCATCTATTTTTATTTTTTCCACAATACCGAAACTTTGGAAAAATGATTTATTTATATTATCCAAAAGGCATACAAAATGGAAAAATAAAGAAATATAACAGAATTGTTATTCTTTATGAGTGAGATCGAAATGTTATTCCTAAAGGTCAAATACTAGTTGCAAGTAAACAAATAATAATGTAAAGGACGAGAGCTTATATTTCAGGGCCATTTTTACGAGTTTGCCGAGTTCTTTCGCGGTAGCATTTGTTTAAGGAATTGGAATTAAGGAAAATAAAGAGAACAGCAGAATTCCTTTCATTGAAGATTTATTTAAATTAAATAATGAAGATACAGGTTACAAAAATGTTTCAATTTAAACTTATAATCCAATACTTATTTTATCTTATTTTTAAGGAATAATTAAGAGATATATCTTTTAAGGATAACTAATATGTTCTTCTCTCTTGCTCTTATATAAGATGAGAAGTGTAGGCCAATGCTTTTCATTTCTTTGCCCAGGAAACCTGGACACACATTTTATCGTACCGCTCTTTATAAAGAAGTGCCTGAAATTACGTACCATTCGTATCTCTGTCTTACCTGTGTAGATGTATGGACGTTATTCGTCTTCTATACTCTATCTTTTATGTAATAATTCAATTCTCGACAAACAGAAGGTGGGAAAGGAAATTTAACTTTCAACTAAATTATTTATTCTTTAAGTAATGATATATATGTACACTTTGAGAGGAAGCAGAAGAAATCAATGAATGTTTAATGAGCGACTATTTGTTTCTTGTTGTTAAGAGAAAGATCTTCTTCTATTTTAAACGCGCCGGTTGGCGCCAAGAAAATGAACGTGGCGCTGGCGAACAGAGAGCGGAGAGTCAACTTCCGCTACACCTGCACCCACAGTTTCGCCATCTATGAAAAAGTGCTCAAAACTACCTATATGTGTGCTTTATCTTAAGTTATTAGTATCGCCATCTATACAGATGTGAATGAAACTACTCGGGGCTCTGCCATATCTACACATAAAACAAGTAAGAGGACCGAGAAGATTCAAGGAGTTCTGTATAGATGGCGATACCAAAGCAGGCATTGTAGTATGGTACACATCCGCGTAGTTTCAATCACATCTTTACAGATCTTAATTAACTTATAAACTAAAATACTAGATTTTTTGACTCGTCTCTGGTTGCACACTTCTTTTTGAAAATCTGACTTTCAGGAACTCTTTTATAACTATTCACTACTTGCAAAATCTGGAGTTCTTTGGCGGCCGGCAATGCGTGAATGTTATTATCGGGTATACATAATAATTAAGATAAAAACATTCAAATTGCAAAGGTGGATAATTAAATGAGGTAGGCAAGAATGTCATGCTGTAAGGTGAAATTTAATTCGTATGCGAACAAAAATGATCCATTGCGATATGTCGCTTGTATCATTTAAAGTACAACATACATGAACATTTACATAATTTCATTACCACTCATTACATCATATAAAAACTGTTGTTACATCATTGCAGTAAATACAATTGAGTTTCTTCTTTCACCCTTAGGTTTCGAAGCAAGCACGCACGCTCTTATATATACAAAGTATTTCTCATATTACTAAAGTTAAATATATTAGAGAGATATGGGTATGGAAATTTCAAGTAACATTACTTGCGAAATTCTAAAATACGCACTTGAAATTTACTCTTTCTCGACAGCTTAAGTCCCACAAAAATTTCCCTATTTTTAATCGTCCGTGTAAAAATTTCATGACAATACATTAACACCTGACACCATCATTTATAATTTTACATCATTATCGATGTGTACGATTCATAAAATAAATATTGAGTTAGATTTTTTTATAAAATATATATTAGAATATTGCACTTAAGGTAAATTTACACGATAAAACGCGTAAAAAATATACAATGAGTTCCTCCACCAAGAGGCACTAACGAGAAGGAACACAGAAGTGTCGCATATAGATCATATGTAACTGCTGAGTCATTCACATATGTATGTATGTTCGTATTCGACTCAGAAGTCAGGAGATTCCGATTGATCATTTATTACATATTAGGCATTTTAATCTTAATTTCTCTTAAATAATAAAACTAGGGATACAAGATACGTGTAGGTATAACGACCTGATTCGACATGAAATATAATATCTGAAGTTTTCACAACTTTGAAATGCAAACATGCACAGTATTAAAGATATGACTCTCCATAAAAGCTTCATATTCACATAACATATTTGTAGTTACGCCTACATGTATCTTATTATATTTCATACAGGCTTACAACACATTTGCATACAATATACATACATTCAATTTGTATGTATGCGAACTGATCACTTAATCAATCGGCGCTATAATTATAGTCCGATTATAAGACAGGTAATTAAGCAGACGCAAGTCAATGAGATTCTGAAAATAAAATACAATGTGATACTCATTTAGAACTAGTACATAATAGAGAACGAAAAAATGTACGTATTGCAGAATGTGCGCAACGAAAATTAAATCTATTGTACCACATTTAGTACAACCATTGAATGGTTGGCACATTGCAATTATATGTATATTCTCTAGAAATAAAAAGCTACATTGTGCATTGTGTTATGTGCATATTAATGCATGGGAGAACAAATGACGAAATATTAATGTGAAACTACAATGGTTGCAGATGACGAATAACTATTATGGAGATTTTAAATTGAATGGGTTCTCATAATTTTTTGGAAGAAAGTTTAACTAACACTGTTGTTATAATTTTCTATCTACTTGTATTGTGCTTCCATATAATATAATAATATTATAATATTTTGTTAATCGAAAAAGCAAAGACAAGCACAAAGTTTTTAGCGGGAGTTGAGCGCATGTATATGCAAATGAAAAATGAATTGCAATAGCTGTTTACATCTCCCATTGCATTGAGTAAGTATAATTAATTCCAATTTGTATTGTCCACTAAAAATGCGGACATCACTGCTTTCAAAGTTTCCAATTCATAATAATAACAATTTCTTCAATCAATTATGTTTGTAGTTTTTCTGTATAATTATTCTGTACATGTTCCATAACGAGTATTATGCAAGATAAAATAAATAAACAGAATATCGTAATTTGTAATAACAAGAAGAAGAACAGTTGAAAAATCTGCAACTAAACTTTGTGTGGTTAAATATTATTGAGCTTGCAAATGGTTCTTAAATTATTATTTGTATTTTCAGTTATCTGGTGTACTTTTTCTGGTGTACGTATGCCGTTGTACAGTTTTACAACATTCAAAACAAACTTTATTTTGTAACGATTCTGAATTAATATCCTCTTATTATGAAAGTGTAATACAGTTAAATTGCTTAATTCATATATGGTGGACACTTATTGTACATTGGGTATCCTTAAAGCTTAGTTGTATTATATATTAAGAATGAACCCTATATTTATGTATTTGTTTTGTAATAGTTACATTTGCACCGGTCAGCTTTTAAGAGATAGATCAGTTAAACTTACTGTATTTCATTTAAGTCATATACATATACATATACATATAGATATATGTATATAGTACAATGTGGCACAGTTTTACCTATATGTATTATATATTCATCGATGCATTTACCATTTAATGGCAAATATAGTGTAAATGTAGCGATAAAGTATTTAAGCATTGGTAAACACAATGTTTCACTTATCTATTACAATAGGAGAGCATGTAATATTTTCTTTGAACGTGATAAATATATTGAAATGCATATATCAGAGTATTTTTTTAGGATGAACATTGTAGCAGAAGTTCAACATTTGCATGAAAGGTATTACAAAGGAAATTGAAGATATAATATAATTATGTATACGTGCATAGCATACTTTTATATGTATACGTCTCACTACTTGCAAAAATAGTGTATGCAGCGGTGATGATGTAAAAAAGAATGTTCAACATCCATTTACAGAGTGAAGATAAGGAGTAAAAATGTTGTTCTTTAACGAAATAAGTATCTTACAGACAGAAGTAACTATCTAGGCTCAATAAAATAGATATTAATAATTTTATCCTCTTGAAATTTTATAAAATTACTTGAGAAATTACACATCCTCATTCTTTGTGACTTTATTTAAAAGTATAAAATATATTTTATATGTATGTATCAAATTTATTGGTGAGATTCTATCTTTCAATTCATCATATTTCTCTTGCCCTAATTCTGTAGCACAAAATACATTTATGTGCATCATTTATCGAATAATTAAACTTTACGAGAAGCTCTTGCCTTTCACTTTTACAAGCTGTTTTAAGTATATGGAGCAGTGCATTATACCTATCAGCACCGTAATTTGAAGAACAAAGTCTTAAAGAAATCTAATTAAAGTCTAAGTCTTCAGGGACTTGCAATGTGCGGCTGGAAAACCATTAAATTATGCTTTTATGGCTTTCCAAGGTTTTCAATAACATTTGAATCTCCATCATGGAATATCTTCTTCAACGCTAATGAGATAAGTATTAAAGATAGTTTTTGAGATTCACCCTTGTTCTTTAATATTAGATCCTTCTATTAGATCCTTCAGCTATAATCGATAAGTCACAAAATTACGACAAAGAGAACTGAACTATCATCTGTTGGAACGTTGTGGTTCCAATTGTAGTAGACATTTGACTAATACTGTTAAATAAAGTTTCTACTTGTAAGTTTTCTGGCAACCTAGTAAGAAACTGTGCTCCATGTACAAAGTCCATTTTTAGTAATTCTTCCTCATACAGGTGCAATACACCCAGCGCTGTTCTAAAAAGGAACTCATCCCCATCCCTAAGAAAGACATCCCAGATTCTGCATGCAACATCCAGAGGCATTGCTTTAGCATATATTGTATACAACCAATCCAACAAATACAAGTCGGGACTAAGACCGGCTACTGTAAAATGAGAAAAAATTTTTGGTAACTTATGTGCAAGCGCGCTAGAATATACCTTATAGTAAATATCCATTTGTTTCTGATCTAATGTGAAAGCAGCTCTGTGACACGGATGGTTTAATAAATTAGCAAAAGATGTAAAGGCATCTGGAGGTTCCATGTTCAACGATAGGACAGCACCCACAAAACTCATACCTTGCACATAGCCCACATCGGGTCTATAAACTGCATAAGCTGCTAAAATACCTTGAAGGCTATTAGATAATGGTCCATCCTCTTGAAAGACACATAATGTAGGGAATGTACGGAATACGTCTAATTTGATCGCAGCTAATGTCTCACTTATAGGACTTGACATTGCTCTGTCCAAGCATATATTATAAAGATGTGTTGTTATGTTTAAATTATTTGGAATTGCCAACTTCCACACTTTACCACGAACACTGGGTGGAAGTCCGCGCCACCATAGTTCGCGCACTTTTCTTTGGACTTTAACAATTTCAAATTTAGGAAGAATGTGCGTGTTCCAAATATGAGAATCTTCGGCTAATCTTTCTTCCTCTTTTAATTGCAACTCTCTTTGGTGTTTGCGAACTTTTTCTTCTTTCAATTCGCGCTTCCTTGCTGCTTCTAAAATAGCATTATATTGCTTACGATGACGTTCCTCCTCGATAGCATTTTTAGCTGGCAGATTCGCTGGTCTCGGCTGTTGAATTAGAGCTAAACTTCCTCCTACCTTATCTACGTTTCGTGACGGACTACTCGTAGGTGTAGATTGTTGAGAATCTTTGTTCCTCCATGAAAATACATTTTTCGAAAAGAGTGTATTTAATCCCCAGCGTTTAGACTTTTCACCCTTATCGCTAACTTGTTGATCGTCGCAACCCAGAAAGCTTCCGGCAGGAGAAACTTCGCTAAGGGAAGACACAGTACTGCTACACGAACGCGGTAAACTGTTTCTAGGACTACTGTTCGCGCTACCACTTTCCAGCCTTGTATATTTTTCCTCAACAACTTTGAAATTATCATTGAAACATTCTTCCTTATAATCGCAAGGAGAATCCAAGTATTGAGATTTACAATTCACCTGTGGCTCGTGGGATCCTTCCAAAGAATATATTTCTTTTGTTGTAGGATTATAAGCTAAAGACATACTTTCCAATGCATGATTTAAACTAGTCCCAGCAACTCCAACTGAAACTACGTTACCAGCATCGTACCACTTGTTCTCTCGAATATGGACACACAATGCTTTGGTCTTTATAGCAGGCATAGAAGATACATCGCAGGCTAAAGCTTCATGGATGTTCACGCTATTGCAGGATATGGAACTTCCATTCAATGACACTAACTGTTGTTTGCCTATTCTTGGAACAATGTTATTTGCGATATAACAATTAGGATCCCGCCCAGCAACTTTTAATATTTGATAATTATTAGATGTTATGTTTCCATAACGAGGTAGAATACATGGAGATGCATTTTGTGACGAAGCAGAAGGATGATTGTTTCCATTTAAATGATGCGACGTAGGATTCTTCATGACTGCTGTCAGTTTGCCAATCTTAGCGTAGTAAAGGTTTCTTCAGTGGGAACAAAGCCATCGGGAAATCAAGTTTTCATATGTAATAATTGTAGTTTAGCATTTATGCATATTTCCTCATTGCTTTATAATAATATTACATACATGTATGTACGTACATTATTGATATTTCCAAATGTATCGATACTGCAATTACACAACACCCACATATCGCATGTCAGTTTTGACATTGTGTTTGCATCATAGGAATTTCTGTTGATAGATATAACTATCATGTACCTCTCCAATTCTATTCTGTCATAAAAGCAGCGAAATATATCCCACGCTTGTACATTTTAACCAAAACAGTTACCAACGGTAAAGGCTTATTATCAATTATCATGTTTTTATGGTTATATGATTTTGTGTTTAGGAAACCCTTTTACCGAATACGATGTATTACCAAAAATCGAAGAAGAGATTTGATCGGCACACAAGAACTGTGATACACGTTTACATGCAGTGACACCAATCCACTGATAAATATTTAACATAATGATACTATTTGATGTTGTTACGAGAAACCCAACACTCTCCGTAGTTTGCAACTTGTAACTTCGAACTGACTAATATGTACATTGAACTATACGTCAAATACAAATTTTATATTTTTCTTTATTTATGCATTAAGTGGAAGTATGTAAGACATTCGAAATTGATATTTTAATCCGAGTCAAAACAAAGTAAATTGCAAAGAAAAGTTTTTGGACGTGGTCAATGATCTTTGCCACTGCGACATTGGTCATTAGTCGTGTCACGTGATTGCATTATCATTTTCCATTTCTACATTGATAACACCACAGACGAGTTATAGAGTAGATGTAAAATCCAATGTTTTTTCTTGTCACAGGCCTAGAAGGTTCATGAGCCTATTTACGATTTTCACATTGCCTTTAATGTTACCGAACCAATTAAATAGCAAGGCTTCAATACCGATAATAGTAAGAATTGAAACTAAACACAGTGTAAATTATGTCATAAAACTATACATGTGGTACGCTATCGCGTTAACGGGGCTTAATGTCTAGTAACATCGACCCTGCGACCGACTATAAAGCGTAGCTATCGATAACGATAATAATTTAGGAGCGCAATTCGAAGATAGATGAACATTCGCGATACACCGATCAGTACTTTGTTTAATTATTGTACGCGTATTTCTACGACGCGCTGTAAGATTCCTTCACCCTCACGTATTTTCTCCGGTGTTTTCCACGATTCTCTATTTACCGTTACCCCGCGACTTTCACGCGTTTTCTTGGGTTTTCGCAATTTCTCCCCTGCGCGCGCACCCCTACGTCCTTACCGGAAAGCGAAAACGTTATCACCTCCACGCGTCCAAGGACGATCCAAGGCCCAGCAAGACTCAACCCCATTGGCCGCTTCCTGAGGAGTGAGGGAAATCAAGGACTCGGGAAGATGAACCAGAATCGAAATGGAAAGAAGAAGAAGCCATATTCATCAGAACTTGGTTATTCCCTGAACTATCAGGACCTCGTACGCTGAATTATCCAATAAACAGTCGTTCTTTCTAAATTCTAAAACTTGTGTTTGATTTTTCCGTGCTTCTCTACAAGCAGAGCGGTTCAGCGCTCCACGGGCAACCGAACCTGCACAAAGTCCCCATATCTCACCAATAACTACGCAACACATGTGTACTGCAATATAATACATTTTTCAATAAATATTTCATACTGTTATACTTCACATAATTAATCTTCCATATTAAAACGAATTTGGTTTGTTATCAAGCTACAGTAAATTCAGCATTTGATTTAACTTGTTAAATTAAATACTGCTGCAGTGTAGAAATAGCGAATAGATCGAATAGAAGTACACATCTACACATTTTTCGACGATTGAAAATTGTACTTTAACTTGCAATAAAAATCCCTAGCTCGTTGTGTCAAATCAGCTGATTGTAGAAATTGATGAAAACGAAAATTCGTATTAATTGAAAAGCTACTAAAAAGTAGGTTAAAAAAGGTCAAATATCAGTCACATCATTGTCGAGTTTTAATAAGCGATTGTAATTATTTAAGTAGAACATAATTGTTAAGTGTGAATTTTTCAACATAACAGATGTTTATTGTAAGAAATGTCACAAATTGATATCCAGGATTTATTTGATAATAGCAGGTAAAGTAATCATTTGTAAACAATAAGTTTAAGTAATGTTTCTGATTTATACGGTGTTTTTTTCTTTAATTTTATTTATGAAATTTAACCACACTTAAATGAATATATGTTATGAATACATTGGACAAAAGTTAAGGTTTCTATAGTTTGACATATGGATGTTATATAAATTTGCAAAATATTATTTAAATGTAATGTTCGAAGATGGATATATAACTAACACAAATTGATAATATTCGCAATATTATATAGATATGTTTTGCACAAGGTTATTTAAAAGTATATTTATATCTTTAATTGTTTCACAACATTAAATTATATAAGAAGTGCTCAATATTAAGATAAATAGCAGATAATTCATTTGATCACGATTATTATTTGTTCTTATAATCTATTTAAATATTATTTTAATGAAATATATTGTTTAGGTTTCCCGGCGGTTGGCGTCTTGCATCTATATTCTTATATAGCCCAGTGGGCCTTTTGCTTGTATCGCTAAGACTATTAATTGTTCTGCAACTTTGGATCGCTGCAACATTGTTACCAGACTGTAACACTATTAAAACATTTTTAAATCATGGATTTAGTTTTGCCTTTGGTATTGTGATAAAGATACCCGAAGGTGAAGTTAAAGAAAAACAGTCAAGAATTATAATTGCTAATAATGTCTCTGTTTTGGATCATTTTGCACTATACAAAGTCACGCAAGCATTAACACCTACCATCTGGGAATTACCCATTGTTTTGAGTAACGCACTAGGTTTACAGTTGATGGACATGAGTAACAAAGAAGCTTTAATTGCTAACATAAAACAATTTCTTTCTACGTCAAAGTCTAACATTGTAATACAACCTGAATTTGGTATAACCAATAGTCGAGTTGCCTTGTTAAAGTTTAACTCTTGGCCATTTACCATAGAAGCATCTGTACAACCAGTTTCAATCAAGGCATGGAGACCAGACTTTGTATCTATACGTCTCGCCTCGTTAGCATCTAGGTGGTGGACAGATGTATTTTGGTTTATGTTTGTTCCTTATACAGTCTTCACATTCAAGTATCTGAAAATCAAGCAGAATTCAGATTGTGAAGTACTGGTAAGGGAAATAGAAAAAGACATAGCCGATAGTCTTGGACTTGGAACAAGTTCTCATACGGTATCGGACAAAATAGAATTCGAAAAGCGGTACATTATGGAAAAGACACAAAATAGAAGAGTGAATAGAAATTCAACAAATTCTCAAGTTATACATAGCACAGAAGTACAGAGAATGGTGAGACAAGTCAGCGAAGTTCTTCCATTAGTCCCGCATAATGTGATTATCAGAGACCTGTGTATGTAAATAAATATTGATAATTATTAGCAGACTTGTTGCATACCAAGAGCTCTAAAATGTTTTAAGAGTCGGATTATTAATTGATTATTTGATTATTTGATTAATAATTGTTTCAGTGAAAACACGCAACGTTGATATTACAATCGCTAATATATTAGATGGCATAGTTACTTATACTCCTGACTCATCGCAAACTGTTACACCATCAGTATCGTCGAATCAGTTCCAAAAAAACACAGTCAAAGATAACAGTAATTTAGGATCGCCTACCTTCCATGAAAGAAAAGCTAAAATGATAAAGGAAGCTAGGGAAAGGTATATTGAAAAACATGGACTTAAAAATTGCTGACATCTTCATTGCAGTTTTATTCTGGTTATTAAATCTTCGTTGATTACAAGTATGTAATGTTCTCTCGTATCTGTATGTACTATTACATAATGTAAATACACTTTTATTTCTAAAATGTAAATGTACATTTTTACAAGTTTACCTACCTTTTTTATGCAAACATTACAATAATATAGGATAATTTCATATGGAGAAATATATTCATTCCACTACATGGCACAGAGAAAGATATAATCTATATTAGAAAAAATCAATAGCATGTGCATTAAATTTCCTTCTTATTACTTACTACTTACATTTGATTACTCTTAATGTATTATTATAACTTACAACTTACTGGAAGACTAACAGATTGGAAGACATTTAGTTTTCTGAATAGTACATGCACAAGTGTAATACATTATTTGAATATTGTATATTATATTTTAAATTATTCGATGTAAAATGTCACAAAAAAAATGTATCAATTATCATACTACAAAAATACTTGAGCATTGTAACTGTAACAACATATATATGCAGTGTAAAAATCAAAATAAATTGTATTACGTAGTTAATTAATACTTTTGGATATGTATGTATAACATTGTCGATCACATTGTACAGTATAATCCAGATAAATGGATTTAGAAAATATTTATCACTGTTCAATATTTCCAATGCAAACATATTTTATCTGAAGAAAATCATCCACACCGTGCACCGAACCCTCCCTTCCTAAACCTGATTCTTTTACACCTCCAAATGCAGCTTCTGCAGTAGAAATTATGCCTTCGTTAACCCCAACCATGCCAACCTCTAATGCTTTTGCTACCCTAAATATCTGTGATACATCTTGGGAATAAAAATAGCCAGCTAAACCAACAGGTGTATCGTTTGATTTTTCTATAACTTCATCTTCAGTATGAAATTTATGAATAACAGCTACTGGACCAAAAATTTCTGTGCTATATATTTTCATATCTTTGGTAACACCTGTCACAAGTGTAGGAGCATAAAATAAAGGTCCTAATTCAGACATAGGTCTACCACCGCAATGCACTTTTGCACCTTTTTCTACTGCATCGGTAAGTAACCCATGTACCATATCTAGCTGACTTTCTTTGATGAGAGGGCCATGGGTGATACCCTCTTTAGAACCGTCGCCCATCTTAATTTCACATTTGATCTTTGACAAAAACTTTTCCACAAATTCGTCGAATTTACCGTTCTGTACAAAAAATCTATTCGCAGAAACACATGTCTGACCAGAATTACGAAATTTACTAGCCATGGCACCTGATACAGATAAATCTATATTTGCAGAATTAAAAACAATAAACGATGCGTTACCTCCTAACTCCAAGCAGAGTCGTTTCATAGTTGAAGCAGACTGACAATATAATTTTTTTCCCACAGCCGTCGAACCAGTAAAAGATAAGACACGTACTTTTGAATTTTCGCACAATTCTTTACCAACAAGGGGAGAATTTTTTACGCTTGTTGTAATTACATTTATTGTTCCCTTTGGAAAGCCTGCTTTCTCTGCTAGATCAGCTAATGCTAAAGCAGTAAGAGGTGTGTCCTCGGATGGTTTAATTACACATGTACACCCTACGGCAAGGGCAGCCCCAGCTTTGCGTGTTATCATAGCATGCGGAAAATTCCATGGTGTAATTAATGCGGCAACTCCTATCGGTTGTTTCCATAATAAAAGTTCCCTATTACGACTTGGCGTTTGCAATACTTCACCGTTGATTCGTCTGGCTTCCTCCGAAAACCATTCAATAAATGAATTTCCATATCGGATCTCAGCATTGGATTCACCAATTGATTTTCCATTTTCTTTGGTCAAAATCTCTGCTAAATCTTTGGAATATTTTACCATTAAGTTGTACCAATTTCTGAGTAAATCGCTACGTTCTTTTGCAGTGGTTGTACTAAAACATGCAAAAGCTTCGGAGGCTGCATTAATTGCAACTCGTGTATCTTCCACGTCCATGTCGGGAACATGGTTAATCACAGATTTGTTAACAGGATTATAAACGGGAAATGTTTCCTTTTTTATTGCTTCTGTCCATTCTCCATTTATGTATGCTTGATTCGTTAGAAGCTGTACCGATCTGGCCAGTGAAGGAACAGAATACAAGACACTCCTGTGCAATAGGTTCATATTGAAAATCATTCAGATCTGTACCCAAAGAATGTATAAAAGATTATTGAAATTACAAAGGATAGAAACTACTGTACTATATAGGAATTACTTGTTAACAACATAATACAAAAAAAATAGTATTCAATTACATATGATCAAATTGGATAGAGGTGTTGACAAATTCACACATATGTATGACATACCTTTGAACAAACGAAGAAATAGAGGTGGCTTAACTTGCAGGTATAAATGTAATGTGAGACAATATTCTTTTATAAACGGTGTTATTTTCAAGTAACGTTATCAATTCAAGTTATCAGTTACGTGTCATTGTCGGCTGTGTGGGAGTTTATATAGCTTACTGCTACTTTATTCTGATTAATACTGCATGTACATACATACACATATGTATGTGTCCGGTTGATGCATTTAATGTGTGCATAAGCACTCGTAGCCGTAGTATAGGCGGCGCGCCGACGTCCTTCAGCTCATCGGTTCTTCAGTCAATAGAATTCTTATCGGATTTAATTGTTTATTGCTATATCGCATACAGTTTATCAAAGAATACAGGAATAATTTCAACAGTATGAGTAGCAATACGAAAAGAACTATTTACGTCGGTAGGTAACAAATTCGTACGTACATACTGTTTAATGCAGACTTATTTTAACCTATATAAGATTCAGTTTCGTTGTTATTTACATTGGTATTTAGGAGGTTTAGCTGAGGAGGTTGATGAAAAAGTTTTACACGCAGCATTCATACCTTTTGGCGAAATTGTTGATGTTCAAATACCATTAGATTATGAATCAGAAAAGCACAGAGGATTTGCTTTCATTGAATTTGAAAGTGCCGAGGATGCAGCTGCAGCGATTGATAATATGGTATATTTAACGATACAGTTTTGTATTAAAGATACTTTCAGTTATAACATTTCAGTCTGGATGAAAGGACCATTACGAAACATTTTTTCTTCACACAATTAATGTACATTAGATTTTTACTCATTTGAAAGATGCATCTAAGCACAGATTAAATATTCATTCCTTTTATCTAATCGTTATAATATGGACTGTTTTGTAATGGTTGCAAATAAATGGATCTACAAAACTTTTATCTGGAATAAACAGAACGATTCCGAGCTGTTTGGACGAACAATCAGGGTAAATATTGCGAAACCACAAAAAATAAAAGAAGGTTCATCGAAACCTGTTTGGGCTGATGATGCATGGCTACAAGAACATGCGGGTGAAACTCTGAAGAACGATGACAATGTAAAGTCTGGTGATGCGGTGCAAGGGAAAAAAACAAAACAAAATCCACAAGTATATTTTGATATTAGTATTGGAAAACAAGAAGTGGGTAGAATCATTATGATGTTAAGGGCTGATATTGTACCAAAAACAGCAGAAAATTTTCGGGCCCTATGCACTCATGAAAAGGGATATGGCTATCAAGGGAGCACCTTCCATAGAATTATCCCAGAATTTGTATCCTTCCTTCGTTAAAATTAACATTGTTTGCTTTTAGAAAAATATACAAAATATATAAAAAAATACATTATTCGGTTAAATAATCCTTATGAAACCATAGATGTGCCAAGGAGGAGATTTTACTAATCATAATGGGACAGGAGGCAAGTCTATCTATGGAAACAAATTTGATGATGAGAATTTTGAACTGAAACATACAGGTCCCGGTACCTTGTCTATGGCAAATTCAGGTCCGAATACAAATGGATCACAGTTCTTTGTATGCACAGCACGCACAGACTGGTTAGATGGAAAGCATATAGTATTTGGACATGTTCTTAGCGGCTTAGATGTTTTAAAAAAAATGGAAAAGTGTGGAACAAAAGCAGGCACTCCGACTCAGAAAGTTGTTATAACAGCTTGCGGAGAATTGACTTGAATGATAATATAGCTTTTATGTTGACATTAAGTACATGGTACAATAACATTAATAAATATGTTTTTTATAAAAAATATTATATAAGACTTTTATCCCCGGCTTTGTTCCCAATACATATTTAGTTAGTACAGATGTATATGTATACGCATATGTACTTTCAAGATTTTATAATAATCGTTTAATTGTAATGCTATCTATAGTAACTCCCAATTTCTTTCAAAAAAACTTCATAATATAACCTCATATCAAAATAATATCTTTTAGTTTGTTCTTATCATATGAATCTTATCCATATTAGCTTACTACATACATGGATTTCTTGTTTCTATGCTATTAAGATTTTGTAATGAATGTTGATAAAATAGATCCATATCAAATAAGCTATGTAATATATACATACTGCGTTTTCAGGATTATAAAAATCATATACATACATTGTTATCGCCATAATAATTGTGTGTGAACTTTGATCGGTTCTACATGGCATGACTTTCAAGTATACATACATATATTCCGAACAAAAGAGGATACGTCTCAAATCAAGTTGTTTGTTCATTACAATAAAAACATATTTTTTCATTATGTTACGTACATCGTTAAGTCAAAGTGTTCGAAACCTTAGCCTTAAATCAACGAAAGAAAAATGTAAACGATTGGAAGGAAAGGTTGCGATAGTTACAGCATCGACCGACGGGTAAAAGGAAAAATTACATTGCAATGTAAATATTTCAATTATACTTTTTCAATTATAGAAGAATGTAATTTATTGCAGAATTGGTTTTGCAATAGCGAAACGCCTAGCCGAAGAAGGAGCTAAAGTAATGATTAGCAGTCGTAAGGAAGAAAATGTGAAAAGGGCTGTAGAGCAACTTAAATCTGAAGATTTGAATGTTTCTGGTACTATTTGTCATGTTGGCAAAAAGGAGGATAGGAAAAGTCTTTTTGAAAAAGTATATTATTAATTATATTTTATTTGCAGTTCTGTGCTTAAAATTTGATTCTGTATAAAGAAAAATGTTATATTCATAAATGTTATAGACAGAAAAAGAGTTTGATGGCTTAGATATTCTTGTATCTAATGCAGCAACGTATCCAAGTGCATCTACACTTTTTGATACATCAGAAGCAGTATGGGATAAAATTTTTGATATTAATGTTAAAAGTACATTTCTTTTAATGCAAGAATCTTTACCACTATTGAAAAAGAGCAAATCCCCATCAATAATCATTGTGTCGTCGATATCAGCATATGAACCATTTACGGTAAGAGTAACAATTATTCCAACTGTGTATTACAAGAAGATCTCTGTAATGTTACAAATGATTTCTATTACAATAAATGGTATAAGGTATTGCAGATGATGGGTGCATACGCTGTTAGTAAGACAGCACTGTTGGGTATTAATAATGTAGCCGCAGCCACTCTTGTGTCTGATGGAATTCGTGTCAATTGTATTGCACCTGGTGTTGTAAAGACTAAATTTTCCCAGCTTGTACGTACTGCTACGTTTTTCATAGATAATTTTATTGCACAATGGTGCAAACATACATATTTTATTTATGTCTTTGAATTTATTTCATAGTTGTGCGAAGGTGATATAGGGGAAGTAACATTATCACAAATACCAATGCAAAGATTTGGCGAACCAAATGATATAGCAGGAGCTGCTGCATTTTTGGCAAGCGACGATGCAGCATATATTACAGGGGAAACTATTGTTCCTTCTGGTGGAATGCGATCCAGACTATAAACATTATACTTAATATTATTTTTATATATTATTCTATTTATACTGAAACGCTTGATAAATGATTTATACATGTTTTGCAAGAAGGGCTATTATTATTTTATTACCAATAAAATGTTGCAACTTACACTGTTTGTTTATTATTTGCTTTGTAGATGTATGGACGTTATTTGTCTTCTATACTCTATCTTTTATGTAATAATTCAATTCTCAACAAACAGAAGGTGGAAAAGGAAATTTAACTTTCAAATAAATTATTTATTCTTTAACTAATGATATATATGTACACTTTGAGAGGAAGCCGAAGAAATCAATGAATGTTTAATGAGCGACTATTTGTTTCTTGTTGTTAAGAGAAAGATCTTCTTCTATTTTAAACGCGCCGGTTGGCGCCAAGAAAATGAACGTGGCGCTGGCGAACAGAGAGCGGAGAGTCAACTTCCGCTACAGCTTAATAGAGGGTGCAGCCATCTATACAGAAATGGGTGAAACTAATAGCCCCCCTACCTTATCTGCACTCAAAATTGGTATAAAAATAAAAATTGCTCTTCTCATTTCACTGCGATATTACAATAAATTCAATATTACCATTCATTATTTAAACTATTCCTACCTCCTGTAAACTAATTTCATACAATATCGTAGACATTGAAATTCAATCATTTTAAAGATATGCTATTGTTCTTTGCCGCAATGAAAAGCACGTCGCCGGTATGACAGCAGACGCGAAGAAAGACACAAAAGAGATGAGAATCTTGAACAATCTTGATTCTACAGAATCTTTAATGTGTATCATCCCATAAACAGAATATTTGCTATGTATGAGTAGCTTCAGCCACTTCCTTATAGATGGCGGCATGAGAAACCACTTTATAGCGGAAGTTGACTCTCCGCTCTCTGTTCGCCAGCGCCACGTTCATTTTCTTGGCGCCAACCGGCGCGTTTAAAATAGAAGAAGATCTTTCTCTTAACTACAAGAAACAAATAGTCGCTCATTAAACATTCATTGATTTCTTCGGCTTCCTCTCAAGTGTACATATATATCATTAGTTAAAGAATAAATAATTTATTTGAAAGTTAAATTTCCTTTCCCTCCTTCTGTTTGTTGAGAATTGAATTATTACATAAAAGATAGAGTATAGAAGACAAATAACGTCCATACATCTACAACTTTGTGGCGGTGATATGAAGATGGATAAATGAACTTCACGACGGTTTACCGACTCAAATGCTTTATTCGCAGAACGTGACTTGCGTTCTCGTTTACTTAATAAATGCTCTTCACTGGAAGGCTTACAGGATACTAATTCGTACGCTAGGCGCTAATGACTAGATTCAAAAACTTAAAAGGTAGTGTCTTAAACTCTAAATACTTAAATCACTAGAACTAAAGCTAGTGTCTTAAAACTAACTATGAAAACACTAAACCTAGTTAAATCTAGTTAAAACTATGAGCGCCCACCGACGGTAACATCGGTCGCGCTTTTCGACCAACGTCGGTAAACACCGGTCGCTACAACTTCTGACTGTAGTTAAAGCAGGGATGCCAGGAAGCAGTAATTGCCAGCTCTTTTTTATAGATGGCGGTACGACACGGTTAAGAAAATTTGCTAACGTGGCGCTCTGTGTTATGCGATTTCTTGCCAGTTTATTTCTTACATACAACAAATGTAAATGCTCGAATGTATGAATCAATGAATAGTTTATGATGCAATAGAGCAACATATAAAGAGTCATTTGTAAACAATTACTATTGTATCTTGTAATACTAGACATTCTGTTCAGCGTTAGTGTGTAGAACCGATAATGCCACCAAAACGAAACAAGGTTAGATAACCAGAGTATTCATTTATCTCAATATACGTATTAATTGAAGAATGAACCGTGTGCACAGTTTAATTAATATATGTACATATTCATGGTATTTTTATTCAGATGTTTTGAATGGTATTTTGTCGAACGTCAAGTAGAGTTCTTTTGGTATAAGTCTATAGAAACCTTTTGAAAAATACATATCTCTGTTTGGTTTTTTTTTTAAATTAGGCATATTCTACGAAAGTTAAGAATGGGAAAAAGGGGGAAACTTCAAAGACAGAGGGGATGTCTAAGAAAAATGAAAAACGTAAGGCAAATGATGTTAGCGAGCCTGCAGCAAAACGTGCCAAAACAGAGGCAAAACCAACGATGAATAAAACAGACACGGATTTAAGTGAAATCAATTTTGATTGTGCAAAAAAGAATGCAGAAGGGAGGAAATATAATTTGAAAATTTCAAGTTGGAACGTTTCTGGCATTAGGGCACTCATGAAAGTATGACATTTATATTATCGGATTTAATAGATCTTGTAGCCAGTTTTTGACTGCAATATTCTGTTGTCTAAGAAAAATGGAATCAGTTATATCTTGGAAGAAGATGCAGATATAGTTGCTTTACAAGAAACAAAATGTGATAAGGATAAGTTACCAGAAGAAGCTAAATTAAATGGATACCATTATTATTTCCTTGATAGTAAGAATGTTTCCATTTTACATACATTTTTCTATACAGGATATTAAAATATTGATGTATCGAAAACAGGTAAAAAGTCAGGGTATTGCGGTGTTGCATTATATACAAAAGTGAAACCAATCCATGTAAAGTATGGTTTAAATGATTCTGAATTTGATAGCGAAGGCAGATTAATTACAGCAGAGTACCAAAACTTTTACTTGATCAACGTTTGTAAGTTTCTTACATTCTCTATGGTCAATTTCTTTACTATATTCCATGTAGCTGACTATATTCCTTAATTGTATAATAGATGTTCCTAACGCCGGACAAAAATTAGTAACATTACCAAAAAGATTGAAGTGGAATGAAACTTTTAAAGCATATATAAACAACTTGGACGAGGAAAAGCCTGTTATCATTTGCGGCGATATGAACGTTGCTCACCAGGAAATAGGTAGAGATTAAATTATTAACCGTGTATTATTTTTTTAGAAGGGTGATAATTGTACGTTTGTATTTCTCAATTTGTTTAGATCTCACAAATCCTAAAACAAATACAAAAAATGCTGGATTCACCAAAGATGAACGGGAGGGCATGACAGATTTCTTAAGTACAGGATTTGTCGATACATTTAGAGCTTTGTATCCTGATAAAACAAGGGCATATACATTTTGGTCATATTTTGCAAATGCGCGTAGCAAGAATATAGGGTGGTGTGTATAAGTAACGTTATGAACTTTACAATATACATGCATGTAATAATATCATGGTCGTACTATTTATCGTATGCTTTTTTCTTCTATGTAGGAGGCTAGACTATTTTTTAGTATCGAATCGACTTAAAGACAAAGTTTGCGACAATGTTATAAGGGACAAAGTATATGGCAGCGATCATTGCCCCATTGTTCTTTATATCGACATATAGCAAGGGAATCCCCTTTTTTTATGATTATATGGTTCATGTGTTTAAGTAATTTTTGAAATATATTAGATTGCAACGTATAAAACTTAAGTTGAAAATTTTTCCTTTGTATTTATGGTCACATTAATTGTACAAGAGATGCCAGTTTTTTTATACAAATAAATATTTATGTCCAGTGTGAGTACACATTCTTGTTTTTAATTCAACCGTTTATGAAATTTGTAATTAATTCATCGCGTTAAAGTAAGGGTAGCATAATATACATATGCATGTAAGTAAGTACATACATTGTACTTGTACTTATTTGTATGTATAAATAGAAACTGTATTTTTTTTTTAAGGCTAACCTCTCTTGAAGGTTGATTCACACCATGGCTACCACGCTTTCATGCCGTTTTCTTAAAATCTCATTCACGAAATTAAAATTAAAAAAAAAAGATCGTTTCAATTGGTCGTCGAAAATGATTTCTAATTTAATTCTAATAGCTTAAATCTGGTTGTTAAATATAAAACACGAACACATAGTTCTATCTTTCATTATCAACAGAATCAACAGCGTCTAAATATTCAGGGCAGCAGTAACTATAATAGAGGCGAAGCGGTAAATTTAATTGTAACTGAACATGGCATCGGTGGCAGACAGTACGATTAAGCTACATAAATATGAAAGTTTTTCTTATTTTCTCCTATGGACAGGTGGAATTCTGTATTCGCTGTATAAAGTCTTTTTAATTAGTGCATGTAAGTCTTTTTTCATTAGCACAAATTTCAAATCAGGCGCATATATGTATAGAAAATTTAGAGTTGCATGTCTGTTTTAGATTTTGATAATTACGATGATCCGTACGGCGATTTTTCCCCGGGATGGGTATGGATTGGAAGAAAACAAGATGTTTCTGATCAAGAATGGAGGATATGGATACCATTAATGATCAGATTGATACCTTGGTTATTCCTCCATCATCTCATTGGCCAAATTATTCAAAGAACATGGAATTCTGTGGTGTGATTTTTAGATATTTCATATTTCGGTGCACTCTAATCCCCTTACTTAACATTCTGTGTGTATTTGCAGTTATTATGTTGCTGGTATATCCTTATATCTATATCATTTTTGTATTCGTGTATCGGAACGTTGGGCATGGTGTGCGCATTAATGCAACCAAGTATACTATATATTTTAACATACAAATGTCGCAGATCTACTGTATGGTCGGTGAACATATTATTTTTACTTATAATAAATTTTCTCAAAATTCCTGATGGTATATTTCAAACAATGTTGAAATTTAATGACGAAGAACATTACATCTTGATGCTTATAATGTGCTGGAGTCAGCTTAGAAGTATTAGTTACAGTATAGACAACATAGAATCACGTGTAGGAAATAAATATAACAATATGTTTCATGTGTTAAAGAGCTATATGCACAAATTAGCATATTGTTTGTATTTGCCAACATTATCGTTAGGGCCACTGGTCTTGTATCAAGACTTCATTAGTTCTGTATGTATAATTTTTAATCAAAAACATTTGTTTTTTCATCCAAGCATTTAAGATCAAGAGAGCACGAGCACTATTATATTTGGCATTCCTTATAGATGCAAGGAGAATTATGGAAATCTGCGAAACCTGGAAATTTTATTCTCAACTTACTTAGATATACTTTTTGGATTATTTTTGCCAATTTCTCTTTGCATTTTTTTTATTTTAATGCAATGCAATACCATCCAGAGGTAAAGTTAATTCGCTTATTTAAACTGTTAATCTTTAATCCATGTTTATTAATAGAAATCTATCGCTTTTTGTTTATTGTGATCAGACTGTTAAGGATTCAAATGCATGGGCTTTGTATGGATTGGGTTACTGCATGGGACAATTTTTCTTGATCAAATATGTGGTAGTGTATGGGCTCAATCATATTTTGTGCGCACTGGACAACATTGAAGCTCCTGCTCAACCTAAATGCGTAGCGAGGATTCATTTGTATTCCGATATGTGGAAATATTTTGATCAGGGCTTATATAAATTTCTTACAAGGTATTGTTTAAATTCGTAGCTAAATAATATATTCCTAAGCTCCTTGTGTGACATATGTTCCGAGTATTATTTACAATATAAATTTTCAATACACTGACATTATTTTCCAGATACATATATGTACCTTTGCTAAAGGCAAATTTCAACAAACTGTTTGCTTCATTTTTAAGCTTCACATTTGTTTTTGTATGGCATGGAATGCAAAGAAACATATTTATCTGGGCATTCTTGAACTTTGTAGGATTGAATGTTGAAAGCTTGATCAAATCTGCTGTAAAAAGTATACGTTATGTAAGGATGGAAGAGAAGTATATATCCAAACTAAATGCCAGACGACTTAATTGTATCTTAACGAGTCCTCTCCTAGCAATGTCAGTGATATCCAACTTTTACTTTTTTGCTGGAGAAGAGATTGGAAACATATACATCTATAGAATAATACATGGTATCATTTTATTATGTCCTATTTGAATTTATATTAAATATGAATCTAGTTGATAATTCGTTTTTTTTCTACAGTTTAAAGGTATACCAATGCCAGTTACGAATTTAATTTTATTATTTCATAACATTTTCTAATATTTTATAACATTACATAACGTTCCGTAACCGTTCATAACATTTCGTTACAGATACATGGAAAACAACTTTCATTTTACTGTTCTTTCTTTACTGTTGTTGCCAAGTATCCACAGATATAAAAAAATGGGGAGCGGAAAAACATTCTATAGTATAAAGTATGAAAGTGTAAAGCATCGAGAATTTCACATTGTTCGGAATATATGTTGGGAAGATACATTTTGCTCATGATTGTATTATTAAATAAGTTGTAAACAGTTTATTGCTTTAAGTACAAAATGAGTATAAAAATACAATATAGAACTAAAATTATTTTCGTATCAACATCATTATAGGCATATATAGTGTTTATTACAAATAATAGAAAAATTAGTACAAAGTATATGTATGAATATTTTTAATATAATTACTATGTTTATTCCACATTACTAATAACTAGTTTATAATACATACAAGGCACATTATATTTTTTAACGTATAAATAGTTGTAAAAATAATTCTGTAACTTTTTACCCTTATTTTTTACACAATATTTAATTAATTACCGTGTCCAGATATTTCTCCAGCAATGTAATATTTGGTAACGTACGTTTGCAATATTCGTATATTAATCTTCGAATGTTTAATTAACCAGTAGAGCACGGCAAAAATGCAAAAATATCATTATTTAGGAATGTCAAGTTCGATTACATTTATATCTGTAACTATTTACAATTGTTTCACTGACCAATAAATTTCATTATTAAAATGATGAGCTGTATATGTATAATATTTGAAACACTCAACATTTACACTTAAACTCCATTCTATACAATATGCCTTTAGAATTTTGCTCTCTGTAAATATATCATCCAGTGCTTTGTATTATTGTGCGAACATAATCATCAATACACATGATACAATAACTGCAATCTGTTTAAATATTTTTATAAATGGGGGGAAAATGTAATACCAAAGAAACTAAAAGGCTCTAGGAAGACAAGTTTGAGCTACATTTTGGAAAAAGAACTGTTTTATGAAATTGTTACTTGACCGTTCACAACAATGGTACACTTTATATTGTATTAAAACAAGTGTGCTATATATAGACATATGTACTACCTTTCTGTATAAATTGCGTTTAAGTAAATAGTATTTTAGTGAGTCATGTGGCGATACTATGGATATGCGAAAAGAATCATTTTTGTCAAAGAAATTATGAATTTGTACTGCAGTGTCCAAGATTTTGGCACACAAACATACCGTATTGCTATTAAGTACTTATATTTTGTATTCATACGATACGTATTTAAATAATTTTATAACATTTTCTTCAAGTAATTTGTTCTTTTTTGCTATTAGATTCTTATAAAAAATTTAATGACAAAATATCAATCTTAATATCGGGATTCCTTAACAAAGATTTTGTGTTATGTATATTGCTTTTAGAAACAAACGAAATTTTAAAAATAATTTGATTTCATATGAAAGCAATAAATGATTTTTCTATATAGTTTTATTAATTTGATCATATACGAAAGCTACGGTAATACTGTAGACTTTACACGATCATAATCATGTAAAAATATTTTACGAATTTTATTCCTTTCTAAAGAATTTCCGATATATGTATCTTTAAATCTCTTTCCTTAAATAATAGAAAGATATTAAATCTAAATTCTTTTAACAATATTTACAATAACTCAAGATATTACTATAGTATTTTACATACTATACGCGGATGTTATGAATATTAACAATATTTTTTATCGAAGCTTGCGAATCTGATTGGAAATCATATTGCTTTTAATACGAATCATATTCTACTTATAGAGCATTTAAGAATCCGATGGATACAGTTACCTTAGTTTTCGCAAGTATTTAGTTTTTCATTTTATTATTGGCAGGACCGTATTGATCAATTTGAAAAACATTATTTTGCAACGCATTATTCGTTAACAATAAAATTGTATTTTGATTTCCGTTTTGCCTGATATTAACGGCTTGCATACGTTTATTTTTCAAAAGAGTAAATTTTGTACTTTTGCTCAATTGTATTTTTGGTTTATTCTGATGATCATTGCATATTTTTAAACGTTGTGGAAGTATATTAATACACTTATTTTCTACAACTATGCTAGTTAAAGGTTCATTATGAACTATTGAATATTGTTCAGGCTCATTTGGAGGTCGTTTGTCTTTTTGGAGAACATAATTTGGAGATGCCACGACTGGATTTTTTACTAAATTTGTTACAATCGTTCGGCAGTTACCTATTTTTCTATCCTCCCCTTCTATTGTACGAGTTTCATTTCGATTAAATAAAGTGTCTGGAACTGTGGATACCATTCCATTCTCAATTTCTTGCGAACTATTTGAATTTATTAAATCCTCTGGTACAAGAATCTCATGGGCTCTTATTCCTCTATACGAATTGCACTCGATAATGGTAATATCACTATTTTTTTTGCCATTCCTTATATCTTTCTGGGTAAGGATTAAATGTTTGTTGGTGCCTTCGTTCTCTGCTGTAACAGGAGTATCTACGTGTATCAACTTTGCTTCCGGTTCTTTTAGATCGTGTATGTATTTAATTTGCTGTTCAGGCGTAGAACTACTTGATGTAATATCAAAATAATCTTCTTCGATATTATCAATTATTTGTATGTCATTTTTAATTGGATCTTCTGAATGTCTAATGTTCTCTTGGAACTCTAAGTTGTTTCCGTCACCTATAGCATTAATTATATTATTATATTCTACCTGAATGTACGATGGTGCCTTGTTTATATTGTGATATATTATTTCATGGGGACCAGTACTGTCGTGATTTACGATTGTAGAATTGTTTTCATGCTGAACCACCTTTAATGTATTACAAGAGCCACTTTGCAATAGCGGTATCTCATCTTGTGCCATATTTGCATACTCGCCGGATAAACAATCTTCAGCCTTTCGAGAAACACTACCGTCTATAGGTATTTCAGTCTGTATAGGTTCAGTCTTATCTAGATGAGATTCTGAGCAAACCTCATAAGTTTCAAAACAGCTCTTTACCATTTCTATTGCATCATTTGACTCCCAACAATTTTGGTCACTACCGATAGCATCATTATTTACGATGTAGTCTTCATCTAGGATATTCTGCAGTTGACCATTATCATCCTGATAGTGCATAATCGCTTTTGCAGCAATTACACTCTCATCTATAACGTGATCTTTATTTACATCATTCTTCTTTTTCCTGTTTGTTCGAACCTTTTGAAAATCTTCTTCAGAAAGGAATAAAAGTTCTCCAGTGGTGGTTAAAACTTTTCCATGTCTTGTCTTCAAATGGCGTTTGTAAGTGTTCCGTGTTTTAAATCTAATTAATATAAGAGCTTTATTGCCCAAGAGTAAGATGAAAGGAGGGAATACTTGAAATATTGCATGCGTAACATGCTGCTTACCGTTGTCCACAATCATCGCATCCAAAAGGTGCTTCCCCAGTGTGTCTACGTCGGTGTTCTCTAAAATGAGATGGATGACGGAATTTCTTTCCACAATCAGCGCATGTGAATCGTGTTTGATTTTGATGAATTAGCATGTGATACTTTAAACTATGTCTTCTCGTAAAAACTGCTCTACATATACGACATTCGTACGGTTTTATTCCGGCATGACTTCGATAATGAGACACCAATGTTGTAGGGGCTGTAAAACTTCGAGGCGGATTACAAATTCGGCATTCAAGATTACTTCCTGCTGGATTGCCCTTTTTTTTAATACGATCCATAAAAGCTAATGCCATTTCTCTTTCCTCTTTACTGGTACCTATAAATTTTGCTTTCCCCTTGGGCTTGGGAGCTGCAGCATCTAGGTTCTTGTCACTGCTCTCTGTTGACCACGAAATTTCTAAAAATCGTGACGAAGTTGTAAAGAGAACATTCAGAAATGTCGCATTAAAAAATCGGAAATGTGAGCACAGTTACCTGGCAAATAAATGGTTTCAAATTTCTGGTTGGCCTGCTGCGACAATTTTTTATTAACACAAGGATACTCCTTCATGTGAACGCTGTCAGTGCCAACAACCATAAGTACAATCTAGATTCAAAAGAAAAAGACAAAGAAGTAGTATTCAAATCTTTGAAAATGTAGATTTATGTTTGACATTAATGCTTACATTTTCATCTGTAGTATTTTCCAGTGTACCGGTAAAAGATGTTTCTTTCTTGTTTGGATTTTCATCTTTCATTCGTTCAAAATAACTGTGGTCCCCAAGAACTTTAAAATCTATTCTGTCTGTATCTTTGTGTTCAGAATTACATAATTTCTTAGGACTGTCCACTTTTTCAACCGTTTTGTTTTTATCTATTTCTTTGAAGGTAGAATCATTCAATAGAATATTTCTCAAGCAGTTTGATGGTTTTTCTATAATAACGTCTTTATTTTCCTTATTTATCGTTTCTTGCGGTTTCCTTGATTGCTGCAATTTACTTCTTTTACTCTGGGGACCTGTTTTATGATTTTTGTAACTTATTGACTTTACTGTAAAAGTTTTATCTGTAAAGTGTGATTAAAAAAATAACTTTTTTCTATGTATCATGACAAAACCAACAATTAATTCCATTATTTCTACGCATGCGCGCAGACACCAAAGTGTGACAATACATCATACTTACATGCATCTCTGTTAAGTTTTAAATATTCTAAATGGTCAGCCAAATGCGCTTTAATGGACATTCTTGCCCTTCCTTCGCTTGCAAAACTAGTATACTTTTGCCCACATCCGACAACAAGAGCACACGTGTATGAATATTGCCTTTTCAATTCATCGCTTGAAAAGATAGAAAATTGCTTAACTAACTGCGATGCAGGCATAGATAGAAGCTGTGGCACATTAAAAGTTGACTCATTAGCCCTTCTTTTAATATAATCAGCTTTTGTCTTGCATTGCGATGCCAACAAGGATTTACTACGTTTCTTTTCTGAATGTAACGTTTGTGATGCAACTTCTGCAAGCATATCTAATAAAGCAGCTGGGCTATCGCTTCCCATAATACCTAAAATACACATTATAAAAAGATGACGGGTGTCGGTACAGTAAAATGAATAAACATAACATAACCGGATATTGTTTCTATTGCGTGCAGATAATTTTGTTATTTCCGTATTGTTTGAAATTTTCGAATGTACACTTTCAAACAAATAAAACGGTTGCATCGTCGTTTTCTTTATTACGTAAAATATTAATGTTATTAATGCTGTGCTCCTTCACTGACATCATTACATATGAGTCATTAGAGAATCATTTAAATGTTTTATTTCGCAAAACTAACGAGAACTTCATTTGCATTTATAATACATAATATTTACACACAGAAACATATAAATATTGTTAGGAAAAAATAGTTTCAATATTTTTTCTATACAAAAGTTACATTTGTTTTGCAAGCGTCATTCTAGCAGACGCCATACAGACGCCCAGCAGACGGTTTTTCAATTCATTTCCATTATGTCCGTAAAAATGTATGTAGATTTTTTATTAATATTAATTCGTTATAGGAACAGTAATTTCTGATATTTAAAACAAGTAAACAAGTACCTCCTTTATATGAATTAGAAGTATATTCATGATTTGTTTTGGTATTCATTATGGCATTCGTATTCGCGGCGTGCCTTCATTCCACTGTCTTCTAAGTTCTGAGCACAACAGGTTCCTCCTTGTTGCTTTCTTGTTTGCCTCCCTTCTTGTCAATCCATGAACAGTATTGCCAATCTGTGAAATATTGTACAACTCAAATCCTCTTTTTTACTGTTATTTGATGTAAAGGATTACATTTTAGAAAATTGTTTTCAAGTTTTATCACAAATTCGTACATAATTAAATGAGCATGTACGAAGCCTGTATACATATGTAATATGGAATGTAACATGGAGCGAAGTAGAATGAAAAATTTAAAATAACTATCGCTCGGTTTTTTAAAAAATAGTCCCACTTTGAATGCACATGCAAATCATTAGTAATTAATCATTTCTTACAACCTGGAGGAATAAAAATGATTGTTCATGGGAATTTGTTGTTTACATAAATGATATTTTTCATTATATAAGCATTCATGAACAAAACATAGACGTAGTTGTTGACAATAAAGATGTCTTATTTAGATAGATTAATACATCTTGCAATAGATTTTTTTGTGAATTTCTCGTTTTATTGTCAACAAATGTACAAAGTGTAACATAGGGTAATATAATATGTACTTATTAATATGTACTTATACACGTATTGTCCGCACTAAACCAAACTAATTGCAAAACAATTTCTGTAATTAGTTCCATCTTAAATTAATAAAATGCACATTTATTAAACATTTATTAAGGATAAGATTGAAGTTAGACTAAAAGGTGAACAAGGTTTTAATTTCATATTCTTATATACTTTATTACATTAAATAAGAAGTTTCTAACCTCTTATGAAAATAAGGCTATACACGTGTGTAATGCTAATATTTGTGTTGTAAAAAAAGGCGTAGTACATGCTAGGTACATTTAAAGAGATCGCTTTTCATGATTTTTCATGATTTTTCAAATATTTCTCTTTACTCTTTCTTTCTTGTTTGTTTATACATTAGTGTAATTTATTATAACTACCTGCTGACCCATTTTTAGTTGTTTCAGTATCGAATATATCTTTAATAATATCTTGCTTCTTTTTCATGTGGCTAGATGGATCAAGAAACATGTTTTCTGCCATTTGTTTTCTATTTGTCATCCTCTGTTTTTCATAACCCTGCTTCGAAAATTCAATCTGTTCATTGTCATCGATAGCTTTCATCGACGCTAATAGTTTTTCCTTAGCATACTTAGTTATTCTCATCCTTGGATCATTGTTTTCGTTAGTAATACTCGTATCAGTAAAAGTGTCGCCAATGGAATCATTATCTGATTGGGCATTTTCCAATTTCTGCCCGTTTAACTTGTTGCTTGTTTCTAAATCACTGTACCCAAAATATGTACCTTTATCTATTATTCCCATTTCAATTGTTTCTACCTCTTCTCTTACCTTTTCATCCAAATTTTTCCCGGAATGTAATAAGTATTTCATGGAATTTCTTCTTGAATTATTTAACAAAATTTCATTTGCACCTGTTATTTCTGATTTAGTATCTGGCAAATCGACATTATTGCTAGTTCCGAAAGGCGTAATATCGTCTTCTTTTAAATTGGCCTCTAATGATAAGTTATTTTCAGTATGGTCCTCTATTGTGCTCATACGATTATGTTCTTGTTCGTTGGATACAGCTTGTTGCAATATGTACTTTGCCGAATCTTCCGAATTTGTATATTCTACTTGTATATTTCTTACATCAAACTGAGCATACATATTTTCATTCCCTATATTTTTGTTTGGAACATCTGTATCGTCAATGAAATTGTGGCAACATTGTCCAGAGTCGTCTAAAATATTTTTATGCAAAGTCGTCAACTTTCCATCGTCTTTATCAAAATTGCAACGATCCGTTGTAGTATATTTTTTAATTGATTCTTTCATCATTCCAGATTTTATTTCAATGTCACTTTCGTAACAAAGTTTTCTCTCTTTTACCAAAACTTTCAAATTATCTGGGTATTTACAGTCAGGAAAAGCTAATTCTTTTGAATCTGAAGTTTCATTTCTGCTACCTGTTGATCTGAAATATAATACAATGTATTGCAACGATATGTGGTCACTTTCTTAACACTGGAAAAGATGATTAATATTTTATTATACCTTGCACGGAGTTTAGATTTATTAGCTAGATTTGTATAATTATCTTTGGAATTTTCATTTTCGCTGTTGCTATATTCAGATGAGTAATCTGGTTCACTCTTCAATAATTCAGGAGAACTTTCATGTTTTCGATTCTTGTATATCCTCCTGAATTTATTTCCACTGATATAATACGTTTGATTTTCTTCTTGATGCGTTTCTAATTGCTCTGGATTTTCAAGGTCTACTGAAATCCCTGAGGTTTTGTCTATCATGCCAGTTAATTCTTTGAATTGTTCTACTGTCTCTGGCGCAACATTTCTTTTGTACGGTGATTTTTGAAGACGATATTTTCTTACTTGGTCTAAATTTGTCATTGTCTCCGTTTTTGTACCAATCACAGTTTGATTCGAGCTGATCCTTTCGTCTACTTTAATATCTCCAACATTTATTTCAACGTTGCGAAGTACAGGCTAAATGTTATCAAATGAATTTAATAAAAATTATTCTTGCAAAATGTATGTTTTTATATATTACATATATTGGCAAAACTAGTTCTTACCGAATGATTTTCTACAACATCTGCGTGCCACTTTCTGTTCTTCTCTGATAACTTTAATGGATTTGATGAACTAAAAGTGAATATTTATAGTAAAAAAAAATGGTAGAATAAATTGAAGAATTTAATACTACTTTGTTTGCATACCAAATGTCTCTCAAATTTGTCAGGGATTGTGTACCAAAAGGTTGTCTTTTGTTGGGAAGCAATAATTCTCCATTGTAATACAGTCTTCGTTCTTTATTATCTAAGAAATTCTCTAAAACTCTTAATTTCTCTGTCGTTTCAAGTAAATGCTTTTGAGTTTCTTTTCGCTTAGAAATTTCAATTTGCAATTGTTGTTTCAAACTCTTAGTTTCAAGAGTCAATTTTCTGTTGAGTGTCTAATAAAGCAATCATAAAGTATAATTAATATCCGAGTCATGGAAAATTATTAAGCTCTAGATTACCTGTATAGTATCTTGTTGTTGTTGTATCCTATGATTTAAATCAGAGACTTGTAGTTGCAACTTTTCCCGCTCCCCTAAACTACGATCTTTACTGAGTTGCAACAGGTGTTTATTTTGAGACTACGAAAAAATGTATATTTTTGTATACTGTATATATAGCTATATATTCAATGTCCAAAAATAAGAAAATATATCATTAGAAAGTCAACTAGTCGATCTTTATTACAAAGCTATAACGTAATTTGTAAAAGCGCCTAATTTTCTAGATCGCTTCACCTTACGCCTTTAGATTTTTACTTGATTAACTGGAATAGCTACGCGTGATACCCGGGCACGACGCATTGAGGATGCAGTTGTACAGATTATTACATATCGTCAAGAAAGTCGGCGTGTCACAAACAACGTACTACAGCAGTGTCAGCCTTGCACCCACGTAAGCGGAGGACACTTTAAGCAGGATAGTTATGCAGTTTTACAATTTATATTATAACTTTGCAACAAAGCCTTACTGGTCGACATTCATGTGACACTTTTTCCCTTATTCTCGTGCAATATTCAATACGCTGACTATAATTTGTCCGGAGAAACCTGTCACACTGTATACATTGCTAGTCACCTGCAAGTGTTGCAGTTCATTTTCCTTTTCCTTCAATATATCACATGTTTCTTTCTGTAGAGTTTTCAATTTTTTATATTTAACTTGAAGTACTCTGAGTTCCTCGTGATGTGAATTAATGATTCGTGGCAGTTCAGCATTTGTTCCTTCGTAGCGTTTTAATGCAGAATCCTGTCTCTTCTGTAATGCGTTTAATAATTTGTTCTCATTTGCCAATTCCTGTGAGAATACATAATTATATTCAGTGCATGTATTATCAGCATATACTAGGAGGTCTAGTATGATATCTAAAATCATTACATTTAATCGGTAATGTGCGTCAGCCAGTTGATTTTGTAACTCTTTAATGCGTAACATTTTTGCAGATCGAACTCTCTGCTCCAGGGGATTTTTGTTAAATTTTGATTGTTCTGAAGTAAAACATTGCCGAGCATTACTTTGGTATGGCTGTCCTACATATAAATAAAACAATAAATTATACTATTTTGCTTAAGAATCACACCAGATATTGAGGATTCGGTTCAAAGGCAATTATTAACCATTATACTGTGTATCATAGACGGAGCAAATGATAGTACAACATTAATATATATGTTAAACTACGTTGTCAAAATATGTAAATTAATATGAACTATTTCTGGTGCATCCTTTATGGGAAAATAAAATACCATGCTAATTTTTGTTAAAGAAACTTTGATACAAACCAAGTAGAGGATGTAAGGTTTTCTTCTTAGATGAAAGGCATGGTATGTTCTTGAGCGGTGAATTGGTTTTAATTTCCACTGATGGTCTTTCTAAGTCAGAAGTTTGTTTTCTGTAAATTACATATTTACATGTGGTATTTTTTAAAGAATTCATACAACGAAATAATAGAAATACAATAATTACAGAGAAAATTATGCGATACAAATGTAATACACATGTAAAATTTCAGTTATGTATGTATAAAATAAACAGATTAATAATGCATAGCTGAAAATATTAATAAACTGTTTACAATATGTTGCAATTACCTATTGAGATTCTTATGGGCATTGAAGTGTACTACAGGTAATGTAGATACTTCAGTTTGCATTTTATAACGGCAAATTCTACATCACAACTAGCATAGTATTCATAAGAACAAACGATCGTGGCATTGTAAAAACTTATTGAAGGCTAAATCAGCATCCATAATTGTTTTTAGGTGGTTACTAAGGTAACGGTTCCACAACACTCTTCGAATCAATGTTTGAAATTCTATTCTCTTTAAATGCAAATATAATTTAAAACATGTTTTTATATAAGAAAATACTGCATAACATTTATGTATTTATTTCACCTATTGAAAAAGAATAATAATTTTTCAATTAATCTTTTATTTTCCTTCTTTTCAACGAGAACAACCAAAATGATTTTTAAACTAATTATTACTTGTGAAGTCTTTAGTCGAGTGGCATATTGTTTACTTATATTTATATGTGAAAGATATATTCATTAATGCACACAACATAATTGGAGAATTGTCATTTTTTGGCACATAGCTCTTGTTATATGATTTATTTATATATCAATATTTATGTGTGTTGCACATTTGTCTCGTACAAATATGGGTTTGAATACATTTCTTTTGGATTTACCGTTGCCAGTTGTCTTTGCAATACATATAACTACAGCAATGCAATAAATAACATGTTTCTATCTTTTTTTACCGTGAACGTATCGATTTGAGCCAGTGTTTTAATTTTCAACTCAATTTAAATTATTATTATTTGTTAAAAATTGAAACATTGTACGGACATTATTACCTATGTATGTATTACACAACTTTTGACTCAAACTCCCGGAGCTCTACTGTTATTTTTTTCTTGAGCAGATTTCAGCATTCCTGTATGTTGCGTTTCCCACAATTTGCTATAAAAAGAATTTGGCGTAGCTAATAAACAGTCGTGTGTCCCTCTTTCTATTAAGCAACCATTGCCTAATACAAAAATTTCGTCTGAATCCATAACAGTAGACAAACGATGAGCTATAACAATAGATGTTCGACCAGTAGTTGCTCGGCGTAATGCTTCAAGAATATTCTGCGAATGTTATATCATTGTTATATATACATAGTGGCATAAGTAATAGCGGCATGCTGTCACATGTGATAATAACTTACGTGTTCGGTAATAGAATCTAAAGATGAAGTAGCTTCGTCAAATATTAATATTGGGCTATTTTTTAAGATTGCTCTAGCAATTGCTACTCGTTGCTTCTCGCCCCCGCTTAATTTTAAACCTCGTTCTCCGACGGGTGTATCATATCCTTTTGGCCATTTAAGAATAGAATTGTGTAAATTTGCCATTTTGGCAGCTTCAAAAACATCTTCCGTAGACTTTGTTAAATTTCCATAATGAAGATTATAAAAAATATTTTCATTGAAGAGAACAGTATCCTGTAAAAAGATTAGTAGAATTTCGTATCGCCGAAATTGATCTTGCTAGAATTCTTCTCCCTTTACATTTTAACATTACCTGAGGAACAATTGCTATCGACTTCCTTAAAGTATCTAAATTAATATCTTGAATGTTGTGCCCATTTATATAAACACCACCCGATTGCGGTTCAAAAAACCGATATAACAATCTTACTAATGTTGTTTTACTAAAAACAACATATATGATTAGCTAATATTTCACTGGTACAATATGTATACGTATAAATTGTATGTTCTGTAAAGGAAATTTACCCGCAGCCAGAACCTCCAACAATAGCAATCTTTTTCCCATTTGGAATAGCAAAACTAATATCTTTAAAAATAGGTTTGCCTTGGACGTATTGAAAATTAATATTTCTAAATTCAATATCTGAATTTGCTGACGTTATGTTAAACTGTACTGCATTCTCTTTAGACTGGTATTACATTATAAATGTGTTAATTATTTGTAGATCAGTGTATGATTAATTATTCTAGAATGAATATTTTTTGATTACCTTAATAGCTGTGTCCATTGTCATTAAAGTAAACATTGTTTGCATGTCAATAAATGCTTGTCTAACTTCCCGATATACTGAGCCTAAGAACCCTAAAGGAACTGACAACTGGAATAAAAGTCCATTGACCATTACTAAATCACCTACTGTCATGGTACCTATATTTTGTCAATTTAAAAACCACTATTAAAACGTTTATTCGACAATACGTATACATTAAGGATAAAAACAATGTTACCATTTATAATATTATTAGATGCCAGTACCATTATTAAACTCAAGGCAGCACTGAATATAGCATTTTGTCCAAAATTTAGCAGGGCTAAACTTGTAGTCGTTTTCAGCGATGCACTTTCGTATTTCTTTAACGATTCGTCGTATCGCTCAAACTCGAATTTCTCGTTATTAAAATACTAATGGAAGACATACAACAACTAATTGTTAATCCCTACGATTATCTGGATATATAATAATTATAATTGCAAGAACAGATATTTCCAAGTTATACCTTTACTGTTTCATAATTGATAAGAGAATCTATTGCTTTATTGCTGGCTTCATTTTCTGCTTGATTCATAAAAACTCTAAATTTAGTTCTCCATTGTGTAACAGCCAATGTGAATATAGCATAAATTCCAACACAACCAAGTGCAATGCCTGCGTATTCTCCGCCGCATTTGAAATAGAGTACTGTACTGACTAATGATAATTCGAAAACAGTTGGCACAACATTAAATACCATAGCATTTAATACAAAATTTATGCCACGACTTCCTCTATCTATCGTCTAGAAAAATTCAATGTACTTCAATAAAAAATCGTAGAAATGTAGAGAAAAATATTAATACCAAACAGCTTGTCCTACTTTGGATAATGCTCCAGTTTGCCTACTTAGATGAAAAGCCATGTCTAGATTATGTAAATGTAAAAATACATTTTTTCCTATTCTTCGAATAGAATGTTGAGCCACCTTTGCAAATACAGCATTTCGTAATTCACTAAGGCCAGCTGTTCCAGCACGTGCTATTCCGTCTATTTTAATACGATAATGTTAGTAGAAAAAAAGCTGTGGAGTTAACAATTCTTAAACCATATTTATCGTAATATTCCGTCTATTATACATACAACCCACAAGTAACGACGTTGCTACAGTTGTAATTGTTTCTGGCGCAGTTCCCATACTTAATAGGGCATTACCAGTACTTGCTACATGTTGAGCATTGAGAGCATCTACTGCATATTTAAAAATAAAAGGTACACCAACATTTAAAACTTTTGCTCCGATAAGCAAACCGACTGCCAGTTTCACTCTTTTTCTTATTTCAGGATCATCCTATAAACAGGCGATATGTATTATTGTTATATTAATGAAATACTTCAGATAACTTACTTTTGGCCAAATATATCTAAGCATTGCTCTAATCATTTTTGCAGATGTAACCGATTCTCTTTCATGGAAATCAATACCTTCACGACTTAAACTAGATACGCCGGGGTGAAAGCAATCCCTTTTTTGTTGGCCGGACTTCCCCCCAGTAAACCCAGGAATAGCCAATGGAAATTGTACCGGAGGCACAATAGATTTGGATTGTAGTATACTTTTCTTTTTCTGTGCACGATCAATCACATTCCCGCTGCAACACTATAAAAACAATCATTATTGTTTCATTGAAGTCAGAATTAATAAGCGTACAACTCGTTGGAAAATATAAATTCTATTGAATATTGTAAATATTGTACACAAAATTTGCATTGTAATAAAGTTCTTGCACAGTTGGTATGATAGTAATGCAATTATTTGAATGCATATAGTGGAAAATTAAACAAAATAACTGACAAGATTACTGTTTTTTATTAAAATAGTACATTTTGTTTTACGTGTGTATATTACATATGCTTTTTTCTAAATAGTATTATGATTAGCCGAATATACAGCAACTATTATAGGCTGCAGTTAATATTGTAATATATTCTTCTACAAGACCTATTGCAATTCTATAGCTCTGTGTGCAATGCCTAATAGTTTTCATATTAGTTAAGTTATCTATAAATTTTTCTTTCTTTAGATTTATCATTCCTTTTGCTATTACATGTATATTTGCTATATCCTCTGATGTGAGGGAACCTCCATATATTTTCGAACTCCATTGATCTTTGCTATGTAGCTTTGTATTTATGACGAATAATGCAGATATTGCATTATAATTCAATCCCCCTCTTGTGAATGCCATATTTTTGTACAAGTAATTAGAAATAATGAAATCTGACTTAATTTGTGGAACACTGAAACAAGCTTCTATATCAGAAATATCAAAATAAATCTCATCTAATGGATTGTTTGGTATAAAAAACCCATAATCCGTATACAATTTAAGACTATTATGTGCCCCATAGTTGATAAAAACCTGCGATCCCGAATGAAATGGTTTTGATGTAGCAATTTGATAAAATTTGCAACCATTTTTATCTGAAATCACGGCAGCTTGCGTGGTGCAATAGATATCGTGATTAAATAAGTCTAAGAATGGAGCTAGGGCTAAGTTATTCGGACTCTTTATATTAACGCTAATGTTCTGATCGTTATCTATATGAACTGCATCTACGTACACAGCTCTTGTATTAACAATGTAATATGCCCATTTGTATTTCTCAAATGTTATTATTTTGTTAAAATGTAAGTTACAATGGGAACAAATTTGACTGCATAGGCTCAAGCTATTTATAGATCTTATTAATAGTTGATAATCATTTTGTACTTTATGAAACTCAAACACGTAATCCATAATAAATGATGGTAAAAGATTCTTTTCTCTACGTGTACAAAAATCTGTATTCGTTAAGACTTGTGGGAGACTATTAATGTAATGATACCATTTTGAAGCATTTCTTAAATGTGACTCATATGCAACAAATACGGATAATAAACATTGAGGGCTGTAATGTGTGGACTTTGAAAATAAATTTCTGACACTGCTTTCAGATATAATAGATGTCGTAATTAATATCTCATAAGGTATTTTGATCAATATGTCATTAACATTAATATCTTTTGATGTTTTCAACCCACGACCAGTAGTAAGAAAATTAAATGGATCTAAATTATCAACTGATGAACAGTTTTTTGTTAAATAAAATTTAAGGTGCATCAAACTGTCCTCCTCATTTTCTGCTATATCTGTAATAGTTAGTATCTTCTTTCGATGCCATTTTCTTGACGTTCTACCCATTATGCAAATATTATATCTGTAGGAGTAACAAAGAGATACTTTAATAATAAATATCTATTTTACCAGTGTGGTTTAATTGTTCATGTTTATTGTTAATTAATGAACATGTACTGCATGTGAATATTACAGATTAATGCAAATTGTTTTTCTAATTCATGCTAAACTGTAGTGATAAAAACAGTAATAAAAATTAGTGAACACTTAATGTTTGAAAGAAGTACTGTTATAAATAATGAAATAATAGTTTCATTAAAACATTATATAAATTGGGGACATTACCCTAATTCCAATGGCAGGACATATTAAATTAGGCGTGGTAGTGCGAGAAAAAACTGATTCACAATAAATTATTTGCCTTCGAGTCTTAATTGCACATGTTGTAAATGATTGGGTCCAAAGTTTCTTATCATTACATCCAACCCGTAGCATACGACGACATAAAACAATACCTAACATTATGTTAGAAATATTTATTCCCAAATGGAGATAAAAATATGAAATTTACAAATCAGGTTATTAGATCATGATCATCGCTGGAATTCTAGTCCAACGTAAACTACTGAAATGTGTATATGTACAGGTTGCGAAAGGAAATCGTTCCGAACTCCGAGCAAATAATAATATACATAGAGTCCCCAACCTAAGCAAAATTAAGTGTTACGCTATCGCGTTAGCAGTTGTGGCAGAGAAATATCGATGGCACTATCGATATTATCGATGGCTACTACTATCGAAAACTATCGACAATATATGATAACTATCGATACTATCGATAGTGATCGATCTGTGGGTTGATATTCGTAATGCCGCGAATTTCAAAATATTTGGTAATTTGATGATAGGCATTTGTTCTCTAACTGATGATAGCGATAGTATGTTTTCATTAAAGACTGGCTTTCTATAGTGATCTTGCGCACGCAAGACTCTGCAATTTAAAGACTTTGATATCTGTTGTTCATGATCGAATTGTATTTGCCTGCTTTCAGTAGGGTGCTCTCTTCCTCTGCGCCTAGCGTTATTTCCTTGGCTGCCAGAGAGAGCGCTCTTCCTTACATTACTTATGTATGTATCACATTCCATCATTATCGATAACTATCGTTGGTCGATAGTCCAACTATCGGCAATTATCGATAGTCCAACTATCGGCAATTATCGATAGTGTTGGCCATCGATATTTCTCCACCACTAGTTAGCATCTAGTAACATCGAATCAAGTGTCGACAATATAATTGTAACTATCGATAGCGATAATAACTTAGGAGCGAAATTCAAAATAGGATGAACGTAGGCGATACATAAAGCTATATATTGTTTGAGTACCAGTCGTAGATTGTCGAACGAAAGCTAGGGCAGAGCATTCAGATCTTGGAACACTTCACTTGGAGGATTCTATAGGTTATTTATTACGGAGCAAAAAGAATGAGCTAAGTCAGTACTGTCTGTTTGGCGCGCTTTCTCTGGTTTTCAAGCGTTTTCAAATCAATACCTTTTCTTGAAATATCAGTATCTTTTCACTCAAGCAGTGAATAAACAGTTACTCTTTATAAAAGATTCGAAATTCCTCCACGATATATGCTGTTTGACGACACATTGAAGGCTCGGGAAAATCATTCATCGTGGATGGGGCTAATAGGCTTACTCCTTATTAGGGTATGATATTTATCTCCGTAAATTGTCAAGAATTTACATATTCTGTTTTATATGTACGTACATGCATAATATGCATATGATGAGAGTAGAAGCATGGGGCATTAGTCGGATCAGTGAATAAAAGTATAAGAAAGAGTGTTTCATAGAGATTTTTTAGTGACATTTCGTAATGAGAAATGAATAATCGTTTACTTGGTAAAAACCAAATCACATGGAGCCTTTCGAAAAATAAGGTCAAAAGTGAAAGCTTGTAACGTTAATGATGTGTGCTTTACCTGTTGAATGTGTGAGTAATGTTAATCTCAAGAGAAAACGGATTCTTCGGGTGTGTGCAGTACAAAAATGTCTACGAACAAAGTTGCTACCTCTTTGTTGAGGAATGGAAATTTAGCCAGAGCAATATTGTGTAGTGATTATAATATATATTCTGAAAGACATAGAAATGTTCATATTTCTAGAAAAAACCAATTCTATTTACATCAGTCCAGTAAAGTTGAAGCAAAGCTTGCTGGAAATCAGAAACCAGATTGGAACAGGGCTGTTTCAGAGGCAGAGAAGATTGTTGGATATCCAACATCATTTTTGAGCTTACGATGGCTTTTGAGCGATGAAATAGCAAATGTGGCTCTGCACTTAAGGAAGTTAGTGGGATCGAATCATCCTCTATTGAAAACAGCTAAGTAGGTTATTACATAAATCTGTACATTGTTTTATTAACACATTGGTGACAGGGCATTTGGAATAAAGCCAATGTGTTAATGCTTAAATATATTAACTTTATTATAGGAGTGTTATTTATAATGGACGCAATAACATGCAAGCATGGGGTCTTATAGTACTACTCATTTCAAAAGCTGCTGGTCACTTAAATGTAGATGATATGGAAGAGGACAAAGCTGCAGGCGTACTTCACAGGTATTCTACACGTTAGAATTGATAACTGACTTTAATATTGCATTCAACATTACTTGTATTATTCTCTATCTTACACAAATGTTTGTCAACAAATTTGATCTAGCCAACGAGCTTTGGCTGAAGTAACTGAAATGATACGTACCAGTCATTTAGTCCATAAAGGTTTAGTGAATATAGAACCTAGTGTTTATTTGGAGACAACAGATCTAAATGACATGAATTTTGGTAACAAAATTGCATTATTAAGCGGGGATTATTTATTAGCAAATGCTTGTGTTGAATTGGCAAATCTTCGCAATCAAGATGTATGTATAAAGATTATTTGTTTTTCTTACTTAGAAATATACGAAATAATCATGATTTCATTTAGATTGTAGAATTAATGTCAAGCGCAGTAAAGGATTTAGCGGAGGCAGAATTTGTTGGACGTAGAGATAATCAAAATAATCCTGTACCTTCTACACCAGCAGAAGATCGTAAAGATTATGCAGTAAACGAATGGACTCTTAGAAATGTCTTGAGCGCTGGTTCTTTACTAGGAAAATCTTGTCAAGGCACGCTGAAGCTAGCTGGCCACAGTAATGAAATACAGGAACAGGGGTATAATTTTGGAAAACATTTAGCATTAGCTTGGCAGGCTTGCTTAGACTTGGGTCCATTTATTACGAAAGATCAAAATGTAGCGTTCAGTTTATGTTCTGCTCCTATAATGTTTCACATTGAACATGACCCCTCGATTTTGACCGAAATCGATAAAGGTTTAGAATCTGTAAATAATGTAGATTATGCCAAGGTAAGAATTTAAAAAATTAATACTCGCTTAATATATTTATTAACGCATTGATTTTTTACATCACTAATTTTTGGACTTAATATACAGGTTCATAAAATCGTTATGATGGGACCTGGAATTGAATTAACAAAACAGTTACAGAAAAGGCACTCGCAAAAGGCAATGGAAGTTTTAAGTGTATTTGATAAAAACGACGCTAGAACAGCATTGTATAATATTATAGCAGCTATGGGGGATTTCTGAATATCAATATCAATTAAATATTAACATGTATGTTTTAAACAGTTGCCCAAAGACCAGTTTAAGGACTCTGTCCTATGTTAAGTTTTGTTGTTTTTTCTTCTTTTTTCAACATACTCTATATACAACATATATATGTACAATTTATATATTGTCTGCACTACGAACAAGTTATTAAGTACAACCATTTATGACATATTGTATATAACTACGTAAGAAATTGTAATTGTTTATAAATATACATTGAAAAATGTAGTGTATTTCATATGTTTTATAATAATTAATATTTAAACAAATCTGTAGCTTATTTTTATTTATGAAAACGATATGTGTCTTAAAGTACATATTATTAGTCATTAAACAGCTTTTACTATATTTTTATATGTACATTTATAATAAGAGTAATTTTAAATCAGATCCTATTGCTGGCCGAAAGGCGGAAAAAAACGTCTATTGTATATATATATTTCGTTGACAACTAAAATAATTTAAAGAGAACATTGCAATATGCATTTAGATTCTACATATATTACCTAGAATTAAAAATAATTTTTTAAATTGGGGTAATAGATAATCGATTGAACGAGAAAAATGCAACGCATTCAATTGCGGCCGCGAATGCACCACGTATCCAAACATGTCACGAACAGGCACAAAATTGGACTCGAAAAAAGTAGTAAGTAGTTCGTTCTCTTTTATATTTAACATTTTCGATATATTTCTATTGCATATCATTGCAATATGTCCGATTTATCGAGTAATTGTAATTATATATAGATATATATGTATATAAAAAATGATGCTCCTCATATAATGACAGAGGTTAGGAACAATGTTTGGTATTTACATACATTGTTTGCCCTTTTATTAAGTTAAACTCCGCTGTATACTATAAAAATGTATGTGTAATTTGAATTTTAGAATTCCGAATTATTTACATTGACATATGGAGCATTGGTAGCCCAATTGCTGAAGGACTATGAAAATGTAGAGGATGTAAATAAACAGTTGGAAAGGATGGGCTATAATATGGGTGTTCGTTTAATAGAAGATTTCTTAGCCCGTACTGGATCTGGTCGCTGCTACGATTTTAGGGATACAGCTGAAAAAATACAAACTGGTTTTAAGATATTTTTGGGTGTAACGCCAACGATCACAAATTGGAGCGCTGCTGGTGATGAATTCTCTTTGAACTTTGAAGCGAATCCATTAACAGAATTTGTTGAATTGCCAGACCATTGTTTAAATCTAAAGTATTGCAATATATTAATTGGAGTATTAAGAGGTGCTTGCGAAATGGTACAAATGGAGATTGCATGTTGGTTTGTACAAGATCAACTTAAAAATGACAATGTAACTGAATTGCGAGTTAAATTTGTTAAAAGATTGGAAGATGCTATTCCAGCAGGAGAAGATTAAATCATTTTCTGTATAGTTAAAGGTATATATAATTGTTAAAAGAAATATAATATTTATATAGATGTTTTATTATTTATATTTTATCATGTGCTTTCAATCGTTACAATTTGAAGAATTCATTTAATAGCTGTAATTAAAAACAATAAAAGTCATAATGTACAGGATTAATAGATGGATAACATAAAAATATGTACATGTATAGAATAATGCTGGTATATGAAACAGGTTATACATATTTCAGATGATTTTCCGTAGTTCTTTGTGAAATCTATGTGTAATAGAGGTACATATGTCTTTTTGAATTTGTTACCAAACATTCAGATAAAATATTTATTGGTTCCTCGTATATGTATACGTTTCTTAATTGTTACATTTTATTTGATAAGCAATACAATATATTATTGGTTTCATTCTTCGAATGGTAAAGATTAGGCAAACGTGAATTATAGATTAAATTTTATATAATTGTCTGTATATTATAATCATGTTAATTCCAACATATATATATTTATACTTTCATAATATATATTACATATGTTCTGTCTTTTTTTATCATGTATTATGCATATTAAAAAATTGTTAGAAGTTTCGCATATTTATAACCTTAAACATAAATCATAACAGACATGCATGTAATCTTAATCTTATATTAAGTGCAACACTTTTCCATAGGTGATGGAAGTAAAGTGCAAACATTGCAGAAAAGATCTCCTTGATAAACAATCCATGCAGTTATTAACTTCTCATAGCGATGTGAAAGATCATTCTATGAATGTTGGATGCGGATTCAACAATGCTGAATCTTCTTCATATATTTCTGTGGAAAAAATGCCTAAGTGGATTGAACATGCTATAAATCAAGTAAAGTTTCTTCCAAAATATGTTATTACAAATGTGATGATAAATATTTAATATTGTACGGCAAATAAATATTTCATTGATGCAATTTTTTATCTTAAATCTATATATAACAGAATACATGTTTTTTCAGGTATCGTGGACAAAAGGTAGACTTCATTGCCCACATTGCAATAATCGCATAGGTTCGTTTAATTTTTTAAACGAATTAAAATGTAATTGTAGCGAATTTATAACACCTCCGATCAGACTAACTAATAGTAAAGTAGATATTTTGTTTAATCCTAAATAAAATTTCTTTGCCGATTAATTAATAGTTATTAAATGATTTCAATAAAAAATTAACTAAATAAATATTTAACAGAAGCACTGTAATAAAATGTACATCAAAACGATTGATACGTATTATTTTTATTGCATAAAATTTTTATTAACTGTAGGAATAATAAATCTATATATAACTTAAAAAATAATTACTTTATGGACTAACTAATCCATGTTAATATAATTAATATAATTAATACAAATTTACTATTTCCCTCTTTTTGAGAATGACATTCATTTAGATCTAATTCCTATATAAACAATTGTTTCTTAAATTTAAATGAGGATTTGGGGTGCAAATATTGTTTTCTTAAATTTGTTGAATTAATTCCGCAAATATTGTTCTATTCTTTATACAAAAGTTACTTGTGCAGTATGTACAATGCAGACGACGGTAGACGACAATAATAATATTGTAGGTCTGTTTAATTTTGTGATAAAGGTTGTTTCTTAACTAATACCAACTAAAAATTCAGCTATGACGTCGTTTTTAATAATAGTTACTGATTTTTCTGTGTAGGACTATATAGGTGCCTTGAACAATTTACATAATCAATGGATAATTTTGCTACATGATTAAATAGTCCGTTATCCAAGCTGTATTTATTATCTTCTTCATTTGGCATTGAAATGTTTTCAGGAACGAAATAAATTATACATATAGACGAATAATATTGAAAGTATTATAGTATAAAGTATATGTATAAAGGAAGACAATAGAATTCAGAAGATAGACTTGTACTACAGAGTATTAACATCAACATTTTAAATTATAATTTCTATGAGTTAATATTTATTTAGTACAATTGAGGCCATAATAAAGGTAATGCAGTTCGATTTCATTCCATTATTATGTGAAAGACATTAAAATCTTGATGAATCATATTATCTTCTGTAGGATAACAATAGAAATTTAACCCATAGAAATCGCGCAAACTTAATATTTCATATATCATATAAAATTATACAAAGATAACAACAACAACAACAATAACCACTGCAACAAACAAAAAGTAGTACGCAATCGATTTAGATTAAAGGCACACATGGTTCCTAAGAAATATTGTTTGGATTATTAAAAAAAAAAATATGGTTGTACAATATCAATGCTAGTTGATCCACTGCTGGTTATATTGAGACTATAAGAATAGAAATGATCAGCATTATGTTTTGAAAAGTACCTTCGATTGTTGTGTAATTCAAATAGACACTAATACTAAGTATAATATAAAATATAAAATAGTAAAAAAGGAAAAAAAAAGATGAATGAAACTTATATTAACGTTGGATCAACCAATTTTAAATATTATATAAACCTCTATTATTTTCAATATATTACTTGGTATTCAATATATCCTTTGTTCAAGTTCTTAAGATAACATTGTCGAATTTGAACATGTTACAATCCAATCAAATTTAGGTGCTACAACTGGAATATTTCATCTTGTTGTTGTTGAAGTCTTTGTAATGATGTCTTCACTTTCCTGCCCTGAGTCATGACTACAGCAGTTGGAAAATTATGCATGTCACTAGAAGACGATGGTCTCAATGATTCTGAGGCAAAAGGCATTGAATTTGAGTTGGACGTTATAGGAAGAGAGTTGCGTAATTTAGTAGGTCGTCTATGCGGCTGGTTGTAAGTATCGTTATTCTCAGTGAGAAACCTGAAGCACAATTGTTAATTATACGTATGAATAATCAGTCATAACATTTCTTTGATACGGTCATGTCTTGCATTCTTTAATTACTATTAAATAACTTACTCACTGTTCCCTTGAGTACGCTTAACTTCCCTTTTAACATTGGCTATAGAAGAATCCATTTTAGCTAAAAAATCATTAACCGAATTATCATCATCTATAGACGATGCTATTGAGGATGGACTAGAGATCTGAAAACATATTTATTATATTTATGCACGAATCAATAGCAAAAAAAAAATATATATATATATATTTACATAATAGACATTTACACTTTGAACTATATTATTATGTTCAGCTTCTTCTGTATTGTCCGATGATAATGGACTCTCTGAGCTGGCAGGTATAAGTAAATGTTCCCGCAAAAACAAACTATCAGAGGCCCATAATCTGTTAACCCTTCTTATTTGTTCAGTCTACAAGACAATAACAAGTATGAAGTAAGAAGCACACATTTTTTTGAATTGCCGTTGATAGGATAAGCAATTTGATTCATACTGTAACTCCATATTTCAAAGCAATTCCTTGGAGAGTATCAGTGGCTGATACAGAATGCTTTACTAAATTTTCAGTTCTCGTAATGTGTTTAGCTGTGCTGCCATATTTTTTCAATGTTTTTCCTGTCTCTCTTATGCACATTCGTTCTTCCATTTCGCTCGCGCCATTTCGTTCCATACTTAGTTTTTCAAAGAATATTGGCGCTTATAAAGCGGAGCTAGCATATCAGCCTTTAATCCTTGTGGACAACAAATTGTTACACACTTTGAGCAACATAATCATATAACCTATATACTTGTTTCACAGCATTGAGCCCGTAGGTTATAAATATCTTATTTTTGTAAATAAATATTGTCACCCTTTTCTAGATTAAAAAAACAGGATCATGTACTTCACCGAAACAAGTAAGATATTGTTATCATTGGGAGGAATGTAAGTTATAGGTTAAATGATGAATAACAATCTGTTTGAAAATGCGGATAGTAACTTAAAATCATTGAAAGAAATGCATCTTTTTCTTTCAACGATTTTACAAATTTATAATATCAGTCACGACAAATAACTTGCTACAGTTACACTGAGAATGATCCTCAGCTGATCAACCTGATAATAGTTTACAGTATTCTTTAACCTGAATGATAGTATTTCCCTCGTTTTCATTGGACGATGCCCGTCACACTCATAGGGCGTTAAATACAGGCGCCCCACCAATACATCAGTCGAGTTAGCTATACATATGTACATTGTTAAACGAAAATTCTACTTAAAGGATATAAATACACAATTTAATTAATTAAGACGTACAATTCTTTATTCTGTATATATTTTCCTTCATAATTAAACTATAGTTTACATGTTTTCGCATATATTATCACATAATAATATGAATAATGAATTATTTTCTGCTTACTAGATCCTATTACATAATAGATTTACAGTAAATTTCAATGAAAAGATTACCACTTATTACAGAAGAGATAAATGATATACCCTCTTGTGCGTTTAATTGTCAAACAAATACATAATCATCAAGAATTTTTGCTTAGTTGATTAGTTTTTATCAGAGATTTGATCATTATTTCTTGTATTTTGTGTACATAGTTATGCTCCAGGAAGAAATTAATAGAAATGGAATTAAACTTTAATAAAACCATATTCATTATAGTACGTTACACAGTTCATCTATTTTTAAATACAATATATTACAGAGAAACACACAGTTATAATTTACTGTTATTAATATTATGTCTCTTACGTTTATATTTAACTTATTACGATTATTATTATTATTGTTGTTGCTTTGTTTTGTTTCTGTTATTATATGCCACCGTTGTTAAATATATATGGTAGCATAAAAATCATATAGTGGGAGACTAATTGATGTAGGACAAGTTTATTTTCACGTAGTACGTATTAATCTCCAGTAGCTGTGCAACAGTAACTGTAATATTGATAATAAATAGTTAACATAGGGATAAATATTATGCTACTGCGGCAGTGTGCTTCCTGGATTCGGGGCAAGGGGTATTTCATCGTCTAATTCTCAGAACTATATCCACTAATATGCTACAAGAGAGACCCCTTCCGCAATCCCAATTAATACCGCTACTTACTGAAGATTCCATCAATAAGCAGCACTTATATTTGAAATCACTTATTTTAGTAAATTGTCGCGGACAAGGGTAGTGTGCAAATTTCAGTTCCGTAACATGAATATCTGTTCGCTCGATGTCATTTCCTAAAGTGATATTTCAAATGGTAGAGCAATGGTAAGTTACAACAAAATTGGAAGTGTAACACGTATAGGTAAAACTATCTAGAAAGAATGAGTACAAAATCTGTTCCATCTGGTGTATGTTGATAGTAGAAATGGTATCTTAATTTACATTTCACACGTACACTTTGGCAAGAGCATCAGCTCCTGCACTTGCTATGAAAGGTCGTGAAGGATGAAATGCTACATCTAAAATACTTTCGTCAAACTTTTTACGATGCGCCGTGATCTCTTGAACACAAGTTTTATTATCCATATTCCATAATCTTATACTGCAATCGTGACCTAACATCGAGAAAAGGGGGAATTTAATCATATGTGACATATCAATATTCACTTGGTACTTTATCACGTAATATATCAACTCACTTCCTGAAAGTAGATATAAACCATGAGGATCTACTGCAAGACTAGTAACTGCATCCAAATGAGCAACCATCGCATGAGCAAGAGTTGCTGATCGATGATCATAAAATCGAATGTGTCGATCTTCGTGTGCTGCAACAACAAGTGGTAATGTAGGATGCGCTACGACACGATTTACTCCCTTTGTTTCATTTGCCTCGAGGCGAGCTACACTTTCACCAGTTTCTGTATCAAATACCACACAAGCTCCTTCATAAGCTACTACTAATTTGTTTGACTCGTCCCTTATGAAATCTACCGACGTTGGTATGCCATCTGTAAACCGGTAAAAAATAATATTTTAAGACGCGATCTGTGCACAATACTAGGAACGATACTGTGTAGAGAAGTATGTAGCATTGTACCTTGTTCAGAGACATACGTATGAAGCAGTGGCGATTTACTTTGTGGACTCCACAACTTTACTGTTCCATCAGCGCTGATTGATAATAATTGTGATCGAGGTTGATACATACTTAAACCCCAAACGGCATTTGTATGTCCTTTTAATGTTTGGCTAAGGACACTTGGTTCGTAAGAGTCATATGGATCTATATTAGCCGATGGAATGGTCCAACAATGAATCATACCATCTAAACCGCCACTGTAACATTGACTGCCCGAAATGCACATGGCTAAACATAACACAGGGCCTGTATGCGACCTGAATGTATATAATGGTTCCACGTCTAATGAAGCTGACCTAAAATAAACAAAATTATAGACACGTGATACATGTAACTATAGAAAAGAGAAGAAAAAGAAAGAGAAGTCAGTGTACTCATATTTTCGACATTCAAATAACTTACTTCTTTGCTGGCAATGTTTTATGAAGATTCCAAAGTTTAAGAGTGTGATCATCACTCGCAGTTATGAGCACAGGATCAGTAGGATGGAAGACAAGAGCTCGAACAGCATCAAAATGGGATCGTAATGTATATTTTGCATTCCATGTTTTTCTTAAGCTTTCCTTTGTAGTGGTTACCATCTGTATGGAAATATTTTTAGTTCGAATATTTTTTTACACTAAACATAAAACTGAACTTTCATATACATATTTGATAGGCAAAAGCATTATGTAAAATGCAAGGGCTACTTTGCATCAAGCACATAGTGATAATATGGGGGTAATATAATGGCAATGTAACACGAGTAATGGAACACTTGCATCGTATGATGTTTCTGCTTCATTGTTTACACATAATTCTTCTAATTCACCCAATTCCAATGCAGAATCACCTTCTTTATGTGGACGCTCCGGATCTGAATGTAAACCTCTATGTATTGCATCTGAGAAATGTATTACGTCTCGTTTTTAATACTTCTGAACAAATATCTTTATAGCATTAGATATGAAGAAAATTAATACGAACTCCATTCAGCTGTATCTATTTCCAATTGAATAGAACCTGGTGGCGATTCTTCAATTTCTGTGAGAAGATTTAATTCATTTAATACTTCTTCAGCTTCTGCATCAACATCTTCTGTTAGAAGCATAGATGGCTAAAATTGTAAATGTAAGAAATGTATTTACTATTATCCGCATTTACTACACGAACTTAGAAACATGCGTTACTTTATTTGGTTTAGAATCCATATTAGTATCGTAAGCATCATCTTCCACATCGCCTTCTTCTTCCTCCATGTCCATATCTGTATGAGCCAAAAACTCAAAATTCGCCATAACAGCAGCTTCTGTATCTAATATTATTGCTTCTGCTATGGAAGATGGTTGCTGTCCGTATAAAAAGAAAAAAAATGTTATTAGTATTAACATTTACCATTCCACTGATGCAGAAATGATAAAATACATGATAATCGAATAATGGAGAAATAAATCAGCTTTGCGTAGACTCCTTTACCTCTACCTTTTTTCCTGGAACTCTGCGACCATTGTTTTCATTAGCTTGCTTATTTGATGGTTCATTCCCATTCAACGCAGGAGTATTCATATCTTCTGACTCTGTATTATTACTCAAACCAAGTAAAGATCTTACTCTGTTGGATCGCACATCAATTATTGTATCAGTGTAACCGATTTCTAGTAAATATCTAGAATAAATATGATATAGATAACTGTTAATAGTAATGTACTTAAGCTTATTATTTTATTTGCTGAAAGCTATTTCTACAGTCGATATTGTATTTACTGTCTCAGTATTTGGCGGCCTTGTCTCCAACTGATATTACTAACAGATGTGAATGGAGCTTCGCCGTCACCACCACCTCCGACATCAGAATTGGGACAATTGCAAATGCCTTCTTCATAAATAGGAGGCTTTGTGTCTCCCTGAATTACCAAATCAGTGCCATATTTAAGCTTGTGATACCTAGCTCTGGAAAAAAATGATACAATTATTGCAAACGTATATCCAATATATTATTTAATTGTGATTGAAAGGAAACCTTACCGTTCCTGTTTGAGTGCATATTCTAACATTTTTATTCGTCTTACTAAGTCATTTTTTAATCTTTCCTGGCCTTTCCTTTCACCTTGTAAAAAAGCTATCCTAGCCTGTACAGAAATAATAAATTCCCTTGTTATATCTGTATCGAACAGCTTATATGTAGCCCGTTAACCAAGATACTACAAGTATTTCTATGTTTTACGTTTGGGATATTTGTTATACATATGACATTGGATTTTTAATTAGAAATAATCTACATGAGTAACGCATAATATTGAAAGTAAATAATTTTCTATAGTACAGGGTAAGAACTTGCGATATTAAGATTGAAAACATGATATGATAAGGTGGCAGGGGAAAAGAATGCTGTATAATATTATGAAATACATAAGAATTTAAATGGAAGAAACTTTTCGAACAAGTTATTATACAATTTGCATATTTTCCAAATTAATCATGTCTTCCCAGCATTCTGTCACATGACAGATGAAGTGACAATAAGAAAAGAACAGTATGTCAAAGAAATGGATACACATAAGTTGACAAAATTTCTCGACCAATATGGATTAATACCTGAAATTCTGCTTTGTCAAGCTCCCATTGCGATCTTTCAAGTTCAAAGCGAGCCCATTCGTGCTGAATAAAATGCAGAATACCAGGCATAGAGTATTGTGGTCTTTCATTCTTGGCATCGCCATTAGTACCATTGTCATTCCCCTGATGTTTATTGTTTGTCAGCGGAACATTCGCACCACTAGATAATTGTCCATTATGATTTTGAGATGCAGAACTGGAGTTATCCTCCATCGTGGAACCACAAAACTGGCTCGGTACCTTCATTTCATGACACGGCAGCCATTACAACAACTTTTCTTTCCTTTGGAGCCCAAAGAGTGCTCTCCTGTCGGATAATGTATTTCGATCGAGTTCGCGAATATAAGTAATTAATACGCATGCGGACGTGTTAGTTTTCAGTCTGACCGATATGTTTTATATCAATATTATAGCTCTTTTACTTGATCCTCAAAATTCAGTAAATTGTTCAGCTCTTTCGAAATTGCAAAATGAAATGTTCCCGTCTTTGCACATCTTCAAAATTCTACTTTCATCCACCATTCTCGTAGAGTCTCTTCAAGTATACTCCTTACTCTGTCTTTAGACCGGTTTTCTATGAGCAACAATTACATTTGCAATGTATTAAATAATATTAATTCGTAGTGCAATTAAATGGATAACGAAAATTGTATAATGTGTTACTTTTCTTCAATTACATCTTCTGATATTAACATTGTTATTTTATAGTAGATAATAATACTAACATTCCAAAATAGTTTCAACAAAAAATGAATCGGACAAAAGTAATTATTTATTTTTGTTCTCATATAAAATATAATATAAATTTGCACTTTCCCGACATGCACGATACATGATTGATGAATAAAATAACTTTTTAAGTTTCTCAGCAAGGCTGGTTCACAAGACTCAAAACACTCTATACTTATCAGCATATACAGTATATGCAATTGTATGCTGACAATAAGAACATAGGATTACGCAGTAATAATTTATAGATAATACATGTGAAAACTTTTCCATTATGTACAAAGTGCAATTGTACCGATTATACAAAAACACGTTGTTTATCTTAACATTGGTATGCCCTTAATCGATGTAACTTTTCTTACAAACATCATACAATATTCAATTTACCAATACTGTTGTAATTTACAATATATTACAGTTCTGATAGAGATGTCTTTTGTAAATTTGTCCTTAAAAAAGTACAATTCCTTAACAAAGTTTAACCATTATAACAAAGAATATCACAAAACAATTAATTCACTAAAACTTTGTTGTAAGCAGTATTACAAATATGATGATGTTAGTACATTACACCTGCGTTGCACATACATATATATGTACACGTAACCTAAATTAATTGTATTTCTATTGATTTGTTATTTAACACTTTTTGAAATTTGAATGTAATATTATACATCTTCAAATCTACTTCATGATAATGTTACACGAATGATACTTGCAGATGTGCATTCATAAACAGGTACATATGGATATATCAATATGTATCTGGTTTTACTTATTTTCCATAAAACATACATATGTGTATGTAATAAAGTATGAACATTATAAAGTTTCCAATTAAACAAATATTTTTAGAAGACAAATTATTCATAATAAACCCTACTTACAATAATGTTAACATAAAACATTGCAGCTGAAGAAAACAGTTTACAGTTTAATATAAAAATTAATATGCTATTAAATGAATATATGTAATTACACGTTTCTATTGTGATATTGTCATAGACACCTATGGCATCCAATAATAAACAAAAGTAAGACAATTTTTTACATGTTTATGAGAAGATCTTCAAAGGTGTTAGGATTGTTAACAAGCAATCATGTTCTTACAATATTATTAAAGGTAACCTCTCTGTATTAAGTATAATCAGTAGAAGTTTCTTTTATTATTAATTCTTCACATGGTGTTATCAAAAGGATGTTCACATTCCAATGACAAGCAACAGTTTCTGTACTAGTAATAGTATTTTCGAGGACATCGTGTTAGGATAGTGTAGTCAATACCTACATAAATACATTATAAATATACATGAAAGTAATTTGTAAGAAGATAATCTGCAATTATTGAAAAGAATATCGCGAATACTTGATTAATATCACTTTCTCATACCTGCAAACATTTTCATAAACACAGTGTATTTTGATATCTAAATAAGTAGAAGTATTTTGCATGCTTCTGCAAATACGACATCCGAAAGTATTTTACTCTACAGCGCATGCGTTGTTAAAATCTGGATGCGAACCACACTATCTACATTATATGTAGGTCAATAGGTGTACGGATATTTTGCACAAAATTCATAGCTGAAATGTTTTTAACTTGCTATATACTTTAGATACAAACAATCCGAAATCGTGGCACATTCAATTACAACTTCCATTTTATCCAAACACATTGAGTATGTAACGGCTACGAATAACAGTGGCAACATCGCGCGTCGCTTGTTTAGGTTGCGATGTTGCAGATACTCGATGTACGAGTATCACAGTGTATCTTCGTTTCTGGCATTTATTGCAAATACAACGTATTTTTGTAAGACAAAGACCATGTGCATCACTGATTGAAGACTATCTGCAATATAACATAACGTAAGTTTGTTACTTACATACATAGTTACATGTCATAAATCAGGAGTGGGTCACTCCGATTTTTACTTCTAAATTGTTGTATGATTCGATTCATGATATACATGTATTTGCTTAAAATTATAGAAAAGAATTTAATTTTAAACAACATTGTATTAAACATTTTAGAAAGGAAAAGTCATGATTTGATATATTATCAATGTTACTAAACAAAGGACGGCCTTATCGTTAATGTGACATATCTTTATTACATTTATTAGTTAATATTAAAGGAGGAAAAGGATAAAAGTATAACTTTGGGCTAGCCACGGTGCATTGAAAGATTTGGGCCTCAAGGCCCAAGTATAAAGATTAAGATCCTTGTAAGTGCCATGCTATATGCGAATAGCTGCCATTTTATAAAGCATACGTACGCCATTTTGTTCTTCCGGTGTACAAAATGAAAGCCGATAATGTAAATATAGGACATCCCAAGTATTACATATATAGAATAATTATTTTTAATATGAATAGAAACAAGACAAAATATTATAATAATGTGCTTAAAATTATTTAATATCATTTTGAAATATTTCACCCCTTTTCTAATTAGAGTGGAATAATTTCATTCTAGTGAAATTTGTTCATTATATTGGGATGATTCAAATTTGATTTACCATATTAATATTTTACCTTTCTTTACTCGGGTTCTCTTAGAATTGTTGCGTAGCTATTGGTGGGATATGGGGACTTTGTGTGGATTCGGTTGTCCGTGGAGCGCTGAACCGCTCTGCTTGCGGAGAAGCGCGAAATATTCAAGGAACACTAACTTTAAAGATTTACTGTTTTATTTCAAGAGATAGTATTTATTTGTACAACTAATTCGCCGAAGTAGCTCTGTTGAAGGCTAAGTTGATCCCTGATCACGACTCGATTTGATCTCTGATCAAATGCTTAAATTGATCTGATTCCTCTTCCTGGTTTCCTTGATCCTCCTTCGAAATCGTCCTCGTCCAATGGGGTTGGTTCTTGTTGGGATTTCTATTCGTCCTTGGGCGCGTGGAAGTGGCAATGCCACGCTTCTCGGTAAGGGCGTCTGTGTTCGTGCGTATTTGGGGAAAACGCGGGAAAGCTGAGAAAAAACGCGCGATGGTCTGGGAAAGCGCGCCTTAAGAGTCAAGCGGCTCTTGGGATGTCCTTTTGTTCAGCGGTAGAACATGTGGCGGCCAGAACAGGATTTCGTGGGGTCTGACAACCTCCGGAGGTCGTTCATGTTTCAATAGATTTTAGCCAATTCTTTGTGGTCCGTAATAAATAACCTTCAGAATCTTCCAAGTGAAGTGTTCTAAGATTCGAATGCTCTGAGTTTCCTATTGTTCGAGTACCTACGGCTAGTACTTAAATAATGTACAGCTCTATTTATCGCCCGTATGCTCATCCGGTTTCGAATTTCGCTCCTAAGTTATTATCGCTATCGATAGTTATAGTTATATTGTCGATCGTGGATTCGATATCACTAGATATTAGGGCCGGCTAACGCGATAGCGTAACAGAATGTTATTTCGCATAGTAATATTACTTTCTAGTAGTTTCAGTCATTCAATTTAGCGTTTAATAAATACATATTCAATAAGTTTATAATAAAAGCTTGTTGTTTCGTCTAATGATGTCTACAAAGGACAGATTATGCTTATTCAAATACTCGATTTATATAGATCTGTAAAATCATTATGATAGAATTGTGTAAGTACCACACTTCTCCCACTCAATGAATTTAACATTGTATTACCAGTGTGACGCATGTTGCCCCCGTCAGTAGATGGGTAACAAAAGGGGTGGGGTTGCTAACCAAACGTTCAATATAAGAGCATACACATGTGTGTACAACAACATTCATATGAATGTATTATTTATTTATAAAATTCAAGATTAGCTATATACTAGAAACTGTTGTGATACGTTTCAATAGAAACACTTAAATGAGTACCTTATTCGTAGCGTAAAACATGTAAGTAATGTTGAGTAGCGTAACAACAAAGGAGGGGTGGGGGAACAAAAATGAAAAGTTATTGAATACTATTCTTTCCTTTAGTCTGAAATTCAAGAACAATAATTGCAGAACATTTAATCAATTTCTATTAAAAATTCTTTATGTAGGTAACAAACCGTTACGCCATATTGGTCAATTTCGTGTGCAGTCGTTGAATTTCGTTAGGACACATGTCGGGGCCTATGCTGACCAGTGTTCGTTCAATAGAGAAGTTCGCGGGGAAGCCCTCCTTTCTGTATACATACATATAAGTCCTTCATAGATTTAATCATGCTTGTTTAGAAATATTTTTTGTAGCAATTCATTGTAACTACTCGTGTTGTGCGTTTCTATTCGATTTCACATATGTATATGAAAACAAGGTTTTTCACTTAACTGAATCACTTAAAGAAAAGTATGAATGGACTGCTAGTTTATTGCACTGAATATTTTTCAGCGAATTTTTGGTACGAAATAAAAAGTTGTATTTAAAAATTTGTTAACATATTTGTTATTCGAAATTGAACCAATAGAAATTAAACGAATGTTAAAACTGTAGTTCCGCTCCGCCATTTTTGTTGGCTGGGTAGTTATGGGCCAGGAACGGCGCATGAAGTGCGTCATTTAGGGGCCCATATTATTTTATGTCATATCACTTTTTGACAATGAGTCAAAATAATTGACCCATGCGAAACAAGGTTATACGGATCTTTGTATTTTTTTGACATTTGGCTATTTTTATCAGAATTTACATTTTAATGCATTGTTAATGAATTATTCTTGATAATGAAGTTCATTTTGTTGTTCATGTACAAAGCATTAAGGAGACTGTAAACACTATCATATATTACATATTAATATTGTTAAATATTATTATGTTGTACTACAATTGTAGGAATTTGGTTTAGCTAGTTGCAACATTTAATGTTAACGTTGTTGTAAAATCGAAATGATAAAGGTTGAATAAAAGACAAAGTACATAATAATGTATATTGAATGATGAGCATTCTTTATTAAAATTATTTATTCTTTAATATATTTGATTTATGTTTGTATCTTCCATTTGGTATAACATATCGTGATTAGCTTAGATCAAATGTGTAACATGTGTTGTTGCAATGAATTTAAATGTCACTTTTATGTAATTTCAAGAATTAAACGAGAATGGCTCTGTGTTATAAGTGATAATATTTGTTATCGAAACATTGATATTTACATATTGTAACATAGTAAGAGTTAGAGACTTAACGATCCATAATTTAAAATAAAGTTGTTTAAAGCAAAGTCACCATTTACAGGTCAAAAATATTAAATGAGTAAATCGTGATATTGTCTTACATATCCTGTGTTTTCTGTGATGGATGCTTTAAGAAGTGATACACTACATCCTTCTGAATCAGCGCATTCTTTATCTCGTGTTAATACAAATCATACGGATACATTATCAAAAGAGAGAGAAGAGGAGCTCTTATACGGTACAGGTGATGATGGTGATGAAGAAGATGCACTTTCAGATGATAGTATGCGGTTGAGACTTTCTGATGATGATGAAATTGAAGCTGATGTTATTTCAGCAACTACTTTTAATAATCAAGAAAATAGAGGAAAAAATAATGAAATTGGTAATAATTCTACACCCATCGTGGAACAAGACAGTAAAGAGATTCAATGAATATTATTTGTTTTATATGACTTACAGAAATTGCATCTGGAAATGCGGAAGATACTCGAGCTTCTCCTGTTTTAGAAGAAAACATAATGAAGGGTAGCACAACTTCATTAGAAACGAAGCAAGAGGAACATTGTTCAGGTAATGTTTCCACAGATGAACAGATAGTATTTCATCATGAAAAAGATGTCAAGGGAAATGAAAATGGGCCAACAAGACTGCAAACAAGTACTATGCCACGATCATGGCCAAATCCCGATCCTCAATGGAGATTTTCCAGGAACCCTGGTCTTCGCTCATTTTATAATGTCAATCATCCTTTATATAACAGACGTCGTTATTTAACACCTAGAGGACACTTCAGGCATCAATTGTACGAATACAACACAAGATTTCATAATGCATTTCTTCCATTTGAACGTGGTAGAGGCAATGGAATGTTTGATTGCTATAATAGATCAATGTATGGCAATAGACATCCAAAACAAGGACTTACATCTGCTCATGTGCAGAAACTAAATAATTCAATTCACCTTGAGGAAAACCTTGCATCTTCAAATACAAATGCATCTCCAAAACGTCAAGTTAGTACTATCAGAAATGTACAAGTTAGCAATGATAGTTCAGTAGGAAAAAATAATATACTATATAGTGAAACATTGGGTAATACAAATAATGATCAAACAAACAAGTTGTTAAACGAACAAGTAGCTGTTGGAATTGAAAATGTCCATGAAGGAGCATCTGATAATGCTGATCCTCTTAATCCAAGATTAAAATCGGTGGATAATTTAAAAGTATGCACACAAGTAATAGCATCAAATGGTACAGATTCTGAAAGAAATATTGCAATTACTGAAATATGTACTTCTAATGGCGATTTGAATACAGTATTAGAAAATTCTGCGATAAATCCTTATGATTATAAACAGGCGGACGAAATAGGTACAAGAGATGTAAATAATGCCAATTCTGGCTCTAATGCTTTTTGTGTGTCTGACAATTCCAAAACAATGGAAACATTAGGTAGTGATGTAAGATGTGATAAAAGTGAACCCACAGTAGAAATTGGGGCGGATAGTTCAGGTAATGTAAAAAACAATGAAACAGACAAAGGAGGTAATTTGAATGTCATTGAAGGCGAAGGTGAAGGAGATAAAGCAATTTATAAGATAGAGGATAAAAAAGGTCAACCAGTGGAATTATCCGAGGAGAATTGTGTTCCACTTGTTTTGGATGCTTCGAAAGAGGATGTAATAGAAGTAAACAGTGAATTGGGAGAAAAAGGGAGCACAGTAGATCATAAAGTAAAAGAAGTTCTTGGAAGTAAAGAGGACAAAGTTGCTTTGATATCAAATGAAAGCTGTGAAGACAGTAGTCTAAAAGGCTCTCATATTGTATTGAATAATATAATTAATGAGAAGGATGACAACGGAATGGGAATCATACAAGGTGATTCATTGAAAAACCCTATTACTGACACTGAAAGTGATGATAGCAAGCAATTAAGCAGTGGTAATTATGCCCCCAGTGCCAGCAAAATGAATAAATCACTTATTCCAGAGGGACAGGAAGAAAATATAGATACCATTCAAAAACATACAAACTGTGTAAAAAAGGACAACCTAGTAATAAGTACATCAGAAAATAATACAATGCCGATTGAAAACATTGAGTCTACATCAAACCGAAATGTTTCATGTAATGTAAAACCACAATTGAATTCCCTTACTATTTCGAAAGACAATAGTGTTGGTAATGCCAAAAGAACTATTGAAGTTCCTGTAGCTACTCATAGAAAGAGGAGACGAACAAAAAAAATGATTGCTGCAGCACAAGAAGCTGCTGCTGAAGGAGATAAGCAAGGTAGGATGTACCATACATGTATACATAACAGTATATACAAATTGATCATGACATTAGTTCTTACAGAAATTGAAAGTAGGAATATATATTAATCACTGAAAATAGTTATTAATTATTACTATTTTTCTATAATTCAATATGATAGAATGTCTATATGCAGATATTTAAATTTAACTTTTGGATATGCCTTTAGTGAACGGTATAAGCAATAGTATAGTATAGTATAGTTATCTTAAGTTACAAGCATGGCTCATTTAATATATTTCATAATGAAACTTATCCAACTATTTAACATTCATTTTTTTTGTTCACACTCCTTCAGGTTGACTGATTAAATCTTATTTGTACAAAGTACTTTGATTTGAAGGCTCAAGTTTTACAACAAAGCCCAACTCAGATGGACCACATATTTGCGATTGCTTTGCAGTTTTGTGTTTTTGTTCTGTCCGTAGGATCATACACACTCACGCGTCCCTTTTTTTAGTGATCTCTGGAAATCGGCAGCAACAACAGCAGACTATGCGATAAGCTTAGTACTAATATGAACTTTAGTTTCAGCATTATTCTGCATTTTCATATAAATTCATGACCATCCAAGAGCAAACACTCTTTTCTCGCTGTGATGTGGTTGTAAAGTAGTCCGTCTGAGTTAGGCCTAATGTGCAATCCTTAATGAACAATATATATGTATGAGAATGATAATGAATTGCAATACTAATTGCGATTAATTGGCACTGCTTCTTACATACAACATTATGATAAATGCAAGAATGTGTAATTTATCATTTGTATTGTACTTGGAAAAAAGAGTTAATGTTATTAAAACGGTCAATTTATATGTATGATTTGGCAAATGTATTTGTATATTTAAATTGATATAAAAAATGTACCCAAGTATTATTAGTTATTCTTATTATTTATTATACTTCTGTACGACATCTATATGTTATATAAATGTTATATATATATTTATTTATTTGTTTAGTTATTTTGTAAAGCGGTTGGTTGGTTGTTACTGGTATATTTTGTGTTGCAGCTAAGGAAAGTGGAAGACAGAAAAGACAAACAGCTAAAAATGCGGAAAAAATAATAAGGGAAGAGTTTCTCCTCTATGATAGTGATTTAGAGTTCAGTGATAGTTCAGAGAAGTTAGTGGCTATAAATTATAAGATGAATCAAGATGCACGTCCATTGTCTCCACCTTCATTGAAACGTAATTGCCCTGATATTGATAGTGCTATTACAAATGGAGCTGTTAAGAAAGTTAAAATAAATTCAGCAGCAGCATCTAATGATGTGAAAAGAAATGAAAATGATTCTGAAAACGTTAAAAAACTTAACTACATTCGCAAATTTTTCCAAAGGGATTTGAATGAAAAGCTGCCAAAATTGAAGCAGGAAGTATGTTAAAAATGAACATCTATGTAAGTTATTTTAATTATAACGTTTTACATACTTCGAGTCTATCATTTTTTTCAGGAATTAGAGGAACTGTTAATACAGAAAATTGTTGAAACGATCACCATGCGCGACGAAATCGGTAGATTAAGGGAACAAGCACGTATATCAGAAAGAAATCAAGAAATAACCCGTGCAAAATGTCAGCAATTGGCTAAACAAATTAAAGATTTTGAAATGGTCTTAAATCGTAATGCTGCTGATCGACGTGCAAATAATGATAAACCTACTCCGCCGATTAAAATCAATAGATCTGTAGGATTGCAAGTTAATTTTATTACGGTATATATAAAATATTTGTTTCTGCTAATTGCGGAATAATTAATATTTCATTCATTAATATTGATAATAAATTTTGTTTACATAGGATCACGGGATGCAAAATTTGCGACAATTACAGCAAACTTCTAACATAAAATCTTTGCACATTTCAAGTAGTAGTCTTACTCCTAATACTTCTAATAATGAAATGAATAATACAACCAGTCTAAGAAGAGGCATTAAAGTAAGATCCCCCAGGAGAACAGACACAATAAGTGGACAAACCCCTGGCGTATCACAAAATTCCACTCAGTCTTCAAATATTATGCCCACTATCACTCCTGCAGCTTTAGTTGTTGCTAAGCCAGTAGACGCACAACATTCTTTGGCATTATCTAATCAATCTAATGTTCAACAAATTATGCAAAATGTAAGTGCTGCAACATATTTTTATTTTATTTATTAACTTAATAGAAAATGTATTGTTACTCGGTACAGCAACAGCCGCAGCTACAACCGCAGCAACAACCGCAGCAACAACCGCAGCAGCAACCACAGCAACAACAATCATCACAGGCTATAGTTTTAAATGGGAAATTTCCAAATCAAACAAATCGTCAGGGATCTAGTGCAGTAAATGTTGCAAAATCGCGTACAAATGATCTTATTGATCTTACAGACGAAGAAGAGAAAACTAAAGGTAATTACAAATTTGTACATTTTCATTTTTGTCTAACCATTTATCAAATAAATAAAGATTGATACAGTTAATGACTTATAGGTAGTAGTGTGCCAGCTGTTGCCAATACAATAACTGATCAACAAGCAAATTTAGCACAAAAATCACAGCCGTGTTTTCAAAGGGTAATTCAAACCATTCCTGGAAATGTAGCTATTCCAAGCCAACCACCTAGTATAAGAGTAGTACAACCTGCTAGTCAACCAACACCTACTGCGTTAGTGGTAAATACGGATAAAATGTTCATATTTGTATATGTTTTTTATGTAATACCGATTTATTGATCATTGAGACGATGTATTATAATTCATGCAATCCAGAACAATATGAATGCACCACGACTAGCATATGTGATGCAAAGTAGCGTGGGACCAACAAGACAATTGTTAATAACACCGACTTCAAGTCCGGTAAAGCAAACATTATATCTCGATGAAAAACATCATGTTATACATCATGGTTACTTAATTATTTTATAAATAAGATTTATAATTGTAGATGCGACCAGTAACGTCGTGTAGAGCTTCATTTTCAACACTAACGTATAAAACAGGTATGGGACTTTAGTTTAATAAACGGTGTAAATATAGCAATGCAATACAACTTTATTTACAGGGATATCGACAATTGCGAATGGAACAGTTCGGGTTTTGACAACATCGGCTACTTCAAACATTCAATTGAATAAGGTATTCTGTGTTTTGCAGGAACCTTTTCCTCACTTGTTTGAAGCAATTATAATAACTTTCTAATAATTGCATGCGTTTATTACAGCACCCAGCACCTCTACCAGATACACGCAATTATACCGGGAATCCACTTTGGAAACTTCCACCACCAGCTCCATCCTTAAAAATTTCTAAAGTTGCAAATGGTATGTTGTAAAATACAGTTTTATACACACATGTTAATCAAATTAATAGAACAGAACAATAAGAGGTTTACTGCTATTGCATAGGCATTATATTGTCTTGGAATATGAACTTATCCGAGAAATATGCGGATATTGCTAGTTATCAATTGTATGCATATCAAGAAATATCTGGTGTTCCTCCTAATACGTCTCTGTGGAAGAAAGTTGGCGATGTCCGAGCTTTACCACTGCCTATGGCGTGCACGCTAACACAAGTAATTTTAATAACAACTGTTTAGAAAGTACTGTAAAAAGTAGCGTAAATTCCATACACCCTTCTAATATTGATATTTCCTTTACAGTTTTCTGAAGGCAATAATTATTATTTCGCTGTACGAGCAGTTGACACACATTCCCGAAAAGGACAGTATAGTATACCTGGCAACATTTCCTTATAAACCATATGATAAATTTGTAATTATTTCAAATTTATTTTGACGCACAATTCTAACAATTCATGACTTATATAAAAACAAATTCCGTACAGTCATTAAAATGACCACTTATTTTATTATATCGTTGATCAGTACGCGTTACATGTGGTTAACAAAGTAACTAATTAATAAGTATGTTGTATAGACTACACATATGAACGAATTTCTTGTATAATAGTAAATACACATTTAATTGTAAGTAGTTCTCGGATTCTTGATAATTGCGTTACAATTGTAGCCACTACATTTCTTCTATTCTGTTTATACGTCTTCTAATTTATAATGTTAAAAAATATAAATTTCCATTTTGACAACATATAGTTTACATCCTGTCTTCATTCGCAAAATTGCTAAGTGAGATGTTCATATAATTACGTGGCCTTGTTTCTGAAGTATTATGAGATGATTTGTCTAGGTAAAAGGAAGACAAAATATTCTAGTCAAAGAGAATTTTTCTAGCAATTATTTCGACTTCACAAAACTGTTACAGTTACAGTAGTATAACTGTTTATAAGTCTGATACTGATATTATATTACGCATTGAAGGAGTTCACAAATATTACTTCCCTATGTTGTACATAAAGCTGTACCTATTTTCACTTCCATCATATTTAGTTTACCTCCATTGTTACTTATTGTTACTGAATATTGCTAATATATCTATATATATATATGTATGTATGTATGTATGTATGTATATGATTTGCTCAATTTTGATAAAACTAATGAATTTTGAATGTCAAGCGATAAAATACTCCATATGGCTCGTGATGCAGAACAAGTCTCGAATGTCTTACAAATTACTGTGTAAATATTAATGTCTACATGTTGATTTTTAAGATTTGTATTAAAAATGTAATAACTTATCGTGTACTGAGCCAATATTATATTTTTAATTTTCACTTGCTTTTTGTCATACAAATGTATAATAAAACTATTGCCCATTTTTTATATAAGTTTATAATAAAAAAAAAGAAATATCACACTGGTTATACGTTATTGTTTACGTTTGTTTTCAAAAGAAGTGAAATAATTACTGTAGAAAATATAATGTACCCTTATTATACCCAATTAACAGATTTAAGTCTAGTGCAAATTGCTGTATTACTTCTTAATTAATCTGTTCGTTCTCTTCCGTTATATTAAAATTATAATTTTGGTTTCATCATAAATGAGAAATATATTTTGGTATAAAAAAAAAAATGTCAAATAGCAAAATATACATTATATTGCTTCTTATTGGCGCGATTTTAAATTAAATTTCCCGCGTTCTTATCTACAATTTTATAAAGTAACAGGTATGTGAACACTAGATTGAGTACATACACTATGCCGACCAACACGTGAAGTTTCTATTTCAGTTCGTTTCTGTGATTGCGTCGTAATTAATTTCGTAATCGCAATGTGCAAAGCGAATATGAAACACGAATTGGTGAGAAACTTTAACTCGTTTTTAAACTCAAATAATATCATAACTATACCCGAATTTTACACTTTTATAAAAATACTATAATTTGACCACCTTATAAAATATTACTAGTTAAAGTTTCTTTTGTCTCTGTAGACTTGTATAACAAAATAGCAACCTTAAACAGTACAAAAATATAAATTACTGTAAAGTCAAATAGATGTCTATCTTTTTTCTGACAATTTTCTTATCTACATAGGCAAGAAGTAAGATTACAATTTCTGACAACAAAAGAAATAAAGTTTCAACAAATTAATACCGTTCATTATTATGAACACTAACTTTCATAACAATTTCTTATGATTTCATTTAAAAAATTGACTACTACATGAAATTATGCTTTGCTAGAATTCCTAATTTCACACTGCATAGTATTTCATCACCGCTCTCCACATGCGATTATGCGTGCAATGTTGGGCACGCAATATGTCAAAACAAAAATAATTATAATTCTCTGGATATCATAATATGAACGTAGTGATAATTTTTTTGTTATATTGTAAGAAAAAGACGTATGAGCAAGTGGGGGCGGAAGTAGTTAGTCGGTAATTTGTATATATGGTTTGCTGCATTTGTGACATAGTACGTGAAAAGTCCGTGATACTAGAAGAATACTATAAGATTGTACTATATCATCTTAATGGGATGAGCATACGTTTTGTAAAAATTGATGCCTCAAATATCAATAGATGTGTATTTCATCGAATAATGAATATGTGTGAAATATTACGTAGTAATTTTCTTACTTTCGCGACATACTTGGACTGACAGCCACAACACAAATAACGTCTGAAGACAATAATACTTTTTCATCGTTTTGTTAAAGTTGTAATATTTACTTCGAAGAATCTCTTTGTATAACTTTACATGATCACCAGTTTATCCCCTTCATTAATACCATCAGATTACGAGGGGGTTTTTTTTTCTTTTTTCTACTGAGTTTATACCACAAATACAGCATCTTGCCAGATTTGTTTTAAAATACAAGAATTTTATACAAAACAGGACTTTTCAACCTTTTTAGTAGAAATCGATATTCTATTGCTGTGAAGATATATATATATATATATATATATATATATATATATATATATATATATATATATATATACATATTTGTATATAAATAAATATATATATATATATATGAAATACAAATTTTGAAATTTCTAAGAGAATGAAATATAAAATGTATTGTGAAATTATATTGGCTGGAGTGGATTGAAAGATGCAGTGGCAAATTGTTTCATGGGTGTGACATTTTTAAGTTCCATGTTTTATATACATCTTTGGTTATACGGCAAGTGCTGGTGCAAACTGTCGGAAGGAAGTCAGTACGCACGGCTCTTGTCTACAACTGGTAGTGAAATCTACATTGATAATTAGGGGATGCCTAGCCTACATTCGCTCGTCGTACGACGAGCTCCACTAATGGATATGGGCACAGCCACTAGTTCCGTGACATCTATTAATCCTTCTAATAAAGTTGCAACTAATCAGAAAAAAGTTGAGAAATCTAATAAACTAACTGGAGTCAGATTACCTTTGCTGCGCAAAGAAGCAAGTGTTGTTAATTTATCTTTGACGGAAAGGACTGCATTAGGAAAAGGGATAGATGCTCCTTTACTTAGACCCGAAAGTAGTGCAAGTTTAGAAGCACGTGGAAATAGCTGGTTGAGTTTAGGCCCTGGAGTTTTACGAAAATGTGAAACTGCTGTGGGTTTAAGTACCTCTGCTTTAGAAGGCAGACCTATAAATCGCAGTAGAGTTTGCTCTCGCTGCTCCAGTTTCCTGTCGTTGGCATCTAGTTCGCGGTACAGCTTAGCTGCAGGCAGTTTTGTTACTGCAGGTTCTCAACAAGCGATTGGACGCATTTTTTGTAAATTATGTCTTGTTGATACTACCCTCTCCAAAACATTTAAGATACAAGGCTGTGGTTGTTCATATTGTAAAGATGTACGTGTACATATTTTTTTCTCTATATATTCTCATACATACACAAATCTGTAGATAAGTATGTATGCATGTGTATATATATATATATATATATATATATATATTGTATCTTGTATATATATATATATATATGTATATGCTGTTTGCATGTTTTTAGTGTATGAAAGCATATGCTGAATACGAAATTGAAAAAGGTGCGTATGAAATTAGTTGCCCTGATGCACAATGTGAACAAGGAGTAATGCTTTCCTTGAAAGAAATATCAAGTCTCGTTGGTCCTGAACTAATGGAAAAGCATCACAAATTTCGCTTAAATAGAGGTGTGTAAAGCTTATTCTTTGTATGCTTAAATAAGCTACTGTAATAATTTTTCTTTATGATATACAGATGTGTCTATGGACAAAGCACGTGCTTGGTGTCCACGTGCAGGTTGCGAAACAGTATGTTCTGTAAATGCTAATGGGTCAAATGGGACTCCTATCGGACCTGTTCATTGCCCTAACTGCTCGACAGATTTCTGTTCTATATGTCGGGAATCTTGGCATAGCGGTCCTTGTTCAGATCTTTCATTAGGTATACCATTCGATGGTGATCATATCAAATGCTGTCCTATGTGCTCTGTACCTATTGAAAAGAATGAAGGATGTGCTCAAATGATGTGTAAAAGATGTAAACATGTATTCTGCTGGTATTGCTTAGCTTCTTTAGATGTAAGTAAATCTATTTATAGTACTAATAATAATGATACTTCTCTTTCTGGACTTGTTTTAACTCTCTAAATGAAATAAAAAATGTAGGATGACTTTTTGTTGAGACATTACGACAAAGGACCATGCAAAAATAAATTGGGTCATTCACGTGCATCAGTTATTTGGCACAGAACACAAGTTATTGGAATTTTTGCTGGATTTGGATTGCTCTTGCTCGTTGCATCGCCGTTACTTCTATTGGCCGCACCATGTATTGTTTGCTGTAAATGTCGTGTATGTGGTTCATCTAGACTTGACCAAGAGGAAGGTGATACGGCAACATAGGAGAGCGCTAAGAATTTTTCAGTAAACCTGTAACTCATTTCTAGTATGATGAACAATTCAATTAGAAATTCAGTCTGTGACCTGTGAACGCAATTGACGATTTATATAGATATACATTGAATTTAGAATATCATAAGTTGTATTCGAAGGAGTAATATATAAGGAAGTAACATCTATGTAAAAAATATTCGATCTTACAAATATACCAAAATTGTACATCCTATTTTTTTTAATCACATACGACGTGGATGTTACTTGCAACCATTAAAAGGTCTTTCGATTATTTCGACATACTGCTTACAAAATTATGAATTTGAAAGATATTTATACATTTGAATATAGTCATGATGTGATCGTTTTTCCAAGTCATTTACATTTATTGAAAGCTACTTAAGATCCAATCGATATTTAAATGTTACAATCTAGGTTTTGAAAGGGATAAGGAATTTTTATATCTATCATGTGTTAATAGTACTTCATGTATCATTTCAACATTTCTGCTGTACCTAATCATAAATACTCATGATTCTTGTTTGACACATTCCAGAAAATTATTTTTGCAGTACATTGGTTTAACTACTGTATTCATCAAATTATTTCAATATGTTTTTTCATTGCATGCCAAATAATAGTTTACTTTGATTCAATTGTGTAAGTATGCATATTTACTTCTTGCATATTTGTACAATCATTTTTACCAATACTCAACATTCTTTAAACATACTTTTCATATTGTTTTGGTAATATTTAAAAAACTGTGCTAATATATATGCATATATATTTTTTTTATATGTACGAATTAATAAACAATGTATATCTATATGTATGTCTGTTCTGAATACAGAGCAAAAGTTAAGTTATGGAAAGTTATGGAAATAATTATAAGCTATTTGTTACATTGCATAACAAAACAGCATTGATAAAGAAAATTTTATCAATGCTGTTTTGTTTATATTGCTGAATTAATTCAATGTATATTATCACATGCACATTATTGTCCATCCAGATGGGTAATTAAGTTCCATTAAATTCGAAAAATCTCATATGTATTTAGAAGACTTGTAAATTTGCTTACTGTTATATACTTAATATATTTACTATTAATAATATACTTATTATTATAATTATTTTGTTAAAAAAAAAACACATTATGCATATGCCCTAAAGAATTTGTTGATTTTATGATAACATGTAAACCAAAAATAGTGAGAGCAACCGTGTTATATTGCATAAATAATAAATTTAAATAACTTTCAAATATGCCATAATCCAATTGAATTTTTGACATCGCTATGTGTCATGTTTATTACAATATTATTTTCTATTTGCAAATGTTATCTAAATTGTTTGGAATTTATATTGTAATTGACATTGAAATACGTTTTCATTTTTTTTCATAAGTGTACGCATTTACACGTATGCACGTTTGTGTTATAGTATAGGCATACAAAAGCATGCACCTAACGTTAATGTTGCCCAATCATTAATACATGATTAGTCACTAACAATGTAATACTAAATACATATTAACATAAATTATATGAAATATACAAACTTCTAAATAGGAATATCTTTGCAATCTATTATTTTCTGTTCAGTATACTACAATTGTAAGTTACTTAAGTGTACACAGACGCACAAAAATGATTATCTATTTTTAGTCCATCTTCGTAATGTCGTACACAGAGTGTAACCTAGCATTTGTTATCGTTTCGTTTTGTTATATTTCGACTATTCCATGTGATCCATATCACTGAAAGAGGGAGACATATTGGTTTCTAAACAGGTAATTGTTACACACATATTCTCTCTCCGTTTTTATAAGGGCGATAGCGTGTGAGCGAGAGAAAGATTGACATCCTATAGTATTGTAATCCATCATCCTTTACGCTGATAGCACGGCGTAAGGATTATACGGCGTATGGAAGTTATTTAGCAGAATGAAAAGTCCTTCTGCAAGTTAGCAATAATACCTGGTGGACGAGATAGGAAACGGCGGGAGTTTGAAATTTAGAGTGGGTCACTCTGCCGTAGCAACCTCCGAGTGGTGTGACCCGGGCAATCGGTAGTATTTACTCATCATTTTTTCGAATTATGTTACAAATAATATCGAGCCAATAGCTACGAATTCGGAATAAATGTCATATTTGCCTTATATATCTGTATTACTATTTATCGTCAGTTACTACATGCAATATTGTGAAGCAAGCCGTTATCACGCTTGAACATAGAAGTTCCAATATACAGGGTCCGGCAGAGTATATGACCACCCTCTTAATGGGGGGTTACTGGGGTGATTCTGAACAATTTTTTCCTTTACCAAAATGTTGGTTGAAGCTTCGTTTTTGAGTTATTAACGAAAAACACTGGCCAATCAGAGCGCTCGGGCGCGTGGCTCTCAACCGCGCCCGGTTGTGGTCACGAATAGACGTGTTGGCTCACGCCTCGACCGACCGCAGTTGAGAGCCACACGCTTGAGCCCGCGCTCTACGGGCGCCCTGATTGGCTAGGGTTTTTCGTTAATAACTCAAAAACGAAGCTTTAACCAACATTTTGGTAAAGGAAAAAATTGTTCAGAATCACCCCAGTAACCCCCCATTAAGAGGGTGGTCATATACTCTGCCGGACCCTGTATGTATGTAGCCATTGATAACCGATATCACGGAGTACAGTATGTATAGTGTATGTATATACATATGTACTAGAACGATAATTGTATGCAAAATGGATGATAAGACTTCGTGCGATATTTTGCGTTCGGTGGAAAATGGAATGCTAACAATTACATTGAACAGACCAGCACAAAAGAATGCCATTACCATTTCTGTACGTAATTTTTTCAGAAAAATATACATTATTATTTCTATGAATGCTATGTACGTATATGATTTCTTATTCTATTTTAAGGTTAGAATATATGCATGCACATATGTATCTTTTGTATAATACATATATGAAAGTTTATATAAATTCTTCCAATAAATAATATTACATCTTTGTTTGTCAGATGTACAAGATATTATCAAAAATTTTACGCGAAGCTATTGATGATAGTGCTATACATGCAGTAATTTTAACTGCTACTGGAAATTTTTTTAGCAGTGGAAATGATTTTATTTCTGCTATAACCAATCTCAATGAAGATATTACCAATGCCAAAATTCCCATCAATTTTTTCAAGTGAGTGTTTTTATTTTAACAAACACATTACTAAATTTATTTATGGAAATTATACCTTAATAATAATTTTCAGAGATTTTATAGATATATTAATAGAGTATCCAAAACTTTTGATAGCTGTTGTAAATGGTCCTGCAATTGGAATTGCAGTGACGATGTTACCATTATTCGATATAGTGTATGCGTCAAATATGGTAATTTTTTGCTATGTACAGTTTCATTATTTTTTCCATTGTTTAGTGTATTGTTAAATGATAACTACAACTTTATAGGCATACTTTCAAACACCATTTACAAGTTTGGGTCTTACTGCAGAAGGGTGTTCTACATATACATTTCCTAAAATATTTGGACAATCTAAGGTATTTAATCTTTTAATCTTTCATTATTCACTATTTATGTATTCAAAACCATTCTGTAGGCTGGCGATATGTTATATCTGGGCTACAAAATGACTGCACTTGAAGCTAAACAGTATGGTTTAGTTAGCAAAGTATACAAGCACGAGTGCTTAAATGATATTTGGGCAGATTTAAAGAAGTTGGGAAAACTTTCATCCGAGGTATTCTTGCACATATATGTATAATATACTGTATGGTACACTGCACCTAATGTATTAAAAATGTGATATAGTAACTGAAACAAATGTATTTTTCAGTCAATAATGGCAACTAAACGTTTAGTTAGGAGTTGGTGCCAGAAAGATTTATTAGAAGTTAATGTTAACGAAACAGCTGAACTGGTAAAACGCTTACAATCCACTGATTTTATTGAAAGGTTCACAAATCTCATTATACATAAAAGCAAAATTTAATCACATTTAATTTCTACTATCTGTAGGGCAGGTAGCATAGTGTCAAATATTGTTTTATATTGATTTTTTTTTATCTTTTGCTATATATATATATATATAATATTTTGCTTGTAACAATTTATTTTGCTGTATTTATTGTAGAATTTTTTAATAGAAAAGTTATATTGTCAGAGACTTCTGACAGCATAATTTCCTGCAAGAATGTAAAGAAGTGAATACGGCTAAAAATTGTATCTAACAAAGGAACATATTTAGGCATAATTGTAACTTGCTAATGAAGCTACTCGCGTATGGTTTTAGCTGTACATAATTAATGTATCAGTGTGCCAAACTCCATTAACGAGTCCATAATTTCCCTGATATTTTTGCCTCGCAAGAATACCTAATATTTAAATATTATTACCTGAACTATTTTATCTGGAATTGGGTGGTGGTAATGGTCCCATTTTAAAAGCTCATTTATAGATAAATTGGATTTCACTGTTTTGTCTTCCAAAGAAATCTGATATTCCCGATCATTTTCTTGTTCTGGTTGTTCTTCCACTTCTTTGTGGCCATTGCAATGGCACTTCATTAAATCGTGTGTTAAACAATTTGTATTTTTCGTTAATGTAAATAAATCCTAAGAACATTATGAATAATGTATTTTATTTATTAGCGATCTCGTTAAACAAATAATGAAATACTCTATATGCACACAGCGAACAAACCTTTAGTTCATCCATTGATAATTTAAGAGAAGCCAAACAGTTCAGGTTCACAACAGTTTCGCTTAAAAAAGCTTTACTAATTTGTCTTTGAAAAATCTTTTCTTCAATTGTGCCTGTGGTTAATAATCTATAATTTTGAATAATAATAGTACTATTATTTTGTACCTATATTTATTAGTTAATTAAAATGTTCAAACCGTAATATATAAACATCTTTCTTCTGGCCATCCCTCCAGATTCTTGCCATAGCTTGTGCATCAGATGCTGGGTTCCAGTCTGAATCAAATAATACGAGCCTAGATGCGCCGGGTAGATTTAATCCCACTCCACCTGCCTTTGCGCTTAATAAAAATACTTCTGAAAATAATGCTTGAATACTTAGAGAACTATGCGAGCCATCTGGTGAATTTAATATTGCATTTCATATACTCACTACTGTTATCACTGCTCGAGTTGAATTTCTCTATTATCTTGGTCCTTGTATTACTCGCTACACTACCATCCAGTCTATAAAAATGTAGACCTTCACTGTTACAAACACGTTCTAATAAATCAAGTGTTTGTGTATAGTACGAAATTAATACTAATTTTTCATCCGTTTTTTTCAGACCTCTCATTAACGATTGTACAATCGATATTTTTCCATTATATGCCTCTTTTAATACAACTTTTCCATTCGAATTCTTAATTATGTTTTTAAAACTATTTTTTAGCAACTCAGTTTTATCATTATAAAACAATTCCGGGTGATTGGAAATTTTTTTCAATGCCGTAATTATTGATAAATGTGGGAGACTGTTATCTGGAAGTGCACTTTTGTTCAGCCATGTGTCTGTGACACAGGAATATAAATTTTCTTGCTCGTTTGATAAGCGACAAAATACAATTATCTCGTGTTTAGAAGGTAGATATCTATTAATTGTTCCTTGTGTACGTCTTAACATGAAACATTTTGTCTTTTCGTGCAATTCGCTAGCTCTTCCATTTCCAAGGGATATAACATCATACGATGCATTAGGACATTGTGATGCTACAATAGGATTTTCGTAATAGGTTTTAAACTCGTACCTATTACCCAGTATGCCGGGATTCACGAAATCGACTAAGGTAAAGAATTCTCGTAAATTATTTTGAATTGGAGTTCCAGTTAGGACAATTCTCCTTTTACAATTCAAGTTATTCAAAATCTGAAAGAAAATATGTCAACACTTTTCTGTTTCATTTTGAAAATTAAAATACATTAATACCTTTGCTGCTTTTATGTCATTATTTTTTAATCGATGGCCCTCGTCGCATACAATTAAGTCAAAAGTTATTTCCTCCATTTCTTCTGGACACCTAACGATTATATCATAACTAATAATCATAACTGAGTTTCGTGCTTGTTTTGTATAATCTTTCGGCTTATTCTTGGCATTTACAATGTACGGAGATATTCTATGAAAGCCCAACCAATGTCTAAACTCTTTGTACCAATTATTACAGAGACTGCTAGGTGCCACAATTAATACATTTTTCAATATTGGACGTCCATATGGACCTTTCTTTAATAGGGTCCAAATTAGTGTAATGCATTGCAGCGTTTTCCCAAGTCCCATTTCATCAGCCAAAATAGCCCCAAAATAATTTTCTACCTTCAATCCCATCATACATTCGTACAAAAATACAATACCCTGACGTTGGTGTAGTCTAAGTACATTTACTAAACAAGCATCTGTAGAAACTTCTTTTTCACGTTCACACGAATGATTATCTGTCCAGTCTTTTGAAATATTTAAAAATGGCATTACTAATGGTGGTTGGTGTCTCAATGTTAGCCCTTTAACATACCATAAGGATTAATGTAATAGACACATGTCAATGTAGTGCACTAGGTGTTTTCATCAATTCTAGTGCATTATACTTTTATCCAAAGATTTGAAAGGAAGATACGGATTAAACTTTGATGTCTTTAACTTTTTCATTGGTGGTTCTAAAACTTGTTCCTTGCCAGATGGATTCATTGAACAGGTGGATATTGTTGTCCTTTCAATTAACTGTAAGTATTTGCAGAAGGAGTTTACACGTTGCCTTGTATATCTCATAATTCATTGATGCATTCATAAATAATTTTTACCTCCACTTCTTTATTATTGACATACATTCTAAATCCTTCCACGAGAGCATCTGGATTAACTGTAGTTCTGTGAATGATATTGCCTTCTACATCCTATAGAGCATAAAAATTCATTTCAATAACTGACAATTGTACACAATTTACTTCTGCGTCTTACTTTTAATACTGCATGTTTTCCTGTAACTTCCAATATTCCATCATCTTCCCATCTTTTATGCTTTCTTGTAGATATTTTTCCTAGCACTACATTGAAAGTTCTATGGAAGAATATAGAATGTGTATGATAAAACAAAAATGAATTTACTAAGGTAAACCAAATGTTTATTCGCATACATTTTATCCGTATCACTACTGGTAGATTGATTTATGTTCGTGTTAATTGCATCATCTTCACTTCCCTCAAGTGAAATATTTTCTTTCTGGATTTCTTCATTTTTATCTTTAAATGGTTTCTGTAATAATTTAAGAATCTTCGTAGTATTTCTAACAGAAACTTCATGTGATTTCTGTATTGATTCGTGAATGCTTTCTAGAGTATCTTTGGATTTCACACATGTTGGTTGTTGACATTTCAACAGGTTATTTGCACATTCAACTTTTTTATTACGATACATATTAAATTCATGTACAATTGATTATTTAGATTATTTGGAGTATACATTTGCTATGTTACAGAAGCTTATTCGATTTCTACCAAATTAGATTTATTCGTAACAACAAAGCACAAATTTGCTAGCCAACAGCGTTTCACAATTGCGCGCGCAGCATGTAGCACGTATGAGATGTATGCATACGTATAAATAGTGAATAGCCAATCAGCTTATGAAGTTTCGTGGCCTAACGCGGATGCAACATTTTTGGTAGAAGCATTCTCTAACTTTCTCGTATGTAATGCAACATTATCCTAATGACATCCTAATGACAGGAAAGTAAAGGTATGAGGATAATAACATAGTAAAATGTACAATAAATTTGCCAAATCATAACCAATAAGGTTATTGAAGAGGACTGGAAATGTACGTGAAAATTATACGAAATAATTATAGTATAAATTATGAAATATTTCTTTCATATCTAATTGTAAAGGAAACGTAATGGTTGTTTTCATGGAACCCTCGGCTTTTTTGCTATTAGTACGCGTCTGTGTATACCAGCTGATTTACGGATGTGCGTAATCTCGTATTCGGAAAAATTTCTTTGCACTAATATGAATGCGTATAGTTAAATTGTTTCGTTTTCGAAGGACAAGATGTTTCGAGAACATTATGGTGCTTCCAAGTAAGGTAGGAGAAAACAGTAATATGCTTGAAATGTGCATTATGCAATTAAGCCGAAAACAACATAATTCATGTACTGCTTTTCAGGAGTTTTGTCATAGTTGAGACATTCGAATCGAGGGGTGCCGTAAGCTACATCTCTAACAACAAAATAAAGAGGATGTATTGTCTACAGTGGTTGATTCCAGTGCTGCTGATACCAAAACCTGTAAATCCAGCGCTACTACAAACGCATGTCATGTTTATGGCACTTTATCTAATTGGGTTCTTTCTAGAACGAAAACCATGCACTGTTTGTAGTTTAGTATTTCTTGTTGCTGTTTTCTTAATCTGTTACAGTGGAATAGGCAATTGTCTCCTTTGGAGCACAAATTGTGATACAGTGAGATGTAACAATAGCTAAGGTTATTAGAATTAAGGATATAGTTTTTGTGTGTGTGTCTCTCTCTCTTTCTCTCTCTATATATATATATATATATATATATAAATACATATACAAATAATGTATATATATATATGTATGTGTATATACACACACAATTAATTTTGATTCCATTTGCTTTAATCTCTATTGCCTAATTGTATGTTGTGTGTAACATTGTTTTTTATTCAGTAATGTTGATTTTCTTGTAAATTTTATATTTAAAAATCTCAGGCTCTCCGTACCGTCTAATTTAAATAAATTTATCTTGGACAAAAATCCTATAATTCAACTATATTCTTTTTAAACTAATAATATTGAAAATTAATTGTAATTGTCACACACGCCGAATGTTAATATTTAATCGCAGAATTAATTTAAACTTAAGCTTATTAATAATTATGTAGAACATCTTGCGCAATTGATAGAAACAAATTTTCTGACAGCTGCGGAAGAGGGAAATCAAGAATAGTACATTATAACATGAAGCATATAAAATAATATGCATGTATATAATAAGTTAGAGACTATTTATCGTTGATCGAATGAAACATGCAAGAAAAATGTATACTTCGCTAAAGCATGAAGTTACTTGATATTGATATGTACTAAAAGATCTAATTGTATGTAAACATTACTCATGATAATTTCAAATATCTTAAAGGAAAATAGTTATATATTTATTTTATCAAGTATAATAAGTAGGTGAAATTAAAGTAAATCAGCATTATTGACAAATTCTTCCATATATATGTAGAGCTTTAAGTATGAACAAAACATATATGCTATATTATAGATATATCTTTTTACCAAATATAAATACTAATGCTTCATTGTAAAAACGGGAAAGAAATTAAAAAATGTTGATACAGTAGCTAAAGGACAATTTTACACATATTAAGACAGAAGCCTATATTGTACTGCCAATATTATGTCTATGTATGATAATATAGATACAGAAAAGGGTGAGAGAGAATCTATCTATACATCCTGTATACTAATAGCTACCAAAAGACTACGTTCAAGAGAAACTTTAGTCCTGCTTCGAAGCACAAGTGTATCTGCGATTATTTTAGGCATTTCACTCTCCTGTTAGGAATTATACAGTTTTGTAGGAAAGTTATATAAGTTCCATCTATTGAAATTGTATTCCGATTGCCTACCGTATGCTTCCATTTGCGAGATCACAAATCAATAAAAAGTATAAGTAGACAGTTTATAAATAAATGTACACTTTTATAATGTAACTGCAAATAAACTTCAAAATTATTACAATAGATTATGTCTGTTTCTCACTTGTATTAATACTCCTATATTATCTCCAAAATTTGCTGGTGTCGAAAATAATAGTAGGATGTAAAAGTAGGTGAAATAACGGCACTTGCATGTTGTGAAATGTTTATTTATTTTACATTAAAATATTATTGTGGTTTACCACGTCCAAAACCACCACGGAATTCAACGTCTCCTGTGCCTGCGCCAACATCAGCTTTTTTATCACCAGGACCTGTTGGCCCGCCTGGCCCTCGTCTGTAACCGGCACGATCTTCTGTAGGTCTAGATGTTTCACTTCTAGCACCTGTCGTTGGTCTTGGCCTTGTTGTTTCTGATCTAGTTTGCCTTTTAAGCGTGGAAGGTACAATTTCGGGTGGTAGATGCAAGTATCCCCGCAAATATTCAATCCCTTCGTTGGTCAAGTACCAATAGAAATGTCTCCATGCGAATTGCTCTTTGACATACCCTCTGGATTTCAAAGACTATAAGAAATGTATAAAAATTGAATGTCAGTATCGCCATTAGAATGATATATATTGGGTCACTTTAGGTCATCATTTTTACCTGCATTGCCTTAATAACTTGAAGGTTAGGAATACATTCTAATTCTGGATGTTTGGGTGCATGGTAATCCTTTTTTGCAACCATAACACCTTCTTTAAAAAGGTATTCATAAATTGCGACACGATTCTTTTTTGGCATCAACATTCTGAAAAAGAAAAGAAATGCAAATACAGCGACGGATGAAAACATTATAATTGAAGATAAATAAGTAGAACCAAAAGTAGAAGTATCACAACCACTCAACATATTGCAATGTACAATGAAAATATGTTTAGGGTTAACAATAAATGTTAAGTGATGAAACTACATAAAATAGAAGATGCATTCAGCTCAATAGCAGAGAAACGATGACAAAGGTTTTTCGTATTTTATACCCAAGGAATTTTAATATGATCACTTAGAACATGGAAAATCAAGTTCGTTCTTTTGCAATTAAGATGAAAACGTTAATATGAGTTAATATGAGCTATTATTTTGCATTCGGAGGAAACGAAAGAGAAATATCCTTTCAGGTTATATGTTCAATGTCAATATGAATGATTATGATTACAATAATAATTCAAAATTCTGGATCATACAGAAATTTTGCAATTCAGAAAAGACTAAAGAGTTAAACAAACCTTCTATTTTTATAATAAAATTTAAGATTGAAACTGATTAAAATAGATATTCCGAGAATCCTAACATACTTGACGTTTCAGCGCGAGCCTTTTATCGGAAAGAAACGTTCCATGCGGTCGATGCTTCGTATACGCAAATCGATATATCGTTCGAGTTTGACCGGAAGTCGAGAATGTTCAATCAAAATGTTTATAAATCTATATTTCCAAATTTGACATATACATATTTAAATACTATTTAAGGAAATTATTCGCATGCAGACATAAGGACAATTGCATCGTATTTTTGCATTATACGAACGTAAAAAAAAGAAAACAATGATAGATAATATTTGGGCACACGGTTTTCAATAAATTAATAGAAAGAAGTACAAGATTTAGCATACTTACAGATATTAAATGAATGCTACAGTATTGATATGAAGATAGTTCTAAAAGAGATTTTAGTACATTCATTTCTACTGGAACAAAGTTTAACACTTGTATTAGAATTTCGAAATGAGTGTCGAATCTAGTACATACATGTATATGTTTGAAAATCGCATTTAGTAATAAGGGCGCAGCGGCGCCTATGAAATTACAAAAGAGAATAATACAAAGGAGGATACCCAATTACTTGTATTTTTAAATATACAAGAAGAAAGTTGTCTTTATAATTAAGCTTATGACATTGTGAATCCTGTAAATGTATGCGGCAGTCTCGTTACTAGAAATATATAAATTACGAAATTTGTGTTTTTGATATAAAAGAAGTATAACTTAAAAAGCTATAATCACCTTTATTATGCATCACTGCAATACTTGTTACTTGACTAACGTAAGCATTAAAAAATACGTCACTTTTATTCGTCAGGAATACAGTTGTTGGGTGGGTGTAAAACGCATACGCCTATCGCCATAAATTATGACGGCGAAACGAATAGATAACATGTAAGTATTTCACGTAATTAATAATTCGATAATTAAGTGATATGATATTACACATCTATACCATCCGTTATACGAATTTTATTACAGGTTTCTGTAATATATGTTAAATTACATATGCAACTTAGGTATAGATACATCCACATGTCATAAGCCATGAGCAATTGCTACTACTATGTATTTCTCGAAAAAAACAGAGCTTAATAAAATCAATGGAACGCATGACATCAATTTATTTACGTTAGAAAGAGAATGATATATTTCACTTTCATTACTGTACTATATATATTTTATTATGACTGTCTGTTCCAGATGGTGTAATATTTGGGAATGCTCCTGTATACATGCCTAAACTGAGCTACATTTTTATTGCTTATGATGAGCAATTTTTTATACAACATTTTTCTACCTTTTCGATTACAATTTTACAAATGCTGGTTTTGTTAGAGGATCTCGTTAAATAATATCTGTGTATATCTATATCTGTATAAATATCAGCTGGATATCATTACAAGTTACTTGCATAATACTAATGTACTAATAATGCACCTTGATTATAAAAGGATTTTTAAGTACTGATACTTTTGTATAAAAATGCATTTTTCTATACCAGATACGCGAGAGCTTGTTGATGCCACTGGCAACACGTATGTGGTAAGTACTAATATCTTGCAATCCAATCGATATTGTATATTATTATATATATTATATACATTTATTTATTCAATTCTGAACTTGTAGAGTTACAACATTCATATAAATGGGCTGTTTCATTGTACCGTGAGATATAAGCAATTATATAGTCTTCACGAACAACTGGCAAAGGATTTGGATGTATCTATTCCATCGTTTCCACCTAAAAAGTTTTTCCCTTTAACGGCAAATCAGCAGGAAGAACGACGACTTTCCTTAGAAAAATATATTCAAGCAATTGGGCAAAATTTAGTTGTTAATAATTCTGGAATGTTAAATGGATTTTTGTTAAATGCTCAGCAGGAAACTATAGGAGGTCCATCCGATAATGAGTTTATGGATATTTTTCTTATGAATGGATGCAAAATAACAATAAATATTTCTACCGGAGACCATTCTAGTGATGTTTTGAAAGTATATAACTTAATTTATGAATATGTGCATTGCGTAGGATGTGCATAATAATTAAACGTTAATTAATTTTTTTGTTTATTTCATAGAAACTGTATAAACACCTTAGGTTGCCCGAACAATATTATTCTTACTTTGTATTATACATTGTTGCTCAAGACGAAACCAATAGTGTTTATTGTAAGGGCATTTTTCTAATAATTTTTGTTATACACGATGGCATATTGGATGATACAATTTTTACTGATGCATTATTTCTTTCAGTACTGAGAAAATTACAAGATTTCGAATCTCCTTTTGTAACAAATAAACATCTGCACATTATAGGAAGCAGGGTTGTGCTTGGAAAAAATTATTGGGATCTCGAATACGATCATAAATTGATGAATAATGGCGTGGCACTGAATTTGCTGTATATTCAAGCAGTAGCAGAAATTCAAAGAGGTTGGATTCCTGTTACGGATGCATCAAGGGCTGAGTTGACTGAGCTACGAAAGAATGGAAAGAAAAAAGAAGTATGTTCCAATATATACATATAAATAATGGCTAAAATATTTCCAAATAATGTTGTAATTTCCATAAGAAAATGTATAGCTGTAATGGGTGTAATGTTTTCATGTGATAATTTATGTACCAATGTTAATAATTTAGTACTTGGATATTGCACGCAGTTTAAAGTACTATGGTTATATTCAGTTTGCGTCATGCTTTTGCGATTACCCCCAGCTGGATTCAAAAGTATTAGTTGCCATAGGTAGGAATGAATTAAATTTACGCATGTTGTGCGATGGAAAACAACGCGAAGAAATATTTAAGGTTTCGCGAATGCGTTGTTGGCGTATAACTACATTGCAGAATGTAAGTCACTGTAAGTGGAAGAGAAGGAATATTTTAATAAATTCCATGGCACCACCTTTAATTTCTTTGAATTTTAGGGATCCGATAGGGGAAGAGAGGAAATTGATAATTTTAGTTTGGAATTATCTTTTGAATATTTAATAGCTAAAAATCAATTACAATGGGTTACAATTACCTCGAAGCAAGCTATTTTAATGTCCATATGCTTGCAAGCTATGATCGATGAATTATTATCAAAGACTGTTGGTAGTAGTAAGACCGAGGTTAAGAGAAAGACGGCTGTCAATTGCTACACAAATTATTAAAATTCTTTATCTTCGTAATAAGCATTTAGCAAATTTCTCTTTATAGGAAGAGTCGCACAAATCTTGGATTTATGTTATGAGAGATGGACAAAGTGTTATCGTAGGATCAAGCTCGAATGAAGAGTCTGAAGAAAGTAAAAAGGTGTGCTATTAGCTTGATAATAACTTGTCCCGTTTATGTATATTAAAACGTCTGTTTTTAGAATTCTTGTACTAAACAACCATCTAAATCAGAAGCAATTGTGAAGAAACTTGCAGATAGATTGTCAATAGTCAAAGTAAAAAAGGCCAATGATGTCGAAAATAGTAGTAGCAAGAAACTTGAAACAAAGAACACATTGGAATATGATGTTACGGAAAACAATGCATTTCGTATGATTGGTGATGATGATCTATAAGTATATCAATTGAAATTGTCAAGCAGAATATATACATAATAAATATGTCAAACTTTTTCTGTCTGATTAACTCTATTTTTGCTACAATATAATTACTAGAGAAGTGTCTATCTATTCTTTATACGAGGCATAATTTCGAAAATGTCCTTTCACTTATATAATAACATCCTGATCACATTTTGATATATCATTGAGGAATTGTATAAATTATTTTTGAAGTCTATGTGTGCTAATATTATTGAATATAAACCACTATTATAATAATAAGATGTTAAAAGATTTGTACTAATGTTTTTACACGATGTATGAGTAAGTTGTTGATAATAAAAGCACAAGAAAGAATCTTAACCGCGTTTTACCAATTGACGAATAATTTCTTGGCTGCAATGATTAAAATGTCAAAATATATCTATATATATTTCTATCGCACTTTTACAATGTTATATATATCTATATATATAAGCTAGGGTAACATTGTAAAGGGGCGATAGAAATGCAAAATCGGTTTATGTTATTATGATATACGTTATTCAGTTATTTCGGAGAATTTATGCGACTAATTAATGCTTAAATAAAGAAAACTGAAATAATTTATAGTATACATAATACTTTATTATTTTTCAAATCAAATACGTAAAAGGCAGTGTTTTATATTAACAATTATGTTCGTTTTGCTCTATCTTAAATGAAAAGTAATATGTATGTTCAGTTTAATACTAAATTGGAGTGATCCATATATATGTATATTATGCTGTATAATGAGATTATAGTTCCAGCTAGTTAGGTAATCACTTGTTCGAAAAATAAATTTCTGCCTTCAGTCTGTATATTTTGCCCAAACATATAGAGAATGGTACAATTTATATGAGAGATTAGAACGGCCTGCTAAACAAACAATTGTAAACTTTGATAGAAAGGGATAATGCTTTTAGTGACACAAAAGTGAAATATGTTTAATATTGTCCTGCGACAATATGTATATTGTATGCATAAATATTATAGATCTCTATTTCATGGACTAATTGAGTTTTTATTGCAAAAAATGTATCGCGCTATTTGTTTCTCTGTTTTGTAAATATTAGATGATGGGTATGAATGTGAAAATGTATAACTATTCTTTATAATATCAGTTCCGCATGTTTTTTTCCAATTTAGCGATACACGTGGAACCGTGAACTCAGTAAATTTCCTCCTACAAACTTATTTATATTCTATCGAATGTGCAATTCTGCATAAGTAAAAATTACTTTCCTCCTGTTAGATTATTGCAGCGCGCATACATGTATAATTGTATGTCGCAGCGAGTGGTGCGTCCTATTATTTTTTCGATTTTCTTGTTTTTTTTCTTCAAACTTTACACATAGGTCTTTAAGGATGAAACTGATTTGTCTGCTTTTATTGTGTGTGGTGAAACCCAATGCTATTGCTTTAACAATACATTAATGTGGTATGCATTATGTGTCATGGTAGGGCCATATAAAGACTGGATTTAATAAGTTATATTTGGATCTCTTTTTGACAATAATGTGCATATTTTCTATATCAAAAATATGTTGTTATTCTGTATTGTTACTTCCTAAATAAACAGAAAAGTCAGTTCTGGATATAGCATTTAAGCATTATAAATCTATTTTTGTTACTTGTTGAATAGCCCAACGTCAGCAAGGAATTACTCCACTGTGTCGTAACATGTTTAACAGTGCGTACACGCATTATGATTTTTATGGCATGCCACATGTAAATATGCATAATATGCATCGAAATTTTCGCTAATAGAAAAGATAATGATAATCTGTTTGATCATTGGAAATATAATAATGATTTAAAAACTTGGCTTAATAGAATACAAATTTTATACAAATCTAAAAAAATATTATAAATCTTGTCATTGCTTTATGATGACTATCTCAATAATTTCAATACGGACTTAACAAATTATTGAAATATCATGATACGCTCTAATACGGAAGACTAATTTCAGTTAGTTAATTTACCAAAATATTTCATACTAAGATATTATTCTTATCGTTATCAATGGATGACACAAGATACTAATAAACAATGGTTCCTTTTCAGAAAACTTTCAAATCGAATACACCATAACTTAGTTATAGCTGTAGGTAATCGCATAATATACCTATGGCAGTAAAGAAGGAGTCAATTCTTCTACACATTCTAATAATGTTCTTTTCTCTGAAATTATTTCGCAGGTAAACGATACATTATCGCCATCGCACAGCACTATATAAATATATATTTTCAGGACAACCGCTATGCATGTGTTTCGTATTCGTAATTGTACTGATAACGTTATATTATGAATAAAATAAATGGCATAACAGGTGACTAGTGTAAGATGAAAATCAAATATCAATTTCACATGAATGCTGACTAATTTCTTTATCGATGTAAAAGAAAAATAATTGCAATACTAGTAACATGGTTGCAATACTAGTTACTTTCACTCGAATTCACTTTTTTTCCTTACTTTAAACTCCTAAAGCATGCCGAAGAGATTTCATAGTATCTCTATAAGAATAGCATAATAACAGGGTACAGATAAACATAACGTTAAGAAATTAAGTATAATGATTACTTGGTCACCTAAATAATGTAAAATAATTTACATTGGTGACGTGAGGCTATTGGCTAGTATTAGTTACTCGTACTTGATTCATAAAGAGAGAGAACATTGCTTCAGAAGAAAATACTTTTCACTGCTATTACTGATATCGCACAGCTGAACGACAATTAGCCAACAACGTTCTTCTCTTTCATGAAACTAAGAACGACGAGAATAAAATCTATTCATTTATACAACTGTACACCCTTTACCTATCGTCATCACACTTATTTGCATAAAAAATGTAACCAAACTGTTAAAAGTTTTGTTGACGTTTCCGCTTGGTATCCATGGCATCAAGTATCGGTTGCCTCTTCGTCTGGTATCTTCTTCGCAGCTCATCAATTTCCCTTTCCATTTCCGCATCCAAGTTAGCCATTCGTTGCTGTAGTTCCTCGTACGAGAGAAACTTCAGCTGCAGGATATGGTTGTTTATCTATATTCAATTTTTTTTTAATGATGCCTAAGGCAGCGCTAAATCGATCGATTCTAAGTTATAGAAAAAAAGGGAAAGAAAAGAAACAAGATCTACGAAGTATTGAAAAAATACTTAATCTACTTTTGATCATCTTTGAGTGCTTACGAGGGATTGTTACTTACGAAGTCGAAATCACGTTCCGTGAAGACATTTTGGAACTTGGATATGTTATTATGAGGCTGTTCCTGAACAGGATGAGAAATTTGGTTAAGTTGTAATTGTAAATGACTCTGAAACCTCTGAGATTCTGTGGGGCTCCGTAATTCTAGCTTATTTTCGTTATCTTGATTATGTGCCCCAAGTATTTGTCCATTACCCTAATGATGAGGAAATCAATGCATTTACATGCGCAATGTATATAGATATAATATAATACAATATAGTAATGTGTGCTTATAGAAAACCGGAAAAATTTACCTTTCCTATTTCTGGTGCTTCTTTTTTGTCAAAATGATCTAAAAATAATGGGCGATATTTTTTACCAGACTCTACCGATCCTGTGTTATGCCCTGCAAATGAATTTTGTATGGCCTGTGAATTTTTCAGTGGCTCTGCCTTGGCTAGAACATACTATAGAAGGTTGTGTCTACTAACGTTTCATAGTTGCTTCAGTGTCCGTATCACTATTAATAACCATTGTTCCCAAATCTAACATTGCTGAAACAAGGGTACCCGTATCTGGCAGGTCGTGTCCTGGCACTAAAGTTCCTGTATCCTCTGGTAAAGGTTTCATTGTTCCGCTACAGTCTTCTTCATCCTTACAATTAGAATCAAAGGTTTATTACAAACGATGGCATATGTATTTAATGTTAAGTGTTAAAGGAATCTGATTGTTCGTGAAAATAAGTACCGAATCGTCCGCTTGGTTTTGATTTTTAATTGCCACATTATTAATAACATGAGCACGATGTGCACTTTGTTTTTCCCGTATTTCGTGAGCTTCCGCGATCATTTGACTCAATATACTGGGTTGCTTGGCATTACCTGTAACGGAATATCATGCTAGACAATGTTCAAAACATATGGAACGAGTTAGCGCCTCTGTGTCTTGAATATTACCTATAAATTCATGACTTAACAATTCAGTTGCAGTAGCTCTTTCTTCTGGATTTTTAACAAGGCACCCGCTGACAAAATCGATAAATTCAGGACTCCATTGATCAGGTTCTCTGAAGCTAGGTGGTGGTTTAGTTGGTATCATGAATATTGCTCTCATCGGATGTATGTCACCATAGGGTGGCTTGCCTTCTGCCATTTCTAAAGCAGTTATACCAAGGGACCATATGTCTGCGACACAATCGTATCCGATTTCTTGTATCACTTCTGGAGCCATCCAAAATGGTGTTCCTATAACCGTGTTACGTTTTGCCATTGTATCCTGAAACAATAATTTATTATTTATTTCTATTAACTTTCAATTCTACTCGCTTAAAAATTTCATCCAATATAATATAGACGAGTAATAGTACTGTGCAACATACAGTTAATTGTCCTGCTACTCCAAAATCAGCTAACTTTGCATGACCTTCATTATTGAGTAAAATATTTCCAGCTTTAATATCTCTATGTATCTTCCTTCTCAAGTGAAGATATTCTAAACCTTTCAAAGTATCGCTGAGAATGGTGGCTATTTCATCTTCTTGAAGGGTCTTCTTTCTTAACCTCATAATATCGCTAACAGATCCAGCTCCACAATACTCCATTACAATCTATCAAATTAACGTATCGGTAAACGGACAAGGAATATAGTGAATAGGAAAATATTATTGTTTACGTCAATGTTATTTAAAATTACCCAAAGGTCGGTGTTTTTAAAGTAGCTTCCATAATATTTAACAACATACGGAGAATCACATTGCTGCATTATAGATATTTCCTTAATAATTTCTTGTAAATCTGTATCGACAGGCACTTGTTTAATGGCAAGTACCTGCCCACTCTCTTTATGCAATGCTTTGTAAACTGAACCGTACGATCTGTAGAAAGAAAATGAAAAAATATACAGTTGGATATAAACCATTGGATGATATAATAGTTACCCTTCTCCTAATTTGCATATTATATCAAAAACTTCTTCTGGTTGTCTTGTTAAGCTTTCCTCAGACAACTTTTTTAGTTCACTGAAAAAAAAAAAGAAACAACACAAATGTTTTTTGATCCAGTCAATGATATAAGATTAGTGGCCGATAAGTAGAATTATGTAAGAAGACAAATTTTCGATTTATTTGCTTTTTTTCGTTAGACAAAAATGACAATGTACAAGAAGGTAGGTGTACGTCATATAATGTCATACTTCATCAAGATTTAAATATCGCTGTACCAAAAAATTCTAATAGTGCTGAAAGAAATTTAGATATTTATAATATTAATATTTTTGAAGTTTATTAATATGTATATGTATATATATATATAAAATTTATACTCGGATAAATATATTGATAATGCAGGTTAACAAAGAAACAAAGAATCAATAGAGTGCAATTGTTTCACATAGGAAGTGAAATGGACTAGGTTTTAAGAGCCGATTCTTTCTTGCTAGAAATAAGTTTTATCTGCAAGTTCGTGAATCTCTGCAAGTTGAAAATACACGAAATAAAAACAATTAAATACCTCTTCGAAGACATTTTCGCTTATCGTGTCAGCGAGTTCTTACTTGAATAAAAACACCTTCAATATTTACACAAATAACTTAACGTGGATAAAACAGATATCATTCCGGTTGTAAAAACATAGTCAATTTAAAATAGAAGTGTTACATTTTTGTCAATAAATTAAAGTAACCATACAACCGAAATATCGAAATCATCGACCATGCAGCATTATAGATTACAGAGTTGGCAGCGAATTTGGGAGGACCGACATTCAGTTAAATTTCAATAAATTACATTAGGGTGCAGATTTAATTTGTTAAATGCAAATTTGATATAACGATTCTACATTCAAGAGCTGTTATCCAGATGGTTCCGCAGCAATTACGTTGCTGCAACTCTGTATATGAAATGGCAAGATGTGTCCATTTTGGAAATTGTGCTTTAAGTACGAGATGGTTAATACGATGCTGTATTCATACATATGTATGCATACTTACTTACATGCATGTATGCATACTACATACTTAATAGACGGCAGGAAGACTATTTAAAAAGTGCTACTGGTAAGTACGATGTTTTATGTAATTTGACTGCTCACTGTAGATTGTAGACGTACTTAAAGTAGAATATAAAACAAGAAGGTAACGAGTTAATGAAATAGAGTAAATGGGTTAACAAGAGTTAATGGGAATAGCATGGAGAAATTGAAACGGAGAAAAAGAAGATTCCGTCGTAAGAGCTTTGCAAGTATGGCTATTTTGATTTTGAATAGCTATAGAAAATAAAGATGTAAGTCGTACTATAATATTGACATACAAAAATGTGAAAATCTTTGAGTGTAACGATATATTCGATAATGCTTGCTTTGCCTAACGCCAGCTTGTACATTTGCAGAAATATAGGAAGATCCCGCTTCGATATCGTATATCTATGCAATATGTATAGAAACACATTTGCACCGTCTATTTGTACGTTGAATCGTAAGAGAGTTTTGCATTCACGTACACAGAAAAAGAAGTTTTGTAAGTACCGCGAAAATGTATTAGTAGGAACAGTAACCAACAGATAGCGCAAAGAATCGAGCAGCACTTGACCACGCGAGAGTTTCTACTGTTTCTAGGCCCTGTACGTAATCGCATGTCCACGCACGGCGAACGCCAGCACTCGTTTGCTAGACGGCCGGCTAGCAAAACGAGTGGATTTCTCCTGGTGCGCGATTTCGTGGTAAGAGGTGGAGGAGTTGTAACGTGTCGAGAAGTTCGAGGGCATAGTCGAAGATACCTGTGCAAGGGGACCTTGTGGTAGTTTCAGCGACGACGGCGGCGGTGGTGGCGGCGGCGGCGGCATTGTCCTGCTTGTATTGTTGTCTCGCGTGCAACGTACAGGTGGAAAAGAGAAGAAGCTATCGTGTTTTCAAGGAACGAGGAGCGACGGAGCCGAGCGAGACGGCGTGTACGGGTGAAATAGGGAAGAGATTACTGGTGTACCGTGCACGAATGTCCATAGGTGGATCGTTGAAACAAGTGAAGTCGTCGCGTAAAAGGGAGAAGGAAGGCGTGTGGGAGAGGTGAAGAGAAGATTCGGAACGGTGACGAAAGGAAAAAACAGGAACGAGACAAGCGAGGATAAGAACTCCTTTAGAATACGTAAAGGAGGAAATAAGAGCGAGAGAGCGGGAGAGGTTGGCTAGGGACGGGGGAGGTGCGGAGGGGCGGGAATAAAAGGGAACGAAAGGTAGGCAGAGTGTGCAGGACACGAGGAGAGGCGACAGGGCAAGAGAAAGATAGGCGAAGCGCGTTAGAGTGCGTGATCCAAAATGGCGCTGAACCAGGACGTGGACCAGTTGTCGAAGAGCAATCTCGTGGTAAGGATCGATCAAAACTCTGAATCGGATCTACAGGCGTTATTCGACAGCGTCCTGAAGCCAGACTCGAAGCGTCCGCTGCAAGTACCATTGCGCATGCGCAATCTGCCAGATTCCTTCTTCAATCCACCATCGACGGGTAGCAAGAGTCCCTCGATCTCGCATTCTCGAGAGAATTCAGCAGATTCCGCGTTTGGTACCGCGTCCGCGGTCGTTGGATCGGGATCCGGTGGAAACGCGAGTGGTACACAGGCTACCGGTGCAGCAGGTGCAGCTACCGGTGGAAGTGGGAACAGCGCTGGTAGCAGTTCAAATGCAGCAGGTGCGGCTGCGGCCGCGGTCGCGGCCGCTGCTGCAGCAGGCCTCACCGTCGCTCATCCTCGTGCCCACAGCAGTCCGGCCTCTCTTCAACAAACCTACGCCTCAGCTCAGCAAGCACCTCAACACGCGCCCCAGCCGCACGCGCGTCACCACCATCACCAGAAGCAACGCAGCTACGACGTCATCAGTACGGTCGACGACCTGGGTCCCCTGCCGCATGGATGGGAGCAGGCGCGCACCCCCGAGGGACAGATCTACTTCCTCAAGTAAGTTTTCTCTTCTTTCCTCTTTTACTCACTCTTCCCATTCCCCCCACCCTCATTTGCTTTTCTATTCTGCTTTCCCTTCACGCCCCGGTTTCTAAGTTATCTAACCAGCAAGCTTTTTTCGCCATAGTTTATCCCGATTTCGAGGCAATAACCAAGTGAACAGTGCTTTGGAATCGTTCTACGGCGTCTCCGGAATCGTGCACGACTCGTTAGGACCAACGGGATTGCTTGTGCGCGGCCGCTCTTAGGGCTTCCTTCGTAAACGCGGATTCACGTTCACCGAACCTTTTAAAGGCATTATAGGTAATACACGTGTGTATTATACATATATCTACGGAGCAGAAGACAGCCCTGGAATACCGTCCAGGTATCGGCTTGACATTCTCCAAGGCGTTTCACAGTAGGGCAGCTATCTTCGTAGTTGCATGCTCCTTTGATTGATCCTTCCATCGTCGACTCATTTCACTCATTGTCAGGTGGATTTTACGTACATGTACTTCTACTTGAAAAGAACGGACCATGTTCCGGATCCATGGATCGGAGCAACACACGCTGCAACGACGGCCAGCGGCTGCTGTTCGTCTTCGCCGTGCTCGGCTCCTATACACCTCAAGGCCGTTCCTGCCTTTGTCGTCACCTCGACTTACTCATCGTTGTTTCTCCGTCCCTCCGTCCCTCCGTCGCACCATTTCTCGCCCGTTGCTAGCGTCTCTCCACGGCGAAACACGCGTCGCCTCGCGTCGTGCATCCTCGGTCCCCGCCATCCCGGTCTCTCATCTTTTTTCACGGTCGGTTCTCCTTGTCAATCTACGAGCCGCCTACCCGATACCCTTCCCCGTTCGTCTTCCATCTTGCTCGTTTAACCTGACCCACCTGCGCCGTGACTAGGATTCCCACGTGTCACCTGTCGTGGGAAACGTTCCCCGCTTGCTTTGTCGCTTCGTTCGCCTCCTTCCACCCACCTGTCTTTGACTAGCTCGGACATTTCTTCGAGAATTTCTACAGCACCGGCTTCGACTGCAGTTTGTCGTTCATTCACAATATCGCAGCGCAAAGTCAAATCCGAATGATTGCGTGGTCCCTCCTTTATTTATCCTGCTTGTCAACCGCGTTATACTTTTCGTCTTATTTGCTCTCGCGTCTGATTACACGTTCGCTGATCTCGTGTTCAGATATCTCTGCGATAATCGATATACGCTTTTCTTGTCGATAACTGGTGTAGCTGCAGGCAAAGAGATTCTCGTCCATTCAGTTACCTGTAACTTTCTAAGATTTTCATCCTCTCCGTTCTCCTCGTAGCGTCGCGACGTTTGTTTCTTTGAAAGCCGATCAAAGGGGGCTTTTCATTTTCAAGGGGGCGTTCCACACTTGGCTGGTATTATTCTACGTTTCGTTTCCAAGTATGTACATATATATGTATATTCTATCTTTCCTTTTATACTTCCCTTCGCCGTCTAATTCCTTTTTCATGCGCGAACGAGGGATCGCTCACTATGAGAACGGAAAAAACTCGACAAGTTCCCCTGTGCCCTCGTGTGTGTTCTCGTCTGCTTTCAGAGTGGTTTATCTGGCCTTAGCATGCATATCCTGTCTATTTCTCTCCCACCTGCGAAACTTACCTGCTGTTTAAGCTCCTCCTTTTTCCTAAGTGTAGGAAATCGTTGTAGAAATTTCTCTTCTTCTTTCGATTTACCTTCCAATAGTTCACTTTTCACCTTTGCATTTTCCATATTTCGGTTAACTTGCCGGTAAACTATAGCCGGAAAGTTCCGTATGTTCTCCCTTTAAGAGGAATTCCTTTCATGAAAATTGTTTCGTGTTTCCGTTTACATTGCACGGTGTACGCGTCGACATTTCGCGGTTTCAGCCTGCGAAACTGCAATGGGAATCGTGCGATGACTCCTGTACGAGATAGTATCGTGAAAGTCGTAAAATTCGTCCATAGGTATCGCCGATGAATCGAACAATCCGATGATAATGTAATGTATCCTTGAACTTTCATTAACGATCGTGCCTTTCATTGATCGTCATTTCATCGCTCACTTACGGATCGTTCTTAATTATTCTTCGCTGTACCGAACCCTGCCGACCCCTACCGAAATGTTACGTAAAAGCGGAATTAGACCACCTAGATATCTAGCACATCTTTCACTGCAGTTTCTACGTTGAAGTTGCGTCCAAGTTTCACTTTAATACCCGTCTATTTTCTTTTATTCGTTCGATCGAATGATATGTTAAACGCGTGCGTGAGATCGTGCACTATTTTTCTTTTTGTCAAGCTGTTTCCTTAGCTTTTTCGTCTCGGAAGTTGTCCCATCTGTTGCGTAGGTGTCGGTAACTCGAGCACGCATAATATAGGAAACGCAATGAAAAGGTAGAGGAAAACGAAGACTTGGTGTGTCGAAAAAGTTACATTTACCTGAACAGTCATGTACCGACGAAACTAATCGAGCTTCGGGTTCACGATTTTTCCGATTAGTTTATGACGATTCGATATCAGTATCGAGGGTCCGGTAGGAAATAATCGTGGTACCTATATTGCGTTGAATTATCGCCAGCGAAGAAGAAGGAGCATGGCATTCTCGATAGCCGTAACACAGTGGGCGCGAGGAGAGTTGCCCGGTAATGCTCGATGGTAAAAGAAGTGCAGCCAAGCGAGAGCACACGGTTGTTGTATTATGCAGTAATGACTGCCGTGACGGCACCGCGTCTTCTCTCTTATTTCTCTTCTCACCCGTTCGTCCAATTACCTCTGGGCCGTCTCTGCGAGCTTTTGGATCTTGTCCAGAAGCGGGACTTATTAGAATCTAATTTGCGTAATTGAAACGTGATTCCTGCCGCGAACAAACTGACTCTTTGAAATCGGTCTAGGAGGTGTCGCTCTTCATTTCTCTCTCTCTCTCTCTCTCTCTCTCTCTCTCTCTCTCTCTCTCACCCACACACACACACACACTCACTCACTCTCCCCCCCTCCGCCTCTCCCCCTTTCCCTCCGCGTACATTCTATATTCTGTTCGCTGTTAGAGATTAACGAGAAATTGAGGGGGAGTAGAAGGAGAGAAAGGGAGAGACAGAGTGGATCCAGCAGGCATCATCGCTTAAACACTGCTGGCCTTCGTTAAACAGGCATGACCATGTTTCCGCCTCCAATCGCCTCTGCGAGCCATCTCGAAATTCGTTCTTTCGCGTAGCGTTTTCCAAAGGAAAATGTCACGTTGTCGTAGGAGGCTTCGAGACTTTACGTCGACTGTATTATTTCATTTCACCGATTTTTCGTTTACTGCGTTTACCGCGCAGCTCGCTTGTTACCTCACCGTATAATGTTATACGTTAGTCCCGTTAGCTAGGTCCGCGTATTACATTCCAGCAAGGAGGAGCAACAGTAGTCCGACGAAACGAAACGAAACGAAACGAAACGAAACGAAACGACTTTACGAAACAGTAGAGAGATTTTCCTTCGGGGTTCATCGAGTGAACGTAAACAGCGATTCAGACTGCACTCCGTAGACCAGTTGCCGGCGCGGTGCGGTCTTTCCACTCTGGCAGAGACAAGCAAGCCACTCTTGAATCTTATCGTGATGCGCGCGCGTAACCGGCAAGTGAACGCGTGTATAGATGTGTGTTCGTAACGAAAGGTCTTAGGCTTGGCAGCTCGGGAAACACGTTTCGCCGCCAGGTGAACACACGAGACACGACGAGCAGGCATCTAAGGTTTTCCGTCAACTGTATCATTTGACGAAACATTAGTCACGAGGTAGCTCACATTTGCCCGCGGAATTGGCATTTCTGCTTGGCTTTTTGGCAGACGGACTTTTATATCCTTCGTTGCTCGTTACGAATTTCCTGGAACACTGGAAAATTCGATCGACTCCTTTGGCCATTATAGATAACGAGTTCGGAATAGGCCTGGGTTAGTCAGACGAGCCCGAGAATAGTCGACGCCTAGCGCGCGCGTGCTTCTGAAGGCTCGTGCTGGTGCTCGCCGTGGCATTTGTACGATCTTGCTTTTTGCTCAAGATATTTTCCTACGTGCTGGACGTTTGAAATTGCTGTCAGTCAATCGTTTTACAAAAGCCAACGAATGACGAGCAGTCCGAGTCTTGGTCGCGACACGTAATGGCAACGCGTATAACCCGAATAACGCGAGCCTTTCGATAACAGCTACGGTGCAGGCAATCCGCGAGCTGATTTGAACGCGCCGATATATCCCCGCCGTTTTCATCGTAAATTCATTTCGAGGACGTTTAGTATGCATTTTCGAATGCAGTGAAAGTTGTGAGCGCCGACATCAGCATCCTGTTATACTCAGGGTCAGATCGGCATCGCGGACACTCGTTTTTCTTCAGGTTTTTCTCGTGCTCGATATATTTCAGCTGAATGCCGATCCTTTGAGTTCCTCACCTTTGAAAAATGCTGCAGTTGCTTTTTAACTGTTAAGCGAACACGGTTTTGTAGCGCGACGAATGGTAAGAATTCGCTCCTCGTTTCGTGTGTCGCATCTCGAACGACGTTCCTCGTTGATAAGCGAAAGGTAGAGCGATAAATAACGTTCGTGACGCGAGAAAGAACTAAAACCGCAAGATAAACGACACGGCGTAGACTTTATTTTACGTGTACGTCACGTTCGATCTATTGTATTTGTATTGCAATGTTTCGTTCGCGATTTTCCCCCGCATATCATATATTGCGCGTGTTTGGTTGTAATCGATGCTTTTTCTTCGCGGAACGAGGAGTAGGTCGTGCTCCCTTCCGTAATGCATTGCAAGGTAGCATTGGCTGAGCCTACGAGAATCGAAGTTTTTACTCGGCCCCTCGAAGGCTAAAGACCCCGACACACCTGTAGCCGAGAGACTCTTAAGCTGCTGACGCGAATGCCAGATATGAGGACAAATCTCCAGGAATACATACCTCGAACGTATCGAAAGTTCAAAGTAGCGCGAGTGTCCCCGGCTTGCCTTGCTCTCGGCGCTTCCTTCGATGCGATCTTCCAACGGTTTCTATTTTATCGCGCATCCAATAAGTAATCATTTCGCCCCTTATCGAGCAAATTCTCCAAACCATTCAATTATTCTTCTATACCGCTTTCATATGCGCATTCATCTAAATCGTCGTCAACTATGATAGTACCTTGAGTTTCGTGACAACTTTCAGGAGTAGGTAAGATTCTATACCATTTTGGAGTACGCGCTCGTTTGAATAGTCTGTGGCTTCTTGGTAATTGTCGCGAAAGCTAGCTATAGATTTCTTTCCATTCCTTAAAACAAATGGTTTTCGGAGTACTGATTGCTTTGCTGGCGCCAAGTCATAATTCAACCGAAATTTCTTCCACCATTAGTGTTTCCGTGTTACCTCAAAAATATGGCCCATGGTGTCGCAGTGTGTACGTGACTGCTGCATACTCATAGGCGTGTAATACATGCCCTGCGTACTTGGGCTACAATTTCTACGCCTCCGAACCGTAGAGTCTCAATTGATACGCCGCGTGTCGCGTTTAAACGCGTTGCTTGCTTCATTCAAAGCGGTCTTTGCTTTCTCGTGCCGTTTCCTATCGGCTGTTTAATACACACTCCTTATCGATATCATGAGCGTTTGGATTTGAAAGTAGTACATAATCTTTCGACGTGCTCATTATTCATTTCTGCTTGCTATTAGGAGGATTTGTTAATACGTAGTAGTCGCTTGTTTCGGTGTCAAAGGCGAGGAGTTGGGACATTTTTTGTCCTGCCGATCTCGAACAAGTTTTCGAACAACAACGACGACGACGACGACGACGACGACGACGAAGGCGACGGTGACGGTGACGACGACGGGGACGACGACGGGGACGACGACGGGAGAGAAGAGCAGGCAGGCGAAAGAGAGCGTCGATGCGAGAGTGTCTATTTACGAGTTGTCCGGCGCCGTGATGTCCGGAGTAAAAATACATCGTAGTCCGTATGCCGTGCGCCGCACAGAACCCTCTTGTAATTCTCCAATGCTCTCGAAGCTGCCTGCCTGGTTGCCTGCTCGCCTGCTCGCCTGCTCGCCTGTTTGCCTGCTTGCCTGCTTGCCTGCTTGCCTGCTTGCCTGCCTGCCTGCTTACCCCCCTTCTTTTTCCTTTCTCGCTTCTTTGCCTCTCTGCCGGCTAGCCTTCTCCACCATCTCCATCTCGACTCTCTTGGAACGCATCCAACAGCTCCCGGAGAGACCCGCGACATGTACCTTTTGGAACACACCGCCGTTCTGTATTCCGCTATAGATTTTCAATTTCTTTCCTCCTACTTCCTTTTTACCCCCCCCCCCCCCCCTCCCAACCCAATCTGACACACACACGCACGCACGCACACACTCACTCCGTTTCCTTATCCTTCGCCGAACTGTAAGATTTTCCGGTTACTTTTCCAGCCAGCTGGGAAAGGTGTGCTTCTCTCGAGCTGAACGCGGGGCAGTTCTTTAAAAGTGGGGGAACTAAAGAAAGGCGTCATCCTTGAGAATCGTTTGAGAAAAGTTGCTTCGCTGTAATTGCGTTTCATTCGTCCAATCGAATTTTCTCCAGTTTGATTAAACAAGGGAAAAAGTATGAAAATACACTCGATGGACAATTGAGAAACACCCATCGGTGTACATATGTGCTATGTATGCAGACGTTATCCGAAGATGGAGAAAATCCTGTTTGTTCGTATTCATTTGGATCGGGTGGCCGATAGCGGCGGTGGCGGTGGCGGGTCTAGGAAAACGGCGGAGCTTAGCACGCTCGATCAGATATATCCCGAGTGGATAATGCTCTTAATGTTAAAACTACGTCAAACGTGTTTTGTTCCGCGGGTATTATTAACCGTATAAGAAGATTTGTTTCCCGGTTGGAAATGCTACGGATCGTGCACGTTACCGCGCCGATTTGCAGAACTTGTTTATGTCCTCGCTGATTACTTAAGACCGTAAGCGAACCGCACCGAGTCATACTGCATGGACACTTTTGCCAAAATATAATATAATCGCATCAACTCTTCTGTGTTAGTCGTGATGGAATTATCGGGTCCCCTCGAGACAAAAAATCCTCTGGTTTTCGTCGCAACGACATCGGTAGATTGGAGCGCGGCGTTCGCACGGTATCGTATGGGTCGGAAAATGTCTCTGCTCAAGTACGGTATCGTATTAAGCGTGCTGCATGGTAGTCCGTTGTCTAAAATTTCTTTAAGGCCCAGCAAGGTGATGGGGTTCGCAAAGGTATTGGTTTCGCGAAGGTAAATAAGAGTGGCGGAGCTCGGTGAAGTGTTTTCGACTTTCTCTCGGCTGAAAAATGACACGCGAGTAAGGTAAATACGTTAGGTAGAGGGAAGGCGACGAGATCGGCAATCACAGCCATTAGCCGCTATTTTTGTCGACCGAGAAACGTAGTGTTTTCGAGCAACTAAAGCCGTTCCCAATAAACGGCGTGCGCTGAGCCGACGCGACGCCACGCGACGCCACGCGACGCCACGCGACGCCTGGAATCGACCCACGATCGATGCTTCTATTGCTGCGATCCTTTTCTGGTCCAGCCCAGTCCAGTCCGGTCCACTCCAGTCCAGGCAGTAGAATTATGTACATAGTTGCATGATCGAGACTTGGATCGTACGCGGCGCGTTTCAAGGGGACCGATGCACCGAGATGCATATGTACGTATGTGCATACATACATACCTGTATACGTATCGGAGGTAGATCGGGTCGCGCGGTAACTTCTCAAAACGGAGTACAGATTCATCGGTACGCACAAGCGTACGATATAGCTTCGGCCACTGTTTCTTTCCACGAAACGATTTCAAGTACTCTACTCGTTGCCTCGATACCGATGCCCACGAATCAACAAACGAACAAAATGTTCTGTCCACGGGTTTGGCGGACACGAGTCTTGTAGAATTCTGCGCCAGTGAGACGAGCTTATCGAGACGAGATATCCCGATGAAGGGAGAAACCTGCTCGCCGTCTTTCATTTCCGCGCCAAATAGATTTCGTATCCTTGGAAGTTTCATCGAGTTATACGGTTTATTCGAGGCGTTAAAGATAAAACTCGTGTGCTAACTACCGCTAGGCGCCTGCTGTTACCCCTTCGCATCGTCTTTTGAATGGAACTATTTTTAGAACGCGCCTACTATATGTGGATAACTGTACGTGCCGTGGCGTATTCAGTTTCTGCACGGGACACGGGGCACGCTATACACGACACCTACAAAATAGCACCACGTCTAAGCGTGTTATAATTTCATTTTCCAGCCACCTGACGCGAACCACAACATGGGAAGATCCACGAAAAACAGCGGCAGCAGCGAACGTAGCTGCTGTGGCGGCCGCTGTCGACAATGGGAAATCCTCGACCGGCGCTACCAATTCTCTAGGTCCATTGCCCGACGGATGGGAGCAAGCGCGAACTCCCGAAGGAGAAATTTACTTTATTAACCACCAGACGCGCACCACATCGTGGTTCGATCCAAGAATCCGTAAGTTTCGTTCCGATCTATTAATTGTTCAACAGCAACAATTGTTGCCTCAATCGCTATTTGTATTCATCGGAGCGCATTCACACTTTCCAGCGACACATCTTCAAAGGGCTCCGACTTCTGGTGCAATGTTACCACAGAATTGGCTTCAGCAGCAACAGCCCACAGGTGGTGGTATTCAGAGTAGTCAAACATTGCAAGTGTGTCAACAGAAACTTCGTCTCCAGTCGCTACAGATGGAACGCGAGCGTCTGAAACAACGGCAACAAGAAATTATGCGTCAGGTGAGTACTCGAGTGTTCGAGATTGCTTGTCCTTCTACGATAATAAGACACACGTTTCTTCGTTCTTCTACCTGCAGCAAGAATTGATGCTTCGACAGAGCACCACCGACGCTGCTATGGATCCATTCTTATCGGGAATCAACGAACAACACGCGCGTCAAGAAAGCGCAGATAGCGGTTTGGGCCTTGGATCTGCTTACTCTCTTCCCCATACTCCGGAAGATTTTCTTGCAAATATCGATGATAATATGGATGGTACGAGCGGTAAGAAATTTCTTCTACGCTGTGCAATTATTATTCATTTGACTGATGACAAATTGCTGGTTAAGGACAACGTGGCTTTTCTACGAATGTTGGACTGCTTTCATTATTCATCGCCATTATTATCGCCACTGACGCTTTCCTTTCTTTCGGTTTTGCAGATGGTGGTGCGCCTATGGAGACTCCAGACCTCTCTACCTTGAGCGATAACATCGATTCGACCGATGATCTTGTCCCATCGTTACAGGTACCTATTACAACTAAATCACCCTACTTAACAGCTTTCACAGAATTTCAAATACTAATCGCCTCTCTGTCTTTAAATTCTTCTTCCTAGCTGAGCGAAGATTTTAGTAGCGATATTCTGGATGACGTGCAATCGCTGATAAACCCCAACACGACAAAACCCGAAAACGTGCTGACTTGGCTGTAGTATGGAGGAGGGAATTGTCTATGATAGGCAAGCAATTTATCAAATCGACTCGTTAAGGAAAAAACACAGACAAAAATTGCAATTTTATTACGTCTAAACTTAATGGAACGATTCTAAAGGATCTTACCGGCAAAGTAACGACTATTCCATATGGAGAAAAAGGAACGCACGTGAACGAGAACAAAATTTTTAAGTTTAAGTAGAATGGAGCCTTATTTGCGATGCGCTATGCTCAACGTACATACAGACGTAATACAACGTACATACGAGCGTATATACACGAGAACATCCGCATGGTGTCCTAGATATATTAACGTTGAATCGAAAGATCATCGTTCTCATTGGATTTCGCGATGCGGATTTCGCGGTATTTCCAACGTTTATTGTGCAATAGGAGGTAGTATGAAACGATAATGTTGGAGAAGCCTTAGAATCGAGTGTTCATGGCAAGCTTGTCGAGTCTTCCCGAAGAGGTCATTGAGAATTTTAAGCGAGCCGTAATTAACGTAATTAAACATTGAGGCTTCACCAGAAACTGGTGTTACAGTTTCGCATTTTTTCTTATCTTCTTTGACACCGATTACGTGGAATTTCCTGGATAAAGCGAATTTAGAATCTGGCGAAATTCAATGAAGAACACGATTCGTAATAACTTTAAACTTTAGGACATCTTGTATGTAAATGGAAACATATATATGTATTCGGTTCTTTCTCTTTCTCTCTTATGATTAGAGCGTTTGACTGTATGTATGTTTGTATGCGTGCACGAGTGCCTTTCTCCCCAACATTTTGTATATAAGTTTGTATTTCTATACTAAAGCATTGTACGAGAGGGAGCGAGAGAGAGGACTGAATATTTTCGGTAATAATATTTAATACGCGTACCGCTCGGCAAAAGGGGGAGGAGCGGAATGAACGAAGAAAGCTCGAGATACTTCCCAATAGGATGGAGTAGACAAGTAAATTGTTGTTTAATTATATTTATATCATGTTGGTTTACAAGAGAAATCTGATATCATGACATATCAGATTTTTACGATCACAGATCTCGCGTGTGATTTAAATTTTTTAAAAAACACCATACCTGATGTGTTCTCGGAATTTCAACGTACATTGAAAAATCGTGAAATGAGATGCGAAATAAGTGCAATTATCTACGAAAACGCTACGTATCTATAAATACGTATACAGCGAAGATAAAGGAACATGAGGGAAAGGGGTATGCTGTTCGATAAAGGATATTTTATTAGATATACATATATCGATTTATATACATAGTAGCGATGTTTATACGATGTTTACGGAAGCAACGGTAATGCCTACAAGTATCAAAGCATTTCTAACACACGGACACTTGCCTATACTTTCAGGTTGACATGCGGGGCAAATCGTATTGCCATGCATGATTCAGATTCGCGAAAGATTTCTTCGAGTCGTGTGTCCAAACTATATACATATACATACATACATATACACTACAATCGAGTGCGATAATGCTCAGACTATTTTACAAGCGATATGCTTAAACGAAGTGCCTTCTCTTTGCAATCGAATTTTAGAATTTTAGAACGACGATGGCGATCGTATATTTCAAAGCAATAACCGTCCATACGAGATGTTAATGTGAACATGTGGTAATTGTTAAAATAGGCAAACACGTTTTTAGACCCTTTTAAATATTTCGACGAGGGGAACACAAAATAAATATATACATATATATGTATATGTTCTTATATATATATATATATATAAAGTCTATACTTGTTACGAATTGCAGTTATTGGTATTTTGAAAACACTGTTAGATTGTAAAATTCACTTACGTTTTATACTACATACAGTTATGTAATGGAGATTACGAAGGGAGAGTATATGATATTTATAGATTACCTTTAAATATCTTTTAGCCTTAAGGATTTTTCGCGTTGTTTCCTCCCTTTGCTTTCGGGAGAACAAGAACGACGAAAGGAAACAGGAGGCCGTTAATCTTTTACTTTGTTTCTCGCGAAACGACCTGTAATAATGGTTATATTGTCGAATAATCAAACTGACTCGGTAAAGAGGAGACAACATACGTACAGGTGTGTTTAATTACAGGGCAGCTTAAGTATATACTTATACATGCGTCGTGAAAAAAGAAGGGTGAAGAAAAAGGAAAAAGTCGGAGGTTGACGTAACTTTCTTTGCGTTAGTACGAAATAAGGCGGCGATAACGTTGATAACCGAGATACCCCAGTGATAACGATCGCGCAATCATCAATTTTATTCGACTAATCTATTCCGTGTTTCACGTTTTTTCCCTTTCTGTGTATATAAAACAACACAGAAGGAGAAAATAATCGTGGTTTTTTCCAATAATCAAAACATTTACCTTGTTAAAGTTTATTTGTTGATCGACGAATTGTTATTGAATCGTCACTAGTTACGTCTGCCGACCGCGGTCGGTCATTGAAGATGATGTAATTTCGTTATGAAAATGAGAAAAAGAGTAAAGAGATTAAGAGACAAAGAGGCCGTACGAAAACGCTTCCGGAAGCTCTCCCGCCTTTTCCCACAGTAAGGAAAAGTTCCGGAGATGCGAATTCGATTTTCATTTTACAGCTATTCGCACGCTTGGTTTAATCATTTTTCTGTTACGACGCTGGTTGTGCGAGTAGCGTGAATATTTCACCTCTTTCTTTTTATTCTTTAATGAAGTAATAAAATGATCATGTAATATTCATTCGGTATTTGTGTTACTATCTGTATTATTCGACTGAAACTTGGAAAGCGATCGCTGTGCAGTAGTTACGCGTAGCTACATAAAACGCGCTAGACCTGTCCTCTATTTTACCGCCATTGACGACCGTTGTGAACGCAAGTGGAAAATATTTTTCAAACAATGGCGATCCATTCTTTTTACAGTATTAACGCGGGCATCGTTTCTCGAGCCGCGAGTGTCAATGGGCGCGGGGACAGCAGAATTTGCGACAACCCTTAGGCCGATAAATTGTTAGTTGACGATATAGAGGGGGGGGGGGGGCATTCGTGGCACGAGAAATGAATATCCACGTTTCGCGCTTCTCATTTTGTGTTGAGCGTCGTGCGGCAATTTCATTTTTAAATGGCGGCATTTTACGGGATTCTAAGTATGTCGCGAGGCACAATATCATGGGTATATTTTACTACTGATGTATACTATGCTATCCTGTTCATGGTTATCAGTGTCCAATGTTGCCGCGATGTTTTTTTCGGGTGCGATACACGAATGTTACCGCCGTTTGCGAGGATCACGAAATCGTTACGTTACGTTACTTCCTGATGCGATAGCTTTCTGGCGCGATAGCTTCCAGGCGTGTCAGGTCGGATGCGTTTAATGTATTATTTTAATAGCTAGTTAATGATAATATTAATAATACCATACCGTATCATGCTTTTAGTCTAAACTCGATTTAGTTGTTACGATCGGGGACGTGGCTTTGAGCATCGTGAGGAGGAAGGCCTCCTTTGCAAAGTGCCTTCATTTAATGCAGAGAAAAATGTTATTTTTACGAAATGGGAAGCGTTTGTTAATGCCACAGCCGAATAGTAACAGATACAGGGAAAAAAGAAAATCTACAGGCTCCCCTTAAGTGGTGCATCCATAATATCTGAGATTATAATACGCGAAGCAATTAGTTGTTTAATATCAGTATTTAAATATGCTCATTGGCAGTAATTTGTGACGTAGATTTTTATATCGGTAACAAGTGCCTTAGTAGTAACGATAATGATAAATATATTGTTTACTTACGTACTGACAAATCAATGCTGATTCTTTTTTCATTTTTTTACTTATCATTTCCCTATAAAATGATGACATACGATGTACGATATATGATTCCATTTAATATCATCCTACTGATTTTTGTCTTTCTCCTACGTCCGTCCTTGCCTTCTTCTGTTCGCCATTGTTGTTAGTCGCCATAGCTTCCTCGTTCTATAGAGGAATGATCGATCGACGAAACGGGAGAAAAGTGTAATGTCTGTCCGACGTGTTCTTTTTCCACAATGCTTCGGATCCGGACATCAGCCATCACTGCCGGGACGAGATGGAAGCGGCAGATTTCTGATTTGCCAAGGGGTGGGGTTGAACGCCGATGGGGAAGCAACGGCAACAGTTTGCGAGGGTGGCTGTGAACCCCATGACGTCCTGCACGCTTCACGAGTATTTTTATGGATTCTACCAAATGCGCTCGATCACTCGAAACGTAGCCTTCTATTTCTGTATTCTACCCTCGTTTGCGCATTCAGATAGCAAAGCTAGCGCTGTTCAAACGTCGTCTGCGAAATCGTTACATGGCTCTATTTGCTAAATCGAAATGCGAAATCGTTACTATTTGCTAAAAAATGATCTTATTGAAAAAAGAAAAGAAGTGAAAAGAGAAATGCCCCGTGGACCGACGGCAATACCACTGATCCGGTATTATATCCATTGTAAAGGATTTATTTAAGCGGGTAACTTCGCGGACCTGTCTACATCTATGTATATCTTCTTGTTAGCTTCTATTTTTTGTTGACGTACCAAGGCTTACCGCGATCGAGCATTTTGAACTGCAAGATTTTCTCAAGGGACACGGTAATGTGTCCGAAACAAGAAACGGTGTTCCGTTGAGGTAGGCCGGTAAAAAAACCACGTGAACGTAGGCCGGACGGAGATTAGCGACTGGATACCTGAGCTTTTTCAACCCTTTCTTCGCGCATCCTTTCAGCAATGGAAAGTATTCAGGGCCTTGGATTGTTTGCGCCCACAGTTTTTTAAGTGCCCTTAGAAGATTGTCCGCACCACGTAAGAACATCGGATAATCCTTCGTACCTTTGCCCCTGGACGTATATAAGTAAAAGCATTTCGGCGGGCAGCACGCGCTTTTTGTAATGCAATGGTAAAGGGTTGAGCTCGGAAAGAATTATGTGCCGAATGTTTTTCATTCGACGAAAAAAACGTTAAGCATCGAAACGAAGGACGTTGGTGGACAATTGCAATGGAAACTTCAATTCGAAGCTGGACTTGCCTTTTTTGTATTGGGAAAAAGTAGTAAAGGGTTGCGGGTGGAGAAATATGTTTTCTTCGACGATAGAAATAAATCCTACTTTCCCTCTGTTGTACAAACAGGCGATGACATAAAAAAAAGGAAAGGAAAGTAAAGAAAAAGAAAAAGAAAAAGAAAAAGAAAAAGAAAAAGAAAAAGAATTGCCGTGACACAATAAAATCATCTATCGGTGATGTAGAATGTTGCAGGTAGCTACACTTGCGCTCTGGCGATCCGATGCAGGGAGGTTTTTTCGGGATCATAAAAACTCGATAGGAAAGAAAATGCACTCCGCTCGCACCCTTCCCCTATGCACCGCACCGCGTACCTAATAGAATGGAAAAAAAACTCCCCTTCTCCGAACAGGTTGGTATCTATTGTGTAACGCGAGATCGATGTCGAACGTGAAAAAAAAAATTAAAACATCCCTCCCAGCAACAGGTGACCCTTTAACGCGAGGGGCTTTACAAACTTCCCCGGTGTAATCTCTTCTACCCTTTCGAACGTCCCACTGCCGTAACGCTTGCGCACGCAATTAGGCACAAGCTTATACACGTACATACTATACGTGTGCATACGTATGTATACGTCGCGTCGTCTGTACCTCCGTAAAAGAAACATGAACTCGTTGAAGAACTGTGCGGTTCATGAGTTTCGATCGTATCGAATTCATGATTTCACATACGTATCGAATGCAGCTGTTAACGGTGCGTGAAAGTTTTCGAAACAGTTTTGTGTACGTAATAAGATTTAGCAGAAAAACGTGAAGCTCGTTAAGGAGAGGCCCATATGTCGGAGTGTGCTGCTGGCCAACAATCGGGGAATGACGCTGTAGATCGATCGCTTCGACCCGACCGATGCGGATTTCAATTCTACCAAGGGGACTCTCCTTTTTTATGCACATTTTTCCGTCGGTCCCCGGTACTTTTCAGGGGTTCCCGGATGCACTGCATTAAAATGCATTCCTGGTGGCCACGTGTTGGGTCCTTTGTCGAGGCCTTTCATTTAAATGCTATTCCGGCATCGCGTTGCTCTCTTCATCGGAGTGATCTGCAAGAACCTGCGGTCTTTATGGAGAATGCGGGAAAAAGATGAAGAATACTTTTTCAGGGATCTTCGACACATCGCGTGCGCAGTTAGTAGACGTTGAAACTCGTTGCGTTTCCAAACGACACGCGTGTTAAAGGTAAGCTACACGTTTACTTGCAATCACCCGTGAGACATTCTTCTTATTAAATTAATCGTTCGTTTAGGCAGAATGTACCGGTGCGACCGAACTACGAAGCGAGAGGAAGTTTGCGCAGTATAGGACGGTGGATGAGTTACACATACATGTGCATGTACGCAGATCTATAGGTCTCCTAATCCTCGCTGACATCGCAGCACAGTTGAGTGTTGAGCGAGGAAGCCTTGCTGCAGCAAGGAATCACAAGGAAATTTACTGGCGGACACTTTGGCGTGTGCGCCGAGTTCCGTGTTCCCCCCGAGATTCTCGGGTATATGTATACGTAAAAATGGCTCTATAAATAGGGAAAGAGAGAGGCAGCTGAAGCGGAAAACGGAAATTACGGGGAAAGCACGCGCTCTTGGGGTCGGATCGAGTGTCGACGCAGCGTAACAAGATCACCGATGGGCGTTCGATTTTCTTTTTTGCGGATTTTCCAGCAGCTTCTTTGCATCACCATTCAAATTACTTTTGAATGTCCTTTGGATTCCGCAGAAATATGTATTGGGAATTTTCGAAGAATTCGTCCCAAAGAAATCAGTCCCTTTGCTTCTACATACAAGTGATCGTTTACGTGTGGCAATACTGACATTTTTCAAGAGGTACATGTACGTATACATACGCATGTACCCACATACCTGACGCGTAAAGGATGTTAAGTGTTTCTAACCCGAAGTAACTGATATCGAGTTAAAATTCGCAGATGTTGCATGTTCCGGGACGCGTTGAGGTCATTGCTGTAGAGTAGCATAGAGTACAGAGTACAGAGAACAGAGTACAGAGTATAGAGAACGATGGAACGCAGAAGAGGAAGGAAGAAAAAACGCAGCAGGCTTGGACGTTTGAAAAAGTGGGCAGAATTAACGCGTGCGCTCTGGCCACCCTGTGTCCACCCCTCTCGCCCTGTACCGGGAGGGTGCAGTAGCCCCATGCTCCGCCCTTTGAGGATCGACTTGCCCCTAGTCAGTCGATACAAAAAAAGCTTATAAATGAAAATGATCGGAGGTCCAAACAGAGCGCGCGGACTCCTCGTTTGGTGGAAACGAAATCCGATTACATGGTGGAATCAAAAATGATGCTCGAACGGGATTCTCCGTGATAAATCCGTTGGAACGAGCCGCGGATTACGCAATGTTTAGAAGGCGCGATTAGAGACCGGTCATTCTATCTGGGCGAGAGCGTTGGGATTTCGGTGCTTTCGTTTGCACTTTCGGGCAAAGGGGTTCCGAAGTGGTTCATTGTCTTTTTTAATTCGCCCCGGCAGACGTGTCCGGCAGCAGCTTTCCTGCTCCATAAATACGTTAGAAGGTTCCGTTATTAGGCCCGGTCAGTCATTAAGGTCGCAGACGCACCGGGGGTGTCTGGTTTTCCGTAATGTGGGGTGAAAATGCGATTCCGGCCTTTCTCACCCGACAATTGTCGCGGATGCTAGAGGACGGACGGCTGCAGCAGCGGTTTTCCAAAATCTCTCGGCCACTGGGGCCGGAATCTGGCTGGACAATGGTCACGTATGCTTCGATCTATAAATCTTGCATTGTCCGGCGCCGATGTTTAGTCGCCCGCATATTAACCCAGGGGTGAAAAGGCCGCGCACCCGGCATTGTTCAATAGTTGACCCCTCTCGTGGTACCATGACCCCCGGCTTTCTTATTTATCAAGTTACGAGTCGCACCGCTCGTAACCGATCCACAATTCTGTCCTGCTCCCTTCTTTCCTCGCGAGTTCACACCGTGACCGCGCGCCCCTCGCGAAAATCGCTCTACGATCTGAAAATCGGAACGTTTCAATTCGTTTCGCAGTCGCTTCGCAGTCGCTTCGCAGTCGCTTCGCAGTCGCTTCCCCAATTTCCAAGGGACTTGCGCCGAATCGGATACAGAAAGTTTGAAATTTCGAAGGTATACGTATCTATGGGATTTTTGGCCAATTTGGTCGGTAGAATTGTAGTCGTCGGAATGTTCAGGGGGTCGTTCTATCGGCGAGTAAAAAGGAAAGAAAAGAAATCTAGGAAGGAAATCGGAGATAGAGAGAAAGAAAGAGAGAGCAAGATCGGGACCTGGAAAACGATCATTGATCCCGACGACGAAGCACGAGCCGGGAGCTTGAAGGGAGCTTCGTTGCCCGAAGTATGTAATACGAGAAAAATCGGCAGATAAGTATGTACCAGGACAGGAAAAAATCTGTATCTAATGCTTCCATTCATCGACACCTTGCACTGGTAGAAAAAAGTGCGGGAAAAAAAAATGTTTTTCGCCTCGGATTTCAATCGATCCCCCTGTCGCGATAGAGGGGTGAGAGGAATTTTTTGTAAACCTGTTCCTTCCGCCTAATAATCTGCTTTTCCACGTTTTTTTTCCCGTGTTCTCGATTCACGTTTGCCCAGTAGGAATTTTTTGTTCCGTGGCTGACAGCCGACTAACGATCCCCCGAGTGTGTGTGTGCGCGCGCGTTTATTATAAGCGACGTAAGTCGCGCCACGCGTACGGAAAAAGCAGTTGGAGAGGAGAGAGAAAAAAGAAGGAAGTGAATAAGGAGGGTGTGAGAGAAAGAGGGAAGCCCGGCTTCCCGTTTTCCCGATTTACGGGGAGTTTACGGGGAGCATAAAAAGCCGGGGAGAATGGAAGAAAGGACGAGGGCTGGGAAAGGCGAGGGGGTCGAAAAAGAACGAACACGCGGACTTGTGGGTAGAGCGGGCACGGAGTGGATTCGGCCACTGAATATCGAGAGCCCTTCAATCCGTACGCAGCCACCGTACCCTCCGTTCCGAGCTGGGGTGAGGCAAGGGGGGTGCATCAGGGGAGAAAAAAAAATCCATTTCCAAGAGCAACTGCAACCGGCCGACTGACCGCCAAGTCGTCACTTAGGGGTCTCTTTCAGACGGTACCATTTTTTCCCTCCCTTTTTTTCCTCAACAAAATGCCTCGATGTCCGGCAAAGTGAGATTAATGTCCAAGCTGAAACTCCTGCAGCCTCCAGTTTCCTATATGGATCACGTTCTGGACATTTTCTGCCACGTTCGATGTTGCAATTCTTTGACAATTCTCAGTCTCGAGTAGCGTATTAAAATGATGGGTCCTCGGTAGTATCTACATACGTACGTACGTACGTGCGTACGTACGGCTCTCGTAAACTAGTGTAAAATAGCGCAACAGATCGTTAGCGAGTCCATCGTTGCCTAGGATGAATTATAATATATTTCAGAGTAGCGGCGCAACGGCGAGAAGAAATCGATGTCGATTATTGCGCTTCCCGGAAAGACGCTGCTCGAAGTAAGCTGTGTCGCGACAAGAAATACATATCACGATCGCCGCGAGATAGATTCGGGAGAAACGTGATGGTGCCTGCAGATGAACCGTAGGTAAGGGGTCAAGCTAGCACGAGCGTGGGTCAGCTGTCAGTTGTTTGTCCTTACAGAAGGCTGCCATTTGTGCGGTGCAGGCTGCGTTGCAGCCGCGAACGGCCGACCACCGATGCCCCTACGACATTCTCGCTCACCGTTCTGCTCTTTTCTATTCATTTCAACGAGCACTGGACCCCTGGACGGTTGTGTGGAACAAGGATTCGGGGCACGAGCCTTCGTTTCATTCATCTTTCCGTTCCTTTCCTTTAAAAACCCGGCGATTTCTTCAAAAAAAAGTATCGAGAAATAGCCAATGCAATATCATACAACTTGGATAGAACCGCGATCAGACGTAGTTGATTATGTATATTGTACTGACAGAATGTTAAATAATTGTGGAAGCAACATTGTTCATGATATACGTGTATAGTACGTCGCGTCATCACAGTAGTCTTCCGGGTGAATCTTTTATGGGATTTTACCCCCAAAAAATACCGATGACGTTCTGCTGTTTTTCGCTTAAAGATGACGAGGTAAACAGGCAATGTCTAAACACGATAACGACCAGCCATTGTTTCCTGGACTCTCGAGATTACCGTTTCACGGTTGCGGCTAATCCCGAGTGGAAAAATAATACCGCAGGCTGGTGAGGTACAGGAGGTATCCCAGACCATGCCAGATAAACCCCACTTTGTACCCTTCAAAATAGTACAATTATTGAATCGATCTTTATTTTTTTTGTATTTCTTTCTCAGCCCAAATGTGCACGTACGCCGGCACTTCTAATTTTCTTCCTTTTATAAATTCCAGGGGACGATCATTTGCCTAAAGGCCTAAAGTGTGAAGGATCGAAGAAGAAACGAAACGTTCAAGTGACTACAAAGTTTCCAGGAGTCCTCGTTTCAGCGATTAAAAAGCAAAATAACATTAGCGAAGTAGATGAGTCAGGGAAAGTTTAAAAACGACAGGAATCGTGGCAGGAATCGTGGCAGGAATCGTGGCAGGATCTTGATAACGAGCTCGTTTTGCTTTTTCGAGTTCGAGTTGTTGGCGGAGTACATAGCTCGTTAAAAGAATTCGTGTTAACATTCCTTTCGTCCCTTAATTATCTGGTAGGTCGTTGGGGAATCGACGTAATTTCCCGCAAAATTTCCGACAGTTTATTTAATATAAAATTGATTATTGTTTTAACATAAGTTCTCGACGGAGTGCAGCAACGTTACATTCAACGTGTATATTCATATAAACATATTTTCAACGCACGGAAGAACGAGGTTGTATTCGACACGCGGCGGCTGCAGGGTGGAGCGGAAAAATATTTTTCTGCCAAAATTTCGAGAGTCTCGAGGGGGGCGCGAAAGGGGTTACGGGCAGCTGTTTAAACGAGCTTCGACACACCCACGCCCAACAGGTAAGTGGATACACGTTGTCTAGCGTTCCAGTTGTTCCTCACTTTTGCATAATTTATGAGCCATAAAACTATTCTGTACATGTATTTTGGATATTCTGGATATTTTAGTATGCCTTTTCCAAATTTCACACATCTTTCGTCGATACGAATTCCAGGCTAAGATACAGAATGGCCGCATTCGAGGGAAAATAAGCGAATGGAGGGGTGGGGCACGTGTCTCGTAACCACCGCCCTTGCCAGTCATCGCGGATAAACAACAATGTAGGAACTCCCAGTAATGCACACGCGTCCGTTCCCCGATTTTCCTCTTCATTCGAGAAAACTGCCGGCCAAGCTTCATATTTTCCCTCTTCGTCGACGTCCCTGCGCGGAAAGCATTGGCATTGATTTACCTCCATGTACAATAAAATAACCGCGGACAAATGCTTACACTTATAAATGTTTCGAATTTCTAGCAAAAAGAGTGACAGTGCGAAGAAAAGAATCTTGGCCTCATAGCAGCCCTCGTAGGCTAATTGGTAGGAATAGTGTGACCGGAATTCTCGGAAGGATCGCCTGTGTTACAACTACAATCATCGAATGTTCATTAAGAGTTGGCGTAGGCAAAGACTGCAATGGAAAAAGGGTGTGTTACGGTACGGATTTTCGTCGTACGATAGAAAAAGTTCGTTGTAAATCCGTTGGACGTTGCCCACGGAAGGGATTGATTCGTATAATTTGAATGGTGCCCGTGGACGCGATTGACTTATTTTCCTGGAAAATAGCCCGGTGTTTCAGGTAGTCCTCGTCGGTGTCATAAATCCACTTTTCAATTATACAATAACTCATTACTTGATACCGAGAATTTCTGTCAGGCTGAATTTCCGCGGTCAACATTTTATATGACTCGTAGAAATGGGAAAACGGGGCAATAAAATAATGAAATAAAAACAGGAGGACGACGAAAGGGTCGCAGCGAGGATGACCAAACCTGGTCTTCTTTCGAAAACAATGGCTACTCGCGCGTATTATGAGCACCATCGTAGCAGCAATTTAGTGTGTCGTTGAACGGTGCTTTTGCTTTTTGATTCTTCTATTTCGCGGAAAAGAGTTGTTCGACGAAGGGGCGGAAACGTAATTTCTCCAACTTTTCGCTTCGGGCCAATTTGTCGGTCGCCACGCTTTTGTTATTACGTTATTATTAAAGCTTCGCTTAAGATCCACTAGACAGACGGCATACATTTATAGGTGTACACGGTTGAAAGTTGTGGGAGAGAAGCAAGGCATGGTAAAGGGTAGTAGGATATTGGGTATGACGGTGAGTGAAAAAAAGTGAGAGAGAAAGTTTCTCCAACGTTTAACCCCGTTAGCAAGCTAACAGTATACTCTCTGCGAGGCAAGGGCGACAATAAAAACTAGACTTTCGGCTCATAAATTTTGGAAAACGGTGACCCGGAATCCTGTAAAAGTGCGAGAAAATTGTGCACCGCTGCGTAATATCTGTCCCTTTTCGAGTTTCGAAGTAACGGGGTTTTCAGTATTTTTCCACGCGCCTTTTCGTCTATCCGGAAGCTAACGAGTTCGTTTCCTCGAATTTCGTGGAATTTCGTGGAATTTCGTGGAATTTCGTGGTATTTCAACGAATTTCGACCGTTGCGCTGTTACGATAATTGCTGCTTCATTTTAGTTCGTATCTGATATGGACTAGAATACTATATGTGTATATCGATAAATATTACATCACATTATATGTGTATATAGAATAATATATTTAATATGTAATATTGTAGTTGACAAATATTTCCGATCGCGAACACGTAATTAACTCGGGATGTTTGTCTGAATTTTCGAATGATTGGAAAAGCAGGGTGATGCACGATACTCGTGTATTCAATGGCAATCTCGCTAATTGGATTTCGTGGATAAAATCATAAGCGACAAAACATTTTCCCAATTGACTTTTCAATCGAATTATTGTCGCCTCGTAAAGTGTTGCGGTTTTTTCATGACCCGAGCATCGAAAATCCAATTATCTTCACCTTCGACCGCGTTGTAAAAAATAATCTCACTTTCCTGGAAACGGGTGCAGTTAGACCTGCGGCCCTTTGTCTTCTTACACGCACTATGGGGCGAACATACGGCTCTGGCCACGGAACTTCCATTGTTTTAACAAATTTCTATAAAACTTTAAGTCTTTTCTTACCTCGCCCTTTCACGTGTTCCTGGAATTCGAAACCTTTTAAACGCATAAAGTCACTTTGCTTAGTACTTGAACCTATTATTTTCGCTTCCAATAGTTTATGAGTTTACCGTTTCTACAAATCTTTTGAAACAATAATAATGCTTACTGTTAGCGGTGCTAGGTTCTTTCATAACGTCGGTATTCTTTGACGCTAATTGTAAGACGAATAAGTAGAAGAATAATAATGCAACATACGGAAGAATTATTCAGGTGTTGGAGAATGAACGAAGAGAGAAATGTAGAAGAATGTAAAAATGTAAACAAGTATGGTTTGGTACATCTGGAGCAGTATCCATGGCTCGACTCTAGGCATGCTCGAATGGATATTGCTATGGGTTCACTTTTGGCCTGGTTAGAAGGTGGTAGGCTAATAGTGTTATTTATTGCCACGACGATTTTCGCCAGTGCAGTCCAAGGGGACATTTGCGTACACTCGGTTTTCGTCATATTTACGACAAAGTGCGTGGCATGCCCGGCCTGGAAAGAACAATGAGTCCAAGGTCTCGTCGCAAAGGGGTACAGAAGAATATAAAAGCGTCCGATTCTTTGACTTTTCTTCGAGCAGGAAAAATGTCGAAAATATAATTATTTATTGCATTCTTACGTTGAATTTCTAGGGCCCCGTAAAAGGCATCGCGACAGGGAACTTCGTTAGAGGATGTAAAACTGGGCTATGGGACAATGGACGCCTTAAAATCTTGGGACTTTGGCAAACTTGGATTTTTCTCATCAATTTATTGCCACGCAGTTTCGAGGGGAGTGTTATAGTCGGGCGTAAAACGGATAAGAGTTTACAGAGGCCCATGCTGTTGTTTTTCTGCCTTGGAAAAGCAAGGTCTACGAAGGGTTACCGTACGTTCTCCAGCAGACACGAAACAGCAAAACAGTTAGAACATTCATACGTCCCCCTTTTTTCGCTTAGCGAAGATTGTAACTGTAAAAGCGTCGTAAACGTGGAGCGGGAACGGTGGCGTTTTCCGGAAAAGCAGATTAGAAGCAAAGGGTTGAATGGAACTTTTTGATGCGGCCTTTACGGCTTTAAGATTTTTTCCTCCCCCGCCCAACGTGTAAAGGGTTAAAGGACGATTTATAGCGTTCCTTGTGTACCTGTTCGCCGAAGGTAGGCGTTTACTCTGGAAAACCTTCGAGGACGCGCTTTGCGTGCTACTAGACACGGAGCATGACGAATTGGACAATTTTATACCAACTTTCATCCATCCTTCTTTGCCATTCCATTTATTTTTATTTTTCTTCTTACTTTTCTTCTTATTTTTCTTCTTATTTTTCTTCCTATTTTTCTTCCTATTTTTCTCCCTACTTTTCTTCCTATTTTTCTCCCTATTTTTCTTCCTATTTTTCGTTCCATAAAATAGCAAAGATTAGCAAAGATAGGCATTAGGTTAAAGCGGAAAAAGTTTGTTCCCCCTATTTTCTGTCGGGCTCAACTAATGGTTTCGCTGGATGTTTTCACGAGGCACGGGAAGGTAAAGGGTGCGATCTCTCTAATTGTAAGAAGAGGAATGAAGGAAAAAGAAGAGGGTGCGCTCGCGTGTCGATGCACTTTTATCGATGCTGTTTCTCTCGCCGAACTTGAAATCGCTCACGCTAATCAGTGGTTCCGCTGTTTAGAAACTTCGAAACACCCCCTTGGGCAATGACCGTGCGAAATGTTACGAAGCCAATTCCATATACGGTAAGGAAAAATGCGAGAAAAAATAGAACGCGCTCGATGGAGATGGAAAAGGAAAGAGAAATGGGGAGATTAATTGGCAAGCACGAAGAAATGTGTTTCGGTATAAGTTGCTATATAAGAGCAGAGACAAACATTTGATACGGACAGATTATCGCGGTACGCCTGGTGGGGAAAATATGATAATTGGAAAGGGTTGAGAAAGGAAAGAGTGGGCCGTGGTACGGGGTGGGGGTGTGCAAAAAGTTGGGAAACCATAGGATTCGCAGAAGCCATAGTAAGGCGAAGGGTGGGGTATTGAAAAAGATGTATGAATCCGGACGATGGCCTGGCTGCGATTGGACAAGCCGTTTCGTCAAAGGGAGAGGGTAGCTGCCCCTTCGGCACGATCCACAAATAAGCCGGTATTCCATTTTGGGACTTAGGAGTTTGTCAGTCAACCTCGGGCATTCACAAGGAACTGGAGGTCGAGTAGAGAATCCACGTTCACTTGTCACGTACGTTATCTTCGCGTACAACTTATCGCTGAATCTGTGTAGTTCCCTTTCTCTGCGATACTGTTCGATTTGGAGGAGACACCGGGGCTCGTGTGAAGTTAGTGTTACAAGTGTGCAAGCTACTGGATCCACTCGAACACGTTGTTCAGGGAATTAGAGGGATCTGGAGGGAGCTGAAGGAAGCTGGAGACCCCGAGATCAAGGTTCGTTCGTTATCGTTAATATGATTATTCGTTTACTGTGAATGAACGTATATATCCGACACGAACGTAAATATGGGTCCGACGATCAACATAGATTCGTCGGAGACGAGAAGGAAGAAAAACCTCGGAGGAATTTCAACGGTCGGATTATTAGTTTTCGGAGGATCGCCGGTCCAGGGCGAGCCACCTTTCTATCCAATTTTTCATTTGATCCATGCATTTTTTACGCCGCTCGTTTGTTCCAACGGATCAAATAAAACGTTCAATTTCTGATGCGCGCGCGCGCGCGCGTGTTTGAATGAATGTACGGATTTGTAACGACGTTGGTTTTCAGTTTCTTTCCAAGTCCTTTCCGAGAATCGTCGACTTTCCGGTCGAAGTACACGCGTCAGTCGAAATTGGCCGTTGTTTAGTTTGCGTGTTTCGAAAAGTGTGGATATACAGCAATGACATCGTGTACGGGATCGGGAGAAACAAACACGGAGAAAATTCAACATGTCGGGAGAAACAAGGATATCCGAGAAACAAATGTTAAATGCTTTCCCGTGAATTTGCTTGCAATTCTTCCTGCTTTCTTTTCTTTCCTTCATTCACTTTTATTCCTTTTTACTCCTTTTTATTCCTTTTTATTCCTTTTTATTCCTTTTTATTCCTTTTTATTCCTTTTTATTCATTTTCATTCGTTTTGATTCATTTTGCTACATTTCGATTCGTCCTTATTCATTTTTACCTTGATCAACAGAGGTTGAGAGAGTCGCGAAATTCGCTGCGATGAGCGCCGACTTACCTGAGTCGCCATAACGTCGGTACTCGCGGCTACCGCGGTCATTAAATGCTCTTGCAATTATACTCTCGTCGTGCTGATATTCTCATCAACTGCTCTATAGCAGTACGTATTGCGTTCCAGTAGGATCAAAATACAGCATTATAGAAAATAAACGTTGCATAAAGATCTAGCCTGCTATAGCTTGACAAATTTCACTTTCAATCTGGCATTTCTAGTCTCGAATTTGATAACATAATAAATAACTGCCATCGGCTCTATGCAGGTCGCAGGTACAGTTTTCTTCGAATAAATTCGCATTACGGCTTTTGGTCACCAGTACACTAGCTACTCATTTCGTTTACTTCGCAACTCGTGTTCATTGTTTATCGCTGCTTTTAACTTTTATTTATACCTATTAACCGTATGAATACGTATTTATATGTACACCTAATTAGGGTACATGTACCGAAATATCTCCAATTTCCTATGATATCGCCGCTTTTTCGCCTAGATCTGTAAATCCACTACGTTCTCGAGCAAGTATTCTCCCCGACCCTTTGCTATAGGTTTTTCTATTTATTGTTGTGATTGTGCTTGGAATTTCGAAAGGTTCTCTTCCCTCGACCTTTGCCAAAGTCTTTTTTCTCCTTGTTCAAGCGAGCACGAAGGAGTTTGCCTTAATCGACTTGTAAACGTCCTTACTATGGTATGCGACCGTTTGTGCGTTGCCAAAGAGTTTCGCAGCAAGAGGTTGACGCGGAATTCCTCGAACTTGTAACACCAAACTATTCCAAGTTTGCGCAGTATCCTAGGAATAATCAAGGTCCTATCGTTGATGAAATTGGCATCGCGGATTTCGTATCGACATTGGAACTTTTACAGGCGGGACAAGTACACTTTTCTATACACTATAATTACCTGTTGGACTTACCCACCTTTAAATAGGATAACCTCGTTCCTACAAGGGTTGTTTGTTTCCTGCTGATTTCGAACTCGGCCACAGAACTCGTAGAATGAATTGTCTGGACGGTCCGAATCTTATTTATGGCCATCGTTTCACGAGGTAAACGGACAAAGAGATTTTTGGCAGAAGTCAAAGCGGAATCACCCGACCCGATCCGATCCGGCCTGGTCTGGTCTGGTCTGGCCTGGTCTGGTCTGGTCGACAAACTTTTCGAGCATGCTCCACTTGAATAATTGAGGAGACCTTATACATGGGACCGTTCCGCTTGCCGCTAGTAAATCGCTAGTAAATCGCTAGTAAATCGCTAGTAAATCGCTGGTGCACCAATAAATCCCGATAGTTTATTAGACGACGATACATAGTCCGTACGGTTAGTATGATAGCACGATTAATTATATTAAGCGCGAGGATAACATTAATTTTGGGTAATTCCATACATTAGTGGGTCGGACCTTGGGATCGCTAAACGACATCGGTCCGGGATCGAAACAATTAGGTACATTATTGTTGCCACGCTTCGAATAAATTAGCCCGATTATTTGTACACCGGGAAGCGTTTGTTCTTGTAACACGTTCAAGGTAAAAGGACAATACGGGCAACAGGCGAACACAGCGAAATAATTTTACCGAGAATTTGCTTTAGAATAGGCGAAGGCTGTTTACCGTTTTCCTACCTTTTTTCTACCCTTTTTCGCGGAATTTTATACAATTGTCACAAATGCCAACCCTTTCCGTCAACAACCCTTTCCGACCGCTTGGCACGGAAGAATCGATCCAAGTTTAACCCTTTCTCTTCTCTCTTTATTCTATTGAAACTCCTTAGCCGCGATCGTGGGACATTTGCATCTGCTCTATCTGGTCTATGCGTACGAATGCACATTAAAAACTCATGTTTTCTCTTCTCTACTACTTGGAGCAACGTTTCGACTTTGCTGAAAATCCGACGGCAAGAGACATTCTCGCACTCGGACATTCTCCTCAGATCAATTTCATAGCTTCTTATTTTCTTTTATAAACAGGATTTCAAGATGCGAGGGAATTGGGACACGGCAGAACCTTTGGTACACACGCCGAATCATCAACGGGAGCAACAGCAACGAACCATTGCTGAAGAGCACCACCATCCCCTCCATTCGCCAACCACGCCCGCCTGGGGTATCACCGATAGAATCGTGGTGAGTAATCGTTTCAACCCCTCGCCGATCGAATCTTCTTTCGTTCTCCCTTCCACCCTCTCTTTTAACTTATTCACTCCTCTCACTTCTTCTCCTCGTCCACCCTCTCTTTCCCTTTTTTTTCATCCCCCAATCGCGCTCCGCTATTCCTTCCCCTTCCGCGATCGACAAAATGTCGTTTCACTTAGCCCGATGGACCCAGCTAACTCTTCGTAGCTTTAGTTTCACAACTTTCTATAATCCCGCGCCCTCGCTTTCGTCTATCCTTTCTTTCCCCTTCTGATTATTAATCCGGAAACTTGTCGAGTCCCCACGGAATTCATATTCCACACGTAAATCCAATGTAACGTTTGTGCGATCATTCATTCATTTGCAGAAGGAGGAGCCACTGGAAGACAAGAATAACGATTCCGGCGTATCACCTGATCACTACACGAGCAATTCTGCTTCGCCGAGGAGCAGACGATCATCGTCCACCGTAAACTGCAGTCTGTCTCCAGGAAGCGCGACCTCGCAAGATTCCAACAATATGCAGTGCAGCACATACGACTACAGTCCACAGACGATGTTCGAATACACGAGGCATCACGCGATGGACGATCATCGGGCGGATCAAGCAATGGACGTTGTTTCGAGCACGGTGAAATCGTCCGGCGAAGATGTCGAGCTTGGACAGGACACTTTGCAATGTCCTATCTGTGCCTTCACCACGATAAATAGGTATATATAAGTTTCGTTACTCCGAACAAGCAACTTGGCGACGTGTTGTCGAGCGTTATTCAGAGGAAAATATTTCTTTCCGGCAGGATCAACTTTACGGACCACTTGACGATTCATTGTTCGACAAAGTGCGATACGTCAGAATTTGTGAAAACGGTTCTGAATCAGCTCGCGACTTCCGGATCTCTGGCAGACGAGAACATATCATCCCCCACTCAAGGTGAACGATCCGAGCACGAGTCGGAAGAAGCGGACGAACCGGGGCTTAGAGTCCCGCGAGTTAACTCTCAGGGCAAAGTGAAAACATTCAGGTGCAAACAATGTAATTTCGTGGCTATCACGAAGCTTGAGTTCTGGGAGCACAGTCGAGGTCACATCAAGGCTGAAAAACTTTTGACTTGCCCGAAGTGTCCGTTTGTGACCGAGTACAAGCATCACTTGGAGTATCATCTTCGAAACCACTTTGGTTCTAAACCGTTCAAGTGCGACAAATGTTCATACTCGTGTGTGAACAAATCGATGCTGAACAGCCATCTGAAATCTCACTCGAACGTGTATCAGTACAGGTGTGCGAACTGCTCGTACGCCACCAAGTACTGCCACTCGTTGAAGCTCCACCTGAGGAAGTATTCCCATCAGCCGGCGATGGTGTTGAACGCAGATGGGTCGCCGAATCCGTTGCCGATCATCGACGTCTATGGAACTCGACGTGGACCGAAACAGAAGCCGGCCAAGAGCCAAGAAGACGCCTGCCCTATGAACAATATGCCGTCGAATAATAACCTTCAGGTTCCGTTGTCCTCGCCTCAGCTCGTCGTTTCCTCCCAAATGTCCCCGGTCGGCCAACGTCTTCCGGTTAATCCAATGAACGGCTTAAATGCCATGAACGGAGTTGCACAAAGTCAGCCCGGGATCACGTTCCCTTACAGTCAAATATTTACTGCTTTTCCTCTGTCCAATTTCCCTGTTTCCGAGGACAATAATCCTGAGAAACAGTTGGACCGAATGAAGTCTAACACACTGATCAACTACCTCAAGGCTATGGATTGTGAGAGGATGTCCGTTGACATGCCGCAGGATCTCGCGATGAGGTGTTTCAGTGAAAGCAAGTCGCCTAGTGGCATGTCCAACGGACTATCCGATAACGATGTTTCTAAGATAAACCAAGTTCCTTCTACGCCTGCTACGAAGAGTCACGATCAGTGTCTAGACTCTAAAGCGACCCCCTTGGATCTTAGTAAGCCCGACGTTACTAACAATACTGAAAAATCTGTCACGAGTTCTCCGAGAGCAACCGGCACCAGTAGACGTAAGGGAAGGGCGGTAAAATTGGATCGAAGAGTGGTCGAAGAGGACACGGACGAGGAGCAGGATCAGGATCAGGTGAACGAGCAGCAGCAAATGGAAACGGAAGACAACCTTCAGCCTTCAGGTGTCGGTAGCCCTGGTTCTCGCGAGGCCAAGGATGCCAGCGATCGCAACTTGGGTGTAAGCAACGAGTTCACCTGTCAGTACTGCGAGATCGCTTTCGGTAACGTCGTGATGTACACGGTACATATGGGCTACCACGGCTACAAGGATCCCTACACGTGCAATATGTGCGGTCATCAATCCACGGATAAGGTGTCCTTCTTCCTGCACATCGCTAGGTCGAAGCATTCGTAGGTATTCAGAGGAACCGTTCTGCCTTGGCATTTCTTCGGTGCTTGTACTTGTATGCTTGATTTAATAGAGCTCGACGAAGTGGTCGAGCGTATTTTCCCTTGCCCCTTTAAGCGATATACAATGGCGGATCCATGGAGCTAAGGACAAACACAGTTTCGACAATGAACTGTAGGGTTTTTTTTTTTGGATCAGGCGGATAAACGTTTTTTTATGATAATATTGTTGGTTTTATCGCTTAAAGGAAGAGGGACACTCAGATACCTTTTTGATACGTAAAGACTGCTACGAATACCTCAAACAAATGTACAAATTAGTACATAGGCGTACATATAGATTGGTACTATATATGTATATTATATTTTGATAGAGACAAACGTTCTTTATTCTACACGTATACAATTGTCGAAAATCTCGGCTGAACGTACCGAACGAAAGTTTAATGTCCGCCGAACAGATTTGCTGGGACGAGAATCGACACTTTTAATAGGTAAACAGCAAGAGCTGGGCAAAGTAACTCGTGAAACTGAATATTTTTCCATTGATTTTTATAGAATTTTCTATACATTGTACGAGGACAAGGGTTGGTTTACTCAGTTCTGGATGTTCCTATGATGAAACGTATTGGAAGATAGTTACACTTTATTAAGGATTCTCGTCCCAGAAAATAGCTGCATCAGTTTATAATTAAAAGAGTGTAATCGATACCATTAGGTTTAAGGTAAACGTCAATTAAAAACTGATGCAACATATACGCGACCATTGAAATGAAATTAAGGAGGAGGCGAGGTTATAGATTGCCGAGGGATTCGAGTATTTACGATCAAAATTTCTCAATTCTAGTCAAAAAAGCACCGAGTGGGCGCTGTGAGTATTGGTGGTCTCGGTCTCGGTGTGCAATTTAATAATCGTATAGGAATTGGCTGTTGTGTCTGGAAGCACGAAATCGAATGTATGTTCTCGGTGCTCGTTTTCCTTCGTTCATTATTCCGAAGCAGTGGAAGAGGCTGAATGGAATCAGTTTTTCTTTTTTTTTTCTTTTCGCCTTGACGATCGTCTTAATTTTTTTCATTTTTCTTCCTATTTTCCATTTGTTTTTCATTTTTTTCATTTTTTTCATTTTCTTCACGGAAGTATATTTTAGGTTGATTTACATTGAACTCAGTTTTACGAAACAATTTGAGTTTTATATTTTCCTCCATATTAATCAGAATATTGACGAGAAGTGGCTAACGTTAAAGTAGACTACAGTTTCTTTTTTTTCTTACAAAATTTACCATTTTTTGTTTTAATTGCAATGTACTTCGTTTGTTCTTTTATTCGCAACGAAGACGTACGATCACGTTATCTTTCTTATTGGAATACTTCTTTAACGTTGACCGTGAGTCTTATTCAGTTTACCACTTTGAGTTTGTACATTCTTTTAGCAAAGAAGAATCCACGATAGATTCATCGATGTTCACTGGGGTGAAGGGAAACATGGCAATGAATAGGAGTGCCGGGAGTTTGCCTCTATTGAAAAAGTTTGTCGATTTATATAAAGAATATATACATTTATATATAAATGCCTATATTTTTTAATACGAGAGATTCTACTGTCTGAGAATAATCCATTGAAGGGGTTAACACGTAGGGATCATTCTTTTTTTTTTCTCTTTTGCCCACTGACGTTCGCAGATGGGCAATATGTCCACAGTTTCATCGAGAATTATTTCTGAATTTAAGACCGAGAAAAAGTAGAATCTAAGAGTTTTGTTTACTTGTTAAGTATGCTTGGTCGTACTCGTAGTAATACTACAGGACGCGGTCTTTTTCTTTTTCGTCCGTGTTACGACTATTTCCGTTCTTGGGTAAATTTCGTTTTGCTTTTTTTGTTGTTTCTTGAAAGTCAGGGGTATAGCAGATCAAGTGCGTCCATTCATTTTGTTCTTAAACTTGTTTCCGACCATCGTGCGAATCGACCAAGAAATCTGGTTCCTACTCTAACAAAGATTAATTTAAGTAACGTAAATGCTCCGACATTCCTCCTTGTAATATGTAATCGCAAATACATAAGTTATTTATCTAAAACATTTGTGCACGTTATTCGTTTCCCATCCTTTGTATCCTGCTGCAGTTGCTATAATCGACTGCGACAATCGCGCAAGTCGGGAAAGGCTGTCCATGTCGAGTGTACTTCACGCGCAAGCCTAAGCACAACTTCGATTGATACCGTATCGAAACAAATAATGGCCGAGTCGTTAGAATTTTTGGACGGCTTCCTTTGACAGTGATTGGAAAATCGGGGGTGCCGAGTCTCTCTTATTTGGAGCGCGATAATGACCTCAACTGAAAATGAAAATCAAGTTGCGTGGACGCCCGATCTGTTCGGTCCAATATTTAAGAAAAATAGTGCCAGCTTGCGGGAGGTTAGTACCATTCTCTTTTCTTTCGTGCCATTATTTTCATATCTTAGGAGGATAAATCAATAGTTGTTGAACACACATCGGGACGACAAATGTACACGAATTATGGCAACGTTTGTCCCTGACGAATTAATATACGAGAAGGACTTATCGAAGAAGAACTTTCGAAAATTTAATGCCGTATTGGGCTTGATCAATATGAGCCGAATCTTCAGTATTTGTCAGAAATATGCAAGCGCGGAGAATGGTGGTAGTCACGCTTTGTTCACCTTGCTCAATAACTACACCGACGCGATAATAGAAGAAGTATATATCACGCACGGAGACGTGTTGAAATTCACTCGTACGTGTGTTAACTCGCATTGGCATTATAAATTAAGGAATAGCATTTAATTAATAGTACTGGGTAGAAGTGTTCTTGTGTTTTCGTATGCAGAAGATAGTTTGCTGATCATGTGGAGGGTAAACAGGAATGAATTTTTCTCGAGAACGATATACAACGTGATTTTATGCGCACAAAAAATTCAGGAAACTATTGCCAATCTCAAATGCAAGACACCAATTTCCAGAGGTACGATAACGAGGTTTAGCTTCATATCATTTCATTGCATCTAGCTATTGAACTTTAATGTTAACACATTCGCGATCGGCCGTGGATGGATGCTGCGTAGAATTTCGAAAAGTCTACAGCTGAATACTGCAAGGATAATGGATTCGCTGTTCAAATTTAATGAATTTCGTTATTCTCAAACGCACAATGATCATTGCAAATAAAAAAACGACATCGCAACGAAACGTAACCGGCATCAGCTGCGGCTTTTGAAAAAGATGTAGGACCGCAGACGGGATACAAGAATAGAGTACCCAGTTCCATTTCCATGCAAGCACCAAGGGATGTCAAACAGCAGTACAAAACACGAGTACAATTAGATGAGTTCTATCCAATACAAAATTTTGTTCAATTCATAGGCGGGCCGAGATAACAATTTTTAAAATTTTTGTCGGTAACGATATGTCGATAACTGGACTAGTGGCGCCATCTCGCGTTTGCGGCTTTTTTCGCAGTTTGCCGCCCCGCCGAAACCGAATGCCTGGATTACATCGTTAATACAAACAATTGCGTTTTTCTCGACTTCTACTGCGTATTTTTTATCCGGACTTGTTTTAAATTAAAGCTACTAACCATAGCTATACCCTACAACAGTTGCAACAATGTGGCATGTGTGGTTTAATAGTTATTAACAATTGAATTATCGGCAAAAAAGTACCCGAGGTCGTTTCAATTATCTCGACTCCCGATGGTTATTTTTTAATAAATTGGATCTCAAATGAAAGGGAAGAGGATGAGCTACACGAGAAAAAATACCCCGTTGATGTAACTATATGCAGTTGGCCGTGATAACAATTTTAGTTGTTTAATCGTTTACTGCTAGCTTTAATTTAGTTCCCCTGATTGTTGTAGCTCGTCGGCAAGTCAAAGTAATCGCATTTGTTTATAATTTCTTTAAACAAATGTACTCATTTCGAGTTCTACTGTACTCGTCTCGAATCCAGGAACACTCTGCTTCACATTTCGAAAGGGCTTCGTGTATAGTTTCGGTGCAATTTTCAAACGAATTGTTAAATTGTTTATAAAAAATAATCTGCGCATAGTGCACTTGTAAATAATTTATTGGTGTGTAGCAGCATCTTTTATCTTCATGTTGAGCATTCGAACATTAATCTAGCGCATCCAGAAGCCGAGATAATTGCAGTGACCCGGAGTGCATCTTTGCCGAATATTCAATTGTTAATAACTATTAAACCACACATACCACATTGTTGAAACTGTTATAGGGTATAGCTATGGTTAGTAGCTTTAATTTAAAACAAGTCCGGATAATAAATGCGGACTAGAAGCCGAGAAAAACGCAATTGTTTAAATTAACGATGTAATCCACGAATTCGGTTTCGGCGGTGCGGCAAACTGCGAAAAAAGCCGCAAACGCGAGATGGCGCCACTTGGCTGATTATCGACTGTCTGTGGAGGACCCGTGTAGTGTTACCATTTCCATGTCATTCGCATCGTTACCATAACATTATAAGGACTGACGGGCCACGTTTTTGTTTTTCGCATAAAATATAAAATTTATTTTCTCGGCTTATAAAGGTTATTTTTTAATAAATGTGTTGGCGAATAAAAGAATAAGCAACTCATCTGTAATAGTCTCGACCTTATGCAAACTTTATGGAAATTTTATGCATTTGCTCGCAATTTTGATTACTACAATGCGAAAGTGAAAGAAATTACTGTTTACAGAAATAAACAGATTAAACTGTATGAAAAGAGATTTAGAGGAGTATTAAATATAAATATATCGAAAGAATGTTGATACTTACGACAATGGAAACTTGAAGAATTTGTTAGGAAATCCAAATTAATTTGGTGTTACGACAATGCATCCTTGCAACCTTGCAAGGACGTTCCCACGCGTATTGGTTACGCAGCTGCACGAATAGCGTACGCATTTCTAGGAAGTAATATGGTTCACTGGGCCAATTTTCATTCATGTTGTTGACGAAACTTGAAATAGCTGTAACTCCGCTCAGAATGATCGGATTGAGTTGGAGAAAAAAGCAAATTAATCAGCGCGATCTCCCGTGTGTTCTTAATTGCGTAAAGTGTTTAGAATATTCACTCTATTGGAAATATTTAACATGTTTCTTCGTAAAAGAAATGGCAACACATACCCTACCGGCTGTGGACGGACAAGACGCTTTAGTTAATATCTTTTGTTGCTCGCATGAAAACGGTAACGGTTTTCGGAACGTGAGAAATTCGGCCGACTGTTCTTTTCTTATATGTCGTCTGTGTTAGGACTGCGTTGGCGGTGTTTGGCTGCAGGATTGTGTTAGCGGTCCCAATTGTGTTAATAGTAGATATCGCGGTCTCCGCGGGCGAAGTAATGTTTTCTGTAATCGGCAACGACAGCGCGAGAAACTTTGTGATTGCCGGTGAGCCGATCGACGATCTTAAATTTGCCAGAAGAATCTGTTTAGCCGGTGATCTCGTACTGTCTTCGAGTGCCTGGGGCCACTGTGCTCCAAACCAATACGAGTATGTTATCAAGGATGCGAAAAACATTAAGGTGCGAACGGCACGGCAATGGTGGAAATATCGAATTCTGGCGATTCCTCTTTTATTGGTATTTTGTTCCACTGCAAAGTAGATCATTAAAGTGCTTGCACCGCCGGCAGAACCGCAGAGACCAAGCACTTCTACGGATGGGGAGTCTTCACTGTTGCAACGCCGAATGACAAGCTTTTCTCACACACCATCGGAATTGTCAATGCATTCTGATTTATCTGCAGATGACGAGAATCACGCTGTACATGTTCAGAGTAAGCGTTTTCATTCTGCAACGAAATAGCGTAGAAATGGACGAATTGATACGAAGATGTTTTTCGCAGCAAGAGTCTCTTTACTCGACGCGCTGCGACGACGTATCGGCGCACACTTGAGGACCTATATGACAAAACCGATTCTTATGCAGGTACGTTTGCAGATGTTCGATGAACGATCTGCCTACATAGAGCCACGATTTCAGATTGAAGACGATCAACCGTCAAATTACTTGACGGAGGTCAGACTAGTTACTATGGTTTCTGTTAGCATAATTCGAACTAAATGCACCACATACGAGCTGATTTCTTTGGTGGATCAACTGTATAAAGTTATTCAAACGTACGGTCATAGATATAAGTCATAGATATATATATATATGTGAATATCTATTTGTTTGGAATCGTCTCACAGTATAGTTGAGAAATATTTCGGATACATCAGCACGGTGAATTTGTACGAAAGAGATATTTCGTTTTACATCCTGTATGGAATTAACGGATACAGTGACGAAAGAAATGATGGCAATTCGAAAAATGGGATACTGTCGGCGTCGCAGATAATGTCCGAAGCAAAACGAACTATCGGAGTAAAGACTGTTTTAATTGGAATTACGACTGGTATATCCTATTTAACGGTTCAAGTTCAAATCTATACGAGCAGTCTTTAAGTGCTGAAATGAATATTGAAGGTTTCTTAACTGGACCACAGGTTTGGCATTTTGCGGGATTGTCGGCCACATCGTTAGAAGACACTATATGGTTTTCGGTCCATCTACCAGCAAGTCGATTTCATTGATGATGATTTCCTTCGACAAGGTCTGTTGCACGCACGTACAAATGGTTCAGATTTTGCTGGAACTTTTATCGAGCTGTGCAAATATTTCTGCCAGATATTTTGCGACTACGACACTGTTTTGAATAGTTTTATGAAAGCTGAAAAGTTCTCTTCACGAGGAATAAAAGTACTGAAAAAGTTCGGAAAGTGCCATGTTTATGAGTACACGGATACGCACTCGTAAGGATTTCACTATGAAGCAAAGATCGTATACAATACGTGCGAAATTGTGTCCAACGTTTGAACGTTTTTCAGCAACTACGAAGCACTGTCCAACTTGGAGTACAGCTACCCCATTCTAGGGCGTTTTCAAGAAATCGAATATTTCAAGGATATTTTGGACGACATCGGAGTGCTCGGACGAATTTATGCTGGCTTACTTATAGAGGTTCCGGCTGAAATAGAGAAATATTTGAATCGGCCGAAACGGGATCAGAAAGGAATTGAAAATATTTCAAATATATTTATAGGGTTGCGAAAGATCTGGAAAATCGAGGATTCTCGATGCTTTAGTGACGATTGTTCGGAACAGGCAAATAAAGCTCGCTCAATTGTCTTTGCGCTCGTCCCATTTCGAGAAATCGTATGCTGTATTGTACGATTTGTTCCTCCAAGTACGTAAAGCACTGTTTCCCAATTATTATCCAGCTAGATTCGTCATTCCTTGTGGCCAGATTTTCGATGCTGTAGGATGCACAAGTATCACTGATCGCGAAAGAGTTCTTATAAATAAATTAACCGACGTTCTGGATGCGAAAGATTTCTGCTACCTGAACACCATCATGAGAGTCCAGTTTCCCCTTTCGGACGAGTACTGTCAGGACACCGATTGGAAACGACACGAAAAGACTATACAGACCTTCGAATTAATATTGGCAAAGGTTGTAGTACGGCAGTTGGCTAATCTCGTTCATTATTCCGCAAGTGTTACCCAAGTCGAATGGGCGTTTAGGTTGCCGGACGCGTGTGTATCCTTCTGGACGATGCGCAACACATGGATCTCCTTTCGTGGCAGTTTCTATCGTCCGCCATGAACAACGACAACGTGATTCTAGTTTTGACGATGCTGGAACCAGTTTCTTGGGACAATATGACTAAAATCGAGGCAGCAATTTTTCAAGACAAAAGATTGATGAACAGAACACTGCAGGGTTTAGATGCTAAACATCTTGTAGCGTTTTCGTGTCAGTTTTTGAACGTGGTTGCCGTTCCGAAAGGTCTCGAAAGGTGAATATTTCATACATATTTGGACATATTTCCTTCGTTCTCTATAGTAGCGCGATCGTTCCGGTAACTTTGCTCGCTTAGAATCCTTCAAGAGCGCAGCAAAAGTTCAATTGGCTGGTGCGAAGCGTTTCTGATGTCCGCCTTGCAAGTAGAAGCGCTAAAAGTCGTGACGATCGCACCTATGGACGTGGCTCGTTACGATCTCGTTTTCCCGGATAAATCGTTGCTCGCGAAAATTCCTGCCCTCCTGACACCCGAAGAGCTAGCACCACCTTTACACTGGATGCAAATGAGCGCGTTGGACGTGTGCATAGCATCGGACCAGTCGCGGGGTGTTGTTGAGATCAATCGCGATGTCACGGGTGATTACACATTTGTACGATTCATTTGTAGTATGAAATTGTTGTAACGATTTCGTATTGCAGGCTTAAGGATCGACATATATAATCGTATGAATGCCTACGAGCAAGATTTTGTCAAGTGTGCAGCCACTTTGGGTGACATTTTCTTTCGTAATACGATTGACAACGTGATGCCCAATTCTACACCAGTCTATACAACGAAAGGAAAGTATAGAAAATTTTCACGGGCTTGTACGATCATTCAGTGGTATTTTGTCGCCTCAGCTGTGGAACAGATGATAAGGTTGAGGATCTTGGAATGCGCTATGATTCAGAGGAAAAATTTTCATTCGGACGATGCTCTATTATACGTGCCCACGAACCGAAGAACGTTCAGCAATATGCATCACCTGATTACTTGCGATTGTCAATCGTCCCGTTAGTTCATTGAAAGCGGACCCGATGTACGTACATCGTCGGAAATCGGCTTAATGATTTTTATTGCAGAATCGTTTCCTAGTAAAACCTTGCCCCCGTACGCTTCCTGCAAGGTGTTGGAATTTCCAATGTCCGCTTACCGCAAACTATTTTACGACATACTGTCGCAGCAGGAGAAAAATGATTACCATATAAAGGCTGCGAATGTTTACGAGAAAAATGCTAGAAAATGCAGCACCTGCGGTGGTGGAAATTTTTTAACTATCGTCTCGAAGGAAGAAGCGATATCATCTGTGAGCATTAAAAGCTTCCACCCGTAGTAGGTACATATAGCTCTTGAATCGTTCCCTCCTTCTTGCAAGAACATTGAAATCCTGCAAAAGATCAGCCAATTTACGCAAGGGCAAGGAAAAGCAACGGGCCAAAGCACACAAGGGAGATTCGGATCTAGGCGGAGTATTTTCGTGGTTGGCAACAACGTTACGGATAAGAAACGGGAGAGTGTGAATATTCGCCGAATATCCGTCCTACCTGTTTATAACGACGCGCACAGCGATGGTATCTGTCGTTTTCCGCGGTGTTTCACGTACATGCGTTGCTTCACGTACATGCGTTGCTTCACATACATACATACGTTGTTTCACGTGTTTCGTTCTTCCTTGGTCAGAGTCTTCAGACGCAAGTAAGGAACATTCTAGTAAGGAAGATATTTTCTTCACTGGCGTTAAAAAGACGAAACAACCTGCCTTCGACATTTCCTGGGACGATGTATTGAAGGAGCTTAGCTACGTGGATTATCGGAATTGTAGATGCATGGAGGCAGTGAATTATACCTTCGCGAAAATGCACAATCACATAGCGAATAGCAGTGCCGTATCATTTTCTTTGCAGTGCCGGATACTTTTAGCACCGATTACGAAAATCCATTTTTCAGAGGATATGAAGAGGTTAACGAAGTTTACGATGGAGTACAGTGCAGGTTTAATCGAAACCGCGCAGCCACTCTATTTGACGAAATATCTTGCTTACACGGCCGCCGCTATTAGCGCCGAAGAAGCTAAGCAAATCGTTAATCTCGATACCCCGGACGTTAAGCTCGACAAAGGGATGAGCCTGGTTCTGATGGGTAAACACCGATCATGTCTATCTGTTGTACGCGCAACGGACAATTGAAGTAGCCGTGAAGCATATCTCGTTGCTGCATCGTTGCATTTCAGGAGACGCGTATGTCGCGTACGGAAATTATTCTCAGGCGAAAAAGTTTTATACCGAGGCTGTAACGCTGCAATACGAAATACCACAAACTGCCAGAGCAATTTGTTACAACGTTATACTCGAGAGGATGCGTTACAGGGTCCTGGGTGTTCCGAAATCCACAGTAAATCGAGACAGTGGCACGATAGCGGCGGGGAAATTAGAATTGGCGGTTTATTTGCACCGATTGGCCAGGGTTTCGTTGGTTCGAAGTGTTCTCGAGACGTTCCGCCGACCATGGAATATAAATATAAAGGAATATAAATATCTCTGTGGAATTTTTAGTTGCAGCGAGATGCGAAGATGGCGGACCTAGCGATTTTGCAGAGCTTTCGCGCTGCATTCGAAAGCTCGGGTGGTTTTTTGGAGCAAGGCAGGATTTATTTAACTGCTGTAGAAATTTTTCGACGTATAAAAAAGCCAAGCATGATACAGTCACTAGCAAAGCCGATGCTGCTGGTAATCGAGCAGAAAACAGGCTGGAAGCGTCCCGAAGATGTGATTATAGTGGCGGAGGTGTTTAAGACGATCTACGAGAACAGGTAACATGCACACGTATACGTATATCTCTGGAGATTGGCAGTTATTCCATTATTCTGTGTCGTTGACACGGCGCTGCGTTGGAAGGATATTGCAAGGCAAACTGGAAGAAGGTATCGAGATTGGAATACAAATCTGCAAGATATGCAACTATCTGCGGTTTAACCGAGTGAAGCTTGCTATTCTACCAACCCTGATCGAAATATTGGTAAGAACAGTTACTCGGTGCAGATAGTTTTGCGGTAGAAATATTCTATTGGAATTTCGATCGAAGGAAAACTACTTTAGGTTTGGACGAAGCAGCTGAACGAAGCTGTTGATTTATTGAATGAATTGTATTATTTATCCAAGGAAGACACAGACTATTCCGCCGTCACATGGTACTTTGCTCTTTGCATGGAGCTGTTATTAGACGCTGCTGTGATCTTAGAATCCTACGAGAGTTGTAACGAATTTTACGTCAATGTTATTGGTAAGAATGTGTTAGATTTTAGGAATGAATTTTGTCTACAATTTTCATTTTCATTTGTCACCAACGTTTTCAGCATTCAGATCAAGCACTCTCGTGTTGCGGGATCCAGAAAGCGCGTCGCGTCTGAGCATGTGCATAGTCATCTGGCAACTAAGAATGTGAGTATGCAGTTGGATGGCGAAAGACGGTATCCACTGCTACTTGGTTGGACGATGTTTGCAGGAATGCCCTCCTGACGGACGCGCACGTCAAGGTAGTCGACGAATACGTGGAGAATGTCGTGCTCGATAAGTTCACGCAAATTTATAACTGCATTAAGGTACCATAGAACATTGAGGAAAGTAAGTGCGCAACACTCTAACGTGAACGTTCTATTCTCTGTTGCAATGTATCGCAGGGTCTCGAGTGTTATTTGTTGATAGTGAAGCGTCGAATCAATCTTAGAAAGTCGAACGATCTTTTCGATCGCGTGCAGAATATCACATCGATCGTCAAGGCCCTTCAACGTGCGTCCAATCATGCGCCATTCGTCAAGCCATTTTTACATTTATTGCAGTCTTACATGGAAAGATTGCGCGGCCGAAAAATAGCTTCCCAAGCTGAGCTTCAAACGTCATACAAATTTGCCATGTCCCAGGGAAATAAATTAGCAATGGCTTGGATCGGGCAGAACAAGAGGGTAAGCGGTATATGTTGTCTATGTGTTGTCCCCGGTGCTTTCATAAATTGATCACCGCAGACTTGGGAAGAGGGTAGATACAATAATATGGCGCAATATTGGGCTGAACACGTGGGCGTCGGAGATGCGGTGGCGATTCGGTGGCAAGAAATTAATTTGTTCAGTTTGAGCGGCTGGTCTACGATCTTGTTTCCCTTCCCAATTCCGAATAATGATTTTTGATAGGCATTTAAATGCAAGCGAAGGAAAGCGAAGGAAAGAAAAGGAGCAGGAATTGTAGCGAAATGTTTATTCATTAAAGGCGTATTACAGTTTGAAGTTCTAAGAAATATACACGACGATTTCCTCGTGCGCACGATACTTCGTTCCCCTAGGTTCGTTCCTCTCGACCGCGAGGCAACCTCCGCGCGTTTTAATCCTCTCCGATCGATTTTAGGAAACCTCGACCGACGACCGACGACCGACGGACGATTCCAACGTTTCTCTACGTTTTCACATTTACGATAGTTAGACTCGATGAATTAATTAACTAATAGATCCATCGGGCTTGGCCGAGTACGCCAAGGATACAAGCTTTGAACTAAAGGAAGAAAAAAGATCCGCGATGAGGAGGAGGAGCGAAAGGAAAAAATACACACAGCGTATCGATCAATGGCTGAATTCCAGTTCCGCGATTTCTACCACAACCATCGATGTCTCGTGTCGCGAGACGATGCCCGTCCTCGGTAAATTAATCTTTTCGTCCGAAAAGAATTCACTTTCGTCGGTCGCGCAAGCGTGGCAAGTTAACCGTACAAGTTACGAACCCGCAATACAATATATTTAGAAAGAAATACTTTTGCAATCGCATTTCGAGCCGAGAGAAACAACGGTGAATTTGAATCAAGTTCTCCCAGGGTTACCACAGAGATACCCCTGCCTGCTCCGGTGTATATTAATATAATATACAGCCGATACGCGTCGCGGCGTGTCTAGAATTTTGCTTGTTTGCCAATCGATGCAGAGCCTCGAAACGACCGATCGTCGTGCGTGCGTTCGTTCGCAAGCAAACGAATATAAACGAACGACACGTTCTTGTTAAATTTGTCGAGGGCCCACCACGTCACGCTCGTTCCTTCGAGTCTAATCCGTTTCTAATGGACAGGGGGGAAAAAGGTGGCGTGGATTCGAGTCGTTTTTTCGTTGATGTACTCGGCCTGGGTAGATCAAGTGGCTAGTGGCTAGTGGCTAGTGGCTAGTGGCTAGTGGCTAGTAGCTAGTCGCTGGTGGAGAAATGAGAACGGGATTGTATTCAGGATCAGCTGGAAAAATGTTTCGTCTCCTTCGTTGGCGTTACACTCTATTTCAGTTTGGTGGGCCTCGATCGCACGGAATACCGATCTTCTTCCCTTCATTCGTGCGCATCGACGTCGTTGTCGATGCGACTGCTTCGTATCCCCGTCTTGCCTGTCCATGGATAAATATCCGGACACGACTGACAAGTCTTCATGTACCTCACTCCGCTCTTGTGCCATAGATTGCAAACCTTGGGGTTGTTACACTTCTTCGGCCGGTCCTGTAGCGATACAGACGACGCACATGTATAAAGTCAGTGTACTTTACGCGTGTGTGGAGAAAATGCAAGGAAATATCTACGTACCGGATAGTTGCATTCAAAAGGTTCGAACGTGTGCATGAGCGGCAGCGGCGTCGGATTTCTCACCCACTGAATGGCTTGCCAATTCGTCACGATCCATACGTCGTCCATCGCGACTATCGTATCAAGGAACGAAATGAAACCCTCCTTATGGTGAGGCTGGGTGAACCAGGCGGCGTGATAGAATAATCCAAACGGAGCTCTGCAAGGTACAAGTGTTTCGTTTTCGAGCAATCTGTGATTCAGAGGACGCGGACTCGCGAACGCACGGGACCAACCTGTTGGTCGTGTAGTGTCTCTCGAAGTTCTTGATCAGCATCTTGTAAACACCGTCGGCTGTTGGTGGATTGCTGCACGCGTCTCCCATAGAGCATCTACCTCCGTTCAGATCCTGCCACATCACCATAGGAACTTCCCACAAGCCTGGATAAGACCTGGTGGGACACGGAGGTATCATGCAGTCGTGGAACAGCTTGTAGTCCAAGGTGTACGGCCAGCTGGGTGGTCGGTTCTCGTAGATCGGCATGGACGAGTCGTACGTGAAGTTTGTGTCCCACAGCATTTTGAACATGTTGTTTCCCCCGACCTGTCGGTCAGAACCGAAGTAGCACAGTAGCATTCGCAGACGAACGATTCGCAGTTGAAGAATTCGATGGTATCGTTAGTCGGAGTATTTACCGATAGGAAGGGTGCCCTCATTCCCCTGACATCTTCCAGCTTCACGCCTCCGTAGGCCGAAAGAATTTCACGTTGTCCGGCAACTTCTCGCGCCCACTTTCGATGAGAGAATTGCTCACCGAAACTGTGCCTGTTTCGGAGATTTATTGTTTCGGTGATGATTCGGTTTAAAGAAGACGCACGATCGCGGGTCAGATTTCACGTAATCCTATTAACCGGCAACGCAACCCTTTTCCTCGACTTTTCCTCGACTTTTCCTCGACTTTTCCTCGACTTTTCCTCGAGCTACCAAGCCGAGGAAGGGGGAAAAAAATGTACATTTTGCAAGCAGCACGGGACCGGTCTGACCCGCAAACGTGCTGCGAAAGCGGCAGCTTCTGTCTGACCAAGCGGTACGGCGCCTCCCTCTCAAGACCAATTCAAGCTGGCATTAGCTACTAATTGATCGGCGTAAAGGCAGAGCGTGAACGATTGCGATGACAAGCAATCGACATGATAGTTAAAGCGACCCAAGGTTGCACAATGATCATGGAATCGTGATTAATGATGAAACGGACGACAATGTACCGGGGAATGTTTCGTTGACACAGCTGACCAATATTAAGGGAAAGACAAAGATTGTAACTCGAGGCACTCTGCAAGCGTCGTAGGGAGAAAAGGTGAAAAAAGCCAGCAAGAAAAGAAGTCACTTGGATGACTCGTTGAGCCGGTGAAACCGGGCTTCGCGATCGGTACTTACGAAACCGTGTGGGAGGCAATCTCATGACCGGTGGCATAGAGATTTTGGACCTGGCTGTAGTCGGTCCATTCGTGGGAGACGTAGAAGGTAGCCGAGATGGGACAGCCGTTTGGATTTTTTCGTCCCTTCTCGAATAGGTCAGCGTAGAGGGCCTTGTTCAGGTCGTTCACCGAATCGTCGAACGTCAAGAGAACGATCTGTGGTATCTCCTCCGGAAGATAGTCACCTGTTTCGGGATCGTTGTACCGGATCGAGGAAGAGGGTTATGTTTGAGGGTCGGCCAAGTGGAACGTGTTGTGTGCGTTTTCGTAATTTGTTCAGAGGATGATCGGTGTCGTGTGTGAGTAATGGGTGTTGCGTCCGGTTGAAGTGTCGTTGCGTGAAGGGAATGCGAGGGATGAGCAAAGTGATGCGAGTAGAAAGAGAGATAGAAAGAGAGTGAAGAGAGAAAAGATAAAAGTTGCAGTTAGTACGCGTCATTAGTATACAGAGCACAGGTGCGATACGTAGCTGGTGAAACTGGTACGCGACCCGTGTCATCCTTCTTCATCTCCGATCGCGTTCGTTTCACCAGCCGTGCATCACGATTTACGTTCTATCGCGATCCTCGACGACCCTCTAATTGCACGGGCCGTGCCCCGACCCAAGCGTTGAAACAGAGGCGGCGCAATTTGTTCCGGAAACACGGGACCGTGGACGGGCAGAGGAAAAAAAGTACGAACGGTTGAACGCGCGTGAACGAACCGCGTCGTCTCCTTCTAACGCGAGACACCGAGAAGCCTTTCGTTTTCATCGTTCCTAAGGCGCTCGTTCCTAGAGCAGAACGTGGTACAGGAATAGGAAATTTTACTTTCGGATAAGATCGACGTTTCACGGCATTTTCACGGCATTTTTGCGGCATTTTCGTGCTTCGTACACTGGAGTAGAAATTGGCCGGCTCTTCGGTCCGTGCAATCGGAGGATCGTGCGAGGGACGAAGCGCTTTGCTCGAGAACGTCGCGGCGTCGCGTGGTCGAGAAGGAAAAATATGGTACGCCCCAGAGGGACAACGTTAGTCGAATAGAGGCGCAGGCGATGACGATTTATGGACCATGGATTGCCAAGAACCAACGAATTAGCGGAAATGTGCGATACTCTCGGCGTCTAGTCCATTAAACGTACGAGAGCGATATAAGCTGCGGTTGCTTGCCTCCTTTCAACTTACGAGATCGTGTGCGATGCCATTTCGTGGCCGTCCGCGTAAAGGTTTTGCACCTGGCTATAATCGGTCCACTCGTGCGAGACATAGAACGTGGCCGTAATGGGACAACCATTCGGATTCTTACGGCCGTTCTCGAACAGATCAGTGTACAACGGTTTGTTTAGATCGTTCACGGCGTCGTCGAACGTCAGCAGAACGATCTGTGGCGTTTGTTCGACCGGAATTCCACCTGGATGCACGACATCATATATCGATGGTTTGCGAAAGTGCAATATAATAAAAAACAACGGAAACCATCTTTCGATCAATGAATTCTTGGTTCCAGGGGAATGTCCGCGATACACGTAAAGTTGCTCGGTGCGTGCGACAATTACCCGGAGAGCGGAATCTCAACGAAGAAAGATGCGCGTTGCTTAATTAAAAACGAAACGTAGGCGGCAGTGACACCCGACTCCGGCTGATTCTTCCGGATGATTTATGCGAGGTAACACGACTGCGCGATCCTTTCTAGACCCAGGAATAGTCGGCTAGGCCATTTCAATGGTTGACGTACCGCTTGCCCGCGGGCAAATACATATTATTATCGTGACTCGATCCGCTTCGTTCATCCCGGCCGAGTTAATCGAATATCACGTTCCTCGGTAATTCGATAATGCTGGCGGCCGACACTTGCTTCGATACGATTTGTCGTATTGCTCGTCGTACTTGAATTCACGTCACGCGATAGATTTCGATTTCGATTTCGATTTCGATTTCGATTTCGATTTCGAACGGCCTTCGAAAACGCGCGCGTTCGAAATTGCGAGCGGCAAAGCGGATCTGTTTCACTTTCGAGCGGCCTGTGGAACGGTTATGTGTAACGTTAGAATCGGAGAAAGTCACGGTGGCTGCTAAACCGATCGGCTAAACTTAACATTCGCGGTGGGTGCACACTTGCGTCACTGGCTGCCCACGTCGTATCATTTTTGTCCATGTCCATTCGACTTTTCCGCGTTCATACAATCTCCGCAACCCTCACTGCGCGGACCGCGTTGCTCGATTCCTCTTTACTTCGGGCGTAAAAATCGATCAGGAAACATTTAAATGCCGCACGCTTACCTGGAATGTCTGCACCGCCGCAGCTGCAGTCCGGAACCAAGCAGACGTCCTTGCGACACTTGGCCGCGGGTTTGTCGACCTGGGGAGTCGGATAAATAGGTGCTGGCCTCAACGGAGGATACCTGTAGATGTCGACGAACTCCTGCGCTTTGGACACAATCTCCGTAGACGGTTTCAAGGTTGGTCGCGATCGTCTGAAAGTTCGAACGATCGATTTCACGGAACCGATCGCGGAAAAACCTGCGTTCTGACAGTCGCGTTGTCTCCTGCTGCGTAACATTCTTTCATTGTCTCTCCTTTCCTCGACGATACCGATCGCGATCTATCTATCGATGAATGTCCGGCCATCTGGGACCATGCTACCTTGATTTTTTTTTCCTTTCTCAATACTCAATAGAACAGAGTCCGCCCTACATAGAATTTATGTCGCCATTCGATGATATCTACTAGGGACGGATAATCGTATAGCAACTAATAACGACAGCTGTTCAGCTTACGCGCAATTAACTTTCTAGCTACATTAATTCGATACAGCTACGTTCGTTCACCTCGAAGCGACGTGGACAAGAAGCTGCTTCGTTTCGTCGCTAGTCACCGGACCGAACAATTATTCTCTTTCGTTCTACCTTCTCCGCGCCATCCTCCTCGCTATCATCCTCGCTATCCTCCTCGATGATAACGCTTGGCGGAGGGGCCCAATAATTTTCTCGCTACTTGGAAAATTACACGGTAGCGCTACTGTGTTCGGTGGGCCGAACGTAAAGGGACACGATAAACTGCGTCGTGTGACTTTCTAGCGACACATTTCAAACAAGATTCGTGCAATTTCTATACCTACCGCGTTAATTCTCACCTCCGTCGTAAACGAGTCAACAGAGTATCGTATGCGTCCCAGAAACGCAGGACGTTTACGCTGGATTTTCGAACGTCGAAGAAACGAAAACAACGAAACAAATGTGATACTTACGGCGGTGCCGTGCCGCGGTTCACCTGTTGCGGGCGTCCACGGCTGAAAGGGAAACACAGAGTAGGATTAAAGATGCTAGAGGCTAGATAGAAGTCGACGCAAAACGCGAGGAGTAGTCTCGAGAGACGGAACGTAGAGAAGAAAAAAAAAATGAAAAATTGGCGGCGTTTCCGGCGGCGCGCAAAGGGAAAATGTCCGCCTGGCGATAGAGAAAGCGAGTGGTCCGTTTTACTGAATATGCACGTATGCATGTAAGTACGTACAGGGGCAGGCGAAATCGAGTCTTGGTCGATGGAGACGGTGCAAGGCCGTTCCTACGTACTATGTACCAGCGTTTCTGATTCCTCGATATTTTTCGATTCCCGAGATACGAGAAATCGCGCATACGTACGGAAATGAAAAACGATTGACCAAGGAAAGCACCGTAAACGTAAACCGTAGAAATGATCAAGTAACACGCGAAACTCGGATCGTTACTATTATTTTACGATATCAAGGACAATTCAATTGATTATGTTTACGAGAAACTTTACGGACGAATCTACCATCACTTTCACGAACTGTTGCGCGCGAGTACATAATAAAAGTGAACGCGCACGAGCATGCCTACGCTCGATCAACGTTCGTGTTTAATCTATCCTGTGAAGTGCTTGTCCAGTAACAGCGAATAATGATTTTCGATCGCAAGCAACAAACGAGTCTTGTTGAGCAAACGCGAGGGACAATATTGTTTTTCACCGGGTTCGAAGAAAGCGTGAAATAATGTCGCGTACACCACAATGAAACCGCTGGAATAATATCGATCAAAGCGGCCGACCGCGGTCTCTAGGAGTTTAGTCGTCGTTGGTTGCATAATTCGGAAAAAACCGGACAACGACGAATGGCAACGAGTAGCGTGGACACTTTACCTGGGTGCATTGACCGTGTAAGGCCTGCTGGTCGTAGTCGGAGGCTGCGTGGTCGTCGTCAACGGGACGAATGTGTCTACGATGGCGTTTGGAGTCGTCACGTGAAGGACAGGGTGGCTGAGCACGTTCGGTCTGCATGCAGGCGACGTTTAATTAGCAAATTTTCTTTTCAACGTCTCTTAAGTCAGAAACCGGGTCTAGGACTCGGAGTTATTTAAATTGAAGATAATTGGAGGTGAAATTCGGGAGCGAAAGGACGAATTCTAGGTGGAATCGATATGCTTAAGAGCAGGGGGTCGCAAAGACCAACTAATAAGAAGTTTCTTACCTGTACGGCTGACCCTCGGTAATGCGGAACTTATTCTTGTTCAGCTGAGCCTGCATCGGCGGAACAGACGGAAAATCCGAAAAATAGAAAAAGAGTAGTGTGATTCGGGTCGCTTCGAGATTATTTCTAGAGGAGCAGGGAGAAACTTTCTTTCCACCCTACCTGATTCTCGTAGATATCGTAGTCCTGCAGCGTGACGTCTTGATTCAGACTGTACTTGTCAGCCTCGTTCACCGCGACCTTCTTCGGCTTTTGGTACTGCTTCGTGTTCACTTCGCTGATCTTGACACTCGGTTGAACGGGCACCGATTGATTCACGGTGTATTGGTTGTAATCTAGCCGTAGAGCGACACCCATTACTCGTTGCTGCGACGCGACGCGACGCGGCGGCGTGCCTTCAATTCGTCGCATTCCCGCGGAAGAGAAATTCTAGATGACAAGCTTACCGTCGTCTTTGTAGATGGACACGTCGTCGTCGTAAATTGTGTAATACGGATAACTCTGGTCCGGATCACTGTAGTAGGACTTGGATATCACAGGGGCGACGGTGGAGGCGATGATTTTTGAAACCCTCGGCGGTTCGGAAGGCGGCACTTGCGTCCTATTATATTAACGCCCAGTTAAATATCTGATACAGGTGAAAAAGTTGAAAGGGAATTGCTACAGAAGTAGGAGCAATGTGTTGGAAGCTCGGAAAAGCTTCCGATCGGTGTTGCGTAAAGACACTGGAGAATCAAAGGAGCCCACGGCGAAAGAGAAATCGAGTAAAAAGGTCGCGACGCGCAGGGCCAGTCGAATTTCAAAGGCGATTTTACCATACCTGTAATGGGCTTCCGTTTGGGCACGCGTGCTCACCAGGCTTTCCTTCTCTCTTTCCTGCGGAAAGTTAATTGAGTAATTAATCACAGCCGTTCTAATTTCATCTATGCAAATTTGTATCTGCTTCGATCGCTAGGTGACATCACGCGTGTGAAGTAAGACTTTTGCGAACAGCCGTTTGGGTAAATTAATCGGTGGAAAATCGTAGAGAAACTCCTACGAATATATGAATCTTTCCTGACCTCGTTTTTACGGCACGAGAGTTTCCTCTTTGCCCCATAGAACCGAGGCCTCATAGAGACTAGGTGATCGGTGTGTGGTTTACTCTAATTGGCCCACAGTTATCTTGTCAAGCTTTGTAAAGCAACGGCAAACCGAAAAAAGCAGTTACCGAAATCACGTTCCTTCGAAGTCCATCTCTATCCCGCTGCACTTGGCCAATCGTCGAGGGCTGTCCTCTGTAGACTCGTTGCTGCCTATCGCTCTCAACTTCGCTCGCTGGCTCGTACTCGTCTTCGTGATAATTTCGGATCTGTTGTCTCTGACGAATTTGCTTCTCGGTAATTTGGGGTACAGGAGTTGGAGTGGTCGTTACAGGAATAGGTTGCCTCTGAACAGGTCGTTGCTGCTGCTGTTGTTCACGTCTCTGTTGTTGCTGTTGCTCCCTTATCTGTTGCTGCGAACGTTGCTGCTGCTGCTGCCGTTCCTGAAGGGCTTCGACCTTTGCCGATCTATGCAATTTCGTGCAAGTTGTAGCGACAGTATCAAGTACCGGCATTTATCTTATCTTTCAGCTATTCTATGAATATTTACGTGTGTAGGATTGTGCACACTCGACGGAACAAATTATTGTCGAATCGTTGGGATAAGAATGGAAGAAAGTTTGATGGCAATTCGAACGGAGCAATTCGGTAATCGTAGAAAAAAATCCCATCGCTGATGTAGCTAGCCTGTCGAACTAGTTTCTCCAAAACGCGTTACCGGGAATGGCAAGGACGCTGGTAGAACGCGTCGAGACGAAAAGAACTGGCGCACAGTTGAGAAATCATTTCTTTTCTCGATTACTCTCGCGCGATACGTTAATGAGCGACCGCTCGTTGCCCAATTTCTCCTTACACAAGAGTAGTCGTACCCAGCGAATAGCTTCATTGTGGAATTGTGCTCTATTATATTATGCAATACAACAAAATCACCGAGTTTTCGACAGTTTTCTTTTTCTGCTCACAACCAGCTTCGAAGGACTGCGATATTATTACACGACTCAGCCGTGACATAAAGATAGACGTGGAAGTGGAGGTATGTTAAAGAAAGCGCGATATGTGGAAATCAGTTTAACTCGAGGATGGAGAAACAGCAAGAGAGTGTAAATAGTAGTATTGTTAATCGCGGTCAATCAGTGTTGCGTTTATTGTTCTACTCTTGACGTCACCGCCTCTATTTTCCCAAGGTGCTGTTTTATCGCGTGCAACCGGATCGTTGATCAATCTCTGCCTCCGCAATAGTTTCGAACCGTGAAAAAATACGACCGGATCTTTTCGATCGCCGATACACTTCTGTCTCTATCACTCCGACTCTCACTCCGTGGCTTTTTTTTCCCTCCGTACACGGGTGAAGTTTGATCACGATCTGTAGCTTATGTTGCAATCGTTATCGATGCCGAATTATTGCAAAATCGACGGATGTCCGGCGATACAGAACGATTGGAGGAGGACTTTCAATCCGAAAGTCGTTCCAAGGGTTGATTAATTGTTTCTCTAGAGGCTAGACCGTAGTAAATCAGACTGATTTATGTTTCGAAGAAATATGATAGAGCACGAAGAAGTAAATTGTGTCTGCAATTCTGCAGATAGAAATTACCGAAGCTCCTGTGTAACCGTTACGGCAAACTTACCTTTCCAACAGCGGATCTTCTTCGATTTCCTTAGTGGGAGATCCGCCTTCGGGACAGCCTACGTTACGTGGCCAATCGCATGTCTGTAGCTCGTGACTGAAGAAAGGAAAGAAGGAACGTTAGTTCTCATTGATCGTTCCGAGCTTTTTTCCACGAATAAAATGATCGGATGGATTGTTGCGCTGTGTACGCATGCATTGCCAAGATTGGAAATATACTCGTGGAAACAATGCAAATTTTCTCGTGAAAATGTAATTTCGTGGAGGTGCGGGTTCCAAGCTTTTTCGAAGACCGATTGAATTTGGAATTACATTTCCGATAAGTTTACGAGCATCCAATACTGGATGCGGTGTTACCACCAAGTAACTTAGGCGGTGCAGGCTGGTTTTAGTAGCGAACTCGTTTGTACGCACTGTCGCGACATGTCGTATCGAAAGAGGTGTGGCAGACCGATTTTTTCCAGGGTTACGCGTTATACGACTACGACACCCTTTTACCTCGTAATCTAGATCGAAAGTGTAGCAGTATCGTAATCGTGTCCTCTGACGCCCTAGTCCCTAGTCCCTAGTCCCTAGTCCAGATAAATTTCAATTATGTATATCCAACGCTTTTTATTTTAACTTTCTCAGCCAGTTCCGTCATACCCGGCTCCAAAGTGATCGTCCAAGTTTACTGGGACTTATGTTGAAAGACTGAAATCGAAAATCGTTTCGCTGTAGATTGCTATCGACGAATAATTAATTGAGAAATCGTCTCTCGAGATAAGCCGCAGGAGGTCGTTTACCCAGGAATCGCGTAAAGCTTATCCAGGATTCTGCTCGCACGTGTGCGCGTATCTTCTCGATCAATTATCCTCTTGTTCATGGAAACGATTCGCGGCAAGTCTTGGCGACAGCAGTATTTACGACAGAGTAAGGATTCATTCGGTCTTCCTTTGCGCTTGCTTCGATATATTAGGATGCGAAGGATAGAGGATGCACTTACCTGTACATCAAACCTCCCGTGCAGGACTCGAGCAAAGCACCACCGAATACGCAGACATAGTACTGCGTGCAATCGCGGGGATGGGGATAGTATCCAAACTCCTCGGGGCACTCGAATTCCAAAGCCGCTTCGTTTCTGCTCGCCCTAGCGTTCCTCGGGATGTTCCGTTGACATTCTGCAAGTCGAGAAACATTTCTTACCTTTCTGAGACAAGAATCGGAGAAACATTTTCAAGTGTCCTACGCTGGGCACACTGTCTGTCTAAGAAATGTATAGTATATTGGTCAGCTACATAACTAAAGCGCGCCCGATGAAAAAAAATCGAACAAGAAAGATACTGCCGGCAAGGCTCAGGCGCAGCTTGAAGTATACATATGTATGTGTGGTATACATATGTACGCATCGGCATGGCAATGCAAATCTATTAGAACGGGAGCGGTACGCAAAGTTGTGGATTGCATAACCGGAGTATAAGCAACCGGATTTTTCGTCGACCTTGCCTCGGTGTACGTAACCGAGAAACTCGGGCAACTGTTCGTATATCCGGTGGTACGCCTAAGCGGCGCGGCGCTCCGAGGTTCGAAAGGGAGAAATGAAATTGGAAACGTGGCGCCAAATTTTTCTAAGCGATCTTATCGAAAGCGACGTTTCATCAGAAGCGAACAGCGGAATGAAAAGACTTGTAACGACGACGGTGGCACTTTGTTACCAGCTAAACACCATTCTACGGTTGAAAATGGTTTCTGCGTTCCACCATTGTCTCGCCTAGCGGCGGATTCGATTATCCCACTAAAGTTTCGTGGCACAATTTCATCGTGGGACCGCGCCATTGCTGAAACGGCGAATTGATTTGTTGGAAACGTGACTTACGCCATTTCTGCTTGTACTTTCGACGTGAGAATATCTTTCTGTACAATAAAGTTACGCCCGCCGGCTCACATGTAAATCTTCTTCCGCGTCGTTACCGTCGTTACCGTTTCTGTAAAATTCTGCCCTTCTCAAATGAATATAAAGCTCCGAAGATCTGTTATACTGATTGTAAAAATTTCCTTTTCATTTCTTTATACATATGTACATATACACGTACGTACGTGTACCATAGTACATTCCTGTGCATTTGCTGATTTTTTTCCCAATAGAACGTCGAAAGCGACAGAAAACCATGTACATCGAAAGCACTTCTGGGTCAACGTTTTTGCGCTCGATGGAGTTAAAAGGCGAAGTGAAAACCATGAAACACCGGATTCGCGGTGTTTCTTTGCCTTTCCATGAGCGTCGCGGGACATAACAAAGCGGTTACGTAATTGCCATTAGGCGAAGAACATGTTGACGCATGAGATCAGTGATGAATTTTTGTGCATCGATAATCGAGTGTATAGCTGCGAGAATGGAGCAACCGTAATTGGAAACGGGGATTGTATCGGAGCTATTCGAGAGGAAGGGTTCGCGTAGAAACTGCGTGGGCGCGATCGATCACCGGGAATGAGTTTAATTAGATCAAGACCGGTCGATTAAAAGTCACGGGTGGGATATGAAATTCTTTCGTAAGGTTAGAACGTTCTTATTGTTTCGCGAGAGTCAATGATACTCATTGTCGGTTGAAAAGGGAACAGCCTGCGTACACAAATATGTACATATGTAGGTAGGAAGTATAGGACAAGAATCGTTTGAGCTTTGTAATATAATATGAAGTCACGCGACAAAGGTTCCACGTGCGTTTCTTTCTTTTTTCACTCAGACATTTTCTTTAGCCGGTAGCGCAAAAAGCGGCAGGCTGATTTATAAGCGCGAGACTACTTTCTATTAACGATCTAACGCGTTCATAACGAACTCGGTGTACGGGTACATCGCGAGTGCACGTTGGTCCACCGGAATAATACATACTGTGGTATTCGATACCGAGAGAAACGTAATTGCATTTCGACGAGTTACAATTATTATGTACTTGCATGATAATAATAACTAATTATTAATAATGACTTAAATATGAATCGTAGTTGCGTTTCGCAACGAGAACGGCTGCGCAATCAATTAATAAATATCTGAGCTGTCGACAATCAATTTAGTTGGGCCGATTACACGGGTATACGGCAGGACGGTGCGGATTTTTGTGGACATCGTTGAGCAAGGAAGTATTGGGACTGATCTACATATGTACTCCTATATTCGGTTCTGGGAGAACCCAATATAGTCCACCTTGGACTTACATGATTCACACGTATAAGGAGTAAGAAAAACGTGGATTTGGGCAAACATCCTGGAACCGTTCTCTCGATCGACCTTCGGCCTGGCCGATGTCGTCCTTGACGTCGCTGCAAGGTCGGCATACTTGTCCACCAGCCGATCCTGAAATCCTTTTTCTCCTTCTCCAGCACAACTTTTGGGACGTAATTTTGTTCAAGGGTATGGATACACGATTTTGACAAGATATATTTCCGTGGTCGAAAGTTGTTAAATATGTTAAATATTCGTTTGATACGAAGCACTCTTGTAGCAAAGTGTGCAACTGAAATTCCTTCGAAGCAGGACGATCGTTTCTCTCGGCGAGTAATCGATTTCGCTCGGAGAATCGTCTGTTCTGAAGCGCGATAATGTATCCCTGGTAGATCTCGTACGACTCTGACATTTGCACCGCGATCGCGTAAAATAACGCGACTGACTGAGCGTTATGGTTGACGACGAGAGGAGTTTCGGACGTTCTAGAAAGGCGAATATGTGCATAGTACGCGGCCCGTGAATGTTAAGGGAGTTGGAGCGCGTTCGATTAAATGTCAAAGGAAATGCGCTTCCACCTTCGATAGGCATTTGAATTTTTCTCACACCCGTTACACGTGCATTGCTTAATCGTACCATCTCCGTAACCCCTCGCTAAATTCTTCATAATGGAGAATAAACGGAGGAGCGGCGTCTGTGCGCGGCTTACTGCGATGGAAAAATGAGAAAACTCGTTGAACGACCAAGCCGGTTTTCGCAAGAGCTGCGGTTTTCGGTGGGCTCTTTTTGCGAGAGAGATACCCGCTGAATTTTCACATGGCGGTGCCAGGGGTGGGTGGCAAGAGAGACGAGCGATCGTGGATGTAAAGTTACACCATTCGGCCTTATTGAATGTTGCAGAAATGTGAGAACTGTATTACCCAGCAGACAACGTGGTCTCATTATCGCTCACAATAAAACCATCCAGGAGGAACACCTTGTTCGACCCGTTGCAGCGCGTTGCAGCGCGTTGCAGCGCGTTGCAAAGCGTTGCAAAGCGTTGCAAAGCGTTGCAAAGCATTGCTGCGAAACGATTGTGCTGTGTAATCGCTGTAACCCTTCGTTGCATGGCTATACAGGATGCGCACATGTATTTGGGTGGCTCACAACCTTCCTGGTTGTTCAAACATAATTTGGACAGGATGAAATCATGGCTTGGAGCAAAACCAATACCAACAGCAGGCCAAGTGCCTCTAAACTGGAGTCGTAAAACGAGCAATCTCGGAGGTTCGTGGAATACTAGTATGTATATCTATTATAGGCGTACAGCTGAGGCGATAATAGTCGAAATTTCAGAACGAGATCGCTTCTAGGTATCGATATTACGGTAGATTCGTCGTTCCAACGATCCACTGCCGTGTATGGTGGCGAGTTACTACCTATAACGAACACACCAGTCCATAAATTGCGTAATTACGGTCTGCTGTAAAGGTTAAGTAGAATTTTTGCACAGTGCAAATAGGCGGGTCAACTGGAATGAAACATTGGGATAGTTTTGAGATTTGTGGGAACTGTACCAGAAAGATTGGCGTCCCCGAACAGACACCGATGCGAACAAGTTTCTGCAATGGCAGACATTCATTGCAGCGAAAAACCTAATAATATCTGTTGCAGCTTGAGGTGTGCAACAGTTGAAAATCATACGTTCCTGGGATGGTTTGATCGCGCAACGGCTGATTCGTGCGAACCGAGCGTACGCCTTTTATGTGTAAAACCCGAGACAACTTATCCTGTCCCCAGTGGTCTTGCAAATTCGACTACCCTGCAGCTTCCCGATCTACAGCAAACCCCTGTACGTTGTAACTTGTATGCCCCCGCGATCCAATTAAACCAGACAAATATATATTCTTAGACAATGATAGCGTGCAGGCAAAGTTCTGACAATGAAAGGTGAACGCAGAAGCTGCTGATAGACGCGAAAGCACGCCAAGTGCGCGAAACAGGAAGCGATTTTCAGCATTCGTCGTTTGAAACGATTCGCGTCTATACTTCCGAAGCAACAAACGTCGCCGGAGTACACCATAAATCATGCGACTGTGGTTTTCTAAGGCGTTCCAAGTGGAAGTTTGCAACGAAAGACGCGGGGCGAGGAAGGAATAACTTGCGAAGCTAAGAGAAGTGAAAGTCATGCGAATGGCAAGGAGAGAACGACGGAGGCAGGCATGAAGGTAAGAGAGAACGCGGCAAGGAGATAGACCGAGAAGGAAGAGTGAGTGACTGAGAGAAAGAGGGAGGGGGAGGGAGAGAGAGAAGGAGGGAGAGAGAGAGAGAGAGAGAAAGGGAGGGGGAGAAGGTATGATAAAAGAGTTGGCGAGTGAATGAGTGAAAGTGAGTTGGAATACCGAAGCGGGGCTTTAAAACTGGAACACGGCTTGCATAATATCGGGCAGCTTAAACGGTTTAAGGCGCGTGCATGTTCGTGGTTACCGCGTGTCCACCTTGCCACTTTATTAAACATATTGCACGAAAGTTATCGTCTATTCCAAACTATACCATCAACTTTTCATGTCCCTCTTCTTTAATATCGCGTAGAGGAAACGATACTTGTGCGTATACCTGCACAATTTAGACACAATTCAACCAGACAGCTCGTTGATTGCACTGCCAGATCTGTATAACGCAATAGCTTGTCCTGAATGTATTGTGTTCTAAGGATTTCCCAAGATTAATAAAGGTCCACAAAGTTGCACAGCAAATGAAATAGCCTCGTTCGCAATTTCATGTCGCATGGCGTAGCAATTACACCGTTCTCCACGGTACAATCCCAAATCACGTCTGCACGAACTCAGGAATGCAGTAACGTAATATCGTAGGCATATTAGAGTTGCATTAAATCCTCGTCGAATGAATTCGCTGCCACGGGATTACATCTAGCTGGCATTTTAAGTGTAAATCCTAAACATTTTTCTCGACCTCAGCGGGAGTCATCGAAACGATTTCTGTGTCGAATATGCGCGTGGTGACTCGAGACTTTTCTTCGTGACTCAGGTGTTTAGGGCCAGAAATTGCCCCCTAGCGATCAGAGTGGACTGCTGGACGATTAAACTGGCTACGGGCCACGGGCTCGGTTGCAAGCCGGTTTCATTTAGGATCGGTCACGCGTTCAATTACGCAAAGGAAAAGTGTGTAATTATTGTAGGCCTGTGATACGTAATACTTGTTTTTTTGTTGGCCCGGCGTAGGAAACGAATCTTGTCTTAGCTTGTCATCTATGGAATTTTTTTTGTTTAGACTTGTGTAAACGCGAACCTTGAAACTAATGATCTTTTGGATACGACCTTCTTGACAGCAGGAACTGCTGTCGAAACATCGCTTTGCCTCGTTCAACGAAATACCAGGGTTTCTACACGACGGAGCGGCGAATCGATTGCTAACGCTAAACGAAGCACGAATAATGCTGCTTGGAAAATGAACAGTATCGTAAAATTGGAAGACCCTGAAACATTTCGTGATAGGTTGATATTAAAAATACCGATTGTCGAAATAAATGAAGCAGATTATAAATATCATCGATTTCTACTCGGAAGTTCTACTCGGAAGATTAGCTGTATGAATTTTGCTACACAGTAATCGCTACAGTTTCTTCGAGCAGTTGGATTGCTAGTACAGCAGGGGGGTACAGTTTCGTAATCGCGAACCTCGTGCAAATGATCGTCGAGCAAAAAGAATCTGCGAATCGAGCAAATAGCATGGAAAGCTTATCGATTCGCCGGCCTGCGGCTAGTCGTTTGAAGCTGGAGAACGCGGGTAAGCACGATTCCCGGCGCGATTTGCAACAAGTTTCATTGCCGGTACTGGCTCCCAGGTAACAGATGGGTGTGCTGCTAATTTCGATGTTTCCTACATCCGGCATGAGATTAGAGCACGCCCCGCCGCCTTATGGTTCTCCTTCGAGATACAATTTTTCTAGGGATTGCGTAGACGTTTCTCGTGGAGATTCGTTTATCTAAGAAGGCTGGGAGATAATCTAACGATGAAACATCCGTCGACCATTCTCGTTATTAAACGACGGAGAACGACCTCGAGAAGGAGAAGCGGCTGGAAAATGAGCAGCCTCGAAGATGTTCATCATGCTGTATCTCCGTTCGTGGAAGTTGCATATGTTAATAATCGGAGGATACTGTGGCGTTCAGTTTTGGTGCGAATTAGAGGTGTGGAGAGAATTCGATTAGTCGCTGGGTAACAAAATCCGGCCCCTCCAGCTCACAATTGCGGTACGATACCCAGTTGCGCGACCCAGTTTGCAACGTTCGCGTGGGCCAATTGCATTCGCCGAGGGAAATTCGCTTTCTTTCTTTCTTGGAGAATTTCTCTGGAAAGCGATACAGTATCGTGGCATTGTACGATCCTGAATTGATCGCTCGCTTTCGTAACGCTTACGTTTTCATTTGCGGCCCGAGAATGTTTCTTCCATCGTCGTTTCGCCGCCATCCAGCAAACAAGTCGGAGTGTTCTTTGTTGTGTTTTCTTTTTAATACGCGAAGAATACTTGGTGCGGCGAATCTATTGAGCAACGAGTTGATAAAAGAAAAAGATAGCGGGCCTGGCTATTTGACTGGGAATGGAACAGGTGTTAACAGATTTCGCTACGCATGCGAAGTCGCGCAACGAAGAAGAGTCGACCTCGACAGTTATGCCATCGCGTTCATGGAAATCGTTTTCTAGCAGGATCAAGGGGGATTCCCTGGTCGAATCAGCGGCAACTAGAGAATTCTCAGGTGAAAGAGAGATTACAAGGCCGCGGGCTTCTTGGTCAAGTGAATCGGTGTGTATAGAGTATAGAGGCGTCTTATTGCGCGATGCAAGCGAGTAACGGTGTCTCGATCAGCTGAACGGCGTTAAAAGTGCCGAGGGATCGAGATCGCTGCCAATGCTCGACATTTCGTTTCGGTGTTTCCTAGAGAAGCAATAACGTTTTACCTTGCGGCCACCGGTCGGCGTAATGTTAATTTGCTAGAATCAGACAAGCGTACTTTCGTAACAACCAGGTGCCTCGATAAAGGTGCCGGCTCGAAAAGAATTTCCTCCGGTGCAATATCTTGATAAAATGTCGTTGACCATCCCTCGATTCATGCGAGAATATTACACCTATTATAGCTTGAAATGCGTTTGCGAACGATCAGTTCAAGTTCCCACGTGCGAAACAGCCACGCGGACCTAGGCCTTACCGACCTGATTGCTCGGATTAAAAGTTATTAATCGAGAACGTAACAGCGTGAGCGTGACTGATACTAGCGTACGCGGCACGGCCGAAAGCACATTTCGCGAGATGAAATTTTACGGCCACGGGCATCGTGGGATAGACCGCACGTTGTTCCGTTTACCCTTTTACCCGTGATTAATCGGCGATTTACGAGAAAGACTGCTGGGAGGTCGCGTTTGTTCGCGAGGCTATATGGAGCTTCACCGATACACATGCATACGTAATGGTAACTGGTGAACGCCCCTCGCCTAGTCCTGCATCCTGCGGATCACCTGGGAACACCCACTCACGATCCACTGGATCCCCTCAACATTAGTAAAGACACCTCGACCTCCCCGGCATTCGTACCACGATCCCACGATCCTCTCTCCCCTAACTCGAATCAGTTTCTGCTAATCGAACAAACAGGTATATACGCGTGTACCAGTGTGTATCTCCTATGCTGAGATACCGGAGGTCGATCGAAGGCCGATTCGCCGAATATGTGTTCCAGCGGTCCTTAACCTTGCGAAATAAGATTCCGAAGCCCCATGCGATGGGAGCTCAACATACATGTGTAGTACGCCGAGGAAGAGGAAGGCTCGAAGGTAAGTGAATACACGAGCGAATTTTTAGAGCATCAACGAGTTAGATGGCAAGAGGTGTCTCTAGTGACTATTGCGTACTGATCTGCAGGCAGTACGAAACGGCAACTGGGCAGCTGCACTTGGTGCTTAATGGAAGACTCTCGATGCAAGGTGTCTGAAGACGGTATGGTAGCGATGCCAGAAAGCAATCTGTGGACTGTAGGTGATCGAAGCTACGAATCACGATTGTTTAACCTTGCGATTCAGGTTATGCAAAAATTGAACGCGAGAGGGAACGTAGAAAGTGGTTAGCTCGTTAAGCACGATTATTCAGTTGCAAAGCAACGAGCGATTAATTACTGTACCGCGAGATCGATATCGGGCGATCATTGCGTCAGCTGAAACAATTCGGAGAGAACACGGTGTAACCCAAGGAGAGAGTGCAAAGAAAGTAGGAAAACAAAAGGTTACACACCGGCGCAACTTCCGCCAAGCGTTCAACACGGTTGATGCACGGCAGAAACACGACTACCTATGCGGTACGAATGAAATTGAGATTGAGATGAATCACCGTAGCCATTACTGCATTGCCAAACGAAACGTTAGTTTGCACGATGCAGAATGTTTCGAGCAGAACTTTCAAAGTGCTTTCCTGTACTTGCAATCCGATGCAACAGATCTCATCGTACAAAGTGCACGACAGGCGTGGAAATGTAGCGATCGGCCGTGAAGGTTACGCAGTTGCAGGGGTGTGTGCGAACAACGTGTTTAACCTTTGCTATTTCGTTCCGCGTACAACCACGAGTTAGAAAGGTGCAACACGCTTCGCAACACGCGAGACACGCTGTCCGTTTGAAAATTTCCTCCAGTCGATTCCCACCGATTCCGTTTCAATTTTCATCTCGCATCGAGACAAAGCGAGACACGATTCCCAAGGAATTTCCATCAACTCGCCATTCCCCTTTACCACCGCGTTAATTCCCGATGGAACGAGTGCTCAGATAAAACGCCAGTGGACGCAGGGACGACTGTCCGAAATTTCACTGACTCGTTCACTGACTATTACCGCTTTCGATAAAATATCAGGTTTGCTGTGAAATTTGTATTCACTTTTCGAGTCAAGATTATTCTCTAACATTGGAAGCTTCTCCTTGATCGTTCGACAACGTCCGAGCCCGATTCAAAACTAAACCTATCCAAAGACAATTTAGGTTTCCATTTTCCATGGTAATGTTCCTGCGTGTTAATTAGCCACGAACGTCCGAGGTTTCGAAAGCTTTTGGTCTCGCTCTCGCTATCGAGGACCAACCGTGCAGCTATCTTTTTCGCGCTCAATGTTCGTCACGGTAGGCTGTACACCCACGTAAATGTTTTACGGACTGAAACACACGTGCACGCAATGTGTGTACGGGAACAGGGTATGTAATGAGGTGAACGGTTCCAAGAGACACACACAGGGCATATACGTTTTCGCTCCAACTGTTTTACACGACCTGCAGGAGAGGGAAATGGGGATAGATACAGAGGATCAGCGATCTACGAATGGAAAAGGGGTCGTGCTTCGTATCACGAAAACCGGCGACTTTTTACGCGTATCTATATTACGCGTATCGTTACGTCTCAGCCCGTTTCGTAATTCGTAATGGCAGGGCGATCTTGGATGCTTTCTGTGTCTCTTGGTAGGACAGCGGCGAGGAAAACAAAGGATGAGACTTTCTATGGAAAGCGGTGGTTCTACCCGAGTACGCGTGCACTTGTTCTGCCGTTCCATGTACAAATGAAAATTAACTGTCGCGCCGTCGGCTATTACAGTCACCGGATTCTAAGCATTACGCTCCTCGCGATTAACGGTGTCCTGAACGAACGGGTAAAGCATGCAAGTACTTATACGACGCTACCGTGAATTCGAAACTAGAAACATACGTTCGACTAGAGTCGGTAGAAATCAACAGCGACGCTATCTCCGGCAGCGATCCAAGTGCTATTACATATTTCTCGCCCCTATCGTTTCTTAACAAACAGCCCATCCATATTCCGACGTTCCAATCGATTCGATCTATCGCTCGTCCCAATTCATTTTCGGCACGCGCAACACTCATTGTGTTCAAAGTCTGCGAAGACTAAGAAAAAGCGTCAGTTGTCTACCCGTTAGCCAGGCATCCTTGAATTAAAGCGAATCAACTGATTGCCAGCATATTGCAAGTCGTTATGACCGATGCAGAAATGAACAGGATGAGATACAATTCGTTTCATCCTCGTCGTTCCTGTGGAACCACTGTCGAGGCAGTAGCTCTGTTATACTATACGTACACATGTACGATCACGTCAACGCACAAGTCACTGCACCCACGTAATTGATGCGCGCACACCTACGTTTCGTTGTACGTGGCCTCATCGTGTAACCAGGTGAATGTTTGTACGGGGCCGACTTCAATCTCTGTATCAGCTCTAGAACAGCTACATATATGTACCAATTACAACGGTGTTATCGAGCGGTGAGTAGCTTGGATAAGTTGACAGCGTTTATGTAGTTAACGAGCGCGATACGCGCAGACCGAAAGGGTTCGATCTTCCTTCAGGAGTTCAATTAATCGGCGATACCAGCTTACGGGTCTGCCAATATATAGTATTATTATTATATCCTGCAAATTTATTTGCATCGAACAAATTTTATACGGCCAACTAATCCTTCTGTTCGATAATCTGACGAGTTTGTCGGTATTATTAATTTTCGATTGGTTATCGCATTTCTGAACATCAGCAGTGATGCAGATCCAGCGCATATGCAGCGCGAATATAGCGATGTAAATACTATATGTATACCGTTGCATGTTCGTGGACACGATTAAAGAACACGTTTCCCTGAGAAAGGAAAGCGTGCGCGCATCATCGTTACCGAACATCATCGCCGTATGAAAATTGCGTAAACGTTATGCAAATTCTCAATGACGTTCCAGCTGAGCCGAAGTGCTAGAAACAATCCTTCAACTCATTGCCGGTTTACATTTTCCCCGTGAGACCAGGAATTTCCAAAAGAACGATCCAGATCCTGGGAACTCCATGGCATTCACTCTTCTACGTAGAACAGAATGGCGCAACGTGTAATGTACTGTTTTTTCCCTCCCTATCTCGTCGACGGAAAGTTCAGCTCACCGTGACGGGGACCTCAAAGATTTTTATACACTTGTATCCAGTATCTGTATTAATAATGAAAAGTAATGCAGCGCTATGCGCCAGTCCGAGCCTCTGGTTCGTCGTTGCACAATCGAATTCCGAATCGTTTTCCAGGAGCCCGTTTGCCGGCCGATTAAGCAGAGCGTGCAGGCGACGACGACACAAAAGGCTTCGCAGTGATGCAACCATCTCGTGATGGAGAGCGCGTTCGTGCGCTGAAAAATAGATCAAAGTCAACCCGTTTCAACCCATTCCAACCCATTTGAACCCGGATTCAAATGGGCGACGACCTTCGTGTCATATACAGCGATGGATCGAAAATTGTTGCCTAGTACCGTAGGTACGCGACGCGGAAAATTCATTACTGTATTCTGAGATCTGTCCATGATAATTTTCACTATCGAAAGCTAGTGCTTGAGCGCTGCAGCCCTGAAAGGGAGAGAAGGGCTGCTCGAAACGTGCAAAAAGTCATGGCAACAAGTTGGCGTCGAAGGTCCGGCGCGGTGCGGCGCGGCGCAACGGTTTCACTTTCACGAGAGCGCGAGGCTGCAGCGCGCTGCGTCCAGGCTCAGAGAAGGCAAAATTCGGCGACGATTGCCAATTGGAATCGCGCTTGAGACCAGAGACCCAGGGAAAGGCTGGAAACGCGTGTCTCAAGGCTACTGAAATACCTACACAGGCGTTACCAGCTTCTTATCCGAATCGACCGCGACGCGTACGTTCACTCGCGGAATCGAAGGCATTGCTGTCGCGGCCACCCGACACGATACGCGTCTGCCGTTCACGAAATCCTTTTCGAATTTTTTCCACGGCGGATTGTCTTCGCTATCAGGATGTTGCGAAAGGCTTCTGCGACCCAAAGTTCGGCCTATTCAACACAGTCTGGCGAACAATACGCGCAACCATATGGTAATGAGTAATCGTGCTGTAGATTAGCTTGCTCATTAAAATAATGACGCGATTGTTTTTGATTTTAATAAACGTTTCGAGATTGGCATCGGCTCGTAAGGCGTTCCCACGTATTCAAACGAATTAATGACATTTTCTCGATACGCTGTTAGGAGCAGTGGCGGACGACTGACCTTTCTTTTCCTAGACTCTTTAGGACTCTTTAGGACTCTTTAGGACGGCACAGATGAAGGGCCAACGGTGGAAATCTGATTCTAAGAGAAAATACTTTCCGAGATAATGCGGATAATTGGATGATTAAATTCTAGTTTCGCGAGTGGATCAAATGGTGCAATAGACTGCGGTTATTTCTGTAATTTACGTCTTACAGAAGAAATGGCTTTGATATTGCAGCCTCCGACAGAATGAAAAGGAACAGCTAAATGCGCCTCGCGATGAACGACCGCGGAAATTCGGATACAGCGTAACTACGTTCGTTGTTTGTTACATTCCTTCAATCTATCGGCAACTAATTGAAAGTGCGAATTGGAGAACCGTTGCATGGAATTCACGGGTGAATCTATTCCACATCTGCGACAGCGATGCTTCGGAGATGGGATTCATGAACATAAAAACGAGTTTCACGGCTGCATAGAGGTGTGTTACTTGAGTTTGAACTCCGAGCCGATAGAAGAGTATATGTACACACGTTCGCTCGTGAATTCAGGGAAGATACTGCGCCTAGATATTAATATACAAACGTCCGCTACGTATCGGCTGCGATCTCGAGCTATATCTTGTGGGTACGCCTCGTACGTTTGCGCTAAATTATCACGCGGGAGTCCAGTTACGTGTTCATACAGAATGATCCGCGCGGAACCACCTCTAGAGGGTGGCAAAGCAACCACCGATCGCGCGAGAAAGATCGTTCCGTGAATCACGATTACGGAGAACCGGCTCGGCAATTTAAAGGGCAATTTAAAGGGGAAGATGAAGAAATTTATCGTGCGTTCTTTGCGTGGCGACACAAACAAAAAGCGTACTTCTCGCGCACGCTCGTTCGCGGGTGATTTCTCAGGTGTTAACAGCGACAAGCAATGTATCAGGAAATAACACGATACTCTTGCTTTCCATCGCCCGTTCGGGAGGAACAAAAAAATATCGTAATTGTGGTTTACGAGTTCGAGTCGGCTGGACTAGGATTCTGTTCAATTAAAGAGTCGCGAGATCTTTTTTGAAAAGAAACCGGTAACACGTTTGCGAGTGGTGTGTACATTTACGTACACATATTTGTCGATTGCGCACGGGTCTCGATATTTACCGTTTCTTGACAGATCGCGATTCGCGCCGCGATCCAACGATCGGGAGATCGTGAAGCACGGGGCGATAGGCGGTCAGCATGCATCGTCGTGTGTCCATATTTGCGGCGATGTACTCCACTCGACAACGAGATACGTACCTTCGATAGTGTTACGTGGAACGGGAGGGTCAGTCGAAGGCTTTCCTGACACGAGAAATCCGGCCGAGATATATCGTTGACGGGCAAGCACGTTCTGTCTTGCACGTTCGCGAGTGATCTGCACGAGTTTTGCCTCGTTGCGACACATTTCCAGCGACGACTGCTGTATGCAAAGGTAAATCGCGACGAAAAAGTTTCCAGCTGGCCGTTCGTTGCTATTAACATTGGAAGAGTGTTCGAGATCTGGCATCGTTTTAGACCCTATTAGCGCGCGATGCCGGAAGGAAGATACGAAATGTGCCACTGTCGAAGTAAGATCGGCGGCGGATGGCGGGCAATATGTAATTCCAAAGCATTTGCGCGGTTGGGATATGACTTTCTCCGTGAACAGACTACGCACGGGCAATTCGGTACACCGATTACGCTACAGAGTTCCTATGCTTGAAGCGCGGGACTATTTTCTGCCCGATCTCCTTCGGCCATGAAGGTTATATCATACGGAGCGTTGCAGACAGACCTGGATCCGTGAGAGATTCCGTTCACCGTGGAAGAAAGAGATTTATGTTCGAAAAGATTCATTCGATAACGCGTAGGCACATATATGCAATAGTAATTACTTTCTCTGCTGGCCACGAATGCGCACAGTGCCCGCGGTGTATCGAAACCGGAAGGATCTCGAATGCGTTTTAAAGGTCGTTGCCTTATCTATTCGACGTAGGTACATACATACTTGCTTGCGGGATTTCCTCGTTTCGATCCCATTATTCCCCAGACTATGGTCGAGCGCCACGACTCGTGACAGGCATTATTATCGACGATCGCTATTCAAATTTAGTCGTCGAAATGACGCTGCTCGATAGTCGCGAATAATAATCGCGTTACGCGAACAGCGGAACGCGGAGGGCCGGCTGTGGCAGGATACGTAATCCGCGTTCGTTCTGCGTACAGGCGCACAGAAAGGAAATCAGGCCTCCATCGGAGGTGGAGAAAATCGAAGGAGCGACGTCGCGAAGCCAAGTGAATTCGCCTTTCTACGAGTGGAAGGTCTGGCGTGCGTGCTAACTCGCCAGTTACGTGCCACGCGTGTTTCTTAATACTGTATGCTGTATACGGTTGTCGTCAGATTTCCGTGGGAGTGTGCAGGATCGGTCCCACGGATCGATCAAGGTTTAACGTTACCGATCGCGGCCACTCGAGAAAGGAACGACCGTCCTTCTCCTTCTCTCGTTTTGCCCCTTTTTTACCGTCTCCAATATTCCACCTATTGTCGGCTGATTGCCATTGATAAGATCTTCCTGTTCGCCACTTTGCAGCGTGCCGGTTCTTGCCTCGTTTCTCGTAAGCAATCTGCGCAACACTCGTGGGTAGAAGCATCGAGACGACGTTGCGTACCGATTTCCATGATATTTTGCAAAAGATGCGAGATCCGTTCCACATAAGCCGATCAAATTCGCTCTTGTGCAATATCTACGGCGAAAAAGATTGCGAGTCACCTTCTATCGACCTGGAGTATAATACAGTGGCGCTTAAGCGTTCCGATTATTTTCAGTTCCGTTGCGAAATATGGTCGTTCTACGAAAGCGGACCTCCGCACCGCGAAGAGACAGAACTGAAGAAATTCCGTTGAATTCCACGTTGCTATTTTTTCGCCAGCTATATTGGTGTATATACGTCCAATCGAATGGGCGACAGTTAGAAAGGACAAGGCTACTCGTCGCGAGGTGGTCTGGAATCCAAAGAGCGGTCGTTGCTCAATCCGAGAGCTGTTGTCCGAGGGTGTCCGGAAATAATGCCTGTCCCCAGATTTCGTAAACGAAGGCCAAATACTTGGCACCTCTTTTTCTTTTTCTTTACACAGTCGGTCGTTCATACGGACGTTGAATTTATCGAGGTCGTCAGCGTCGACCGACATTGGCATCGGTAGCGAAAGGTAGAGGGCGGATTGAACATTTCAAGGCCCTGCAATTATTTTTTTTACGAATTCCCAAGCGACATAAGTACGCGATATAAGTACGAATGTGCTTCTTGCAAACTGAAAAATGTCAAATTTTAACAAGCATTCTGTTCGCCATTCCTGCGGGGTTCTCTTCTCAATAAATCAGTTGAAAGCGGTGGAATAAAATCGAAACGGTGCTTAACAACTTTTCGCGCAGGCAACTCATAAATTCGTGTGGCAAGAAAGTATCTCCAGGCAACTAATGGACTACTCAAATACTCGAGAGGGTTGAAGCATGCGTTGCTGATCAACCGGGGGGTAGTTACGAGGCGGCGAGCCGCGCCAGCACTTTCCTCGATATATCGAAAGAAGCAGGGCCGCGCAAAGATACATATGTAATCCGTAGCTTACCTAGTAGTACCTAGGACCTAGGAAAGTAAGTACCTAGGAAGTTATTGTGGCACCGCAGGAATTCTGCTCGCGTTATCAGGCCGGAGCATTCATAGAAACGACAAAGGAAACTGGCAAGGACGCTTCGAACTCCGGCTCCAAGGTATTTTTAGATGGTACAGAAATCTCGGAGAGCAATGCTACCCTTTCTCTCCTAGCTGTTTACGAGGACTTTCAGGGAAAGAACAAGTGGGCAACCTTGAAATGCAGACTATGCTCCTTTTCCTCAACGTCAGTGCAAAAACAGTGCGAAATAAAGAAGGAGGTGGTGGGTGGCAAGGCAGCGAAAAATCTTCGTACCCGTACCGCTCGTTCCCGTATATCCACGAATATCGAGAGGGAAGCGATAACTTATTGCTAGCGAAACTTTGCCGGCCTTTATCGAGAGGCACGCTCAACCAGATCCGGCTTCTTCAGCAGCTGGATACGTTGTTTTACGCGAATTCGAAAATTGTAGGAATGCGAAGCGAGAATGGATCGAGTCGTGTGCGACCATACACATATTTCACATTCCTGCGAATCGAGGTAAAGGGTAGCGAAGCAGTAGCCGTTCCTAAATATTTATAGCAGCGCCAGTCGCCGATTAAAAGGCGTTCCGAATCGAAACAGCGAAAGCTTCTGCCGCGAGAGCATTGAATTGTCGTTTATTTTGACAGCAGCAGCACGAACAACAAGTTGTCAGAATCGGGACGATATTTCATTTCCGACGAAAAAAAGGCTGGCGTGTAGGCGGTTAAAACACACGCGGTCGGATACACGGATAAATATCTCAGCGGAGAATCGTACGGAATTCTTTTCCATGGATCCCTTAATTAATTGGAATTAGACCATGCAACGCGAGCGCTAGCTGGATGATCACACGCTATCTACCGCGCGATGAAAGTACATAATCCCACATCCGAACGGCCGTCTATGCGGAACGCGTGCATTCTGCTTTTTATTCTTTCTTAGCTCGACTCTACTTGTTTGCTTCTAGCTACGAAACTTTGTAACACATACGTAGTAGGAATAGTTAGGCAAACAACAAGTTGCCAGTCCCTTTCGATTTCTGGCCAGTTTAAGTATTAATTTTCTAGGCCTTTTACGACCTTTCTCCTACTTGTCACGTTTAGCGACCTCCTCTGGCCTGACTAATAGTAAACGATAGGTTATCTTGTTCGTTCCTGCAGAGGAATACCGGTAGAAGTCTAGTTCATTGTTTCGGTAGCACTCTTTCGAGTTTTCAGCGTTTTACCTGAAAATTACAGATTACGTGGCAGAGCATTAATAGAATGGCTGTCGGTGATTATCCTTTCTTTAGACGTAACGCGAATCGGCTGCGCGATGTGCCAATAATTACGGAGGAAGAGTTGGACCGCAGGATCGGGACTGGATTTCCTATGCGTTCGTGTCGAATCTATCATTTGCTGCTGCGAGTGGTCTATCGCCGAGCTTCTACCGATTACCCGATTGCACAATTTTATTAATACGTCGAGTACTGCAGGCCGACCACTAGTGGCGAATGAAATTTTTCCAAGGAAATGGTAACTCGAAGACCGTGGACGATGAAAGATGTTTAGAGAACGATCGAATCGCCACCCTTTACCCCCGTATGTATGCATCATTATTTATGCCGACGCACTACTTTCTATACAACTTATTGTTAGAGTAGGAGTAATAAAGAACTAGTTACGAAATATAAAAGTCAAGTGGATAACGCAAAGCTATTATCCCCCCTTTCTTCGGTGCAAGCAACAAAAGTGATACCGGATATCGACGACCTACAATCCACAACATGTAGGTCAGCTTGTTGGTTTTGAAAACTGGCCTGGAAGAAACTTGACCGAAATGTTGCGACACTCTGTCATTAGTATCCACGGTAGAGAGATACAAATTTTGCTAAGCAAAGTTTCTCATGACGAAGCGGTGCTGCGCAATGAAGCATCCATCACGCCGTTTTCGCTATCGTTGCTGAAGCGCTCGCGCACGTGCGAAAGTGTCGTCAGTATGTATGTACGTATGTATGTATGCATGCGTGGAGTAGGTTTCCGTTCGCTCTCGAGCCTGTTAGAGACCGACGAACGAGTGAAACTTCGTTTCTCGACTAGATATTTTCAGAACACGCGTCGCGTACTTCATTTGCATTAATCGAGGCCTCGAAGACACCTGCGGACACTGATTTGTTAACCGCGCAATCGTGTCATCTATTGTTCCATCGTGCTTCACGTAAACTAGTTTTCTGTACATTTTTGCGAGGGGATTACGTTCAACATTATTTTACATCGCGGAAGACGGAAGATTGACGCAATAGGCGTGGAAGCACGGGAGCCGTGTGACGAGTTATTCATTTTCATGCGCAGGATCGCCGCGCTGCGCCGGAGTAATTGCGTTAGCAGTGCGGCGACTGTAATTGCATAAGGATTTCAACTACGAAACGTGGAATGCTTAATTGTCGGGCCCGACCCGTTTCAATTTTGTCGTCCGGCCGCGGTCACTTCTACCGGTGAAAACAAAAGTTAAGTAGACACGGCGAGGAGGCCGTTTCTCCATGTGCCGTAGCTTTTCGAGGGCACGCACGTTGGGCGCTGCTTCAACGATGTAACACCTATCAAATTCAGGACAATACGTACGCCGGAAATACGCGTATGATGATTGTTTGCGAAACGGACGACCGTGAGAACCATGAAATTCATTAGGCGCGCGGTATCATCTTTGAGAAACCTTGTTGAATATAATTTAAGGCGGTGCTATCCTCCGTCAGGTTAATATAGTAATACTGCCGATATACAAACGCTTGGAACGAGTGGAGAAGTTCAGCACTGGAAAGGTTAAACAACGCCCATTGATAAACAATGGAAAACAACGGTGCACGAAATCGCGCGTCAATATCTTACAAGATATTGTGTTAGAAGATTAACGGGGCGGGCACATTACGCCACCCTGGTCGATTTCGTGATAACACCGAGGCTACGCTGTTCCACAGAACAGGATCTCATTTACGACGTAGGTAGACAATTGTCCGGTATTAAATCATATCGGACAAGCTTCGACGTCCCTGACAACGCACGAACGCGTGGGTGTTTCTTTGCAGCGCGAGAAAATTCTTCACCCACGGCACTGACCACCCCGTGCCCACCTCCCTTGTCCATTGAAGTGTCGGGTAGTAAACCGACGCAAGCTACGTTTAACGAGCTCGACTATTTATTACGAGTCTGCGTCCATGGCGTCGCGTCGCGGTGCCGTCTCGAAATCGAATTTTATACCTCGATTGGTAAACGGAGCCAGCGAAAGTTTCGTCTCCTCGATTGGGCACGACTTTCCGAAATTTCACAGACAGTTTTTATAATCAAACACGTTTATGTAACCAGACACATTTCTCGCAGATGAAGCATGCGTTAGTCGAAGGTACCGGAAGGTAACGTGAATCCAAATATGGATTCACGTTCACCGTTCGATCGTTTGGCGTACCTAAAAATCATAGCTGGTTCTGCGTGTATTATTATGCTTCGCGACTAACCATTTTCGCTGCGCGTTGTTCGATCGTGTTAATGTATATTATAGCAGTATATGTATAAATATGTGAATATATTGTAACACTATCTCCTTACATAATCCTACATCACGAAATCATACGAAAATAGGTAATTAAATTGCTTTCGATTCATCGTCGCATCGCTAGAGTCTTGATCTCATTGCCAGATGAATGAGTCGGCGGCGATTTTATTTTCTCAATGACGAATAATTTGCGTTGCTGTTGCTGTAGGGGCGCCTCTGGAACCAGTAGGCGGTCCAAGGATAATAGAGGCCGGAGTCGAGAAACTGATATCGGTGCATTGGTCACGGTAAATTCTGCGGGTAATTGGCGAGCAGCAAGGGCCCCGGCGCGGACATCGATGGATAACGCGGCGCGGCGAAGCTAATAGGCAACACGGCGCGGTTCGTGGCATAGCCCATGTACAGCCGTGGCAAAGAGTGTGGGTGCTGATGGAATCCCGAGGGAAGGATAATGGTCGGAGAACGTTTCTTCGCGACAGGCTCGCTCCTCGTGGATTCTACCAGGCGGAATTGCAAGCGTGCGATATTACGATATCGGATATCCCCGAGGAATATTTTGTCCGTAAGAGTATCTTCGCAAAATTTAACCGCCGCCAGTTTAATACCGTGAAAAATGTCTGAATGCATGCGCATAATATATTCTCCATAATTTTATGTAGAAACGATGGATGCAACAGAATTCTTCGAACGTAATTGCAAAGCACGAGTGCAACGCGTATCCTGGTACACTTGGAGTTCTGGAGGAAGGATAGTTCGGCCACGGCAAGTATCGTATTCCTTGGATACTGGACGACATTGCACCGGATAAAATGTCGTCGGCTGGCTTACGCGGCCGGTCGTAATCCACCCTTTTCGAGAAACAGAAGCGACGAATTAAAGTCGCAAATATTTAACCGATCTGGTTGGTACGAAGTTCCTGCTGGCAAAACGATTCATTCGTCCATCTTGAACGACAACGAACGATAACCAACGATAATGGAAAAGCCGTGGCGTCGCGAGGTAATCCATATTTTTCTTTCCTCAAGAATGTTACCGACTCGTGGAGAAGTTTCTTCGAGCCGCACCCTGTACCACCCAAACGTAATCTCGGTAATATTTCTACCGAGTCCTTGACGCGGAGGTTAAGATTGGGGGCGGATAAATTACGGGGCGTAAACTGCATCCTGACGGTAAATTACTCGATAGCTGCAGACGATACCGCGGCATGTGGCGCCTACGCGTGAAACCGCATCTACTTCCATAATCCTAGGACTTTCAATGCTATGTACCTATGTATTCCTGTCCACGTATCACCACCGACCGCCACGATGCTCATTTTTCCTCTTTTCTGTTGGCTTTTTTCCATCCGATTCTTCGTATAGGTAGAAGGCCGTTCTAATTTCTAATTTCGCGATTCACATCGAACAAGAGGGAGTAGAATGGTCTTGATCGGTGGGGGCTCGAACGAATTTGAATACCTGTAGCTTGTAGCGCAAGCACGTGGCCGCGCGCCCAGCTGTTTTCACGGATAACTTCTTCGTCATCTCGGGTAGCGGTGCATAAAATTATACGTATACATATGTATATACACACTTCTAGCGAGAAAAAGAAGAAAATATGAAAACCACCACCGAAGGTTCGATTCCATCGGTCTACACATTCTATTAACGCGTTATCATTGTGATGATGTATCATCGCAAAGTAGAATGCAGAAGTTGTTGCATTAATATGATTCAATCATTCACCGACATTTCGAATGACTAGCAGCAAGTTTAATAAGTGAAGAGACTATCTTTCACAAGGTTATACTGGACAAGTCGAACTCGATCGTTCCTTCAATTTTCATAAAAGCACCGATTTCTCAACCGGTATAATTTAATATCGTTCTACAATAGCTATGAAAGTTGACAGGTGGCTAGAGGTTGTAGCGAACGGCGGATGTACGTTACGGTGTGCGGGTTCCTTGTTAACCGAAGGGAGTAGATTTCTGATGCTGTCCATAGCCGTGGCGGGTGCCCGTTGTGCCGAGATCACCTCCGGCCAATGATTTCGCAAAAGGATCGCTACCACGCCGAGTGCATGTTAACGTTTCTCTTTGTCAGCCTGGATCAACGCCATATCCTAGGCGAGTGGATACGCTCGCCATGCGTTTCCCGATCAGTTTCTAGTTCGAAGCAAAGTTCTGCTGCAGACTTCAGCCGGAGGCTTCTAGGCCGTAATCAACGAAAATTAGTAGTCTTTGCTGCGAGATATTTGAGACTAGTGAATTGAAAATCCGCGAGATAACTTTTACGTAACAGTTCGCTGAACCTTATTTGTAAACTGTGACATTACTTTAGGAGCACGTACAGAAAGAAAAGAAAAAAATATAAAGCAGTTCAGGTGCTTCTAGATAAGAATCACTAATGAGCAGCGGATCTTTGGCAAAGCGTGTTTTAGATCGGTTTCGCCGTATTTGGGACCCGATCGAGAAGAGAACCTCCGAGAACGATGTGGAAAAAGGAGGTGGACGGGCACCCTTGGGGCACACCCTCGGGGACCAAAAGCACTCTGCTTGATTTCCGCGTGTACCAGTTATCCAACGATCCGAGCATTACGTAAACTGACATTTTCGCGGCTAATGCGAAGCAGTCAACGAGAGACCTAACCAGCAAGTTGCCTACTCTATCAGACTTATATTACACTGGCATTTCATTTTTTCTCCCAACTTTTGTTATGCAATTGCGCTCGAACAAATGCATACCGTGATGTTAGGGAAACAATGTCCAAAGGTAGACCTTTTTTGCTACGATATCTCAAGTTCAGTTTGATCTTTTCTCTCCCAAAGTTCAGGCCAAATCGAATGAAATATCACTTGTGCATTATGTAACGCAGATTATTCAAGATATTTAAATGCAAGTTGGTGTTGCGCCGTTCACTGCTATCTCTAAGATTCATTTTCCTCTCGACCTTCGAGAATGATTTAAAGACGTCCGGGCCGCGCCGGGCCGCGCTGGGCCGCGCCGGCGCGAAACGCGTTCCGCGTGATTCGAACTTTTCTACGGATAGCGCGCAACCTTGTCTTTGCACGCATCGTACCGCATAGGGTTCGAGGCAACCGTAGAACATACATAATGATAATAACGAACGAGTAAAATTGAAGTAGAAATTATTCGACACTCACCTACTCTCGACAAGATCCCCAGCAGAAGCAGCACGCCGTTCACGATAATCATCTTCGTCCTCTCGTGGTTCGCCCTGGTCGATCGACGATATCACGCAGGATACAAATTGTCCAAGCGAATTGGCGTTGCAGAGTTCTTGCTAGTCGAACGTTCAAGGATGCACGCACATACGCGTGAAAATTCTGCCGTGCGTGTACTCGTTGGTATATACTACATATACATATAAGTAAGCGGTGAAACGGCGCTATCGCGCGAAGCGGGCAACTGCGCGCGACGTTTTTGCCGCGGCGATTTCCTTTCGTTTTTCGTGGATCGCGTTTCCACCGAGCTCGATCTCGACCGAATCAACACTGACCGAACTCTGTCGCGTTCTTCTGGTTGAAGAATTCGATGAAAATCCAGCGGGGGAAAAATGGAAGGAAGTGGACAACAAAGAGCCGGAGCAGCAGCTTCAATGTAGCGCTGTTCAAAGCCGCGAGAGCTCCATCGACGTCGCAAAACATATGCTACGGTCACGAAGAGAGAAAGGTGACTGGGTCTGGGTATACGCAAGGCGTGCTCAATACCTCCTGTCTTCTTGGCATAGTCACCTTTCTAGCAAAGCGGCAACAAAGAAGGGAGTGTTGGTACTATATCGCGTCGCCACCACCATTCTCGCTCTCGCGATCACCGAACGACCGATGGTGGTGGCCGGTGGGCCAAGAACGGATGGTGGTGGCTATGGCGGTACACCGATCGTCGCTCTTCCACCACCGAATACGCCTTCCTTCGATCAGACTTTTTCGTTTCTCGTATCGGCAACCCTGAAACCATTCTAGGCTTACGTGACCGACCAGCGAAAGAAAAGTTTCACGTCGAACCCCGCGCCCTTTCTCCTGCGAACCAAATACCGAGGGTTAATCCTGATCGCCTAGATAGGCGCCGACATAAAGTCGTGTGAAACAGTCCTACCTTCTATCGCGTTCCCCGCCAATATTTTCTTCTTTTCTCTTTTCGAAGGCGGGCACAATATGAACATATTTCAAGAAACAGAATGCTCGGGAATATCTAATCGCATCGGGAATAACGTCCAACGCAGAAAGAGAGATGGGTACACGCATCGTTCTAGTCTATCAATCATCCAACATTTGTATAAAAACTTTATTTTCTTGGCCATATAAAATCACCAATATTTCTTCGAATACACGTAACTTTAACGTAAAAAGATTACATTGATGATCAACTTTGAATGAATGAAAACCATTGATTCGCCAAGTAAAGATTCAAGTGTCTATGTTAGCTTTAAAATATCTTTTTGTTAGAATTAGAAGTAAATGTTTGGTACCGTAACAAAAGCAATACTATCGCGTATAACTTTGTCGGAGCAACAGCGATCATTTTGCACAGTCCCATAATTAATTAAATTTATAGGGCGAAGGGTGCGCAGAAATGAAGAGCGCAGAAATGAAGAATCGAGTTTATTCGCGACAATAAGTTTCACCGACACAGTAATAAACGTTGCAAATTATATCAATCAATATTCCGCTCGAATATTTATTGAACGAAAATTCTTCGTTCCTGCCTGCCCCTCGATTATCGAAACGATTAGCGATACGATAAAAAATATAACATTTCCCGTAACATATACATACACGTATATTAATGCGCAACGCTGTCGAAAAAAAGAAATGCTACTGGTGGAATTACACAGTCCTGATTAATTCTGCCTCCGATAATTACGAATATATCACATGATAATTATGAACATTATTTTCATTCCTTGTATCGTGGAAACACAAATACGGCGTTCAATTTATCTACGCAAATCATTTACGTTTTTCCCTCGAGCGTACCAATAGAAATGAATGTAAACGACTAGACATGCTTGCGATATTGTCACAAGTAATTGCTTCCTTCCTTTCAAAAGTCTCCTGAGAGCGATCAAACTGTACACGTATCCGCGAAAGAATAATAAAATACGCAAACATCCACATGTATACACATATATATATATATAACAATACGTAAAACCTTGAAATACTTTCTACGTACTTGATTACAACTTACGAATGAACTGTGCCTCGAATATATAGAGAATATACATATAGAGAAACTACGAGCGTACGTACGGTGTACACATTGGGAAATAACTGAAATATTTTTTTTACGTAAACTGGTATCTATTGCGACAATAAACGCGACCGATACAATTGTGTTCACTGTGGATTATATTAAGAAACTCGTTAATTGTTCATCAGATTCTGAAAAGTGAAATGGAAAAATAAGAATTTTTAAACTGCACTTCAGTTTCCGCGTCAAACAGATCGATCCCTGAGGCTATTATTCAACATACAATCCGGACACAGCTATATTTGTTTTCTGGCATATAGAAAATATTACCAGCGCGATAATACATAATTGTTTCGACGATTGGAGAAAAGTAAGCGTTTCATCAATTTCGAGCGACTTTAATTCACCATGATTTAAATAACTTCCAGAGGTCAGTTTTAAAAGTCCAATTAATTTTCGAAATAATGTTCATTTTTTTATACTTTTTCGTTTTATTAGTAACTATAAAACGATTCGTATGTACATGAATTAAATGGGGCAATATACACAAGAACGTTTGCACGGCGTGGCTCGATTCGAATTTCGAATAACATTCCAAGAGACCCCATGTTATGTACAAAATTCATTTGCGAATACATAAAAGCGCAGAGTATCGCAATTCCTCGTGAATGAAAGACCTTCTTGATTTGCTGACCGACAACCACTGAAATAGAGTGGTTTCTTGCTTACAGCGCTGCAAGTGTTCCCTGTACATTTAGAATAGCCTCTAGCGCGCACACAGTCGTAATAGCAATATGCGCCACTATTCATTCGAAATATTCGAGGCTATAATAGGATGCCCATTTCGAGGGTAGATAACTGCGTAACTGATCAAATATCTTGTACAATTCTAGTTACTAACTAATTCAATTTGCCTATACTTCTTGCGCAAGTTGCTTACTGAGTCTTTAAACAAAACAGGGTCAAGCCTCATATTGGATCGTAACAATGGCATGTATCCGAAAACGGCTACGAACGTATTCATGCACGTTTGCCGTTGTATAAAGTGATCTGGATCATTCCATGGAGATCTGAAAATTTGTGGCGTGAAACAGCAGACAAATATCGAAGACGTCGCTCGAGCGTGCTGTACTCTGCTACGCAGGTATAACGTGGGTTTCGGCGTGCTTATGTTGCAAGAAAATTTTGTTCATACATTGATTAAAAAGAAGTATTGAGATTAAATGATTATTCTCTTTTTTACGGAAAATTACGGAAAATTACGGAAAGTTCATTATCGAAAGCTCACCATGAGTGGAAAAACTTCTTTACTACGGCGGCGTGAAAATGTACGTGATCATTGCAGCACGATCAATTCACGACCGGACGCACTGCACTCTTCAACTTTACTGTATGACCGTGAATCGTCAGATTTCAAACTTGAACGCTACTTTAATATTCATTTGACAAATTGAACCGCAGATTAAGCAAACGCGTGCACAGTTTCGTTAAATGACGAAATGCCGATCAGCTCGTGAAAGTTGCAGTGGTGTGGAAAATTATGTTACGCATTGTAAAAACGAAGGAAAAATGGAAATTATATAATTTCAATTGCAAGTAATTAGAAGCATCGTAATAGCCTGCGTAGCCAGCATAATAACGGTACGCAATACATACCTGATTCCAGCCACCGTAGTATCTTTATATAATTTCCGTTGAGTTACTTTGATAGGTGGTCTTCTCGTAACATGACTTACTAAAAAATTCATGAGTATGTCTTCGCAATTTTGCGATTGTTCGACAGTCTTGTGAAGCGTCGAACTCAATAATTCGGTATACAACGTATTATAGTAACGATGATAAAAAGCGGCACCAGTTAGAATTATACTATAGTCATTTGTCCATTTACTCGTGTATCCCCACGACCGCTTTAAACAATCAGAAGGAAGGGTATAAGAAAAACACCGTTCACGTATTACGAAAGAAATGAAAGGGGTAGTATTACACTTACCTTGGAATCATCCCAGTAATGCGATCTTGCTGGGTAACCGACTATTCGATCAGGAAACGATACCCAAACGGTGAAGGCGAAATCAATTTCATCTGTGTTTAGTGTGGCATCTTCGTCTAGAGATAATATGGCACTAGTTTTGATTAACGGATGAGGATAGAAACGTTGCGATATACCATCGACGGTAACAACATGTATTGACGCTTTGATCCCTTGCCATCGTGGTCTCCTTGGTAACGGAATGTCCGAGTTCCACATTAGAATAATCTAAAGTGTAGTAGTATATATTAGTGTCAATAGACCATTTATAGGTGGTCCATTTATATTTAATGACGGCGACAGTCTCACCTTATCTAGGTATTTGCTTTTCGCGAGGCTTTTAAGCAAGCGATAAAGGACTGCAGTGGATCCCAACTGCGAATAGATGATGGCAGTGAAGGTGTTTCCTGGATGGCTTTTTGAAAATGGAAGTTCTTGCTGACTATCCGCAAATTGCGGCAATATCGTTAATGCTCCAGGACTAGTATTCCAAACCAGTTTTTCTCTAGTACCTTCCCATGGTAGACGCTCGCGGATATTCTGCGAGTTTAATTTAACGTTAGCGAACCGCTCAAGGAAATCGTCTCTATGTAAATAGTTAGACTTCTCTTTACGATATTACCTCAAATACTGTAAATACAATTTTTTCTATCGACGAAAAGTATCGTTCCCATAGGAATTGCGTTTGTTGCCGTAATTTCAGGATTTGTACATTGGACACAGACCGTACTATATCTGGGATCTATGAAAAGAAAAAAAGAGAAGGATACGTTCATTTGTAGGCCATCTTTATCGTTACTATAATAAGGGGCTTCATTTAACCGGTATTTACTTGAAGTAACAGCCTTTCGTCAGAAAATATAACAGCTTGTGTCCAATCAATTCGTTCATGGAAAGGAAGTGCCCAGCCATTACTTAAAATAACTGGAATGCATCCAGCTCTTAAAGCTTCTAAAAATCGAAAGCTACCAAGTCTTCTTCCTCTTGGTACAAGACAGAAGGTTGCATTCATTAATAAAATTTCATAATCATACCTGAAATTAGAAATTTAGTACTGAATTAGATTGGTTTTTATTAATGCAACAGACCGAAGGGCATATTAGATATCTGTACTAACGTATCATATTCCTGATTATCTTGCTGACAGTGTTCGTCTTGTAACTCTCTCCATGCTTTACCATGGCGACAAGTTGTGACAAACACTAAGTCTTTGCCATTATGTAAATGATAGAGAGCATTTCTAGTTTCAGAACCTATGCCATGGACGTATCTTTTACCCTTGAATGCTGCAACATATTTTTTATTGCTCGGAAAGTTGTTTTCCAATGCTTGACCTGGCTCTCCACCACGTTCTGGATGTTGTTTCCCAAATAATGGTATAGATATATCAAAGTCTTGTCTATGCCTAAACATAGACATGCTAGCCTTTGCAAGCATTGCGTATCCTGAATCAAATGCTAATGCTTCTTCTGCATAATCTGGCCATGTTCCAGAATACAAATTAAATATCAGATGATTTCTGCCATTGTTCCAATACGGTAAACGCATTAATTTTGATGGAAGGTTATGCACAAATTCTGCCGACAATGGATCTCTATCTAATGTATCCAGGGCTAATACAAATATACAAGCCCTTGTTGGATCTGACGTATAATATCGTGATTCCGTAATAACATTTAATATTTTTTGGTATAAGGGACTTATCACATCTTCAACTGGATACACGTACACTGTAAAACCTTGTTTGCATCTGGTAAAGTCGAAGCAAGTCTCCATACGGCATTGTCTTGTACGCTGAGACACTGGTGGGTTCCCATTTGACGTCCTTAAATCCTTGTCATAGAACTCTTCGTTTAGACTTAAATATGAAGGCAATCGCTCGTAAGGCAACTGATATCTGCCTGTCCACTTTTCACTTTTTAATCGGTAACCACCAAAGTAACAGTAGCCAAGAAACGCGCATGTTACAAATAATAATAAATAGCGCTTCTTGGCCTGCATTTTTAATGCAATCAGGTTACACTTAAATATACACTGATCCTAAACATTATTTCTCACATGTAGCATAAATACATTTAATCATAAATGCATTTCAAACAACCTTTTTTATTACACTTTATTTCTAAACACACAAATCAAGAATTACTCGAACGTGGTGCTGATTTCATTCGTAAAGATTGCTGAAACAGGATAAAAAAGGCATTGTTATGAAAATAAAAATGCATACACAACGATGGTGTTAACGTTTGTATAACCTAATGAAACTCGACGAAATATTTCGTTTTCTTTCATTAAATATTCTATTATTACCACCGATTAATTCAATAAGACTGGTCTAATTGTTTTTCTCTGTAAAAACATTGATAAGAATTCGAATTGACGAAACGCATGTTTAGTTACCTCCGAGTCTGCGAGATGTGATATTGGTTATTAGCAGGAACGTTTCGAGAAATCTGATTATTATAAAATACATGGCAAAAGACTTCAAACTTCCACCGAAACGACGGTACAGTATTTTTATTTATACATTACATGCCGATTCAGAAAATGTCCAATCTAAATGACAGATTGTGAACGTTGACGGACGCTGTCGTTAGTTAACCTATACGTGAATTATTACGGACGTTGCACACAAGAGCGTGAACGTCAAACATATCGAAGTCGAAGTTCGATGGAACGTGGACAAGCAGTGGCTCATAATTTTTTACTGCAATCTATTTATCACGTTACAACCGCACAGATAACTTTTTGCTGAGGTTAGTTCTGACGTACATCCAGCACGTAAAACTCGCCGGCGTTATTACGCCCATTCGCATTTTCGGTCGGCGTCACTACACGAGCGTGACATCGATCGGAAAACGCCTCCAAGTGCAAAATCATTGCATGCAGCGCATTAAATAATTGGTTTAAAAAGCAACGCGAGTTATGCAATGACTTTAGAACGATTAGACTGGCAAATCGCTTATTGGTTACTTCATGTCCAGCTCTCCAGGATGTTTGCTTGTGTGCGATGCACTACGAACTTATGCACTTCACAGTTCTAAACAAAACGGCAGATCAAGCTTACCCTGCTACCTAGCGGCCTGCCGATAAAGCTTTCGAGCCGTTTTACCCGCTTCGGTTAAATGTATTAAAAGAACTTTTTTTTATTGTAAATCAATACTTTTAACGGCAGTCACGCAGCTAATCGTAAACTTTCTAGTACGTCGATTAGAGTGAAAGTAATATGAAGCAGGTGTAATGCTCCATTATAACTTACCTAGTATTATGTCACCTATCAATTATCGAGGAAAGAAGTCTTCATTGTTCCGTTACCATTTTTATCTATATCTGAGAGTCCTGTATTTTTTATTTACACAATTTCGTAATAAATACAAATTTCAAAGATATATATCTAGAATGTTTCCACTTCTTGATATTAGAACACAACGTTCCTCGCACTACATTACCCGCTCAAGTGGTTTCCTACACTGTTCCAATCCTGTTAACATAGACGAGTGATGATTTTACCTTGATCGTTGGCTCTTCCGATCGTTTTTGCAACACCGCATATGATTATTGCATGTTTTCTACGCATAAATACATTTATCAGAGGAGGTCTCTCTCTCTCCCTTGCTCTCTGTCGCTCTTTCTCTCGTCGGAAACATCATGCGATGAGAATAGACTAATCGAATAGATGAATAGACTAATCCAAAGAGATTAGTAGTCTGCTGAACATTGTAGCTCTTGGCGCGATACTATCTATAAAACATAATGCGAAAGTTATGTGGCAAGTAATATCGAGATTCCAGGTTGCATCTTTAGAAGTTTGCAACGGAATAGTGGCCCACCCTAACTATTTACCGATCATGATGCAGTTATGGTGTTGAAAAACACATAGTTTACAATGCAACCAAAACCAAACACAGCTATGTTTAGACCAGTACAGTCCGACGACAAGATTATTTAAAATCATAGGCGAAATAAATCAATATATTTAATGATATTTTAAAGAAATGTCCATATCCGCATAATCAGCTACAATCTCCGATCAAGTTTTAACAATATTAAATGCGCGGTTGATTAGTTATAAACAATTGCACAATTAAAATTATTATTACGGGCAAGTCGACAAAGTTGGGGCAACGGGACAATTACAGGTGAATAGCATATTCGTTCTCCATTAATTTGACGCTAAATTTATTAAAAAACAGCCACCAGGAGCCGGGATAACAATTTTTTAAAATTTTGTCGGTAACGATTTGTCGATAACTAGACTAGTGGCGCCATCTCGCGTTTGCAGCTTTTTTCGCAGTTTGCCGCGGCTTCGAAACCAAATTTCTCGATTACATCGTTAATTTAAACAATTGCGTTCTTCGCGGCTTCTAGTGCGTATTTTTTAACCGGGCTTGTCTTAAATTAAAGCAACGAGCCATAGATATCTCCTCCATCAGTTTAAACAATATGCCATTGTTGGTTTAAAAGTTATTAACAATTACAAAAGTGGCAATAATGCACTCCGGGTCACTGCCATTATCTCAACTCTTGGTGGTTGTTTTTCAATAAATGGGATGTCAAATGAAAGGGCAACGAATAACCTATACGGGACAAAATACCTCGTTGCTGCAACTGTATGCAGTTGGCCGTAATAACGATTTTAATTGTTTAATTGTTTATAACAAATGACCCTCACATGGAATAATGTTCAGACCTGTTGAAAATGGTAGCATTACCAATACCAATTGAAGGGAAATTTGGTTTCGAAGCCGCGGCAAACTGCGAAAAATGCCGCGAACGCGAGGTGGCGCCACATGTCCGATTGTCGACATTTCGTTACCGATAATATGTTTCAAAATTATTATCTCGGCTCCTGGTGGTTGTTTTTTATTCAATGGGTTGTCAAATGAAAGGGAAACGAATAACCTACGCGAGAAAAAATACCCCGTTGCTGGAACTATATGCAGTTGACCGTAATAACGATTTTAATTGTTTAAATGTTTATAACAAATGAATCTCGCATGGAATAAGCTTTACTTTATGTCCTCTGATCATTGATGTAGCTCGCCTATAAGTCTAAATAATGGCATTTGTTTATAATGTCCTTAAACAAATTTAGTTGTCTCGCGTACTACTGGCCCGATTTTAATCAACGTCGTCTCAAATTGAAGCTTTCGATTCAAGGAACAATCTGCTTCACTCGTGAAAAGGGCTCAGTGTATAGCTTCGGTGCTATTCTCAAACGAAATGTTAAATTGTTCGTAAAAAATAAACGGCGCAAGGAGCATTTGTATATCGTTTATTGTCGTGTAGCGGAATGCAGCGAAATTTTTAAAAATTATTATATTGGCTCCTGGTGGTTGCTTTTGAATAAATGGAGTGTCAAATGAAAGAGAAAAGAAGAATCTACTCACGTGTAATATTCTGGGCGCTTTATTCACATCAACTCGCCGATTTTGCGATGACAATTCTGAATCATACTCTGTAGATGTGGTATAAAGAAAGTTCTGGGTACAATCGTTTAGGTACATATAAGCTGATACGAGAACAGTCTTATTGTTAGTTGAATCGTCGTTCAGTGCGGGTCAAAAGTGACACGGCACAGTTTCCCGCATCGCTGTCCGATGCACCACTATCGGACTGTTGAGTGTTCTAATGGTTGGCGCGTAACTGCAATTCATGCATAATTCCGCCGTTGCAAGACCTTGTGGTCTCGAAGGCTTGTTTGGATTGAATTTTACACAGCATCGTTTCTACATTCGGTGAGACCGAAGCATATGTTTAATTTACTGAAATTTTGATGTCACTGCCGCTGGTGGGGGGTAGTGTTTGCAACGTCTCTTAGTTGGCGGCCAATTATTTCTCAGGACGACATAGGATGATAACAACTTACATTTTCCGAATTTCGCAATCATTTGATGGCAGTTTTATTTGCGGACGCTTTTGTCGTGAATGTTTTCTTTGGAAGTTCCTAGCCGCGTGTTCGTCGGATGAAAATGACCTGCGGTATAAGGTTATAGAGTACAAGAAAGAGGGAAAAAAATACCGGTGGCCCAACTGCTCTCGCCGGTTCAGATTTTAATCTTCACCCAGGGAAGGAGAAAGAGCAAGAATGTCGTAATCTTGATTCAAACATCTGTGAGAAGAGGCCACCGGGAGGGGTTTACAGTGAGCAGTTAGGAATTTTTTTAACCGCCAGAAAACATGAAACTTTGTTGGCTGTTGCTCTGTAACTTTGTACACGTGCTATGAACATTTTCTTCCTAAATTTGATAGTCTTTTTTAAAAATTGGATACCTAATTGTTTGTCGGCATTACTGTTTCGCGAATGAACGAGTAGCCGGTTAGTTTGTTGGGCAAGTCTGTGAAAACGCCGTTCGTTGCGCTACATTTATGCGAACCTCTTAATTAAATATTATGCGGGTTATTTTCTGGGAATCAACTGCAATGGCGGCTGGAACGTCGTTGAAATGAATTAACTTGATTTATTGAGGTGCGTAGGAAGGGGGACAGAGTTATTAATTATTATCAGCAATTCGCCGATTGGAGAACTTGAGCTGCACTATCTAAACGAATTAGGAGCTCTGTTCGCGAAGTCGGTAATATTGCGGCGAGGATCTTCAGCCATGCGACTGCATATTACAATTAATCCTGAATGAATTTCGGCAACGCTATTACATTCTTGAACGGTGATACTTTGCAGAAAGGGGCAGGGCCGAGGAAATGATCGCGAGCGCCTGCTGCCTAAATATAGCCTAAATATAGCCTAAATATAGCCCAAATATAGCCTAAATATAGCCTAAATATAGCCCAAATATAGCCTAAATATAGCCTAAATATAGAATTATTATTTCAAAACCGCGTTGCGAACGGTGTTACGGGTGTTTCGCTCATTACTGTTCGGGCTTTGGCCGTCTTTCGCCTGGCTCGAATGATAATTCAATTATGCCCGCCGTTTACACGCGCTGGTCGCAGGACGTTTCACGGGGGCACGAATATCGTACACGTTGTCTGGTAACAACGACGAGATGTTCCGCACATGCTATATTTACCCTAATGGATAACGAATGCGTGTCCCGTAAAAGTTCGCCCCGAGGAGCGTTTAAGCCGATCCTGCGACCAGATTTATATAGCGGCCGTTCACGACAGTGCAGTGTAGTGTAGCGCCTCGTAGAAGATCACGGCGATCCTACCCGAGATAGTGCCGAGAAAATTCCATCTATCGCATCGGAGACATAGGAGAAATTTGATAATCCCACTTCCATTTCCACTTTTATATCACGAGACGAGTTTAGTGGACCAGTTTCGAGGTGCATTCGAATGCTGTAATACCAAACACTTGGCTACCTGCTTGAAAATCGTGTTATCTCGCGGGGGTGCAAGGTAGCCGGGATACCTGGAGAAATACGCGACCAGATACCCTTAAGGCTGGGCGTTGGGTAAGGTAGGCGGTCCCAAACACAAAGTTAAACGATCTCCCGGCACCTTGTTGGCCGTTCTCTTTTATTCATACACGCGACACACAGGCGAGTCCCTCGTCGGTGTAATTACTCTCTGGCAAGCTGGGAGATATCGACGAACCAGCAAGGGACAATTATTTTTTCCCCTGTCGTTAATTAGCGCTCTCTGTGGTGTTCCGGTATTTAGTGCATGACCGCGTACCATTGCAAATTGTGTGTCGCCATTGAAAACCCTCCCTTTCCCGTAGGCCTTTTCAAACGAGCTTACCCGGTTCGAAGAAATAATTTTATTTCGATGCTGCGGCGAATTGTTGGAGTTGCCTTGCTACGTTTTATTCCATGACTGCAATCGCGAATTCGATGCTACTGAATGATAAAAATGATTATATTCGAGGATCCGATAGACAGTTTGCAAGTGTTCTCGGGTCAACGGTGGAGCGAAAGTGCGTTTGACGGATGAAGACAATTAATAATCGGCTGCGGCGTGTGATGTCGGTCCGCGATTCGCATCGTTAACGCTATTTGTTACATGTTGCCACGTCTCATATAGAGAAGACGATTAGTCGAGCAGACAGGGCATAGGAGAGTGCGTCGCGTGAATTTTTCCAGCCGCGCCGCGATCGAGAGATCCGCGCGGATAGTCGCGATGATCGATCGTGGCCGGTGAATCGCGCGAAACTCGTTTCACTTGTCAATCGCGAGCGTGCTTCCCTTAACCCGTGACCGAGCGTATTTATCGTCGGATTAGTGTCCAGGGTACCGGACGTCTCGCGAAAGATGAATTTCTGCCCCCTAATTTTTATCCTTTTCTCCCGCCTCCTCCCGCGGCTCCTCCCGCGGAGAATTCCGTTTATCAGATGGGGACGATGTTGCGGTGTCCGCCACGAACATCTAGCTGGCGTCGGCGTAATTGTCGCGCCGGTGTCAAAGTATAACGAGCGGGCTCACAATCGAATGGGGGATCTCGAGGGACGATGAATAAGCGTAATGTGTAATGTGTGTCGCAAGAGGATCGCAAGATGTTACAGGCGACGCGTCGCGCACTTACTAGATTTGTCAGGCCTTCGGAGTCGGTTGGAGGAAAGCGTTTCGTCGTCTCGTATGTTTCCGCTTTCGTCGAAATCTCGAATCGCATTCACGGAAAAACAGAAATGTTGGAAAAACGCGGTAGACAGTTCTCGACCGGTGGTAAAATTTAGCCGATGTTGTCCGGACTAATTGAACTATGTAATTGCTTTCTACATGTGTGTTCCCATTCGTTTATGGTTAACGACGTTCGTATACCTTTCACGGACTCGACGCGGGATTCAGGAGGGTGGAAAACAGCGAGGGACATGGTAAAGCGTACTATTCAACACGTTGGCACGGCAGGAGCGATCAGTTATATAGCTGCACGCGTCGGCTGGCCGTTTTCTTCGTTGGCTGGTGTCGCGTGGGGGTTAATTGGCAGTCGGAGAAAAGGCTTTCATTAAAGGCACCGGTGATGCATCGTTGCGCGACAGAAGCGAGGCGAACGCAACGATCCGCCCTCTCTGTGTGCTTCCAAGTCGGAGAGGAAGAATACGAGAGCGAGCTGCAGCGAGGATGGGCCGTGGATACAGAGCGTGCATACAGGGAAGTATCCAGACAAAAAGGAAAAGCGCGAGGGGGGCAGAGAGGAAGATCGAGGGGGCAAGATTAAATGAGAGACAGAGAGGGAAATTGAGGCACAAGGCTCGAAAGTAGCGATGGACTCGATTCATTTCGAGCTGATACGCGCGGCTGCGAGTTGAAACGTTGCTCCAGAGATTAGAAGCTACTTGGAGAAAAAAATATGGGGGGAATTGTGCGTCGTAGCACGAATGCGAGCAGGAGGACGGATTCGCGGATAGAGGTAGAAGCGCGAGAGACTAAAAAGGGGCAGAGAGAATCGGTACGGAAAGTGGAAGGAGTACTCGTTGACTGGCAGCCTCTGCCTCCGATGTCTCGTTTACCATAATACAAGGCCTTCGCTGAGGGGCAGCCCTGCCGTTCGAGGATAAGGGGACCCTACTCGAAACGGTAGCAATGCATCAGAGGACCGTGGAAAGCGCCGTGGACGACCACGGATCCGCGGACTTAAAGGACGCGCAGAAGAGACACGTGATATCCTGTCGTGGGTTCTGTCTCGCTGCCGTTGTACCAGCACGCTGTTTCGTGGCATCGTTGTGCTTTTACACGGCGCGACGAGACGCGACGCGACGCGATGCGGATGTACATAGATATCACGGAGGATAGACTCTAGTTGGCTCTAGGTTCTCGGATACATATAGTATCGCTGGAGACTGGACGATTGATTAGCTGGTGGTTAATTGGGACGCATTAGGGCTGGGCAAAGCTTTTGGCCTCGGTGGACAAGTTTGCTCACTAGTTTCGCTACTTATAGGTGAGGTATCAGTTGGAGAAGTGTTGCGGGAATGTATACATGGTACGCGCGCAGTTTGCTCGACATGGAAAAGCCGAGGCAAAGTCGTCGTAGTTGGCGTCGGCGACGAGCACGTCTTCAAATTAAGCGAGAGCACGCCGCTCGCCAACTGCTTTTTCTCCGACGTCGAAAAGTGGGAAATCTTGGAATATCTCGTTCGTTATACGTGATTTCTACAGTCAGCACTCCGCCCTTCGCCTCACGGATGTCCCGGATGCTTTCGTGCTTAGCAATTACAGGAGAATGCAACTCCCGACCGTCTCCGCTATCGTTTCGACGCGAATTTTATTTCCTGCCTGAAATATTTTACGTTCCCCTGTGTTTTTCTTTCCTGCCTTTCTCACCCTTAGCCCACGAGTTTTCCTCTCCAGGTTTGTCGTCGCTGTCGTTCACCGTCCCCGCTTGCCAATTGCTTTCCCAGATGGTCGCCTTCCTAATCGGTATCGATTAGGAAGCGTCTGCATTTGCGATCGCTTTTCACTTTCCTCGACCGATTGGAGTCTGTTGTTCGTGTAACGTGTCGCCAACAGGTTTCCCACCGCATGCAGCGTGGCACGCTTGTGCAAATAGCGATTGCAAGAAGGAAGGCGAAACACGAAGAAGGATTTTCTGGCGAGCAACGGTTTCGGTACGCAGGGCCATTTGACGGACCGTTCCTTGTCCTCCCTTCCCATCGAAAAGGACGTTCTCTCGAGGATCTTACTCCTTCCTCCTCCTCTTCCTCTCCCATCCCTCCTACTCCGTCTACTACTCTTTCGGCCTCTCTGCTCTGTCCCTTACCATGTCGAGACCGCTGTCTTCGTTTTACCCGGCCGTGCGATCCGCACACGCCACTTCTTCTTCAGTGGCCGCTGGTACCACTCTCGGCTAGATCGCGCCAAGCACACCTCCTCTTGTGTTCCTTCTTCTTCTTCTTCTTCTTCTTCTTATCCACCACCACAACCACCACCACCACCACAACCACCACCACCACCACCGCCACCGCCACTACCACCACCACCATCGCCACCAACACCATCGGCATCGTCGTGGCCAGCATCGTTTCACCACCACTCGCTGGTGAACACCACGTCCACTCCACCTCCTTCGCTATTCTTCCAGCTCGATGAAGTAACGCGCCGGTACTTGCGCGCGACCCTTCCGGAACTTTGGCGGGTCCATGTAAGAGTTGGGTGAAACGCTTTATCGATTCGTGTAATACATCTCGAGTGAATTTTTCTGGGGTGAACGGTAGTGTTTGATCGATGCAATTGTATTAACGATCGTCGTTTAGTCCTCGAGCCATCTGCCGATTCTTACGGAAAGAAATGTTCAGTGTTTCGGTACTAGATATCCGCAAAGTGTCGTGAACTGTCGAACAATGTTACGATCGAGAACACTTGGTGTTCCGAATTGAAACGTCGCCTAGTTCCCCTGGATGTAGAGAGCAGAGAGCAGAGAGCAGAGAGCAGAGAGCAGAGAGCAGAGAGCAGAGAGCAGAGAGCAAGGAGCAGGGAAAAGTCGGTGTAATTGGAGGCGACAGCGGCCCTGTCGCCTGGTTTGCACGTGGTTGCCTTGACACTGCGACGTACACCTGATGGCGAGAGTGTCTGGGGACTAGGAAACTGGAGCGAGACACGTGGACTCGGTACGATTCATTAACACGTCCTCCCTGTACGCGAGGCCATTCTCTAAACTTGAAAACCTTAGAGCGTTTCCGATATCACGGGCGAATCAAACTCTCTATAGACCACGTTGGATTGACGGAAGACGTTAGTTGGAAATTGTCAATCAATGCCCCTGTCGTTTCATGGAAAGAATCCGTTTAAAATGTGGAACAGGGCACCGGCTTCGAAAGTATCGGCACGTGGCCGCGTCGTGGGAGGTTGTTTCCTGTTCACCAGCTGGTGTTTTTTTTTACGCAGGTCAGGCCGCATTTGTCAACGCGCAATAAAATCTACGGAGCGTGCGTTAAATTAATGCAACTTCTTTCGCGGCGGTGTCCATTTTCGATTTGTCGCGCGTGCATTTCTTCGCCCTCTTGCTCGTCGACGCCAGGCCGCCAAGTGTGATGGATTAACGGTGGCGAACTGCAGAAAAAATGGACGGACGAACGGGAAACGTTTTACGCTTTGTTCTTTTTATGAAGAATCGCGAACCAATGGTTGATTGACCCTGCTACCTTGACAAGGATAATCGAGCGCGCTGGATGCTGCGCTTACTCGCGGACTTGGATATAATTCAGGTACACTTATGTTCCGAAGTTGTTGCGAACGTTGCGAGGGAAGCGTGCGCGTCGAGTCGGCAGTTGGACGATATTGGTGATTTCGATGCAGGCAGTAGACGCGAGCTTTGAGACTTTTCATTGTGCCACTGTTTGCTGGGAGATCTAAGCTAACGTTGGATTGATCGTCGGGCCATTCAATATCTACAGGCGTGAGTTTAATATTTTTCTTCGATCCTATTTTATCGTAATACATTGTTGTTCTCCAGCAGTTGTACTATCGTCGGGAATAAGTATGCCCGCTTGGTGTTGAAATTATTTTCCGAAAGCCACATCCCGCTTAAGCTTAGTCTAATCAAGGCTTGTCTTATTAACGCGGTTTATAAACCGCGAGATGAAACGAGGAGAGGATATAGAAAAGTAAAAGCATTTTCCGGTGAAGAGGCGGCGATTGCTTGGCGCGCTCCTCCGATTTGCATGGGACAACTGTTTAACGATTTGATCAGTGCTTTAATTCGAAAATTATACGTTTAATCGAGGCACAGGTAGCATCGATATACAGCCATACTCCGGTATCCCCAAGCCCGAGTAAATATTCATTAGGCAGCCGCGTATTCTCGTCTTTCGACCGATCTTCCATTTGCATATCAGAATCAACGTCATATCATTGTTGACTTTGAGCCTCGGGACTGCTCAGCCTCGTCCAGCCTCCACCCTCGATTCATTCCTCTTCCTGCCGTTTCTCCGCAAACGAAACAGACGCGTACGAGTACCTTTTCGCGCGTACAGATGTACACTCTCCAATATACAGGTACAATACAGCCATTGAAACGTTCATATTAAACATCAATTTGTAAAACATCAATTATAATGCATGCACGAGTTGCCTCCAGTTGAGGGAGCATGCTTTATCGATTGCATGGATCGATTCGATTCGATTCTTGAAGATGACGCACAGCTCGACCGAGTGCCACCGGAAACGTTTGTAGCGATTCGAGTGGATTTGGCGAGCGTGCATCGGGTCAATTGGATTCCGGTGTACGCACAATTTGCCAGCGCAGCTACGATCGTCTCACGGTGCTCGAATCTAATAACTCGAAACTCGAAATCGCATTGCTATGCTGCTGGTGGCTCCTTGTTCTCGCGTTTAACGCGTTGATCGAACCTGCATCGGAATTTCTCTTGCCACGATCCGGCTTCACCTGTTTCCCCAAGCCCGAGCGAATTCACTTTCCCGCCCCGACAACTGTAGCATTTTCAATTGCTTCGCCCCTCCCGGAACCCTATAATCCTCTCGAAAATTTGCATTAGTAGTAAATTAGCGCAACTTGTACGATTATATTATATTCTCGTTCAGGAGGTTGTCGTTCGTTTCCGCTTAATACGTGAATGCTTGTTTAAATATTGTTATCATTCGCCGATGCGATTTAACATATTTGCCAATTAAAGCAACAACCGGGAAACGAAAGAAACGGGAGGGAGAGGTCGGCTTAATCGATAAGCCGCATAATTAATAGAACGCACCGACTCTAGTGGAAATTGCAGCTCGCGAATGGAACTGCTAAACAAAGATCTGTACGTTCGAGGGTAAAACGTAGTCACGTGCATCGTCGAAGACTTTCCGAACGGGCTTTCAGCCTGCTCGAACTTTTCCCCCTCGTTGGCTCTCTATTTTTCTCGACCGATTAAAGGATCAATCAAAGAGCGGCGGGTCGCGATCGATTAGCCGACGTCGAGCACTTTCTTCGCCAGCTCGAGAATCGAGTGAAGGAGTTCGATTAATTATCGCCAGATTTTCCTCTTTTCACGGGAACGCGAGACGTGGACGAACAGGGTCGACGTTTTTCCGGGGAAAACGTCGAGAATATTCTGAGGCCACCGCCTTCGCGATTTCCAGTTCATTTGAATCCCTTCCGTGCCGCTGCGTTTTTCCATCCTCGATGTCCCTCACCCCCGCTTTCTCTTCTTTCGACTTTGCTTCGTTTCCCTTTTTATTTCCCTCGATCGCGAATCTGCTGGAAATTTCGTCGCGATCGACGGCGTAATGATGCTGCGTAGGAAATTAGAAGACACGCTGGGTGAAGTCGACAGTGGCTTTATTGGTCTACGGGAAGTGCAAACAGATATCGAGCCACTCTTTCGTCGAGCGTATCGACCGACTTGCCCGTTCCTTCGCCAATTTCTCACATATATTTTTTCATTCTTCGGAGCTTACCGCCGCGACGTTGTCGATGCACCATTGGTAAAAGTTGCATCGAACCTGCCGATTCGACAGCAGTCCACTTTCAAGTCCACTTTCAAGTCCACTTCGGAAAAGTCTCTTAAATAATCCCGACTACAAGTTTAATTCAAAGTGTTCCGGTTCAGCTTGATTATCCGAGGGGAAAGACAGGGGAAAATGACTGCGCGGACAGAAACTGTAAAGTAGATATCCACAGAACTCCCCTGCGGTCTGCGGGCCACTATCTAGGATAACGATCGAAAGGTGGCCCCTCGTTAACGCGTTTAAACGATTCCCCGTACAATTTTCCGCTGGTTTACGTGTTTTATGCGACTCGCCGTGTTATTGATTAACGAGCCACAGCCATCAATGGAGGACAATTCACTCGCAGTCACCTGGTCGTGTCTGCGATTTACCTCTATCTTTACGTATCATCTAGGTTGCTCGTTCTCCAACGAAGGCTAAACGTCTCGAAGTAGTACGAAACTAGATACCCGCCGGCGCGGCGCGGCGCGGCGTTACGAGGCTGCCTCCATCCGCAGGCAGAGGAGAAAGGAGCGTTTAAGAAAGATAAGACCTCGTGACCGTGAAACCCGTATGATCGTTGGGGAACGACCACGAGCAGCGTCGCGAGGGAAACGAATCGATGCGAACGAGTGGCATAGATAGGAAGATGGTCTTAACCGTGACGACTATAATCTTTAATAGAATCGTGCAGTTCGTCGATTCACACAATGGATGAAAATTGTGCCCTACAATTTCCTACTATCTTTTTTATATCCGTTTCGCGCGTGACACGTTGACGCTCATCGGCTACTTCTAGTACATTTTATCGATACTTGCGCAACGCACAATTCGTTTTGAAATTAGATCTGGGCACTGTACGAGCCTCTGTGCAAGTCCATCAAAGTTCATAGTGTATCCGTGAAACGGTTCCACTTTCAGCCGGATACATCCACCCGGCACGAGTAGCCGTGGCAAAAAGCGGGATCGTCGACACGTCCCTAATCCTTTCAAGGAAACAGACCGCGTGGAGACGGTGCAGCGTCGATGTGGTAAAAAGAAGCGTCCAGCGTGGTCCATTCTGGTGTCACCTCTGCTCGTAATAAACGTCCACGAGTATCACCGCGATTCGCGTACCCTCCACTCGATCTGCATTCGAAGTCGCGCTCGTTAACGAACACTCCTGTCACTTCTACCACGAGACTTTTCACGCGTCGCACCACTTGGCCAATGTCGAATACGTTTTCTTTTAAATACATACAACAGTGTATATCAACAGTGGCGGTCATTAGTTCCACGACATCATTTTTTCTTTCCGAAAAAAATAGGAACAGCAAGTTTTACTTTACGCGCACATTGTAGGTCGATATCCTGTTGGTCTGTAGCGGTTGAGAATTGAAGGACGTAACTCGGGATACAGCCGCAGATCGCTTTAAATGTTCTATAAGAGACTCCTGCTAAAAGTTCAATCATGTCGCGTCATCTCTGGAAGGCGCAAAGTTTGTTCGTCGTGAAACCTGGAATTAGATCACCCTTTTCACTCTAGTCAGTTATATCGACCACGAGTATGAAATTTTTGTCAAACTTTTTTCATCATCGTCGTTTCTTACGTTTCGGTAGGGCAGTTGGTAATTAGACGAAGTCTACTCGAGCCACGGTGAAGTGTCGTTCCCTCGAAATACCTCGAGTCTCGGGTGGATCAGTGGCGCTGAAAGACGCTTAACTTCTTTCCAATTAAAGCGATACGTTTTCACGGTGCAGCAGGAATCCCGGTTCCACGTGTACCGGCTAATTAGAATCCCGAGCCGACTGATCTTTAATTCATGACTTATATTCGAGTGCGCCACTGTGCGCGAAGGATATCGGTTTCGTAAGAGCGGGTACGACCCGTCCATCGACTTCAACCACTGAATAACATCTGTCTCTGTACATACTTGGGGACACTTTTCCTCCGTTTTCCTGCCACGATCATTTCAATTCAATTCGTTCGGCCGATTTAGTTGCTCTACGATTTTGCATTAAACGGAAGTTCTATTCGATCATCACTTCCATTTGAATATCATGGCGTCACTAATCATTGCAGGAACTTTGCGGCCCAATCTTGATTAAATTTCGATTCGATTTGGACACGCGTACTCGTATCTTCGCGGATACGCGAGACGCGTTAAGATTACTGCCAGGCAAGCGACCTCTAAGGAGGATCAAATCCAATGTCGCGTCGCGTCGCCTCGTGGCGAAACTTCAGATATTTTCTCGAGGAAGCGAAGCTGGCTTTTTGCGAACATTATCCGGCTCCCGTGGGACTGCACGAATCGTATGGTTTTCACGCGCGACGCGTTCGAACTTGTTATCGTTGCTTGCTTCGATCTTGCGCCGCTGCTGTCGGAGAATTTTAATTGTTTGCCTTAGACGAGATGTGCAGTGGGAACGATCGGCTTTATGGTCGCGTAGAATAACGGAGCGAAGTTCTCGATCACATTTTATCGTCCTTCCTGTCCACTTTTCTCGAAAGCGATATTTCCTTCTCCGAAATAATGAAATTAATTTTAGACACAACAATTCCGCTGATTCCTCCTCGACGTTGCTGTTCTCGTTGGCGAAGCGCGCGTGGCAGACGGTAACTGGTTAGGTTTGTCGCTCATGAATCATCGTGATTTGAAATTCATGACGCGCCTACCTGTTTAATCGCCGTTATCGTGGCCCCTGGTCATTGTCTTAATCCCCGTCTCGATTCGATATCGATTCGATATCGTTCGTTGGTCGAGTTCAGTTGTGCCGGAGCGCAGTTTGCACGATATCTCTGTCTCTTTTAAATTAGAATCCAACGCGAAAAACCGAGGCTGGAGTGCAAGCGTGGAAGCTGAAAGGGACGTTCGTGAAAGCGTTGTTGCAGCGGTTCGCGGGTTATTCATAATGAAACCGTGGCCCATCTTAATAACCGCACTTGGCGCTTTATCTTTATGACCAACGACGGCATTCGCCGCGTAAAAATCGTAAAACCTTTTCGGTTGATTGCAAAGGGTCAGCGGGTTGTCCCTGGTTCACCGGGCACCCGGGGTACGTAGAAAGGAATAGGCATTGATCGGTGGACTTTCGTCCATCGTCTGATTCGGGGAATATATCGTACAATCGACGCCACGAGATTCGTCCTAACGGGGAGCTTTCGTATCTCGATGAATGTTAAAGGAAGCAGCTCGAAAAATGGCTCAATCGTTCCCGCACAGCTTCCGCGAAATGGAGCAACTGTTCGGGACAATTTCAGCGAACCGTCCAAATTCGTCCTCTGCGTATCTTGCCGCTATCGATCTCACCCGGTATACCAGTGTGTTCACGATATACAACAATATGTATAATAGGATGCGATCACGCGGCGCGGCTGCTATCCGGTCTCCGTTGCTTCTCTACTTTGTTACCGGTCTCTTCTTTATTCGGTATAGGCATGCTCTCGCAGAAGAAACGACGAGAGATTCACGGCAGATTACGCTTGTAGGAGAATGCGTGGAACTCCGGCCGCTGGCCAGCCGCTGACCAGCCGCTTGTCGGGACACCCGTTACATTCTAAATACTTGTAAGCACGCCCTATTACCTGGCCGAGTTTAAACGGTATTACAATACAATAGCCACGTCCACCCCTTTCTATGTTAACCTTCTCCTTTGGTGTCCCATAGACCGGCACTGGTGTTCGCGTTGCATTATCCCGTTGATACAGGCTCTTAGTCTGCTCTTAGTCGAAATTCCTCTTATCGACGCACTAATTGCACGAATATCGTCCTGCACGGGCGTAGATATATCGGGCGAATCCGTGTGTGCATGTAAATCGACGTGAAAGAATTTTCTCGATACTTATCGGCGTAGGAGTTAGGGCGAAGCCAATGACCTGCACCGGTCGAGATGCAAATGCTCGGTTGCCGAAAACGGACAAATCACGGCGGGTCCACCCCCTCGGTCCCACGGAAGAGCACATGGCAGCGATAATTACTACAATCGCGGTACGGTAATTTTGGTGTCTCGTAATTGTCGGCGTTACATCGTCGTGTCTCGAATGCAAATGCAGTTAAGGATCTAAGATGGTAGATTAGCGAGTACGAGAAGGGGTAGGAGCGGCGGTGGTGCACGTGCACGCACGCGTGTGTATATGCATCACGATTCGCCGCGGGGGTTGTCACTGTTAAACCTGTGGCTGGATTCTCTTCCAAGAGGAATCGAGAATGGTGAAACGAGGGCGAAGATGGGGTCGGAATTGAAATTTATGCGCGACTCGTTAACCCCACTATCGGTGAACACTGCAGTGCACTGTAGACTGGAGACGATGTTCGAGGGCAATTAGACGTAATTGAAGGAGCGTCGTGATGACTGCTTTACTATTTTTTACTCAACTAAATATTCGAGTGAGCTTGGGTGCACGCCGCCGCGCCTTGCCGCGCCAAGCCGGTGAGATTAATTTGGAGAAATGAGCTGCCTCGAAACATCGGCCCTTAGAGATTCAACTGTTAACGCAAATAACTATAACTCTTGTCTGTCGGACTACAATGTTCTCGATTTTTAAGTAGCGACCGTAGAATAGTCTTCTGCCAGCTCCGTCTTTCAGTTGCTCGGCGATCATCCAAACACAAGTTTATCAACGGTTTCCGCGCTCCTCGAAACTTCCCGCCGCGATACGTCACGTTCCAAACGGTCGAAGTTACTTTACGGGCCGGCCTCTCACGGAGGAAGCGGTACAAATTACACCGATAATTCTCTCTGCCCTTCTCTTCGGCTCCGTGTTCCCCGTCCCCGTTCTCCTTATTTTTTTACACCGCCGCGCGCCGCCGAGAAGTATGTATGTATTGCCTTTGCGCTCCCACCACGTCCCGGTCCCTCAGGAAAAACTTGTGAAACTCCATTAACGCGCCAAGCTTCGCGTCCGTCCGAAAAACAATGGAAAAAAAGGAACGTCGCCCATCGGCTATGGGTGACAGCCGACGTATGCCTTAATCGAAGGGACTTTCCGAGCAGGCAAACAGAACCTTTGATCAATTGGACGAGAATAATTCGATAGAACCATTGGTATGCTATGTAATAAAGAACGACGATATCCGTGTGTCGCAATAGACCCGTGAATAAATATTCACCGAGGAATTGTCGATTTCGAAGCTGCTGTCACTTCGTAGGTAAAAAGTGGCGCATACATTTTTTCGCGGTGAAAGATTTCCCAAGGTTCGTACAGACGATTGAAATTTGTAGAATTTTCGATGGAAAATCCTCCTTTTGTGGAGGGGCGTATCTGGAAGCGATCTTCACTCGGCGGAACAAGGTTCGGTCGCATTCTACTGGCTGTCCTTTCACCGATACTCTTTGAAGCCGAATATCGGCGTTGCGATAATTGCGAGCGAGTCTAAGGTTCGTGCTCCGGCCGGACGCGATCTAAGATGAGAGATTAGCCGGTAAAGAGAGGGCCGTGAGTATGTACGGGCTATCTCGTGTACGCGTGTAAATATGGGGCTGGTAAATAGGCACCGTGGTTTGTCTTATTCTTCCCTTTCCTCTGTTTTCTTGGAGTCGGTTGTTGTGGCCATCGTTCCGCGTGTACCAGGATACGCGTGCACACGTATCCTCGGCTCGGAACTAGACGTTTACCTAGCCGGGGACCGTACGTACGTATGTCTGGGTAATACCTATACATCGTTATCGTGGCATCGTCGTTGCCGCGGTAGCAAAGGATTCTCGTTCCCTCGCCAACGATCGCCGATCGTTTTCGATTCTCGGAAACAGAATGATTTACAAATTAGCTGGCCGTCACTTTAGCTGCTACCATTTTTAAACGCGATTGTCTGTTAAAACGTCGAATAGTTTAAATTAATTTCAATATTATATTAAATTCAATCGAAGAGTCGAAGAGCACTCGATCGATTCCTGTTAGAAATCGTAGCGAACAATGTGCCGCGTCTCTAACCATCGAAGATGCTTCCTCGATGGGGAAACCGAGTCGAGTGCGTTGCTTCATCGGTCCTTTTTGGTCTCGGCTTATCGGACGACAGATCGTGACGGTCCAATGTGGCTGGCCGACATGACACCGTGAAACATCGAGATTTAATTACTCCGGAGACGCGCCGCGACGACGCGACGCGTCCCTTCTTCTGCGTCGGTGTCCAGCGTTTTAAAGCTGCGCTTCGGGTCAAGGGCCATAGGCTCGAGAAATGTGGCACCGTGTGCTGTTAAAATCGCTCCACGACAGTCCCAAGCACGCAACGTAGGCCTAATTAAATGTGTTACACCATGGGAAGAAGTATTTCGGTGAAGGGTCGTAGAAACTTGAAGGATATTCTAGCCCTTGTAAATTCCATCGTCCAGGAAACTCGTTAGTCCCATAAAGTACAACTGGCTTATGATTTTCGGAGGCTGTGGCAGCCTGTAGATTCTAACTCGGATAGCGAGCCGTGAAACGTAAGAATTTTGATCGTTCGTTTGATTAATGCCTGTTTCGTAAGGCTAAACCGCTGAATTATTTATACAGGGTGTCCCGTAACTACCGCAACATCGGGAAATGGGGGGTAGCTGAGGTGATTCTGAACAACTTTTTCCTTGACCAAAATGTTGTTTGAAGCTTCGTTTTTGAGTTATTAAACAAAAACACTGCCCAATTAGAGCGCTCGAAATCCCGGGACGCAGGCGCGCAACGTTTTGTTTTCGTCGTGTACGGGGGCCTCGACGGTATCGAGAGAATCGTACGGCAAATGTTACATCGTCTTTAAGCGAGGCTAATGTGGAACGTTTGGTTATTAAATAATGAGAAATAAAGTAATCGTTGTTCATTAATAAGAAATAAACTATTTATTCTTTTATTTAAGCGAGCAGAGTCGTGGTCGCGAAAGAACGCATTGACACGCCGTGTTACATTGTCTTTAAGCAGGGATAATGTGGAATATTTGCTTATTCGGGAATAAGAAATAAACTAATAAATCGTTTAATAACTGTGTCCGATACTTTTATTCGTCATCCGAAAGGAATAAAGTGTTTTAATACTTATGAAACACTTACCCATTCGTGCACGAATTAACCTGCTTCGACTCAATAGCTGACGTTACGGCCGGCTCGATGAACTCACTTCACTATCACTTTCATTGCACAGCCATTTTAATATCCAATGTAAGATTTTAAGATGGTGGGACAGGATTTATTATTCTCACGTGTAACGAAGTTGGTCACTCACTCACGAACGAATTCAGTACTGTGTAATGAAAATTTGATCTCACTCGCGAATCAAGATTTGTTCGATTTATTCCACCGATCTGAACGTCTCTGCGGTCGATACAAAACTGATAGATTTGCGAAGCATTGCTTGCACACGCACACGCATAGACGCATGTTCGTTTCGGTAGCCCACATTCTTGTGTCCACCGTAATACCTTGGTTTAGCAAAAAAGGAGGGCGCGTTCAATTGGTAGTGAGGACTTGGTGGTCTTTGGAAGAGAAAAACTTCGTTGTCCTTGGCGTCTGTTTATTTACAACTGCCCGTGTCCTACGACGCGGTATTACGGTGGACACAAGAATGTGGGCCTACCGAAACGAACATGTGTCTGTGCGTGTGCGTGTGCGTGTGCAAGCGAATGCTTAGCAAATCTATCAGTTTTGTATCGACCGCAGAGACGTTCAGATCGGTGGAATAAATCGAATAAATCTTGATTCGCGAGTGAGATCAAATTTTCATTACACAGTACTGAATTCGTTCGTGAGTGAGTGACCAACTTCGTTACACGTGAGAATAATAAATCCTGTCGCACCATCTCAAAATCTTACATTGGATATTAAAGTGGCTGTGCAATGAAAGTGATAGTGAAGTGAGTTCATCGAGCCGGCCGTAACATCAGCTATTGAGTCGAAGCAGGTTAATTCGTGCACGAATGGGTAAGTGTTTCATAAGTATTAAAACACTTTATTCCTTTCGGATGACGAATAAAAGTATCGGACACAGTTATTAAACGATTTATTAGTTTATTTCTTATTCCCGAATAAGCAAATATTCCACATTATCCCTGCTTAAAGACAATGTAACACGGCGTGTCAATGCGTTCTTTCGCGACCACGACTCTGCTCGCTTAAATAAAAGAATAAATAGTTTATTTCTTATTAATGAACAACGATTACTTTATTTCTCATTATTTAATAACCAAACGTTCCACATTAGCCTCGCTTAAAGACGATGTAACATTTGCCGTACGATTCTCTCGATACCGTCGAGGCCCCCGTACACGACGAAAACAAAACGTTGCGCGCCTGAGTCCCGGGATTTCGAGCGCTCTAATTGGGCAGTGTTTTTGTTTAATAACTCAAAAACGAAGCTTCAAACAACATTTTGGTCAAGGAAAAAGTTGTTCAGAATCACCTCAGCTACCCCCATTTCCCGATGTTGCGGTAGTTACGGGACACCCTGTAAACGCCATCCACGGTCATGCTCGCATCGCTGACGGAGCGTTCGTCATAAACGTCAGACGCAAGAGTCTCGCGGCGTTAAATTCGCGAACGCGTCGCGTCGGTTATCGCCAAGCCCGTCCGCCAAGTCTCCGGCACTTGATCGTAATTTATTATCGCGAGGCTGCGGTGAAATTAGCCCCGGACGAATTAAACCGAACTGTTGTGCTATAATGCGTGGATTCACAGGGCCGTGCACCTCGGGACAATTTGCCTCTGGCAATTTTTGCGTCGCGGTGCGTGCGCCCGCGCAACTCGCTACTCGCTCATTAAAGAATTAAGTGAAATCTTCGACGGATAAATTAACGATAAAGGATCTGTGGTCGTCGATCTTTCTTCCTCCTGTTCTCCGTCTCCTTTATTCTCTCGTCTATCTTCGTCTGTTTCCTGTAGAAGGCCAAGGCTGTACCGCGATCTGGCGATGTTTTCAGCCTCGATGTGGGAGCGTCGAGTTTGGAGGGAGGGACCTGACCACTGGTCTGACCCTCTAATTATATGGTACATCGGGTACCAAGTGAACGGAGGTGAAAGGTCACGGTTGCGAGAGGCACAAAGCACGCCAACGGAGATATATCGAAAAATTCGCCGGGCCGGGCCGCATATTGGCGTTCGTTCAGGTTTTCGCGGCGGGTAGCCGGCCTACGAAATTTACCGCCTGTTCGATAATAATTATTCGCGGTATCGTGGCCGATACGGCTGAACATTCTTCCGTCTGTACGCGGAAAGTCAAATGCGAACGGTGATTTTTCTTTGCCTTTCTTCGACGCGCTTCCTCCGAGCCCAGGTTGGATGTGTGGTCGCAGGAGATGGATCGCTCCTCCTCCCTCGCAGGACACGCACGTGGAAGGGTGCTCAACAGCCTCTCCATTTTTGACTGTCCCCATTTTTCGCCCGGGATTTATCCAATTTCCATTTCATCTATCAAATTCGCCCGAAATGCTAAATGATAAACAGCCGAGAATTGGACTTTTCTAGCGAGGGTTAGGGACTCGGTTTATTGCGTTTTTGCCTTCCGTGAAATACGACCACTGCAACGACTTCGTTGCACGATACTTCGTTCGATCCAGTAAGATTCGTCTGGTATAAGTACATTTTCGAGGATGCCGAGATCGAGCTGGTACGCGGTTTCCGGGCTTAAAATATTTTCTGGCCGATCTGACGGGCGATTTTTTCTAACGATTCACAGGCCTCCGTGACACCTGTTGCGGAGTGACGACATTCATTCAGACCGTAGACGAAATCTCGATAGACGCGTCATCTCGCGCGACCATTATGCCCTTGCTTCGCACAAGCTTGTCTCGCGCCTTGCCGTCCATTTTATTTTTACGTCCCCACAATGATCGAGCATATTTTTCCATAAATATCCCGGAAATATTCTCGTTGCCGGCAAGGTGGCTGGTTAAAAAGCTCTCGAACGAGACGCTGCTATCCCGAATAAAGCATGTCGGAAACAGGGTAGTGGCCTTTGAAATATTCCGAGTGCACCGCGGTTTATTTATTTCCACGTTTTCTCCAGACGTCATCGCGATGCTAGAGTAAGACCAATCCCCGTGCAACTCTCTTCACTTTGCCTCTCTTCGAGTTCGTGGACGCTTTCCACCGACGAGCAGGCTTAGCGAGACAGGAATTTTAATTAAGCTTTTTTGCCACCCGCTGAATCCCTGTTCCGGCAAGGGAACTCCACCAGTCCCGTGGCCACGGAAGAGATGCACGCTTCGCGATCTAACGGGTGTCCTTGGACCTGCGTGCTTGAGACGGCCCGCGACTCGAGAGAAGCAACTTCGCCGGTGATCCCGCGAACGGAATACAAATAGCTCGTCGTCCGCGAGATGTTAATTCCACGGACTGTTCGCCCGTCGAATCGATTCGTGACTCCTTTCTCTAGTCTATGGAATTCTTTCCCGGGAGGTCGGACCGATCTCTCGAGGGGGGTGGCTGCGAGAAATCGAACGAGAAATCGAACGAGAATTCGCTTAGCGCTCATAGTTACAACGGGGGTTGATAGAATTGCCCCATCTTGGAATACGTTATCGGAAAGGTTACAGGGATGTAGAATCTTTGAACGGCTGCAGGAAATTCTTTTCCACAGTAGGGTGGACAGGTTGAAGTTTCAAGTGCACGTACCGCGAAGATTGATTTCTCTTGCGGCGAAGCCTTGCTTGGACCGCTTTGAAGGAAGGTTCTCACGGCAGCGATGCACGCGTGCACAGGTTTATGCGTTTCTGTAGACTCGAGCAGAGCGTTTCGAAACGTCATTCCGTGACCCACAGTCCCGCTCGCGGCGATTCTTCGAGGGGCATGTTAAGTAATAGCAGCGTAATATCAGCACGTCATCATCGACGCTGACAATGTGTGCGCGCAACACACGAGTGTGCCCCGCCACTTTGCAGCTCGCCTCGCGTACCGATCTTCTCTACCCTTCCGACCTCCTTTCTTTTTTCTCCTCTTTCGCCTGATTATACACGCACGCGGCCACGTTTTGTTCCTCTTCGCACGCGGCCTCTCGCGTTGCGGGTGTTCGATGCTGGCCCGCGCTTTGCCTCGATTCCCTAAATACCTGAATCGGAGAATCTCCTTAAAGCCTTCGAAACGTCGCCATAATTCTTGCGACGAGCTCCGACGCAGTAGATTCTGTGAAACGCGGTCGGAACGTTTCCTTCACGATTTTTACCATTGAAATGTAATCCTTCCCAAATGAATATGAATGCCATAGAAATTTCATTCGCACCTCGGTGCGAGGATCGTGCGTTGAAAATTTTCGTCACTCGACGGGTCACCGAATTGATTAAGCCGCATCAGCGGTTCTGTATAATTTACGAGGGGCCGCGGTTGCCGCTAGAAAATTAGTCGATGGTTTTCCTGCGCTTATCCACCGTCGAGGGATAAGCTTCGCTCATGGCTCCGCGGGCCATTTATAGTCATTGAAAAAAACATGACGCCGAAAATAAATTCGCGAAGCTTATCGGCTACACCGAATCCAATTATTTTTAGCCCGCGTAAAGTATATTACACTCGTGTACACGCTCGCGGGCCAGTGTAATTTATTCGTCTTTCAATAATACGTAATCCAGAAGTACGCGATTGGTCGGTGGGGAACGCGGATTGGGTTCGCGTCTACGGCTGGGCACATCCATCTCCGCGGAGGGTTAAAATTACAATTTCATTCGATCCCGCTGGATAGGAGGCTGGCAAGGAGGCAGCGCGAAATGCAATCGGGCAAATCCGATCGAATGGCCTCGGTAACACGATCCCTCGCGCGATAAGTACTTTATAATCACCCTGTGTACTCGCTAGATGGAACAGACGAGAGGGTGGTTGCATTCCTGTACCCCCAGAGGGAGAGGACGAAACTCGAGGGAGGTTAAGATGATAGACGAGCCGATACGTTCCCACGCGGGCCCGCGAAACAAGTCTGACAGCCGTTGCATCTCTTCGTTCGCCTCTTTTCTTCTCCCCTGCCTCGGTATAGTGGGCGTTTGTGAGGCCCGGAGGGCCCAACTGGGGCCCTAATCACAGCCTCGTCCTCGTCCGTACGCAGAACGTATACGTTCGTTGCTAAACGCGCGAGCAGACTCCAGCTAAGAGCCGAGTGTAATGCGAATCTTCGAAAATACACGGGGTTAACTCTATCCCCCTCCTCTTTCTTTTCTTCACCCTTTCACGTTACTTGCTGCTTTCTTCGATCGATTTTTCAGCGTTTCGTCACCCTTTCGCGGTGTCTCTTTTCTGAACAATTATCCCAACAATTATCCGACGCCAAACCAGCGTTCACCCCCTCCAATTTTCGTGGGTCAGTTGCTTAGCTGATTTTCTCACCGCCATGCCAGTATCGCGCGTTCTCTTCTTCCTTCCTATCTCTCACGATTCGCCGGCACGAGGGTGCAGAGCAGGATGCACGTGTTCGCGTTGCATATTATATGCTGGGCCCGGCGCGATACACATTGCGGCTTACACTCACGCGAGGGATACGCCGAACGGCTTACACGGCCGACGAAATAAAATTATCGCGAGCGCTTTACGTTCTAAGGTAAATCTCTTTTGGAGGGGGAGCGGTTAAACTAAGTTTCGCGTTGCCGCCGCGCCGCTTTCGTTGCGTTGCACTTTACTGCCGAGCCGCTATCGATTTACGAGGATCGAGGCCTCGCCTCGTTCGAGCATCGCGCACCAAATTAGGAAAATGAGAAGTGGACAAGACTTCTCTCATTTTTTCCCCGATTCTATTTAGTAGTTCGTAATAATTTATACACAATTGCTGTAAGAATATTTGTAATTCCTTCGCCGTACGTTTAATAATCGCGGAGGATCGGTCGCTATTGTTGTAGGACCGATCCGACCGGAGCGATGAAACTATGGATCACGAGCGAGACGATCTTCCTGCTCATCGCCCGCGGGACTTGCAAGGCAAAGGACGAAATTTATCGCGCACTAACGCGCTTTAAACTCATTGGACGTAAATTTATCAGGCGGTCGCGATCGTCGGCGTCGCGCCGCGTCGCGTCGCGTCGCTCGTGAGGTTCCCGCGCTGTCGCCGCGGGCTCAGCGTTTCAACGCCGAGGAAGGAAAGGCGAGGCCAAACAATAAGAAACACGAACAGGGGAGAGTGTAGTCGTGTGCCCTGGCTATTAGCAGCAAAGGATATATCGTTACTTACGATTAGATTTAACTGTACGAAGCAGAAAAAATCCACTCAACCAATTATTTATACCGTTTTACAAAATAAAAGCTCGCGAAATATTTGCCAAAAAATTGTTGACTTGGTGAAGTCAACAGGCTGCGCAACGATCTACCTAGGCTGACTTTTAAGTAGAGCGCGGACCTAATTGCACCAACGATAGGAAATTAGATTGGATTCCTCTTTCTGTAAAGAATCCGAACGACCTAGTATGTATACCTGGAAGATCTACGAGCGTTCGAGCGATTGATCGGCTAGATTTCGTGGGAGATAATGAAGGGAAGGTATCGATGCGGAGGAACGAACCGAACGGTTTCCTGGTGTCGCAGATTTCGATCTCGATCTTTATTTGTGCACCGAAGAACCGGTGGCCCGGCGTTGATCGTGCAATGGATCCACGAATACTGTAATTCACCGTGGGTGGCACGCGTCGGCCCATCGTTTCTTCCCTGTTCTTCATCGCGATGTTTATGCATCGCGTTTATCCCAAGTCCGCACGCCGCGGCGCGCCGATCGAATGTGTCAGGACGCCCGTGGGAGTTTCTGATGAATGTTTCCGCGCGATAACGAAGTAACCTGGATAACGCTTCTTCGCTGGATCGGTTGCGCAACGGTACCTCTGCGCGACGATTCAGCATTTCAGACATCCATTTAGAACGGGTAATTCAATTATATTTGTATTTAATGAAAGATACATACGGGGAGAATAGTATTCGCTGGCACACTTGGAATGTCTGATAGTCAAGTAGAATTTGAAAGTAGATATTTGTCGAGAAGTTTAATGAAATTCCCTTGGCGGGGTGCTTAAATCTTGAGGTATTGAGAAGCACGGCGTGGACGATGATAATGTTTATCGACTATTAAGCAGAATTAATTTGAGGCTCGGCGTGTTCGCGTGTCGAACGATCGTCAACGCTGCCAGGTGGCTTGTCGTAATACTCTTCCAGTCAAATCGGCGCGACGCGGCGGCGTGTTTTTCTTAATTAATGGTCTAGCCTCGCCTTATATTCCACTGATATCGCGTGGACTAGTCTTTCTCGGAAAGCACGAAACAAGTTTGCCAAACTTGTACGAAATTCCACGGCCCCTTGGAAGAGGAGATCATTATTACTTGGATGGTGAATTTGATAATCAAAGGACAATGAACATTGTACGTGGTGGAAAAATGAAGGAAATTTCACGATGCAGGTTCACGCGACAGATGAATGAATGAATGGAAGCATTGTTGGCTGTATTGGTGGCAACGGAACCGTTAATATGTTTATTGTTGGCCTACCCTCTAAAATGGAAATGATCGTGCCATTAAATCGTACCGCTGTCTCCCATAATCCCATGAATATCCGCTATAACTCTTGGTACACCGTTGTTTTATCCGCGTCTCGTAAACGGAAAATCTATCAATTTCCATGCGAACCGATACAAAGGCCTCCCATTATTAACCATTTTGTTACTTTTTACAGTCGCCCGATAAAAGGTGTTCTCACTTTACCAGGTGGAAAACGAGGTCGTACATTGCCCATTGAAATTCCATAAACTTATTTTTGCTTCTCTTCTCTTCTCATTTTTGCGTCTTCAAATCAAATGAATAATATATTTTCAGGATATCCAGAAGGACGATGGCGTGCAAATATGCGAAGCATAAGCGAGATTTCTGTGGAAGTCCCGTGGATGTCCCGTTGGAGACTGATTTCTGGATACACCGACAATGAAAGCATCGATTTGCTTGGAAACTCGTGGCGCGAACCATCGAATTCGGTGAAAGTTGGGCAAGGATGCGGCGCTTACGATGCGATTCGGATCTATTGGAATCGGTCGATCAATTTCGCCAAGATTACGGACGGATATCTTTGGTGATTCGAGCCACGTAGCCAAGAGACGAACGGTTTCATCCCCGGAAGAAAATCTTTCATAGCTCGACTATCATCGAGCGAAGTGTGGATGACTTTGTAGCGGCCATTCGATTGAATTAGCGGTTGCAGAAGGAATCGAGGACGAAGAAGAATTGAAAAGAATTGAAGAAATGTGAAGAAATGCGAGAAAAAGGTCGAGCTCGCCAACCGCGATGCCTCGCACGGCGGTGGTTCGCGCGAAGGAGCTTGCGCTTGGTGCAATCGGCCGCTTCTGCGCTGAAATCCTATTAATCGAGATGAAATGTTATTAAGCAAGCGTCGCCCTTGTGCGCTCCGGATGAGACGGAAAAGCAGACCGTCGCGTCGTTTGTTTTGCCGCGGAAAATTAACTTTTCACCCGGAAACAGTGGAAGGAAAGAGTTGCAGGTGGAGTAGAGAGGACGGGATCAGGAAAAGGCGGGAAATTTCTACGTGGAGCAGCTCGAGACTCGTTTCCTGGCCGCATAGAAACGCCTCTCTCGAGCAAAGGCCAGGATTAATATGTGCTTTGGACGAGTGTCGCGAGCTGGAAGTTGCCAGAGCGGCGTGAACTCTGTCGACAGCTGTCGAAAGGAAGACGAGGGGATCGTCGTGCCATCGTGGTGGCCCTGGAGGTGTTATCCGGTGGGAATGGGGATGCTTCTGCCCGATGAGACCTACGAGGAACGATCCTCGTCCTCGAGACGCAGTTCGCGTCCGAATGTTCTCGCGGAAATCGACGAGGTCGAGGCTGCGAAGGCTTTGGCCGCGTTTAGAAAATGCGACGAGTTCCTCAAGAGACACGGGATCAGGCCGGAGTTCTTCTGCAGGCATAGGGAACGTCTGGCTCTGCAGACTTGGCTTTCGCAGAGATCCAACTTGTCCTCGGGTGAGTTTTCATTTTTTACATTTTAGACGCAATATGTATATTATTTGTTGTCGATGTACATGGTCACGGGGGAGGAGTAACGTTACGGAGTATCGATAACTCGTTATCGAGTTACGGGGTTTTACAGCGATAGATATTACGATACACCTGGCCGGTGCAAGGCCTCGCGTAACCGATAATAGATTTACGCAGGAGGAACGAACAATCGTGGATGACAATTTACGCTTTACGCGATCGGCTCGTCGATCGTTTCAAGCTGTCCCATGCATCGAAAATAGAAACTGTTCAATTGCGCGATCGGAATTGTGCCCAGTTTAATCGACGTTTCTCGTTACTTTCGTCCGCGGTTATTTTGTCGCGGTGGTTTTTTCGCGCAATAAAATCGTGCATCGTTCTGGTAATTGGCCACCCTTTGCCGAAAATTTACGCGCTATCGCCGCTCCGAATTTAAACAAACTTCCTTGCAACCCCCCCGGATTTCAATCGAAATGGCCGAATAGATCTCGTCGCTCCTCCTAGGACATAGCGTAGGCCAGGTTATTCATATTATTATAGTAGGTATCTGTCAGCTACGCGCTATACAATAATGAACTCGCGAAACCGGCTGCCTCGTCGAGCAAGACGTACATATACGTATAATGATGGTGTCGCCTCGCAGCCCTCGCTGATTTTTGCTTTGGGTGTGGAACGATCGATACGAGGGACCACAGCGGGCAACCCCTCTCTTTGATGTTAATTTCGATTTCGACGGCAGCCGAGCGGCAGCGATAATTTCGTTAGCCGGCCGTACTTAACGATCGCGGGCCCGTGAAATGCGGGAATTCCGCATCCACACCATCCCGCGGACTACCGGAGAGCATTAATTTTTGTTTTTAACGAGCTTCACGTATTTACGCAGCGGCGCGCATTAGCGCAATTGATTTAATGCGTGGCATTAATCGAGGCCCGTTCAAGCATGTGTAAATTATCAATGGAAAAGTTAATTTGTCTTTTCTGTATTGTCCATGAATTTCCACTTTTTACCGTTCATCCTTTGCGGAAATTCAATTTCATTCCGACGAATTACGCCCGAAATAGGCAAGTTTTGCACTTCCATCCTTTATTTCCGACTACGTATAGAAAGACCTGTCCTTTTCTGTATTTTTGCTTTCATCTCGAAATTCACTTCAGTTTCAATTGTATCTGCGTCTATGCCAGCGATGTAGCAGGGGGAAGGAAAATCGATCAACCTAATTGTTCAACCTAATTTCCATGCGTCACGCCGTTTCGCAATCGAATCCGTTGACTCAAGGTAGGATTTTCTCCGTCATTTCTCTTGCCTGAACACGACGAGTTATGAACCCGACACCTCGAGCCATTGCAACGCGCACGCCGAGCAAGCGACACTTTAAAAGGTGCACTTCCATCATTATCGCGAAGCGAATTACCGTATCCTCGAGCTAGTTGAACTCGGGAACATCCGCGGTAATCTTGCCTGATGTGTATAACACCCGTAACGAGTACAGAAAGTACTATGTATCGAGTCTGCTATCGTGAAAATGACCCTCTTTTGGTAAACTATTTGGTAAACGAACTTCCTATTACCTACCTTTTAGTTGCAATCCTCTTGTAGAGTATTGCCACCTTTGTAGAGTTTTACCTTTTCACAACCGTAGGACAGTGGAAACAATAAATTGTATATCGTTTATTTGAAAAAAGTAGAGGAAAACTTTGTTGCTCGTTTTGTACACGTTTTTCTTTTCATTCGAAATCTCATTATCTCTGCTCGAAGTTTACTTCACCTGCTCCTTAAGATAACTTGTCGGTGCGTAGATCACAGAGATAAGTTTCTTCCTCTTTAATCACGGACAGGTAAACTTTTCTTTTCAGCCGGTCGAAAACAGAAGGTCTCTCTGCTCTTTAACCGTGCAGAGTAACTAGCGGCGCGCTCCTCAAGGAGCCTGAACTTGTGAAAAGTTTCTTAACTATCAAATCATCGGATATCACGGCCCGCTCATCTTTCCCGTGCATTCCAATTCCCTGACGAAAGTCTCGTTTGGTTCTCCCTTTTTCACCAACATCCTGAATGTTTAATTAAATATCCTCCCCCTGAGGCACCGAGTATCTGCTACGAAAAAATCTGCGCGGTTCATCCACATTGAAATTACGTAGGTGGAAAGGAGGAATTCGCGAGGGTTGAGTCGGTGCTGTGTTTGCATCGGATGTGTGCATTCGCAAGCATTTAGGGAATTAATATTATGTTCGGGGGTGCTATAGGTATCGGTGTACCTACTAATTTCTCGTCGAATTGGAAAGAAAATGGAAACACGGTCGATTACAGTGGCGGAATACGCAATTGCGTGTAAATTCGACGGTGACGCTCTGTTGTTTTCCAGATCAGAATATAAAGGCCGCGTAATTACGGGGCCGAAATTACGCCCTGTTTTATAATCAACGTAATCACACCGCATCGTTCCCCGGCCAACGAACAATTAACGTTCACGTATCGGTCTGGGTGCGCGTTCAATCATATTAATCGTGGAAACGGTGTTTCATGAATCGCATGCTTTCTACCCAGCCACTATTTTTCCAATCTCGCCGTGTTTATTTATTGCTCGTCTCCCGGAAATCGAATGCACCCTCCACCATCCTCATCCGGTTTGCCTTCGGAAAAGATAACACTTCCCTCTCGTTCGCTTAACTTTCTTCATACAACTTCTTCCATTTGTCGTCGTCGTGATCGTCGTCGTCGTGGTCGTCGCCGTCGTCGTCGTCGTTGTCGTCATCGCGTCAGCGAGTCACCAGAACAGAATTGCCGCTGGTGTATTGGCACTCGTGATCAACGCAGGACACGAGCTATAAGTGGAAGAGGTACGGGGCGAGCTTCTGAAAAAAACTTTGATGAAACGTTGGCAATTTTACGGCGCGGCCGACATTGAATATTCCTGACGCCACGTCGCGCGTCGCGTCGCGCTGAAACATTTCGCATTGAGCATTTTACGCCGCGAAATTGATCGTGACACCGTGAAGCTTTATGTCGTTTTGCTAATTCCGCGACTGCGATCGGTTCGACGCGGTTTCCGCTCCAGGACAGTGCACCCGAACATTTTCACCAATTTTTATCGGTAGAAATAATGTTACCTATATAATATTTTACAAATGAATTGTTAAAGATCGTAAATTGAAATATCTAAATCGGGGACAGGACATGGCAATATCAGTGTCGCACCAAGCGGACAGACTAATTGGTGGATTCAGCAGAACGATCAGCAGTCAAAGGCAGTAACGTGAAATCGTTGCCCATGGAACGGCCACGTAAACTTACGTTCAGCCTTGGTGTCAGTCGTGGATTCACGTAATTAGCGTACTCGTTGATAATGAGGCTCCCATTATGGGCCGGGCCGCCAGTTAATTAGGTTGCACGTTGATTTATTGCGATCGCGAGGTGTCCGGATGATAGAAGCGCGTGGTTGCATCCTACGGGTCGCTTCTCTCCACTGAAATATAGGTGAAAACACAAAAGACTCGTTTGTCTTGTAATTGAAAGCATTGCAATGACGGTGCTTCGTTTGCGGCTGCACCCTGGTGAACGACAGTGCGATAAGTTCGAGTTCTATGTTTCTAAATAAGATCGATTTCCGCAGCTGAAATAGAATTTAAGGAATATTTTGTGGACAAGTCAATTTTCTTCCATTTCCGAATTGCATTTTTTCCACTGCGTATACCACAATGTGGTAGTAATAATACAATGATACCCGTGGACAAGAGGAAAGATTGGCAAATTGTTGTGGCAACGAAGGAAACGTCGTGTTGCGTCGTTTCCTTGAATTTACCAGAACGTTGCGATAAATCGTATCACGGTCCCTCCATACCACCAAGGCTAAGCACGACGCGACGTTCGCGTGTTTATTCCCGTATGTATTCGGCTAAATTTATGGACACGTTTATTACGAAAATGGATATTTCGGTAGAACAGGCGAAACAGGCGGAACAGGCGGAACAGTCTGGCCACCGAGACGAATAAAAAATAGAAATCAATTTCCGGGTCCATTGAGCGTTCGCTAAGGGATGCCCGCAACCACTTTTCCGACGCTTCGATTGCCTTTCGTAATAGTTCATTGTAGCTTCTTGTTATTTGTCGCGTGTTATACACATCGATGTTCGGCCACAGTCGTTGACGGATTTCCCCGGAATAAAATCGTGGCGAATTGAAAGTGTCGCGGAAAGAGAAATTAACGGGCGAAAGTTGCTCAATCTAGAATTGTACATACAATGGAGACCAACGAACGTGCGAGAAAAACCTCTCTGGTTTAATCCAATGTTAAATTGAAACGCGTCGATTCGGGGCGTTTATCCTGCTCGACGAAGTGTGTGTTTCGCGCGTGACCACGCGGTATAGGGATTAGTCCGCCGAATCGTGAGTTATTCGAACGGCCCTGTACATTGGATCGAGGATGGTTCTATTATAGGATTGTCGCGGCTGAACGGTGTGGATTTCTTTTTGTCCGGCTTTGTCGATTCGCTGTGAAAGATAGAGCTCGGGAAATCGAAACGGAGATTTCCTTGTTCCGTTAAAACTATCATTCAAGAGAAACGGTGGATATTTTCGCTACGATTATTATAACCACGCGCGCAAATTTCATCACATGGATCATGGAAGAAGGGTGAACATCGACTGTCGAATAAAATATTTCGCGCCAACGTTCGAGCTTTAGTCGTTGAGTTCTTTATTTAGTCGGCCGACAAGAGTGTGGGCGGTGCTGGAGGAAGCGAGATTAAAAGTGGCGCTGGTAGAAATTGTAATTACGCGATTAAATTGCCAGCGGTATCGCTTATTTCTCGCGCCTGTAGTATTGCTCGCAAAGACCGAGGATTAGTTTACTTTGAAAAAGGCTGATTTCCGAATGAGGTTCGAGCAATCGCAAACGCGTCGCGCTTTTCACGCGTTTCCGTGGAGTACGCAGTTTATGCCACACTCGGCGTGACCGAACGAATTTAGAAGAATGGATCGAGGGGTTCATCCGTAAGCATAGAAGGGAGCTGGACGCTCATCTTGCTTCCGTGGCAAGGGGTAAGAAGTCGAAGAAGGTAGAATGGAAATTTCATCGGGATTTATTAGCCACGGGAAATCGACTGAGGCTCGTAATGACCGAGGCATTACTAATGGGCCGCGAGGGGGGCAAAAAAGGGCGGAACTGGCTGGCAACGTAACAACGCTGATGCAAAAGCGAAGAAAATGCCGTCAGGTGTTGCACCCATAAATCACGCCGCGTACGTACCACCTTCCTCAATCTTCGCCGTGACGCGGCGCGTCGCGGAGCGTCGCAGTGGCCACCGATGTGTTCGATAAATAAAACATGCACCCCGAACTGGTCTACTTCGGCGTGTCCCTATATTGCATAATATTTGATGACGTGTGTATTGCGTCCATTAGCCCTCTTCAGATGCACACATTTATCGTACGATGCATGCCTGGTCGCGAATCAGGTGATTCAACGTCGTCCATGAAATTCTAATGCAAAGTCTAATGCAAATTGATGATAAGCACGATAGAAAGTATCCTCCCTTTTGCTGCTGTGTTTGCCAGGCGTCGTGAATAGCAAGCATACGTTCGCCACGTATAAATAGGCTCGCGCAGTGTGATACGTTCGCGCGTTACACGAGCCAATTTGCAGCTGGACGAAAGCCAGAGAAAAATACGAATAGATTACGAATAGGTTAGGAAGGGGGAAAATCGATCGTAGGGTTCGCGAACTTTGACTCGGATGTTGTTGAAAATTCTTCTCGGGAATAAAGATAGCATCCGTTGCGCGGGATAGCTGATAAATTTGATAGGATCAGGATACGGAGAAGGACAGCAGAATGGCAGTTTAGCAGTTACACGTGAACACGTGAACACGTGACCAGGACGATTCCACCACGAAGTTTCACGCCCGTCGTCCGAATCATTAATCAAGGAAGGTCTAGGGACGAAAAGTTTCGTCGCCCGAGCGGACAGTGGAATTTTTCAGAGAACCATCGGTAATTACAAGGCATTATGAAGAATCGATGCGAGCCGTGGCCTCGTTATAAATCAAGACGGATTCAACGCGAGAACCGAGACTCCTACGAAGCCAAAGAGATAAATCACTATGGCGGGCCGTAGCTGTGCCACGAGACGAGGGTAGAGGTTGAATCGTTTTTAAAATTCGTCGACTATCCGTACGACGAACTCGATCCTGAACCACCTCGCATTTTATCTGCTTTATCAGGTTTTCAGCCAGTCGTCCGTTCCGCGACCATTGTTCGGGCATAATTAGATCGTTGGCCCGGCGGATCCGTGTATATTTATTACCTTCTATGCGCCACGCTTGGTCCGCAGGTGGTGTTGTCTATGTGTATGCACGCGCGCGTGTGCCGAGTCGGTGCACGCGAAACACTGGGCCTGGTCACGGCAAACGGCAGGCGATAACTCAGCCAGCAGGTATATAATTATCAAACTGCGTAATTGTTAATTATTGTGCCATTGTTGGCGACCGGTAATTAATGCGGTGCCAAACTCCCTCGGTACACGTCTCACGCGATCGTACGATTGATCGGCGGACCTTGCCGTATCCGCCCTCGAACGACCCTTAAATGCAGAGGAACAGGAGGAAATGAAACAGTGTCTTTCCTTTGGGAGAAGAGCTAGTGGAACGGATGGATGGTCTATGATTCTCGGGAACGGGGTCGTTGATAGCAGATAACACGGTTTACTATTGTACTATTGGGGGATTATGTATATCGTACAATAATTTGTTAACATCGCAGTGCTGTACACTGTACAGAATGAAATCTTTCCGGTAGGCGTAGCGCGTTACCGGGGTTGCATTCAAACGTCTTGCACATCACTTCCGGCGTAAATATCGGCCAAAATATCGGCCAGCGTGTTTTTCCGTCCGGGCTTTCACCTTCTAACCCGTTTGTCAAGCTCGAGGCGAGTTTTCTGGAGTCGCGGTGTACCGTCTACGCAGTTCCCGAAGAAAATAAATCCGGTCGGTGGGCGGGCGGGCTCGATCGATCATTCCTGCTAATTAATTCATCCGTCAATTAGTAACGCTGCCGCGTGTGGTGGAACGCCTTTCACGCGTAAGAGACCTGACCGTGGCGAACGCTGCCGGAAAGGAAGGACGCGAAGGAAAGGCAGAGAAGACGAGAGGGTAAAAGAAAAAAGGGGTGCGAGCCACCGCCACTCCGGGAATTTAATTAAACCGAGAGGAGACGACCGAGGGTAAGGCGATACATGCTGCGAGAAGCCTCAATCGCCGTGGTTCTTTCGATTCACCTTCTTAACCATTTCCCCGGTACGCCCCGCGACTTAACGCGCGAGCCCGATTCTCCAGGATTCGCGTGAAATACAATCTGATTTCTCATTTCTGGTGAAACGGAAAATATCGAGAAATCGGGAACACTACTTCCAGCAAAACTTGCTACAAACACGTCGCATTCGAATCGTTCTCGAATTGCTGTTAGAAACTCGGCGAGTCGCGTTCTCCGTGTCTCCTACCATGGAAGTCATCGACCTAAGTTAAAAGAGATTTGCGAATGAGATGTCTCGTCGCCGTCGTTGCGGCGACATTTCTATGACTGTTTAGATGTGCTGCATAATATTGCACGAGTGTGCTAGGTCGAATACGGCCCCGATTGTATCCACGGTGCCATTCTGATGTCTATTCGATAATGTGTTCTCAGTTCTCCCAGATGTGCGCTTGGGAGAATACGTGTCTAACTGCGTCCCCGGCACGTTGTATATTTGATGATGTCTAACCGTGTTTTCTCGGTTACGTTCACCGCGCGATGCATTCGATAATATCCGACAAAATTTCGCCTCCATTTTTCCGTAACACACGATACGGCAGATAGTATACGTATACCCGTCCATCAATTTTTCCATCCGCGACACCTACGCGAGTTTTAATTTTCCTCCTGCACCAATTACACTTTTGTCGTACTGACGCGTACGAAACACTGACAGCGTATCCCAGTTGTTCCAAGTACTAAAACCCTGCCCATCCATTCGTATTCAAGGGCTCGGTGCGCAGTTTTTATCGACAGGCTGCTGGATAATTAATTATCGTTCGATAGATATTACATCGGTTACCCCTTTCGCGGCTCTATTTCTCCCATCCAGTATACAATGCAACAACTGCCGTTACACGAAATAAATCACGCCGTTTTCGCACAGCCTCGACTAGTCATTAGTCATTAGGGTGTCGCTTATTACGATTCCCGCCGGTTGGACACGGATAAGGAGTCTAATAAATTATAATTAGAGGTGAGAGACAAGGGGCAGACTCGGGCTGCAACGTCCGGATCCTTGGTAGTACGTTGATTCGCAGCTTCCGAGTGCATTACCGACACTGTACTGCCCCGAACAGATATAAATCACTATTGCAATGTTACACGCCGCCAACTGGCCACCGTGACTGGCCTCGTAAAGGCCGCCCTTCCCTAACAGGGATCTCCTTTTCTCGGACTCGGCTTGCTACTATCAGATCGGTAGCACCTCGTTACTAGTCGCCACGCTCGACTCGACGTTCCCTTTAATTGATTTGAAAATTGCCATCGTCGAACTCCGAGGACGTTGGAACGCGGCGTCGAAGCACGCGATCCGATCTTCCAAATGAATTATCACGGGAGGATCCTTTCGAATGCTAGGACGCGAAGGTTCGATTTTGTGGAAAGTTTGCGAGACTGAGAACAGTAATTGATCGGATCATCGGAGGATGCAGGCGAGCCGACTCGGGGCAGGCTTAATCGAATGCAGATTAAAGTTCGCATCGCGGGACGAAATTAGTTTTCGCCGCTAACAGCATCATTGGGATCGGGGCTGCGTGACACGTTCATAAAGTCGGAGCAAAAACGAACGAATTTGGCGTGGATCCAGCGAGGTTCATCGGCCTTTCCATATAAATCACCGACACATATCCCCCGCGATATCGACGAGGGATTTGAAAAAACCCGAAAAAACACTGAACAATCGGCGAAGTGTAATACGATCGAAGCGTGGTTACCGGTTAATCTGCGCCGTATATCTGAAAGAATCGTCGGGATGACTACGAGGTCCCATCCACTATGCATAGACGCGACCCGATCCATGCTTATACGAATCTCATTTTCTCCTATAGCCGCCATACCTTCTCCTCTGACCGAGATAAGCCGTGTACTCGTTGAATCTTAAGGATGCGCCGCGCCGCGCCGCGCCGCGTGAGCCACGGCGAAAGAGGGAACGGCCAGATAAGAGGGGCCGGGGTCGTTTCGAGCTATCCTAAGGCACGTTCGTCGAAACACGGCCCCGTAATATTAATAGCGGGGGCCGTTCCACCTCGGCCCTTTTCGATATCGTTCTTGGCAATTTTCGTAATCCGCGATACGGTCCTCCGGACTCGGTAAATATCAAAGCACTCTCAAGGGTCTCCGATAGCGTCGTGTGCTCGATCCCATTGCTTCTTCGCGAACTTGCAATGCCTTATCGAAAATATCGCGAGGCGGATCGAGCTTGGGCCTTCGGTGTCTAATCATTTGCTCCACTGCGCGAACTTTGCGGTGCTTTCGAACGATTGATTTGTAACGCAAACAATTTCTCGCCATTAACAAGAAGAAAAGTGAAAAGGTAAAGGGGATCTCGTAGTTTCCCTCGTAGTTTCCCTCAGACTGCACGGAGCGTATCGGTGCGGTGCGACGCGACGGAGCGGCGATATGAGAACGATCCATCATTCTGCGTCATCGGTGGGCCGCGTCGCGCCGCGTCGCGTCCTGGTACACAGGACGGTATAATTTGTTCGCTCGATTAGATATTGAAAAGCTGTAAACCCGGTCGGTCTGGCCTATCAGGGGTGAGCGAGAGGGTCTCCGTGTTCTACCTTGGACGCGGCGGCGAAAAGAGACGCGCTGCGTCTACCCTGCCGCTTCGCCCCGGTCGCGAGAGTTAACATTGGATCTCGCGAGGTGTCCGTAAAATAATCATCTTCCCGACGCGTGCAGCCTCCGCAAGATTTCCGGCGACTGCACACCGAGCATCCCCCTCGACGAGTTTCCAAGCTATGGCTAAAATGGAAATAGAAATTAAAACTATCTGGGCAGTTGTTTATTTTCCGATCGATTCCCTTTCGCCCAAACTTCGGCCGACTTTGCTGGATCAGCTTCGATTCCCTTCTACTACCACTTGCGAGAGTGCAACGCACTCGTAACCGCGATCATCGGCGCAAAAAGTTGAGTGGGCCTCCATTGTTACGTGGTCCGGCGTTTCGTCGTCCAGGTCCCTTCGGTCCATCCAATTAAATGCCGAAGGGAAGGATCAAAGTATGTACATAGTACTAAACTGATACAACATCTGTATCCAGAAAACTTCATCGCATTTGGTGGCTACGCTTTTGCCAAGGAAATCTAGGTTCAGCGTCCGAGATTCGTTACTGCAATATTTATTGGCAGCAATTTATGCGCACGGTGTGAAACTAGTGCGCGTATCGACGTCTGCTCGTCTTAAAATCGTGAGATAGGCAGTCCGCGCGTCGAAACTTCGGAATTGGTCGGGCAGAGATGTCCCCGGAATTTGATCTGCACCGTCGCGGTGGCGTTGTTGCCCGCGCGTTTCTCGTTACATCCGTTTTCGTTTCTCTGTCCTCCCTCGACGACAGTGTCCCCGTTCTGGTCGCGCGTTCGCGTTCGTTCAGAATTCTCCGGGTTGCGAGCAAAAACTTGGTGGCTTCTACCGGCAATATGCGGCCCCTGCGATCCTGAAATAACGCTGCGGTTATCTGGAAAGTTGTTCGTACCTTCCGCTGGCCTGTTGATCACTCTCCTTTAAAAAGCTCGCAGCTGGCCTCGACACGATTGACACGTGTTCCTCCAACAAGCGCGCTGAGTTATAAGGTGTCGCGTTCCCGAGTGTCGACACCGGGAAGCCTCGGATAGATCAATTTGCCTCGTGACGGCGATAAAAGCGTCAATCTTTGTCAATTATAATTGGAAGAGTAGGAAATGGATCTACATTGAAGTCGGAGGAATAACTTTTTCAAAATATTTGAATGCGTCATTTATAATACAAATATAATATAAAGTTTGTGTTACAACCACAGACAGAGAATTTGTACATTTATTTCTCGTAATCGATTGTACGCGAGATAGGGCAATTTGTTCGTTCATAGATGATTTGTCGATTCATGCCGCCGAGTGGATTGGCTTCGTTTACGATGAAACATCAAAGTAAAGGCGATCGCGATCAGCGAGTTTACCAAAGTAAACGTTGCACCGAGCAACGAGGTTTCGTGGGGCCCAGATAGACCTTGGACAGGCTTACGGGTCCATCCGTCACCCGCTGACACCGGACCCGATGCGTTTTTGTCTTCCTCTCGGGCCCCTCTGGCCGACTTCTGATCCGCCGCCCCGCATCCTGCCAACGAAACCGCTGGAAAAAATTCGTACTCGCTTGGACGTCACCGCGAGCTCTCCGAGATCGTCGCTCTCTGCCCCTGAAACGCGGCCCAGTCGCCAGACTTCTTGCTTTGGTCAAAGAAAAACCATCCATTTCGGCGTGTCGCTTGAAATCGTTGTTTATATTCCAATTACCTGCTAAACAGAATCTTGGAAAAGAGTCGAGTGTACGAAAGAAGAAAGGGAAATGTAAGGTAATTAAGCCTTTTTAGCGCCACTTTTGTACTGTATGCCGACGAAAAGTTTCGATGTTCGTTGCAGAATAATCATGCGCAGTCTAAGGCTGGTTAGATTGCCACGAAGTCCACGTTGTTGCGGTGAAATATTTTTGTGTACATAAATATAGAGAGCAGCATTATCTTGGGGATCAGAAAGCGCAGCAGGAACAGAAATTTCGACGGTGGAGGGTGGATGATCGAACTTTATTTCACGCTGGCTGACACAAAGTGGCCGCGTCATCGTTCGCGCGTTGTTCGTCGATAATAGGAGCTGCCTCGAAAAATATACGGCGCCGTGCAAATGGGACGTTCCTGTTTCCCGACTTATCGGCTGATAAGGTTCGCGACAAAAACGAGGGTGACATAGGCGAATGTTCGCTAATCCAGTTTTCTGCGAGCCTTGATTGCGCGACGGCTGGCCGTTCGACGATCGCGTATCGCCGATCTCAAAAGCCTGGTCTAATTAAAATACTCGCTACCAGAAGATACGGCCTCTGGGAACCCTTTTATCCTTGCACCCTTTCGATTTCGTTATTTCGATTATCGCGGCAGCGCGGCAGCGGCGGTTATATATACAATCGGAGAAAGATTTTTCTGTGGTAGAGTACCGAGAGAGATAGAGATTTATGAGATATTTAAAAAGTTGCTGCACATAAATGGATTACTGTGTTTGACTGAGAATTAGAAGTCGGAGATCAATTAAATCGGCCATCGTTCTAATGTCAATATTTGATTGGAAGCTTCACCGCTTGTCTTCACAGCTTGTCTCGTATCAATGCGGAAAAGAACGGAAGAAACGGATAAGTAAATGAATGTTAAACAGCTCGATGCGGGGCTAATGGATCGTGCTAATGATACGCGGTGGTCAAATCGCTGCCTTCTTACTCGGCGCATCTAATTACCAAGTGGTGATTAAAGTGTACCATCGCGCGTAGCCTAGTATTTTTTTCCTCTCCATTTTCTACTCCACTGGAAAAACACAAGGTCCTCGATCGATAGATTGCCACGATATGTTGTCGCAGAGATAGAAAAACATTCTGTGCGAAAATGAAAGATCTCCGCAGAGGGAAGTAATCGTCGTTGATTAAGCTAATCGTTTCACAGGTGTTACGCGGACGCGCAATAACAAGAAATCGATGTCAGCTAGATTGTCTAATCGAAGGCGTTACTAATTAACGCGTCCAGCCGTACGCCGACTTTGTTACCCAGATTATCTCTGTATTAAATGAACAGACAACGTTAACAAGGTCGATAATCAAGAAATTCTTGCTGGATGCAATGGAAATCGAGACTTGCTCTTTGCCAACGCGATTTCGCGGCACGATAATCATTGGTTATGTGTTTCATCGGGACCGACTAATTATACGGTGATTATATTGGTCGGTCTCGATTACGTTTGATACCAAGTATTGTTCGCCCGCGTTATCGGGCTACGTGAACAATTTCGTCGAGAAAATTGTCCTGGAGTACTGTCCCGCTGCAATTTTCAATTCAATTACGCTAATGCGACGACTCTTTTATTGGAAATGGCCCCCTGCATTGCTACGTGGCTGCTCTCAAAGTATTATTTCCTCTGCAATCGTTGAAACTTTTCGGTACGTTGATGGAAATTGAAGATCTATTATTTTTGTAATTTCGCAATTTATACGAAGCTCGGCGGTGCAGTATTCAATAGCAGGCCCGTCTCAGAGATCGGTAAAGCACCTGCAGAGCAAAGTGAGGCCCCTTTTCGAGGATCGGTAAAAGGGGACCACTATCTTCGGGGTGTTGAGGTTTTCCGGCTTCTCTCCACAGATCGTGCTGCAGGTACACGGGCCCAGATGTTTCACCTGTCGCTGCCTGCTTTATCGGCGTCGAGTTAACTCGAACGGGGTATAAGCGAGGCCTGTCGGGCCCCTTCTAGCTGCGAAACCGGTTTTGCGTGGGGCGTACACGACAGATATCTCGGCGGAGATTTGAATTTCACCGCAAAGAGCGGATCCTCTTCCTCCTTCTCATCTCCTTTCCCTTTCTCTTCTATGATGAGAGAAAAGAAGGGGCCTGGAACGAACGAAGGGTTGGCGATGTTTCCTCGAGTGGGGTACGGCTGCTTTCGCCGCGCTTTTACGCGTCTCGGAACGATCGCCCGCTTCTCTCGCGTACATTTCAAACGTGACCCTCTCGACTACTTTGTCTAAACGCAGAATATTTTTCTCTATATAAATCGGCGTACCTTTTTTTAGCGTGCAGTCGTATAGGAAGGTCCGAGATGAAATGTGAAATTGCTATGGATACGGTCGATGTGTAAGAAACGAGCTGGATCTAGCGAGCTTCTTTAGCTCGTCGAGTGTAAACGACACGCTCTTAAAATCTGACGCGCGACAGGTGCTTCGGTGGGCACGCTGGGAGGCCCGGCGCGGTGCGTCCCCGGTGCGAAATTCGGGCTCTCACACGTTTCGAGCATGCGCTCGTTAATCAGCCGTGATGCCCCTCGACTATCCTCCTTGCGGATGGTCCGTCAACGAGTATGTATGTACATATATGCATTCTTTTAGGTATTCTCTGTGCGCTTTATCTGCGGACATACACTTCTCTCTACTAATGGACTATGTAGTAATTACTAAACACAAGGTAAACGATTCGATACGCGAGGAAAAATATGAGTTCAAAATCTAACAACGTCGCCTCTCGAAATCGCGTTCCCTATAATCCCAAACCTTTGACGCACACCCTGGATTCGGAGACCCGAGCGCCGAATCTCAGCATGGCGCAGCAACGAGCCGAGTTTAATCTCCGCATAATCGTGCTGGAGGATGCTGGCCAGGTAGAGGGGATGCGGAGTTGGGTCCCATAGTGGTCGTCGGCCCCTGGTGAAGCCTATCTCCCCTCTTTAACCCAGCAGCTTCTCCACGGTGTCTACTCTCGTAGAGGGTCGTAGGTGGCTCAAGGAGTGGGACGCGGTGAGGTCCCTCCAGGCAAAAGGTAGCTGAGGGGAAGGGTGAAAGGACGGCGACTGGAACTAACGTTGCTGCTTCTCGTGCTGGTTAATCGTACGAAAAAGCGAACCCGAACGTAGGATACTGAATCGCACCGAAGAATTCGAGGATCGTGACCCAGTTTGCATTCCTATCTCGTGGATTTTTTATTGTCGGATGATTAAGATGAAAATCGATTAAATTTCGGCCGGCTTTCGATACGTTAAATACCTACCGGACGCAAATTCTTTGTGGGTCGAATGAAACCGTGAAAGATTATATCGTGCATATAGAAGAGACAGGGTGAGACACGAGCACGGCCATGTTGGATTCCTGTTGCGGCCGTACATTAAAATTATAAGGCGGAACAGGCTTCGGGATGTCCGTCCAGGATCCTCCCGAGATCAGACACTGCCCTCTCCCCCTTCGTCCTCGTGTTCTTTGCGTTTCTCGTTCTCGTGGTTCGCTTGGGCCCGCTCGTGCACGAAACGAGAGCACCTTCGATCCTGTTTCGGCTCGCAGCCGGTGTCTCTGCATCGCGCATCGCCAGGCTGGTTAGCAGCGCGAGTTTCGAGAAACCATTCATACGAGTGGCACTGTGCCGGTTTATTGCTACCTTCTTTAGGAAGCCTACGTAGAGTGATCGCCCCGGTCATCTTAATATTTCATCGATAATGGACATGGAGATATTGTTACTCATTGTACCTTAAATAATGCCAAATCTTGTTCCTCGCACATAGTGTATGTCACGTATTATCACTGGCTAATCACTGCACTTACAATTAGACCCTGTGCAATCTCGAAAATCTTCTTACGATTCGCAGTAGAAATCTGCAATTGTTCCGTGCAATCCACGTTGGAACCGTTTCGATGCAAATGCTGCAAATGCGTTTCTTGCCTCATTGTTCGCCACTAAAAGGCAGCTATGAAACATTCGGGAAGTAGGATATGTTGTACTTGTCGAGTGGTTTTTGTTTTTACTCCCGGGGAACTATGTCGTAATGCTGCTCCTCCATTAAGTTAACCGCCCTCGCCGTTTGGGTGCAGCATAAATCACGAGTACAGGCCCTCAGACTTGGTGGATACAGGTAACGAGCAATTAACAATGATCCTCCGTTCGACTTAGGTAGCAATTATCTGTTAGGATCGGTAAGTTTTCGCCGAAAATGTACAAACCGTAACTGTGTCTGCGCCACAACGAGCGTGCAATTAAGGAAAAAATCAAGCGTAGGAAGGTTGCCAACTAATGGTCGAGTGTCTCCGGCGTGGAATTAACAGTTGTGGAAAAAGATATATAAACGTTGAGAACGGGAGGAGTACTTTAGCTCTCATTAGGGAACGTTTATGTCTTCGTGCACTGGTTGATTGGCTTTCAATCGCAGCGGTGCTTTCAAGCTTCAAATGTGCAGAAAATTCGCGGGGGAAGCCATATCGCCGTTGGGCAAAATTCGATACAGGAACAAATATTCGCAACGGCGCAAATAATTGTTGTTCTCTGTTGTATTCGCAAACAAGAAACGGTTGAACGAACGCGACCAATGATCGGCTACTTTCTGCAGCGTCGTGTTCGCCGCTCGAGCGGAATAGTTTCTCGCGGGAGACTCTGAGAAGGTACACAGAGATGCCTAAGGTGAGTCTAGGGACCCAGCTATTTTTCCGCACAGCATCCACGAGCAACGGTCCAGTTGAGAGACCGGTGCCCCCACCTCGGTCGCTCGTTCCTCGGCCAGACATCCTGGACCCCGACACGCTCTCGTGGTGCCTTCCACCTAACTGGCGTACAAACGGCCAGGTGAGGCTGCCGTTGGAGTTACCCCGAAGACACCTTAGAAGAGATAGGGCCCAGGCACGGAGGTGGGTTCGAGGCAACAATGACGCCCAGTTGAACTCGGCGAGTCGCCACACTTCGTGCTCCTGCAAACGCGGCCCGTGTCACTGTTTGCCGAAACTGAAATCTCTCCGGCTACAAAACGCTCGGCAGGTGCTCCACTTTCTGAATCTATCGGAGCTGCGTGTACCAGACATAAAGATTCGGCTCCTGGATTTGTCTAGGAAAAGAGAACGGGTTGAACGAAACTCGTACCGCGAGTACAGGGAAAGACGCTATCCTCAGGTGCAAAAAAAACTTTCGCCAGGTGTCTCCCCCGATCTATGGAATTTCGCGATTGATAACGGATTGATCTGGTTGCTTTAGTGATCTGCCTGGCTGGACGCTCCACTTTTTTTTCAGTGCACCGTCCAAGTGTTTGAGTGAACCGCGCAGTTCGTAGAGGAGGCGCGATGTGATTCGTCCGGTTCGGTCGGTCTTCAGTGCCCGTCGATTGGTTTCTATATTGTGACAGCCGGGAAAAGAGGCGAACGGAAGAAAGATGTGCGAGTGCGGTGACGAGTGTGGCGAGGACACGATGAAGCGGCAGCTGCGGAGATGTTCGGGTGATCTGTGAATCTCAGGCTCTCTCCTTCGCATCCGATTTGTCGTGATCGTTCTCTCCCCCTGCTACGATCGAGGGTCGAGCGGAATGAGGTAAAGGGGGAAAGAAGATAGGAAAGTAAAGTAAGGTGCGACACAGTCGACTCAGCCGAAGAAAATTCTGGCCGATAACGAGCCCCGACCGCCTGAGATGGCCACACTGGGCCTCTCCAAGGTCTTCATACTGGACAAGTACTTCACGGAACTGCAGAAGTTCTGGGAGGCCGAGAATAAATTGCAAGGTACGCCACTGGGCATCGCTCTTGATTCTTCGTCGTTCTTTTCGCGTCGAGTCGCGTTTTCATGGATTTCATGGACGCTGCACGATTTAAATGCGGCAAACTCTAGTGGTGGGGAGAAGCTTCGCAGTTCGCCTTCTTACTCGTTTCCTTTTATGAATTCCGAACACAGTTTCTCTCTGCAGAAAGGTAGAAGCGACTCAAAACCCTGGTTAAACGTAGCCGGTCGTAGCAAAAGCGCGCCAAGCAATAGCGAATTAGTAGCGCATTTTTAATGAGCCTTGAATAACTGGACTCGTAGCGTGGCGGGACCGGCTAGGATGCATCTCCTTGCATTTCATTCTTGGTCCGCGCTTCTCATTCCGTTTCCCCCTTTTTTTTTTTACGCCACCGTCAAAGCCTATTCTACCTTTATTTGCTGGCCGATTCAACGCGCGGGGAGCATAATGAAGTTATATACAAGGGAGGTTGCTCCTTTACGGGGGTGGCTTTTGTATTCTCGAGCTGTCAGTTTTTAACGACACCAGGCTGCGAGACGGACGGCTACGCCCCTGATCATCTGAAAACCAAGAGCCGAGCCGAGCCGAGCCGAGCAGAGGCTAGTCGTTGGAGAAGTTACCTGCGTTTTACAGTTAAAACAGTCCTCGAGGTTTGTCCGCGTTGATTGCCGGTGCTGCATTCTTGCCACCGGCCGAACAGGTCGAAGCTTTTCCTAACAATAAGAAAAGCCCCAGGATTTTCCTATTGCGAAACTCCGCAGTCTCTCCAGCGTTTCTGTCCTTCATACTTTTCAATCGGTGCTCGCTTTATTGACTCTTTCGCGCCAGAATGGTTGCTAAAGGATTCATTAAGCACATCGTTAGATTCATACCTTACAGTTCTACGGTGTTTAATATTTTCATTGAAGACAGTGGTTTTAATTCGTTCGACTCGTTTGACTTTTCATCGCACGTAGATGGGTGTATAATGTAAGATATAAACTGCACAACAGTTGAAGCATAAAAGCTCCACAGCCGCGTTCTTTATTTTTCGAGAATTTATACGTCGCGCGTAATTCGCGTCACGTACGCGTAATCTCCCCGATGCGACAGAGATTAAAATTTCGGACGTTCTTCGTGACCGTTTGCTTTATACGTTTTCGCAGCTTTTCGCGGCCCGTTCCACCCCCGTCGTTTCTTTTTCTTCTTTCTTCGCGCCGCGCCGCGTCTGCGTTTCTCTCTACACACCGTGCGTTTTCAGCCTTGCCACGGCTGTTCCGCCAGTCCACGCAGTTAACGAAATTTATTATCTCATCACGGTTTATTTTCCTTCCTCGTCGCGATAGCAATCGTAATTCTTGCTTTATACATTAATTCCACCCCTCTCCCGGGTCGTATTGTTTCCTCTCATAAACCACTGCGCTCAGACGTTAAACGCTTTATCATGGTTTCGCCCATCATTTCTTATGCTGTACGTTTAAATGAACAACAGGAGAGGAGGAAGGACGAGACAAGAAGGAGAACAACGGGCAACAGTCTCTGAATCACCAACTCTTTCATCGTGTCACGATTCCTTTTCTCCTTCTTTCCTAAATGTTGCTTCATTCGTTTTTTACTTTCCTCGATCTCACGCCCACGCATTTTCTTCCCCGCATTTTCTTTACATCGTGCAGAGGGCAAAACGTTCTCCTGCACCGTGAGACCATTGCGAGTATTGGAAACAATGCACCCGATACCGATTTCCGCTATTAAGTAACTGCAATAGCGATTGGCCAATCGAGCCTCGCGCTCACCTTCGAACACGTGCACGCTTCGAAACGATCAAATTTATTCCAGCCGTCGCGTAGGGCAATGCGGTATTCGCAATACCGGAATATTCGCAAACACCAGAGGCGCCAGAGGCGAATAAAAAAACAAAAGCCAAACGTGTATACACGTTTAGACGTTAACCAGTTCACGCTTCCTTCGAGCAGCCCTACCAACTCGTAAGAATGTTCTATGCTCGGGTGCGTAAAAAATCACAGGCTCTGGGTCGAACGAGTCGATCTGTTTCTTCCTAGTGAGTGGCAAGCGACATCCTTTTTCCAAGGAAATGTTCTTCGAGTCCCAGTGGACTCCCTTGACCCACCTTCGAAAGTTGTCGGAATAAAGTCCGTGGTGAACGGTGGTGGAGACGACTCCTGGCCTGGTCTCTCGATCCTCTCTCGCTCGGATTTATGCAGGGCAACGGCCTAAGCGACTGTGCATCCACGGCAACTGTCCGGTCCTTGCTGGCTGGTGTGCACCACGTGTGCAGGCCGACGCCACCAGATAAACACGAGCGCGCATTATGCATAGGTGGGCAGCTATGGCGATGGCGATGGCCTCGAGATCAATTAATGCCCTAGGTGTGTAGAATTTCTTCTGGTAATTTAGGGAATATCGAACGACTGCCAAGATTGATGCAATTTTACAAGACGCCAAGTTAAATTGCGTCTTTTATTATAAAAGTTGCAGCTCGTGCTGTATTTCTCAGTTTCGCTTTTCGTACAGTTCGCAGCCCCGTTTATCTATACACTTATTTATTCGGCCTCAAAATATGGCCTGTGGTATTAGACTTTTATGAAATTATGTTCGAAATGCGAATAACTGGGATCTGTTTAATCTTATATTGTAGGAGTCGATTAGCAAACGTAAATGGTGGAATATTAAGGGTACTTAGCTGGTGGCTTTGGGCCAGATTGCACCGGCAAGGCTATATAAATTGCGGAGCATTAGAGCGAGTCAGGTCACCACCTGAGCTACCTTCTAATTCTTTTTTGGAACAGCCACAGGGGCACTAAACTTATGACAAACGTAGCTTTAAATAGTGAATTCTCAGGTCGCGTAAGAGTAAAGTTGCCAAGACTCTGTGTCTCTGTTTTAATACAATTTTTAATTGTGCTCAGGAGATTGTGGTACTTTAAGTATACGTACGATGGAAATGCTTGAAGGAAGAGAATCGTGTTGCCCATCGCTGATAGCCTCGCGAGCCTGTACACACGTGCATTGCCACGGCACCGCGGTGCACCGGTGTGCTGGTGTATTTTTCTCCGTGCAGGTCGCCTTAAGTGGCGCTCATACCGAAAATCCAATACCTCGAAGCCTTCGTATTTCATTAAAGAGTATCCTAAAGAATATCACAGCAGTGCAACCTGTGTGTCTTCTGCTTTGGCTGTTATAAACTTCGAAGGTAGCCCGGCAAAACGGGGGAGTTGAGATAGAATTAACGGCCACTACGTCCCGTTCATCCCAATATGTTGATCCGTCCAGAAGTTCATTTAGTTTAAAGCACGGTCTCACGTATGGCGAAAAAAGCCTCGGACAAGCAACCACCCGGCTCGCAATTAGGCGATTTCAGCGAAAAATCCCAGTATTCAAGGTTTATAAAATTGCCGACTTTATTCGCGAATTTTGCCGTAATTTTGTACAATACCAGCCGCGGACCCGACATAATTTCGCTGTTTCGAGTAAGCGTTTTGTCGTGTCCGGCTTTCTTAAGTCTTACTTGCAGGCCACGCATCGCATGCAGGCGTTTCGGATATTTCTTAAGAGTTGTAATTTTTGAAACCTTTCCCCGCACGAAGACAAATAATTCGATTGTACAAATAAGTTTAGGAATTGAATTATTGAAATATTTTCATCACCGTTGGAGAACACAATTAAAACTTTAAATAGCACAAATTTTGTATCAAATAATACGGTTGAAAATGTTTGGACATTAACGTACAGCACTGTTCACCAAACTATCACTTTCGATAATACCAATAATACTCATCTGAAATTTCCAGCTAAATTGTAATCGCTAGACTTTCCCACGTGTGGACAACCCTTAAGGGCAGAGAACCAGCCGGGATTAACCCGCATCTGATTAGACCCCGAGGTCGAGTCAGCCTCTCTCGCATACCCACACAACCTATACGTCTCATCTCCTGCTTCTTCTCTGTTCCTTTGTGTATCGGCGCTAGCTTGCTGGAGGTAGAGAGACGTACGAGTTTTGGTTTCACTCGAAAGGTCGTGAAAAAGGTAGCCATCGACGCAGTCTCTTCGCCTATTCGTCGGCTTTCTTCCACTTCTCGGAAGGTACGAGCATTCTCAGGTCCCCTCGTCATTCTTTTGCGTGAGATAATGCACTATTCAGTTTTCGTGTCCGCGGAAAGTTGCGCACCCAAAATCCTGGGATCACCTTGTTCTCGTACCTTTTCGCCGCCGCCGACGACGAATTTCTTTTTTCCTTTTTTTTCACCCGACTCGCTCTTCTTACGTATTTATTTTTCTCCTTTAATTTTTATTCGGCCGCTTTTTAAGCACGTTTTCGATGCCTCAGAAAAGGGTGGCATTTGGGTCTTAATGAAGGTGCGTTAGGTACAACAAAGAATTCGGGATACTGGAGTGTTTATGAAATGACCAACTCTTTCTAAAGAAAACGATTAAAAAAAACGTTCACTCGTGTCTAGCGATAAAAAATCTTCTAGGTCTTCCGTGGCCTAGAAGATGATTTTTGATAGTACAGCGGTATCGTTTCCCCCGCTGCCGCTTGACATGCTTCAATTAAAATTTCCGTTTTATTCGCCCGATGCCCGAGCCAGAGGCTAGCAATTTCGATTTCACTTGGTAACTGAAAATCACTTCTATCCCTTTTCGACCACATTTTTCGCTAACGTCGTCGTCAGTTCGGTCCTTGCATCGGTCCAAAGTTCGCTCGGGCTCGATTATGGTTTCCCCGATTTTTTCTCCTGTAAACGCGTTGTTACGAGTTAATTGAATGCTAGACGCATGCCAAAAGCTGCTGGTGAAGAAATTCACCATTTAAATTGTTAATATATTTCGTGTGTTTGGAAGTGAGTTTTGTGGGAAAACGAAGAGCGCGATGTTTCAGTTCTATAACGACATACTATAAAGTGGTTTTTTATTCACCACGAAAGCCTGGAACAATTATGTTACGTTCTCTTATTCACAAATGATGGCGCTATCCAACCTTCCTCTATCCGACCTTTCCTCGTCATGTAGACACGGTTACTTGCCGGCCTCTGAGTTAACGCGAATGGGATGTAGACTCCGTGAGAAGAAGAAAACGAAAAAGAACCTGTTTTCTCCGAACGAGCATTCAGCCCTGAAGGTACCTGTTCACTTTAATTCCGCCGCAGTAGGACCTGCTCCTCGCCCGGTGTATACCTGCCAGACCCGAGTCCTTTTCGTTTGTCTCTCTTCGCCGATATACGAGATTGTCTTGTAATGGAGAATCGTCCTAACGGAAATGAGCGATGACCATTAATCATCCTTACGATATAAACATGGCGTCACGTTCGTCCGATGCTCTAACTTTGGCAAAAGTTTTATTAGACGTGATTATTTAAATGATTCAGAAAGCATGTTATCATCGTGGCCATAACTCAAGACGTTTGTACTCTTGTGGATGATAAAGACCACAGCAAGTATAAACGGTTCTTTAAACAAAGTTCGCTCTTATGATATCGAACTCGGCGTTGATGTGCTTCCGATTCGATTTGAATATTTTTTAGTATTCCCCTGCAGGCTGGATTCATGAATCACGATGTATTTTATGCGCAAAACGGGCCACTGAAGTTTCACTTCAATGTGATATACGATCCACGTTCTACCGTTCTTAATCCTTTCGGTTCTACCACTCCAACTCCTTTTGGTCTTCTGTCTAGTACCGGTTCTCTTTCTCGCTGAACTACTCTATTTACTTCTGCTTGTCTTTCGCCGTCCCCCTTCACCGCGTTAGTTTCCCCTTTTTACTCGTTTTCCCCCTTTGATCTCTTTAACTTCAACCTTCCATTCCTGCGGTCCCCTTTGCTTTTATTTCACTGTGTTGTGATTCTTCTTTTCTAATTCACCTCTACGTTCTGGCCTTCTTTTTTACTAATCAAACCCCATCGGTTCTTTTTCTTATTCCTTTTGCAACGTATTTCCCTATTTTCCGTGTATTTTCCTGCCTGCTTGTCCTAGTTAGCCTGGTTTGCTAATCTTTTTTGTTTTCTTTCACCCTTTACTAATCCATCTGCAGATACAATTTCAGCCTTTGATCTCTCGTCTGACTGTCGTTCCACCCATGCGATTGGTTCCCTTAGCGTGCACCATCTTCCGGATACGAGATTAGTTGCGTAACAGGCTCCGGGACTTGGAAATAAGTTATTTAACGGCGGCTCGCGAATCGCTACGCGTGCTGCATTATTTACATGGCTGTTTCGTCTGGTATACTCGGCTCTCAGACGTGGATCCGTTTCGGCATTCGACGACAGTGTCTGCTTCGCAATCGACGCTCGTACACACCATAAATATTGCACCGTACACAATCCTAATGTATGCAGATTATTGTATCGGCTAATGTATCGCATTTGTAAGATACAAATTTAGACGAAATTAAAATCCAGCGGGTACATGGCATAAGATGCTTTAGTGTTTTGTGTTAGCATTCATTTACAAATTTGCGAAATCCAAATTTGTTGTAAATAATTATTTATTGATTTCTATTGAACGGAAAAAAAGAAGGAATTCAAAGGGAGTAACCTAAGAAGGAAGGATGAATGAAATTCTTCAGTTCCATACACCTGAATGAATTACTTAACCGTGCCAAGCGAGAAGAAGCGAAGTCTACGGTCATGCTGCTCATGATATTTTTGTTCCCGCTCGTAAATCCAGGTTTCCCTAGCACCAACACTCGAAAAGGGTGATTATTTGCGATCGTGTCGTTTAATTTCAGCCGAAGAATTTGAAACTTTTTTCTAGCACAATACTCCTCGCCTCGATATGCTTCGCGCGCAATGCGATCCCGGTCGCAGAGATTCGTCTATAAAGTACCGTTAATCCGAGGTACAATAGCAGAGACATTGATACGTGTGCCCAGTACTGTCACCAACCTGCAATTAAGTTGGCTGACAGGTGTGCCGTTCTCTGTGGCTTGAACTTCTGTTCCTCGATCGGTAGGCGTGCCTCGTGGTCCAGATAAAAATCCTCTGGGCTCTGGCACTTTTTATTCCTACTACTTGAACGGCGTTTGCTATTGCGTCCATTTGTATATAATAGTTAAAAGCGTACTCGTCGGGTTTGGTTTTAAACAATTCACGAGAGCGGGTCGTCCCCTTTTGGGGCAAAAACGGTATGTGGGTATGCGGTATGCGGTATGCGGTACTCTTTAAATTTCCACGATGAGAGTTAGAAATTGAACGACACAACTTACTCTTACATTAGAAATTATAGATTTTTGTTGCGCGCTGCGCGAATTCCTCAAATGCCGAATCTTCTTGTTCCACGTATGTATTGTATATCGACCGGTACGCTACGGCGTGACGCGGCGTGCCGTTCCAGCGGTTTCCTAGAACCAAGGAACACGGTTTTATCTGAATTTTCCATCGACGCTCGGACAGTATGCGGAGATTAGGCTGTATCGGGCAGTTTCTCCGGGGTACGGGATATACTGCTTTCTAATCGGAACATTTAAAAAACGAGCACGTCCGCTTGCTATGACAAACCGACCCCTATCTGCGTGCCGCTGCGCTGTGAACCACGGAACCGACCGATCGTGTCCCATATTCATGAAACCAGTCGAACTGGTGGCCGCAGAAAAGCGCGTTTCAACGTTCCGCGCCACCGAGTCGACAATTTTCTGTATTGCGAATCCGGGGTAACGAGACTGATCGGTGAGTTGTTCTGACAATGGGAGATGATCGAACAAATGATAGATTCGAATAGAAATGGAAGGAAAGAGTTGAAAAAGGTAGCTGCCATGTGATTTTCGGAATAATTTGTAATAGGGAAAGACTCGATGATTTCCTAGGATTCACAGGAATCTTTATTCGCCAGTGGAATGATCGAACTCTATTTTTCAAGACCGTCCAGTCTCCGATTGAACAAAAGAAAATCCTCCATTCTTTCTGCCGCAAAAGGTTGGCCAATCCTCCGTTTATTGATCCACCCGGTGCACTAATTAGCTTTGCCGTGGAATATTACTGCCATTATGAAGCAACTAAATCAATAATTTCTCGAGGCTCGATCAATGGCTAATAGCACGAGAACGAGTGGCGCGAGTTTTGTAGAATGCCTCGTTCTACGTGACGTGTACAATTTCCTCGTGAATAATTCACGGAGTCCAGCCGTGAGCGCAAAGTACATTTTACCATGGGGCCAAGGCTATTAACGAAACGGCTCGTTCGTTGCGCCTTTAGCGGCAAGGCAAATTGCCTATAATGTGGACCGGTTGGAAAATTCAGCGGAAACGCGGGCGAAAAGTCGGCTCTGCCTCGGTCATTTCGCGTATAGAAATAATTCATTTAGAAAACGAGGCCCGGCCCGAATTTGCGAGCGGCCGTATTTGCCACGGCGCTCCCGAAACGCGCAATAACCCTTTTATCGGAGGCCGTGTGCGCTAGCTCGTTTGCGAACCACCCCCGCGCATAACAAACAACCCCAGCTCCGACCGATTTTCCTTCCTTCCGACCGAAAAGCGATGGATTTCCTGCGAGAGCAAACGTTTTTTCATGCTTTCGAAATATCGTTCCAATTTCACTGTGCTTGAGCCAGCCTTCTATTATCTTCTGTTTTCAGATACCGATATTAACGCTTCATGCTTGCGAGTTGCGATAGGCGTTTCATTGTCGCAGGCGGATTATAGTACCTAAATATACTTGAGAATACTATCCTTTTCCTGTAGACTTTTTACTTTTTACTAACAATTTTTTACTAACCGAATTGCACAGGTTGTCCGACCGCCTCGCAACAACTAACCCTCTCTACGTATGCTCATTCCTGGATAAAAGGGTTCGCAGTGAAGGTCTCTTCGCACAAAGAAATTCATCGAAAAGGATGCAACCTAGTGTTTGTTATTTTAATAATCTAACTGTCTTCCACCTCTGGAGTGAATCCCACCCCTCGTAGAATGTAGTACGCACCCCCCCCCCCCTCCCCCATTTAAAGGGTTAAAATTTTCTTTCTTCTTTTCTCTCTCCCATCTATGTACGTCATTCTCTCATATAATAATGAAAATCATCTCCCTGAAGCTTTTTGCGCATTCTCGTGAAAGTTGGAAGAATGATCTTGAAAGGTCTCACGCTGTCCGCCCGGCTGTTGCAGATGCCTCGTCGTCGAACGAAGCTGTGCACCTCCAGCAGCGTCTCAGGAGCCTGAACACGAAACTGGTGATCCTGAGGAACACGCTGCACGTGAACCAGCCGCCGAACAATTCAGGGCCGAACAGCGGCGCACCAGCGCCCCTGTCGAAGTCGCCGGAAAAGGGCGGCGTGCCATCGTCCCCCGCCCCCGCTGTGCCTCCTAGGACCACCATACCACTCGCCGGCACGCTGCCCCACGGTTTGGGTCATCCTTCGGGGCACACGTTGACGGCGTCCGCGATCGTTCATCCGCACGTCAATCACGCCGGCGCGAACACGCTCGGCCACAACCCGACCGCGGCTAATAATTTAATATCCGGTCAGTATGCTGCGGTGCACGTCGTGCACGCGTTCGTATTGGGTCCACGGGTGGTCGACGCTGCCTGGAGATTCTATAGGGAAATGGGCGGAACGGGGTGGCTTAGTTTGCGATAGACGGGGGTGGAATTGGAATTTTTTCATAAGATGCCTAGGGCTTTTCGAAAGCGAGGGCTGATAAATTCGTGGGCGACGAGGAAGCCTTGGCGAATATGTACTTGAAAACGCACCTTTGGTTGTAGATGAAAAATATCTAACCTTGGAGTCACTAAACACTTTGTACCCGCAGGTGCGTGCTCTTGAAACGTCGTGAGGTTTTTGGCTTCGGTACTGTAGCATCATTGTTGCGACCTAATATAATTGTTATTGGTAGTATCGTATAGATATTGTAGAAGGGTAATCTTTTTACCAATTACTTCACCCGCGAAATTTTAATAACGTTAACGGCGGTCCATCGATATATGATTCGTGCCACTCTCTCGTTACATCATCTGCTGTTTATTGGAAACACTGGGTGTCCCTCAATGGTATGTTTGTCGTGGAATTTATGTAACTTCGTTGAAAGAGGCTATAATCGGCCAACGAGTTCTGGCGATTATCGCGAATTAAAACGGAACACGATATGTGTATACGCGTGCACACTGCACGCACACGAATCCACGATGGCGTGGGCCGTTCGCGGGGACATCCATCCAGTCCGTTTCGGGCTCGTTAATATTTAAACTGCGCGTAATATCGTGATTACGTTAATTCGCATTACGATAGACCAGCGAGTGGACGCAAGCTTTTTCGGCTCGTGGCAGGGGTATGATATTTTAAATAACCAGCGTTCCAGGTACTCGTCGCGAAATCATCGAAACGGCAAACTTGCCTGTTTACAGAGCGGCCATTTCCCCGCCGCACAGAGTCGGGAACGTTTTATGATTTATTTGCTGTTTCTCTCACTCGGATGTCAGCCTGGATTCGTTTTATTTTGCGTTTGCCCTTCCGTTCCAGTCGCCGACAAAGTATGTATGTATATATAAAACGTCGAACCAGGGGATGCGGCCTGTTCGGACGAAGACCCCCTCGCGCGATTTTTCGCCATAGTCGCGGAGAATTAAAATGTTTGCTCGCAAGCTAAAGCGGTTTACGCGATTCGATTCCGCCTCATCCGATTTCGAACCGACGCGTGTACAGTTGACAGTGTGGTTCGTCTCTCTCATATATTATGACCCTCGGCCCCGTGTACCCAACCAGCATCCAATTCGGACAATTGAAAATATAATTTGTCTATTTTTTCGATACTTTCTGTACAGGCTTGGATTCCCCAACGCGGCACAATGGAATCCCAGACGACGGTATAGTGTCTTGCGTGGCAGCGTTGGGCTGTCTACGTTCGCCACCGATCTCGAGTATCATCGCCGACGTGAAGAACGCCAAGAGCAATCAGAGCCAGCATCGATGTCTTCCAAAGAGTACCATGGCTTCGTCAGGGCCCGCGACGTCCACGGCCTTGGACGACCTCATTCATCTACCCGGGCCTCTGACGGAGGACGCAGTGCTCAAGTGTCTACAGGCTCGATTCTGCGCCAAACAGTATCACGTGAGTTGATCTCCAGTATTTCTTTCTCTGGTTAAATCGCCTGCACGTATCAGAGATTCTTGTAATTGGTCCAGGAACATTTTTATAATCGCTTTTTTCTATTGTTCGAGTGTGAATTTCGACTGCTTCAAACGATTGTACCAAATTATCCAGACAAACCTTCAATCGTGAAAACTATGACGGCGGGAACAAACGATTTAGAAGCGTATTTTTAATGATATCAAAATGGTAGGTCTGATTTCTGTGCCGGTATCTATGGTCATTCAGATTGCGGATACGAATTTCGTCTGATTGGGCGTTCGACGCGACGCATTCTTCGCCCTTCGCCAATTCAATCGGCCGGTGCATCAATCACTCGAAGCCTCGATAGTGACGACAGGACACGATAAGTTCGCGCCGCTTCTAATTGAGATGAATGTCCCATTCCCAGGGACACGGCTGCGAATCATTCAACGCCTCCACATTTCTGAAACCACAGAAGCCTTCGAACTCTCCATCCGTTCACCCCAAGGAAGATCAATTAACAGCTTAAACCCTTCGAAAAGCTTCTGTACCACCTCTGTATCGATTATCGTTCCTCGACTTCGCGCGGGTTAAAGATTGTCGAAGTTAACGAGATCTCAGTGGGAAAAGTATTCGTTTTAGAGGTGGACACTCTGGGATGAGAAATCAGGAGTTTCTTAATAGATCGTTGAGACGAGAGGACAGAAACGAAAGAAGGGGAACTTCTCGGGTGAAAAAGTCTTGGTGATAACCGTGAACAGATATCGCATTGCCCGATTGAATCAAGCTGCGCCGATGGACACAGACGGACACTCCACTTCCTGCGGCAGTTGTCGCAATTAGTCTTCGAGGAGAACACCGCCGCGCCGCTTATCCCCCCCCCCCCAAATATTAAGTACTACCGCGTTTAACGACCGACACTATGTATTATGTAGATCGTGCAGATACTTCATGTATAGTTTTAATACCGTCGTGTCGTCAACTATATGTATAGTAACTAATAAATAATTGTATGCCATTCCATGCTCATCCTAAATTTTAGAGGAAGAAATGAAGCGCGCCAGCTGGATAAAAGTAGACATTCTAAGCTCACGATCAGTTATAGTAACAATTCCTGGAAAGCTGGCAGCAGAAGAGAATCGAAGCGAGCATTGGCGGCCGCTGGATCCGACGCGACGCGACGTGGGACCGGTTACTCCTCCCCACTCGGCTTTCGCTCATTTTTTACCTTTATCTTCGTTCTGCGCGAGTTGCTTTCTCCAGACGGGCCTCTAATTCTAATACTAATCGAGACCAGCGATAACCGCCCCGCTCGTTCCCCGTTGCATCACCTTGCTCTCCACTCTTTCTTTCACGCTCGATCCCGTTGTTTCTCCCCCCGAGTGCCCGATTTTCCACCCTCTTTCTTGGTTTCCATTGGAGGAAACCGCGGTGTATACTAAAATATCAGCTCGTGCATCTTTCTAACGAGAAACGACCGTCCACGATTCCTAGAAACGGTGCAGCTCGGGGTCCATCCTTCCTGCTCTTGTTCGTGGGCCGCGGAGGACGTTTCTTTCCGCGTCCATTTCAAAACAGGGAACGAATTTATGTTGCGAGGGATATAGATGTTTTAGTAGCATAGGTTTGGAAAGAATTGAAATACACTCTTCCACAAAATGGAATGATCACTAAATTTTCACCGCAAAGTTGCCGATCTTTCAATTCCCGCAACTTTGCGTGCGGAAACAAAAATCGTACGGTAATCGAGCTGGGCTGATTTTGAATCGTAGAATGCAATCATGATTAATTTTTCCCCTCTTCATTGCGAAGCAAAGCTCTAGGTATTTATAATCCGCGCGTCCGCTATAGCAATGCGAAAACCAGCCTTACAGGGGGATCAAAGAAAGAGGAGTTCGCAACGTCCCTGACGAGGCTTGTCCCACGTGTCAGAAGCTTTGTGGACGAACCGACAATCGGATGTGTAGATAATCGAAATGCATTGCAGACGAACGTGGGACCCATACTGGTCTGTATCAATCCATATACGGACGTTGGGAATCCATTGACCTTAACGAGCACCAGGACCGTACCCTTGGCGCCCCAGCTAAACAAGGTGGTCCAGGAAGCCGTGCGACAGCAATCGGAAACTGGTTATCCCCAAGCGATCATTCTTTCCGGTAAACACTGAACACCATATATAGAAGTCAAGTTTTATTTTATTTTTACGACACTTTAAAGGGGGTGGGGTGTTGTAAATCGGTTTTCTGTAGGAACGAGTGGGTCTGGAAAAACGTACGCCTCGATGTTGTTACTTAGGCAGTTGTTCGATGTGGCTGGTGGCGGGCCAGAAACAGATGCATTTAAACATTTGGCAGCGGCATTTACGGTACTTCGATCCTTGGGATCTGCAAAGACTGCTACCAATTCGGAGAGTTCTAGGATTGTACGTCACAGTTTATGTACTTTGTACTCTATCATAGTTGACCACTATAATTATCATCGCCACGACTATGACGTTTTAATCGGGGAGGAATTGAAACGAGCTTGGCAAATTTTGTAGGGCCACTTTATCGAGGTGCAGGTGACGGATGGCGCGTTGTACAGAACGAAGATACACTGTTATTTCTTGGACCAAACACGGGTTATTAGGCCTCTGCCCGACGAGAAAAATTATCATATATTTTATCAAATGCTAGCTGGATTGTCGCACGAGGAACGAGGTAGAAATTGGAACTTTTGAATCGGTATACGTAGTCGGTCTAGTTTGCAAGCTTAATTTCGTTGCGCTCTACTCAACAGTCAAGCTCAATTTAGAGGGATACAACCTGAAGAATCTGAGGTATTTGCAACATGGAGATACCAGGCAGGACGAAGCTGAGGATGCAATTAGGTTTCAGGCGTGGAAGGCCTGCTTAGGTACGCGTATGTTTAACAAACAATACTTTGTTCGATTATAATTTGCAGTTTCGATATCAGAGCTTGACATTTCAATAATTCGCCCTATCCTTATTCCAGCGAATATTATTTTTCCTGGAAGGACAATCATTTTCCAACCTTAATATCCATAGATTAGAAATATTTTCTCCTTAGATCCCCGTAACTTCTAAAAATGATAAACACGAGAAAAGTTGGTTGCAGGTGTGCTAGGTATACCATTTCTCGACGTGGTACGAGTATTAGCAGCCGTACTGATTCTCGGCAACGTGGGTTTCACGGATCGCCCAGGCGTGGAAGTCGGAGTTATAGGTGAAAATGAATTAGCCTCTGCGGCGGCTCTTCTAGGCGTTCCACCACCAGCGTTACTCCGGGGACTCACCTCGAGGACGCACAACGCCCGCGGCCAATTGGTCAAGTCTGTCTGTGACGCGAATATGGTACTGCGAACACATTCTGCACAATCTCTCTTGCAACGTCGGATACACGGAGTGAAACTATGTTGATGGGTGTTTCTTTATGCAGTCCCACATGACCAGGGACTCGCTGGCCAAAGCATTGTACTGTCGCACCGTTGCAACCATCGTCCGGAGAGCTAACAGCCTGAAGAGATTAGGTTCTACTCTCGGCACCCTGTCTTCGGACTCGAACGAAAGTGTGCACAATCAGGCCGAGGTGACCAGTCAGCATGCCTCTACGATTGGTAGCTCCGCAGGTAGGTGAATTTAAATGAAGCGCGAGTGAAAAGTATCCAGGGCGTAACAAATATCTACTTATCAACGAAAATATAATAAATCGGAGACTCAGCTAATCGAATAATTGCAAGCGATTGTAAGTAATGCTGTTATTATCCCAAGGCTAGCATCGTGTTTATACATATGTACATGTATTCTATATGCACTGCACATTAATTGTACTTCATTTCACCAATTAGTAGCTATTATTTTATACTGATTTATAACTGACAACAACCGCTGTCTCGTGTCACGCGCAGGTGGTACCGGTTCCAGAAGCATGACCGCGCTGAACAACGCGGTGCGACACGCGACGGACGGGTTCATCGGGATCCTGGACATGTTCGGATTCGAGGATCCGAAACCGAGCCAGCTGGAACACCTGTGCATCAACCTGTGCGCGGAGACGATGCAACATTTCTATAACACGCACATATTTAAGAGTTCCATCGAGAGTTGCCGCGACGAGGGTATTCGGTGCGACGTGGAAGTCGACTACGTAGACAACGTGCCCTGCATCGACCTCATCTCGTCCCTGGTGAGTTACTATTGGCTTATCAATTAACTGGACCTTGGGTTGAAACGACCGAGAAAGACGAAGAACGAGGATGTTGCGAATTGATCCACAGAGAACAGGTCTGCTGAGCATGCTGGACGTTGAGTGCTTGATACGAGGTACGGCTGAGAGTTACGTGGCGAAGGTGAAAGTTCAGCACAAGCAGAATCCACGACTGTTCGAGCCGAGGACTGTTGATTGTAGGTCCTTCGGGATCCAACACTTCGCTGGCAGAGTTACCTACGACGCCTCCGATTTTCTGGGTACGTAAAAAATACTTCATTATTTACCTCAGTATCCTGCGGAGAGATCCTTTTTCCACGAAAATCCCCAACGATGGAAGTGCCCAACTATTCACGAGCTGGCCGACCATATTTTATTCGACTTCTAAGATCGTGAAATTTAATCTCTATCCAGTAGCTGGTTAAAGGAATCTATTCCTAAAAAAACGAGGACGCACCTCTAGCGTAAAATATAATTGTGTTTCCTTGTAAAGATACGAACAAAGACGTGGTACCTGACGACCTGGTAGCCGTGTTTTACAAACACAGCTGCAGCTTCGGTTTCGCCACCCACCTATTTGGCAGCGAGTTAAAAGCGCTGTACGCGAGCGACACGGTGCCCAGGGGTGTCAGCTTCAGGATATCACCGACCTCTCATACCGACTTGTAAGGAGATCCCTCGTACAACCTTGAGAATAGAAGGTGGAGAACGAACGACGATTGCCCAATGTGTTCCTTTCCAGGCTGAACGGGGACAAGCCTATCTCGACGTTGACGCAGGACTTCCACACTAGGCTAGATAATCTGTTGAGAACTCTGGTCCATGCCAGGCCTCATTTCGTTAGGTGCATTAGGAGCAACGGCACCGAAGCGCCGCTTCATTTAGACAGGGGTGTCACTATGCGTCAGATACGATCGCTTCAGGTTCTCGAGACGGTGAACTTAATGGCCGGCGGTAAGCCTGAAAGCTATTTTCCTCGAGGAATTTCGGTGCACTTTTGCGCGCTATAATACCACGAAAGATCCGAATCATTATTTAGTCCACGGTGTTTTGTTTTTTGAAAACTTTTCTTGTTACAAATTTAAACCCTAAGACCCTAAAAATTGCCGTTGCATGTATTGTCTTTTGGTTTGCTCCGTTATATTGCTGCAATATTAATATTGCTTCTTCTTTTCTTTAAACCAATGCTTTCCATAAGCTGATATGTATGCAATTGTGATATATATTTTACAAGACTGGATAAAATTGCAGGGTATCCGCATCGAATGCGTTTCAAAGCGTTCAACGCTAGGTACAGGTTGATAGCACCATTCAAGCAGCTGCGTCGCGCCGAGGAACAAGCCGTGGAGGACACCAAGCTCATCTTGCAAAACGCACAGCAGTTGAAGAGCAAATTCGGCGCCAGTACCAGCTGGGTACTTGGCAAAAGGCATATCTTCCTCAGCGAGGGCATTAGGCAGCAGCTCGAGAATCTGCGCTCGGAAACGCGAAGGAAAGCAGCCACCGCGATTCAGGTAATGAAATTCCTTTCGACTCCCTCTGCTCGTTTGATACTACCAATGAGATAAAAAATGTAGAGATCGCTGAGAAAGTGGCGCAAGCTTTATTCGTTTCTCCTCGTGATTCTTCCGATCCTATCGTTAAGTTTCCCATAATTGCAGCCGCTTCATAAATCTATCCGTTCATCTAATTACAGTGTACCTGGAGAGGATGGAGGGTGCGTCTTAGATGGCCGCTGAAGAAGACAACGAAAGGCGTGACTTCCTGTATCGGACAGAAGAAACCGCAGCAGCCTACTTCCACCACCACTGGAACTGTTCAAAGGAATGTTAACACCGCAGCAGGTACGATAACAGGAACACGACCCAGGCCACAACCGATCGCTGGCACACCACCCCCCGATCCATCCGAGAAGTGTGCAGATCAGAAGATGATCCAGCAAACGTGTACCCTCTTCGGGCTGGATTTGGTAAGCGAAGAATCCGCATTTTCATAGAGTCTGCTCTTTTAAAGTCATGGCTTTAGGTCGTGAAACGAAATAGGAAGTCTTTGGAACTCGTTCTAGGAACGACCACCTCCTGTTCCGCCTAGCAGATCGTACACCGTGACTGGAAACACGAAGTTGGCATATCCACAAACAAGGATCATGAAGATGCCCTTTCCAGGTAAGAAGATCACTGCTCCTGCAAATGTCGACCCGGTTAAACTTAGAAATTGGAGTACCCCATCTAGTAAAATTTCCTATGGAAAATACAGCTGGATAATCATGTTCAACTAGTTCAACTAGTTTAAGAGGAAACAAATTTACCGCTAACTTAGATTCCGCATTTCGATCCGTTTACTATTATTGATAGCGTTTCGTTTGTATTTTTGCACAATTTTGGGCGGTCGTTTGCAGCTGTAGGGGCATATTTTTTGCCTTTAGCAATACGGCTGGAGTTGTTTTTGTTTCAGAAGAGAGAGAGGGCGAGGTCGCTCTACTGAAGGGTGAGACTGTTTTGGTAGTAGGGGCGTCTCCCAGGCGCGGTCATCTCTTGGTGGAGCACAACAACACCACCGTACACGTGCCCTATCAATTTATGGAGTTGAAGCCCTGCAATATTAACGTGTGAATACGTTGTTTCCAATTTCTTCGATGAACTGATGCCTCGATGAACGGAGGATCGTGAGCTTGCAAAACCAGACGGAATTGAGGATATTAGAGATTCGAATGAAAAAATGTCCAAAGGCGTTGCTACATTTGCTACGCTGTTGAAACAGTTAGCACCATTAAAAAGAGGAAACAAAAGTGGTTGTTTGTTAGGGAGGAAACGACGATAAGATTAAAAGCAGAAGCCGGGTCAGGACTCTGAACTTTGTCTTCTAATTAATTACACCGGTCGTTAAGCGAATTTCACGCGGAAGTCACTACGCCAGTGCTTATCTCCATTTCGAGACACGTTTGTCTCTGTTGCTCCTTCCGCGTGGGTGGTAACCCGCCCTACGCGAGCAACGTTTGTCTTCCATGTATTATAGATAAGTGCACGCACGCCAACGCGCGTTTCCGAATTAGTAAGCATGTTAGCCATTAAATGACAGCGAGTCGTGTGATCGTAGGGGCGTAAAGCCAGAATTTACGTGCACACGTGTGTTGCGTACCGTCGAGTTATGCGACGATAGCGCGCACTAACAGCCTCAGACTGAATGGTGAGAGACGCGAGAAAATTCTTAATCGCGCAAGAGTGTGAGTTACGTCCGAGGTTTCGTCCGAGTGGGATTGTGCGAGGGTTGCAGAGTACATGATTATCTGGGGTTAGAGGATATTTACCAACAGTATTCCTTCGTCTGTCTATAAATTCTTAGTGCCAATTTCTAGAGAAATCTGTCACCGCGGTGGAATGGCCAAATGTCACCTCCGGAGAATTTTCGATTTTTTTAATCAGTCAAATGTAGAGATACCGTAGACGAGGTTTGGCCGTTTCACGGTGGACTTGTAAATGTGTTATATGATTAAGCATCGATTTCGTAAGACAGCTCGTCAATAGCTCTTAAAGGTAGATTTAATCGACAAGTACTTTATCTTTATTATTATCGCGATAACCATAATTCGCTACTGTTCCAACATTGAATCGGTAAAGGTAGATACAAGAGGCGGAGAACGCTTTGTAGATACACGAGACTCATTCTGTTGGAAACGATAAGCGTCCATTGAATGTAACAGCGGAGTTCGGCTTGGAAACTTTGTCAAGCGTCTCGAGAAAATGTACATACCAGTATGTATGTCGAATGTGACGTAGTTTACAGATACCCGAGCTGAAACATGCTTATAGGTAGCTGTAAGTGCGTGGAGATATTTTTGAATAAAATATACCTAAGCGTCTGTAAAACGATGATAATTCCTCTCTTCAGTCATCCTCCTTTTATCCCAAAAAGGCTTTATCCCAATGCCTCGACAAGCATCCGATGTACCCCATAAATATTATACAATTTCTCCATGTTAGATCAGGCAACAATATCTACACGTAATACAGACCTCTCATCGTCGACCCTCCCTCCTCGGTAACAGCGAATTATGTACATTGCATCGTCCAACGCAATAATTCTAGGAAGAACACTCCCTAGGGAGACAGCGAGGCGTCAAAGGGGTAAAAGTCATCGCGCTGTTGCCTTATTCGACACACACGTGACTGGGTGCACGTGCAACTACACGCGTGGTAACGTCTACGAAATGATATCGTGCACCAGCCTTAATAACAATGAGTTCCGCGGAATCGCGCGATTCACTCTCGCATTAACGAGCCGCGCGACCGATCCAGTGCTAATTAGCTTTTAATTAATATTGTTCCGGTCAGGGGAAGTGCGGAATTTATGTAACTCGGTCGACCCGCTTTCGCTCTGCCGGATTTCCACGTTTGATCCGCGTCCACTGGATAGGAATTTGCTTAATTACTCCGTGAACGATGTAGAAAGGTATTTTAGGTGAACATCGTCAAATTTGTTTAAACAGTGTAATATGTGGATCGTTGATGGAATCCGTAGGGTGAGTAGAATTGAATAAAACACTTCACCATCTTTCCCTTCCAATTCGTTACAATAATATTATATTAATGATTTTTCCATATAGCAATAATGCAATGAATATTTGTCTGTTTCCCGTTCACTGGATGCGCGCAATAATATATTCAGCACGGAATAAACGGTTTGAAAAGATTGGTACAACACCTGCACTTCTGTTTCTCATTTTGGATCGTGGCAACGCTGGCATGTTTTAGTATTCATGGTGTCTCGAAAGTCTGAAAAGAAAATGTGAACTTACCACTTTTCTGTCTACAACTTGAACGCTTACAATAGAAAGAAAGCTTTTACACCCAGAGTGTTCCATTGTTGCATTTACTATCAGCAAACTTCTACTTCTCTCTGTTACAACTGTAGCTCCAACGTTTCCCATTCAATTACAATTAACAAGGACCCCCTTACAATGTACTCCGTGAGCAGGATCTATCGTTCTTGTTTTCCTTTAACAAACTCAGCAATTCCATGCAATTTTCTGATACATTCGGAACATTAGATACAATTTTCTGCCGCGTGGTGTACGAAACAGTTGAACGTTTCACACGACACACATCCGCGTCGCGACTTTAGCAAGTGGATAGCCTCGTGCCTAGTTTCCGGCACGTTTGCTACCGAGGAGGAATGTTCGCCGTGAGGGAAAGGCGAATAAGAATTCTCCCGTGTCAGACGCGTTCCAGGAGCGAGTCTCTCGAGCACGAGGTATGCGTCAATAGCGAAATTTCCCTTGTTTCGCGTTTCTATCACGTCTATGTACTATCGGCTCTCTTAGGCACTTTCATAAGGGAATGATGGAAAATGTCACAACTGATAAATGGGCGATGCAACATGCTTCATAGACGAGTGAAATTATTTTTATGAAATTTAACCCGCGTGAAAAGTATTCGATCGCAATTGAAATTATTTGGAACAAATTATTCCAAACATAAATTTTGTATACAAGCATTCTAGCAGAATTTTCACAATTCATAAGAGTAAGGGAGTCATACGTTAGGGGGGCACAGTGGTGTACACGCACGATAAATCCGTCCATCATTGGAAATGGATCGTATCAAAAATTATTTTAAGTTGAATTCCCATTAGTGTAATAAATCGTTACGGCGCGTCGCTCCAAGCTTAAAATACCACTAATGAAAATGTTCCCGCTATTTGCAATTGGAATACAGTTTGTAAATTTACTTCAACGTTCGTGTACCGCGAAGATACGATGAAATATTAACGCAACATTCATAATTACGCGTGAATGGGACCTGGACGGGGCGAAGCGGCGGCTGAAAATAAATGGTTTCCCCAACGGAAGCCAGTGTCAGATAATGAACAAAATAGATTCTGTTAAATGATGAATTCTCGAGTGTGGCCAAGGCTTTGTGGCCCTGTGTTTCCTCGTGAAATATATGTATTAAGCGCGACGCGAATCGGCAGCGCAACACTTTCCGTATCGATCATGAAATTTCAAATTTCACATTTTCCTGCGGGTTAATATTAATATTTTTGCCTCTGGGCGAAGGAAATGTGAAACAGATTGTGGATGGGAGAACGATTTGCTTGGATGAAGAGCTGTCCCATTTTTCTTCCTTTTTTTTACACATAATATTACCAACCCAAAGGTCTACAGTTTTACGATTCCAAAATGGATAATTTTCAATTATAGTGAGAAAGAGAACAAAGTTTTGGATAATGGTGTTACGATTCCTGGATTACTTTCGAAAAACAACCGTCGTAGTACTTGTATCGAATTTTCCCAGCGACCTCGAGGAATCGATCGACACAGAAACAACGAACCAGAGGAGGAGTAAGGACTGGGTCGCGCTTGGAAAAACCACGGGATACAATATCGCGAATATTAAATTTCGCCGTGGCGAAATTCTTTCTTTCACCCGTTCCCGCGAGGTATTGTCAATAACTGGACCGGATTTTAGGTTGTTTCCAATTTCAAGAGATAGTCTGCCTCGCCACGATAACAAAAATCCTCGTGGGTTTGGTGAAAAACCTGTATCGTCGTTTTTGCTGAAAGGACTTGCGGGAATTATGTCACTTTGCATTAAAAATCCTTCGGTAATCTAGGAAAGGACAGACGATTGAATTTTTTTTAATTAAAGCTGGAACAATCCTCTCTATATAGAAGAAAACGTTGCTAACTATAAACTCGCCAAGATTATTGCCTGCAAATTCCCTTGAGATTTCCGTGGAATTATCTCTCGAAGTTCTGAAGATGTAATAATATTATGAACGGCGAAAATTGTTAACTTTGTTAGTATGTTTTCAGTAAATTGTTGGAGAAAACATAGCTATTCAATAGATGGAGTACTATTAATGTAAATCGAAGGCGAACAAACAATTAAGGGCTCTAGCTACAAGAGGTTCGAACAACTGGTTTGACAACGACATTTTGCCTCTCTCTCTCGATTGGCAACCAGTTGTTTGCGGCACTGGACACCCGTGGGAGAAGAAAACGATCGAATTTGGAATGCTGTAACCTCGACAGTGTGTCGATTTGCATTTCAATCGACCATCCTTTCGTCCATCCCCTTCCGCGAAAAAATCAGAGGACTACTTCCTCTGGACATTCCAACACAATTACTTCTTCATATTACATATTATTTGGATGGTTCCATGGTTTCGCGCAACGACGAGGTTACGATAAACACCGTTTTTGGAAATTGAAGGACAGGGATGTATACAGTGGGTGGTTGAACAAAAAAGTGCATTCGGCTATAATTAGTAAGGCTGGAAGTTTGTACAAACGAAACCAGATTTCTGAATGTGGTTGTGCGGCAAGAATTTATCGGATTTGTGCATGAAACGTTGCATGTTCTATCGCCGTATCTTTGGCGATTATGCAAAGAGTCCTGTTTCCTTGGTGAAATAGCGTGGCCCTTCCAGAAAAAATTGCTTTTTGTATCTTCACAGCGACAAACAAATTGTTTCAATTGCAATTTGCGAGATTCAAAAGTTTACAGAGGATTTGTGAAATGTGAAATTTTAGCTATCCTTGATATCAATTTTCTAATGTTTACAAAATTACCAATCCGCAATCCTAACATTTGAAAAGTTTCGTTGAAGATACTGCATTTACATATGTATTTATATGTATTTATACACTCATGTCAGATATATCGCCGTTCCTCTTGAATTACGTTTCGACATTTCTCGGCGAAAGCAATGGATTAGCTTTCGATAAGGAGCAATTTCGTAAAGTCAAAATTACGCTTGCCTTCGTATCCGAGATAGCCGGCTCGAATTTGCATTTCGATCGGAAGTTTCTTGCCAAGCTTTCGTACAACCCACCGACAAAAAAATCGCAGAATTATCGCGATGCCAGCATCGCCAGTGAAGGTTTAAAGCATGAACGTCGACCGATCACCTTTTCTGGAAAGCCTCGCGTAAAACTGCACGATCCGGTATTTTTACGTGATAGGACGCACGTGAACGGCAGCGTGAATTGATCGACATGATTGTGACGCTTTCGGAATCGACGCTTATACTTGTCGAAGAGATCGCCGAACGATACGCTGGAATGGAATTATTATCAGCCCTATTAGAATAATTTGTAGGGTTCAATCAAAATTGCGAACTGGAATATCGTAATTGAAAGTAGCTTCAATTTCAGCTGCCAAATTGGAAAATACCATTGCAGATTTTAATCGAATATCTATGACTCCGATCGGAGGAATGTGCAGCCGCGAATCATTCTCATTTTTGGAATTCGCAATCAGGAACACACTCAGTTTCCAATACCGAAGGTTACAGTGCACGTTACGTGTATCATTGTTATGACACATTACATACAAAAATCTTTATCATTGTGTTAAACTCGAGGTATTCTGTAGTGAATCGCACAATTAATACAGCATCGTGAGTGTTAATTATAATCACTTTCATCAAAACGATTGTACATTCTTCCCTATCGTATTTTTTCTCAGGTGAACGAACGATTTGTTACGTTCAGCTAAAGTCTGGCGTACGCCAAAGGCCCCCATGGCGTAATTGCGAGCCATCATAGGGGTGAAGGTTGAAATTCTATAGAATAAACGTGTCATTACGGGTTTCCGTGATGCGGGATAACAAAAGTGAATTATACACGGCTGTTAACTTGCTTTTATAATCTTTAAAACATTTTGCCGCGAGGCGTGGTTTGGGGATTGGGGGCGGGGGTGGACGGTAAATAATAGAATGAGCTTCTATGAAATGAAGGGGTTACGTTATCGTGGTCCGTGACGCTGTAAATATCCTAGCCCGTGCCAGAAACTATCACGGTTTATCGGTTTCTACCCTCGGAATACAAAGAATACGATTTAACTCTTCTCTTATCCCAGTGGCACCAGTTTTCTTTTAAACAGTTTACACGTGGATTTGTTCGCCGCTATGAGAACGGTTGGTTTAGTTTTATTTAATTAATGTTTGCATTATAGTTGGTGTTAAAATCATATGATAATAAAATGAACAAACTCTATCGACTACCACGCGATACCACTCCCCATCGACTTTCAAATTATCTTGATCCTCGTTAATCCAGGACCACTGATTCAGTGCGATTCAATGCGAATTTTAAATTTCAGTTGGTGCCGCGTGCCACGTGATACGTGCTGTGACCTCTAATTCGAGCGGTCTCGTTAAAAATCATCTACCAACTGCTAGTCCATATTAGCTGGAACGAAATAACAAACAGTGGGTGCAGTTCCACAAAATCCATATAAGGATAATTTTCTGTCTGTTCCCACGAAAATGATTCTTGGGTGTGTTAGTGGAAATTTCATGTACACGAATGTAAGTTATTCAAGTACATGGTGCCTAGGGGTGTCTTGAAACGTATCGTAATTTACGTTGCCGAGGTCTGAATAGAGGAGGGTAACGCGGAGAGTGGAAGAAGAATTCATGGAAATGTTGCAAGGCGGACGAGAAGCAGATAAGAAAAGTTTCGCGAGCCAATCATCAGAGGCGGATATCGAATTCGTCGATAAAAATGACAAAGTCTCGAAAGTTTCGCTCTGCTGTCGCGTCAGGCTAACCCCGCGATTCTTTTCGAATTCGACGGGGTAGAAATGATTATTCGTGAGTGGACGGAAAAATTTGTTTAAAGATTATCTTATGTATGGGGGTTCTGAGGGAACAATTAATAAATACCAGCACAATTTCTAACCGGTTTCATTTATTTGGTAACTCATAGATATACACGTTAACGTTCTCTTAAACCTAGAGAGAAATAAAGACACAGGCGGACCGTGTGTACCGTCGCACCGCCCAGTTCGATGTTCCACGGGCTCCGAAATAAACAAAAACAAAGAAAAAACCAGCCGCGACTGATCGCGTCCTAAAATCATTAGAAAAATACACAGTTTACGCGCAAATCTTTTCAAACTGAATGAAACCTCGTCGATGTTCCGAACTTAATCTCACGATTAATAACGTTCACCTCGTTCCCTAGGCGGGTCTGTACGGTGCCTCTGTGTACATCGTACATGCGTGCACGCTTTTCTATGCGTGTGCGTTTCTTTCTGCTTACGTGTAACACGTTTTCGCGTTCCTTTCGCGGCGGTACCTCTCACGACGAAAATCGCACGATACGAATCGTCCCGACGTGCTCGCTTATTTACAGCTCTTCCTACTTTGTCTAATTTTCACCCTGACAGGGGGCCAGGTCCGATCGAAAGTTTCGTATCGCGTTACGATAATCGATTCGCAGAGAACAGGCGATGGAGATTTCCGTTTTTACGAGATAAACGTGCCAACTATAATTTCGTTTCACGGCCGACAAAAGCGAGCACCGATCGTTTTAACCCGTTTTTCGACAACGTGTCGCAGGCACTCGCCGGCGATTCGCGCATCCTCGTCCCGCGAAATTGAGTTTCCCCGTTGCAACGGAGCAATTTGGCTAATGGCTACGAAATTGCGATAAAAAGTGGGTGGAATTATTTTCAATCGTATGGTAATTGGCCGCTAATGCGGCTCATTCGGGCCGGCCTGCTGTAGAACGCCGTTTCAACGAGCACTTTAACGCGTTAAACGGTGGTCGAGTTTGATTTGGTCTGACAGACAAGGTACGTTGTGTACGTTGTGTACGTTGTCTACGTTGTGTACGTTGAATCGAATGCCTAGGGAAATCGAGTGATCATTTGGTAATACGTTTAACGCGTCAAGCGATGATTGACAATTAAATATTAATCATATTTTATATAACAATTCGTTTCTAACTCACCCTGTCATGCTCACTCACGCCGATCCATCAGCCAACGATCTATACCGGATCATTAATATATTTATCAGCGGAACACGTCAAATTTATCCAGTCACCACAGAAATCAATCATACACGATCAACTCGCGAAAGTCTTCCCTAATACTAAACAATCTCCCTCGAGACTTAAATAACAACGTCACCAAGTTTCGAGACATCCTTCGATCGGCTTAATCTACTATATGTACACACATATCGCGAAGCAAACGAAATTTACCCACACTGATCGCGATTCACCGCGAAAGGAACGATCGCCGGACGACGAAATGGACACAATGAATGATACGCGATTCCGTTGATATGTCCTACTTAATATCGAAATTCATATTATCGCACGATCGACAACCAGATGCGACGCAACACGCGTCGCGGGCCGCGATCTGGCCGACTTTCTTTCGCTCGTACAACGGAAGAAAAGGAATGCTCCACTTTTACACGGACGACACTCATCCTCAGCATCGATAGCTCGCAGCAGCCTTGTAATGCGAATAATTCTGCCTTGTCTGTGTCGATTTACGCCTCCCTCGAGGGATAAACTCGAGATTCCATGGGATTTCCGTCTACTCTGCTCGACCTTACGTTCTGATGGTCTTTCACACTTTGTGGGCTTGATTCTGGTTCTCGTGGGATCTGTAAATCGTACGACGATATTGGAATTGGGAAATAGAGGCTGACATCGGTTAAAATCAGAGCTTATTTACAATTCGAAAGTCTCTGGACAGTGAAATTCGAATGCGGAAGTTGATTCTTTTTTTCATATTTTGCAATGGAAGCGACGCGACTGGAAGCTGCGTGGACCATTCAATAATTACTTGTACAGAGTTACCTTGACGAGGGATAGGCGAAATCGACTAGCTACCAGTATACACATCGACGTTTCTTGGCATCTTACACTTACTCGCGTTAAGAATACGAATCGTACAAAACAACTATTAACGCGTGCCCGTTGATCGATGTCGATCGGCCCCTGTCTCTTTTTATTTACATCTCCAGCTTGACAAATTTCTCAAACTGTCCCCTTTTCACCATAAGACTATCTCCAGAGCATCGCATCAAATTCGCATCAATAATACCAGCTGATAGCAAACAATTCACGCGTCCACGTGTATCCGAATTTGCATAAATACCTCCACGAAGATACTTTCTATCCAAAGATTCGCCACCAGCCAGTATTCCAAAACTCCCTGCCGCGATGCAGCGAACTTCAACTTTTCCTTCCCGCTTTTTCTTATTTATTTTCACGAGGAGAAAATCCCTCTGCCGCCAGGGACAAGGGGAGAGATCCAAATTGCAGGGCCAGCCGATTTCTCTGCGATGGGCAATGGGCAACGGGCTGCGCGGTGGTTGGACAGTAATTAATTAGCTTTCGCTAAGTTCTCTGGTATCGAGCGTTCGATCTGAACGTTCCCACTTTATCTTACATTCACCCACACGCATTCCTCTCACTCTTTCTGTCTCTTTTGCAATCTCTCGTTACTTAGCATTTAGGTAGATAGTTTTTTTTTTTTAATCGGTTACTTAGGCGCGTTGATTAGTTACGATTCCCACTTGCGACTTCCTCTGCTAGCCTACTTGTTGCGTTGTTGGGTAGTTTTCTGGAGAATCGCGCGTTGGATGGCTTCGAGTTAACGATCGTTTATTCATACTTCGATCGTCACTCGATTAGATACTTTCTTTCTGTCTGCCACGTATAGAGAGTCCGTGCTCTCGCACACACCTCGCTCGTAGACCATCTTAATCGCCTCGTTTCATTAGCTTCGATTAATGGGGGCTAGATAAATACATGGGACAGCACGTAGATTTATCCGAAGGTGAAAACCGTGGCTTCCTCGATGCAATTTTAACGAAAGTTTAAGAGGGTTCTTCCTTGTGGTCCGTCGAGTACTCCACCCTTCTATTTTTCCACGAATCCTTGAAATTTATTTTGTTCTTCTTGTTTTTGGGGTGGCGGGTGGTTGGAAGGGTTCAGTGAAGGAAGACACTGGTGACGGACCTGGTGGTATGCGGTGGCAGGTCGGGGGCCTCCGTCGGGGCCCCCTCGTATCCCTATGCGCTCAGGCCCAATCGGTGGATCTTCGCTGAGAGAAAGTTGTGCAGGACGAACACGATCGGCTTGGGACAGCTCTCGAGATCCAGCTCCTGGAATTTAAATGGGAAACATCATTGTTAGACGTTTCAATTTCGATCTAGAATGAAATAAAATTGGTGGACAGATTATTGTTTTTCCAAGGGGAGTCGTCGATCGAATGCTAATCAAAATTCCAAGGAGGATCGTTCCCGAGGATTCCCCATTTGCAGCTTCGTTTCAGAGGCAGTTCGAGTGCGGAATAATTTTTCCATCGAGACGTCTGTCGTGGGAAATTCTCCCTCGCCGCTTTTTTTTCACTCCACCCTCTAAACCACCACCATCGTCCCACCCCTGTTCTCAGAGGCGCGTTATGAATGGCCATTGAGCGGCAGGGAGAACCGGACGACGGTGCGGTGTTTGGGGAAGATGTATATAATACGTATTTCTCTGGCATCGTGCTCCGGTATCGAGGGCTTTTTCAAAGTGACGAGCACAATGGGATTACTTGGTGTACAGATCTCTATTTCACGATATCTGCCCACTCGTCGAAGATGATAATCTCGATAGTCTAGGCAGAGTAATTTCAAATTTTCAGTAATCGAGCGGGCGAAAAAGGTAGCCTCCTCTTCCGTTTCACAATAGCCCTTCCGTTTCGAGTCGCAGTATTATCGAACACGTCATTTCCAGATACTTTTTTTGGCTAACTATTCGCATTCGCGAACGGACGGGATGTTGCGCGAAGTATCAAACGAGTTTCCGTCCACGCAGACTTTATACGGATACCTTATGGTTTTTAACGAGCTCTGGAAATATCATTAGGAATAGTGGTAGCGATGCAGTGATTACTACACGAGTGGCTGCAGTCATATTCTTAGATTAATAGTTGCCGAATTAATTATCGTTTGCATTTATTGAATTGTCAAGAAGCTTATTCATCAATTAATCGCACAGATATCTTAGGGGTGGAATTATTTTATAATTATGGAAGTGGTTCGAGGACTGGGCGCACAAGTATTAAATCGGGATTCGAATTATTTATCAAATTCATTCGTTAAACAGAAATCACTCACAATCTCGCCATCCTCGCCACCGAAGTCAAGCCACAGCAGACGTGCGCCGTCATCTGCGGACATTCTCAGTTTGTCAAAGGATCTTCTCCATAGGGGTGTCGGGAGAGAGCCAGGACTACCTCCATTGCCACCTACTACTCTGGTCCCGGCTGCATACAGCGCGAAACCCTCTTCGTGGTTCACCACCAACTGACAAGCCTTCCCTTGCCACGTGCACCCTGGAGACAACAGAAAAGTGAATTAATGAATAAAAATTTGGTCGGTATAAGTAGGCGGACGGTGTAAGCTCCTGCTAACGGGAATCCATAAATTCTAATAACAATCTTTCCTATCGTGTGAATCGCAGATAAAAAAAGAGCGTTATCAAATGAAACCGAGCTAAATTAAAGAGCTCCAGTGAATCGCGAGTCGAAAAAAGAAACGGAAAGGGAATTGCACGATGAAATCGAGCCAAGCTAAATAGCACAAGTCAATAGCAAATTAAAAAACGAATTCCCCGATTAAATGGAGCAGCAGACAAAAGGAAGGAAACGCGATTTCGACGATATTTCTCACGGCAGCTTTCCATCGGCCGCGTTCCCCGCGTCTTTCTACCCGGGCTCAGAGGAATCCAGCGGTGTTCATGATCGATGAGTTCGACGAGTACGGCAAAAAGGCGAGCACGAACGGCGCCGGGCATTAATCTCGATTTATTATTGCCGTTCGTCCACGGTGAAAAGAAATTAAAATTCATCGAAGCGAACGGGCGACGCGCACACCGAACAACCGGCGCGCCGCGGCGGAACGTTCCGGTTCCCTTTTCACGTGTCAAGCTGCACACACCTCACTCCCCCACGATTCCTCTCACCTCCTTATTTCACGTTCGAACGGGGATATAAACGAATTGTGTTGTGCACGAGGAAATACAAAGTGCTCAATTGTTTTCCTTTAGCGTTTACGACTTTGCTGCTCCTGAATTTAATAGAAAAACGCCTCTACCATTTTATCATCGAGTTTGTCTAATTGAAACTATTCCATATTATTGCGGGGTCGCATGAATTTTGTGGATTAATATGATGCAGGCTTTCCAATTTTCACCGGGAATCACACTCACGAATAGTATATTCGCGTATCGAGTGAGCAGCCGCGTGACAGCCCTGGACAATTGCCCTGGCCCAGGCAGCCAAGTCCCTCCGCGTCTCGGCGCGCAGATGATGCGTCACGACGCCGTCGATCGTGCCCACTCGAACCGCGAACGTCGCGGCGTGTTGCGTCGTGCCACTGCTGCTACTCCCTGCTTCGTTTTGCCTCGCTGGAGACGATACCAATCTGCACAAATTTCAAACATACTTTCAAACATGCTTTCAAACAAAACTTTCGTGCACTAAAATCTCAGCTATATTATCCACCACCTTCCTAATTATCATCGAAGAGAAGGAAATTCTAATATACCCGCGATTCGAGATCGTAGAAATCGTGGCATATCTAGAGGGGCGTGAACTGTCTTGGAAAGGTAAATTACCTCGTCATGCGAACCGGTCTCGATCGTAAAAAACGGCCGCGGCTTTATTGCGCGTGGCATGGAGCTGGATGACACCGGAGTGCTCCTCTTCAACCCCCCGGCTGCAATCTGCACTCTGACGAATTGTTCTGACGTATGCGGGGGCGCGTGCCAGATTTATAGATTTTTCGTAGCGTCACTGAAAAAATGCCCGTCCAGCGACGCTACGTCGAAAACGGTTGAAAAAGGCCACTGGTATAAAGGGATGGTTAGGCGAGAATGGGTATCATGGAGAAATGCCACTCCCATGATGATCCGAGGGATTAGCGATCCGAATCGTGTGGAGTTTTCGGTTGCGCGGTATTATGGGGAGTGAATCGACGATTGAAATAGGAGGATATGCGTTTAAATCATATTCTATAAACAAGGTGGTAGCAAGGCCTTTAAAAATGTTTTTTCATTTGAATGGGTTCTATATTTTTTTGATAACCACGCAAAAAACAAATAAAGGAGTCGCGTTGCTATCTGTAACCCTTCCGTTAGCTGCGAGAGAAAGAAAATAGCTGTCCAACCCTCGTCGATTTAGCCTTACGTAACGTAATAGGATTTACCGAGCAGCTGGGTTGGATTATTCGTGGCCACCCGTTGTACATTGAACTGGTGCACGCTACGAATAACGTATGAGCTCCTCCGGGTGCAATCCCGACACGAGCGTTCCCCCTGGATCGCGTTCGACGGCTCTTCCCTGGCCCCGGAACGTTTTCCACGTCTGATAGTCAACGCCTCGAAAGTTCCGCGTGTTTCGCGGACAGAATTGCGCCAAACGTGGAAATGCATTAAGGCTGGTGTGCACGGATGTGAATAATAACGATGCATCGATACGTTGTCGTCTGATTCATGGTTGTGAAGCTCGTGCTTACGATGAAACGATTGGAACGGGAAATATGAGTTTATTGGATCTAGATCAATTTATATGTAGGTTATACCATTTCTAAACCTTCAGTATATTCTATTCTACAATATTATTGTTAATATGTCTAATATTGAGTAGGAATTTTGTTACGATATGGACGATGATAAACAGAAATTGTTGTATCGACGAGGCTACAAAATTCGAAATAATTTAACCGTCCAATCGACAACCAGTATGAAACAGAGCTGCTTCTCGGCTTCAATAATCGAGTGTCGACGATGGCTTGAGAGAAAAAGAAGAAGATGACAAAAAAGAAAGAGGTGCGCAGTGGAAAGGAGAACAGCCTTGGCGCAATGGAAAGCCAAGAGGGCGAAAGAGAAATATATAACAGTTCCTCGGGAAAAACGAAGAGGACGACGATAAAGGATAGTGAGATGGAGGGAGTGTCTAAAAGGAAAAGCAACGGACGGTAAATAAAGGCGTTAAACGAGAATGGATGTTCGTCCGAGGCCCGTAATCCCGAACAAAAGGAACGAAACAGGAGCTCCGCGGTAGAGAAGGGGTAAACTTTCTTTTCTGGATAGGAGGTAAGAAGTGTTTCGGTCGTAGCCGAATCACTTCCGGTTTGTCTCGCAGTAAAACTTCCTTAAGTCGGTCATTTCGTAGCTTCACGGGCCCTATACGGACCACCCCGACCGGAAATAGCTTTTCGGTGCCCCACTTCCCACCCTTGAACACCACTCTCCGTTCACCTATTTCTTCCGTGTGCTTTACTCAGTTTGGAGACCTCTGTTTCTCGATGCGACGATTAAGAGAAGACTCGAGTCAGCTCCGACCGTCGCTAATTTGTAATTTTTAACTTTATCGAGCAGCACAGATTTATGATAGGGTCGGAGACATTTTTTAAGTAACACAGATCAATCTATGGAGATAAGAATTCTGTTTATCGACGAAAGCGTTGAATGGAATTGCAAATTTCATTTACGGAGAATCTTGAGTTGGAAATGTTGATCAAGAATATAACCAAAAATCGCTCCAACACTTGTGCTATGTATGACAAGAAACAGATCAATGTTTTCACCGTGGTCGTAGAATCGTAAAAAATTCACGAATGCGCCCGCACTCCATTGTTCTTCGTGTCTGGAACCTCTATAGACGATAATCTGTCCATGTTTTATTTAAACTTTGAGCTGAGACAAAAAAATATCGCGACATAGTGTGAACCTGAGAAACCATCTTCAAGAGGCAAAAGAAACGATTAACCAATATTATAATACGATTTGCCGCGGAAAATAATGTGCGACGTTAATTAAACCCATCGTCGCAATGATACCAATGGAAACAATTCCAAAGAAAGTAAAACCTACGCAAAGTTGGGGAAATGAATTCCATTTTTAAGCTGCGAGAGTCAAATGCAATCTGTCTCCGAGAGATTAAAAATATGCGATTTCCGCAGGCACGGTAGAATCACGTTACATAAAGTTGCGCTGGGTGAAAAAACCCGACGCAGAAAAGTAGAAAAACAAAAAAGTATGAGCTCGGTAGGGAATAGTGAAACGAAGGGGTATGTATTATGTTGTCCTGATTGAATTTCGAAGGGGATACATTGTCTACAAGCAATCTTCCCAATGGTGATTACCCCGCGGTAAAAATACACCGTGCAAATTCTGTTACAGTCCGCGATGTAACGTTGTTAACGTAGTAATTGGCCGCGGTGCGCATCGTTGAATATCACGCGTAACAAGTTGTTCACCGGGTGATAACCGTGAAATAAAGTTTCGCGCGTGATGTAAAACGCGAAACAGGCAGACCTTTGAATAAGCAGGAAACATTCTGCTGCTACCCGGAACACGCTCGACCAACAATGAACATTGGGCGAACTCTTGCTCTCGGCGTAGTCATAATTCCACGCTACGCCCGCTACTACATATATGCAACGAAAAGTTAATCAGGTTCAGTTATTAGTGATCAAATTCACGACCGATCACAGGTTCTGTGTCACGGCATTCCTAGCTGCGAGGCTTCAACTACTTTCTCACGGCGAATTCCTAACACAAAGTGCAATTTAGCTTGCGCAACGATCCCCGTGTTCAATTTCATTACCTATGACATAGCGGGAAGAAAACCGTGGGACGCGGCGCAGGGTCGAAGCTTAAAAGTCGTGTAACTGTACCGTAGGTACCGTTCTATGTATTTCCATGGAGAAAGTAATTTCTTTTTAATTGGATGCCCGATAAAGTCACGGAACACAAGGGGCGCCACCGAGGAGGAACACGTCGAGGCTCGCGTAACCTCGCGATAATTAATCCAATTCTTTCGGGAAGCGAGAATACATGTTACTGGCAACGCTGTTAATATTTATCCGGATCCTGGTATCGCAGCTCGTTCAGCGGTAAATTAAATTAAGCTGTACCGAGATCAGTCGTATAAAGGTTGAGAAAGCAGGAAATGGGAGAAATGATAAGAGAAAGGAAAAGACGAGGCCACGGGCGAAGGGTGAATAATTCTACAAGCCGTTGCGAACATTGCGCTGGAATTGCAAGTGCGATAGGAAACTGTCGACGACACCTTTAATAATTAATGTCCGCCCCGAGGCGTTTAATTGATCCGGCTCGCTATTCGATTATCGAAATCTCATCTTTCACACCGATCTACTAGCATCTGACCCTCGTCGATATCTTTTCTTTCTCTATTCGCAACGTCCCTTTCAATTCTTGTACTCGCTGTTCTCTTATTTACCAATGCTTCTAATCTTTCGCCTCTTTCTACGTTTTATCCGGTACCTTCTATCTCGAAAGTCAATCAGCCGTGACGCGACAATGGGGAAACGTTTAAACAAGCAAGCGACCATACTTTCAGTTCTCCACGTTTTCCCCTGAAAAATCAAAGAGTGCAAAGAATTGCGGTATGAGCTTCCATCCCTTAGGTGCCCGTTCCGGTGAAGATCAATGCTATGGTAGGAAGGGGGGCCTTTCCCCTCCGCTTCGGTATATTACAGATTTTCACCTCTAGCCGTTCCCGTAACATCGTGCTAAGTAGTGTTCCTGATTTCTCCGTGTTTTACGCTTCCCGTCAAATGAAAAAATTCATATCCGAAAATAAATGATATCTATAATAACTTTCTTAAACTTAAGGGATCTCGACGCGTACTGTTGTTTCTCGAGAATGAATTCTCGCGAAGGCACACTAGTTCCAAGCGAGCGTAGTATCGAGACAAAGGAACGAGCGAATTAACCTGCCCCATCGCAATGAAAATCCAATTTCGTTTGAATGCTGCATTTCGAAAGCGGACAAGTTTCCGCGTAAAAATGATCCGCGTTCATGGCACGATTAACTCCCCTCCGCGACAAAAGAATGGGGCGGTTTTGTTCCAGAAGGAGGGAAAATAAAAAAGTGGTTGAATTGATCGAGCGATGCCAACTTGGTTCTGCGCGTTTAGCTTTGCTCCGATTTATGAAATTCTTCAGCTAACCCACCTGTAATATTCGAAAGCTTTCACTTCCCGGAGTCTCTACCGTTTTATTTTAAACCAGAGTTTAATGCTTGCTGAAGGTACATATTATCCTGCATTGACGCACGAGGTATCTGTGCTCTGTTTTTAGTCGCGTTATTAAATTTTGGAAGGGCGTTACAATATTCATGGCGATTCAGCGGTTCCAGTACACGGTATCGCGAATTCGATTACAATTATGCCGCACGGAGAGTTTGTGTAGCGTACAATATGTTGGAGTATATTTGGCAAAGGCTCTCTGGCGGCGCGAGCAAGTTAACCCGCCGGGATTAGGGGAGTGGATAGCAGAATTAGAATCGCAGTGGAGTTTGGATAACGCGACGTTCGGACAGAAATTAAGTGGAAACGGAATTCGAAAGTAGAAGTCGAGGGGATTTAAGTAAAACGTTCCGTGGGAAGTTTGCCCAGAAGAAAAGGAAATAGCGTTACAATGAGGGATTAAACAAGAAAACAACATTCTGATTCGAGGAAGCATTAAAACGTCCGACCGGAAATTTACGTAACATCGATGGAAATGGTTTTGACAAGCTGCGACAGCAGACGCAATTCTATTCGAATGATTCGTCGTTTGGTGGATAATCAAAGAAGCGTTATAAAAATCGATCGGAGAAAATGGATAGGTGGAATGGAAAACAAAGGGAGCGAGTATCGGGAGAAAGAGTTACGAAGGATTCTCGTTTCACAATCACGTGAAAGGTTACGTCGAGGCTTCATCCAATTACGTCGTCCGGATTTTAAGCTGTTCCAGCGGCGTTGGAGCTGCCGTTGCAGCAGCGATTCAATAAATTACGAAACCGTGGAAATATTTCTTCTTTCCGTGTGCACAGACGACTACGTACAGTTTTCTTTCTGTCTCTCTGTTCCTCTGCCCGTACGTTTGGGCCACTTTACTTTCGGGCACCGGGAAAAAGGACAGGCCACAGTTTCCTTCCGGCACAAGGAAAGAAGCCGGAAAAAAGGAAAGCCAGGGACACGCGAGCAGAAAGGGTGAAAGCATGGCTCAGGGACGAACAGAATGGAAAATCCGCAAATGGAAGGAAACCCCTTTTCTCGTCTCCCTCGGTACACATCGGCGGTTACTTCCCTTTTATTGAATAAAATGGGATGGGTGCAAACGGACGACTAAAGGCAGAGGGAAAAAGGGTTGATATGTCGAACGCAATTTCACGGGACGACGTGCGGATGTCTGTTGTTTTCCGCGTGCCGGTTCTCCTTGTTGCGCTGTGAGCTTTCCGGTGGCCGGTACTGTACAATCGTGTCACGATTTCGTGACTTTTATTCGTAATTTCGGACGGTCTCGCATTTCCACGATTTACTGGAGAATATTGGTCTTTGTCGACAGAACGTTTTCACTTCGTTCGGAATGAACTTTGGAGATTTTGTTCGTTCGTTGTTGTTTGTCGCCCCCCGAGTGCGCCCGTCATCCCGATTTTCCGCGCAACGTAGTTCCTGTAAAAAGTTATAATAAGAACACTCCTGACTGTTCCGTCGATATTTTAGGCCGCGAGGAAGGAATAATTTGTAGTCTTCCTTTTTATCAGGATAGTAAAGTCTTTCCATTGATTGCTAGTACTATGGCAAACGGTGCGGTGTCCGTTTTAAAACGTGTCCTCGGTCTACGTAGAATTTCGAGTGGAAATTTCGGCGATTTTTCGATTCATAAATCCGAATTCGGTCACGAAAATAGCAACAACAGCGACGAGACACCTGCGACAACTGTAACGAGAGTAGTGACAGCGGTTCGAAAACTCCTGTTCAGCTGGCGTTAATTCGGATTGATGACCCTGGCTCGTGTCGACTGGCTGATAATAAATAAACCCGAATGGCGTGAAAAAAAGGAGAAAAAATGGAAAAAATTGCTCCTGGAATAGCGGTGTAGATATTACCAACCTGTGGAAGCGTGAAAACGCGAAACCGGCACCGCGTCGCGACGCCACGAATAAATTTCTATCCTCGCGAAATTGAATTTCTTTCGTCCCTTCTTGTCTTCGAACCATCGGCGACCAGTAAATACACGTACCTTTGCTTTTGACCAGTTCACGTTGGAAAAAAGGGGGCTGCGTTTCGTTTACAGGGGGTTCATACGCGCTTTCATCTTTAGTACCATCTCGAAACAACCTCAAGATTCCGCTTTAATATATAGTAAGGTTGATATCGAGCGTTCGGTTCACGTACAGGTCGTCCCTCGCGTTCACGGTGGACGCGCATTAATGTCGTCGTTGCACTGGGGCTACAGAGAAGCTTTGGTCTAATCCGTCAAATCCGAAAAGCCCCGCGAAATAAATGTCTAACGCGGTGATACGAGGGTGGGGAGGCTGAATGGCTGAGTCGCTCGATACCGCTCGCCGCCCTGGGATCCGATTTTAAATATGGCTAGCACCGAATCCAATCGACCGACCTCTGTAGTGGAGCTGTGGCTGTTTTAAAGCGCTTGCAATTTTCTTTCTGAATGGGCAGACTGGTTTGGGGCTGATTTTTTAGGACGGTTTGCGGTGGACTGGAATGGTCACGGGTGTTAGAATTCGAAGTACGAGGCCAGACTTGTCAGAAAAAGTACAAAATGACAATAATAAAAGAAGCATAATAAATGAAATAAACGCGATTACTTTCGTGAATATAGCAGTGCAATGTGTGAACAAAAGTTCGGGTTCGTATTGTCACTTTGATTGTGACAGTAAGTTATTCGATAAGTAGTACTAGCCAGTGGGTAGACAGACAAGGGGAATTTTGACTGCATATCAATAGCATCTATGTATACATCAACACGTATACTTATAGTATACTTCAACACGAACCGAAACGAAATAGAATGTAGAGAAAGAGGGAGACCGAAGTGAACATTCATCAAAGATAGGTCAAGAGTGTATGATAGAACGTAGGACATATACCATAGTGGCAATAATACATTTAGCGTTTATAATATTTGCATGTTACAATATTTGCAGCTACAAACAGTACTCGAAATCCTAATTTTTAAGTGCAACCTGAAACTGCTCCTTAAACAGTAGAGATAGCAGGGCAGAAACTAAGTAGTATATATCGGCGTATAATCAGCCAACGCGAATACGAGCTAAAGTAGTACCTGCACTACATTTCCCGGTTAGATAGCTGTTTCAATATTGTGCACGAGCATAAGAATGACAAGCAGAGACTGTATCGACGTCAGATGGCGCGTTTTACCTTACATGCAAGTTACTTCCGGGGGGAATAAAGTTTCAAGAACAAGCTAGCGCGGCAGGACACCATGACCCCGTTTAAGTGGCCGTTTTTCATGCTACCTCGTTGAATATGTATATTTCTGGTTTCTTTGGCCCGTAGCTTCGAGCTTCGTGTTCGTCCGCGATTAAAGGGTGAAAAAATCTGTACAAACTATCGTTCAAAAATTCTGACAGCTCACCAATCATTCTACAAACTTTTCTAATACACTCACGAATCTCTGAACAACTATTAAAGAAGGGAATCGTCTACGAATTGGCCTTTTCCGTTGTATTTCCTGCTCGGCAAGGCAACAATATTTCCTTACTAGCTCGATTCTTCACCACGCGACAGATCCGCTCGGAAGCGAGTCGAAAATTGCTCGAAGAGCCTTCAGAAGAAGACGTCGCGTCACCTCCACCAGGCGCTCTCTAATGCCACGAAATTCCCGTATCTTCGGCTGACGTAGCGTCACTTGGCCTTTTCCGCGCTCTTCCACCCTCAACCGTTACGTTCCTTTCCTTTTCTCGTCGCCGCGCTGTCTCTCTTTCGGAACGTATCCACCAGCAGGGCGAGCTTCTTACATAAATCACGAGCGTTTAACCCCGTTTGCAAGGAGAGGCTCGTGTGCGCCGCGTTCCGGACAGTGAAACGAGAAGACGATGTGCCAACCCTGCTATATTTTTGGGGATGAAACGCGACGTACGTGAATCCGTGACGCTTTATCGCGCAAGTGTTTCGCGTGTCGAGCCGGTGATCTTTTTTTCTTTATCGTAAAAGTAAAGTAGGGGCTCACGTTTTTTTTCGCCGAGGTGATTTCATAAGGGGAAAAATAATTCGAAGCCTTTACTGTGGCTGCGTCTTCTCTCTTACATTCTTTTTGCGCTGCTAAAGCAAAAAAATAGTGATATAAATATTAGAAGAAAATCAGACCCTGAAAGAAATTCACAAAAGAATTTCGATTAATACACCCTTCCGAGTTTCGCCCCTTTATACCAGTAGATCAGGAACGAGGTCGGGCACATCGTCAGAGGTTTGTTTGACGAGGGTATTCCATCCTCCGACGATTAATCACTCGCTATTAATTAACTAGGCAATCATTAGCTCCATGTGCGGGGGTGGAACCCTTCTACCTTGTGTACACCTTTTTCACAGGCATTCGAGATCGCTGCTTTGCACCAATGGTCGTGGCACTTAACTTTTATAACCCTCGATTCGACGCGTTAATTGCCCACCACCTCGAATTAATCGGCTCGATTTAATGCGGTCCTCACCCAAATATCGATCCATTATTCGTGATTTGTTACACATTTGTACGCAGTTCAAATTTCCGTCCCCAGAAATGGTCTAACACAAATTTGCTCCCCATCGCAAGGATGAATCTGGCCTGTTTAGGAAGGATTATTATTTCACGGGGCATAGTGAAACTTGGCGGGTAATAGCGGGAGGACACAAAGGGCGAGGAAGATAGTTTCATTGGCGGTCTCGTGGTGGTTTCATCGGTGAAGTTACCTAGAAGGGACCTGTCCACGCCTGCAGGCTCGTACTTCGCAACAGCCGAGAGCAGTTGAATAATCACGCGTGTAGCGCTGTAGTAGCCGAAGTTCCGTATCGTCGTCGCGAAGACGGACCTGTCTGCTGGAGATGACTTTAGACAGGTCTGATTAGGCGGACCGTTTAAAGTTGTTCAATTCTTGATGGTTAGGAAATCTTCGATGAATGTTCCGGAGAAATACTTTCAATCGGATAGTGGGTATCGGGTGCGGATGCAGAGAAACTCGTGAAGCAGGAATCCGATGATAAAGGAAATCGTTATTTAAGCGGTCGCCACGGTATTCCCCTGGTAATTAATAACCGAACAAGTTGCCGCTGCTTCGAGGGTAATTTCGGTGATTACTTTGGCAACGATTACCGTCGGGGGACTTGTGCGAACGTGATCCTGAAGTTTCCGTGGGCGGCCCGCTGAATCGTTAATTACGATCAGCGCGATTAATCGCCCCATTGCCCCAATGCATCGGTGACGACAGCAATTTAACCGATACACCGGCTGATACACGAGATGCGAAAAATCCTGTGGCGTTAACCGCAAATGTTAAGATAGTTTCCTCCTTTCTACCAAACGTTTCCACGGTAGCATAGAATTAAGCACACGGTCTCGTCTCGGATCTCCCTTGACCCAGGCTGCATTAACTTTCCGGATCGCGAGCACCCCCTAGCGAAATCCAATTCCGTGGAATGCGGCCATTCTCGCGTCTCTTTCCGTCTGTTTCTACCTTACGTCGCCGTGGGCGTGCACAGGACTCCGGTTACACGCCACCGCGACCCAACAAATGGATCCGTGTTTCCTTCGACCGGAGACATTATGACGGGGGGATGCTTTTGCTGAGTATTCGTGAAGGTAAAATCGGTTTGGGGAATACGGGACAGTGTTGGCGGGGTTAGTTAGATGGAAACTGGATCTGGATCTCGGATTGACAAATAATTTGTTTCGTCCATTGGTATTTTCTATACGGTAATATACGTATGTAGGTATTGCAAAAATAACTTGAAAATTTGTTAAACCACCAAAGATGAAATTTCTTCGTTTAACACAAATTAATCGCAGAAAATGAATCATTTCGTTCGAATCTCGATGCTGATCTGGAGGAGAGACCCTCCTGATATCCTCCTGACAGGCAACCGCGAAGGTGTCACGCCGTCTAGCAGATGTACACTCTCGCGTACGCAGGAGCATAGAATCTGGCTGGATATCGTAGCCCCGAGCTAGGCCAGTCGATCGTGCCACCGGCAGACCAACCAGCATAACGCATTCGCGTTCACCAGCACAGCTGGGGGATTACCAATGAGGCACGTCGGATTACCGCAGTTAGCGGTGTTCGTTAGACCACTATTTTAATTAAGACTATTATACGCGCGCACGGCTATTCGTATTGCGGCGTCGAGACGCCTGTTACGTGCGCGGACAGCTAAAACGCGACGCCGATTCGTTCGCCGCCACCCATCGATTGCCATTATTGGCGCAAAGACTCCGCTCGGTGGAGAGGTCCCCTATTTTCCATGCAGTAGTCCAATTGAATTTTCCAAGGTGAAGAGAATGGTAATACATTGGAGAGGAAACTAGAAAAATATTTTTCACCCACCTGGTGGCGATCAATGGACACGTGATACTAGGCGAGGCCCAAGCTTCGGGGCTCCATGGGGCGCACTCGTATAGCCTCAATTCTCTGCCAGAAACAGCACCAAAGACGCTGCGCCATCCACCGGTGCATCCACTTCCTAGGCCAAATCCACTTCCGGCTCCTCGAGAGGTGCTGGCACTGCTTCCGGCTCCGTCCTCGCTGCTCTCGCTGCTGGCACGTCCGTTCTGTGGACAGATCGCGTACACGCCTCGTAAATCTTCCCTCTCTAGGGGTGAAAGGGGTGTGTGCACGCGAGCCAACGGTTGATCGCAGCGGAAATCGTGATCCGGCACGATTCACCGCCACCGGAAATGCTTCTTTCGCCGGGACATACGGGGAAGAGGCGAGGCGTGCGCTCTAGGCAATTTGCGTGGCGGGGAAATTATGCGCGACACCTGCTCGGCTACGATAACGCGTGCCGCAGGAATTTGCTATTTTGTTGGCTGAGATTCACGTCCACCACCCTTGTCGTCGCATGCGAGTTTATCTTGGGGTAGTGTGCGATTTTTCCTACGCTAAAGAAACGAGGAAGAGAACAAAAGTTGTACGTCGAATGGGGAGAAAATTTCAAGAAACAACAGTGCCTGTCGTCATTGGCAGTTCTGCATTTCCGGTTGCATTCCAACAAGCGTTCCACGCGGAATGGAACGCGACGAACGAGGAGGAGGCTGGAAAAGCGCAGAAAACGAGGAAAGCAGAGAGTGTCTACCGTTGGAGAAATGTAGCCTCATAAGTGTCAAGCGCATTTTCCCGCTGCCACTTATCTAGGAGACAATATCGAGCGGCGAGAAACGGCTCTACTGCGCGCCGGATACGACTATGTAACCCTCTGTGTATACTGCGTCGGTGGTTTTCACTACGACCGGAATGCAGCCGGTGTGGATGGGGGACAGGACATTGTGTCCTCCATCTGCTTCCCACAGGGATGATACATCGGGGATTAATTGAACTGTCGAATATTGACATTCCGTTGAAAACGCTGCGTGTTTACGTCGCGATGGTTACATCGCGTACCACTGGATCCATGCGCGGATCTTCTGGATGCATGGAAATCTCCGATTATCTTTGCACACGCACTACAGTAATTTCCTTCTTCCATTTCGTTGAAATTTGCTTTCTCTAGTACCTTCATATTTATTGCAACAGTTTCGCGCTGCAAAACATTCTTATCGCATATTTTTTCTCCGCTATTGTCGATTCACCTTTCGTTACATTAGTTTCGCTGCAAGTCCAGCGCGGCTCCTCCACGCCGTTCTCCCCTATTACCCTTTCCCGTTCCTGACCGAATCGACACGTCCTCCCATTTCCTTTGCAACGCAGTGGATCGTTTAATGACTCGTTTCGGGGCTGCGGTCGCTTTTTACATCCCGCCGCGGAACGTGCGTCGGACGTTGTTCCATTGAGTCGTGTCTTGGGGTGCAAAGGGACGCTTTCCGCAGCCGCGCCGATGACCTGTCGATTATTGCGGCCACGATCAACGATAGAAGCGCTCCCTTTCTTGTATCTACATATATGTATTTCGCGACATATGTCTATTCCACAGTTCGGATGCAGAAACATTTCGCAAACTGTTCCGCCAGCAAAGACAGAATATTACCAAAGTGATCACCGTGTTTCTCGGCTGCGATAAAAGCAGCTTATCGACAAATCGGCTCTCACCATCGATTTAACGTCGAACGCCTTTCTGATAGCCGCAACATTTCGACCCTAATTCCCGGACGAGACATTAATTTCCAAGCAGCGGTTATAAACACGCGAGGCTATCGTCGATGGGAATGGATTTTCCGCCGGCCCGTTTAATAATTCCCCGAGGACGATATAAGGCGACCAGCGATGAAAATTACTCTGTTTACCAGCCAACCTCTTAAAACGCGACGACGATAATGGGCTGCATTTTGTTCGGTCCACTTGTGAATAATTCGTGGCCAATCCGACGGGGTTGGACCGTTGCTTGAACACGGGTACAAAGATATCCGTACCGCTATTTCCGTGAAAGAAGGCACGGCTGTGTTTTCAGAGAGGGACAAAGGGCTCGTTAAGGATCGATCAAAATTTCACATCGCCCGGGTCCCTTCAAGCTGTTTCCTGTCTATGATCCGGAATACTACTCGACGAGCGGAAATATCGACAGCCTGTGCGCCTAATGAATCCGTAGATTATTTGTGTAAAATGATCCCCGACAGATCCTTCGACGAGTAAAATTTTAAGCAGTTAGTTTTCGGGAGTAGTTTTCTGGAGCGATCTTCCACTGATTTTGACGAAATAGTGCGCACCAAACAATAATTTAAGTCCCGATGGGAAAGTTCGAATGGCAGTTGTTGGTAATTGGTTGGAGGAAGATGGGGATGAAGGTATGTAGGGGTGTAGCTACATTTGTCCGCGAAGAAACAACCTTTTCGTTTGGCGAAAGAAGCGAGCAGAGAACGAGACTCGAAATCGTTCCTCATTCTTCAAGAAAATTAAACCAATTAACCCCTCGAGCTCGAGACTTCCTTTCAGCTGGCAGCGGTCCAGCGACTCTGCCAGCTTGCTTTGGCCCCTTTCTGAGAAACGTATTGTGCCCCGTGGCACAATGTCGATAAAACTTTCGACGATTCGTCTTCTGAATCGTCCTGGCGAATAGAAATGATATTCGACCACGGTTACGCAAGTACTGCGCGCCATTCTTCTTAATAACTATTTGCACAATATTCGTGAACGTTAACAAAAATGCATTAAACACATTAAATTTACACACAGGGAATTCGAACTTTTCATTGGAACGGCATCGACGTCAATTGACACAGCTCTTGAATATCTATCTATCGATCACGATTCTTTCCATTCATCAACTGCAGTTGTCGATTCTATAACGCCCCGTTATCACTGTTATCACGCGGTGGTAATAATAACGAAAGGGAATAACGGTGGTCAGTTAAAAGCTCGATGAACACGGTTCGTCGATGCGCATTTTTTTCAAGACCTTTTTAACGATCTACGCCCGTTTGACTATTCGACGTATCAGACAAAAGAATCGTTCCACGCTACTAATCAAAACTTCCCACTTTTACTGCAATGTCGATACGATCCTTGTACGCATCCCTTTCGAATGAGAATATATTACATTTCAGTGCTGCTTTGTTTACTCATTGGTGTCGAGGATATTTTTTTGGATATTGCTTGCGTGCAGTGAAAACATTTCTCGTATATCAGAGATTTATTGCAGCGTCAAGGACCTACGGATACGAACGTTTTTTTCTCCAAGTGAATGAAAGGCAAGTAGGAACGCCAAGTGGCTAGGGAATACGCGGAATAAAGAGGCTAACTGTCTTGCGCCGGTCAGTGTAACGAAACACAGATCGGTCTTTCGATAGGATTATTCTGAAAAAGTGGAAAGCTTCAGCATTTGCATAGTAACGTTACGGTCGTTACTGTCACTCTATTCAACGACAATAAAAACACTTTCACCGTGAGATGGACAACGGCGATTGCTTCTGTTTTTACTACACGATAAATGTATACTTAAACGTTTCTTCGAGTTTCCCCTGATTCTAACGAGACTGCGGGTAACCGACGTTCCGTCGCGAAGTAGCGCAAAGGGTTAATAAAATTGCATGGCTAATATGCATACTCTTGGGGGAGCTTGAAACGTACAAGCTGACGCTTCTGCCCTCGACAACCTGGATCCTTTTCTTTTTTTCTCTTTTTAGCGCACACAGTTTGTTCCAAACTTCGTTTGCACTTGCCCAAGGAAAGTTAGTTGGAAAAAGCGCGTTTGGGTAGTTTCCTCGGCTAGTAGCTAATCGCTGATTCTAAGAGGCGCTTTAGCAGACGCCTAGTCGCTAACGAAATTGCTGTTCCCTTTCGATATAAATCTAATTTGACATTTCGCCGTGGCACAGAAATTAATTAGTCTCGATGTTTCGGTTTTCCGGAACTATCGGGAGAAAGTTTAAGCTTTAAATTATTTTTAAGCCTTGCGTTTCTAAAATCTACGGAATATTCGTATTCAACCAAGTTCAGCAAACTCTTTGTAATACCTCAGAGTTTCACGCTAATTTTAAACAATGAATCGAAACAGTCTAGAATTACATTATTTAATTCACCATTCTGTCAAATATCAAAACCTGTACACGAAATTCAAAGCCTCTGTAATTTTAAAGCACAATTCAATGTAATGTGTCGATGCCACTATTACAATAAGAGAGTAGGGATTGAAATTTCGATTTAACAAACCGACACGGAGAAATCACGTCTGAACAGGGAATTTGAAATGCGTAAATGGATTTTCGACGTTAAATGCTCATCGACGCCGGTGTATCTCTGTCCGAAAAAGTGCAACGAAAAAATAGAGAGTTCAAACGAACTACCCGCGATGTATGCTGATTTTCGGACCGTTCGTCTTGTTAGGGACATGCTGGAAAATGGCAGCGATCGTCGATTTACGTTTTATTGGACAGGGTGAACTCGCGGAGACGAATTCAAAATGTTATGCGCAATATTTGCGTGTATTTATTTAACCGACTAATGAAAATCGATGTTTTCGTTACGTGCTGCGTAATGAAAAGAATTATTGGCAAAGCTGATATTGCTAGCACTATTGAACGTGATTTTTATGTGCAACAAATGTATACGTACTTGTATGAAAATAGAAATAAACGTGAAAAAGAACGTACAGGGGGAGAAGAATGTGTGTACATTCGAATTATTTTGCAGGACATATAGGAAATATTAATAAAAAGCACCGTCACGTTCGCAAATCCGTATTCATTTACCGTATTACGAACGGTGATTTATTCGCCGAATCAAGCTTCGATTAATATCGCGAGTGAACGACGATTATTGCGAACAAATGACTTATCGTTTCCGACATCCGTCGCCGCAATATTTTTAATCATCGATCTCCCCAATGGTGTTCGTCTCAGTTTAATCAATAGGATTCTCACTTTTAGTACAGTTTTTTCTTTCATTAACCAATTTTTCAAATATAGCGAAATTTAACCATCCATTTCCGCGATACAAAAGCAGTCTGTGCATCTGCAATTTAATGCAACCTCAGTATTCAGCCGTTTGCCGCGCTGCTCGCGATCGTACTCCATGTCTCGAAGGCAGACAGAAGACTGCAGCCAGCAAAGGGAATGCAGTGTCAGCGAGTCGCGAAAGGGGTGGGAAGAGGGCGACAGACAAGGCTCGCTCTGGTTCAAGTTCGCCAATCGCCGCCGACTGTATTTATTGGACGTCGAGACGCACTGATCCCCCATGAACGTGATTGTAACTGCTCTTTTATCCATCATCGGCGTATCCACGCGATGGGGCGAACATGCGTAAAGGAAAAATTATGGACACGAAACTGCATTGCTTTTCCTGGACAGCAAATTCGAAGTTTGCTTCAAGATTCCATATACGTGGGAAAATTAATCGAAAAAATTAAAAGCTTCCCCCATAGAAAATATTGTCGATACTGGCCACGTTACGCAATCCTAAATTTGCCTCTTGTAGCTATCAAGGACCAGGAATTTTTCTTCGCCGAGTTAAAAACATTTTGATAAAATTGCAGCGGCGGTTTCCAAACAGACAGCCGAAAGGTGGAAACAAATGTCGAGCTGGTTGCGTGGAGAGACGCTTTCGATTGGCTTCGTTTCCGGCAATCTCGACGGCGTTCCTCGTTATTCTCGACATCGGAATCGACAGGCGCGTAATACTGCGAGGCTCCAAGCGAGAGAATAGAAATAGGGAGAAAGAGGTGAATCTTGTCGATTTTCTCTTGGTTCTTTGATAACCTCCACTATACTTTCGAGAAGAACTTGTTCCCACTTTCTATTGGAGGGTGCCGCGAACGGTATCCCCGCCTTTTGGTTCGTTTTAATATATTTCTCTCCGTTCGCTCGATTCCGCCTACCCTACCACCCTGCTTGGTAGATTGCGTTTAGGTGACGAGCCGAAGACGCTTCTTTCGCTCGATTTCACGAGCACGACGCAGACGAGGCGGAATCTGAGTCGTCGCGCACCGATAAGGCGTCGCGTCGTTTCTTCGATGACAACTGCAAGATCGCGATCTGGGGCTGGGGGATGCTCCTGACGGGGTGACTTCTAGAGGTACGAAAGCGGCGAGAAATGAACAACGCCGTGGAGCGTTTGCCTTTAACGAGGGCATTGTCAATACTATTTCTACGGCAAAAGGAGCCGTGGACGCGGAGTAGTTAACCGTAGAAATAATCAACACTTCAGAATAACCAAATGAGTAAAAGAAACACAGAGGATCAGTGAAATAGGTCAATGGTCAGTGAAGGCTCGTCGGAAGAAAAGATTTGAAAATAAATCAAGGATAAATCGATGCACAAATGACACAATTTCGACGAACATCACCTCTACATAACTCCGATGGATCACCCTCTAGCCGGGCACCATGTCGTTGCAAAAAAGCCCTTTCACCCCTGTGGTAACTACCCTACAGTGAACCTTGTGTTCAGCCACGGAGTTACACACGAACGGACGTATAGGGGATCAGTGCGGTCGTGGCTCGTTTCTGGCCGCAGTTTACTTAGCATTGCTGATGCACCATCCACTCGGCTTCGTCTGGCATGCGGGTGAACAACGCAGGAAAATCGAGAGGGAGGGGTGGCAAAGGTGGAAGATCGCGCAGGGGGCAGACGACTCTCTGTTTGAGAACGGATAGAGGCTCGCGTTCTGATTAATAGCGAACCATCGACGAGACCTACGCTGGCCACCCTTCTACCGTGGTTGTGAAAGGGCACCTGTTCTTCGACACCCCTCCTTCCCTTTGTCCATCGCCGAGGCATAGGCAGGAGCGTGGAAGGCTAGCGCCGTCGATATTTCATCAGGAAGGAAAAACATGAGTAAGGCGATTAATCGTTCTCTGGCTCGACCACTGCCGCGATCACTCCTTCCGCATAATTGATTCGAGTATATCGAAAGGGGAGGTCGTCTTCGAAGGTGTGATTTATTTCACGTGGGACCTTGGATCGACTTCCATCGAGCAGAGACGATTGGCATTTTCTCTTTTACCTGGAAAGTGCGGCATTTGCGAGTAGGCTGGTGAGAAGAAATCGATTCGAATCTATGAAATCAATAGAACAACTTCAGTGATAGATTGAAAATGCATAGGCCCCTCAAGCTTATTCGCGAATAACTTCATAAATCATTGTATGAAGAAACTCAATCAACATTCATTTACCGTCAGAGTTAGAAATTTTTGCGTTGCGTAGTAGTCAAACGCGGTGCGATTAGCGGACATTTCACTCGCGTACAGAGCCAGCGCGTTGCACAGCCGCAGCTTCTGGATATTTGATCCTGAACGAAAAGGTGTTACCTGATTTCGCCGCAGAGAAACAACCTTTGAAAAATTTGCTTACCCTCTGAGGCCATATTTGTTAGCAGGAGTGAGAGAAAAAGAATTGTGGATCCGAAGGTATGGGCCACCTACAAAGGGAGAGAAGAGAGAAACAGCTGGAAAATTGCGAAGAAGAGGCAAATAAATATACTGGATGTTGTTAGAAGAGATACATTGATTCTAGAGGGAAGAGGAAATAAAATGGAAGAAGTGGTGTAACAACACGAGAGACAACGAGAAGCTAGAAGCAACTAGAGGCAAAACAAACACGGGTCGCCGAAAGAGAGACACCGAGATAGAATCAACAATGACGGAACCACTGGAATCGAACAAACATGAACGACGCACAAAGGAAAAGGCTTCTAACGAGAGGAACGACGATGCTTGCAGCCCAACGTGCTACGTGCCTTGTATTAATTGCTCGTTTATTTCTAATGTCTTGCCACGAAGCTGAAACAAACTAATTGTCGAACGGTGAGATTCCCCCTGTGAAAATTATCGCCTGGGGCTTTTCGTGCAGCTACAGAATCGACACTTCCTGAAATTCCGCGTTTCCTTCTGATCGTTTTCCCGGTTCAAATATTGGGGCGTCCATACTCGGGTGGCCAACCTATTTGCTGTTTCTCCATTAATGTTACCGAATTACTGTTCATAGTATTATATTTTAAGCGACACTCTCCGGAGAGCTGACCGTAGAAGGGAAAAATCAAATTTAATGCTAATTTCGCATGCCCTCTCAATTGTCAATATTCTATTTTAATTTTATCAATCAAAATCAATTCTCGGAATGATTTCTTTCCTTGAATAAACATGTAATATACACTTCCGACTTGTATAATTGAAAAAATATTCTTTCATTCATTCAGAATGTTATTAATTACATTTAAACCTATACATTCTCTACTAGCACTTCAATTGGAAGCAGGGTTGGGGGGGGGGGCGTGTAATTGGATCTAAAGGCGACACAGGTCGTTCCGTGGCTCCACGACTCGATAATGGTGCATCTCAGGACAGCTGGTGTTCGACAATTACCAAACTTTACTACTTAAAAGCACGAGTCGCCAACCATCGCGTCGGCCCGAGATCATTAGCGCCGTGGAAAATGCGTTTTCGTGTCGCGTATCGAGCGGTGTGGCCGTCATTGAACCGCTTGACGACGTAACGAGGTCTAATGGACGCTACATTAGGATGTCCGTCCGACGAAGGATGCTTAAACCGTAGAACGAGCCGTTTCACGCCGCGATAAGCTTTGTTCGACTGACCGATGACTGTTTTTATGAGGGGGAAACGTGTTTTGTTATTTCATTCGAGTAAAGAAATATTGCATGCGATAGAAGGGAGATTTCTAGGAATATTATTTTTCAGAGTTCCACTTTAATTATAATAATTTATAATGTAATATTAAATTCCAATAATATTTTCAAATCAGAAGAGTTAACAAATTAGACCCAACGCTGGTTAATACGAATAAGTCACAGTGATTTTTAATATTAAATCATACAATAATATCGTCGCGGTTTAACTTATAAACGAAGCTTATATTTCTGAAGCACAGATTGGAGTTTATCTAGAAATCAATCGCACCATGATTACACAGCACTAGTATCATAAATTCTCAATGTTTCATGCATGCAAAACACTCAAGTACTCCTGTTTCCGCTCGCTGTACCTCATTTCAGGTAAAGACGTCCTCAACGTCGCCAGCCATCTCAGATACGTCGTGCACGAGGATCATAAATTATTCCCGAACAACAATAAAATGTCGCCGGCAATTTGCCACATGGATCAACGACCGAGATCGCCCCGTTTATCGTGGCAGTTTCGCAGCTGAAATAGCGGCTCGCTTATTCGAGAACCCTGACCACTCGAGCGATCCTGATCGTCTGACGATCGAGATTGTTTCGATGGCGAGCGATGGTAATTACTCCCACGTTCCCATTTGTCGGATTCTGGGACAGATAATCCACGTTCCTCAGGTGGGAGAAAACGTGACTAGCGCCAAAACTATTTTCAAATACTTTAATATCTTTTAATTCGTAAGCAAAGCCGAATATTAAATAAAATAGTACGAGACAGTAATTGAATAATTATTAAAGTGTAAAAGAAAAATTGGTAACGCAACATTCTTGCATCTAGTACGATGGTAGAATACAAATTTTCTCCGTTGGAACAATGGAAATGCAATTCCTTTTTAATAGTTCCTAGAGACGATGCGCACACACAGTAGAATGACTCTAGCACGTTTGAAAGGGGGAAGAGTGTTGGCCGTAAACGTCGCGTATCCCGGTGAAATCGACTTAAAATGAGCCAGAGGACTGTGATTTTCAGGTAGCATCTGTCGTATCCGTTTGTTGCGCTCGTTGAACTTTCCGTATGAGGCCCAAAACGAGTTTGTTAAGCGTCGTTTAATGAGTGGACGGTAACACGGTGTCGTCTCCCCTATGGTGAAACTTTCCTTGTGAATTTCAACACGTGGAAAGGGTAGTCTTGAATGGGAATCCATATGGCGGTAGGAACAATTTTTCGTAAATGGTCCCCCTTGTGTTCGACCAAGCATTTTCTCAGGGGTGAAAGAGAAGGGAAATTGAAAGTCAGAGTAGGGGATGCCCAGAAATATCGCTGCTTATAGAATAATATTGTGCTACAAGAATAAGCAGCCGTGTCCGACTATGAATGGAAACGTCTACTTGAACGAAACTTCGGGTCAAACACGGTTCGAGGCACATTTTCCTTCCATTGTACGTTCCTTATGTTATTCGAATTGTATCGTGCACTTGACACAATTTGAACATCCTCCAATTCTTGGTTTCTATAGTGGCAGGAGGTCTATAAACCAGCATCTCCAATTCTGTTCCGTTTGGAGCGTCTTGTTTGCGACCAGTATGACGATTCGTTGAGAACCCTGCGTCTGAGTAGATGCGGATTCTAACTACTTTAGTTCGGACTGATATTGCTATGAGAAATTCGACTCGATCTGACTGTTGGCGAAAATGTAATAGTAACTATAGTTTGTTGTACTATAATTTTTGACCATCGGGCAGACGTTTATCGATACGGAAACCAGCTCGGCGTACTGACTTCCGCTACTCGAATTCTCGACGGCTTTGCTTCCCTTGTGGCTCGTTAAAATGACCGACGCCCAGCGAATTAGAAGTTTATCGCGGTTGGTTCATCGACGAATGCAGGATTGCGCCACTCTAGATAACGAGATAATTTCTTTCGACCTACCTACTACATTATTTTCCTTTCCTTTTCATACAGAAACGAAGGATTAACTGCACACGTATATCTACCGCACAAACCGTTTAAACATTCATTTTGCAAACCCGATCAAATGTTAGCAAAATTGGGCCAATTTATTAATCAAACATATATCACCGAAAATAATATAGCTTCCACTAACTGAAAGTATTTTCCAATCTGCAATCCATTTGGAAGAAGGTATTCAGTTTAACCAGCTCACATTTTACTGGCTCATTATGCAGCCACGTAAAGTCGATACGTGCCCCTATCTAATCTTTCCAGAAACGCAGGAAAAGATCCGGTGCTAAATCATCCGGGCTAATTTCGCTTAATCTTTATGCTGGTCGTAAAATAACAATTCCGAGCAACTGGGTCGCTCTAAGGGGCAGACTAATAACACCACAAAAGCTACCCTCTCTTTCCCTTACTTTGTCTATTCGTTTCTACCGAGAATATGCCAGCAAACACTCGGGGTGTCCGTGTGTACACGCCCGAGCTAAGTTTAAGCTCGGTTTATGATGTATTGTCTGTTGGATTAGGAAAATGGAAACGCTGGGAACGAATTAAGCGATGCACATTCTGGTTACACATTTGAATCCGTGCGCACGTTATGCAATTATCGATCATTCTCCAAGAGAACTTCGTTAACAATTTGGTTACTGTACTCTTTGAAATTTAACAATAGAGTCGAACATTAAAGTTTGTAAAAGTTTTGAAAGGCTGCAGGATGCAGCTCTCGTCTCTTTCGTATTTTTCCGGGTGAATCGATTTAACTTGCACGAATTCAGCGATACTTTCGATCCAGATTTATCGCCAGCCGTCCCCGTACGATTCACGATAATATAAATGTAAAGTGGATCGAAGATTATCGAACAAGCGCGGAGAAACGGCGTCAGAAATTCCTGCCGGAATCCCCCGATAACCCAGTTTCACGATGCACGTGGACTTTTCCCATTTCCCATACACCCTCTATATATCTCCAGTTGCCTGTACAGGCCGTTTCATGATACAAGATACTATTATAGTTTAAATATCGATTTTATCAACAACTTGGAGAAACTACCGCACTTGTAGTATATTTCGAACTAGCTTTAAAATCGTTACAACTTTCCCAATTTTAAAGGACACTGTTATATTGGAATAATTGTACAACATCGTAGATAAATATTTCTTTACAATTTCAAGCAACCGTTTGCTTTTAATACTGTTCCTCAAATTAACAATTCTCAAAAACTTCGATTGCAGAATTTCATCGAGCCTTAATTCCGGGTTAATATTTTAAACGTGTTCCAAAATTCTATCACCATACCAAACAATAGCGGGGAATCAAAATTAAATGTGTCTATTTTATCAATGGAATTTTAAATGGAAAGTTGTTCAACAGAAGCAATATATTATATGCCAAAAACGAAATAAAAGCTTCCACCTATATTCCAACAATTTGCCATGCAATTTCTACTATTGCGATTCGTGCTGCAAAGTGTAGCAAACTTCTAAATCGCTCCGGACAATTTCACCAGTATCGCAGTGCAGTTGTTGCGAAAGGGTTGAACGTAAACAAGCGTGGACCAGCTTCTTGGCGAGCCTCCGATTTTGCACGCCCTCCTAAAGGTAACGATAACGAGTGACGTACGAGGACTTTTTTCGCTCTCTTCCCTATCGCGGGGACAATTTCACCTCGCGTATCTATGTGGGTTGTTTTCTGCGTTTTCTCTGGTGTACCCGTTCCCCTTTTCCCGTTTGCTTCGTGGCACGAAATTGCACAATGAGAAGTTTAAATACGATACTGGTATTGATAATGTAATTTAATCGTTCTGTTAAGAGAAAATTCCGGAAATATGTTCTAAACACGGTACGAAACTATAAAATAGGCCCCTACTCCAATCTCTTTCGTACTTTATGACTATTCTCTTTTTGACTCGGCACCCACGCTTTAACCCTTTCCTCTCTCTTCTTCTCACTGCTCTTAGCTTTTTCTTTCTTTTTGAAACTCTTTATAAGGCTCACGCTGCAGTACGACTTTTTGCTATTTTCCTGTGTCTCTGTGAAACTGTGCTCCCCTTCGTGACACTCCTCGCTACTCCACGTCTCTAAAGCGTTTCTTTCGATGACCTAAAATTTTCTCGCGCACCGCGTGTTCTCGTTCCTTGGATTTGAACTCTTCCGAATAGCGGAGTACAAGCTCGAATGGCCCATGAATGTTGACGCACAGAACAGGGGAATGCTTTTTAGGATTCACTGAGGAATTACTGAAGTAGCGAATTTGGGGCATAGTATTCAATACGAACGAAACGAAAAATAAAAGGAAGAATCCTTCTACAAAACTCTCAAGGTTCGACAAAAATCGTAGGCTATTGAAAGCAAATATTAAGACGCGTATGGAGTAGAGCAATTGGAGTACCAAGCATAATGGTTGTATTGCATTATTTACCCGGTTGTCAATAGCCAAAGGAAGGATTATCCTTGTGACATGCAGATTGTTCGGGTGAAATCACGCGTTCCCCGCAGTCGTATAATTTGTCGTCGATGCCGCGTTTGGTTCTGTTCAATTCGACGCGAACCTGAAAACACGCGGCCCCGTCGCTCCACCGTCCCGGTGATTTATTAAGAACACCAACGGCTGCTCGATTTATCGTGGTGCTGACCGTGGTTAACTGCGATTCTTGCGCGGTTGCAAACGTTTGCAGCGCAAAAACTAATTATACTGTACGATCATATAGAGGGTGTGTAATCGATTGAGAAAATTGGAACAATTGCAGGGATATTTGGAGAGTTAATTGTATCCAGTGGCTAGATAAACGAAAGCATTACTTTAGTTCTCCTTGGATTGTGTCGTTCGATTTTCGATCAAGCAGTTGAGTATTATTGTTATTATTATTAGTGCCATTATATTTATTGCACGTCGGAGTAGTTCCTCTTCCATAAGGATTTTACTCTCCCCCTTGCCGACCAAATAATTATTGCTGTGCAAGTGAAGTGAATCATAGAAAGAATCATAGAGTCGTCAGTTTTGCCAGAGGAAACGCGCGACATTCGCAAACGTCGATAAACCAAGGGGTGAGCAAAAGGTTGAAAGAAGCGGTGGGGATAAATTTATCGAGTTCACATATTGAATCGGTAAAGGCATCTCGCTCGGAGAGATCCTCTCCGAGAGGCAACAGGAATTTCGTGCCCTCTAATCTCGTATATACGAACGCAATAAAGCGTCGTCGTCACGACGGAGGACAACCGTGCACGCCTTCCAGCCACGTTGACACGAGAAACACGGTCCTTCGAATGGTAATCCGGCCGGAAGATGGACGATAACGCGACCCCATCCCCGAGGCTTCCGGATCGAACTCACGGAATTTTATTCCGCGACGAATTTAAGGGCTCCTTATCCGCTCGATCTACTTTCTTCTCCTACTTTTCGTTTCACGTTCTCTTAAGAAAGGAAGAATTCCGATTTTCTTCGCAATCTTTTTCCTCGAAGGTTCTTTTGTTTTCGACCAACATACATATACACATATACTGTACAGGGGTGATGTGCCTTTTCATTTCCTTTTAGTTTTTGTAACACGTTCCGTCCAGATGGTTTTTTGGCATCTGGGATTCTTGTTGAAGCGATCCCTTAATTTTGCGCAGAAGTGTAGTTTTTGAAGAATCAGAGGACAGGCATCCAGCGTTGAATAGTCACGACACCTGCCCATTGGCCCCAGTCGGGATTCATTAGAGAAATCCGATGTACAATAGCGCGTTCTACGAACGACCGAGCAGCACTACACGGGGCGTTAATTAGTCCGGAGACGCCTTGTTTGCCGGTATGATTTACCGGCAGTTGATCCAGGAACTCGGTTCGCATATTATTTAATAAACGATCCAGTTGGATATTCCAAGGACTTCCGTGGGGAGAATAATCCCGGGGAGCGCCGGGACCAAAACGTTCGCCAGTTTATGGATTTTCCTGGTAAACGTTATGTCGCTGACTGCCACGCTGATTACCCGAATAAATTGTATCGTTATCAAGAGTCTGGGGCTCGCGAGGATCACAGTAAAATTACCGCCAGTTCGCCAATTTACTCGCTGCTTTACGATTTTCGTTTCGATGTTCCTGTAGCGTTCAAGCACGGCAATCTGTTTCATTGCAAATCATTGGGGACAAATGTTGAATAGGTAAGATCGTGATTCGGTGCGTTCGCCCGTAGAGTATAGTTGAATTCGCATCAGTCGTCTATAGAAATCGATTAGGCGTAGATCATAGTATGATCGAATTCATCATGCGGAACTTTGTGATTCAATTTCTAGAATTCATTACATGTGTCAGGAAGTTTTGTCCAAGCAGAAGAAACGCTTTTGAATTCTTAACAGGGTTCCGATTCTTCTTTGTATGTACGTTAGAGCAGTGTTATGCTGGCTGGACGAATTCAGCTCGCGCGATTAATCGTTCCATTGATCGATTGGACGAAAAGAGGGCGAAATACCGGCGAGCGGATTGTTGCTGCCGACCGGTTATTCGCAATCGGATTTTCACCCAGCACAGACAAAGTCTTCTGATCGTTACACGTTCGTCAATTGCAACTCGTCAGAGGCCCAGCGGCCGTTTCCACTGCCACCGATATTAACTGATTATACACGTGGCCCGTTCAAACAGCGTCAGCTTTGTTTCGCCCAGCGTTAAGAGCCGGAGAAATTTGTCCAGAGGGGCGCAAAGGGACCGCGATTAACTTAATCCGATTTTTGTGTGCAATTACGGAGGGAAATATGGAGACGAAATTGAAGTTTCATAAAAGGAAATTGATTCTTAAGTTCTACACTCCGTGTACAATTAACCCCAGAAGGCCTAAATTATATTGCCATTATTTATATTGTCAGATTGGTTCCCAATGTGCAGCAGCATTTTGATACCAGTGGTACGTACCACACAGTATTCTCAGAGAATAAAGGATTACAGAAGTTTTCATATTTTACTTACATTTTTTTCAGGGCGCTCCTTTGCGCTACCTAGTATTATTTCGTTCCATCTGATTCTCGTGCAAACGTCCTCTTACTCGTAACACGTAATACAGCCCGATTATTGCTACGATGTTCAAACATATATGTTTCTCGTGGCAGACACGACGACAGCTATCCAAGCACCCCGCGGGACAGTTCCCGGGGACAGGGAAGGAAGGAGAGGGGACTGGCAATCAGGTACGTTAATGCCAATCAATTATGTTCCGGGTACCGCGTGTACCTTGTCCCCTTCTCCCCCTCTCAACACCTTCGTTCGTAGGGTGGCCTTCGACGATACGCATTTCTCGTATGCTGGATATATTAGCTATCGATCTATATCGGCTCGATCACTAGTGGCGATACATTCACTAGCTGGTTTCGAGGATCTGCTAGATTTGGGTACATTCCGGTGATCGGTATTTTGATATAGATATGTTTATACCAATTTTCACGACCCTCCTTGTTTGCCACGAGAGCTGCTCACTGTTCTCTTAATTGATTGTCTATCTTTCAATGAACGATTAATCTTCGAATCGTCTTCAAATCATAGTGCAGTATTCTCGCGTGTGAACTCCAGCGGATTTATTTTACATGAAACCCAAGGAAGGTCTACGCGATTCTCGGAAACCGAAACTTTTTCCTATCGAACGAAAAGTGTGAAGGCAAACGAAACTTTCGAAAGAATTCGTCTTCAAACAGACAAAGACAAACGGTGAGCCGCGAAACTCGATCGTGGTTCGTTTCCTTTTGCTTCCAAGGAGCCGGCTAGAACACCATGGGTACAAATCTGTACGGTTTGTCCTCTTGCGACGAAGGCCCGTAATTAACGATCCTCGATCGTTCCAGATAATTAACTCACGACGCGGCGACAATTAGTTGTCGCGCCTACAGATTTTCCCCGTCCATTACCATTCGGCGAACCGTTCGTTGTGTTCGCCAACTATCGACAGACTCGAACGGTTTCACATTTCCAGGACCGGCAAAGAAGAAGAGAAACAGTTGAAGAGGCGTTGATGTTTATCTGCCTAGCGAGGAAACGAGAGGGAAGTCGCTGTTACGGATACTAAAATCGCTTCCGATTGACAACTGCAACGAGATTTATCGCGTCGGCTTCACCAACATTTCTTGCTTCGGCTAATTCGTACTTTGCAACGTAGCACATATTTTGTGTTTTTGTTTTCCCCACAATGAACGTTAGATTTTGCGAATTTTATCTGACGGTATTCCGTTAAATACAGCAATAGTCGATATTTAAAGAAACATTTACAGTTGGTCTGCTAGATTATCGATAATATTTCCGAGAATAAATTTGTAGATTGAATAAAAAAATTGTGTAAAAAATGGAATTCTAATTAACATTAGCAAATGACAATTCAATGGTTAATATTCCTTCCTCGAGTCACTATTCGTTCCATAAATATCGGTATTTATTAATTTCGATACTACAATTTTCCTATTTCCGCAGGGCATTGAAATGATTTAAACGCAGCAAACATCTCACCCTTATTTATCGTCGTATCGAGACGTAAAAGACAGGGGTGAGTTTTCTCTCCGTGCAACGAATCGTGTCGCTTAATTATCCCCGATTGTTTCTGGATAGCAGAGTCGACCGTGTACCGCGAAAATATTCGCCGTAACGAAATTTCCTAGCCGATCGTAGAAAGAAGCCCGATATCTAATTAAACGTAGCGAGCCCGTTTGACTCTCGAATCGTCGCGTATTCGAGATAATTACACGAAAGGATAGGAGACACGGAGCTGGGGGAGTTGAAACGAATTTAAAAGGGAACACCGTTGGTTTGATCGCGTTGAGTAATCACGGGAGAATCGATTGGAAGGCGGTGGGTGTTAACTATTGTCGACCAATATAGAGATCGCGGCGGTATGCTCGGTTAAAACGTCCCCACTGTCCGCAAAATGCAGACCTCGAACGATTCAACGAGTGGGCGGTGGTAATTAAAGGACGAACGCTTTATCAAATTTATTAATTTACTTGCCTGACTATTTTGATATTTTTTCGTAAAATACACGAGGCCGTTTCTTAGGAGAAAGGAGGAGGTAAGAGTGATCCTCCCCGGTATCTTTGTTGGGTTAATATGAAGGGGGATATCTGGCCAGAATGTTTATTAATGTAATGGAAATTGAATGGAAATGAAGTTCGTGGAAATCTACAGGGGAGAGGTCTCGGTTTCATAGAATAAAAATATTCGATACAGGTCAAAGTCTGTATTTTCTCTAGTATTCAATCTAGTATTTAATTTAATACTTAAGCGAAATACTAAAAATGATACAAGGTTATTAAGAGTTTATACCATACCATATAAAATTATTTATTACGCATAGACATTTCAAGTGAGAAATCAGTCATTGTTAGAAACAAAGTCAATTCCCATGCTTGGTCAGTTATAATCAGACACCGAAAAGTTTCCTTTTAATATGAATTCTTAAGAAAGATTGCAAAAGGATCTTCTGAAATATTTTTGTTAAAGTGTGCCACGATTCGTTGAACCCACGAAAACACGTTTAAGTCGTTATCCTGTTCTTCGCAACGACGATTATGAATCTTTCAGCAACGTCGTGCATCCCGACGTTTCCGTCCAGACATTTGAAATCGTGGTAAATTGCCGGTATGCTCATGCGGGCTGCCTCTTGTCGAGAGGACCGCGTCACCCTCCATCAGAGAAAAACTCCTCGCAAAAGAGCAGTCTCAGCCTATTCGATTCTGAAGAACGCGAGAAAACACGTCAAGAGGCAGATTCCCGCTTCCATTCCGCTTCCTTTTTCGAGCCTCTCTTCTTCCTCTTGCTCATTCGGCGGTCTATTTATTCTCAAACTCGACTCTTCTCGATATATCCCCATCCCATTTTCATACAACTCCTTTTGATATATTCTTCTATAATACTTCCTATTATTTCTCTCAAAAGAAGTTTTATTAATGTTTTAGTATCCCTATTTGATTTATTTTAATCGCGTTGAACTTCATTAGTGACATCACCCTTGGTTATTCCCTCCGATATTTCTTATTTCTATATTGGCTTCTATTTCACGACTGCTTTTTAAAACATATCGTCACCCTGTTCATTTTTCAATACTTCGCACAATTACCTGCATTTTTTTCAATTTTTCAAACTTTAGTATACCATGTTGGCAATTACGTTTTTATTTTCCGGGCGACGCTTTCTTTTGATTGCCTTTGTCTAACTCGATGCGTCACCCTATTCATTCCCTTTTCAGAAATGCAGACACTACATGGAGGGTGATTGCTTACCTGAAGACAGTGTCTTCTCGCGAGCCAACCGATGTGCTGGAGCTGCGGCGGATCCGGAAGCGCGGAGGCTAATCGCAGTGCCTTCAGCGTGAGAGCCGCCAGCGCCGAGTGCAGAGCGTTGAACCACACGTTCGCCTCCGTGTTGTCAGCGGCCCTTAGCCAGCACTCGTGCACTCCGTCCGGAGAGTGCAGCTCCAGGATTCGACCCTCTGAAAAGCAGCAAAACCGTTTCGTGAGACAATTTTCTTCCATTTATTTCAATTTTTCGATAACAGATCCCTAAATATTTCTTATTTTACGCATTGGAATCCTTTGCTCGAAATACGAACATAATTTTAGCCAACATTTCAAGATTCATGCCCTATTTAAATTTCAGTGTAAAACAGTATCTCTCCATGCGTACGAGATTGGAAGCTGAATAATTTCGTGTGTATTACATACACATCGAAGTTATTATTCTGTTTTCCTTTCTCTCTTTTCTTTTTTATTTTTTCTTTTGCGTCGTGTGCCATTGAAGCACACGGTGTGCAGTTTAATCTACCGCAGAACCCAAGCGAGAAAACATAAAGAGAGATCAGGCCTGACAGATGTCTTGTCTAGAAACAACCCCTATGGAAGAAGCCTCCCTTTGGCAAAATCCATTCGCCCCTAATATTCCTGACTCAATTCAGACAGTAGGGGCCATCAGGTTTCGGACTTAATAGTTTTCGCATCACGGGCCCCAGGAACATTATAAAGGCGCCATATAACTTGGCGAGTGGATGACAACTCAATTTCATGTTCACCCGGATGTTGTTGCTCGCGTGCACCCCGTCTAACAGACTAATTCGAAGCTGAAGGCATCGTGAGTACTCGACAAAATGTATCCTATAACATCACTTTGGAATTGATATTAAAAATATCTTTATAATGCAATTCAGTAGTAAAGAAAAGAAATGGTTCAGGACATTAGGTAAAAAATAAATAAGCTTCCCAGAATTAAAACAATTAGAAATAGATATAACTGTGCTCGACAGAAAATTCACTGCGGCTTCTTTTATCCCAAATACATTGCCAAATATATTGAATCGAAATATAAGAAAGCTCGAAATTGCAAGACAGACCTAAACTTAATTTGTAGGTTTTTAATTTGTAGGATATCAGGGAACTGCTAAACACATTCACCCCTGGATCGACTAAATCCCACCCCGTGTTTGGTTACCCCTTGCAGTAGAGATGGAGGACAGCCAGCGAAAGCAGCGGTAACAAACGCCCGCCGTCTCTTATACAAAGTATCCACTTCCACGTTCGTTTCTCTTCCACACTTTTAAGCGATAACGAACGTTACCAGCCCTCCAGGGTTTGAGGGGTGTTGCTGTAGCGAGTTGGGGGTGTGCTTGGAGGGGGTTTGGGTTAACCCTCTGCGCGTTCACCATTCTAGAGAAAAGTCGAGGGTGTGAGAAGTGCAGGTATTTCGTGGTGGCAGCCTTCCCGGCTATTTCATTGCTTTTAATCATATCAGGAATTTGAACAAGGGTGGTATTTAAAGTGATTATATTTGTTAGAGTTCCAAATGAATGGTGAAAGAGCAAACAGTTACGACCAGAATATTGTCAGACGTTGAGAAAACATTCTCTTACTTCGGTATATAATTCAGCAGGTCTACTAAAGAATTCTCGTTGCAATCGAGCATCTCAATTAAAATATTCACAAAGGAGTTATCTTTCCAACCGCCAGCAATTTTTCTTCTTTACTAAAATTAATTATCACGACACTACCAGCATTCCCCTTTATTCAAGCTTAATTTACCAATTATCTCTCCATAAACACCACGAAACCGAGCAAGAAATACAACATTCCCTTAAATCACAGCTTCCAGCGGCACTTCCTTTGCCCATAACAAAAGCCGGAATACGCATCTGCATAGTCCTCCAAGTATCCAAAGACACCACCTTCTTACTGTACACCGAAGCGCAGCACAATGCAATGGAAACCAGAAGACCCGTTAAAATAAATCTTACAGTCGTCGAGTGGCCTGTTTCGCCAAAGCCGTCGCGTTAATTGTTCGCGACGGATACACAGCTTCGTTCCATTAACGAAACAGTCGAGCTGATTCCTTCTATCATCGCCTTTCCGTCCATCCATTCGTCGGCATTTCCAAGCCACGCTTCTCTTTCAATTTCCCTCTCGCAAGGGGTATACACGTATTGCACGTGACCTGATAATCTCGCTTCCGGTGTTGTCTATCCGCGCGTAATTTGCACCCCTTTGACCAACCATGCGTCCCACGTGTAAAACCGAGACACCGCGTCGTTGGAGATCTTTTGTTTCTGACGATGTCGCTCGAAAATAGGCCCGATAAGGTTAGTAAATTGGAGAGGACCTGGCAGAAAAGTCCGGGAAAGAGGATTCGTCGTGCGGTTTACTTTTTCTTTCTACGCTTTCTACACTTTCCATCTCTTCTCTGAAGAAGGGGTGATTACTAGGATGGCACGGTGCCTCGAGGGATTTTTCTTCCCGTTTGGAGACGGTAAAAAGATTTATAGGGCCTCTTTTTCCGTCCACCGGCTTTAATTCAAATTTCCTGTTGCGGGATTTCCTTTTCCCTTCCTCCTTTTTCGGACGGTTGTGCGCACTTTTGTCCGCATATTAATTTGCATTTTTTTTAAAGCTGCACAATTTTTTGCTGCACTCTGAAAGAGATGTACTTAATAATGCGTTCTAAATAATAATGACCCCCTGTACGGTAACCATTTTAATTTGTTTAATTACGTTTTTAGATCTCTATAAAGTTACAATACGATCGGGCGAAACGCCTTTTTATTTTTCGATCTCTTCAATTCCATGCAAGGCAGCTTTTTGCTTTTACTTCTTCCTTTATTTTTTTATTCCGCCTCATATTTTTTGTTCCTCTTCTTTTAGCAGGGATCCAAAGATTCCAGCTTTGGCTATCACGTTTCGACGTGGAATGTATCCCTGCCCTGTCTCTGACCAATCGGCCGCGTCTACTTCGCGGAAGATACCTTAGCGTATCGTAAGTGTAACTTAGCCCCTTTGTCATCCCGCCCAAGTCAAACGATAAGCTTGAGCAACAGATACTCGCCGACTATTTGCACGCGTTTTTCTGCTACTGTGCTTCGAGCAGTTTATTTTTCTGAACTCGCTTCCGGTTTCACGTTCCATATATATACAATTTTTTTCCAGAACTTCAAATTGACAGATAATGGGGATTAAATGAAAATCTGGCATGCCAGTGAATATTAGCATCATTTATATTAGATTGCATTTATGATTGCTTTGCATCATTTTTTGTTAGGAATATTTAAATTAATTTTAAAGCGGAATAAAATTATTTTCGTGCTATAAATATTGCATGCTGCATTTGGATAAACTTCAGAAATAATCTCTCCGACATCTGAATTTCCGAGTAAATAGTGTTAAAAAAAGCTCGATGCCGTTCCGACAAAAAATTGGCGCCTCCCCGTCGGGAGGTGAATTCGCGGAGAACTTTTAATTCATGATCGCGAGAAAGTGCAGTATTCGAGTGTTCTCTCCTCGGTTCTGTTGGAATTGCCGTTCGAACTGGTTGAAATTTCGCATTTTCGTCAGTTAATTTCGATGAGCCTCCTATTCACCAGTCCGAGAACAGTTGCAAAATACGTCCGTTGCGAAATTCTAGAATTGGAGCACGACGGAGTCTACTTGACTTCTATCCTCTCGTTCTTTTTCATCGGAAAACGTGTCGCGAATAATATTCGTCGGTCTGAAAATTTCGAAAAGAATCCTTTACAAGTGCATCTATAAATCTATGCAATTGCTAGAATGTTTTATTCCTGCTAAAGGATTTATTAATGGATTCCAGTATAATATCCGAATAGCTATAGCACAGAGCGCTGGTTACTAGAGCTTGTTTTAAATGGGAATCCAATTTTTCCTGATCCTCGATCCATTCAACGCCTCGCAACTACATATATGCCGTTGACGAAAAATTTTACACGAGGTGCAGTCACGGATGCATCGACAAACAGAATAGTGCATGACGGTCGATGCTGCCTTTATTCCAATTGCCAGCCACATTAGCGAGACAATCGAGGCTGACGTGTAACGAAGTCGCCTGTTGGAACGACTTGATAATTGGTGTATCGCTAAAGCCACCATTATTCTCGCCGTGAAATAATAAAACCGCTGGATTTCTTTGCGAGGCGCTTTCAGTGGGAAACGTTCTATGTATATCCACGCGCGTAGGAGACCCGAGAAACCTCTTCCATGGCAAATCCCGACCATCTTCATTCACCAGAGTCTCTTTTTTAATCTTTTAAAAGGATGAAAGCGATTTCTCGTGACGCGCTACAGCACTTCCATTTTAGGCAATCTTTGGCGAGACATTCGGATCGCATAAAATATAAAATGCTAATTTTCTCGATCGTTGTGGCCAATTGATTCATCTTTTTCTCTTTGTCTTTTTTTCTTTTGATAGGATGAAAGTCAATTTTGTATCGAAGGCAAAGAATAATCAATGGAGAATGCAGCAATTGCAAATTAATTCCACAGGCATTCAATTGAGGTATTTGTTCAACTAGTTCGTTTCACCAGGAAAATGGAGAAACTTTAATTCATTACTTTGCTGTTTATTTCATTAGATTCTCGCATACGTTGAAAAATAGAAGAGTTGGGGCAGTTCGGAGGATGCTGTGATACGTTTCAGTTACGAGGAAATTGTGGGATCTGTGATACCTGAAATGTGCATCATGAAATTCTGGCTCCTCGACTTTTGATGGCTTCGCGGCCGCTACTGCTGACTAGTAATCAGAGATTGTTGTACGTTTAATTTCATACATTCCATTCAACGAGCTCCTCTCATTGTGAAATATATTAACAGAAACTATAATTTCACTAGCTCTCTATTACAACTAATTACGGTTCACCTGTCATCGAACTATAAGTAATACAGCTCAACCATTAAATGTACACAACTCCAAATCACTGGTTCCACAAATAAAGAGGTAATCCAACTTCTTTGTCAAATAGCTCTGACATGAAACAGTAGCAGTCAAAGAATTTGTATAAAAGCGTTTAGCATATGATACGCGGTTCACATATGTATTCACATACATACATGCACGCATATGCAGACAATGCTGTTACCTTATAAAAGGAACCAGACACCGATTCTGAACGCCTCGAACACAGAGGGAAACGCGAGGGAGAGGCGGTCGGAGAGAGTGATAGAGAGAGAGAGAGAGAGGGTGGAGGGGTAGGAGGATTTCATGGGCCACTTGTGAAGATAATCTGACAATCTGTGCCAAAAGCAGGTGTTGCACGCGCGCAGGTGCAACGACGTTTCTACGGAATGTGAAGCTCATTTTAAATGTCTGGCTGACGGGTGGCGCATATTCAACGTGCTTCCGGCGCTTTCGAAATATCGCAGGCAATTTAGTCCCGCAAAATGAATTGTTGAAACTAGCCCCCGAATTCTCGCTGACCATTGTCACGCTGTTTCGTTGCTCGCGGAAACGTGTTAATCGTCTCTTTACTGGGCCGACCTCGCGTCCAAACAATTTCATCCTCGATATTCTCTGCTGGGAAATAACGCCAAGGTAGACGGCCGGTGCACGTACAACGTGCGGTCGCGGTGTGTTTCAGCTGTAATCATTTAATTTTCCTCCCGCCGTGGTTGATTTTTTTAGCTCGGTGTTTTATGATTACTATTTATAATTATACATTTATATCAATTTCAAACCTTGCTTAAAAAATGCCAGCAGGAGAAAAAAAGCTTCGATTCGATTGATAATCTATTTGCCTACGCCATCCCCCAAAAAATTATTTTAACCCCGGCTAACCGATTGCCTGTGCACGATATCCTCCCTAAAATATGCGTTCAGTTCTCCCCGATGTCTATCCGCATAAATGTATCAGTATCCCTTATTCCTCTGGAGAATCGACAAGGACAGAGAACCAAGAGGACCAACGAAGAGGCTACATCCGTCAACGCGACCTCCCTAAGCTACTTACCGACACCCCATCCACCCCCTAAGCTGACTATATACCAGTACAGGTCCAGCTAAGGGGTAAACTTGGCATCTCCAATTCAAATAAGATTTGCACGTGGTTACGAACGCGTAGAGCGATGGCGTTAGAGAGCAGCGCGCAATCTAGCCAACCGCAGAAATCTACGGTGTAATCGATCCCTCAGAGCTTTGTATTCTTTGATAACGTCTACTACTCTACACACCCTTCTGTCTTTCCCTCTTGGTTCCGCTGTGCGATCGATGGACGCGAGCTTGAACCAGTTTCTTCGACGAGGAATCAGCTTCCCCGGGATCGATGCACCCTGTGGTGGTTCCGATCTCGAGGAGACTAGACGATGGTCCTCGGATTTGGAAGGGAAATTAGTTTGGACCGTACCTTCGCATCGTTTTAGCGGGGTATAAATTGCATGAATGCTTTCTGTAGAATGCGTTCGTTGCTAAGTTTCAGAATTAGCCAGGGGGTTCAGTAAATAGAGGTGGAAAGCGATGGCGAAATCGAATTTGATAGAGATATTTTAGTTGCACAAGTATCTACCGAATGTGTAACACAATGAAATTAATTATAGTAATTCTTTGAATGTTTAAGGCAACATTTTAATTTCTTAATTCATACAAATTTCCCTTTTCTTCCGTCGAATTTCTGACTGTCTCCGCACTGCGTACACTGCTCGCAGATAAATAATTGATTCTGTTCTAATAGCATTAGAACTCTAATCTAGTAGCAGGATATCGAGAAAGTACCGCTATTCAGATGCTCCAACTGCCTGTCAATAGCAAACTGACCTACGACTTCGTTAAGTAGGTAAATAGGGCTATTCCATCAACACAGACCCTGCACAAATTGCAGTGAAATTTCATGTGACAAGCCAAACTAATATTACTAATTACCTCGAAGTTTCATATAATATGTCCCTTTCCGCTCGCACGCGCAACTTCATCCTTTCCATTTTGATGTTCTCGCGAGTGGCTCCAACGATTCAATCTCCATTCAACGTTCACGCGAATTCCACGTGGAAATCGTGAACACACGCACATACAAATGCATACAGATATACACAGGAACGAGGGGTTCTGATTAGAAGGCGTGGGTGTGGCTCGACGACAATACCGTCTGGCTGTTAACATCTCGTGCGCGTCCTCTTGAAAATCTCCTTCCGGCTGCTTTCCCGTCGAACGTAACCTCCCTACATACCAGTCTTCGCGTTCTTCCTCCAGTTCGAGAAGCAACAGACACACGACTGCGCCAGGGGAGCACGATATCAATGAGAAAAAGGGGGAAAGGAAACGAACCAAGGAAGTTGGGGTTCGTAGTGACACGTTTATAATTAAGAGGACTCTTCTTTGGATATTCTATTCAAAAATACACTAAAAAACTGATAGAAGAAATGTTAACGGGCTGACTAAGACACTTCTCCTTAAAATTAGACGATCACTAAATTTTCGCCGGACAATTGCCGAGCTCTCAATTGCTGCAACAATTTCGCGATCCTTAAATTTTGTGGAGGAATGTACTATGTACATTTACTTGTAATTCTCTTTGTCCTTCATAATTATTAATGGATCATGGGATTTTGGAATTAGGCATATGGGTTTTGAGGGGAATGAAACGTCCCTATTTTGTGACCGAAGGAGGACTTCTTTGTCTGGAGCATGATGAGGGAAGAGTGCAAGAACAGGGCTACTTTTTGTAAGGCGAAATCAGTAGAGGGAGGCATCCTTGGGCCACGGATTTGAGTTATGCTTCTACGTCACTGGCAGTCGCGCGGTTCCTCCATTATTTCCAAGGTCCGAGCGTATTTTTTTTCTTCAACCAAGTACGATATCTTATGATTCTTGGAAGATCTTTCCTCGTCATTGGGTTTTAATGCTCGGAAGATTTGAAAGCTCCTGGATCTTTGTGATGCTGTGAAACTCTCTTTTTCTGATGCATTTGGTGGCGAATTTGGAAAACAGCAGAGGATGGCTTTTATCTTTTCCTCGTGAAATAGTGATTGTCTCGGAGGTATGGATTATTCCGAGGCGTGCAGGGATAATAGTGAGACGTGTAGAAGTCATGTCGCGTATAAATCACCGGCGGAGCGTATTCGACAGACACGTGTTAGGGTTGTCGTTCTTTGAGCACCCACTCGTCTAGTCATTCCCTCTCCCCTTTCGTTCCTGCCACTCTTCTCCTTGTTCTTGAACGCGTGCCAACGCGGTGCCAGGTTGAATTGACGCGTACGCGTTCTTCAAATAGAGTAACTACGGAGTGGATGTTGCAGTGTATAAATGCACCGATTATACTAAATTTGGGCCACAATTCCATGCTGTACGTTTACCGCTTAATTTTTCTTTCTTAATTAACATTAATGCCTCGCCCATTTCTACAAAACAAATGTTTCTATTTTTTGTTTGGTCAGTGGAAAGGCAAAAGGGCTAATCAAGAATACGAACTGCTATAGTCCATCAGCCACCGACTGTTTAACAATCATCACGAATGCAGTCACTGTAATTGTAATCTCGAAGACGGTCTATGCTCGCAGCGAATACAATGTCCCGCGAATGTGACGCAGAAACGTAACGATGCCGTCGCGTCGCTCTAACTGTGTGTACCTAATACGTAGGATCGTTTCGCGTATTGATCTTTGCCAACTTTACTAGTAAATCCACGCTTTGCACAGCCAGTTAGATCTGACCAGCAGATACGACGGAATGCATAATCCTCGCGTCCTCTTCGATACAGCCGAACCGGAAACGGATATTTCGCGTGTTTCAACGATCCGCCATAATTGCGGCGTAACGAGTTTCGAAACAACTACGCCCGTTTCGATCTGATTATCAAGCGTTACGATCGACGACTCTTGTCGTCGTAAAATGATTAAATCTCATTTGTTTCGGATAGGCGGCCAGCCTCGCGTGCTTTGATATTTACTTCTGAATGGTTTCGAAGCGAGTATACATAGAAGCAGTTTATAGCGGCTGGAATTTATTGAATTATCTCTTGGAAGCAATATGGAAATAGCTGAAACGATGATGGTGATATTCGGTAAGTAGTTGTATGTCGATTGGCGGAAGAATAAATTAGAAAGATTATTTGCATACGATAAACTAATTGTATAGTTATTCTGAATGGTACCGTACAATTATCTGCTCGGAAATTATTCGATCAGTGTATCGTTCACTAATTCCATGGTATTAGAATAGTAATCCACTGGAATTATTAACTACGAGAATGCATGACAGTCCAGGGTGGAGGTGGAATTAAATATAATTCCCAGTGATTCGCGTTTCGGTTGGCATCAATGATACTGAATTATTCAGCGAGCTCTGGTCGATAGCTCGTTAGTCATAGAAGCTAGGAATTTCAATTAAAACTGTCGTAGATGACCATCGACGTTCATTATGAAAGTTTTTACTACGTTTTTGTCATTCGCATTTCCCCAGTGAACCACCAATCAAAACGACTATCAATCCGCGTTTCACTTTATCCGTGGCTATTTCGACGTGATCGTAATTAATAATTCGGGTCGATCGCGACCCAATTACTAGGTTGCGACGCGTCGCCTCGTTTTTATCAATCCGCCCGCGGGGGCTTTTCCGCAACATTTCGAAAGGTGTGGCAGGGTCGATCGGCACCGGTTGATAACACCATTCTCTATCATGACCAATGACGCGTCGTACGTAAACGCGACAAGTAAATGGAATGACTGTCAAACTTTGGGGGTTCGTTGGTAATTTGTTCGATGGTCGGATAGTCGTTTCGTTTCGTATCGTTTCGCTTCGTTCCGTGCATTTCTTCTCGACATCGTTCTCCTTCAAACTGAGTTAAGGTATTCATCTTGCCTCTGGGAAGATAGGATGGAAGGAGAACAGGGGGAAACGGAAGAAAATACGACGTCGATGATAGATATACACTGCAGACTAAAAGTTTGAAATTGTTACGATTTGTAAAAAATAAAGGAATTATTGGAGCAGCGAAAAGTGATCGGACAATGACTTACAGAAGTAATTAACGTACAATTGCGTTTATATATTGTTGATTTTTTCACTTAATTCAAAGTCCGTTGAAAGAAAAATTCTAGCCGAATTTGTAGTTAAGGTTTTCGAGTCATCACTAACTTGGGGCAGATTTCGGAATGCAAGTGGCACGAAACTTTTAGACGACAGTGTATCTCGAAGTCTTCGATTTGACAGCGGTTGACGAGGAAACAGAGCCTGGCGGATCGCAAAACAAGAAACGAAAGTGAAACCCGCTCGATCGGATATCTGGGAAATAACGTTCGATGGAAATCGGGGAGGGCGGGAGAAGAAAATAGGAGGAAAGGAACGATAGGTAACGAAGTGGCATGCGTGCTCGCGCATTTCGATTTCCTTTTGAGTTGTTCGTCTGTCCCTTCCGACGAGGCGCTATTGACATCTGGAACGTTTTATTACTACCTTCAACGACTTGTAGCACGATCTATACTGGGCAGTCTATCGTGTTTTAGAGCTCGACTATCGAACATGATATCCAGGTTCGAGCGAAGATTTTCTGTTGAACAGCGAAAAAGTAGAAAACGGCTAGCTATTTGCGATTCTTCAGCCAAGAATAGGATCGACTGTGCACTTGCGGAGCGTGGAAAGTGCGAAGTAGAATGAGGATATTTAGGCCAGCTGCTAAGAATACAGTGTAGGACACGGGCAAGTTGAATAGTTGCGTATATGGGCGAGCGATGCTACTGTCAGGACAAGTAGAGCAACGCGTGCTGTGGTTACACAGGTGCTCTGCTAGCACTATGCGTGGATAATGTTTAAAAAGTCTTCAAGAGATAATTTTCTATTAAATGGAACTACCGAATCATCAGATGAACTACGTTCATCATTTTCATTTTCTACAGGTGCTTTGCAGTTGTAACGGTATACAAAATATTTTGTAAGCGTGAATGGATACTTTGTTTAAGCAATATCGAGATGAAATAAAAATTCCGTCCGGTGAGCTACGACACTTGACCTAATCATCGCCGCGTCAGGAAAATCGAATGCCGACTAGTATTCGTGCGTTGGCCAGCAGCGAAAACGCAGAAACTCCGGAAATAATTGGTTCTAGTTAATCGAGAACCGGCGCAGCGAGCAATTTCGTCTGGCAATAATCGTTACAGCTGGCTGCATCGCAGCCTGCATCGCCGATCAATTCGGTCATTCGCCGAGCTTTTTATTACAGCGTTAAGCGGGGAAGCAAAACGGTGGGAACAAGCGGATTCGTCGGGAAATTCTGTGTTCGCGAGTCGAGCCGTTTCAATTATCCGGTTACCGGGGAGAGGCTTGCTTTCGCCACGGATGAATAGCGGTAGGTCGTGAATTTTACAAACGCCGCGGCAGCCAGATCAGTTAGCCACGTTGCAGGACAGGCAACAGGTATTTCGAAATATAATATCACAGCCACGGAACGGGCGATCGAGAGACGAGAAATTCGATTAGCATATAGGTCGACACGTGGTGTTTTCTCCTCGCTCTGGTCCTCTCCTCTCTTGGTCAGATCGCATATTTCTCTGTTTGCTTCGTATGCCGGCATTTTCCAGTCGATCGGATTTCGCTTAATTACACCGAGGCGAAATTGCCAGAGTGATATTCGAACTCTCGTATCCTGTACGGTGCTGCTTCTATGGAACCGCTGCGCCGGCAAACTATATTTCACAATTACCAATTTCTTTCCACATTACAGACTGCACTCACTATATCATTTGCAATTTTCGACGCATCGTACCACGACAAACTATTCCTCAAGTGTTTTACCATTATCATTGGAACAGATCGCGCAGTCTATACAGGGTGTCCCCTAACTACCGCAACATCGGGAAATGGGGGGTAGCTGAGGTGATTCTGAACAACTTTTTCCTTGACCAAAATGTTGTTTGAAGCTTCGTTTTTGAGTTATTAAACAAAAACACTGCCCAATTAGAACGCTCGAAATCCCGGGACTCAGGCGCGCAACGTTTTGTGGCGCTTCGTCGTGTACGGGGGCCTCGACGGTATCGAGAGAATCGTACGACAAATGTTACAACGTCTTTAAGCGAGGCTAATGTGGAACGTTTGGTTATTAAATAATGAGAAATAAAGTAATCGTTGTTCATTAATAAGAAATAAACTATTTATTCTTTTATTTAAGCGAGCAGAGTCGTGGTCGCGAAAGAACGCATTGACACGCCGTGTTACATTGTCTTTAAGCAGGGATAATGTGGAATATTTGCTTATTCGGGAATAAGAAATAAACTAATAAATCGTTTAATAACTGTGTCCGATACTTTTATTCGTCATCCGAAAGGAATAAAGTGTTTTAATACTTATGAAACACTTACCCATTCGTGCACGAATTAACCTGCTTCGACTCAATAGCTGATGTTACGGCCGGCTCGATGAACTCACTTCACTATCACTTTCATTGCACAGCCACTTTAATATCCAATGTAAGATTTTGAGATGGTGCGACAGGATTTATTATTCTCACGTGTAACGAAGTTGGTCACTCACTCACGAACGAATTCAGTACTGTGTAATGAAAATTTGATCTCACTCGCGAATCAAGATTTATTCGATTTATTCCACCGATCTGAACGTCTCTGCGGTCGATACAAAACTGATAGATTTGCGAAGCATTCGCTTGCACACGCACACGCACAGACACATGTTCGTTTCGGTAGCCCACATTCTTGTGTCCACCGTAGTATGTACCGCGTCGTAGGACACGGGCAGTTGTAAATAAACAGACGCCAAGGACAACGAAGTTTTTCTCTTCCAAAGACCACCAAGTCCTCACTACCAATTGAACGCGCCCTCCTTTTTTGCTAAACCAAGGTATTACGGTGGACACAAGAATGTGCGCTACCGAAACGAACATGTGTCTGTGCGTGTGCGTGTGCAAGCGAATGCTTAGCAAATCTATCAGTTTTGTATCGACCGCAGAGACGTTCAGATCGGTGGAATAAATCGAATAAATCTTGATTCGCGAGTGAGATCAAATTTTCATTACACAGTACTGAATTCGTTCGTTCGTGAGTGACCAACTTCGTTACACGTGAGAATAATAAATCCTGTCCCACCATCTTAAAATCTTACATTGGATATTAAAATGGCTGTGCAATGAAAGTGATAGTGAAGTGAGTTCATCGAGCCGGCCGTAACATCAGCTATTGAGTCGAAGCAGGTTAATTCGTGCACGAATGGGTAAGTGTTTCATAAGTATTAAAACACTTTATTCCTTTCGGATGACGAATAAAAGTATCGGACACAGTTATTAAACGATTTATTAGTTTATTTCTTATTCCCGAATAAGCAAATATTCCACATTATCCCTGCTTAAAGACAATGTAACACGGCGTGTCAATGCGTTCTTTCGCGACCACGACTCTGCTCGCTTAAATAAAAGAATAAATAGTTTATTTCTTATTAATGAACAACGATTACTTTATTTCTCATTATTTAATAACCAAACGTTCCACATTAGCCTCGCTTAAAGACGATGTAACATTTGCCGTACGATTCTCTCGATACCGTCGAGGCCCCCGTACACGACGAAGCGCCACAAAACGTTGCGCGCCTGAGTCCCGGGATTTCGAGCGCTCTAATTGGGCAGTGTTTTTGTTTAATAACTCAAAAACGAAGCTTCAAACAACATTTTGGTCAAGGAAAAAGTTGTTCAGAATCACCTCAGCTACCCCCCATTTCCCGATGTTGCGGTAGTTAGGGGACACCCTGTATAATTCGAAATTTATGCTAATCGGCAAGGCAAGATAAATGCTGTTTGATCAAAAGCTCGTAGAAAGGCAACTCTAACCGTGGCCTTCTTCCTTCGTATTTCTCGGTGTATTCCGCGTTTCATGTCCGGGTCGTATTTGCAGCCCTTCAAACAGAATTCAAGCGGAATAAGAGCGAGATGCTGTTTGCTCGTGCAGCTGGAGTCATTGTGTCCGAGGCGGGTCGCAAATGGACAAGCCAGGCTGCTTGGCAAACATTTGTGCGTCCGCGCGCGCTCTTCAAGAGTTTTCGCGCGACGAACGCGGGTGAAAAGGCCAGATGCGAAAGTGGTGAACGCGTTTCGGCCGTTTAAGGCGAGTCAAACACGCAACGCGAATGCAATTTTACGCCTATCTCGCCCAAGGTGTACTTATGCCTTTGCTACTATTTGACGTACCCCCCTTTTGTGTCTAGATCGCGAAAATTAGATTAATAGTTGCACGTTTTAACGAGTATCGACTGCTAAGGTGCGCAAAGAAATTCGACGATTTATCGGGGCGTCGCGACAATAAACCCCATAGAATATTCACGGACCGATATACGTCCGATTTATCGGCGCACGCGCCTTCCTGGAAACACCTGCTCCAAGTTGCCTCGTAAATTGTCAACTTTTCAATAAGTACTTCATCGGCCATTCCACCGCTTAGACCTAACCCTTTAGAAACGGGCGGGATTTAACACGGCGAGTACGATTACACGAATATCTTTGTTCTTCGGGATCTATATTTCAATTAGCAGTTTCTCAAGAGTTCCAATCTAGCTGAGAAGTCTCGTGGAAGAAAATTTTGCCGGAATACCAACCTCTGGCCCTTCAATGCTATATTTTATCGTTTCCAAAATCCTTTCGAAAATCGGACGATGTTAGTAATCAATTATCTCAACGGCCGTGCACCGAATTGCCAAAAAGTCAATAGCGTCGTAGGAACTGGACAGGGATCGAAAGAAGTGTTAAACAAATCTGTGATTTTTCTTTTTGTTGCGCGATACTAGCGAACACGGCACAAAAGGAGAGGAGATCCGGGGCGCATAACTCGACGTCAGATGGAAACGTACGCGATATACATTTCTCGAGCGCAAGGCTTGCCTTTGTGCAGTGGAAGAATGCCGTCAGTTCGCTCGCAGCGGCAGAAAGTTTTTGAAATTTCTGTTGACGATCGCGATACGCTGCGCGAATTTCCGCGTCGTCCCTTTGCCTGACAGCGATTGTCGAGATACAAATCGGCCCGTTTCGCGTGATCCTTTTGAATCCGTGCGAGATTTACCAGGGGATCCTGCATGTTTTTTCTCTTCGCATGCGAAGATGTTGCCTTAAGCTGAAATCATTGATAGGTGGAAACAAGAAGGAATAATCGTCCGCGTTAAATTTACTTAGACTCCATTAGAATGAAATTGCTCGGTCATTTATTCGAGAAAACGAAAGGTGCGATTATTGGCCGAAGTAACAGACTCTGTTGAACTGTACAGAAATACTTGCGCACCCGAGGGGATAAAATTCTGCATCGTTAAACGACGTCACCTCCATACGGGGGCATAGCATGCGCGTGTGAGAATATTACACCCATAAAATCTCTTTCACTGGAGAGCAAACGTAAAAAGGTGGAAAGGGATAGTTCTTCGTTCGTTCCTCTCCTCCGTATAACCAGTGAACTTTTTATATATTCCCCCTGGGGGAAATCGGCGTCTTAAATTCGGAGAATTTAAATATCCGCAAGCTTCTACGCTTATTAAGACTGGAGGTATAGCATTGGAATGAAAACGAAGTGAAATAAGACGGTATACGCCAGACAAGCGGGACAGCTCTGTATGTATAAACTGACAGGGTTCACGAAGTTTCCAAGGCGTAAAATATTGTAGTATCAACCTTCAGTTCTCGGTGAGAAAGATACATTTTTTTGCTGCGTTGATTGAAGTAAAAATAATTTTCATGTAACCGCTACTAGTACGCGATGTGACAATCGTAATATTCTTGCGCGTGTATATTCAACAAAAATATTGACACGCCTGGCAAATCGAAGCAGTACATATTACAGCCATAAGTTTCACGACCACAAAAGTGTCAATGGCTAGAGGAACATGGTTGTACGAAGACAGCTAGATAAAACGTCCCCGAACTCGAAACTCTAGTCAAGACTTGCATATGCGAAGAAATGACACCGAGGCGGGGGCATGACGGGGTGCTTAAATTTCTTTACGGTTTATAAACGCCGTGAAAAAAGTTTCTGTTGCTTCCGGGAATGGAAAAGTTCCACGGATTATTCCACCGTACTCGCGGAATTTAAGAGCACGCCGGCGAACTTTCGTCCCTCGTGGAGGAACGAATATCCCTGCAATTCTTAATAAAGGGGGCCTGTAATGGGATTACAAATTTCGAGCGGAGGTTACTTCTCATCGCCTCACGTTATTCGATTATCACTCGCAAAATTATTTCTGTGTTGCTTCGTTCGTTCAACAATGTGTTTTTTCTCCTTTTTATTTTATTCACATATTTTTTAAGATGATGCAATGAACGAAGAGTCACCATCCCCGAGAAGTTTTTCCAGAATCATTTACAAAGTGTTATCGTTTAATGAATTATACTGACAATAAGTATAGGACCCGCAGTTTTCCATTGGCCCGAAAACCACTCGAACTCTTGAAAAGACTAATCTCGAGCTTTATTTCATCCATTATCTTGGTCTCGAGAAAACCTCGTTTAGTTAATCTCAATGGCGCAACGCTCCGTTTTGTAAGACTCGCCTTTGCAGTAGGCAATAGCGTAAAATTAATTACTCTGTCCCCGTTGACGTCGTCCTCGACGTCGTCTTTATTGTTATCCCCGTTCCTCGTGAAAGATTTCGAGATATTTCTCCAACGATCCTACCAGGAACCGTCGATAAACCCTTATTGTCTCATTAACTCCTATTAATTGCAAAGCCCGTGGCTTGACTTTATCGCTCACTCTAATTATTGGACTATCGGTGATTTCATACTGGAGTCGCCGGAACGATGAGAATTAAGAAAAGCAGAGGGGGAAACAAGAGGAATAGGAATCAGCTGACAGTAACGGGGCTGTAAACCTACGAACCATTAAGTGGCGAAGATTCTTTTGAGGCTGGCTCCTCTGTAATCAAAGCATAGCTTGTGTTTTAATGGCGACATCTTTGTTTAATTAAACGGGCCGAATGTTTCAGTCGTTTTATTAATTGGAAGATCGTCACTTGAGACTAACGGTGACGTTCGAATATTCTACTCCACGATTAACTTCCTGCTTTTCGCTTATCGCTGAATGTCCACTGTCATGTAGACCGAACGACTGTACCCAGGAAAAGGAAGAGGGGGTACGCCCGTGTCGACGGTTTTCTGCGAAAGAATTACGTGATCGTAGCGGCGGGTGTTTGGATAACGAACCGATTAGATCGCTGTTAGACCGTGTGGCAGCATTGAAACTGTCACCGGAACCGCGACGGCGTTATCAGTGCTGGAAAGGCGTGATCGGTCGACGGAATTGCTCGCATAAATTCTGTCCCGCCAGTGTTTGCTCGGACCAAGATCGCAGCCACATTTTTCCTCGCCACGTGCATGGTTGTGGTAGATATCGGCCGATCTGACGCGACGCGCGGAATTATTTTACGATGACAGCCGGAGTTGTAGTGTTTTGAAAAAAGACCCTGAATACCTCTTAAAGAAAAGTCTTTAAATATATATGCATATGTGTATGCATATGTACGATGAACGTAATGACCATTATTAGATCTGAAGTCGCGAAGAAATTTTTAAACCTCGCGGGTGCACATTAGCGTAAAAACTTATTTGTACATTTCATCAGATAAAATGAAGCATAGGCAAAGTGAAAAGTAAGATCTTTTTTCATTGGGATGAACAGGCCACCTCCTACCAGAAAATGAAGGAGAGGAGAAATAGAGGGGGGGGGGATAGGTAACTGGTCGACAAGCTCCTGAATATAGAGGGGTGGAATTAGATTGGAGATGAGAGAAGGAGGGACTGCAGCTAGAATTGAAGTGTGCAGGGAGTGTGGACGATCGAGTATAGCGGAAACAAAACTAAAGCAAGGGAGAGTGCAGGATAGAAGAGGATAGAAGGAAAGTCGCGAGGGGGTGGGTATTGAAACAGGAGCGGACGGGCGGGATGGAAAGCAGGAAAAATTTGCATTACAATCGCGGATAGAAATAATTACGCGAGAAACCCGCGCGCGAAAAGGGTGGAGGAATACGAACGTGGATGCAAATGCAGGGGGTTGGATAGTGGGGGGTGGTACAAGGGGGGGGGGGAGTCCGGTAGCGACGGAAACACAGCTAGAAATGCAGATACGAGAATCCGCCGGAGGTTCGTCGAGGTTGTGAAAAAAGACCGGGGCAGGTTACGTCGTGAAAAGAGAAGAAAAACTGGAAACGAGCAGGGTGGGGTGAACCGAGGGTGTGTGGAATGGGTTGGAGAAAGAAAGAATACGAAGAAGGGTTGCCACGTTGCCCTGTTTACACGGGACAGGCGAAAGAAAGAGCGGGAAGGAAGGGGATGTTCGAGAAACGTGCAGCCGGAAGTGGACACCGTCTCCGCCCTCTGGCCGCCCCCATTTCACGCAACTGCTGGATAAATAACTGCACGGCCGAACAAAAGAATAGAAGGTGCGGGGATAGCTCGATGTACTGCGAATCTAGCGTTTTCGCTACTATGAAAACGGTGGAAATCTTCCATCGTGAGAGCTGAACAAAATTTAACGCTATTTTGCCAGGGGTTTGATGTAAACTGGAATAGCTGGCCTTCTCCTTGTTCGAAAATCAGGCTATTAAGTAGCGAGGATGAACATTTAGAGAAACTCGTGGATTTCGTGATATCGTTTACTTATCCTACTTATTATTTAAACTTCTTTGGGAATAGAAGGAGCAAGGGTAGGTTCGTTTTAAGCGGCGATACGAAAGGCGCTACAAAAGGTGCAAAGTTAAAAAGGGTTTAACAGAAACTGTTCCCCTGCAACGTGACTTTCCCCCGAGTACTTCTACACTTCGTTGCCCTTCTCGTTATTCCAGTTCTTAAACTATAAGAACTTCTCGGCAACCCGTCCTCTCTTTCTTTGAATGAAACAAGTAGTAGAGATAAACGGTTGAGCAGACATCGATTAGAAATCCGCTTCGCGCCAGGATTATTCGGGCTAGAAATAAGATTCAGAGGAAACTGGTAAGCAGGTTTGAAAAGAATCCTAGGAAGGAAAAAAAAACTGTTTTTCCGAAATAAAAGACTTATCTCTGTGCGTGAAGCATTCATCTATGTCTGAGAAAGAAGCGAGTAGGAAAAAGGAAGCGCTGAATGGGCTTTCTGTTCGACGAGGAGAATTTTCTCAGTCAGGATGCGCATGTATCGGCTCGAAAACGCTTCGATCAGCTACGCTTTGACAAATACGTGGAATCGACGTGTGTCCGACTACAGAAAGCGGCCCACTTTTAAGTCTGTTTTCCAACGAAACAGTATTTCGTCTCGCGGTCTGCGGACATATTCCCCGAACGTGCAACAGCGCATATGCACATTTATTATTCGGAACTGGATTTAATATCGTCGGAACATTCTCTTTCACAATTGCAACAATGCGAATAACAATAATTACATATTCGTTCTTTCGTGACTGATAGAGTACTGATCAATTTAACAGAGGATCGCTTCACCAAAAATACCATAGCACGCTCCAATAAAATACCATCGTTATCGATTTCCCCTCGATCCACTCTAGCACTGGAATCCTTTGACCGATTATTCATAGTATCGAAAACTGGATTCGAAAATTAACGATCGGCTTCGATCATCGTCGTGGAAAAAAAAATGTTTTTCGTTGCAGTGGGGGAAAAAACGCAATCGCAGGCAAAACGAAGGTGAAAGGTGGAATTCGATTGGGTGGCCTCGCAGGAATTTTTCGTTCGATTTACCGTTTACACAGGAATAATAGATGCAAGATTACAACGTGGCCTGGTCGCGCGACAGACAAAGAGGGTGAACGCCGGCAGTATAGAGAGGGTTGGGGGGTGAGAGGAACACGTCACAGGTCAGCGAGGCTCTCCACGTACACGTTCGATAGTAGAAACGATAGCATCGCATCGATCGATCGGTCTGCTCGTAGAGTCAATGATCCACCACGGGCGTTGATATCTGCTTTCGAGCGTTATCGGCCGCGTTCTGTTGGCGGGTCGTTTGAATTTTCGCACGAACGGATATCGGAACGAACATATCGGTACACACCGTGCACGGAGGTGAATATGGTATGACAAACCGATGTGCGGAATGGCCGCTCCGCGTACATACACGTCCATCCGCTTATCTACCTCGCGCATTTTCGTTCCTCCGTGCGCTGACTACAATTTCTTCTCTATATCATGTGTTCTTTTTCCTGTACTACCCTCTGTTTCGATGCTCCCACTTCTCGTGAATTTATGTTACAACGCGGCTTGGATAACAGGTTCGTTGAAAGTTCTATGGCGTGGACTTACGTTTCGCAGGGTTGTTATCAAAATGGTGTTAATATAATTATCCGTGTAACGAAGAAACTTGTAAGATAGGTTAATATTACCTGTCTACTTGTCTGATACGACGTTGCTATCAAGTATTATATTCCGTGCTTCCTAACATAAGCTTCCTACTGGAGAATAATACGTTTGCAATGTGTAAAGCGATTTCCTTGCGTACCACGAAATTAGTAAAGCGCCAGTCTCCCTGGAAGCGAACGCATTCCAGACAAATATCATACGCGTCTATTTAATTTGACAAAATTTGTCGTCCAGCTTGTCTATCAAGAATTCCATCCTGGTTTCACAAAGCTTTCAGGACATTTATTGCTGCCAGTGGAAAGTTTGCCGCCAGTGAACGTTCGGTTCGAGCCAGTCGAATTTCATTGCCTATTTTTTCCAGTCCGGTACACGAGTGACGGAGAGAAGAAAAAGAGGGCGGGGAGGGCGAAAATCCAGTCCTTTCAGTTTGGATCCTCGAAAATTTGCAGATAGCAAACTGAGAAATTTTTCAGGGACGGAAAAAAATTCGGCGTGCGGTTGTCTCGTTCGGGAATTCGTTACGATGCACTTCGGATGAATTCGTTTCCCCCCCTCGCTTTCTATTCCTCCGCCTCGTTCCACGCTAGACACCCAACGAAAATATCTAACCAAAAGCGGAGAGCCGGCCAGCTATGGAATCAATTTACGGCCGGACGAAAGTCAATTTTCGAGTTGTTTCGAAATTCGCTGAAAGCTCTTGAAACATGGAACTGACAAAGGCCGCGGACACGATACCGGCATTGGAAACACTCCCCCCCCCCCCCCATTTCGTTGAGCATTCACGGCTGTTGTATTCGATGGAAATTTTCGCTACCCACATTTATTTTGCTATTTTGTGTTTCGCTGCGATACCATCTGCCTCTTGCTTGAAAGTAATGAGCAACGGATAAAACGATAAAGTAGAAAGATCTTTCTTTTGCAAATGGAACTATTCAAAAGAATTCTGGCGATTTGCAAGATCTTTATGGTCCATTATAGCGCAAGGCTAAGGGGATGAAATACGCGGCACAGGAGATTCATTGCTGACCTCTTGGTCTCCATTAGCATAGGACAGAGCACACATGAATGCGTAATGCTCTCTGCCGTCCCTGTTATTATAATTTGATTAAAGCGGTCGCGTGGCTATCTTTGTGACAGCAAAAAATTAAAAATCATATGATAAGAAAAAAAAGAAAACAAACCTCACGATCTATCCAATATGAAGCTTTACATAATACTGTTCACCCTAGAACGCAGCCCCTTTCGCGTAAATATTTTCAATTCGTAATCTGCATAAAGCTCGAAAAATAGGATCACCGGGTATGGCACGCCACAGCAGGTGGAAGAGGACGAGGCAAAGAGGGTGGCTGGGCAAATGAGCCTCTGGAATTCTAATAGCGGCACTCGGTGCAGGATTAAACGGCGTTTCGACGCGTGTTCGGTGTTTTGAAGCGTAACACGTGGCTGCGTAATGAATGTGTTCAGAAAATATTTGGGTTTGCACGAGCCGCAAAAAACCGGGCTCGCCCTCTCGTTTTCAGGATAAACGCCACGGATTCCTATGCCCCCGAGCGCTTAACCCCTCTCGCTGTAGATTCCCTTGACCACAGAAAACAAGATTTCGTTTGTGTTCTCTTTGGCCCGCGTAGAATCATTTTTTTGCCAATCGAGTTTTTAGAAGTGGTTGATAAACGATGGAGACGGGAAGAAAAACCTTAATTTTATGGAATTATAATCGATAAGAGTGGGGGAACCATGTCGCCCTTGTAGTTTTATAAAGAGTACAATATTTCTATTCGCAAAGCTACGTTTAATTGGTTAGCAGAATAATTTAATCGAAAAGTTATTAATCGATCTGTAGAATGTTCTAGTTTTTTAAATACGTTGTCATAGTATCTTTTCCATCTAAAGCAGAAGTGTGAAAACATTATAAAAATTCTAGCCCAAGCTACCGTAGGACCGACTGATCCAGCAACTAGACAGCGAGTGGAACTCCACCCTGTCGATCTGCATGTCAAACCGGGTGGTTGTACACGGCTCAATAAGAAGGGAGCTGCGACAAAGTCGCGTGCAAGCGCGTCAGAAAGGGTAGCGTTTGCGCCCAACCACTAATGACGCGCCGTGTCGACGTCGACGTCGACGTCGACGTCCTGTTTGCAGGGTAAACTCGACCTGCACGTGGCGTCGCGTCGGTGATTTCGTCGGTTCACGATCGAAAAGCCTTGGAGAAGTTTTGGCAAGGTCCGCGAGATCGTATCGATGTACAGTTGGAGCACGATCGATCTCCAGGGAGAGTGGAGACGTGCAGGGAGGGACATTCAAAGGGGTTGGTAAGGGGTGGTTAAAACGTGGCTGATCCTTAACACGAGTAGCTGAGAATCTCATGAGTGTCTCGATGGGAAAACGAGCATGTAGACACGTGTGTTACGCTATATCGATTACGCGTTATAGATTAGTTACGTCTTCCACTGGGACGCGACCGATGTTTGCTAATAGGATCGCGTGAATACCGAACGAAGCAGAGCTTGCGACATCCTTGACGCGGTTAATCAGTTCCGCGCTGAAGCCCGGTATTACCTGCGATTCCTACGAGATATCAGGTTTTCAGCTTGCCAATCTGATCTTCAAAACTTGCAAGTGGCAGTTCTTCCTAAAAGAATATGTACGGGACATGGAAACAGAGCTACTTCTTTATACAATTTACCAAATATATTCCACGAAACTAGAGTCTTCGATAAACTTCGTTTTACGTGAACGTTTCTATGTAACAAATTCCACAGACTACTTGTCGAGCTTGTCGTATCAGCCCCCTCCCCCCATAAACAGACACGCCACTGGAACACGATCCTGCAAGCCCTGTTTCTGTTAACACGAATCCCAGTAGGACACAAACATTCGTCCATCCTAGTCAGGCCAAAATCATGATTTTACCAATGGAACGATTCCCGAGACTCCATTCGGAAGCTTGTGGAACACGTATGCGTGTATGTACGTGGAGAGTTCGATCGCCAATCATCTAAAGGCGATGGAAACGACGGAACGCGCGGCGTGGAGAAATTGTAAATCTACGACGCGATGGAAGCTTAAAAATAAGAGAGACACCATAAGACGACGCTGATAGTAGACGGTAAAACCTTCGCTGTTCTTCGAGCCGACGCAACAATGGCTCGTATTACTTTCAGCTCGCACTAAAGCGTCTTTTCAGCGACGCTGCGGCGCGCCGTGGGAGGGATTATAACGAACCATTACCCTCGAACATGATCCAGCGGGCGACGCTACGATAAACGCTATCTATTATAACCCTTGAGCACAATTTCCCCGGGCAAACAATGACGGAAATGGACCCGGCCGTCCTTTGTACGCGCCGCGTTTACCAAATTCTTGGGATGCTGCCTCGTCGATAAAGCGACGAAATTGCGACGAATCGCCCTGACCCCGATCTTCGGTTCGAACATACTCGTAGACTCTAGTGTCAGAAACGTCTTTGCGATCTGCAGGATATTTCTAATCCAGCTGCGATATTTCCCCCAGAGCTGAAACAATTTCAACGGCCCCTGACAGTAATTCATTTATCCAACAAATTCTTGTCACTATTTTTTGTCATATTAAGAATTGCAGTAAATAATCTAGTACCTCAGCAATGAAACGAGTACTAGAAAATTTAGGAGCATCTATAACGATATAAAGTTCGATATTGCATAAACATCGTGAGACGGTCTAGCAAACGGCGGTTGTAAACAGGCGTCGCGACGCTGCGATGGGGGCCGTTCCTCGCGCGTACAACATCGTAGGAGCGTGTTATAGGCTAGTTAGTAGGGTGGCGCGTGGTTAGTCTAGGTCGGCCGTAGCCGATGTAGCTGGATGTAATGCGATTTGCAAGCGTTATCGCGGCCCTAACGCGCGATCCGACCTAACACGGATTTCCATAAACACGCTGACACCCGGTATTGTTTTCGCGGCACGGGACCAAGCCTCGTCCCTTTATTAGCCCGTGCACCTAATTATCTTCCAATGATCCTCCTGGTGGCCCCGGCTATTCCTCTGGAAATATCCCGATTCCACGGACTCCTTCGCCTTATCTGCTGCCCCTTCCCTGCTCGATATCTTCGACAGCTGTTCGATGGATTTCCAGGGAAGCGGGAATCTCGATCGAGTTTCGGCTGGGTGACGGATTAGGAGTGTCAGGAAGGCATGTTGGACTTTGCACGAGTTCGACGGCTCGGTATTTTAGGGCAAATTAAACATTGAACCGGGGAAAGATCTGTATGTCCAAGTGGTTTTGCCGACCAATGATCGAGCTCGTCTACTTAAAATCCTACTTTTGTGCCAATTGTTGCGGAGATTTCCTTGCATGTTACGCGTTACACGCAAATCTTCGTTAAATAAATTACTCGAGTATATACGCCTATTGTTAAATAGCGCGTGGTCATATTTCCAGTTTCAAGGATCTTCAATGTATAATGTTTCAGATCCATCTAATTTCTCATTTCTCGAGAAACAAAAAATATCGAGAAATTGGGAGCACTAGTCACCGCCAACCTCCAAAATTTTCAATTTCCAAATATTCAGCGATATCCAATTTTCGGTAAAAATTCAACCAAACTTATCATCCCTCGAGCCTTCCCAGCTCCACAATCTACAAATCGAAGCCCAATGGCGTTCCCCCTGCGCGACAGTAGAAAAAGCGTTTCGAACGAAACCGATACAATTCCGGCGAACAATTTCGAACGGCAGCCAGGATTGGAACGCGGGCCCAGGTGAGGGGTCGGTTTATGTTTGAATAATTTATAGAGAGCTTTTATCGAAGGGAGAACGGGCGAATTGACGTGAAAAGCAGCAGCGATTTGCGGCGGCGGCGGTTCCCCGAATCGGCTCCTCCCAATTCGGCCGCGAAATTTCGGGCACGGTGCCCGATACGCGATCGGCGCGGCGTTTCGTCGAGTTTTCGAATTTTACAGAGTAATTCGAGTCGGCGCTCTCTCGCTCCGCTGAAATTTATGCGTGGTGTAAATAGTTTTAGCGGTACAGCCGAGCTTAATGAGGGAATATATGTGTTTCTGTAAAAAACGAGCCGCGAATTAATATCACTTTTTCGTTTCGCAAGATTGTTTTTTCTTTTGCCTCGTACCTTTCCCGATATTGCGTATACCGCGTTGACTGAAATACTTTCAACTGAATAAATCAGACGAACATATTGCGAAGAAGGTGCAAGACTTTCTTGCAGCATTGCAGCTCCCGAATATCATGAATTTTGGGCGGAAGTTGGAGCGTGCGGCAAGTTAGGCTGATCCAATCGTCAGTTAATTGCTTAGCCGCGGCTCGCAATATCGCCGGGATTGGATTATAAAGTTTTCCATTTGAAATTAATTGCGCCGCTGCACCTGTGCCTCCACAGTTCCTCTGTCTCAACCTTTCTTCGCTCCACGTTTCTTATCCCGACCCAATGTTCAAACTACCAATCCCCAGCGATACCTTACAATGTTAAAAAAATCTTCTGCTTATCTAAAAGCTGGAGGCGGAAAGAACAGCAGTGTGTTTGAAAAATTACGATCCTACAAGCTCCACAGGCATGATGAACTATCGATCGTTCACCAAAGAAGGGCAACTAGATCGCGACTCTTCGAAGAAGATTAACGAGCACTAGGATGTCACCCTAGCTAGGCAACAGGAAACTACGATTCAGAGTAGACGACGGACTATGTACGTAAGGGGATCGCGATCTGTCGGCCTTCTCCATCATAGAACATCCCCGTGATCCAGGAAATAGGCAGTCCCTCGTAAGAGTCTCCACAGCGGTACATGTTTCCGTTTCCCAGACACGTGTTGCCTCTGCTGGCGTCCAACCAGCTATCTCACCTGAACACCTGCTACCCGTAGGAATGATGGATCGTTTTGCAGCAAAGATCGTGACTCGTTCACTGTCTTCCACTTCCATTTCTGTCGTTTTTCCCGTTTCAAAGCGAACAGGACTGTTAACGAGAGAAAAAGCTGAACAAGAAGAGGAAACAGGGGATATCACGGAAGAGGTGAACTTTTTACAAGAGAGATCACGAAAACCTGGTAGCTTCGAAAACATCGTGCAATCGTCGGAGAAATTGGAAAGTTCGCATAGAGCCAAGGGATCAGGGCTATGAAATCGTGTTTTACTTCGAGTCGATGGGGGTAAGCGAGCACGCGTAACGATCATGCCACCGGCTTAAAAGTTCTGCAACAACGGGTGGAGCGTCTACGAGAGACGATCGTGTGAGTACACCCGCAGGATTCTCCTTTTTCGTTTCTGTTCTCGTACTGGACAGAGGTTGTCCTTCGCCGGTTCGAGTCGCCTCTGTTCGTGGTCGATTGGTCCCAGACTCGATCGTTGTTGGCTCCCAACTTTGCTAACGATCTGCGCATCGTTCGTGACGTAAATTTCGATCCAACACTTTCTGTACTCGTGACGACGTCTCCTACGACTTCTTGTTTTTCGGCTACGAGTTTCCTTCATACTTTAGAGAATATATTGTTCGAAGAAGCATTACTTTTCAGAGTGGCAACCCGCCCCGTATGGCCAACGCTTAGTCCCGACAGAAATTTTTCATGTAACACGGAGTTGAATACCAAGACAGACGGAAATTCGGCAATTAATGTGCTCGATCAGCAGCTGAACACAGGTGAGGCGTACATCGGTCAAAAAGTCGGCGCGCCGCGTCGGACAGCTGAAGAAGATGAAAAAGAAGAAGAGGAAAATGACCCGGGTAGATTCACCATTTCGTAGAAACTGTCTCTCTTTACGACGTGTTAACTTTATCATCCCTTTATCCCTTTTCCTATCCATTATCTAGTTGGATGAAATATTATTTATTTCTCGTGTGAAACAATTAGTTGCAATATTATTATTATTAGTATCATGTTATTATTACTATTACCGCGAGAGCAATAAAAATCGGTGATCTCAAGTACCTGAGAATCTACTATTCCAGACGATATCATTTTTAATTTTACGAACTTCTGCCGATGGCACAAGTAATAGGTTAAACTTGCAAATTTCAAGACCGTCACCGCGTTCCAGTCGTAAAGCAGAACTGGCACCAAGAATTTTTTGTTTTATCGTCGAGATAAACGTCTTCCTTTCCAGCCCTCTCCGTTACCTATAAACCTTCGCACTTATACAATCTACGTTCATGGGAAACTTTCCAGGCATTATCCTGCAATCCCCCCATCTAATAAAGCGAGCCTAAGCGTCTGAGACTATCTGGCCGTACCCAAACAGACAGTAGTTTACACGATTCTTTATGGTAATTAGATCAAATTTATCGTACTATCCTTGCAGCCCAAACATCACACAGAAACACCTCCTTCAATTTAATTGCAACCGTTTAGTCCCGTAGAGCAGTGAAACTTATTGAACCTGAAAATACCGAAAGCTACGTAGGGGGGAGAGAGAGAGCGAGAGAGAATCAGGCAAAATATGGTATGCATGTGAACAGAAAATTGGTAGAAGATACAGATAGGGAACAAGTCGGGAGGCGACGCGATGGCATTCTTCGGTAACGAGCACTTCCACGACGGCAAGGGTAATCGGATTTGAAACTGTTACGGACAGTTCCTAAGAAAACAATGATCCGATGGGTCATGGACCCGGTCTGATCCCTTTCCGGTGATATCTAAAGTCTGCTGGACGATAAGAGTCGAACTTATTGGAAGGAAAAAGAGAAGGAGCGAGAGATTGAGAGAGGGGGGGAGGGAGGACGAGGGAGAAGTTAGAGTTAGAAGAGTTGTCAGCTGAAAAGCTTCTTAGAACGAAACGTCCACCGTTGGTTGGCGACTAATTGACTGGGAACCTCTCGGGAACACGCGCTTCTAATTGGAGGAAGAGAAGATGAAGGGTTCCGCAGGGAATTTTTCGTGCAGCGAATGGTTTTCTAATTGGGCTGGTTAAGGGGAGCAAATTGTAGGTGTGAATGACGCCTGGGTCAAGAAAATCGGATCTAGGTGTCATCAAGAGTGGCGAAAATATTGTGAAACATGCTTGAGGAGTGAATGGTATATATTTGAATTATAAAATAGGAGGAGTTTTTTTTTAACGTTGAAACGAATACTATTTTCTGCCACATATAAAATGGAATTACGATGGAATTACATCCATTCATTAAATCGATGCCATAATGCGTCGGCTGTACCGTGCAATATTCACAAATATTCTATTAGTATTACTACCGTTCGTACCAAAACGAGTCGGAATCCGTTTCTCGATATCGCTACATAGCTCGAACAGTTTATATCTCCAGATGTTTCGCGTCGTGCGCCTGCGTTTGACGAATAGATTCCCACACGGTCTGGGGAAACTAAAGGACTGATGAGACTTTGATGATCCCGTGATCCAAATTATCTTCTCTTTCTACGATGAATAGAATTTCGAATATCGCATTATCCGCGAGAGTAAACCGTTCAACTTGAAATTCGCTCGACTGTAAACTGTTCTAAATTTCATACCAATCCCTCTCCGCGTTGACTTTTTTACATAATTCCTAAATCGGGATAATAACTTTGATAGGAAATCTACAATTTATAATCTACTTACGTATACATATATCGATGATGTAGGAGTTGCAGGATTCAAATGCCACGCTATGGATAATATTTGTCACCAGTTTCTCGATGCAACGAAAGAAACTGACTGTTCTCGTAATTACTACCCATGGAAACAAATATCAGTCCGGAGAAACCCGGCGGATCACAGACAGTGACGTAACTTAAAATCGGTAATGAAAAGAAGCAATAAATCAAACGATAAAACCAACATCAACACACACGTGGAACAGAGGAGAAGCAGCAAACAGAACAAGGGAAGAACGATACAGCAACGCGCATTTCGTGTTACCAAAGGACTAATTAATTCCTAGACGAACAATTCCATTGCGAAGCGACAGAATTAATCTGTGCGGCCGGTTCCACGCGGAAAGTCGCAGCTGCGCCGTCGATTTAATTTCTAAAACGATCGACCGACCAACAGAGAACGATAGAAACGGAGAGAGAGAGAGAGAGAGAGGGAGGGGGGGTCGAGAGACGGTATCAACGCGTTTCAACGGAGCAGCCTTCGTCGACGGTGTTTTTAATTAGCAATTAGCAATCTAACACATTAATTTCCGGCTCGTCTGTTGCGGCGTTCCGTTGAGGCCACCGCTCAATGCAAATAGCTGCACGCTGCACACGGGTCAATTGATTGAATTGACTCGATCGAGGGATCGTCGCTTTGCCTGTGCCAGCGCCAACATCTGCGACCGCTAGCGTTCCCGTGCGAGTCGCGACGCTTTTCCAAGCGTTACTGTGTGTGCGAGTGCGGTTCGCGGACCCTAGTGCGGTGGCCCGAGCGAATTTCGCGTTGAATCAAATCGGAGGTAGCTGAGGGATGAGAAGGGCGGACGAAATTTCACGTGAACAGCTTGTCGAAAGGGTGAAGGTGGGCATGGACAAACAGGATACACGTAGCGAACAAAGAAAAGACATAGGTGTGTTCGTTTTGCAAATTCGTTAGCACATTTTAGATCGGACCGATTACCCAATCAGGATGAAATCTGGCGATACAAAATAAATTGCCAGTAGGTCCTTGATAATGTAAGTTGGACGAAATGTTGAAGACCGAATGAAAAAGCACCAGAGTATGGATCAAAGTTTACCTATATCGAATTATCAATTTGAGTAGTCATCTCAACCGAATTAATATAACCGAACGTTTGCGGACGAGTCTGAAGCAGGTTAACAGAGGATACGATTGCAATTTGTGTTAAGTGCATCAACAAATCGATATTGGAAAAATTTCTCAAGCCGGAAAGAACACTTGACTCTCAGAAAGAAAAGGAACTTTGCGAATAAGTAGTTCAAGTAGAGTATACCTGTATATGGTCACCCGTTAGAAAGAGGGACACTGTAAAATTAAAAATTGGAGATCCGAGCTGCACTACTTATTTCTGTTATTTTACCTCAACTGAAATACCCCAGTATAGTGTCTCAGTCACCTTTCGCGAATGCTGCATCGAAAATTATTGTCACAATTACAATTTCTATCAAGCAGGTCCCTCGTCTTGAGCACATTAACAGATAGGCGTACCGAAAGTTTAAGCGGCGATAAATAAAAGGGTCAAATGTAAAATACGAAAGAAACGGAAAAATTCGACGATACCAAAAAAATAAATGGCACGTTTAATTACATTCGCTGAGCACGGTTGTCTCCTCCACGAGTTTTCGTTTTGTTTAACCGAGCTATGGCAACTGTGCTTCTCTCTCTCCCCCACTCGCCCTCTTTCCATCGCGATTCCATCACGTGTCAGGCCTCGAAAGCCCCAGATTTATACGTGGAATTATAAATTATTTCTTGACGGGAAGGGTTCGAGGCAAACGCGAAGGGAGATTAGTGGGAAGTATAAGCGGGCACACGCGACAGCGTCAGCCTTAAGCAGTTTCATTCTCCGCCGTTCGATTATCAAATATTTATTTTTATGTTTCATTATTGTACTGCAATGATTATTTTTGACTCGTGTTTAAAGAAATAAGATAAGTTTAGTAGAATAACACTAGGTTAACATTTGATTCAATTCTGAAATAATTTACTATACACTTCGGAAAATTGTCGTCATTACAACTGCTGCACATGTGCGACAAAAATCGCACACCAGCGTACCTATCCGCATCTTAAATCGCAAAGTGCTGGCGAAGCCACGGTGCTTTTTCTCGAAATTTGATACGATTCAAACGTCAGTACGAGCCTTGAGGAATTTTGTTTCACGAATACAATCACTACGGATCTATTACGGAACATTAGGAATATTTCGACTCCATTTGCAGATTCGATAGGTCTTCTGATTCGATCGCGAATAAGTGGGGATTTATAACAGCATCCCTAGAGCCAGGTGGATAAGGGTCGGGAGGTGGAGGATTCGATATAGTTGTGATGGGGGCGCGTGTTTTCAAAAAGCTTTCGGATTCGGCAACTCCCGGGCGGGAAATAGCTGGTATCTGTTTCGGCGATCGCTTTCGAGTGACTGCAGCGATAATTTCTCAGCGATCGGAAACAGCCTCGTTGCAATATTATGAAATTTCACGCGGCTCTGCCCGCAATCCGTCCCGACATCGATATACCTTTTTTTCGTCGCGAGCCGATTATTAAAGCTCCGCGCAAGCAATCGATTTTACCGATAATTATCCGTACGACTATTATTCCCCATTTGTCGCCGATATAACGTTGAAACAGGAGACGACAATTAATACGGCCAACTTCTTTCGTGAAGCTTGCTCCATCATTTTGTGCTATTCGTGCCAATAAGATTAAGCTCAAGTGATTATTTCATTTAATAATCATTAATGAGCAGCATTATTCTTTGATATTATCGGCATTAACTTAATTTTCTATGTTGGTTGCGTCACTCGCTTTCTATTTCTTCTTCCCCTCATCTTTGTGCAATAAGGTGTCGAGTAAATTTACAGCAGTAGCAATAATAACGATGGTAATAATGCTGCTGATAACAATAATAATAATAGCTTCGACAGCAATACCGAGTTGCAATTACAATTGCTGTGGAATCGTAATGCTCTGAAAGCGGACCAGAAAATACATTATATGTATAATGTATAACGGAGGTGAGGGCGAAAATTCGTCATTTCCATCGCGACGAATGTTTCCGCGCGACCAATTCGTTACAGCTCCTTTAACCGACAGCATTGTTCGCAATATTCCAATAAAAAGTTAATCAAACCCCCGGATTTCCCGACGGCGCTTTACAATGGAGGCTGACATCAATACGATATCACCACTTTCGCGCGTATCGAATGAACTTCCGTGGGACAATAAAGCCCATGGACCAATTAACCATTGCCACGCGCGTTCCAGGCCACGATAGTGCAGGGGGTGTGCGCCAAACTCGAAGAAAAGACTACAAATTTGATCGTTCTCACCGTTGTTTTCCACTTCCCTTCACGACAATATTCTTCGCAGCTTTCGTTCTTCGATGCCCCTTTTTGGAAGCAAGTGGTTTTAGATTAGCGTAACTTTTTTATTTAAAAGTTTGACATTTAAAATGTAAATAAAAACTGAGGAAACAACATTCTCTTTCTACATTTTCAACACTAGGATTTCTCTTGTCAATTTCGTTGCAATTATTAGCAACACTTTTCCGCAAGCCAACCCACTATTTGCCCATTAAGTTTCCCTATTACCATTTTGAACAAACGCTTCAGCTCGACCATCGACTTTCCGAACATTCTCATTACCCACGAGATGAGCCAATATATTTGACGAACAGATGAAAGCGTACCAGATTATAGAGAACTGTGCTCGCGTTTGAGAAATCGAGAAACGGGTCGGCAACTCGAACCACTCTGCGGTGTGTCTCGATTCGAGTTCCCTCCGGTTCGACAAGTTCCGGACTAGTTTTGTCGCGATGCTCTTTCTCATTAAACCAGCCTAATTAACGATTCCCCATTGTGAGGCAAAAAGGAGGATGTACTTTCTCTTTCCCGATGGGCAAAATAGGGCTAAAAATATGCTCGCGACGTAAAACGAACAAAGACTGAACAGGATTGCTAGAGAGGGGAGGAATGAATCTTCAACTCGCAATTGCTTTCATCCATTGCTCTGCAGGTTATGCACCATTATAATTAAGAGAACTACGAGTAAGCGGATGAGACGACAGGAGGGAGAAGCAGCAGGTACGAAAGTTTACGCGGTAACAAAATTTTAACGAGACGCGAAGTCTACGAACGTCGACGTCTTTCTCATCCCATTACCTTGCTTCCGGTCCCTCCCACCACCCTCCGGTGGCGATGAAAAACAGACCCTTCCGCTGTGTTGACAAAGTACGACATCAGTAACTCGGAAACTATTCTTCGTTCTACGTTGAATCTTCGTATTTTTCCTCAGGCCTGGCTCAGAGACAATCGAGGGAAACTGGCTCGTGCGCGAAACAGAAGGCACTGCCGGTGACCGGCCTGGTTGAAAAGGCTTTAACGAGCGCGGAGACGAGCGATGATTAGTTGGTTGTAGCCGAAAGTTGACCAAGGCGCAGCTAGAGGTGCGCTAAGCGGAAAATTAAGCCGCCTCGGAGTCGTCGATTCTGTCCGTGGATTTCTTCCAGCGTGCCGCGCGTTCGTGATCGATTTATTTTGCATATTTCACTAGCCTTTCTCCTACGATAATCTTTTGTCCCACGAAGTCTAGATACAATCGGGAAAACTTTGACGTCGCGTTGGGTCAACGACGGCGGAGATTTAATTCAAAGCGGATAGTCAAATCAGGCCAGCTGTCTGGTCCCTTAATAAGCGAACTTCCTTCCACGGAACGAGATATTCTTTCTCCTGTCTCGTAATACGACCGATTGTGAGTTTAAAAACCTTTAAAAGGATATTTCAATCTCCATAAAGGTGGACGAGGAAACGAAGGATTCGCGGAAGAAGCTTGGAAAGAAAGTTGGACGCAAAACAACAACCACAAGAGACTCCACGGGCTCTTTTAGTGAGAGAACGGGCGAGTTTATTTTCAAACAATTGAATCTATTTTCCAAGAGCCGGCCCATCAGCATTTTTAAATAATGAATATTTATCCGATTGAGTATAGGTAGAATGTATTATTGAACAGCTGTTCTGTGACCCCCATTTAACGCGTACACTTGTATAATCAATTGATCTCTTCATCTTCTATGCGTTTCGTGGTTCACGTATATCGTATCGAAGTTCGATAATCGTTGCTTCAAGCGCGTAAACTGGATGCATCGAGGCTATTTACTTTTTCTTTCTTTTCCACTATTCTCAGGGGCAAGAATAATTATTAGGCGACAGACGAGATTTAATTTCTGTTATAGAATCAAGGAAGAAAGCCAATTCTCGTTGCCATCTCTGCAGATACTCAAGACTCGATGGACGCAGCGTCTAGATCGATCTAAAATAACAACGTAAGTAGGCGCTGATAATTTCGGCTGCACGTCGCCCACTCGAGTAGACTGGGGTCGTCACTGGTCAGACGCGCGGAACAGTGGCGTCAAGGAAAATCGCGCGGGATTCTCTGTACTATCTCGACAAGACGATCAATTTTAATGCAGAATATAAAGGACAAGGATAAAAAGGACGTAAAAAAGAAAAAGAAAAAAAACAGCGATATTCAAGCCGGCGATATTTTCTGCATCGCTTTGGTCGTGGAGTCGAGATCCAATCAATTACAGACGATATTAAGCCGCGCATAAATATTTAAACGACGATGCATATGCAATGTGCTGGCTCATTAGACCTCACCCGAAGGCCGATTACCTAGCTCCGTTGAAATAAGGGCGGTTGCGGACCAGATTTCTTCGAGTTTCCGCTATCGACCCTGACGATATAAACTGTACCGCCGCTGGGATGAAATTAATTTGATATTCAAATAACGTTTCTGGTCGAAACGCGTCCGTTTATCGAAGATGTCGTGGAGACTACCAGACAGAGACGACGAGTGAGGAAACAAAGTAAGAAGGCCTTTTCTCGATTAGGTTAATGGACTGGGAGCTATCCGTTTCTATGTTAATCCGGTCTATCTGTATCGATCTAGCAATCCACAAAGTGCAACGAACGACTGCACCCTAAGTAGATAATGGTAAAGGTGGGCTCACTTTTAGCAACCGAATAATTCAGTAGGCAAGGTCGCAGTTGTCTTAGTTTCGAGCTGCTGGGAATCGATTGTTCGGTAACGATTCACGATAAAGTTTCGTGAAGGGGGTTGCTGAGAGAACGAACGAAACGAGGGTTTTGGCGCGGCGTGGGAGTAAACAGGGAAAAAGTACACGACACCGTTCGCGAGGATGAATGATGGGAATAATCCGTATGGTGAGCTTAGAGGAATGATTTATACACGACTACGATCAATTTCATTCGTCGTTCGATATTCATAGCTTAAGAAAATGGAGACAAGGTCCTTCTGGTAATTTACCCCGGCCACCATGAAATCATCCCTTCGAAGTTAAACGGCGTTAAAATTGAACCAAGCGTTGGTAAAGTCGTAATGTCAGGTGTAACGGAAATCACGGGCAGAGATGCACGAGGGGATTAGGCGCGAGGAAAGCAAAGGGTATAAAGGAAAAACAGAGCGAGGACAGAGGAACGTGGAAAATCGGAAAGGGACGAAAAAGAATGAACCCCTTGGGTACGAAAGCAGCATCGAAGTCGCGGTCGTTTTGTTATTCGTCGTGACGTGAACACCTTTCATTTCAACGTTTCGCGTCGTCGCGGCGTCAAATGGAAGAACAACGATTGATAAGTGGGGGAAGGGGGGCTGAACCGCGGCGACATTTGATGCACACGTCAGCAGCCGGAGGGGAGATCGAATTCACCGGCGCATTCGGTATTCATGGAAAACATTTCAAGTGCGACTCGGGGATGACTGGCGCGAGCTACCGGCGTGTAACTCGCGGAAACGAGTGCAATCGAGCTCCAGCCGACATCAAACTACTTTCGAACTGCGTTATATTCGTCGGACTATGATGAGGAATCTTTGAGAGCAATCCTTGGGGGGCCGAGATCCAGCAAAGTTTGGATTATTTGATTTCGCGGTGGAAGAAATATCGATAAAATTCCGAACGACCAAATTGGAGAAGACAACGTGAAGATATTACAATCACGATTGATAAATATGAAAACCAAGCGTAAAAATGTAGATGCCAGGCGCGGTGAAATAAAAATTCCAAAGAAGAAACTTTAACCACCGCGACCGGTAGCCGAATCGTTGTACTTACCACCGTCTCAATTTCTTCCGAAATTTCCTCGAGGAATAGTACGATTTCTCCATTCAACCGAAAGCAATTTTACGCAGAACCGAAGCCGGCCACGCTCGTATCCCATTTTCCTGAACGCGAGAACAGGCGAATGCTAGATTCTTTTGGCCGGGATTTTACGATGGGTGGCCTCTTCGGCGAGTAATCCTATCGTTTACGAATCGGATTCAACGATCCTCGTTCCCCAATATTATTCTGAACAGCGGACAGCTAAAACAATAACGACTTGGACGGGTCCTAAAACAGCCAGGTTGTTTGGATATCGCCGACTAAAGTAGATTTACTCGCGAATCTTCGGCTAACCCCTCTTTTATTACTAGAACTGGGACAAGTCGCAAAAGTAGACTGCCGTACGATTTTTTTTCACGAAGTCACCGCAATTGAAGGAACGGTCATCTTTTTGGTGAAAATCTTGGAAGACTGTATATTAATCGATTAAAATATCGAGTGGAAAAATAAGAATCCCATTTCCATTCTATCAATACGAATTTCTTGTTCAATAATTGTATCCAAGTTAAATAACCCAAAGTGCAGTTCATTTCCCGAAGAAACTCGATCACAATAGGTCTGCGTTCCAAGCTGGGAAACACAATTACCGGGGCGATCAGCGCAGCAGCCGTTCCCCATTCATTCCCCGTGTAAAAGTTGTCGATCGGAGCTAGTCTTTAAGCTACCTTTTCCACCTTTGTAACCACGCTTTCTTCGTTTCGAGAACGCGGCGGTAAATGGTACATCCGAAGCAACCCCCAGCCCCGCACAACGCCGTTCTTATTACCGGCGTGGCCCAACAGATGCTGGAGGAATTCACGTTCGGCTGTTCGCGAATTTCAGTGCACCGACTCATCGGGACAATGCCAGCGGCTCTGCAATTTCGCCAGACTTGCCACCACGCCACCGCCACGTTTTCCATTACACTTTTTACGAGCGCAGAGAAAAAGAATCGAGAATTCGGACTCCGCTCGGTTGACTCGCGGACTTTCGGCAGGAGACGTAGAAGCCACTCCGTGGTCCTTGATTCTCAGATTCGCGGAGAAAGGGAACACAATTCTTGTTGAAGGTTCGAGGAATGTTCGTTGACGCGAGTTTTTTTTCCTTTCTAATTCGTGGAATATTTACGACTCTTGGGGAATTCGAGGCGTTTTCTCTTCTATGCTGGTTAGCAGAGACGAGAGTTGTAACGTTTTTTTCTATTTTACACTGAGAAACGGTCAAACCTTTCATGGAATTACAGCCGTGAAACAATTTCTATCGAGGCCAGTGCAATTTCTCTGACTACGAGATTCCTACGGTAGATTTTGCTGGTCAAACGTGGCCTCGGCAGTTTCGTTGATAAAGTTACACCGTATTTGTACGTGTTTTGCGGACTCGACCGAGACAAACTAGAATATGTACAGATGCAAGGGTAATGGGAAATATTATTGTAATACATTATCGAAGCCCCAGTAGAGTAACGTCATTTGCTTTAACGTAGCTCCCATTTATCGTGTACGCTGTTATAAATTGGTAAATAGGTTTTACATTACGATCGATAATAAATGCTCCTTCGCGATTAACCCGTTAAATAGGACAATGTATTCAAACGTATAAAATCTCCCCCCACCAAATAAAAAAGGGAAATAGCGTAAGACAAAAAAGTAAGAACCTGTACAATCTCCTATCCCAAAGCTAATCTAACTATTCCCGTTCCCCCTCTCCACTGTTATTTACTTCGTTACGGTGCGTGAAGCAAGATCAGAGTCGATCAACCGGTGGAATAATAAAAAGAACATTTCAACTAAAAGCAAACCAATAACAAAGTCCAACAAAACTGCAAACTCGAATTACGATAAAGTAATTCGACTGTCGAATAATCTTCGGCAGAGGAAATAAGCATAACGTGTTACCCTGTTATTTCGTCCCCGCCTTCGCAACGAGGATCGAACACGAGAACCAAGGGGTGTTCTCGTGAAACCTGGAAGTGTACCATTCGAAATTGCGCTGTGTACGAACTTTTAGCGGTTCTGGACGGAGGGACAGTGATTCTCCACGCCCTTCGCGTCTCTGTCCATCCTTGCCCACTCATTCTAGCGCCGATCCATTTCGGATGTTACAGCCGTTCGAACTTTTCCACGTGGTACAACCTCGAATTCGCACCGAACTTGGCCGTACCATTGGCGGACCGTTTCTACTTGGCTGGGGTCTGAATTACTCTGTGACTCGTTCCACGTACACGAGACTTCTTCGACTTTATTTCCCCTGCGACTCCCCCTCCCCTTTCATTATTTCTTTACATTTTTTGCCGCCTCTCTTTCCTTAATTAGCTCGCAAGAGTTGGACTTTCTGTTCACGTATTCGGTATCAATCGGACCTGTTGCCACACGGGGATCAAGCAATAAGCTGAACTAATGTTGCGGGTAAAGGTATAATGTTTTGGATTGTGCGTAGCATTACAACTTCTGCCCTTGAGGACTGTTTCGACGGTTCTTGTTGCGGTAGAAATGAAACATTAATCGGACGATAGATTATTTAATCACTGCGTGTATTTCTTTGTTTCATTTTAAAATCAGCTCGTCGATTAATCGGCAGTATGCCAAGAAATATTGCTCCACCGGGCAAATGTTTTCGTAAAATGATATTTCTTCGGCATCCCTTTGCCGTCCCCACCTTGTATACTTTCACAGGCAGAACAGCAACATAAAACACGATTGGGCTTTTCGCGCGTCGATGCAGTACCATGTGACATTAATGGGGTGAACGCGGAATGGAATGGAAAAACTCGTCGCAGTGAAATATTCGCGCGACCCGTTTCCAGAGTCATTTTCTTCCTATTTCTCTTTCTCTTTCATCATCCGAACTTTCTCTCTTCGCGCACCGCTGGTCGCTCATTAATTTTTCACGGTCATCTCGCGAATTGGCAGAAATAAAGGAGACATGCCACGAGAGGAATGTTAGTTTAAATACATACGTTCGACCAAAAACATTTCTTTTCCATTTACTGAATTTCTCCAGCCGACCGATCAATCAACTCCAGTACATATCTACGCTCCTAAGAAACTCCATCTGCGTAGTAAAATGAAGTGCGCAAAAATTAGAAGGCCTTCAGAGGGCATATAATGGCACAGTGATGCCATTAACGAAAAAAGTAGTCATTCGAGCCACTAATTTCCACCTGACTCACAGCACAATCTGTACATACATTATGTATAGATATTAGTCGACGCGTCTATCAGCCACTTAGCATCGCGATCGTTAAGGTAGCAGCGTTGCGTCGCGTCGTTGCGACGGTACTTCGATCGCGTCGGTCCGTTTAATCAACGGACGAAGAAAGGAGGGTGCGAGGGGGTGGCATGGCGGAGGGCGCGATAATATCACGGGGAAGGCGTAATTTTAATTTCGCGCGGCGGACTATTTCAATTTCACCCTTCTCCTCCGGTGCTTTTGTTAAATATGTACCGTCCTCTCCGATCCTCGTTACCTATTCACCTCCGATTCTACTATTTCTCTGTTGGTCGCAGAGAGAAAGCTCTTTCTCTACCTGTTACGACCAGAGAGGCGCACACCGCATGTAATTCCAGATTGTTTGTCCAACTACTAACTAGTTTTCGTAGCGGCTGCAGTTGGCGCGGCGAGTCGCTGCGATTGTCGAAGCGAATTAGCGGATCCGCGACTGGCGATCGTTCAAATCCACCACCTTTTTCCGATACTGCGTTACCACACTTCTCGGATGGTGTTAAGTTACAGATTTAATATACGCAATAGATATTCCACCGTTCCATCAGCAGTTTAATTAGTTACTATAAATTCATTCGTTAAAGCCATCCCCCTTTATTTTCTACTACGCCGACATCGCTAATTAATGGAGACACGGGTGGTATCATTATTATTATTATCCGTCGCAGAGATATAGTTAACATAAAGTCCGCACAAACAATTTCATTTAAAAGTCGCTATTAATTACCAGAACCTACCAGATGCTTCACCTAATTGCACACAGGCAGGCGAGAAACCGTCCCAGTTCCTTTTTGCTGCAGCACGCCAGCTTGCAGCGGCACGCAACATTAAACCGGATGCGTATCGCGTTAATTGCACCAGTGAGTAAACATCGATTCGAGCAAACTTTCGATCAACGACGAAAAAAGGAAAAAAGAAAAAATCGTGGAAGGTTAGCGCGGCGGGCAGCTCGCTTCGAATTCAGACGATAAAGCGAAATATTTTCGGGTGCTCCTCCGCAATAGCGAACGTTTCACGGGAAAACCCAACGGGGAACGCGGATATCCAAACGAGACGGTAAACCGACCGAAAAAGTTAACCGGCCAAATCTGTAAAGCTTAGCGAAATGGTTAATTGACCGCGTCGATATACCGGTCGAAACATTAGCGGATTTAGCCGACCAGCTCTGAATCGGTTAAGCGGTTTAAACAGTCAGCGGCGTCACGGCGACGGAAATGATGTCGACTGGCTGACGATGGAAACGCGGCGTTTCCGTCGAAACGATTCGCCGTGTCACGTTCCGTTATTAATCAGTAACGTATTCGCCAACTATTCTCCAGGTCATATTAGATTGGTAATATTTTTACATAGATTTCACAGTTTCGTCACACTCGACGGAGCAATTAATTAACGGGAACAAAAGTGACGGAGTTATTAAACAAATGAGTGGAGAGATTTTTTATTGGACCCATTCAGCGTGTGCAGATTTTAATCGCGCAGAATGGGAAATTTATTATTACGATTAAAAATGTAGTTCGAAGGACGAGAAACAATTTCTCCGATAGAACCATAAGCATCTTTCCCTCTTTCGATCGCCACGCGCGCACGGAACATGAATTCGGTAACGAGCACTTCCACGATGGAGACTCGAACGTTATTCCCCGATAAACTCGACGCATACCTTTTCACATGGAGTCACTCAGATGAAGGCCAGAGAACAAATTGAAATTCTCACCCTTCTACCCTCTTGGTGCGCTTAAAGCTGAACCGGCTGCATTTAATTCCTCGCTTTGACGCGACGAGCGTCTTGTTCGTTTCGTGCCTGCGCGTTAATAACTCTCGTGCGTCGAGACACAATGTAAACAGCGCGAAGAAAATATTCCGAGCGGAAACGTTCTTGTCGATCGACGGAAGACGCTGTTCTTCCGGCACAACACGCTTTGCGATCGGTGCGACAATAGTGGCGGCATTTCAATTTTGTTCGAGAAATCGGTGTCGCCGCTATGGCTGCACGATCTTTGCTTTCTGTGCACACCTGTAATTTCCGACTAGCTGGTGGTCCCACCAGAGAAATGTGCCGATCGCAGGGGGTTAAGGGTGACCGAACACGTGTCGGTATATTTAATAAGTGAAAATAAACGATAGTACGTACTGTATCTCGATCTAAGCTGTCTCCTCTTAGGTTCTTTGCTGTTTAAGGGTTGAGTTTGGTGCCTAGCACCCAGTCGTAATTATAACTGATACCACTAGTACTATCGGTGTCCGAACAGTATTTAACGTATTGGTGAATCAGTTCGAGGAAGATATCCATCGAGTGAAATACCAAACTCGCGGGACACGAAAGGGTTGTTCCAGCCGGTGAAACGCAACCACGAGCACGGCGAGGTTCATATCGGACGTCGATGGACAATTGAATGCCGATTTCCCAGCGGGCCAATCGGCGATTCCATCGAATCGTAATATCGTACGGAGTGTATACACAATACACGATGTACATCCTGTATATCAGCGTCCACGGATGCTATCGAAGAGTGGGTGGAGGGTGCGTTAGGAAGGGTAGAGGTGACGGTAACGCGGGGCTATGACTAGATTTCAATCTGCGAGCGGCGTGCGCGCGCGCCTGCCCCGCGACCTGGCTTAACCCGAACTAACTTTCGTCCATGGGATGTATTTTAAGCGTATTACGCGCCCATCTCCGCACCACACCCCAGTCTGCTGGCTTTTGTCGCGCCATTCGCTTGTCCAACGAATCTGTCGGCCAATTTCAGTCAGGTCGATTTTTCTGTCAATCGTCCGAAGCACGCTGCCGAGACTGGACAATTTTAACATAAACAAGAAATATTTCTCACCAACCCCCTGCCAGTAATTTCGACGGGACTGTTGAAACTATTCCCCTCGATTATCCGTTTACAGTTTTCCCAGTCACCGAAATGCCTTTCAGGCCTCCAACCATTGCCGTCACCTACCGAAACATTAAGTCCCGCCACGTTTCTGCAATATTTTCACCGAAAGTCCAACGGGGGGGAAAAAATCGTGTCAGCTTCGGTTGACCACGAGGGTGAGTCGTGCCGTTTGTATGTGCAGCGAAGATAGTTCCATTTGTAGGAAGCAATGTCGGAGGGACCGTGATTCGGGTCGAAGCAGGTTGCCATAGTGGACTAGGCAGCGGTGGGCCGACACTGCCAGTCGAACGTGCCACTGTTAACAGTTTCCGGGGAGTTAACAAGGTTTCGAGGCCGTGGCGGAGTGCGGGACAATAGGACGACATTAGAGCTAGCTGTCTCCGGCCACCTAAACCTACACCCATTCTAGGTTTCTCCATACAATAACGGCAACCACCTTGCCGTTTTATCGCTGCCGAATTTATGGATTTTTTTGGTCGAAATATTTTTTATAGAAATTCACGAGTACGTTACAATTATACCAAGTTCATTGAATTTTAATCAAAATAGTAGATTTGCTTCGTAGCATGACATTCGCAAGTTCTTTTTCTTGTTTCTTGATTTAACTACTTGTTCCTGTAGGAACCTATGCATTCTACATTTTCAGCTCACCCCTCTTTCCTCTCGTCGCCAAACCCACATCGTCTTCCGTCTGCTCCTAATTGTCGTGATCCACGCGTGACCAGACTAGCGAGCTTCGTCCTCCTGGCCAGAATTCTTGCCCAAGCCACGTCCCTTAAACACATCGAGCCACGCTATTCCACTATGGCATCGAAACTGTTGCAGCTATGGACGTCGACGAACAACGCCGAAAGAACGCTTCTGATGAGACTATTTCGAGCGATGAGAAATTCTGGAGCTCGAGCGATACCAGCCCGAACTCCTCTAGAAATACTATCGCAGAAATCACCGTTCTAACTTACAAAATCGATGAAGCTGTGTACAATCTATCCTCAACGATTCTTCTTCGATAATCGCACCGAAGACCAGCACAAGCTCTTCGGCTTACAATTATCAAAGTAACAAGAAAGCCGGGGCTTCACCTTGCACCGGCTACCCTTAACCTCGATTCTATCGTAGATTAAACTTTGCCCAGTTAGAAAATTCTTCGCGACATGTGAGGAAAGAGGGGGTCTAGGTTCTATGTATAATAGTAAAACCGACACGTAGCAAAGGGACGAAAATTCGCGAGGTAACACGCGTTACACGTCGAGTCGATTTTCTCTCGGCGCGGCAGAGCAAAGGGCGGCTTTGTGCGACTCGCGTAAACTCGACAGAGTGGTTTCGAGGCTTCATTAACGGAGCCAACGTGCACCGACTTACCGGTAATTCAAATTAAGTCGAGCAAAGCCACTGGCCGATACGTGTCGTTTAAGTAGCCGCGTGCGAGCGGTGAACCGAATTATTGTTGAGGAAAGTTTAACCCTTGCCAGCATCTACCTGCTCTATTCGGCATTTCTTGTCCAATGTACTAAAATTTGTCGACTACCTAACACAACATTCCTGATCAATTTTAATGAGGCGAATTGGCGGTCTGCTTTTCCTGATAACTTATTGAATTATTGAAATTTCAGTAGCCAGTGATCCCAGAAATTCTGCGACACAATGATTGCCTTTCTCTCTTTCCGATGCGTTGGGGCGATTGTGCAAACGTGGCTGCGCACGGAAATTTCATTAAAAAGCCTGGTGCACGTTCTGTGTGCTCCCCACCAGAGGAGAGGGGGGTGGAGGGAGAGTGGGTAAAGCAGCTTTTAAAAAGCCTTTTAATAGCCCCGTCCGCTCGAAATAATTCCCAGGTTCCTCCTTCTCCTTCTGGATTCTTCGCCGTGGAACTTTTTATCGGGGTTTACGATCGAACCGATGAAGTTACTTATTTCATTGAACCGTCCGATTCCCGGTGAACTGTCTCGTTGGCTCGAAAATTTTCGAGACTGTACCGCGATTCAAATAATTGAGAAATTTATGCTGCTCTAGAGAAATTGGGATACTCTACGTTCAAGTTTGACATATAAATATTTCTATCGCCTAGAAATACCTGGCCGACAATGTTAAAGTAATGTAATAACTCGTGCAAGATTTGTCTTCGACCTCCGCGGTAAAAAGAATCGATTCTATGATATATATGTATAGCATACCCGAGTGGACTCGTCAATCGTTTGAAGGGGCCAACAGAAACGGGCTCAAGAGGAACGGAAGAGAAACGATGACGTTGGCGCGACTCGTCGTGCAAAGCGCCCCGAATTCCTTGAATCAGAACATACGGTGGCGACGTTGGGAGTGGGCGGTTTCAGAGGGATCCCGATTAATTAATATCCGTGCAATCAAGGTATTGCCGCGTCGCTTGGCTCTCAAGGTGGCTGCTGCCGCGAAAACGATCCCTTCGAGGGATTCCAGGAAGACCGGCGCAATTTACGCAGGAAACGCTTTCGCAACCGCGGAACGGAAGCCCCAGCATCGTTTCTGTCAGGGTTAAGTTGCTGGATCACGGGGTGCAACCGAGCGGAATGTCACCTGCCGTTCGTGCACACAGGTTTGCTCGGGGAGATCAAAGTTAACCGGGATGGTGAGGTGATTTATTGATCGATAGTATGCCAGCACAAGTAATTTGGAGTTTCATTTGGTTCTTAAACTAGCAGCACGATTCAAGATCAGGGGGGGCGGGGGAGGGAGTGTGTATGTGTGATCAAATTGAAATTGCGAAATACAATTTTTTCTAAGTGTAGCAAAATTTTGAACATTTATGTTCAATGTTGTGCCCCTGCCTGGAGTTCGGCTCAGTTCCATTAAAACAATTATCAAAGGACGACCACTTCCTAGGATTACTTTCCCGTTGCTCTGTGCATAAATTAAAATCGAAGCTAGCAAGAACCGATGAGTCTATTTCTCAGACGCTGCAACAAGAAGAGCTGCTCGCTCAAATATTGACTGCCGTTAATTAAACATTCGAATCATCAACGGAGCGTACCCCGTTCCTTCCTCAATAAACTCGCAGGCTACCCAGCATTTCCTCGAGTATTTCTTGAATAAGAACGCTGAAAAAAAACGCGACGCCAGACAGCATCGGATAGGAGAGGCAAGCAGGAATGCCGATCGATTCTCGGGATTGAAGTTCCGATCCTAATCTCGCCGCGGATAAACAAGCATCGCGGATATATTAGCCGCGACCGCGAGGATCTCTTAACATTCGAACGATTTCCACGACACAGTGTGCGCATATTGTCGACGGGGGCCAGGCTCGAGCAAAGGCGTGTTTTACATTCCGCTGCACTTCGAGACCCACCGATCTGCCAAGCTAATAGTTGCGCTCGCTGCGCCCATGAAATAAAACGTGGACCCGTACTGCGAAAGTGGCTCGGTAAACTTCGAGATCGAATTTGATCCACAGAGAGCACTCTGCGGAGTACTTGCGCTGCAAGAAATGCAAAAGAGAACAGGCATTACCGGCTACTAGAAGCACAGCCTTTGTTACTTGCTTTGCACATATCCCTATCGCCGAAGAGTAAAGTTTTCTGGTTGTTTTGCGGGCAAGGGGAAATATTTTTCCTAACATAGTTTTAGAGAATTTTTCATGGACAGAGTGGTATCGTACAGACTCTGATATTTGAAATACCTACCCCGTCCCGCCCTCCTGCCCCAGTACACGTCCAAGCTATCAAAATTGCCAAGGAAGCAACCCTAAATACTGAAATCTCGGTGGAATTCAAGCGGGTTAAAATGTTGGCAAACAGCGCAATTAAAAGTCCATCGAGACGGTCTTGTACCGAAGGGAAATTCACAGCGTGCTTCAAGGGGTTGAAACTTTCGAATCGGAGGTATCGATCGGCGACGGTTCGCGAGAAGCAAGAGAAGTTGTGGTTCCGACCGCTTGAACAGAGGCTGTATCGATCATCAGCATGGCTGACGCGCGAAACTGTGGACGAAATTACGTTTCATCGATGTAAAGTTTACATCCCGATCGCGGTAACAGATTGCAGCTAGTAGCGCTACCTGAGCGGCGCGCGGTGCAGCGCGACGCATCGGTCACAGGTAACGATCGCGTGGACAGCGATTATGAGCCGACTACGCTAAATTTTATAGTTTCCACGGTAATAAACTTTACGTCCTGGCATGCGCACAACGAATGCCTCCCATGGATTGCAGACTATTTGTGAAACGTGATTGACAGTTTTCCAACAAGTACGTAAATGCAAATCCTTGTACGCTAATTGGGCTTTTACAAACTAAGGGATTACGCGAAGATACTAAGCGCTTAAATACCGCGAAATTTCATCACCGCCCAAACGAATGGAAAAACTAAATCAATAGGAAAGAAAATGAGCCGCGACGGATTTGGGAAATTCACTCCCATCGGCGAAAGCAAGTAGGGGTAACGGAATTCCGTCGGGCATGCTTGATTAAATAACAAATTGAGAGCAGTCCAGATGAATACGTCAGGCACGCAGGCACAACAATCGCCGGTAACGATATCACAGTCGTTAGCGTAACGGGCATTATCGTGACCGTCGCTCCTGCACACCGTGGCACGGCTCGGCCTCGTATAACGATATTAGAGGATAATGGAACCTTCTGTACGGCGACGTAGACGACGTAGACGACGTCTACACGGTCTGATAATAGTCTCGAGCGTGGGTTACACGCTCCCTGTGCACGCGCGACCGCGCGGCCGCGCGAACGCGCCAACTCGCGTCGGACGCGATTCGCTGGTCGCCGGGATGGTAATGAGAAGCAGCGCACGCCCGAGGGGCTACGACGCACAATGCAATTCCGCTTGTTACTGATAACGCCGTTGCAATTCCAGAACGCTCGTTACCTATGCTGCCCTTTTTTCCCCACCCTTTTACTCGCTTGAGTCCTTTGTTCGTACGCGGCTGTCTTTTCGCAACGGTCAACCCATTCGAACGCCCGTTAAACCGCCGCTGATTTCAATCGTCCGGTTACCCTCGTGGCCCTACTCGATACCCAAAGTGGGCCCTCCCTCGTTTCAGAATTACCAACAGATTCGAAACTCATTCCTCCAGAGATCTGTTGCGATAGCAAAAGACTGTCGTCCCTATCGTAATAATATCGTCGTCGGACAAAAGAGGGGACACACCACCGACATGGCCGGCTGATCCAGGCTCATTAATCAGCCGGTCGGCATATAGAGCGCAATTATCCGACGGTAATTAACTTCGCAAACTGCAGCCCCCGCGAAGTCTGGCAAGGCAAACGGGCAAAGGACGGCACGGGGAGATGGTTGATAGGGGCGCGCCTGGGCGCGGGCGTCGGCAGTGGATGGTGGATGGTGGATGCTTTGGATGGAAGGTTCTTCGTGGGTTCCAGCCTGATGGAGCTGTTCTGGAATTATACACGGGGTTAGCCCTGAAAACCAGGCGGCAGCCAGCTTTTGCCCCGGAAACTAATTTAACTCTCGCATCCTCCATCCTACCAGCCAGTAGCGTACAGTCGAACAGAGAACGTTCAACCCCCGTCCCGATTTCTCGTTTGGTCCGCCCGTGTGTATCGCCGTTGTGTCGTGTCGCGACTCTGAATCGCAGGTACGCCGATATCTGTGATGAATCGACTTCTAGAAAAAAACTAAATGCAGCCCGAATATATAGAGCCTGTATGCGCGTATGTGTATGTGTGTATTTGGAAATGGATGTATCAAAAGTCCGTTCGATTCAACGGAGAATTCGAAGGGGAATGGAGAGCGTGTCATAGAGCAGGTTAAAGCGTATTCGATCGGCAAGCTGGCTCGAGTACCACTCCGGGGTATTAATTACAGGGCTTGGCGAATGCAATTAGAAATATTCTATGTTCGATCAGAGTTGCGATATCCTGCAGCGTAGATGGTGCTCTCGGATTGAGGATGGAAGTTTGGCTGGCTGTCAATTTTTATTCGTTGTCGTCGTCGATTCGTTAAGAACGAGGGGTAGAGACAAGGGTTAAACATTCAGTCGAGTAGATTCCAGTAGAGGAGGATAATGGAACGGACAGCTGGGCAGCTTCCCGTGGATTTTACAAATGAACACGGGTACGTTCCTAGGCCATTCTGATATTCGGACAATTAGCGGGTGATTTTAGTTGGATGGACCGAGGCCATTCTTTCAGCCTCCTCCTTTTAATGGAAACCAAAACTAAAACCTGACCGAGCGGGTTATGGAAAGCTCTATCTGCCCGACCACTCTCAGTAGCCAGGTAATTCAATTAGCCAATCTTCAGTGTACCGTTCACGCGCCCGCTGGTCTGCTTTAATTCGTAGATAGACTGAAGAACGATAGTCGATATCCTCTTTTCCCTTACGAGGGTGTACTCCTTTTTTACACTATCCCTGTGCAATATCGACTGGGCTGGCTACCGTCCATTCCGTGTTTGCCCTCGGTCAACGTCGGGCCTCTTCATTTTCTCGTTCCGCGAACTTATACTGTCTTCCATTTGACCGAGTATTATTCGTGGGTTAAAGTGGAAGGCATATATAATAATTTCAGATGAATACCGAGATTTCAGATTTGTTTCAGGGAAGAAGTGAAGATATCCATGAAATAAAATGAGGGGAAAAATGTAAATGGAGTATTACGATAGCTTGCTTCAGAGGAATGCTGAATTTAGGAATTTTTTTAAAAGCCATCACATGTTCTATTCTTACGAGGGCAGCAACTTTAAAGGGCAAGACTAATAGTTACGTGTAACTTTTCAAAATGAACAGCGTATAAAACCATATTTTCTTGGCGCCACAGGACTCGAAATGCGAAATAACAATTACCTATCCGTCAGGACGGATAGTGCCCTATACGTGTCGCGATAAATTGTAAATAACCTCCTCTGCCGTGGAAATCTCATGCATCTGGGTAAACCCTCGAAGAGATATTCCGGTCGAACGTGACGCGTTTCTCGAGCGACTGATAGAAACCGCCCTTACCCCGAGATTTACGATAAATTTTAACGCGTTCGTGCGAATGTACACGCCTCTCCCGATGCATCCGGAATCTGAACCCTTCGAAGGGTAACTCTATATTTCAGGGGAAAAAATTATAAAGCCCCCGTTTTTCTACTTCTTGTTTGTCACCTGCGACAGTAACAGAGGTCACTTTAATCCCCTTCAACTTGGAATTAGAAAAATACATGCGAGGAACGAGCGACGAACAGAGTAACGCTTCGCGGAGGCGTGGAATATTTGACGAGCAAAGTCTGTACGAATTTGACGTTGTTTTTCCACGCGACGTTGGCAAACGTCGCGTCGCCAATTTCAAGACCCCCTCAACTATTCAGGATACTACCGATACGCTATAAATACGACGCGCACAATATCCTATATCCTGCAGCCCGGGCTGTTGACTTAAAAAAATACCATAAGGTATCGAAAACGAATGAAACTCTATAGCCTCGGTGACTTAAAGTCCACGCAGATACGAACGGCAGATACGAACGAGAGATACAGCACGATTCTGATTGCTTTCCTCAATTCCTTTTTACCAAAGCGCTTTTCCGTTAACCTACGTCTCTTATCCAGTCTATTTTCCAGGAGAGGCGGGTTGATCACGATTTCCGTTTTCCACTGGTCGAAATACGAAAACTGGCGACTGGAAATAAAACGATGAAAACAGGCAAACGGGAAGAAGAAAGGATAGACGAAATTCCATCGAGGGACGCTCGTCGATGGCAGTGGAGCGAGGAAAAGATAACAGTGAAAAAATGAGCGAACAAACAGGCTTTTATTTGCGAAATCTTCGAGCAAGATGCAGCGGCGAGAGAACAACATGGACAAAAGCTGGAGAATGCTGATTCATCCGGCGAATTGAGGACTGCGAAGCTGCTTTTCGAACAGCGTAAAGAGACCAAGTAAGCGGAACAGCGGGAACAGTGAGGGAGAAGCGGGGAGTTGGGAAGAAAGAAACTGCTGAGAGTTGACAGGGGGAGAGAGTAAGGGGAATTAAGAGCCCATTAGCCTTTCATTAACTGCACGTTAGATCGATGGAAGGGCGTGTAGGGATACTCTTTCCTAACCCTTTCTTTGTACCCCGAACGAGCAGGTGGAGGCGGCCATCTCGATGAAAACTAAGTAAGATCCATTGAGCTGCAGAAGCCACTTGTCGCCGTCTGGCATACACGCGACCGGGTCCCCCAAAGGGGGGGTGGGGTCCCATTGTCTTCGTTCTGATTGCGAGGGGAACAACACCTTTGAAAGACACAGGGCAGGATGTTTCTGGTTGCCTCTGAATTTTCCAAAAATTTCCGATTACTCGCTGGAACAAACACTCCGCGGAGCCCTAATATGGGTGGCTCGGTTGATTTAATTTTATGCAAACGTGGAGGTGCGCGGTAGCAAAAATACGGAGTGTTTTCATCGCGATCGAGTGACGTGCGATCGGGACGAAGCTTTTCTAACGCGAGCCCGTCGTTCCATTAGACGATAATTGACTGTCAAACTCGCGGCACGCCGGTGCGCACGGTCGTTCGACTGTAATCCCAGAAACGGGTTAATTGCGTTATGGCTGTCATTATCTCGGTCGCTGAGCATGCAGTTCTCGAGAGGGGCACCACCCACGAGACGCGGCTGGCGCACGTAATTCCGGAACGTTTCGCTAAAACGTTTACTTCTAAACGTGCGGGGCAAGAGAAATTTCGTCGCGTTTATTTCATTCGAGATTCGAACACTCTTTTCATAGTTTTTCCTTTTGGTCGGAATTCAGGCAAATTGATCGCAGTCCAGCTAAGCTCGGTGATTAAAATATAGAGTAGCAAAGAGTTTGTCTTTTTAAGGTAACATAGTTGAGGACAGAATTGTAGAGAACGAATTGGCAGAGAAATAGACAGGCAGAAAAAAGGACGTACCAGGATCGGAGGAATGATGAGATCTGGTAAGTCTACAGAGTTGTAGAGGCAGATAACGCGTATCCGCTCGCGGTGGTGACTTCGGCGGCGGAGGTGTAGCGCTGAGGAAGCCTCGCTGTAGCTCCCACCCAACTTCCTGGATGATGGAGGCCTTCCTGAAGTAGGGGGTTACCTCCCTTAGATATTTCACTGTAACAGAATAATATCCGATCGTCAGATTTTTCTTCCCTTTTTCATTATTATGAAATGTTTACAATTTAATTATCTAGAAAGCGAACAGCGACTCAAAGGTGTTACTAAAATTTCTTGTATTTAAGAAACTCAATTTCCAACACCGTTCCAAATTCTTTATACATACAATTAGACATTTCTGGTGCACGCAATCGCAAGCTTTAAACACAGAATCCCAAAGCACCGCGACAAATTCCCTTCTCTGGGTATCGGTTCACTCCATCGAACGATGTCTTTTCCTTTCTTTTTCTTTTGCCGTGTTTATGGCATCGGCTCTAAAAATTCGCTGCCGTTCGGCGTACTGCCGAAAAGGGTGGATTAGCCTCGTAAATCGCGCCGGGTCTGATCTCCGTTCCGCCATCGAAGCGTCTACGAGATACGGAACCGCGGTCACGTACGGACTGTTTCAAAATCCAATTTGTCGTTGATGTTTCGACGTCGTTGCGCCACCGACGCGATTACATATAGGACGAACTCGTTAAAGTTCGAAGGAGCATAGAGTCAAACGGAGAGCGAGAGAGAACGAGGCTGCACGGAAATACTCTGCAATCGTGACGCGAGCCAACCCGAAATACTGAAACATGTAGCACACGGTCCAGGGGGTGGAAGAGTAACCGGCACCCCTCGGGTGAGCGGCGAATTCACAGGGAGCCCGTAAAAACCGCTCGTAAAGCCAGGATACGTTCTCCTCGAAGAGAAACGTGGCTTAATATCGAACCGTTCGCGATCAGTGGAATATCGATCTGCCTGGCTTTGATATTTCCAAGTCGCGGAATTTCTGCCTGCACTTTGGTTCTCGTTACCAGAATTACCGGCCTGTATCAAACAAAGATGGCTTCCAGGCGCGCCGCGGCGGTTTCTTTAAAGGGGATACAATATATACGAGGTAACGAAAATGATGTGATAAAATAAGAGTGGAGCTAAACGGGTACGTTGAGAGAGTGTACATAATGGTAGACATTATTTGGCCCGAATGTAAAGCAAGAAAATACGGAAAACCAAGCAATTAGAATAGAATATCTGTGTTGATATTCTTAAGTAATGTTCTTAAGTAACGAGGGAAGTTTAATAAATTTGATGTCGACGTTGTGCCTCTTCCACAAGGCCCGACGCTTAATCACTTCGTCTGTTAATCGCGAATTCTAATCACATGCTATCTATCACGACAGCCCATTCATTCGCATTTGCTACTTATTTCCCATCGAAAGCAACGCAGCTCGTTTGGAAAATACGCGCGATTTCAACGATGTCCATTGATAAGCGACAGACAGCGTAGCCGTAATGCACGTTCCGAGTAAGCAATTTCGTTCATCAAGCGGCGCGAATAGCCATCTATCTGCTCTCCGACTCGTCGCATTATTAATAATTAGACGCGTTGGCGTACACTAGCCGACTGTTCGCGTCGATTCCCATTCAAATGGATTAACGCTCCCGTCATCGTACAATTTCATTTCGATCGTTCGTCGACGCGACTCGCCGAATGTATCCAGAAGCTGAGCTCTCTGTGACTACCGATCGAGAAATTATGTAAAAAACAAAAAAAGGAAAGGGATTGCGGAGCGGAAAGATTGATTTATGCCTAAATTACTGCGTCGCGTTGCGTGAAAATTCCCTGCGGAGCAAGTGCGAGCCTCGCGTGGTCAAAGCGCTTGAAATGCTCGAGCACAGGCTGGCAATTTTCCGCTCGCGTGTCGAACGCCGCCTATAATTTCGATCGCGTATTCGAGGCCGATCGCCGTCGCCTCCCATTCTCGAGGCTAGCAATTTCGCTGGATCGACGAGGCTGATAACGAAATCCCGCGATTCCATAGGATAATTTTCGCGCTTCGAGTAAATTTCACGTCAACGGGGAAGTCGTTTCGCGTCCGTTAACGATGCGTTCGAGCCGAAGCGAAGAAACTGTTCGCAGCCGAGGCGACGCGCCGGGAAGATAAACGCAAATAGGCTCGGAGGAAGCGGTAATTAAAGCTTCCCGCCACCGTGGACGGAGTTAGGGAGTAGGAAGAGCTGGAAAAGCTGCGCGATGTTTGGACGCCGAAATATTCTCCTGTGTTTGAGCTGACTCGAAAGAGAAGCGGAGGACGCGGCTCAAAGAGGAACGCCATGCTACATTTTGAGTATCCATTAAATTAATTAAGAGCATTCACCGAGGAATCTTGAATACTGTTGGTTACACTTGGATGAGCCCTGACCGGGATACAGCATTCGACAACAAAATTCGGGAGAAACGTCAAGTTTCTCGAGAAATTCTCGCGAAGGAACGCTAGGTACACCACTGGCAAGTTGCGCGGTTTCATTCGACGTGCAATAAAAAGGTAGACTGGTCGTGGCAAAGGGGAGACTTCATTCAGTCTTCCAGTCCATAATGATTTTAGTTGCGACAAAAAATTTCTCGAGGGCCGGACAAACATTTGTATTTGCACAAATTTCGAAAAAAGTGCCTTCTCTCTGCCACCTCCTACATGATGCAGAAAGTAATTTTAAAAGAAAATCAGCTATGTGCACCCAAGGTAGAGACTTCACCCCCTAAAACGAATCCAGGTAGACTGGCACAGATTTTTTTTTCGCAAAGTTCCAGTAGTTGAAAGGTCGTCCATTTTTCGGTGAACATTTAGTGATCCTTTAGTTTTGTTGAGGAGCATAAATGGAACGGAGTACACCTTTGAGCCTATACGAATTCCAGTGCATAGAAAGTGAAAAAGATTGCGAGAGCTTAGTATCTTCGGAGATAGGGCCAGTCGCAATGGGGCCGCGTTGCAGCGAAATGCGGCAAATTCTGGAATATATAGACCCCCATGAGCTCCCTACTCCTAATCTACTTTAACAACCCTCGAAGAACAATTTACAGGTAGAACTTTGAGAACAGAATGAAATTTGCTACGGGAAATGTCCAAATTATTCGTATGTTTTATGAAAATGCAACAAATAAATAACGTGAACTGTAATAACAGTGTTGCGCGAGCAGAAACCATTGAGAAAAAAATATGTGGAAGCGAAAGGCAAGGAATGAAGGACTCTTCGAAAACGACCAGATCGAGCTTCGAGAATACTTTGAAAATAGAGTAAAACGGATAAACCGGAAGTCGATCGCTGTTCGTAGCTAAGGCAAGATATTTTTAATATCCGGCGAGGCACCATCCGTTCGTATAGTGCACGGCCTCCGTACAAGCTCTGTATACAGCGGAGAATTGAAAAGGAAAAAGCGCGTCGTCTACAGGAGAAATGATCTGGTATTGAAATTGCACGGAAGTTTATCTCGAATCGTTACTCCATCCTCTTGGTGCCTCTGTAAAGTCCAATTCTCTGTAAAGTCACTTTTACATGCGAATATCAACATTCGGTTCGCCGCCCGATTAAAAAGACAATTCATTTATTATGATTTTAATGTCGCCGGTTCAATTACTAAAGTATCTGAATTGTGCTCCTGATACGCCACAACCAAAAGGGTAATACGAATAATATGCCAAATGTAAATCAATCTTGAAAACTGTCAAACTTTAAATGGAAAATCTAGGTATAAATGAATGGCTGCATTATCTACGTTTCACAGAAAGAAAATCGATACTCAAATCAATGTACGATCAGCACGAAAACGAATTCCTCCGCGTGTAACGTGACAATGAGACGCAATGGATGCTCGAGGTGTTAGATGGATCGTTTTAGGACGATTCGCCACCTGTGGTCCCGTCCCTGCAATCGACAGGTGGTGCACGGTAGTTTGCTGCGTTCCGAGAACAGAAAATATCCTTTCCCCATTTTCGTGCAGATCTTCCTTATGCGTACCGTGCACAAGCCCCAAGCCGATTTATTCTATCGACAGGGCTGCGTAGCTCGAAAAAATGTAGGACAGATGATCTCGTTCCCGTGAAGAAGGTGGCGTGAATATTTCACGTTGCCTTTTCCTTCTAACGAAAAGCGAAGCGAATGATTTAATTTATTGCGGAGTAACAGATTAGATGTGGCTGGAATCCCCTCGATTTATCGGAACTGGATTCTTCCCATTTATTGCATTTGATCCAGCAAATAAGATAGCAAGGCTTCTCGTACCTCACTCTTTAGTCCTTCCGGTTCACCGAATCGTCTTCGAGGCGAGTTTCCACGGATTAAAGGTGTTACTCGCCGCGGCAAAACGACTGATCCCCGGAGATTTTTATTCTCGGCCGGGGCACCAGCTTCCGCGTAATCGTATATAATTTATATAGAACGTTTTTCGGCGACCGGCTTGTATACGCAAAAATAGTAGATGTTCGTCGCGCGATAAATATAAATCTAGAACTGACAAGCAAGTTCGCTCGATAAAAGAACCACACAAAGTAGGTAGAACGAGTACAGAAATCTGAAAAACCGAACCGAGCGCCTTGGTTTCCCGGACAAAGAGCAATCTGGGAACGGAAATCGCGCAATTAAAGAGGAGGGTCGAATAGGAGAGTAGAGGGCACGACATTTTCCCCGGTTCGGCAATCTGCTCACCAGTCGAGTGAAAATAAAAATCCAAACGGGCGGCGGTCGTTTCCTTCGAGCACGGTATATATACCGTATTTAATCGGGCGAATGCGAATCACGGGAAGAACGTCCGTCGGAGCGATGTGACGGGCAAGGAAATAAGTAGGAATGAAAATGAAACGGAGGCGACCGTCGCGTCGCGCCGTTTCTCTCTTTCCCTTCCAACCATCTTTTATTCCATGCTCTTTCCTTCCAATTTCGCGTACCTTCTCCACCATTTGACGCGAAGTATTATATTAACAGTAAGTACTTTACTCTGGAGAACCGAGAGGTCCAGGACGAAAATGATTATTATCACTATTATTAATATTTGTTATATTTCATTAGAAAGTTTGTATTACTTAACAATCCTTAATTAATGCCAATTTAATGAAATACTAAAATGAAAATGTACACCGTTGCATTGAAAACTTTGCTTGAAATTCAGAAACGAAGAAAGATCATTACGACGCGTGAACATATTAACCAGACGATTCTTCCCTGAGCCCGAACTCCGCTGAATATCGCAATGCAATCATTCAGTGTTACATCACGTTACTACAGAGTTCCCTTCCTAATATTCGATCCATCGACTGATTCCGTGGAAGTCTTAACGAGCCTGTTGCGGCCGTCATCAATTAGTCATAAAGTTGACGGCTGTCTCTTCCAATTCTTATCGAGCAGCTATTTTAATCGTGGCCACGATTCGCCCGCTTAATTCGAATCGAATCGGGAAGGAATCGAACGTCCGGCTGAAATTCGCTCGTAAAGGCGGGACACCCGCGTAATTTGTATTCGCGACAGCAATAAATGCTTTACGATTACTAATAAATGAGAACGCGGGGGGCGGACAAGCTAGGTCGTCGTCTTGGTTCGCTTTACGACCGCACTCGGTTCACGGTGGCATTAAAATGTAAATTTCCCTGTATCGTTTCATTGATCGTAAACAGGAGAGTGGCGTGTGAACGAAAAACTGCTGGAGATAACGTTGTTATCTTGAGTGGAGTACGTTGCTACTCTATGTACCGCCCGTGCCGTCCAATTATATCCGAAACCGCTTGTAATTCCACGACAACTTTTGCATAATAAGCCTCTGCCAGTGTACAGGTACATATGGAAATTCATCCACGATCAACCGCGTCGTAGAAGAAACCATGCGACCAAGTATAAATCTCGATTGGTGTAAAATAGTCACAGGTCTAGCACGATTTTCATATTCTGAATTTTCATGTTCGACGGTACTTAATTAACCGCAAAGGAAATTCACAGTATGTATAAGAATTTTTCCCGCCGGATGCAACTTTATCCTTCTGCGATACATTGTCAGACATTTATTTGGAACGTCTGAATTTCCTTATTCCTCCATCGCATACCGTTATAAAATTCCAGATCGACGGGTTGCTCGAACATGGGCGAATATGGCAAAGGAACGAGTGATTCACGGGACGCTAAGGGAACCCTCTGCTGGACAAACGAGCCGGCGTGTTTGCAACGTTCGAACGGGGATTTCGAGCGGAAAAAGGCGATCCTGTTTGATGGATGGATGGATGAGGAGCTTGGAAATGAAGAGAAGCGGATGAAGAAGGGAGAAACAGGTGTCAGAAAGTTCGAAGCGATAAACAAGGAAGCAGCGTTCATGTTTCGCGAGGATTTTCGTGTTTAGACAGACAGAAACGAAAGGGAGGAAAATTGGAGAATTTGTCAGTTTCACGCAAAGACACAGAAATTGTTGGGGATTTCTACACTTTAGGTGTGGAGAAAGGGACGAGGCTAAACGATGTTGGAAGGAACAAGGGTGGGATCACGATTTGGAAACGCTCCGCTGCAGCACGCTGGTTACAAACGTGCGCAAGACTTTGAGTAAGTCTTCTTTCGCGACCATATTTACCGATCTGACGAAATGGTTCCTCAATCGTGTCTCTCTTTCGAGGAATAAAACACTATATTCAATTTGATTTGAATCCTTAACTGGATTAAGTAAAACAAACATTTCAGAGGTTGTTCGATTGTTTCGATAGGAGTTTGAAAGGCTTGAAAATAAATGCGAATATAAATTTAAGGATGAAGATTTGCCCTTTTGAGAATTTATCAAAATTGAAACATTTCCTGGGTGAACTTTGAAGTTTCGAGGGAAAAGAATTCCATGGATAAAAAAATAAAGCACAAGCTTCTGCCTTTTCGTTATCTTCAAATACCTAATTTCTTTTCAAATTATCCAAGAATACAATTCATTTCCCCAGGGTTGTTGTTTGTCGAGGAACTTCGATACCAGTTATTTCTCCCTTATAGAGAGAAAGAGAGAGGGAGAGAGAGAAGGAGAGAGAAACGGGAGAAGGCAGAGCAGGGGTTTTCTCGTTTCGTGTTCCGTGACGATCATTCTTGATCTAAGCTCCAGGATTACATACGTACACTCGTTGTCCCGTGGGACTCGACGCATCTGTGAACGCCGCTAATTGCTCCCGGAAACTTTGGGATTTTCGACGAGAACAGTTTTTGGATATTCGATGCGGCGCCCAACGATTTACGATGTTCGATCGTTCTCTTCTATTTTTGTGCCTTTTTTTAGAAAATTGAGCATAAGGGACGAAAGAGTATATAATAACGGAGAGTGCAAAGTGTTTAGAATTCTAAGAAGAGTGACAAACCCTCATAGTGGACACTGTCTGATAATTGCAGTAACGCAAAGAAGAAGGACAGAACTTAAGTCAAAGGGTTAAAGAGTAGAGTAACTCTTGAAGGTAAAAGAGTTAACGCAGTTTCCTGAAGCAGCGGCGTTTCATTAACGCCCGAGGCGAAATTCACGTCTATTCACAACAATATCAACATGAACTGTGGAAATTTTCTAGGATTCGAGACTGCACACCGGTCGAAAAGACAATAGCTAGTTTCCTTAATCTTGAGGGTCGCGCCTCGAGTACAATTTCTTCGCCTCTTCAAGGGCCACGGGGCGCCGTTGAGTCTATCCTTTTAACTAAAACCCGACTGGAAACTCAACCGGCAATTCTGGCTCCTCGCAATTCCGTTCCCATTAAGTCGTGACCATTGTTTCGTGTTCAAAAGGCCCGTAGAGCGAAAGAAGAAAGGCGAAGCGTGAAAGTTTCGAGCAGAGTTTCCGCGTCCCGGCATTTGCATCGCAAAAATTTCATCTTTTTACGTCGATGCCTCCCAATGTTATATACTTCACCACTGTTAAACAGACGTCGATTTTCTGCTTAATCCCGTATGTCGCGGGAACGACTCGTTGAATGCATTATCAAATGCCTCTTTCAGCCCTACGATGTACCAAGGTTCAAATTGCAAGGCTGAACGATGAGAGTTCGACGTGTTCGTAGATTTTCATCGAACACTAAAAACGTGGAACTATCACAGGAGATCACGAGGGCGTCGAATTCAACGGGAAAAATCTCCAAAGCTGCGCGATCTTCCCCGGCAAGTAAACGTAGTCGAGATTTGGAGGGGAACTCTGGAAATCTGTCCCAAAATCTGCCACCATGCATGAGGATCTTTCGTGAATGTCGTTCGGCGAACGCAGACTTTACGACAGCGTTCCGCAGAGAAAAAGAACGCTAGAGTAAAGGGGAGAGAAATAGTTTCACGCCTCGTAAGGATTCGAATCTCGTTGTGAATAGCAGGAAAGATTTCGAAACGGGTATTGGTCCCAAGACGAGCGGAGAGATACCGCTCACAATATCTTGCCTTCCCTTCCTTTTATCTAAACGACCGTACACACAGGCCGTGCCACCCAAATCGCAACTCGCTCTCTTGGCGGAAATTTCTTTCACCGAATATCACGGAATAGATTAGCCCTCGCTCCCATGTTATTTTGCGTCTTAATCCATCGGACATCCGGTTACGATCGATCGAGATGCTTTGGGTCAGTGGAATTCTTCTTGGTCCCATTTTGTTAACCCATTGCAACGAACGGCATCAACTTCTCCAAGGTAAATATCTTCGGAGGTAAGATATGTATAGAATGGTCCCAGAAGCAGAGTGAATGTTTAGGGGAATTTTTTGGTATATTAATGATTGTACATACACTCCAGCACAACATTAAAGAATCGCTTATGTCACCGAAAAATTGTCGATAGCCCTAAATATCCCTGCCGGATTTCTGCAATGTAGGGAACAATGAACAGGACAAAAAGCAGGTATTTTCCAGAGCTATCGCGACACAATGAAAGAGCTTTTCGCCCCCAACATGAATTAAAAAAAAGCATGGGAACAAGAAAAGAAAGAAAAAGTCGGAAAACAGAAAGAGAAGAAAATTCCCGCGAATTCGCCAGACAGTACTGGTCTAGTGGTAGCTTCAATAGGTCATGGAAATGGTTTAAAAATACATATGTAACCCGGCTCGTGTCTTTTTAACACGATGCACAAAGTTTTATCAGCGAGCGCCGCACCGTACTTATTTCTGACCGTATCCTGGTACTACCAGTCTGCTCGTTTCTTCTATTCATTGTTGAAGGCATTTTTTCGCTAATTTGTCGAATATAGAAAAATAAAATTGTTTGCATTCTTCTGTACTTCTTAATGTGGCAGTGCGTCACATGTGTACGAATTGAGACGCGAATAGAAAGAGAGATCCAACGAAGTCACCCTTAACTCGACGTTTTTTGTTCGTGAGAGCTACAGCCACGTGTGCTCTATGAACAGCTGGTTCGTATCGTATGCGCAACGTAACGTCGCCACTTCCAACGGAATCTACGTGGAACGAACGAGCGTAATATTTCATTCGCGAGCTGCGGAACGGAGAAGCGCGTGAGATCAACGGGGACTACCGTCGAATAACGATTTCACTGACCTACGACAGAGGAAGGTGTCGCTTCTCCTTTCGTCTCGTAGAGACGAGACGAAATTATGCTCTCGTCGAGAACTGACAGATATTACTAAACGACCAAATTCATTTCGCGCAAATTGTAGAAACGTTACAGAGATTTTCGAGTCTCACATATAATTATATTTGATAAAAAGATTAACAAAATTTCGAAATATTGTATTTTTATTATAGGCACGTAGTAAAAAGAAAGAGTAAACTATTTGTCTCGCGACCATAATGGAAAAGTTTAAACAGAAAAATGAAATACTCAAAAGCTATTGCACATCCGTGATAAATGTTATAAACGCTGGATTCATGTTCCAAGAGACCGTTCGTGAGAGGGATCAGTGATCCACGCGCGACTCTCGACTTTGGAAACGCACTCCATTTCCGTACCCTCTCTGGGGTGGAAACGGGGTCGCAAAAAATCAGCACGGCCAGACGCAGTGGAAGAGACCCGGTGGGAAAACGAACGTCGCTCACGACGCCGTAATTATTTAGATAGGAGGACACGTTGCACTCGTGTACCGTACACCACAGGTAACCATCCAGCCGAGATTGCGTTTCAAGATGGTAAATCTTGTGTACACATCTGTGGGAGCGCGTGTGTCTGTCCCCCGTGTCGTCTTGCAAATACACGGCCACGTAGAGGGTTCTCCATTCCGGCGCAATGACTCCTGTCTCATTAATATTTATCGCGCTCCACATTCGAGATAGAAGTAACGTAGGTGTCGCGTGGCCGCTGATAAACGACGGAAGAGCGCTGTTTCGTCGATTATGATCTGTGATTCGCGTGTACGGTAAATGGGGTAGGTAGATCGACGTGAAAATTCAAGCGAAATGACTACGGAGGAATTGAATGGCGTAAAAGGCGAGGGGCCATTCTCCGAATTGTCTTGCACATTTTTTCTCAATTTAGTAAATGGGTACAATTGCACAACGGGTGGTCGGATAAGTGCGCACGTTATATCGAATGTTGGGTGTTCAAAAAATTATACTGGAAAAGTGAAGTATTGAAAGTCGAAGAGCAAGGCACGTGGCTTCGCTGCCAGCTCTAGAGATGGCGGCAGCGAAGATCTTGCAGTAACCGCAGTAATTTGAATTTATGATAGCTTTATTGTAGTTGTTTCCCCAACAAGCACGTACTAGCTACAAAAGGATTTACCAAGTGCTCGTATCGTTACACGAGCAGATCCTAGACTCTATAACGCGGTGCGGCGGCGAAAAACTCTACAGCTGAACACACTCTGCATCCATGATGATCGCGAGCTAAGTCGTTTTAATAAACTACCTCTGAATACTGCCTGGGTTACGCCAACAATCGCTCGTGAATACGAAACTGATACCAATCGAACATTCGGCAGTTTGGCACAACAAAAAGAGGAGAAAAGGTAGAAACTACTTTCTCCTTCTGAAACTATCTTTATCGTCGTGTACGAAGAGCAGCACGCTTCGGGGCGAACTTTGCATTCGTTAAAGGGAAGATCAAGGTGCATGCGAGGAATGCTAAAAACAGGGAGACCGGAAACGTCGAAATTTTACTGAGGATTTAAAGCCTGCTCGATTTATCCCTCGATTCCGGTGCCTTCCTTCCGGCTTATTAACTCTCCGCCCCTCTGTAGCAACGACGATGTAACCACCCTTCTTTGCTACGAGCACATCTCCACCGTTCGATTTCCCGAGGTGGCGGAGTTCGTCAGGACATTGATATTCGATGGGCGTGCTCTCGATTGAGAACGCTTTTTCCAAGCTACGGGTATGCTACGGACGCGACGCGACGTAGGGGAGTAAGAGAGAGCAGAGAAACGATCATAGCCGAATGATTCGCGATGTTGCGCCGTTCATTGACAGTAGATCGGATTCGAGACAGGTACAACGTTCGATACTAAACTGAATTGCATAACTATTCTAGATAATTAATTGACCCTGCTTTTTTCATATACGGTTGTGATTAAAGGATTCCGATTATCGATTCAAAGCAGTATTATTAATAAGCACTAAGTAAGTTAGATGTTTAAGTCACCTTTCATTTCTTATATATAATTTGCGAGACAATACTGGTGAATGTTTGAAGTGCATGTAACATGAAAATCAATGAATCGTGGCTTGAATTTGCGAAACATTAATCGACACAAATATAGGCAACTGAAAAATCATCTAAAATTTACCATCACCGTGAATTACAAAATACGAGTCTTTAAATTCCTAGATTACATAACACGAAGCAAACACCAATAGCTTCCAAGCCGCCAAAAGTAACGGTAATTACGATATTTCTGACAACAAGGAGCATACACCGTCGTACGATTTAAGTACACACTACTTCGCGCCTCGAGTGTGTCAAACGCAAACTGCACTTCGCCCCGATACTCAAATACCGGTTAACGTCAATATTGGCTGAATGAACTGTACTTAACGGTACTTGGAAAATTTCGTCAGATCTCCGACAAGTACAATAAACAGTGACGATTCGTTCATTACTTAACGAGAAGCAAAAAGCCTCCGTTCCATTCAAGTAAAAAAATGCATTAAAAAGGAAACACGGTTCGCGGAGAACCGGTGAAAAAGAAAGAGAAAGCGATATTCGGTGCATCGCCAGCGAAGGAAGCCTTCTCCCGGATTGACAATACGCGAAAGCTGGTGAATGAAAATCAAAAGCCCGGCTCGACGGCGCGGCGCGTCGCGACGGTGCTGGGATTGACGTAGCCTCGACGTAAGGGTTGATTAATTTGCGCCACCGTATCTCGTCGGGTTGTGGATTGGTTTCGATGAATGCGCCTTAGATTAAGGGCGGCAGCCCTTGCAAGATCCCTAGTACAACCTGGCCAGGGAAACGGTGACTGTTGAAGCTGCACCAGGAGGGGTGGGGGGAGGGGGAGTTTGACGGGGATGGAGGATATATCCGTAGAGTTATGGCCGGTATGAAACCCATAGCAAATGATGCAGGAATACGTGACTAGCGAGGCAAACGGCCGGCTACAGGCCAGTCTGCCACCTCACCCTTTGGCGTGGCTGCAATCAGCAACGTGTGCCGGCCAGCACCGAAATAAATTCAATAGAAACGGTTGCTCGACGTACACGCCTGTACGTACGTGGTCGCATCGTCACGAGGCGACTGAAAATTTTTCCAAAACTGTCCATGGCTGACTCGTAGTTAAGCTCTTTGGAATCTATAGTGTTGGAATGTTAGGCTGCTTTATCCGTGCCCTTGGTCCCTTCGTAGTACGCTACAATGCAATACGCTATTTATGTATAACGTGTAACGCGAAGGATTTAAGATATTTTATTTGTCAGCGGGGGGTAAATCGAGGAGGTGTGTATTCAATTTCATTCCCTTATGGACATGCGAGGTAGAAAAATACCGGTATCTATGCCGGTACTCCTAGTATCAATTCACGCGACAAATAATAGCGTTGAAATTCAAGCCTGATGAACATACAAGCGTATGCGTTCAATTAAGGGGATTGGCATGATCTGGCGAAATGCTGTCCAGGGATGCAGGGGTGCATCCTGATACGTAGAATCACGATTCTATCTGGCGATGTGTACAACGTCCGCCAAAACGTTATGGCGGACATATTGGATCGCCGCTTGATTACTATACAATCAGAATTCCGAACCAGTTCTCGACAGGGCCACGTGGCGACGTGTTCTCCATTAAATTACCTCTAATAGAAGCGACAAGATGTTGAGTCGAAGCTTGCGGAGATTCGATACTCGAACCTTCGGTAAAAGGGTGCAAAAGGCACTGATGAAGCATTTTAGAAAGACGTCTTCCGCCCTTTGATATCGATGATGATTCTATGTTAATCGCTTCGCACGAGCCTTTACCCTTATTTATAAATTTATTTGAGAAACCTTGGATAGCAATTTTCTGCACTGAATTGTCTGTGTTGGGAAACGATTTTCCAGTTTCGCAACCGCGAACAGTTAAAGGGAAGGTTTCCCCGTGCAGAAAATGATATAACAGCTTCGAGGAGAGACCGGGGGGGGGGGGGGGGGGGGGGCCGAATGAAAAAATTCGAGGCGACGTCGCGGAACGAAGAGGCGGCATCAGCTTTTCCCGAAATAAATCACAGGGCGTTTAAAACTTGGCCGGGACAGAAGAAGAGAAGCGAACACGGTGTGGGGAGAACAAAAGGAGAAAAGTCCGTGAGAGGAACGGCGAGTCAGATTTTCAACCGGACCCTGCGATATTAAATATTTCAGACGTCCGTTGTCCCATCGCCTTTCCTCTCTGTTCCCGTTTCACGTCTCGCGGCGCTCACGCCTCCTACACAAAGCCCCGAAGGCACTAAAAGGAAATTTTACAATCCAAACATTTCGCTTGTACGAAAAGAAGCTGTGGCACGAAAAGAAAAGAACAACCACAGCAGCAACAAGAACAAGAAGCCACGCTGCGCTGTGGAAAATTCTTTTTATAGAGTTTTCGCCGGATGAGCGAGAGATCTTGGGCGTTCGTAAACAAAAATCACCCAAGACCCTGTCCCTTCGTGGACGTAATTTGAAATTATGTCGCCGGTTCTAACACTCTGGGTTGTCTACTTAAATAAGAAGCCGAGGAAGATGTCTCTGAAAGGAGATACGAGGAGAGGAAGAAAGGATAGCGAAGAGACTGAAGACACCTGTGAAGGCACAGGTCGACACTCGTGATTAGTGTTTCTCGAGCGAAATAGTGGCGGTACATCAACCGTGTGAAAAGAATAGGGCGCTGAATAAATGATAACGCTGCCTAGCCGCGAGAGAATTTCTTCTTACCACAATTTCTTCTTGGACTTTCTTCTGTCGTATTTGTCTGGTGGTAGTGTTGATGGTCGACACGTCGCTAACCCGAACGCATGTATGCCTCGTTCATTTTTCACACGAGAATTTTATACGTTTGACGAAAACGCAGATGGAACAATTAAGCAACGACGGTGTGCACTTGCTAGTTCTACTAAGTTTTTCTATTTAAAATTAGTCTTTCAAATATTATGTTTCCCATTGTAGTGCAATATTTCCACGTAACAACATTTCTTTCTTTTATTGCTTTCTGCTCACTTCGGTTCAGGTATAGCTAATTAACTAATCAGTCAAAAGCCTGATAAAACGATGGGGTCCGCTGGACCCCAAAGCACGATCTGAAAACTTCATCGAGCTACTGAATTTTCCACGACTCCAAAATATTGCCATAATATTTTCAGCGTTGCTGACGGGCCGACAAAACGTTTCATGTACATTCCTTGTAAAGGGGTGCAGGTCTTGGAATCTTCGATTTTCCAAGGGAATAAAGGCATACTTCGTACGTCTTTACGTCAGTTTAGCCACGCAGAAAGGAAATCTATCGTGAGAAACTGCTCGAGCGATTTTTGCCTCTCCCAAACTCTCTCTCGCTCTCGCTGTTCTGCACGTATTACCTTTGATAAAATTGACTCTGCGTGCATGATACAACGTTCGGACGTATACGCGCTCGCGCACACAGCAGCAGCTCATCCAAAACCATTCTTGACCCTTTGTCAAACTGCAGTGGCCGGGTGGTGCTTTAGAAATTCACAATCGAAATTCTTCGGTTGTCTGTCTCGTTTGAAGCGTGACGCTTTTGACGACACTGGAGCATTTCCACTCTTTTCCATTTTGCTTCATTAATTAATTACCTAATTACGGCGCATACCACCGCGCGACCTCGCCTTTTCCGACTTAATGCGGGGAACAATCGTGACAAGAAGCGCCTGCCTCTTCCACGCAAATTCCACCTTTGACTTGCGCCTAGTGACTAGTTCGAAATCTACAAATGCAATCGGACAATTTTCTCTGTCCCTTACGTGCATTAGTTTGGAACGTTAAATTAAGGGAATTTCATTGAATCCTGCACAAACCTAGTTACCAACAGTTCACCGGTTCATCATCCAGCCCGCGTTTAGATTACAAGCCCGCGAGTTTCCCTTATTTTGCTTTTATTATTGTTATCAGCATCCAACCTATAAGTCGGCCCATATATTACACGGCCATACCACCGTGCCAACGGCTGGCTTCTTTTCGCCCTCCTTTAAAGCCATGTAAGTTTGATTTCTCCGTCTTCTCGAAGCTTTTCCCAGGAACCACCCTCTGCCAGTGACTCGACCTTCCCACCTTTCCGCGCGTATATACACGGTGTTCATTAAGTTCGCCTAACTGGAAAAGAAGAGCGAGGCTGAAGAATGTCGACAGCGACGAGGGAGGCAAAAGAGGGAAATACTACCGACTGACGGAGGGTGAGAAATTGTGGAAAGGTGGGTCAGCCGTGGTTCGGTAACTCGAGGGGTGCGTCTGAGTGGCGGTGTAACGGTGAAAGATGCCTGGTAAACGCGACTGTCGAGAACGGTTGGCGTAGGCGCCGGCAAAAGCGGAAATGAGAGGGGGTTGACGCAGCGAAACTCACAGAACCGGCCTGGCTGCCTGTTAATTGGCGTGAATTACGTCTTTTGCGCCGCAACGACACGGACAGCGGAGAGGAGACTGCTGGCTTTAGGGGTTGGGGGTAGCTGCTCCGCCTAGCCCGGACTAGCTTCGAGAGAAGCGGAGGGAATTAAGACACCGGTGAACTTAAGTCACCGGTTTTCCCAGAGCTTCTGGCCTCTCACCCCCTCCCCCCAGCCCCTTACGATTCCCTTTGATATTCTCGTTTCCTCGTACCGAAGCAAGGAGCTCGATGCATACGTCACACGTGGAATTATACAGGGAAGGGGAAAGGGGCTGCCATATTTTTGCGTTGGAATTTACTTTAACGGGAGGCTGATCGTGTATGTTAAAGGAATATCGTATGCACTTATTAGTATATTGCTGGAGCATTTTATTGCGCGAATACGGTTTCTTACGTTCAATTTTACTGCCAGTGACGTATACATAAATGAACAGGCGAGAAACTTTGGATCTATATTTAGTAAATATTGCTTCATTTATCTTTCTGCGAAGCTACATATCGCCACCCTTATTAAATATCATTTCGCATTTCTCGCCTGGCGAGGAACTCATAGTTCACGCGTAACATCCCACGCTTCTGCTGCAAACAATATTTGGAGCGATGCAGTAATGATCTACAAAGGGAATTCTGTAAATACCAGGCTGCGAGGGCAATTTCCACGCACTTAGAACTTATGCCGAAGATTCCTGAGCAACGTGTAACCTAAGCGTGAAAGAAACGGCACATGGAACAGGGTGCGTGATACCCGATAAACGCGATGCCGGGTTGAACGGTAATCTTTCATTGGCGCCACGCGTTTCCCTCATTAATTAAATATAATTGCTTTTATCGAGTAGCACTATCGAAACATAGTCGATGCGCGCTGGGTGCGATATAAATCGCTGCATTGTTTGGTTCCAGGCCCATTGTTATCGTTCACCGGTGGAGAAACACTGACACCAGCCGTTATTTCCAATAATTTCCATCGGGGCCGAAACACCAATCGAGCAACGTAGCCGCGCTGCTTTCAGAATTATTTGGGAACAAGATGAACGGTAGATTCTCCAACTGCGTGGACTCGAAATAATTACGATTACTCACCTGTATTCCTGTTTGTTCAGGAATTTATTAATCGTCGCGTAACACAAAGCTGCCTATTGTTGTTGGGTGAGCAGCGATTTCTTATTCAATTTCCTAGGTATTATGCGTTGATGATTATGCATTATGCATTATGCATTATATCATGATAATGGGAACAGCGTTGTTGAAGCCGAGCTCAAACCTAGTGCTAATCTAAGCTCTAGTACTTACAATTAGTTGGACAGCGGTTGCTTAATTGCTGGACCAGTTGTCAGACGACTGAACCCAATTTTTCTTCCAGTTCTTCTGTGGGAGCAATGGTCAACGTGTTTCTTATCAATCGTTAACCAGCTTTCCTGGCAATTGCGTACCATAAATGTACATATGTAATGCGTAGAAAATTAAAGCAGCTCGTACCTATGCATATATGAAGACGTTGCCGATTATCTAATTGGGAATGCTAGATTGGGCCAAACAGAAAGGGTTGACAATACTTGATTAATTACCGAGTCGTAATCACGTGACAAAGAAAGCGAACATGCACACGATGTACCGATGTCCGTAAATTCTGCTTGAGAGATAAGGAACAAAGGAAACGCGTTAACGGCTACGCGTTTATCTCAATTTGAAAGGACCAACCCTCATCCAGTCAAGACATAATCGGACAGCCTCCGTGCTGAAACAAGGGTACCTGTGGGGAGGAATGATGGAGGCACGGTGAAGAGCCTCATGCTGGCCAGGACTTCAACCCTCTTCTTAAAACTGTACTTACCAAGGTTCATGATAATTCAAGTAGAGAGAAACGTGAACGTCGTACATCAATTTTCCTGTGGTCGTTGGAAAGAGGAGACTTTCACCCTTCCAATCCATGCCAATTTCAGTCGGGAAAAAATTTCTCAATGTCCGTACAGACGTCTGAATTTGTAGAAATTTTACAAAAAAAGTTCCTTCACACTGCCTGCACCTACACGATGCAGAAAAAAATCTTGAAAGAAAATGAACTTTGAGCTCTCGATGTAGAGAACTTATCCTTTAAAACTAGCCCAGGTAGACTCTCGTAAAATATTTTTGACAAAGTTACCGCAACTGAATTAACGATCATCTGTCGGTGAAAATTGATTGATCCTTTCATTGTTTAGAAGGGTGCACAAGGCGATGAAGATTTCAACGGCTATTTGAGAGCGTCATGCGAGCTTAAGGTCCATTAGCGCGACCTTGATGAGCTCGATAACATTCGAAACGACTCCAGCAGAAATAGCGAAGCAGATGCGCTGTGCCGAGTTATTCAAATGGGGACCGGCGAAGCCGCATTATGAAACAAAAATTGCAGCGGACAACTTCCTATCGACTAATGCAGTTCGCCCGTAGACTATGCGAACATTCAGCCACATCTGGCGTGTTTCCAATGCCGCTGAATCGAGTCGATCGTCACGATACGCGTTAAGGAGTGTTGTCGTTGAAATCGAAAGCTCTCGTTTCGACGAACGTGCAGGTTCGTTCCGTTGGTCGACTCTTTTGGGAAAAGGTGGACAAAATTTCGTGGAACGTGCGCAACTGCGAAATAGAGGCACGAATGTTACTCACCTACGAAACCCTTCGAAATACAACGGCCAACCCTTGCTACGCTGCTTAACTCTGCTACGAGGCTGACACGTTCGAGTGGTGTTAAGTTGGCAACACCCAACCGACGACAATTTCGAGGGCACTGTTTCTTTAACGAGAAAGTAAATTCTTTCGTATTTATCACTTTAACCGGAGAGAACGTAAATATTAACGATTTACGATTGTAATTCGGGATTATTATTTTTGTCGCTGCGCCTAAAACGCAGCTTCAGATTAAGAGGCGACCACTGAAAAAATTAATTTTTCTATTCTCCAAAAAAATCACTTAGGGGAAAGAATAACCGAAAGACACCCTGGGGAACGAGTGTCCACGTCCGTCGAATCCCGGTTTGCAATTAATCACGGGGCAGCTACTATCGATTGGCAAATAAACCCCGAGATCGTCGCAGCCATCCTCAGGAACAATCCATCAAAATCAGAAAAACGATCGGGACGGGCGGTCGTGTTGCGGTCCAGCGGCGAGGAAAACAGCGTTCCGATTACGATCACCGAAATCAACCCCCTCTGGACAGTCATTTTCATGGATGATGACGTCGAAGAGGGGAACGTTACAGCAAGTGAGAAAAGGACCAGCACGGTAGGGTGGCGCTACAAATTGATAAAGTTATTAACGTCCGGTCGTACCGTCACCTGGCTCGTTAATTAAATCGCAACCGTTGCCCGCACGAGTCGATACGCTTTTACGTGTAAACTTTTACACTCGAAAGGCATTACTTTTTCTTGTTCGAGGATGGAGAATGGATAAAATATAGCGTAGAAATTTGAAACGGGGGAAAAACGCGCTTACACTTTACTGAAAACACCCATTTTAAATTGCTGTCCTATTATTGCTATGTAGATTATAAAAATGTGCATAGAAGCGACACTCGTTGTCAGAAGAGGACGCGTCTCACTAACTTACTGTTACAAGAAAGAATTTCACTTTCGTTATCAAACGATTTCCCATCTCGTTTCCGTCATTATCCCGTCTGGTTTCTCCGTCGAATCGGCCAGCAGCACCCATTCGACGTCATAATTTAACGAGGCACTTGTTATTATCGATTTCAGGTTTAACAGAGTGATAAACGCCAGAGTGGCAAGCAAGGAGAGACATGCTCTGGTAGAAGAGCAGAGAAGGGACGTAACAAGATTTATCGTTAAGCGTGGATCGGACCGAGGTGAGAGGTCTACACGGCAGGTGGAAAAGGGGGCAAAGGGAGGAGGCAAGGAGACGCCCGCGTCTCCTCTCGACGGCTAAATCGACGCTGTCACGGATATTTTTTTCCGGTACTTCCTTAGCAACGTTGGAATCGCTGCGCCGCCGATGTCACCCATTCGCAGAAAAGAACGCCGAAACGTTGCAATTGTACGACAGATATTTTTCCACCCCTATTTCTCTACCCATGGCAGTTGAAATCCACGGTGGTCTTTCGATTTACCTGTATGCACCTTCATTGAATTTCCACAGGAAATTGTTGCACGAAATTCGATGTGTTCCAAAGTCTCTACGAGAGCGCGTGAAACGTTCGTTTTCCTTCTCTGTTTTCTGATAAATTTTAGTACATTTCTCTCGCGAGATAATATCTTTTTTAGGGAAATGCTTTATTAAAGGAGAATAACGGTGGCGTTTATTGGTCGTACAGGGAGGGCAGGATTTTTTTTTGAATCGGCAGACAATGGAACGAGCGGCGTGCATAAACAAGCGGAAGCGATTAGAAAGAATTCACACGAATTTACGGGCTCTCACCAGCGGAAACTCGGGCCGAAATAAACGCAAAAATTCTGCCTGCCGCACCGTGGCGGTGTATCCTCGGGCCGATAAAATACATGAAATACGCGGAGTACTACGGCTGATTGTCAACGATGGATTTACTCGACTGTTCATTTTAAATACTACGCGGTGGCAATATCACTACCTTCGATAAATCACACGTATGAATTCTTTTAATGAAGTTGAATTTCAAAGCTGGGGCAAATAAATTTTTCTCTGCACGCGCGCAAGAAAGGGTCTCCTGCGCAAAATAATTATTTTCCTTGAATGTTAGCAACAAATCGAGAAACACCGTTTCCTTTCATCGCCTATTTGCTATCGAGACTTTGCAACGACTGGCAGGCAGGCTAACCTTAGAATATTTACTCTGCACGCTTCAGTACTATAAATCGATTCTTTCACTCGCGAGGCTGGTCCCGAAGCGAAGAATCGTGTCGTATCTACTGAATCAGAGGGCACTATTTTCGGCGCCCTATATCCAAGCTCTGCAATAAGCGATTTCACGGTTTGCTGAGAAAATAAGACGAGACCAAGGTGTTCAGTGACGAATTCCCAACGAAATTAGAAATTGTGTGCCGGGTAAACTGCGTTGAATCGCGCAAAGTTAAATTACGCAACCAGGAATATATGTACATACATATATGCAGCAAGCACGGCGTGACACGATCTGCCTGTTTGTGCACTGGTTAATTATAAATACACCGGCGATAATTGCTGTTTAATGAACGCTTTTCAGCTACTCTTCTCCTCGTTCGCCATAAATAATCGAGGTTCCCAGGTTGAGGGGCAGGGTTGTGTTACCAGTGACCCAGTGACCAAATGGGGGACAGTGTACTTAATTGTAATTTGAAAATGGCACTTATTCATTCATGTAATTCGCACTTCCCAAGGGCTCTTACTTTCAACGGGATGTCCTTCGGTCAAGCAGAAATGATTTATTTTTCCATAAGGATTTTAGAGGAGCGCAATAAAATACTAAATCGTACACGTATATAGAGTGCACCACATTGTTCCGTGAAAAATCCTAAGTAGCAATGCCGCAGCAGACTTTATTCATTTATTTATTTCGCAATGCCAAGCGCTTCGAGGTACAGTGCAGCAAATTAGGATTATACTTAATATACACAGAAGCTCTGAATAATTTTCAGGACAGAAAGGTCGATAAATATTCAGGGTGTGCAATATTAGCATTCAACGAATAGCACATCTGTTCCATTATCCCCGATGCGACATTTACCACCCTTCAACATTGTCCTTAACACCCGGGTCACAGTCAAAGGGAGAGAAGACGACCGTGAACGGACAAATCGCGAGTCGGATGTCGGTGTGGAATCACTTTTAACGCGGCCGGAAACTGAGAACAGGTGGACAGGCGAACAGGCCCGTTGCGTGGCCATGCAAAAGGGCTGGTTACTTAGCGGGGGGTGGCTGCCACGTTGGTAGAGGGCGGACCGAGTTTCGATGCACACAGTCAGAGGTAAGGGACCCTCAGGGGGTGTTCGCAGCGGAGTTATGCAGATCTGACCTCCGTAACTGCTGTTTCACACGCGATATCATACATTTGAATGTACAGTCGCTTCCAGCTAACTCCGTACGCGCTCGAGCACGTAACTACCCCCGAAACACGACAGGTATAGGAGCAAAACGGGAATTATCAGAACTGAAAAGTAAACCTAGAGTAAGGAAAACAGTGAATCTTCGCACGGTATGTTTAATTTTCGAGGTAATTGCAGGTGTTCGTATGAATTATACGCCCGCGTAGAACAAATGAACATAGGGGTTGAGGGAGGAAAAGGACGAAGACGCGAGTGTACTTCGTAAAGCTGTCGGTTTTCGAGTTTTATCTTGGATACGCGTCGTCGTTTCTCAGGGGTGTCTTCTGGAGTTTCCTTGATGTCTCAATTGCGTCTTCGAACCCCCGTGGCAGGAATAACACGAATATATACACGCGGAAACCGATCTGCAGGAGGAAGTTTAGTACGTATTGCGTGCTTGAAAAATAGTATACCTAAATAATAGTAGATTCACTTTTGCTTATTGATTAGATAGCCTTCGTTAGATCCGCTATAGATGCCCGATCGTTTCACGGAGTTAATTTAAATGAGGCATAGCTCGAGGCGGACGTAGATGGGGATACGATAGGGACCGACTTTCTCGGCCAGATTGGGGCATGTTTGCACGGTATTTAGCTGATAAGAGGCGAAGGTATCGAGCGGCTATGGATTACACGCTATTAACCGATCCACGATGCCCGCTGCTCCCCTCGTTTCTTCGCTTCTTCATTCCCCTCCAATTTTTCCAACCCTCGCTACACCCGTCATCGTTCAGATGCTCGTGTCCCTTGCATTAGTCGCGAAAAGACGTTCGTTCGTGTTTCTAATTCAAATTTTCCTTCCAAGCTCTCCCTCCTTTCCACGCCTCTTTCTTTCTTGTTAGAGAAGGCTAGACATGTTTTGCCAAGTAACGTGCCGGCAAACGGAAGCCAGAATCGATCGAGACTGTTTCATTTTTCCCCACAGAGAAAATTCGAACGGCGGAGGGAAGAAGGGGGGCGGTTTTTTGCGAGTGGGAAATTTATTGGGCTAACCACCGGCACCGGTTGGAAATTCGCGTCGCGCCATAAGGATAATCCTATTGGACCCTCTCAATTTCGTACGCTGGATTCAGAACCGTACAATATTTCTGTTATCCCAGACGGAAGATCCTTTTGTATCCAATGGGTTAATTAAGGGAAGCATTCTAGCTGTTGCACGATTTTATTCAGTTCCGTTTATCTTCGGTTAGCAATCTACATTCAATTTGTACTTACGATTATAGCAAAACCTCCATCGATTCTCTGTATATCCTTGACCAACGTAAACGTATTCGCTTCCTTTCAGAAATTTCAGTAAAACAGCTCGTGCCCCGTGGTTTCTATTTTCCTCGTCATTAGAAGCAGACTCGGCTCGGCTGGTGTGCCTCGAAGCATTCGGGAAGCAAATTCAGATCAATCGGACTCGTGTTCTCGAACGATCGCAAATCGATTCGTCCGGAACCGATTTCCCAACTCCTTCGACACAGGTGAAAGCGATCTTTCTTAGCGAGTACGCGCGTGTGCGAGTAGAAACGAGTCGCTCGATAACTCGCCTCGGTTCGAAAGCATTCCGGATGCATGGAATGGACGTTAGCTTCGCATGCCGCGGGCTGTCGAGTGTATTTTGCATACCCCCTTTTGCCTGCCATTTTGTAATAAAACGATACGTTCTTTCCCGGCTGAAAGACGCACCGCGAGAGAGGGCGGTTTCTCTCTACGTATGGTGAAACAGTGATCCAATATTTGTATGGGTGATTCGTGTGTATATTGGAGGATTTAGTATCTTCCGAACGGAGAAATTGGAAAAATTGGCTTTGTATGGAAATGTTTGCGGAAAATGCAGTACTATTACTTATTTTTACTACACCTTCCGTCGTTGTTGTACGCATCGTTTGTTACTGTATTTGGTGTGATTGCGCAATGCAAAAAGAACGTGATTATTATTACGACGAAACTTATTCTTCCCCTTCCTATTATGATTCGTACCGATATTTACAAAATTCATAGGAATAAGTCTAGGCGCTTGTACCCATAAGGGGCCACCCCATACCTACTTGTAAAAAGCGACCCTTCTTTTCTGTCGAGGATAGAGAAGCGTAAAGAAAGGACATGGACATCATCCCCGCGGTCTCTTCCGCGGCGTGCAGGGTGCGCTTTACGATGCAGCTTGTATAACAAGAGAGGTATACATCCCCCCCCCCCCCCATTCACTGAACGGAGACATCGAGCTTGAAAGTACCCGTTGAAAGAAGGGAGAAGGCGGACGGACGCCAGAGGCGGATAAGTCTATCGTTCGCGACAAAGAGTCAATATTAATTAAGGTAATGGCAGGCGGACAGGTCACCCTGTCGAGCAGCCTTTCCACAATGACGACTAATTATCCTCCTTCACCCTTCTTTCCCTCCCTACCCTATCCTATTCATCGTTTCCCATCCCCTCCTGGGTGGAACGGTCAACGTCGCGGCGCGGCGTCGCGTCGTCACGGGTTACATTTTACGCGGCCGTAACACTCGTTTACGAGGTAACCGGCACCCATGGCTTTACGGCCGTGTACACACGGCCGATTATTTCACCCTGATACGAGCCAAACTGGGGTTGCGTTAATTATGCCCCTGGGATTGGGTCATAGCCGTGAATATCAGGGATGATTAATCTAGGCAGGGTCGAACTGTTGGGTAAAGGGTTGGGGGTTGAAATGGAATCGTTTGCCGTTCTGCTTTTCGTGAGGCGCTCCTTTCGTTACTTTTACTATCTACTCGTAATTGTATATTTTCTTACTATTCATTCGCCATCCTCGTTTTTACTATCGCTTGAATAGCATATGTATTATAGCCAGCTGTTTCTACACTCATCTTTTCCAGTACTTGCTTTACTTTCCATATTAACTGTTCTTTATCCGATCTAGCTACTACTTCGACCCGGGCAGATATATTTTTGAATATTCCTACTCAGCCAGAGGTACATTAGCGTTATGAGATCGAGCCGATACCGCTGCACCGCGCTGTCGGCTGTAATGTATCCGGATGTATAGCAATTTCACCGACGTTTTACTTCGCCTCTCAAGTTACTTATGCAGAAATACTTCCGATACGATAACATCCATTTTAAAGTGTTCGAATAAATGCAAATCTAACGAAGCAATAAATACTGCACAGCGTTATTAGCCAGAAATTCGAGTATAATGACACGTTCGTACTGAATCAACGTATCCCTATTCGTTCTCTTTCTCTGGCATGGCATATAGGTAAAAAGTCGATCGAGAAGGTTAACATCCCCCGGGAGCAAGATTCTGCCGCGATGGAAGAGAAAGAGAGGGATGGAAACTGCTTGGATGGCTTTAGAAAAATTACATTTTGGTTCGACTCAATCTGTCGCGGGGAATAATTTCATTCGGTCGCGTCGCCCGCCGCGAGAAATCGTTCGAGATCATTCGAACGGCATTACGTTATCTCAAGCATACGTTCGCCGACCTGGCTGTTCGCTAAATTCGACGACGGTACGATGCTCGCGCGACGACTGCTCGATTAATCGGTTCACGAACGAACGCCCACGAAATCGATTGCCTTCTAGCCACCCTTATTCTTCTCCTACTCCCGTGACGCTTGGAGAAGGAGGAGAATCTTCTTTTCACGGAAGGAATCTACCTTCGCCTAGGGCAGGGCTCGGAATTAAGTGAACTTTCGGGCCGATTTTCAGAGGCAACACCCCCTTTCTCCCACCGCGCGTCTTGGCCCCGCGATCACCAATCGGCTCGAAGATCTTCAGGCGCGTAGCATATGAACCGCAGGATATTGAATATGGGACCATGTGGAATCCTATTGATACGAGTGTCGCCCTAATGTGACCCGCGCGGTTACGAGCCTGGGGACCCCCGAGCTGCACGGCGTTCGCGGGGGCCAAGACGTGCGGCCGGAGAAAGGGGGCGTTGCCTCTGAAAATCGGCCCGAAAGTTCACTTAATTCCGAGCCCTGGCCTAGGGGATGCTTCTTAAATCCATTCCTTGCTGCTTTCTGTTATTATTTTTATTGCACACTAATAGAATTGCAAAAGGAAAAGAATATGCTATCCGATTAAATTGTCTGAAACCATTGGGCAAACATCTAATTGAATTTAGAAAATTATGAAAAAGTCCTATTCTAGATAGAAATTCCAGTCGAGCGTCTACAGCTCCTATAGATTCCCCAGCGGTGATTTGCGGCCGATCGTCCGTTATTGCCGCGTGTAACGAGCCCACGACAGTCCAGACTAGATGGACAAGAAAAGGTAAAAAACTGATAGACGAATCGACGTTTAATCGTCCGGGATTGGCGTGTTTGCCGGGGTAATGTCTCGAATTTCACGCGGCGCGACTAGCGCGGAAAAAGAAACGAAGGACGAAGGACGAAGGACGAAGAGTGGTAATGAAACAACGGTGACAGTCGATCGAACGGACAGACCTGGTAGGCACGGCACGGGCGGTCAGTTAAATGAATCACGAATGAGCTCACGGTGTATGAACTGTAACTCACATCCATTGTCTATTCAACGATTCGTAAGAGTTCAATTTTGCTGTGACGCTGCATGAGTGTCGATAATTGAATAGCGAAAATTCCAGCAAGCATTTGATCGAAATTTTCTTCGAAATGGTACCTACAAACGTTGGATCAGTAAATGCACCGTTCGAGAAACAAGAGGAGATAGAATAATAATGGAACTTCTAATTCGGCAAACAGTTTTGTGCCACTTCTTCTCAATTTTCCTCCCGCGTGTACCTGCACTTTCTATCTCTATCTTCTATTCTGGAGAATTTCAATTTCACTGCACGGCACCACGTATTTATTATATACCGGGGAACGAAATGAAAAATCACCGACACGCTTCCTGTTGCTTTTACGCGTTCCAAACATTCACAGTCGTAGGCAAAGAAGTCATATTTATTCATATTTCTCGTTACACGTTCTTCCCGCGTTCATGTATATTCATGGGAACGCGAGCGAGTGGACGCCGGTGACGCGCGCATGTTCGCGCTAGCGTTAAAAAGTAGTAACACTTTCTGAAAACAAAAGTTCGTCAATGAAAATTCGTATCCGTCCTGGCCGGTCTGCGAGAAATCGAACGTCCAGCGGGTTCAAAATAGACTGTCCAACGTACAGCATCATCGAACATGGAGAGCACAGAAGAGAAAAGCTGTCGAACTCGAGAGTGAAACGTTCGTGACTGGCGGAACAGGGAGCTGCACGTAACAATACGAACTTCATTCGTTAAATCCAAGTCGCACGAGCGTAGAACTTTCACCTTCTGGACGTAATTGTCTCAAGCAATTCCCAATCTGCGTCTACCTGTCTTCGCGTGAATTTCAATCCCTCTACGCATCTTTAACCGATCTCGTTCCCGTCATTTCGTAACAACGTCTCGCCGCAGCACTCCATAAGAAACAGGGATGCAAGAAGCCTTTCTTTAATCCTGGTTGTAGTGGATATAAAAAAATTCCGCTTTAACACGTGGCTTGGAAATCCTACAGGAAGCTGAACAATTTGTTCTTCTTTCCGTGGGATGGTGGTTAGGACAGCGTGAATTCGGGATTACGCGAATACAATGGACTCCAGTTGGAGAGGCTTCTGGAGGTTCTACATTGTCACTTGCTACGAATTACCGCCACCCGTTCTAGTTGATACCTTGCAGTAACGATCAACTAATAATGTTGCGTTCAAATATCAGCGAATACCGAAAGCACAGTAGATATGTCAAACATATTGAAAGGCGAAAACCAAAATTTTGTCTTTTGAAATTTCTATATTTTAAAGCCGAATAGATTGAGCTTCAACTAAAATTGTATTATGAAGAAACGTCTGATTAAATATACGAATGGCCAACGTTAATAAGAATACAAAAGTCTGCGGAGGAATAATAGTGATGTCGTTTTACGGTCTGAAGTATCCCCCACCGAAAGCCCCTGACTATCCAACGAATTAACGCAGAATTTAACCCAGGCTCCGCCGGAAGAATCTTGCAAAGAGAATGTTTCAAGCAAAGTCTAGGTCGAATCTCGTTAAAAGTTAGACCCGTTAGCCGGCTGGTAGACAGTAGCTTTTCAATGCCACGAAATCTTTGCCCGCTACTTATGGGATCTCTGGCTTATCCCATGGTACAGACATTATTACGCGATCCACAGGGACGTAATATTCGCGGCCCTGTCGCATGCACGCTCACCTTTTCGATCATCCCCGTTGAAAGCACTATCTCGATGGTCGAGGCAAGATATTTTAACCGCAAGAACGACCGATCGACCACGGTACAGCCGGACAGATGCGTTTTGACAAATTAATGGAACACCGATAATTCGAGCTCTTCCGCGGATATCGCTGTTCATTTTCCAGCGATCACATTATGCTCCGCTTGCCTTTGTATCCGCCACTAATTAGTTTGCACGAGATTCGTACTCTTTGAGGTTCGACCCGGCCACATAATCGGCCAACAATTATTGCGAGCAAGTTTTACAGTGTCTGGTTGAAAGCTCGCTTTGAGATTCCCAAGTCAGCCTTTTGGATAGCAATATTATACAGGCCGAATATGCATGGGGATTTGTTTGGATTAGATTATAATTGCATTCACCTTTCAAAGTGATATTTACAACCTGCACGAATAAGTGCTCGACCACAATTTCATTCCGGTATACCGGCATACGGTATGCGGTATACGGTGCGCGGTATAAGGTATGCGGTATACGGGTTAATATTCTTAATTAATTCAATATTCTGGAACACGTTGATAATAAACAATATAATTGAATGCCATTTAAAATATAAATCGTGAGAAAATAGAGCTGGCATTCCAGTATACCAACAGGATGTGCACAATCGTCCGAATAATTTCTAAAGTACACAACACCTAGATCTCGATTTCCCATATATTCATCGAAATTACCTGGGAAGACGGGGTAGAAAAACCATCAGGGGAAGGAAATACAAACGTTTAGACAGGTTCGACGGCCAACGATGGTTACGAGAAGAGAAACGAGGACAGGGTGAAGATAAAATCGAGGAAAGAGAGGAATTCTACTGGCAGAGAACGGTCGCACGGCTGTTTCCGTCTAACTTCTCTCCCGTGGACGTGGACCGGGCCCCCATCGGTTCGCTCTATCGCATATCAGCGGGCAAAGTGGTGGTACGGCAGACAGAGAGACGAGGAGCAAAAGTAACAAGCCAAAATAAACAGCCGACTGCCGATTCCTGCTGTCGCAATATTTGCAGTGACTCTTGGACGAAACTTTGCCAGCCACGATACCTCGAAACTACGCTCGCTTCAGCTGGCCTGCCGCACAGACGACTGGAAAAGTATCGTCGGCTAGACAGCCCCGTCGCTAATGCCGCGATATTGCATACGATCTGACAATTTTCGAGCGATTTCATATTTCCTAGATTATCCATATATACCTGGTCCATCCAGCCTCGCGTTCCCCTTTCTCCTCTGACGAACCTTTTTCTTTTCCATCAGCTTCATCCCTTTGCAGCGTCATGCTCTGCGAGGGAGATTATTCTTGGAATTGGAGCAGTGGGCTTGTATGTTTCGCGTTGTTTCCTGAACAATAATTGCGCGTCGAATGGTGGACGAACCGTAAAGAGGAGATAAATGGATGATGAAGGGAAAGAATGGCCTGCAATACTTGGATGTTTATCGTAAATTTCACGGGTCGGGGATGGAAAGGAAAGGTGGCGTTAATTCCTGGCATTGTCCTGCCACCTTCCTCGGGTACCTTCTGGATATGTCGGCTCGTAAAAGGGTGCCGGCAAGTGTCTCTAATGCACCGTTACTAGCGAATTTAACGGTGTCGCCGTAAACGCGAGAATCTCGCGCGAGACCTTTCAGCCTGCGCTGGAGAATTCCTTGTCGCCTGACAGCCGTTCTCGACGGTCTTGTTGCTAGATCGTTCCGCGAGACGAAAACCGAGTCTCGAAATTGGTTGCGTTCTACCGTGTATGTTGGCGGAGAATTTCCAAGTTTTCTGGTAAACAGATTTCGGTGACGCGAACATGCCTGGACGAGCGTGTAATGGTTTCTACCTAGCTCGCGTGTAAAGAAACTTGGTGTAATATTCCGATCGCCCAAGTAAAGTAGCGGTAACTCGATGCAGTCCGTGCCGGACTGCACGCATGCTTACTCTACTTGCATAGTAGATGCGTTAGCGTTAGAAGAATGCGATAACACCGAGTCACTTATACAAAGTACATGTAACCTGTTTGGATGCATAATTATTCTGGTAAATTTGTGTGCCAAGAAGCTCGCGACATTAGCAAAGCTATTCGTGGAAGATTAAAAGTTTCGCATAGAGAATGCCTGACAGCATAGTTGGCCATTCTACTTGCAAAGCCTCCACGGCTTTCTACAGTATCCAATTGCTCAACAATCTCGATTAATAATAGAGTAAAATGTGCATGGAAAGCGGATTGGATTGGAAAAATGGTTGGAAGTAACGATTAAGTCGATGTACATAATTACGGACCGATACTTCGTAAACTACTAGTCTTCTAGTCCATGAAATAATACAAACGAATCCTGAGAGACTAGCGGCAACTCTCTGCGGAAATTAGCAATCGCTGTCGATACGGGATTGAAATCGTTGGCCACCAGCCATGTACGTCCGGTTATTCTTCTTTCCACGGCGGAAACGACGAGTGAAATGCATTACACGCTCGTAAATCGGGTCGCTACGCTCTCGCATGAATATGCGATAATCATTCCCGTTGTGATCGTTGAATCGTTATCCTCGACCTTCCGTCGAAGCTCGCTAATTAAAGGGACCGACGAACCCCTTCCAGAGAAGGAAGACGAGAGATGTAAGCGGGAATTTCGGTGAATATTCAAGCGGCGCCGCGCCGACCTGTTTCGCGGCCCGCTCGATACCTTTGTTGAAACCAGGCTGACGTATGGGGACACTGGCTAGCAATTTTCGCTACGCTGCACTGTGTTTCGTGTTTCGTGTTTCGTGTTTATTTACGTGCCGATGGATCGCTGTCGCTCGCCGTAAGGAACGTTTGTGATTCGCACCAGAGTGAAACGAAAATGCTTTTATCGATTGCGTTTCTGGTTGTGCGAATATAAAAAAAACGCGACGCAGGTTAAACTAGTGTGGGATTGGGCACCTCCATCAAAGAACTTAGGAGGAACATAAGAACAGCGTTGCCTAAGAAAGGGCCGTGGCGTAGATGGACTGATCAGTGCCTAGTAATACGAAAGTCTCGGGTTCGATTCAGTCCTTAAGTTCATTGATGAAGGCGCCCAAGTATTGTTCTACGCGTAGAAAAGTTCTGCACGATGAAATCTCCTGGATCTAATTGTCGGTTCGCTATAAAACTGAGAAATGAGAAATTCGCTCTCCTGGTCTAATCTCGGCGAACGCACGGCCCCAATCTTCTCTTGCGCGACCGATCGATCGTGGAATCAGCGATACCATGGAAACTCGAGTAGAAAACTTAAAGGCAAAGCTCTGCCGATCATCGATGAGCCAATTCATGAGCCAATTCAAGCTCTCGACCGAGAACTTTTCTCCTTTTGTAATTTCTCCACCCGGCTTATTAGTCTCAGCATCGATGTGAATAATTTCGCAGCCCACGCGGCAGAAATCGCTTCTCCATAGTCTGCTGGAAGAACGGAGACCGACATGGTGCGCGGTCGAACGAAAAATACGAGGAAAAGAAGAAGGGGTTGCGTAGGGGGTAGTTCAGCAATTAAGAGCTCAATGGCTATTCGGGCCGATGTATCGTTACGTCTTTTGTTCGTGCTGGATGAAGCGGATCTTCGACTTATTTCGATCCACAATTGTCTCACCAGCCAGCTTAACCAAACTCGCCGCCCCACTCGCCGAATCGACAATAGATCCAACTATCTCGGGCAGGGATTTTCTTTTTAAAGAATGGAGTTAGCAAATTAGATTTCAGTGAAATCTAATTCGGAATACGGAATCGGTTCCTCTCGTGACTCTCTGCGCGATTAAAATTAAAATCATCCATTTCGGTATTTTTGCAGCAAGAATTCTATAATTGTAGTGCAAATCAAAGAACGAAATAAATGACGGGAACGTTTGTCGCGATTCTTTCTCCGGAAATGAACTTAGGCAACGAAGTCTCCATTAAAATGCTAAACGGCCAAGGGAACTGGGTGCGGTCCTTGGGCGGCACGTTCCAAGACACGTTTCGTACACTCGAAATATAATAACGGGAAGCGAACACGCGTCCGTGGTCCCTCGCGTTATTAATATTATGCTAATTTAATATCGCCGGGATGGCGGCAGTCGACATCTCTTTAAAGTCACATCCCAACGTCGTGGACTGCGTGTAACGAATTTCATATCGCGTTAACGCCGCCCACGAAACACTTGTTTAATAACCATTAGCATATTAAACAAAGCGGAAAGACACGAGGGTAGAATTAACTGAGCGAGAGAAACTGAAGTGTTTGCGGGAAAAAAGCAGCCTACGGCGCCGCTATTGATGATTGTCGTACGCATTGCTAATTATCAGTGGTTCCGAATATCTACGCAAATATGGAATATATTTGAATACACTTTTGTTAAACTGATTAATCGTTCAAAGATAATCGACAAGATGGAAGCGTGTCCAGCATGTGTTGCAGTTTCCAAAGCAATTCATCCCTTTATCTTTCGTGTGTTTGCCGAGCGTTTACTTTGTCTATTGTTTGTTTTAAAAACAGCCTGAGCAAACACGTATGTACGCGCTCCGGATCTCAAATGTGTTTGGAAATGGTCGAATCGCGTGGACGGATTGTAAAAGGTAGTGGAACGTTGTTCGTAGTCGTTCGGTCTGTTTCAATCTGTCCCTCTGGTCAATCATGGATATTGACAGTAAACAAAGCAAAATAAATACAATTTATCGCGGCGTTTGTTGCGTACTCTAACAACCAACGGCGATTTGTCGATCGATGAAAAAATGATTCAGAATCATAGAAGCGAGTATTCCAGTAAAATTATTATTAAATAAAATATTACATAAAAGATGCACTTGCACTGCGAGACGTCCATCGCAAAGTACTTGCGATAAGTTAACGTTACTCGAAAGCTAGAGCTCTCGACCGACGTGGCTGGCCAGAGACGGGTAATCATTCCACTTGTTCGATGCGGAAGCAGCGTCGGAAAGGTGGTTTTCAACGGCTCGGCAACGACAGTGGAGGCCCAGTGTAAGCTACACAAGGTTACCTACGGTCAGTGTTACAACTATTAAAGCCGTTTCGACCCCCTGCTACACTGGTCGAGCAGCGGCCGAGAAAATTGAGGATAATTCGTATGGCTTACGCGAGACGAAGTTTCCCCGGCCGATTCGTGACAAAGGGAGCATGGACCGGGCTAGTTTACAACGGCGGCTAGTGGCTTAATTTCACGGTGAACACCATAGGCGGCTTAATTCCGCGCATTAGCTGCTTCGATGTCCGCTATTATTCGGACGTCTTACAGGCGGGTTTTAGGAAGGTAAATTTTCGAATAATTTGCCGCAAATGTTCGGTAAGTCAACGCGAAGCACATTATTGGTCCGCGTACACTAGAGGACCACGATAATTAATTTCCTAAATAGAGAGTTTCTGATTGTTATAGAACTGCTGTTCGTAGGGTAGGAAATTTTCATAAATAACGACGAACACGTTGCACGCGTTGTCTTCGAGTTCTATCGCAATAATTAGGAGTATTTAGTACATCGTACAATTCAAACGATTATGTTCGAAATACTTTTTCCACTGTCAGTTCCACTAAATTCAATTCGATCCACAAAAGAGGAGCTAGACGAAGACTCCCACCAGGTGGTAGGACTGTTCTTAATTCGGGTCAGAAACCGCGAACAAGGAGACCAGGCTTTCGTAACGCGTCTCGATATTACGATCACGTACCCTCCTTTCAGCGCCGAGTCCGACGACGAGTCTTTATGCATAGAATCGTTACCGCCCATCCTGCCACCTCTTTATGCCACCCCCGTCTTTTATTTCTTCGCCTCTCCGAAGCTGCCAGCATCAAGAAAGCGGGCAAACGCGTTACGAGACACCAGGGAAAGCTCCGCGTGCGATTCTCGCGCGAAAAGAAAGTGTTTCGAAGTAACTCCGCGATAAAGAGACACCTTGCCCGAGGTGGACAGGTTTCGCGGCGGGATGTAATCCGATTACCCTGAGGCATAGTCCGAGCTATTCCGCGCTCGATGAGTTTACCGGAACGCCATAATAAAGTCTGCCGGATTGGACTGCCCGACTCCGAAATTCCACGAATACATTCTACGGTGTACAAACGGCGAATTTGCTAATGCTACCGGGATACCGGATGCTTGCGGTGGCCGCCTGACAATTGCGAGGGGAACAACCAAGCGAACGGCATTTGTCCAACTTCGAGGACGATTTATTCACCTTCTAGTACGCCGTCGAAAACTTGTTACAATTCTACAAAGCGAGTATCCGACACGGACGATCGTTTGTTCGGTCGCGTACGTTGAAATTGGCAAAGTATGGAATACAGCGTTCGCTGATTCAAAGATATTATATGAAAGCGAAAACGTTGTAATTTTAGGATATCGGACAAAGCGCGTGGCTGTTCCACTTTCTTTGGACGTGAACGAAAGCTTGAGTATATTTTCAAAGGGAAGGTACGACGTTCGACATGGACATTGTCTGACTAGGCACGGCGCGATTCCACTTGATAGCATTCAAAGCGACAGTCGCGCGTACATTGAAACAAAAGGCGGCCGATTATATATAGATCTATTCTACTTACCCGTCACCACTGCTGCCTCGCGCAACTTTTTGCTACTGGAAAGAAACAAAGATTAACCCATTCTTACACGGTCTGCGTACATGTTCAGCGAAACTTGTGACAATTTAAAACTGTTTAACTCGAGCACGGGCAGTGCCTGTTTAATAACACACTTGTTCTACTTCGTCCCTTCTACAGTCCAATGCTTCCTCGTAATATTTTTCCCCCGTATTCCATCACTCAAAATATTGATCATAAAGCGTGCAATAAATATTCGCTTAAAGAAATACTCCATAAAATTGAAATTTCATCTACAGCATTGAATAATTTGATCGAAGCAGCGAAAAATGTAATCCTCCAAAAGCAGGCAATCTCCCAGGGTGAAGGCCGATTCGGATGCATCTTGTTGACTCTAGATCCCTGATACGTTCGCAGGGCAAACGGAGCAGGTGGACGCATCCCGACGAGTTTAGATAGCGCTCGCGATATCCCCGATTCCATCCCGGCTCGTCAGGAGTTCCAGCAAACACCCTTCCTTCCGTTCCCCGAAGAGGCTTACACAGCGGTCTGCATTCATAATCATCGGTTTAGATCTGACGCGCAGCGCTGGTGCATCCCACGTGAAGGGAGCTCTCGCCACCCTCTGCATACATGTGCGCCTTCGTGTGACGCGGGGCACACGGAGAAAGCAGGTAGGGGCTGTTTAAGTGGCCGACGATAAGATAACGTCCGGAAGCCGGGTAACGGGCAATTAATTCGGGAGTAGCTTGGGTAAACAGTGGCGAGAAATTAAAAGCTATTTGTCACGGCCGCTAAGAACCAAGGGAGGGAACGAAAGAGGGTTGTGCTCATGCTTTGAATTAAGATCGGCCTGATACGCCTCATACATGCCAACAGCGTGTACGTGAAATTTCACTAGAGCCTACACCGTGGCTGGAGGAAAGAAAAAAGAAAAAAAGAAGCAGAGACGGTAACGTCGTCACGGAATTTATCTGCGATGTTAATCTGAAAGTCGAGGGTGGCTTTTCGCGACACACGGAATACGAGGCCTACGCGTGCTTTCGTTCCCGGGGATCGCACGATTTTATTTAGGGGGCGGTTAAGGCGGGAAGTTGAGGTATAAAAATTAGAATCGTTAAAGTGAGACGATGGCGACTAAAATAACGCGAGGGAGAAAAGAGGTAGTCTTTCTTTCAGTGCCGATCGGCTGGCTCGACTGTCCCTGAAATTGCACCCACTTGTTTCCCCGAGCTTTTCATGTTTTTTTTCTTTGTTATTAGCCTGGCGGACGAGTCGCCGCGAAATTTATAGGAACGTTTACCTACTAATTACGGAACAGATGGCGACCAGCTGGAGCCGCGCGAAAGCGTTTCTCTCGAACGTTTCGCGCGACAGCCGCCACTTTAATGATCATTAAGTGGTTCGGATAAGCGGGCGCCGCGTTTCTTCTCCTATCGCATCATCCCCCGTTGGTTACCGCTCAAAGAATGGAACCATTTCGGTAGGCCAGACTTACCTGCAAAAGAAAGGGGAAAGTTTCATTGGATGGGGTTACTTATTGTCCGCAATAAAGATATGATGGATATTAAACAAAAATATGAGTGCAATATGTAATATCTCTACCATAATGGTATAATAGAATCGTATCGATTGATTCAACAGACTTAACTTCGCTCCCCATATTGTCCATTTCTAATGACATCGGTGAATAATCATTCAGAACGTTGTACGATTGGACTCTAGGACTTTTATAAAGGGGGCAATAGTTTCTTAAACTTTACTTTCCTGGGAGGCAATGAACCTGTAATATTATAAGAGGAACACGGTTGTTCCCTTAAATTGGTATTCTCCGAGGCACCGAAATGGCTTAAGTATCGTCGTAAACCTGAAATCGTTTCACGGCGGAGCTACGGACGATTTAAATGCTGGTGCCGCGTGGCATGATCGATGGGAAACAATAAAACGCGATGCGGTTAATAATCGCAGCGGCAGACCGCTGGATAATGGCTGGGAAAATTTCGTTAGCTTGCCCGTCCACCGTTGGGAATAATAAAATTCGCGGTGCGTAGCAAAGGTTTGCGAAACAAGCCCCGTCCACCAAGCAATTTTGCGATTTTTTATGCCACAATACCTGTAAATTATTATAAAAATACCCAACTGAAAAACAATACCTTTTTCTCACTTCGATATCGTTTCTCGACCAGCACCATTTTATTTAAAGGGGTTGTATCTAGTGTTCCTTCGCGAGAATTCCGAAAAATGTTGAAAAAATCAGGAACACTAGTTGCACCTGAATAATACAATTGCAATTACTTGATCGCCGCGCGAGCGTACAACTTCGCCGAGAAGAACAGGTAACAGATTAGCTTTACGAAACGATTGCACAATTAGTTAAAAACGAATGCTCCGTGATCTAAGGGAAATTGGATGTTGTCAAGCGCACTGTTCTGTTCATAGAATTGGTGCGGCGAAAGGGCGAACAAAAAATTCCTATGAAATTCAAGACCATGCCCGATGGCAGCGAATAATCGAAAGGAGCGGAGGAACGGCGCGATAGAGCTTTGACGCGGTCCTTTCAAATTGTCAAATGGACAACGCTTTAATTAGAGAACTCTGGCGCGGATGACGGGGCGTGGCGTGGGCGCAAACTACGAGCCGTGTTGCTGCTAGTGGAAACGCTCGGGGAAGCAAGCATTTTTGCTATTTGAGAACGGTGTCCCTTGACAAGGAAACGCCCAGGGCCGCTGTGCGCATCCCCAAGAAAAATTGCTGGCCCTGTGATCGCTATGTTTATCCGTGTCTCGCCTCCTGTCATCAGCCATCGTTAGTTTATCCCCGACACTTTCGTGTCGGAAATCGCGCGAGCGTACACGATTCGTTCGAATTGCGTTCTACATAAAATGTAGCTTAGCTTTCGAAGCCCCAAGTGCAGGAAATGGAATTTTCTAATCCACGTATGTACGTAAATTTACATCCTATGTGAAATACCACTCAGAATTCTCCGGAAATTAGGCGGGCCTCCCTTTTGAAAAGCCACAGTTCCCTCGAGCTTCGTCGGACACCCTTAGGCCCGATCAACGATCTCGTGGAGGTGCACCGCAGGAATTTCGCCATACACGCGTGTTCCCAGAGGAACGATTCACTCCGTGGTCGGGAACCATAACTGAAACATCGTCGAGCTTAAGGGTGGAACGTCGGCCGATTGATTGACCGATGCATGATTCAGTGGGATATAAGTGGCGCTAGGCTGTTCGAAATTGCGCCGCACGAGAGGTCTCGATACTGCTCGGACCAAAGAGGAACAAAGATGACAGACGGCTCACGTTGCTCCAGTTTCGCGGCGTGTTCCATAAGTAATGATCCGGCGCTTACGGTGGAAGCGAGCCTACTTTCTAATCGAGCGCCACTTTCGTGCCGAAACACGCGATAAACCGACTCTCCTCGGCTATTAGTACGGCACCATCAACCTTTTTTCAGTGGAGAATAAGAATGTGGATATTGACGATGGTCTTCGTTTAATTGTAACGTCTAGCTGGGTCATTGGTGCCAAGTTTTAACGGTATCAGCTAAATAATTTCAGATAAGACGGGTCTGATACGTTTCATAAGGGTAGTAATCAGTGGCAAACGTGCCGATAGCATCTGGATTCGAGAGAGAAAGTACAGGTGCAACGATCACGTGCACGCGCTTAAGTAGGTCCGTGTCAGAAAATTAGACGAACCGTTTGAGGGAATGGCGACAATGTTGCGGCTATCACCGTGAGTATAATGAACGCTTGCTAATAGCGGTTCTCGTTGCCAGGTGTATAATTAACGTGTCGTCCATCGTACGCGTTTTCGTGGCATGTTTGATCAACATTGTTGAAAACACTCCGCCGTAATCCGCAATTTCTTAATTAAACAAATGACTACTAGACTTTTATTGATCAGTCGGGAAATATCGCGAAACGGTATTACTATTATTATTATTATTATTATTATTATTATTATTATTGTTATTATCCGCAAGATTACACAATTTATGAAACAATTGTTTCTCAGCCACGTCACTTCAAAAGTCCTTTACAAACCGTCATCATCAACCCTATCGCTACAGATATTTTTCGACAGATTATTCTTCAGATACAGCCCATTTTCCCGCCACGCACCGTTGAAAAAAGAACTACTCGCAAAGAAGCTCCCCGCTATATACGTTCAACACTTTCGGCGGCTTTCAGGATAGCGTCCAGCAGGCCGTTCAAATAAAACGCTGTAAACGAATAGACTTGTATCGGGTCAGGTTGAAACGGTCTGTGCGCCACGCACGAATTGTCAGTCTCCATTGAAAGCGATCGTGAATTCAGATTCGGGAAATCCAATAACGCGACTGGCGTACGGCCGCTTGTCGCCGCTATTGATTAAAGATTAAGTATTAAAGCCGGGACGCGCAATATCAATCAGCCTACATTGTCGTCGGAGGCAATATATGTGTCACGAGCGTAACAGCCGCGGTCCGAACCGCTAAATAAATTCGTGGCGCAAGGCGGACCCACCCCCTGTGCCCCGTCGCTCGTGCCTCTCGTTATTAACATTAATCCGACACGTTCGATGTATCGCGTTAATCGATACCGACGCGTCGCGGGTCCATGTCGATCGATGCCGCTATCGGTCCACCGATTTAAATAGGTCGCGGATATTCCAGGATAGAATAATTGTCAATCGCCTCCCTGGATTTTGTAGATGAAAACTCAAACTCCATAAGCGATTTCCGCATTTTCCTCTTTGTGTAGCAATTTCAGTGAAGCTGTCGAATTTCTTTATAAACTTTCTTATTTCTTTTCTTATAAAAGTTCTCTTACCATCCCAGAGCACGAATACCAAGCATTTGCACAAAAATAAAAGGCTCGGTAAGAAATACGACGGTAGAACAGAATAGTGACTCGCGGTTTTTCACGGACGATTTGGAAACGCGACAACGATAAAAGGGGCAAAAACAGTGACAGAAAGAAGACGAGGAAAGAAACTACCCCATGTGGCCGCCAACCGCGCAGGTAGCTTTCGCGTAGAGCGTGTTTAGGGTCTTTTATTTGTAGCGCTACGTCCGCGGTCGGAAAACAAAAGGCATGGGTTGGTAGATCAAAGAGCGGAGGAAACTCCATTCTTGTCAGAGACTCTCAACTTCGCATTCCCCCTCTCGACCCCTCTGTTTACTCCATTTGCAGCGTTTTCCACGTTTTCATCGTACTTTTTCACTCGATTCCCTTACGACTGCTTTATCGCTGGTCTACGTTGATCGACAATATTGTCGTTAGGAAAAAGGTTTGGTTTTATATAAGCCAGGCGGGAGAAAGAACCACGGGACCAGAAACCAGCTGCTAAAGGAACCGCCAATGCTAGTTGCTTTTAGGTGAAACCGCTCTCCGATTTTTCATCCGGGAAACTCTTCGATACCGCGATAGTGTTCGGCTTGATAGCATTAGACTCATAGAGAGTTGAAATTGAAAATACTGTATTTATAATAGAATGAGTAATAAACGATGTAAGCGCGGCATGGTATTTACTGGCAAGTAGGTTAATATTTCTCCCCTGCCTTCTACATGCAAAACGTTTCACGTTTCTCGAGGAACACGAAACAGGTTGGTCGGTGTTTTTATAACAGTATCCGAGCATCGACTGGACGGCATCGAATCTGGGTTTCGAAACATTTTACGATCGTGTGGCCTGCCACAACGATGCTCAGGGTTGTGAGCCCCGCGTAAAAATGGTAATAATAATGTTAGAACGTATAAGCAAGCCGTAAATATGTACTTTACGAGAACGGAACGCCTCATTATTCACGGACACGACGAATTTTCTTAATAGGGACACCCGGCGTTGCTCCGCGGCAATGTGTAGCTATGCAGTACATTTATTATCTTATTCGCCCGTGTTAGTGTATCCTGCTTCCTACTAAAATCTATCTTGCTTAAAGGAAATCGATAAATTATAATACAATACATGAAACAATTTTTCCAATAACCGATATAAAATAATCGAGTCTCGCGATTATCTCCATAAGTGACTGCGGAGTGGAACGAAAAATGAGGCTATAACTAAAAAGGCTAGACTGCTTTAACGATGCAAATCCCTCGTCGCGAGAACATTACTTATGAATGTTCGAATCGGCAAAGCTTGTCAGAGATCTCGTTGAGTATAGAAATAAAATAGCAAGTTACGGCGGCAGACCCTGTTTCGTGTACCTAAATGGCCGCGTCATTTACGAAATTCATACGCGAACATTTATAATTGAATCGAGGTCTCCTGCCAACCACATTGCAGAAACACAGATAGAGAGGTAGAATGAATAAATAAATGATCGATGGTGGATGCGCTCGTCGCATTACCAGTTTATGAATTCAGAAAAGGAAATAACGATCACCGGTACGAAAAGCGATCGGAAAATTTACGAGCAAAGTTTCCGGTTTCCCGTGTCGCGTCGACAAATTCCGTATCGACAATCGACGTAAAATGATGGTGAATCAATTCTGTTATCGAAAAATTGAAAACGTTTTAGTCGTATATATTATATGCGTATTTCTTTCGGTTTCCACTGCTTTATTTACCTTTCTCTATAATAATAAATGAGAGTCGGATATCAATTCTAATAATCTCGTAACGCGCTCCTAACAGCTTTTAACCCCTCACAGCCCAGCGTCCATCAACGGATATCCCGTTTTATCTGCTGCGAATTATTTCATTCCCATCCCGAACTCTTCGGTTCCACCCGACGAATAATACTCGGCCGAAGCAACTAATTTCTGCCAGATATTTTTGCAGACAAATTTATCGGACGTTCTAAACCTTTTAACCGTCCGGTTTGTTTGTCGACGCGAGATCTTCATTAGCTCCAACAGCCAACGTTTCATTCAGTGATTGCGAGAAGAGCATATCCATTAATAAAACGTCAATTTCGAGGGGTTCTCTGCTCGATCCCGCGCTGCGCCGCGTCGCGTCGATGGTATAACGCGATCAAAAATGAGAAAATGAGAGAAAAAGAGAAAAGAGGGGGAACGGCTAGTAACGAGCGTCAAATCTGGAAATGAAGCAATTTCCATCGGTCGAGCTCAAAGCGTTGCGAGAGAAACATTTTACGATCTTCTGCCGCGAGAATTTCCGCGACCAGCGGTAACCCAATTAGCGTAATATCATTTTTCGCCAACGAGCAAACTCGATCACCGAAAGTCAACGCGGTGCTCGACTTGGTCGTGGGACCACGATTTTCAAAAACTCGTACGTTTGCGAACTTTCTGTCCTCGTGTTCCAGCGATCGAAATGAAACCTGGCCCTACTAACTGGTCGTTTATTGGGAAAAAAATACATTCGAGACAATTTCAATGATATTTTCGAATCGAGGACCTATGGCAAAGGAAAACCCGGCTGGTAGAATCGCCAGAGATGAAAGGGAGAAGACGATTCGAGCTCCGTACAATTAGATCTTCCATGGAAGAGCCTTCTTATCAATATGAAATAAATTTCAATTTCTGTCGCCCGATTAGTTTGAAATGCCATCCATGGTTCCGGTTCGCAAATAGAATGTTCTCCAGCTGAAGGACACTCCAGCTCCAGCTCGGAGACATTCGATTTTATTAGTAAAATCTGATGGGTTATAATTGCTGGCAAGCGGATTTTCAACCGTTCGAATGGAAACAGGAAGATCGATCTTCCTTCCCTGTACTTTGACAATCGTTCCCCCGTTGCAGCTGACTTTTTTCAAAACATACCGACGACTCCGCCTCGTCCCGAAGTCGATCAAATTTGTACACGCGCGACTGCCAAAAGCAAGGCAAACACGCTGCGTGTGGATCGAGATTGAATTAAAATCGAATGGCCGGCGAATCAATGAGTCAACAAATCGATGCATACGAAACGCGATTACGCAATATCAAACGGGCGAATGTTTTTCGCGAGCATAAATTCGTTCTTGCCTCGAATATTCGTTATCCTTGGTCACCGAACAAAAAATGCGACAAATATTTTGAAAAAAAGTACGCAGGCTAAATACGCGTAGGTACATGGTGCAAAGACTGAAGAATAATGGGACCTGTCGTGTGGATACCTGGTGTAATCAAAAGATACGACTTATTTATGAAAATTATGCAAACAAATGGGACCACGACCGCCTATTCGGCGTAATTCGATTTATACAGGGGATCCCGGCGAATAATCGATTCAGGGAGAAACTGGGAATTCCACTGGTCCACGATAATATTTCTTTCTGCAAATTAATGCCGCGACGGGGGCAAATTTATTCGGCGTTAAAATCGAATGGCTGCGTGTATTCAGTAGCTGTAATGCCTGTGATTACATTTATAGTGGCATTTTGCATGCGAAAAAGAGATTGCCCCTGCATGATTGTAGAATTTTAGTTTGACCGACAGGTGGAAAATAAATTCGATCGGGGTAAAGTTTATCACGGCACGCCTTCGATAATGACAGTGGCGGGGGTTGAAGCCAGATAGCGGTGCCAGGCCTCCCCTAACCAGTCACCTAAATGCTGTGGTTAACCGAGGCCAGGTGAGCGGACGTATCCGCAAGATAGGAATCGATTTAACCAGAGCAACGCCGTGAAATCGTTTCGGCGAGTCAGCGCAATCATCCCCAGACATTTTTTCAACCAAAGGAATCCTCGTTTCTCTCCCTATTCCCTTCGCTTCGACCCGCCAGATGATTTTTAACCGAGCTCAAAGACAAAACGGTGGATCTGTCGCAAAGAATTAATTGGATAACGCGTCTATTGTCGAGATAAGACAAGAAAAGTTGGCATCTATACAATTGTGCTTAATGTTTCGAGAAATTTAAAGGGCAATAAGCGCATCCGGTTTCCCTTCCATTAGCAAACGACCGCGCCAGCGGAAGTATGTACGACCGCTACCCTAACTCGTTATCCTACGTTGTGCACGCATATACGCAGCATGTTCGAGGGTATAGCTATCAAAGCGACGAGATTTGATCGTCGAACCCTGTACCCTGTACAGGAAGCTTCACGAGTGTCAGGGACCACCCTCGGGAACCAACACCGCGAAGATGTCGAACAGAGGAAGACGACGAAGAGGCCGCCTCTCCAATAGGCCACAGCGAGTAGCAACTTCCTCTACTAATCTACATCGTAGCCTCGCATTATATCCGGCTTGCGCGTAGTTCGAAGATAGCCCGAGTACCGTGTATCGTCTGCAGCCAGCGTACACGGCTGCTTCAGTCGGATGAAACAGTAGACTAGGGGGTGGAAACGAGACAGAGAGCGCAAGACTGACGAGCAACAACGGCAACAACAAGGCGGGCACACATATTCGTGACACTAAGTCTCGTTTCCGTGGCAGCGGAGGGCACTCCGATAACAGCCCTTACGATCGGTTAGCGTACAGGGGATGAGCGAACAGACCAGAGGGGCAGACGATCTTCGAGCAAAGTCGATCCACGGTAACAGCCCCGATGCTATTATCCCCTTCGAACGAGGTCAACGGGGTATCAAGCCCCTCTGTGCTACCCCGTACACCAACCAGCTAGGGATCTAACGTGCGCGAAACTGTTTCAGCTTATTTTCGACGAGCCAACGGGATCGCTACCTCGATCGCTGAGCTCGGAGGGGCGTCTGTGAGCGACGCGCTTTGCCAACGCGTCCGGCTGAAACGATATCTTTTCGATGATCTTTGACAAAAGGATCGTATATCGGCGAACGGGCTTTTGAGCATGCCGTTACGTCGCGTCGCGTCGCGTCGTCCTGCTCTGCTACTTTCTTCCGCGGGGAGAGCGATGAGATTGTGTGGCGCCAAGTGCTTTCGCTTCGTTGGATTTGCTTTGCCCCGGTTCGGCGGATCGGGATGAATCGAGTGATAATTCGCGGAGAATTTTCCACAACACAAATGAATGATATTTTCTTTCTATAGAATTTCAGGCCGGATCGATCTTTTTTTCCGGTAGTCGAGGTGCAAGGGAGTGGTACATGACGCGGGCATTGTACCAGCGTAGCTGTATTTTTCACGAGCAACTCGCCCAGCCGGAGAGACGTGCTCTTCCCTTCATGAAGCAACGTGCCTGCGCGAATCCTTGGCCTTATCTTTCTCCCCTCCTGCCAATTTATTACTTTGTCCATGGACTTGAAAAGCAGAAAACTTCAAAGGAAGATATATTAGCCCCGATGCAGAGATTAAACAACCTGTCGAGTTTGAAAAAAAACCGCCGAACACAGGGAATCATGGATCGTATCACGTTCCAAGTATCAAAACTCGAATCTGACCCGTGTCATCCTTCCATCCCCGGTGCTATCCAGCGAAAAAAATAACGCAATTTCCTGGTGCATCGGTATTCCACGCTACGCGGGTCGATGGCGCGTAAAACGAACATTCACGGGCTACACGTCGTTCCAAAACCGTTCGAATCCGCGTCGACGGGCGGAATTTAAAGGCGCGCGGGGGCTAACGCGCCGCTGTCAGTTCGTTAACCGTGATTGACCATTTAATCGACGTTTTAATTAAGTTGCAAGAGGAACGCCGACCCCGTCTTAAAAGGCAGCCGGAGTTTAATCGAGAAGTTCGTTTCGTACGAGCCTCGCTGGCGCACGTACGTACTAAAGCGGTTCTGCTTTTTCAGCATAACGTTTTACCATTATAAAACCTACAGTCGACTCGTTTCACAGGCATTCCGAACTTGGTAAAATTAATATTCAGTTCGCTCGAAACGATATGGATTCGTTTCTAATCATTTTAATCCTTTTCTATACTTTTCCCCTTTCAATTTCTCATCTATCTCGTGCATTTTAATGCACCTTGTACACGTCTGCTCCGAATCGAAGATTGCTAGGAACACTGCATTCGCGAGGCGCGAATTAAAAAATTATTCTTTTTCCCATTTAATGGTACAGGCTAAAATATTACTTTAACTGTTGCATCTCGGTCCGCATAAGAAAGCCGTCTTCTAAATGCTTCGACTGTTGCCTTTATTTTATCTGCGATCCATAAACAAACGGCAGCCTGATCAAAGTAAAATCAACGATGCGCACGGCTATCGCTATAGACCGCTAGAAACTTCTTTCGAATTCGGATACAGCGGAGAGGACTTGAATACGGCTGGACGTCTGACCATTCACAGACCGTATCTACTGCCCCACTAGTTTGCGGCTTTTGGCTTACGTTTGACAGCGTTCCAGCTCCTCTGCTCAATGAAGATTAACCGTGATTAACACGCGCACACGGTGACACAGCCTCTGTTGGATCGATCTTTTCATCCGGCAACCTTCCGTCTCCACCGGTACAGCTATCGATCGACCGCGAAATTAATTTCGTTTATACCAGAGTGCGAGGCAATTCGAGTAGCTTTTCTTCCATTTATGGAGAAACGTGCAGAGAACGTATATTACCATTAAGCAGCGAACACGATAAATTCCTTGGAAATTTCTTTACTCCAATTCTATTTTGCTTACGTTCTCTGGATTGGTTTAAACGATAACGCGGTGCAGCAACGAACTGGTAGAAAGGTGCGAACGGTATCGGATATTAAATTTTACCAATCCGTGCGTAACTACGACAGCAAACTCGTGAAAATCGTTCGGAGGTCGGCAGGAAAATGGGGGGATGGCAAAGCCGAAAGAACCGCGTAGATATACGTCGTCAAGTGGCGTTATATCGTCGACGAAATGGCTGGGAAGTGAATTATTGCCGGTCGCCGCGAAAAAACGGGGTCGAAGCGACGGAATACATAGAAGAAAGGGGCCGTGGGTGAGGGGAGTGGGAACGTGATATAGGGAGAGAGAGAGAGAGAGAGAGGGCAGGATTTTTGCGGGACCACGTAGCCTCGAGGTCCTTTTATTTTTCGAAAGAATCACGGCCGGGCGTTTACGCGAACCCCGCGCGGTCTATAACTCTCGATCGGTCGACAGGCGAATTTTTCAAGCGTGGATCCCGCGAGAAAATTGTTGCTGTTTGAACAACGGAGCCAGCCTGCCTGCCTGCCTGCCTGCCTGCCAGCCAGCCAGTCCTGTCGCAGGGGATAACATCGTGGAATATCGAACGAATCGTCCTGCAATCCCACCAGTCCCCTTTTACGGATTTTCGATCGATCGAAATAGGCGATAGGAAACGAGGGTGGAAGGTTCCGGACGCGGTCGCGAGACGAATCGCTGATTCCCCCGGCCGCAATCTGCAGCACGATTAAGGACGATAAGGGCGAGAGGTGTTTCTGCGATAGCGTGGAAATCGCTGGAGATTGAATCGCGAGATGAAGGGCACGCCGGAATGGGATCAACGGGCGAAGGGTTTCGTTCCCGGGATTAGAGAAGGGAAGAATCGTGAGTTGCGGGGAAATCGCTACGATACCCCCCTCGGTATCGGTGACCTACGTATTGATAAATAAATGCAAAGCGTGCTTCAAAGACTTTTTCGAGACCGTCAATTTGTAAGAGCAGAAGCTTAAACGAAGCCCCATCGGGTACCGTAATTCATAATCCTGTCGAGTGTCTACGCTTAAATAATCAAAGGGCACGAGTGCCTTCTATTGTGAAGATAAAGAGATATTAGGATAAATGTAATTAATTAAAGGACTTAACCAAAGAGTTTAAGTACACGACGAAGAGAGGAGACCCGAGTCACGAGCTTATGAAAGCGGCTACGTAAGCCGATTCCCTAGCCTTTTAATTATCAGCAAGTGTAAGATCCCAGCTGGAAAACGATGGACCTCGGCCAGCAAGGTACGTCGCAGATGAAAAGAGGATAAAAGCAAAACGACTATTGCAACTATTGTATAATAATATGGTAGATTGGAGAAGCAAGAGTTTAAATATTCAACGCCCCTCCAAATGACCCCACTGTCTTTGCTACGTTTCACTCCTGATCCTACTCGCGACCCAAGCAGATCTATTTTCTCGACCAGTGATCGCGATCCTCTAACACAGCAGGAGCCGAGTATCGTTTCAGAGGCGGAAGCCTGTCGTTTTGCCGGTGCACGAGGCAAATCTCCAAGTCAGGATTCTAATTAAAGGAAGCCGACTGTGAAAATTAGTTGGAATTTGTCGGTCGAACGGCGCTGCCCGCTGAACACCGACCCGTTGCGTTCGCGCACCCACTAATTAAACACTATCAATGAACGGAACGCTCGATACCTGGTCTCGTGGCCTTATAACTTCCTCTGGACCGCGTGTTTGCATCCCTTCCACGTAAACGTTACGCAAAGAGCACTGGCTAAGCCTACGGAACCGGCATAATACTATGGTGCCTTTGATGCTTAAAGTTCGATACTAGACTCGCCGGTCTCGCGCTTTACAGAACTAACACCGTGCTTGACGATTGCTTTTCTTCTGCGTAAACGGCCTCCAGTTTAACAGAGAGCGACGAGTATTCCAAGAACTGCAATATCTTTGTCCCCGAATTTGCAGAGAAATCGAAAAGTCGGAACGGCTAACGATTCACGTTTCCTTTGACCAGTCACCTGCTCCACGGGCTGCAAGTTGACTGAAACGTGTGCACACGCGTCGTGTAATCGAATAGACCGAGGCTCGGAGCTCCGAAGGCCGGAAGTTGTGAAACTGTTCCGGTAAGCTTATTACATCGGGAACTGTATTCAACAAACCGATCGAACTTATCCGATTAGGCGCTCGATAATGGGCGTTGCAGCATACACTGCTCGTCCCTATCGGCTTGAAAACCCGACGACACGTAAAGTATCTCTCGCCGAACAAGTCTGCGATGCTGCACCGGCTTTATTCGGAACAGGGAACGGCCCCTGACCCGCCTGGGATGCAAGAAGTCGTTCGGGAAAACTTATTGTTAGTTAGTCGGTTGGTTTTGGCTAAAGTTACCGCGCTGGAAAACAAGTGAGTACGCTAACGATTAAATTAATAGACGGAACGTGCTTCAATTGTACGAACGACCTGTTTAGATTTCACGACATTCTGATTCTGCGCATGTTCACGCGTTCCTTATTTTCTGACATAGGCTACTGATTTCGTTTAAGTTACGAAGAGGATATTTCGTTACTAGCAACCCTCGATAAAAAACCGACAGTCTAAAGTCTGCGAGAGCTCTAACCAAAACACGGAATGATCGACGGGCCACGGATCGATCTCAGGCAGATTAAATTTCGACTGCTCGAGCGGCTTAAAATCGATAATCTCTGTCGAGGCTACATCACGGATGGCTGGAAGGATCGTCATAGGCGTCGCAAAGGGATAAGGGATAAAGGATAAAGGATAAGGGATAAGGGATAAGGGATAAGAGGGCAGAATACTCTATTCCAAGCGCTAATGGATGATCGGTCACGAAAACGGCGCGCCTGTGGCTCCGGAAGAGGAGAGGGAGCTTCTACCAGAGAAAGCTCTCGAATTTCAGCGTGGCCAGCGGTCAGGATCCTTTGAATGGGACCCTACTCCGTGCATATTTGCACGAATCAATCTCGGCTTCCCGCAGGATTTGTTCGTCGTGGCTTCCGCCTCGAACGACCGTCGCGACGTTCGGTCTACGGATTAGTTTTGATCCGCGGACCATAAACACTCGCCTTCGCGGATCTCTGCGGGAAAATGGGAAAGCGAAGCTCGTCTCTGCGATTACATTTACCTTTTCGCGTGCAGGCAAATGTTATTTTCTTCAGCTAAAGGAGTAAGGAGAAACTTTCGCGTCTCAAACGACGAATAAGTTCTTCGAGGTTCGATTTGGGCAGCGAAGTGGGAAGGAAGGAAACTCTTGTGACGTTGAAAGAGATGAGGTCGCGAGTCCTGCCATCGCTTCTGAATATGCAACTCGGGGAATGGTTTCGTCCAAACTTCACGAGGATTGAAAAATAAATTTCGCGAGCAACATTACGTGGAGCGGGCTTCTATTATCGTTTACGCGAAGAATAAACGATAAAGTTAACGAATGTTATGCAACGAGGGAAACTCTCTTTAACCACCAGCGCAAATAATCCTCGGGATACCTCAAACAAGACTTCTCTCAATCACGAGGGTCACAGTTCTATTCTCGGAAAGTCTAAGAATGTTCCGTCGGTTCGTCTGCATAAAACTGCAAAAATGTCGTTGGGAAGTTCGTAAATCAAACAGACCATGCAAGCCAGAAGTCAGTGAAGAAAGAGGGTAGTTGGACGAAACAGAGAACGGGATATCGAGTCGTCGGGTCGCGTCGGGGCGATATCCTTTTAGAACTTTGACTGGAGAGTACCGCGGAGCTTCTACTGTCTCACTTTCTCGTCGCATCTCCGCCTTCTGTCTTAAGGATACGTTCTGCCCATTGCGTCTCCGCCGCGATACAGACGCACCCGCCTTGCGGAAGATTTAAATGGCCTGGCTGTTGCCGCCGTGACATTTCGCCCGCCCTTCCTCTTTGGCCCAAAGGTAATTAGACTGGACGCCACTTTATCCTGCGTTCTCGTGGAAGCTCGCGTGATTCTTCTGCCGGACTCGACAACGAAGGATACAGGCAAAGATCAGAATTGTTTAGTATTGTATCTGATTACCGTAACTTACGTTCTACGAACGCCTCGCCAAACATCGATCGTGACTATTGTCCGTCGATCGTACAAACCATCATCACGTACCTATATAGAAAATGCACGGTAACTTGTGGACGGCAGTGCAAGCGCAAAGAACATAGGGCCCCATGAATCCTCGTTTTCTTATCGCTACCCCCGACCAGCCCAAGGAAGCGATGTTCCCGTTTGCCAGTAAACTTTCATCGTTCCCCGAATCCATAAATAATATCCCAACGGGCGGGCTGACTCTCTTTTCTAAAACCATCCAACATGATGCGGCCGCTATATATGCAGATACCATCCTCGGAAGGCGGTCGATCGAACATTTCAGCGACGTTGCAGCGTGCTTCCGAAGCTGGCCCGTAGATGTATTTTAATAACGATATCCGCTGATATTATCCTGCATTGTATCCGTGTTTATACGGAAGCGGAATTGCAGTTCCATCGCAAGGGGTTATGATCCCTTTGTGCGATGAATCTTCGTGGTTTCTGCGAACCGGTCCACGGATCCCGACACGCTCCGCCCAACCTTCTGCGGCGGTAATACGTTTATTACGAGCTCGCCTGTGCTCTATCCGAAACTTTCTGCATCCCTTTTTTTTAGTAAGTTCGCGGACTATTACGAGCAATGGAAGGACAGACGGCTGGATTAAGCAATGTCTTCGAGATAATAACTTTGAGGAGGTGCTTCTGGGCGACTCGCGACTGCCCTTCTGCGAGGGAACGTCGAAACGAATCTCGCGAAGTAATTTCAGTGAAACGTGTGCTCTTCAACTACGACTTACAAATCAAGATGATTAAGATGATTAAAGAAAATCAGGTGGGCCCGAGTGAATTTTTTCCCTTATTTCCTCGAGTAATGTACTAATTATCTCGTGTTCCTCGTACTCGAAGAAAACGTATACCGAGTTACCAAAGGCTAGTGAAAGATGTTGAAAACTATAACAAGAGCCAAGGGAATAAGCCAAGAAAGAAAAGTCGCGACGAAGCAACTCGTCGTCCAGGTATACGAACTATTAAAAAAGGAGAAAAAGAGAAAAAGAACAATTGTTTGCTTCTTTGATTCGCAAGAGGGAAAAATCTGTCCCAGAGAGGGTTATCGGATAAGGAAGAAAGTAAAAAAAAAAAGGAAAAAGACATATAAGAGATAATTACAGTAGGGCTCGATGGTTGGGAAAAAGAAGTAGCCGGAGGATTCAGCCTCTGCTATCTCTTAACTTTCGTACCCTCGAAAGTTAATTACTCGCGGCTACCGATAGGGATCACCCTGAAATAGAAGTGTCGAAGCCAGAGAATGCGTAGCTAGAGCGGACCTATACCTCGGCCCTCTGAAGCTTCTCCCTCAGACTTCGGAGCTCGGATGAAGAAGAGGAAGAGGCAACGTTCTTATATATCCGCCTGGCCGAAAAGAAATAGAGTCGAGCAGAGGCAAGACTTTGAGCGAGAGTGGGGAAAGAGAAAGGAGACAGAGGACCGAGCTTCCGTTATTTCTCGAAGAAGGACGAAAGGGCAAAAAGCCGAGCTAACCTCCTTACGCCCATTACCGGGAGGGTTAGAGGTATAATGTCGTTAATTTGACGTTTTCGCGAGCGGTAAGCAGCTACGAAGCCTGTCCCCTTAACTCGTCTCCTCGTCGCCAAACAAAGTTCCTGCAATCCAATTGACCCAACGGGCCATATCCTACCCGTCACATCCCTGAAACGACCCTTAATTTTTCCTTTCAAGGCTTCTCGTTCGTGGAATTTTCTACGTAAATAATTTATCAGAGTGAAGCGTTCCTGATTTCGAATTGAAACTACGAGGTCTATTAATTAAAAAGTACCCTTCGGAGGTATTCCAGGATTTTCCCTCATAAACGTAGCATCGTGTATAAGGTATTAAATAGAGAGAACGTAGAGTTTCCTGTTAGGCAGATTCGCGGTTTCAATGGAAGAAAGTACGACGAGACGCAAATTTGATCTTCCAGCTGTGGTAATTGACGACGACGAATCAGCTCGCTAATTGACCAAAGGGTCCTTTCTCGAATGGCACGGTGACGAGTTTTTCGATAGTTTCGAGTAGCGGAGAAGTTTCAGCGACTCTGCCGATGGCATTCGGCGTGGATTCTCAATCACGGATTGTCTCCGGACTTTCTTCTAATAAGAAGCAACCTAAACAATGAGATGCGATTTCTGTTCGTTGTTTCCCAAGCCTTGCTTTTAACGAATTAATCTGATATTTATTGAGACTTGGCACTGATTCTTTTTACTCTGGCACTGCGTTACGTATAAAAGCAAATTGATATTTCCTATTAGTTGTCGCGTTAATTGGTTAATTGTTCTTTAATTATGTACGAACGGTTCTCATAAACGGGTTATTCCAGATGTTTATTATGCCAAATATAATCAGTGCAATAATTCTATTAGAAACATCTACCTAATCCTTCGCCGTTTTCTCGATTATGTAGGAACAGTGCTTATGTTGTACTTACATTATAGAACACTTGCAGTGGAAAATTATTCTGCACAAACCACGACAGGAAATAAAATCTGCAACGTCGTAGCGCCGAATAATTGGACCATTGAGGGATGGAAAAATAAAAACTCCGGTACATCCATAAAGGGTACAGGCAGAATTTTGATAGAGCGGCAACAGATTCCTGTAAATCTATCAACGGGTTCAATTTGTCGATCCCAGTGATCTCTCGTTTCCTCCGAATTACACCATCCAGCATGCTCGTTTAACCGTGGCACGCAGTTGCGCACGAATATTTTTCCTGCGTCAATTTAACTTCCAACCAACCATTTTCAATCCCGCAACGTCGCGTTGCCCGCGACATTTTTTCACGAATGTTTTGAAAAGATCGCTTTTATGAGCGGAGCCATTCGTGGCAGAGACCGCAACCGCGACAACGCCTGAACATTTGGATATAGCCGAGAATTTTTAAAGAGATCGGCATTGGAAGCTTTGGACGCACAATCCTATTCTCCTATATCAATTCCTTCTTGTTTTTTTCGTTGACGTTTTGTTCGCAACTTGCTATTTGCAACGCGTGTGGCGGCGGTCGAGAGGGAAATTCGCACATCGAGGCAAACGATGACCATTGGAATATTTTCGAGGACTGCCGATGTGGCCTCGCGTCGCGACGCTTCGAGTGGTTGAATCGGTTTCGGCTTGTACTGATGAAAGTTCGATAGTTCGGGGAGACAGCAGAGAGGCGGTGGAGCAAAGGGGCAACGTGGGGTGAAGAACAGAATGGACGAAGCGCTTGATGAAGCTGTTTTGTGGTATGGATTAAGGGAAGGGAAGTCTGTCGAGCATAATCGCACGACTCAAGAGACATTAGGTAGACTGCGAAGGGTAATAAATTCATGGACAAATGTCTCTGCAATGGTAAAAGGTCTCGCACGGAGCAATTATCTGATACTAAAAATGGAATTGTCCAATACCTGTTTCGTACGAAAAATATTTTCCCTTACACCCTAACACCCATTAAATAATTCGTATAGTTTATTTTCATTACGAAAAAGTTCCCAACAACCCCCTTTACGTGCAACTGAAATCCTCGGAGAAATGGTGAATTCGGGGCATTTCGTAATCCCTGGCACAAATAGCGAGTGGGCGTTGAAGAAATCTTTTCAGAAGCAAGTGATTTACGGGGCATAGTCAGCGCACCCGAAACAAAGAAAATACCTATAATTATTTCAGAGGTAATGCAGAAACTCAATGCAGTCGGTCGATCAAACCGGTGCACGAGGTAAAAATATTACAACGTCGATGATATCTGGCCACCCCCGTCGAGCATAAATAGTCGAAAGCGTGTAATAGGCACTCAGAGAAATGCGATATCGTGACTTACGTTTCGACCGCGAAACAAGCCGCCAAATAATTAATTATCCAGCGGTCGGATAGATACGCCGCGCCGTTGAAAAATCGTACCGCGGACGACCGACACGATTTACGTTTGCCCACTCGTCGTTTTATCTCCAATCCTCGAAACTCTGCCGCTTCTTTATGGAACTTGCACGAATGCAGCAGCTCCGAGAAATATTATTTAAACCTTCCCGTAAAATAGATTTAAGCGCGCAAAAGAGAATAATAAAAGTTAGTTGATTCAACTTTCGGGCTAATATTTAGGCTTTCGTTTATAATTAACATCCCGCTGAATATAAAAAGAAAAAACAAATACTAACCAGATTCAGAACTATGACAACATCAAGAGTAGAAAGGATCGCATCTGTTAGCCCCCGTCAAACCTAATTTCCCCGTCGTGCAGCAGTAAAAATCGATACCGCGCAACAGTTTCCGGCACACGAACGCCGATTTTCAATTAATCTCGGCGAGCGCGAGCCTGGGAGCGAGGAAAAATAACGCAGGCCGTTTTGCGACCCATTAAAGTGTTAATTAATTCGCGTCCTGAAGCGAGTTAATCGATCGTCCAGTTTGTTCACGATTTATTTATAACGAACCCCCACTTTCGGCCCCTCCCATTCATTTCGTAAGAATCAGCATCCCGTCGCAGAAACATCTTCGAGATCGGAAGCAATCGCCCGCATAAAAATTAAGAGTCCCTGGTCGGTCAAAGGCGCCCAGGGCGATCTTTATGCGATGACGTGGCAGACGCTGCGCCGAGGCAGCCATATCGATTGATTCCGGATGCCAGTCTCCGAGAACAAGCCGCGTTTATTTCTGCTCTGCCAGCTCTTCGTACTGCCACTACGAACTAATGGAGATCGATTCGCTAGATTACGATAGCGATTTTCTTTCGGTACAACGGCGGTTAATGAAATCGGAACTCGCTTTGACCAGAAATCCTTCACTCCTTCCACGAATACGCCCTATAGCCGAGTAGGAGCTGCCGTGGAGCAGAGGGAAACGTATCGGGCGAAGAAAAAGAATTGCGAGAACGAAGAAGGGAGGGGGGAGAAGGAAGAAGGGAGAAGGAAGAAGGAAGGAAGAAGGGAAGAAAAACAGAAGAAGAAAGGAAATGGGCAGACGTCTGATAAATAGATAAATAGGGTCTCCTGACACTGGGATCTGGTCGGTTGGCTCTCGCCCAATCGTCGTGCATTAACGTTCCTGAAATCGAGGGGATGGTTTCTCACCGTTCACGTCCCTTTTTCCTTCCTTCGTAGGGTGGATAGGTTCGGAAGGCCAGAAAGACCGTCGAATTCGTCGAGATAATTCGACGGTTAATCGAGCGAAACGACCGTACTCGCGGAATCAAGCCCGTGCTCGCTTTTCTCTTTCCCTTGCTGGCTGCTGGGCTTGATCGTTCCTCGTGGACGGCTTTGAATCCAGATAGTGGCTAAAGTTAATATCTCGTTGGGGATCGAGGCGATCTTAATGGTGTGTGGTCTTAATTCGTTTCTTTCTTATCGACGTCCAGGGCTCGTAGGTCCACGCTGCCTCGGCGTTATTAAAAATTAAATATCAGAGCTTCGCTCGATAACTCGTTTCAGTTTTGTCGATAGGTTCGAATTATTTTAAGAGGATTTGATTTGACGTCAAGACGAGGATTCTGGTATTCGAGGAAAGGTGGAGAATAAAGTACCAAGGAAGAGTAGAGTTCTATACTCTTCGATACCGCCTGACCAAATACGGGTTATTCTACTGTGTATTTCTTCACATTAATAGTTTGCTTCACTTTAAGGATTCAAATTCTCAGGACTGGCTTACAATCTCATCTGTCACGTACCTACAATTACAAATGCTCTCTACTCTGAGGGCAAATTTGTGTCCAACTACGTTTGATGAAAATCTTAACTTTCTTCTTCAGCTTCGTACAATGTCTTTTAACCTTGCAGCGATCAATCAAACGCCAGAGACACACGCAGCGGGGGAATTCAAAGGAAGAAGCAAGTTGACACGATAATAGAAAGTGAGAAACTAGGGAGGAGGGGACGACGAGGCACGAGGCAAACGCGAGAACTTCGGGCCCGGCCAGAAACTTCGCGGGACGAGCCTCTTCCGGTTACTGGAAGTTCCAGCATGAGCCGGAAAGGGTGCAAGAGCCGAGCAGCGGCTCCCGCCGAGGAAACAATAAGACAATGGACCGGCTGGGACAAGTGTACAATGAAGGAGCCCCGCGATACAAGCCGCTTTTGACCACCGCCAGCCACACTGCACCCTCCGACGATGAATGCGAGACGGTATAACGCACCCTCTCCACGATTATTCCACCGCCGAGGGTGGAAATTTTGGTCCGTGGATGTATGGTGGTTAATCATGGTAGACGACGAGGGGCATTATGTAAGGGACACGTCACATATCCAATGTACAAGGTACGTTTAAACCAACTGCAATCTACGGACAATTATTCACATTTACATGGTAACACTTATCGCTACACAAGGTCCATACTTTTCCATCCACCGATACAGCATTACCCTCGGTTTTCTTCTCTATGTATATTCTATTCGCGTCAACTTGTTTTACATAATTCTCAATCAAACCTCTGAACAATAGTTCAGAGCAATCCTCCGAGCAAATTTGAACCCCTTCGCTTCACAACTTTGCACACCTTTCCAACGAGCATACGATTCGTCCTGCCTTATACCCGTAGAAAATTCTACGCTTACCGTGCAGTAGCGTCTAGTTTCGCCGCGGAAGCTATCTCGATGGGCCAGCACGAATTCGTTTCGTTCTGGACGTGCCAATTAGGGCTCTCCTCTGACCGAGTAACTCCGGTTCTGGGGATTGGATTTTCGATTTTCCGCGGTGGGCCGTCATTTTCCCGTATGCCGCGCTCGCGTGACGTTCGCAATTATCGAGAGACCAGGAACGGGGAGGTGGAACGGCGCGGAATAGGGAGGATGGCCAGCAACGAACCGAAACAGCCAAGTCGAAGGAACGTGGTGGAGAAATTTCGGCAGGTCGGCTGAAACGGATGCAATAATAATTGCGGGCGCACGGCGAGACTCTTAAATCTCCAATTACAGGCCGCTGAGGGGGGATCAGTATTATCTTGAATGAGCCATTTGAATGACGGGGTAGACGAACACGACGGCATTATTGGGATTGGAATACTTGAGGGAACAGGTGGTAGAGGGCAAAGAATGAGAGAAATTATATTTTTGTAATACTTTCTTTTTTTTTAACAATCTAAACAAATAGATGAACAAATAAATGTGGAAAAATTAGTAGGAACAAATGTCTAGCAACAGAAAATAAATCTGCCCGAGATTAAAGGTTAAACTGTATCGCTCCAGATTTTATCCTAATTAATAAATCGTTCCCTGCGATCCAGAATAGTGTAACGCTACCTCCACCCTTGATATTCCACCGCTTTTCCATTCGAGTAACTCGAAAATTCATCCGACAAGTCGTGTAACTTCCCGGACGATCAGTCAGACGACTGAAGCTTTCGTCTCATTAACCCCATCGATCATCGTCTTCATTCTCTGTTACCGCCATATTAGTTCGCCGATTATCAACGACCTTCGGACACGAAAGGATTTAAAATAAGGAAAGAAAAAATAGAAGGAACAACGCGTCGACTGAAAGAAATTAGTAGAACGACCGGGCTGGACTTTAAACGCAGACAAGGGTGTCCCACGACTCTCACTCGGCCCCTGCTCCTCCGGCTCCGCCGACATAATTCATCTCCATTTATAATGCAGCCCCGGCTTTTCATTCAGTCGTGCACTAATGCGAGCGCGAACCACGCGACTCGTTCGCGCTTCTGGGAACTTGTCTGGCGCGTTAACTTCTCCGTTCCGACTTTGATCGTAAATTCTACTCGGCCGCCGACGCGGTGTCAGCTCCGTGGATGGAAGCTGCGTGACTGGGAAGAGCTTCTTCAGAGAATATTCGAGACTCTCAATTGGGTGCATTGAAAGTGAAAAATACGTACTATCTAGATGGTAAAGATAACACGATTTGGAAAACTTGAACTCGAGCGTTAGTTGTTTAATTTTAATGGATTAGTAGAGAAATTTGTTAAGGAGCGACACTGTGTACATAGAAGCAAATTACCAAACATATGCACCGCGTCTGATACGAAGCGCGTATCGTTTATCACGGGCTTGAATTTCATCCGGAAGGATTTATTTACCCAGTGCGACAGGATATGGTCCTACATATTAGAAGGCGCCAAATATAATATAAGGTATTCCAGTAATAACTCGTGTTAATGCGCAGCTGTGAAATTTGCGGGTACTACATCCGATTTTCGTGCGATTGCAAAGATTATTAATGAACCGGATCTCCCGGGAACATTACTTACAAATGGTTCTAACAAATCCACGAGAAAGCACAGTTCACGGGGTGAACGTAACGCAGAAATCAGTCAAGCTGGAAGGGAAACGTACGTACATATCCATCCAGTTTCCATCACAGCCACGCTTCCAACCACGTTCTCATTAATTTCTAACGCAGAAAGGGAAATTCCCCCTCGATCTTAACCAAATTGCATCAGGAATTATGGTTTCCACGCGTTCCCCCCAGGGAGGACGTGAAACGAGAATCGATAGAGCTCAGTCAACTCGAAACACATCCGAATCGATCGAAAGAAACCATTTCGACTGCCTGTTCTGACCGTTTCATTAATGCTCCTCCGAATACTAGCAATCATGTGTATTCTGACAGCCCAATTTTCATCCCCGTTTGCGTTCAGCTTTAATGTTCGCGATCGCCTTCGCCGTCTGACGCGTGCTAATGCCTCTTATCGAAGGACCTGTCGCAATTACCGTTAAGCGACGCTCGACTACGGTGGAGAAAACGAAAGACTCGATATTGAAAGATCGATGGAATAAAAACTCTATACCCGAGAGAAATTGCGGGAAAGATTCTACCACGCCAGTTGCTTTCCAGGGGCGTCTGGCCACGCGCGGATTATTCTACTGCGGCGTTTCTATTATGGGCGTTGCACTTGTACTGTACAAATACGATTTAATTCACTGAACTATTGTACTTGAATGGCTGCTTCCTGAACTATTTTTGCAAGTGGATTAAATATTAATGTTTATTTGGCGGAGAATTGAATCGTCGGCACCGTTGACAAAAATAAATTACACATGTAGCGATCCATGCAAGATTCACCTCCGTTTCGCGTGACTCCTCGTAGCATCGCCCACAGCTTTTCTCCAAAGGTCTACAATGTTTTAAAACTTCTACAGGGGATTGGATTTCACCGGGGGCTCCATAATTGAGCAGCATTTACGGATTTGCTGGACAACGGACGGTCGAGCCAATCGAGTTAACGTCGCGGAATTTCGTTTGCGCGAAGTAGACGATAACGTTTTGCGGTGCGCCACCGCGGTGCTCGCTCAATTATTACCGTTGCTTGCTTAGCGTTTCGCATAATTTACGCTCGTCGAAGTTTAAGCGAATTACGCGACGTCCCGTCGTTTTGTTTCCGCCTCGACTGAGAAACCACCACCTCCAGTCCCTTTTTTCACCCCTTTCCCCTCCCGACTCGCTTCCCTAAAATGATAACACAATATTCTAAACCCCTTGGAGAATGCTCCGAGGTATGTTGATTTGCTCGATGAGTTTATGCTTAATCAGATTTATTTTAATTGCGCGAATCCGAGGAATCGCATCTCGTTCAGCGAGGCGAGAGGTGGCTACGAAATTTCGTTGGACTTGTCAACGAATAAAGTTCGCTTGGAAATTATAATTTTATGAAACAAAGGAACAACCTGGCCATCTATGAACAGCGACCGCTGACTTTTTTTTCTATTTATGTTAATTTCATTTCAATAGTTGTGCAGTGTTACTCGCACTGGCAAGAAAGCAAAAACCAAAAAGAACATAGGAAGTAAATCGTATCCAAAAGGATTTTTTTATAGATTTTTTATAGAGTGCAGGGGGAACATGTTTTCCTGGAGATTCACGAATCGTTCGTAGCTGCACGGGAATCACCGTCGGCCAAATTCCGCCCGATTTCCAACGGGACAAAAGGAGGAAGAGGTGATGGAAGCAGGTTGTGTAGTTCCGGGACAATGATAAAAAAGGGAAGGAAATAGGAGAAAGAAAGAAAGGAAGAAAGAAAAAGGGTCGCGGCGTAATCGGGGCCGTGTGAACGAAGAAGAAAGGGAGGGGAGGTCGTTGTCTGAGATTCGTGAACCCCCGTCACGTGAAATAATACCGGAAGCGAGGAGCGGGCGTGTTAAACTGTCCCTAACAAAGCCATATGCTTCCTCTCTATTTTTCTAGGCTTCAGACATTCGTGAAATGCTTCATTTTTTCCGTGAAATACTTTCCGGAACAATTCCGCCCCGCGATCGATTTCTTCTCCTTTGTTGCGACGAAATTTTTCTGCAACCGGATACCATATTTGCGAATGGCGTAGGTGGATTTTCATTTAGCGTAAAATTCCCCACCCTTTCATTCCCTCGGGTTCCGAAATGTGTTGGCACTAGATTGTCCTCGCGTGCGTTTTATTATACCACTTCCTCTCGATATCGCATTTATATTTTGCCTTGATTAAATTTTTCTTTTTTTTCCTCAGCCGTCCTCTTATGTTGCTTGTTTTGGATGCGCAACTGCATTTCTATTATGCCCTTTTTATCTACATGTCTCGTGCTCGATACGGTATCTTCCTGGGTTGCACCTTTCACGTCCACACGATTGCTGCCGACTCTTCCTGCGCTCTTTAACTCCTCCTAGATCTATCCTACCTTCCAACGACTGCGTATACTTGATATGCAGTCCGCCTCTCGTGGCTGCAGCATCGCCAGACGACGCTGTGACGATGTAAAAACATGTTAGGCAAATACGGCTCCGTATATGTTTTCCTTTTGACGTATCGTAAAATTACAAGTTACACAGAATGTTTGAAACGTCTTCCCCAGCACGAAACTTATCTCCCTCGCGGCAATTTCACCATTCTGGATAAAAATATGTTATCAGCCGGTCAAGTAATTCCAGGAACGGACGCAAAAAATTGTCTTTTCAAAGCGCGTCAACTGCTACTAAAGCTCCACACCACCCTGAAAACCTGCCCTTCCTTGGCAGCTATCGAACCTCCGATCCATCTCCAACGATGGCTCCTTCGTAAGCCCCGACGAAGGGGCTATTGCAATGCAGCTCGAGTTTACTTTCTCTTTAGCGAGCACGAAACGAGCATTACGAAATGAATGGGCCAAGCTGCGCAATCAGAAGCACGCACGCACGCCTCTACGTGACCATGTAGTGAAAAACAAACATTCGGCCTCGGTAAATAGTGGCGCGTTATAGGGGGCGAAACAGCGCTGCCCGGTAATCCTTCGCGGAATAAGCTGAAAGTCTGATATCCACGTGTTCCTTGAAAGAACTCACGGTATCATCAAACTGATTGCCCGCAAACTCGAGCGTGGAAAAGTACCCGTGCTCCGTCTATGGGGCGGCGAATTATTCGTTTAAGCGGATTGCAACAACGACGCCACGACCCCCGCAAGAAATAGAGTGCACTAGAAAGAGTATTCTACGAAAATTCAATGGCGATTGAGTGGCTAGGAAAGAGAAGGGCTCCATTTACGATTTAGAGGGAGAAAGCAACACCGTCTCCTACGTGTTTGGCCAATTCGACTAAGGAATCAGCAAGCTTGTGGCGAAGGTACGGTTTCCAGTTTATCGAAATTTCTCTGCCAATATCACAGTTTTAGAGGTAAACGACAGCTCTATCGATGGTGGACGGTGAAACAATGAAAATTCCATCCGAACGAAGCCATCGAATGGGCGATCCACTGTGTTCGGGCACTACAATTTGAACGACCAACTGGCTGACCGTCACCGTATTACCCCGCCGAAAAATCGAAACGCGGACAATGGAGCGAGGCAAAGTCGTCGCACCACGAGCTTCTGAAAAAATCGATATTCAATTACCTGGTCCCGCGAAGTCGACGACTGTTTCCACTTCCACTGTGGCAACTTCCGTTATGCACTCGTTACATGTACATACAAGCACTTTAAGTGTTCTTCTCATACACCGAAATAAACCGGCCTGTAATACACAGAGCTATTCTCGAATGGCGTTTAGAAGATCGTATCACTCATATGTGCATTACCAACGGACTCGATCTACGAAAGAAGACGACGAAGCATCGAAATTAGATGGACGCAAATAAATACATGTCGGAGCCAACGATTTCATCGGGGAAGAAAATGCTTCGAATCGAGGAAACGAACGAGCAGTGTAGTATCGAAAAGGGCTGCAATTTATGCGAACGACGCGGCGCGCAGGTGTAGGCGACGCGGCGTCGACTTTATTCGCAGGAGGGGAAAGGTTCGCGATGCGTTTCAATCGGCGTCGCATTATCCAGACCGTACGGCGTACGGCGTGTGCGATCTATATCCGGTCTGGTCGGTCGAGCTGCACGCGCGCCTGCACAGGTACACAGAGGGCTGGCCCCCTGTACAAATAGAGAAGGTTTGACGTGAAGGCTGATGCACGTACGTTGCAGGTCCACGACGACAGCGGTGTGGAATAATGCACGGGTGTCTATGTTTACCGGGGAACGCCGCTCGCGGCCGCTGAGCGAGCCATTTCGAACGACCCGACTGCCGCGTATCGCCGCTGAAACTGCGAGCCCACCGGTAGCCAGTCGGCTGGGAAACGAGCGCCGAGAGACGGAAAACAGGCAAATGAGCGCGGTTGCAGGGGGATTCGAGTAGATTCGAGGGGACCGCGACGAGGAAAAGGGTGGATCCACAACGCTGAGTAGCTGAGGGAAAGTATTATGAACGCGCGAGGGGAGGAAGAAATAGAGGAATGCTAATAAATACGAGAATCCAAAGGAGAAGGATGATTTGGGGGCGGGAATGATGGATACAAGGAGGGAAGCAAGCCGGTAAACGGTGATTGGGGTGACAAACCGATATACGGGATACAGTATTCTAGAAGAGTGTCAGAAAAAAGGAACAGAAAAATAAAAATGTAAGGATGAAACGAGCATGGAAGGTAGACAGTGGCAGGTGTACGGAGACGAAAGGGAAACGAAGGCTAAGCAAGGTTGAAACGTATACATTGGATGATTAGAGCGAAATGGAAATTAACAGGAGAACGACTATGACTGTATTTCCCGATCAACTTCGAACTGAACCGCCCGCTTATCCTAAAATCATTCGTGCCGGTCGAAACGCAGCAATCGTAGAAATTGCAAACCATGCTCGATCCTTTTCGGTCAACGCATTTGCACTCCACACGGATCATCATGAATCATCGCGATAGGGATGGTACAACGTCGAACGGATGCGTGAACGATTAACGAGATGGCCAAACGGGATGCTGTGAAACTACAAACAGATGCCAGCTGGAGTAGGTGCGATGCTCTTCTCACGATTCATTCCCTCCAGACTCTGTTTGCTAAATAAGAATTCATCCCGTGAAACTGCGCGCTCTATTCGGGGTGAAATCGTTGGAACGAAACCGAGGGGAACGTCGATAAAACCATTCAACTCGTAGCTTTTTCTGGAAAGGCCTGAGCGCTCGAAAAATTTGCTCAATCACGAATGTCCATTTTCTACCACCGACTTCAGCCACTAATTCGACCGAAAATTTTATAACGAAACATAATACAGTATAGAAGATTAGAATTCGCTATATACATATAGAGCAGAATAAAGAACATTAATTTACCATCTTTGAACACTGTGAGTCGTCTTGGAACTGACAGCTGAAGCTAATTCCGCACCCCTTGCACTTCTTTTTACACCACTGAATGACCTAACCCACGGTCTATCATTAATTTCCACATCGCCTACCGTATCAACATCAACCCTCGCGTATCTGATTCCCCTAGAAACGCGTGTTCCACGATGCAACGCGACGCGACGCGGCGTTAAAAAGGATGCCGACTGGCGTCGCATTCCCGCCACGCGTTCGCCAAAGTACGTCGGGGTCGTTTCATTAGATATCATTATAATTGCACGGAGGAGTAATTATTGTTGTCCGCTGCACGGCCGCGCGGATGCGGCGAGTGGACCCGAGGCAAATGAAAAAAGCTCGTAATAAAAATTAATGTGCCCGTCGAGGGAAACGACGGCCTGCGAGAAGGGGGTGGGGGTTAGAAAGGGGACTGGTGGAGTCACACAGGAGGGTTGGAGGGGACACTGTCGAGTGGCTGGAATGCCATTTTCGCTGAACACTCTCACGGATCTAGCGGGCCAGATAACGAGAAAAAAAGGACAGCCTCGCCGAGGGCTTTTTGGCAAGCATTCGCGTGTAGCGTGCACGTGATGCACGCGGATGTGCCGAATCGCGGTAAAAAAAGGCCCATGAAAAAGGGACAAAAGGGCGAGGGCGGTAGGAAGGGGGAGGGAATATCTGTCGGTGGTGAAACAGGCTGGAAGTATTGTTCCAGAATTAATACGAGCTGACTGCAAAAAAAATAACCTCCGTTAAACGCGCACGCGGAAGGGAATAATTGTTTCTGACTGACTTTCGTCTGCAAACGTTTTTCGTCTAGACGTGAGCTTTAAAACTGCTACGATCCGAATGAAAGGGGACTGCGCAGCGTCTGATATTAATATCGGGGTCCCACGGTACTTTGGACGCGAAAGTTAAACGGCGAAGCAAATTTACACTTTCGTCGAGGAAAATATATTTTTTAATTGTCTACTAAAGAATGTTTAATACCGGTCGCCTTGTATGTCGGTCATATTTTCCTCCTGCTAAATAATATTTTATTAAAAGAATTTCGATGCCAGGATCGAAGTTGGCTTCTCTGCTATGGAAAATAGTTTATCGGAGAACGAGGATAGTTTCTACGATGGTCTGGTCTAATACAATAATTGTGCGTACACGAAATAGGAGTTACGTCGAATCGGCTAATAATCTCGACCACGCGAGATCAATTCAGCTGAGGTTAATGTAACGTTGGTCCGCTGATACTATTATAGCGTTGTTCGACTATTCGAGTAATGACCACCGGTATACACGACGAAACGGACACTTTAACGGTGCCGCTATGGGGATCGTAAACGGAACGAAGCTGTCCGGGATAGTTCGTCGAGAACTCCTGATTGCTCGTAAAACTAAATTTTGCTTACCGTAGAAAAAAGGGAATCGACGCAGCATCTGCGTGCTTTCGATTTAATTTTCTTCCCCTATATTCTTTCCACTGTTGCTAAAGGAGAATAACGATATCGTAATATATCTGGCAACATTGTGCACGTTTACTTAATTAAAATAATTTGTGTCCGACAATTTGCATTTACATTTATCTTTGCCTGCCGGATTATTCGTTTACGAGAAACAACGGCAAAAACTGTTTCACTTATAAATCTGTCCTATGGATTCTACCCGAACCTGGAGTGTATTATCCTCTCGGTAAAAATGAGTTGCGAGCCCTAGAAAGCACCGACTCTGGCCCTTCGTTTGCACAAGATGTTCCTCCGAAAAAGATCGAGGATGGAACAATACACCGAAATCTAATTGCGAGCATTCTCGATTCAACCCCAACGAAGTAAAATCTATTGAACCATCTCGTTGATAACGAATAATGCACAAATAACAGTGCTACACATTTTTTCCGCGTTTTCGCGATTTTTGACCACAGCGCGGCGCGGCACGGCGGCCGGCAGGTGGCTCGATATAAATAGCTGGAAAAAACTTCCACTTACTCTCCATCATCCTTCCATCTATCAGTGGGTGCAACTTCAAACGAGCAGCCGACTCTCGAGTGGCTGGTGGAAAAGTTTTCCGCCGGCGCGGCGTCTCTATAATTCATGCCACCGCAGTGGCTGCAGCCGCGCCCTTTGCCTCGGGACCGATCAAAGATCACCGACTTGGCGTTTCCATCGAGACGGAGGTAACGAAAAATATAAAGCAGAAAGGTTTCCGAGTGTCGTTTGGAAATCTTGATCCCACCGAAATCCACGAATTTCGCCCCGCTCCACCGCCACGAACGGTGCGTCCACGCGTCGCGACGCCTCGTGACAAACGACGACGCCCGTTTTCCGTCCATCCCCTCTGACACCCTGTCGCCTATCTTGAGCGTCTCCGGTAACACCAGACCACCGGGGAACGCGCGGAAAGTGGGAACAATCGATCAAATTCTCTGCGCGGCGAGGCCTTGTCTTAAGGGATGATTTTGTCGGCTAACGGTACAGAGTACATATCCGTGGTCTATTTCTCCTGGAAAAGTACAGTTTGGAAAAAAAGAATCTGTTGATTGAAACGTGCACGTTAGACAATTAAGTAATCTCTACCAAGTTTATTCTAAATCGAGATAAATTATTGAGTAATCGGTAGTCCTCGCGATTTCTGAGGATACCTGCATGAAGTATATATTCTTTTTAAGATAATACCTATAGAGTATTTTTAAGGACGCAGGCATGAACCACAAATAAGGGCGGCGCAATTCACCAGGAAATATCGGCCGATAACATTCTCCCGCGGAGATAAAAAATATTTCTGACAAGCAGAACGGGGAATTGGGCTTCGCGAACAATTAAGATCGTAGATATCGTGACAGGAGTGGACACGATCATCGTGGGCAGATCATAGCTCGTGTCCCTCCACCAATGGATCCTTGTTAAGTCTGTTATCTGTTAACACATGGTCAACCATACGAAGAATCTCCTCGTCCATTACGTGTTCGACCGATCGACACGACGCGACGGTCTGAATTCACTGTTTGGGATACGATATGAAACATTTATTGCTCCACTTCGATCCAGAATAAGCGCATTAGATATTCCAACGGAATATCTGTAGCCATTATTGACAAACTTCGGACTACATTTTTCTTACGGTACAGGACACACTCTTTGATCATTTAGAATTGAAGTAATTCGAGTGGGCTTCCTTGCTTGGACAAACCGTTCTTCGAGGTAATTAAATGAACGGAAACATAGAAAAATCACAAGAGTCGCCACCTACAATTAATGGGACGGAAGAAGGTGAGAATGAGAGAGAAAATCGCGGTCCCTTTAATCGGCTCTACCGTGCCCTTACTTCTTCCCACTTTCTCTACGGGTTCAATCGCCAACTAAACACTACTCCGTTTCTGCCCCCTATAGCGTAGCTTGAACCCAGCTATTTCAATTCTCTTCGTTTTGCTTTTATTCCCTCGCCAGTGAATCACTGGCAGCCGATATCCGTCCAAGATATCGGTTACCTACTTACCCACCCCTTTTCGCATCAACCCCCGTTATCTAGCGCCTGCATTTCTTATACCAGCAACCATCTGAACGTCGGCCGACTCGATATTTCGATTACTAGATTTTCATCCAGTGCATAAATTTGTACATTTTCGGTGCTCGCGTGTTGCGACGTAGAATTAAGATGCACCTCGACTCACCTGAAACATAAAAAAGAGCTCTTTCAGTAATCGCCGTGTGGCAAAAGATTGGAATTAAATATAGGGGCGTAGGACTACGCAACTAAATATTAGTCATCCTCGTGCCAAGAGACGAGACACGTGTAATTTCACTTTGCCCGTGAGCTGGAAGACATTATTAGAGACAACATTCTCTCGAATATTGCGTTCAAGAGAGAAACAGACTTTCCAGCGGGAGTTCATATCGCCTGGCCGACGAAATTCGTCTCGCGTCGACGTCTATACGCGAATCCACGCGAAAGAGGGACGGACGGAAGTAGGAACAAGTTGACTTCGCCTTCCACAGCCACTCAAATTTCGCTAAACGAGCCCGGCGCGCTTCATCCTGCTCTTCAATTTTCCGCCACCCAACATTTATGTTCCAAAGACACATAGCGAAAAAAATACCGCTTATTACGTTTAAAAACGGATATTATTCGAAACGTGTTCCGAGCCATTTCGCCAGGCTGGATGTCCCTCTCCGCTGTCATTCGAATCCCACCCATGATCGGCTAGAAACGTTTAACGTTAACCATGTGCGTCAGGATCGAACGCAATAGCCTTCCGGTAATAACCGAGTGCCGGGTAAAAAGCATCGAGGGATGGACAATGTGGGTCCCTAGTGGCGCGAGAGGAGTAGAACGAGCGGAAAAAGTCCATCGACCAGGGACCATCCCTCCTCGAGCTCGAGTAACCTCATCTCGTTGTACCGTTGAAGAGTATAATTCCTTTCCCTGACAAAACATCAGCGACGCGGCGATGCAGCCACGTTATTAAAGATACCAAGGAAATACCTGACTCTAACAATTCATAAGCGGAAGATATGCGTGCTGGAATTCGGGCACAGGACATTACCAGCGTGACGCAGTAGACGTCCTCGCGAGATAGTTTATGGGAGCTGTTAATTCCGCATGGTTAAAACCGGTCGGCTGAGGAGGGATGAAAGCTTGAAGGTTCAAGGAAGGTCGCGTTGATCTTCGTTTATCGTAATAGAAGGAAGGTCTGACGGAATCTCGTGGGGGAAGGTGGAACAGTGGAAGGCGGTTGAGAAGGAGTGGAGAATGCGACAGTCCGCGAAGATAGTAAATTCTCATTCATCCCAGGGTAGCCCTTCCTGGCGGTCACTCCGATAGAATTTACTTATCTCTGTGCGACATCTACGCGCCCAATGGAAATTTGGGCCATTTCGATAATGCCTTTATTTCGGCATTGCTTCCAACTTTTCTGTTGTGCGTCTGCATAAATGTCGTAACGATCGTTCGACGGTCCCTAATGTTGTTTGGAAGATACACAATGCAGCTGGCAGGCAAGCGAAAGGAGAAGCTTCTAGAGTCAAACTATCAGCAATATCAGCACCTTAAGATGCAAATCGAGTTTCAAGCGATGACACATTGGCTTCCTATCCCCGTCTCTATCCTTCGCCCATTATCCGTCATCCGTCATCCCCCGCGCTCGCGGAACAGTTCACTCTCGATGATGGAGATGGAGTTTTTCGTTGCTTCTATGAGGATCGCTTCCACGCCAGCAAAGGTTCATTGAGCCGGCCAAGAAACTTTCGAGATCCGAAGATCCAAACTAGCATTAAAAGCGTGCACAATGACCGGGCCGATATTTCGTAATCGGAATTTTATTCAGTCTACGTCTAAGTCTACGTCGGCTTCCGCGGAACAAGTTCTGCGGCGAGAACCGTAATCCGACGAAGCGTAACGCAAAATCGAATAATAATTGCTTAATCGGCCGTGTTCCGCGCAAACTTCCGTAATAGCCGAAACTACGAGAGGCTTCCCGAACGTGCTGGTGCCACGAAAAATTCCCGTTTCGATATTCCTGAACATTGCTGAAACGATCGTTCCGCGTTGGTATCTAACGAATCGTGAATTATGCAGCTTATTATTCGTATCGGGGCGGCTGGTAGCTGGTTCGTGGCTCTGATTCCGCGCCGAAATTATCGTCGGTCGAGCGAACGCTCTCCGCTTTTCGACTTTCTTGCCGAGTTCCCGGCGGAACGAGCGGGAATAAGAAGAGCAAGAGACGGGGGAGAAAAAACGAGACGAAAGTTCGGCGATAGTAATTCCTGACTCGGCGAGAGTTAGCGAGCTCCTGGGGTCCCAATTAACCCCTCGCCTGCTGAACGACCTGCTGCCTCCATGTTTCTGGCAGAAGGAGTGCTGGGGATTTTGGTGAATAATTCGTGCCGCTTGTACGGGATAGAATGGAAGGGTGAATTTTTTGCGACAGGGATCGTTGATAGAAAATTGTCATAGCAGATTGGATTTTATTTGTACTGCGAAACGCACGCGACTGGAAGTTTGTCGACACGGAATTGTCGCTGCATCTTCGTTACCCAGTCTAATACGGGGCGTCTATATTTTTCATTCGTTCGATACTTCTACGACCGTGCTAGAACGTTGTTAAATCAATTTATTATACCAACTTCACTTTCGTTTTCCTCATAGGCATTTGAAATATTGGACGGAGAAGGTGAACGAGCTCAGTAGTAAAGCAAATGCAAATAGAAATTACGTACGGTGCATCGCACATGGAATCCCCGCGCAATCCGGCCGGTCCCATTATCTAACCTTTCCCATAAAAAAAAGGCAAGCAAGGACGGGGCCAGATTCGTTGAACACGTGGGAGACGTTACGTGCCGAGCGCCGGAAGGCCTCATTTTCCCGGCTGACGACACAGAGCGGCCACGGGAACGCCGTAAATAATTAAGGAGGGACATTATCGTGCGCTGGTGGAAAGCGAGATTGTCGTCCAGCATAGAAATTTATCACCCGGCCTCCGCGCGCCACGGACCCTCTCCTAGTATACGCGCCGCAAGGATCTCGCCATATTTTATCCCGTTGCCCGGAATCTTTTGTCTTCATAATATTTATCCCACCGTGGACGCTGAGAGTAATGGAGCGCGGTTCCCTGGAGGAGCGTCCAAACGAATGAACGAGATCGGAACTAAAGCGGATCCTTCTTCGACCCCGCCGCGCGCACGGCCCGGTGGAAGCTTAAGGCGCATGGACGATGTCGAGGGTAGGTGTGGCAATAAATTCGAGGGTAAATCGAGGATTGTCCGGCGCCCGCGAATACGAATGCTCGTGGACGATTCGAGAGGCAAAAGCCCAGGCAACATCGCCTCCGTTTCTATTTATTTCTCGCAAATTACCCATGATTATGAATCAGGATTGTACAGTTACGCCACACAAATATTATGACACGACGCGCATAGAAGGAGTGACATTTTTGTGGGACAATTTATCGATGAAATGTGTTTAACATTCTCCGCCCCGCGGATTTTTCATCGTCTGTATCGGTATAGACAAAAAAAAGGAAAAGAGAAAAGCATTTCTTTGCCGATGGCGAAGAAAAGCGCGTAACGGTACAAACGAAGGCGAGCTGCGGGAGGAAGAAAAGTGGCGAGCGTTCTTACCGTGCGATAGATAGTCTCGTCGCCTCGGCGCCTCGGCGGGCACGTATGGAAAAATGTAAAACTGCCACGTCGTTTCCGGCCATTTAGACTTTCATCGATTGCGGCTACGATAGAAAGGGCGCCTCGACCGCGCCAGACCAGAGATACCATCCATTTTAAAAATGATTTTAGAGCCGTCTCGTCCTCTCCGTCGCGTTTCTCCCATTCTGCAGCCGCGTGTACGTGATCTCCGTGCGAAAAGAGCACGATACGCTGCGCCGCAGTGAAAAGCAGTGAAAAGGTGAAAAGAAAAACATTGAACGTCGCCACGCAGGGAGCGGACGAAATATCGCGGATCCTGAACACTAGTCAACTTCTATTGTAGCTAGGGATACGAAGTTGACGAAATGGCTGGAGGGATTTCGTAAAACCCCAGGACCAACATCCGGATATGTATCGGCAAACTGATAAATCCTTATCTATCGGATACTTAAACGAGAGGAAGCCCTTCCCTGAACCATGTGAAAACCGATGAACTCAAAATGCGATCGAACGAAAAACGGAAATTGGAAATGAAATGTTGAGAAATATCGCGACGCGCAAAAAGGGGTGCCGCTCGGTGGAGAGGCGCGGCTTCGAAGCTGGGTACGAAGTCGGCTAAAAATAGCCAGCTCTACGACGCTAGCTAAACTTGCTCGTCCAAACAAATTGGCGTAGATCGGTAAGTAAAACAAGCGTAGAAACTCGAGCAGGGGTGAATGGTAGTCGCAACATAAATTCCCTCGGGCACCATGGAATCGGCGTGCACGCTAGCGGAGCGAAAGAAAAGGCAGACCTCGATCGGGGGGGTTGCATCGTAGTGGGTTGGATTGGTAACCGCTGATTCCAGCTCGACGCGTGATTCAGGGGAAAAAGCGGAAGAACTGGCCATTGAAACTTAATCAAGGATTCAAGGAGAACGTGTGTGGCCTGGCGGAGCGGATGGAGGATCGTAAATTTCTGTTGGAAGGAAGCGCAACGATTTCCTAATTTTCAGCATTCCCTGTGACGTGCAGAAAGTTACTATCGCAATTCGACGAAGGACACACGCAGGAAAAATATAAGTCGCAAAGACTTTGATAATTGAAATGAAAGTATCAGGGGACAATAGATTCGCAAGGCCCAGACAATGTACAATCCCGTGGCATCGGTTCTACTTCGCAGGGGATAATGCTGCAGCGGTGACTCGAAATAGAAAACTGAAATTTTTATATCCACACCGGAGTGTCCGCAGTGTTTTCCAAGCAGCGCCTCCCAGGTCGCTACCCAAGGGGGGCGTAAAACGCAAGGGGTTTAAGGTGATGTAAAGATAAGGCTAAAAGCGATTTAGCCAGCACACGTCGAATTACAAATGACAACTAGCCATGGTGTATCGTTTCCTCGGGGGTCGTGTACACGCCGCGCGCACATTCCCCGGCTCGTTCCTGCGAACAAATATTTGCGGTCCTTGTATATCACGACAGACGACAACGAGTGTCCCTCGCCACTTCACCTGCTTCCATTCCCCCGTCCCGACAAAGACCCCCTCGAGTGTCGCGCCGTTTTGTCTATCGCGTCACCGTGTGTCTTCTGATGCGCACAGTCTTCAATGCCCTATCTCCCAAATCCTTAACTGTATGTTTTGACAGTACAGCGAAAACAATTGGAAACAAATGCACAATTGCATTAAAAATCTGAACAAGAATGGAGTTACGCGAGAACAATTTGCATACCTCTGGCCGCCTCTCAAAGATTCACCCAGTATACAAATCAAAATGCAAACTTCCCGATATCAGTGCGGCAAATTCCACTTTCTATCTCGGTGAAAGAAGGCAGTTTCCCGTGACACGTCACGTCCGGATGACAAATCCCTCTCGCGGCATCCAGTCTGAATTTCCTCCCGGTCTGAGGAGCTTTCCTGATGAGCTCTCGCTCATTCCTCGACTTCTTCCCGTTCGCCTCCTCCTTTTTTCCTTCCTCTGCTACTTCCTCACTTTCCTACTTTTTTTTCCATGCATCCTCCAACTTCCCCAGGTAACGACCGGTCGACCCGCTCGAATTGGAATGCGATTATGATTAATGGATCCTCTATGTAGCGGCGTGGAGAGTGGGTGTGCCCGTTACTTAGCCGACAGAAAAGCCGGGTAAACAATATTAGAAGGGATCGCGACGATCGTTTTCCGCCAGCGTCTTTTCCACCCCCCCCCCCCCCCCATCTAGCTCAATTACCAGCTGGTTCGTCTTTTTGTTGCGTCCTCCATTTTCCCTTGCCAGCCGAGCCACCCCCTCGACGGCTCTCCCTTCGATGAACACCTCGGTGATGAATTAGTTTGCACGTCCATCGGATGGAACGTCATTATCCTCGTCCGTTTCATGCCTGCCGCTGTATCACCGTTTCGTTTTATTAGCCCAGAACTACGAGGGATGATTTTTTCCCATTTTAGGGAACCAGCGTTAGAGTGTCCAGCGGATATTGAATTGGAAGATTCATGAAGAGGATGAAGCATAGAAAATCGTTTCAGCCTCGATCTTCATTGCTTTCACTTACTAAAAGATTTTTTAGTGACCCTCCGAATAATGATAGTAATAGTCATCAAATTGCACGGCTCCGTATAATCGTGAAACATTAAATAAATATCGAACGATAGAGTATTCAGGACGCATCCAAGGAGCAAATGGAGATGGAAATAAGCAAGAAGCAGAAGCTACCTGGCCAACCGGTATCAAGGGAGTGATACTGCCTCGAAGATATTTCAGAACTACGTAACTGCGTTGCCAGTAAAATGAAAAGTTCCGGCTCTTCTGCCGTTCGAATTTCCCCAACGATCCACCCCCCCCCCCCCCAAAATCTGACACCTAGTCCAGTATTTTTGTTTCTCATTTTCCCGGGGTAATTAGACGCCCCTGTATTCCTTTCGCTTAGCGTTGCAACCTTTCGGCAGGAAACGCTTCCCTTGCCCAAGCAGTTATCGTTTGCGTCACGTGCATACGCCCAACCTAGATAAACTAATTTATGATTTTCCTTAATTACGCGCACGCAAAGTTGGGCGTTCCCTTAGAAAATTCATTTTTATTCCGACACCACGAAACCGTAAGAAAACTGTTCAGACATTAACGAGTAACGTTCCTCCCTTTCCAATTACACGGTAACACCCTCGCGTCCAAATTACTCCCGAAAGAGGAAGAAGAAAGCTCATCCAACGAAGAGCAGTAACGCGGACAAAACCCAGCAACTCGTCTCCGTTATCTATCTACATAGTAGCTAAGAGGGTGCGGCGAAAGGGGGGCAACGCCAGAGGCAGTAGGGGTTGGGACGTATGGTGACGACGGCAACGGTTCCGAAAGTTTCTTCACAAATTTTTCATGGGTCACATCCGGAACCCCATAAAAGCCCGTGAACGTTTAGTTCCGCGGTGGAAAGTGGAAAGGAGGAGGCGCTTCGCCTTTTTTCTACGTGCTTGGCTGCATCCATTTTTTCTTTCTTTCTTTTCTTCTCTTTTCTCTTCTTTTTTTACGATCGTACACCGCCCCACCACCCTCCTATAGGCGGATGGTTGTTAGCCTATGGCCGGGCACCGGGTGGATTGGGGGATTGAAAGCATTACCGACGCACGCTCCTTCCACAGCATGCACAGGCGCAAGCATAGGCACATGCACGGGGATAATTTTCCAAAGAGTAGAAAGGCTCGAGAATATTGCACAAGTTAGGGATAGCGGGTAGAGGCAATTCTTTTACCCCCTCCGACAACAGGCAGTGTAGAGAATAGCTTGTACACGAGGCTACACCGTGGCCCTTTGGCTTCTTCGCTCGTCGTCCAACCTTAACTCACCCCCTCGATTCCTCCGTGTACTTAGAATACGCCTGCGCGTACTTTTCGCAACAAAACACGACTCCCCCACCGATGGCCCCTTTCGCGCGTCTATCAGCCCTGCTAACCAATGCATGGAAAGTTACTAAGACTTTGTCAGCAAGGTCCCGCAACGTTGATGGACAAACGGATGGTGGCTGTTCGAGCAGACACCAGGTGAATGAGTTATCGAGCGGTTAGCTGAGAATGGAATAGCTGCTTCTACATTTACTTTCCTCCAACAAGACATTTTCCTCGACGATGGAATGGTTGCGCTGTATTTCTAGTGCACGTAATAATGCTAGTGGAATTTTACAATTTGTCCTACGCAATACCATAATGCCCCTACCCCTAGTTGATAAAACACTAGCCCAGGGCAAACGCAAATTCCACGATTAAAACGACTATTCGCCAACGCGTCGTAATGGGAGCAGCAAGAATTCCCGCAAACGGCGCGACACGACGCGACGCCTTCTGTTTCCCCAAAGGTAAAACATTCGCTCTGGTTCCCGATCGGTCGACCATGTTTTCGAGGTTCTGGCAAAGCCGGCAATTCTGTTCCTCCCCCGAAAACCAGCTACGCTTTCGACCCCCTTAAACCACCCTCCGTTACAATTTCTCCGTTCGCAGCGAACTTTGTCCAAGGTAGGCGACTTCGTAACCGCGTCGCTCTAATTTAAAGCGATGAATTCACGCGAACCCTTCGCAGCTATGGTGAACTGCGAGGAGATTCTTCGTGGCCGCGGCACCTCCCCCCTCCCTCCGGGTAAAAGAAGCAATAGGTCGAGAAGAAAGAGCGAAGAAGCGAGGGTGGAGGGTTCGAAGAACGAACGTGAAAGAAAGGGCAAGGGATGTTCGGAGGGGGTGAAGCTGGGCGAGCTTTTCAACTAAGTTGCGCGCTGAAACTTTTTAAAGACCGTCACCCTGGGACGCGCTATCCGCCCCTTCTTCCCCTCTCTTAGCTGGCGCCCCTAGAGAACCAAGTACAACCGTCAGGCTCGCAGTGACGATGCAGGAAGGTAAAAGAGAAAGAAACTGCCATACAAACGTTTCAGCAGGCCTGTGCACCTGCCACCTCTACTGCTCGCCATCGAGAACGACGACGCTTGAAGAGAAAAAGAAGAAAAGAGGAAGAGAGCCTAGCGAAATGGCGGTTTCGAATGTGTAACGCGACTACAGACAGAAAGAAGATCGAGCGTGGAACGAGTGAGCCGATCAAGAATGAATACCAGGAAACGCACAAGGACCAACGGAAACCGATTTCATCCCCTCTAGGAAGAAAGATATTTTCTCTTTCCACTGATATCTCAGAAATGGATTCGTCGGGAGAGAAAAACGTGTCGGTGGAGCACGACCAAAGGAATCGCGTCTCGTGCGAACGACACGCTTCGAACTTTTCTCTGCTGGCAATTCACGAGATTCCGCGGAATCTGATTCGCAACTACCGTCTCCGTCACTTTCTTTGCTCCTTCTTTCTATTTGCTTTCTTTTTCCGTTCTTTGATGCGGACGATTACTCTTAGATTATTTTCTACCTCGATAGAAATATTATATTCCGTATACGCGGGGAACGAGCACCCACTTTATTTTATTTCCTTTCTACTTTGTCATTCGCCCCGCAGTGCGTAAAACGCCTGTGCCCTTCGCGTTCTTTGTGTCAATTACAGCGACACTGGAAAAAAACCTGGCATTATTCGTTTAACGTCCATGTCTGAAGCGAGAGGGAACGCAATGCTCCTTCATTACTGTGCGACAGCAATGTTTAGTCTTTGTGTGATGTTTATAAATAACAAGATACTGCAATTCATAATATCTGTGACGCGCAGCAGAAAATTTCCTCGAGGAATCGTCGGCCGAAAACGAAAGCAGAAATGTGGCTAGCCAGTCCCGATGGTTGGCCGAATTGACGGCGAACAATTGGGACAGCGGTATATCAAAATCGAATACACCTGGCGGGACAGAAAATCGAGAGGAGCGTCGGTGTAATGCGGAAACGGTGTCGGTAAATGACGCCGGCAGAACTGCAGGCTCGCGTGACTTTTTGCGCCTACGGTCGCTAATTATTCGCGAAATATCACCGTTCCAGCCCGTTATGTATCGCACAGCCATTTGCATAATAACCGGAGATAAAAAGTAACAGTTACTTTAAAAAATTTTGAGGTGAAAGCAATTGATAAAAAACTTAATTTTTATTCTAATGGAAGGAACTTATCATTCAACCTTCAAGAAATTTTTGAAAAAATCATGAGTCTAAAAGCTTTACGTTTTTAATTTGTCACGTTCCGAATAACGATTATAAATTACTATTTTCTTGGTTATAACCATTATTAATGACCAAAACTGTTTTCGATTATAAATAATTGTTATTGCGCAGCAGAAATCTTTTTGGTTACGAATGATCATTACCGAAGAAAACATTTTTTCTCTTGCGAATAACCATTGCAGTGACGGAAGTTTTTGTTGGTTAGGAGTGACCAATATCGATGCCCGAAGTTTCGTTTTGGTTACATGAGATCTAAAATTTTAGCTTTGCGTATTTATTTCTTTCAGATATTGATAAAAAGACTTTCGGTGCTATACATTGAAAGCTACGTAACAAGATATTTCTAACTAAAACACAGCTGTCTTGGCTGTGGTACGCATCGCCGTCGTGTGTCGAAAGAAATTTTGTTTGTAAACATGGATTACGCGTATGAACGACACAGAGTCATATTGCACGATCCCTACCTACCCGATTTATAATGCTGTCACACCTCGTAATTATTTTTTAATCATAAATGTTCCTTGTGAAGAAAGCTCAATGAAACGCAGTCGATGTCTAAGTATGATTTACGATCTATCTTTTCCTTCTGCTACTTGACGTTTGACGGCGCAGTTGGAAAGCAGGGTGGCCAACGCAATAATATATCAAAAATCAGAATATAGGAACAGTGTTACGCATCATTAGTATGCACTGACTGGGTACGATTGATCACTTTGCCTTGATTGGTAATTTTAACAGAAGAAAATGTTTGATTGGTGACATTGTTGGTTAGGTGGACCAATGAGCGGACCACATTTTTAACGTACTTTTTAAAATTAAGAAGAAGGGGCGCCGTTGAAGAAGCAGTAACTGGTGGCAAGTGACGTTGATCGAAGTTCCTCTAACGAGACAATGAAGGTAATGATTTTAATGGCTATTTATCGCAATCTAGTCATTCTTAAATACTTCGGATTGCAAGCCAATATTGTCGCGACGGTTTCATTGTGCTCGCAAGCTTAAACGGTAGATGCAAAACGGTATGCGACTGAAAATAGAACGGGCTTTCCGTTTTCTACAAAGTACAGGCCGGACGCCATGATGTACGTAGTAGCCCTTTGTCTTTATGCGCGTGAGTGTCGTATCATGTTAACCGCTGATTTTTTCGGTCGTATCGCGAGTGACTGTGTTAGTGCTAATAGTTCAAAGTGCCATGGATACCTAGCAATGGATACCTAATAATGGATACCTAATAATGGATACCTAATAATGGATACACAACAATGGATACCTAATAATGGATACTGTTCAACGCAAAAGCTACATGGATTACAGTCGGACCTCCATCTTGATCAGGCGTCTTCTTCGTGTTTATTGCAAGGGGCGGCGAACGGTGAGTCCCAACATATATAAATAAGCTTTTTTCATTACGTACACGCATCCGGCGTCGAAATATTTGTACAATATTATCGCACGCACAAGGTAATTTCGGAAGGAAGAGCGAAAGGCTCTGTTAATCTTCTTTGTACTTTTATATACATGCATTGTCTTTTGTCACCTATACATTGCATGCAATATTTCATATACATATGTATATGTATTATCATACGGACCGTATGAAAACGTAGGTGACGTCCAAATATTATATTTTTTTTATGCGAGTGAATCATAGGATTCAATTAACCGACTTAATTAATACTTAACATCGTACAAAATATATATTGCGATCTCGCGAGCCATGCAATTATTATCCTACCCCTCGAACACTACTTACAATTAGTTATAATACGATCATGGTTCGTTCCAAAAATACTTCCACACGTGTAAGATGATCCGATGCAAGATCTCGAAATTCGTGGCAACCCATGCTTTCCTGTTTACCTTTCCCCTTGATTATTAGTTTCCAGCAACGATAATTATTATGGGTGGGCTCAAGCTGAAGTATCATCGTGAGCCTGTATACGCAGCTTTCAATGTACAGCACCCAAAGTCTTTTGATCAATATCCCAGAAACTAATAGATACGCGAAAGTAAAATTTTAGATCTGAGGTAACTATTATTGATCGCTCGTAACCAAAAATAATTATCCCCAACTAAGAATGACTATTCGCAACCAACAAAAATGTTTATCTTCAGTAACGATTGTTCGTAACCAAAATCATTTCAATTAAGATATTGACTGTTATATGATAATAACAACTCTTGCGGCCGTAAGTGCAATCAAGTATTGTTCGAAACCCCAAACATATGTATGTACGTATCTCTGAGTTGTGATAATGGAAAAGGTTTGGCTTTATGACAAATTGGCAAATTCTTTGGGAGAAAAGTGGATGGTGCGGTTAAGGATATCCGGATAACATTATATAAATGAATTTGTTCGTCTTTCCGTTTGAACGTGTTCAACGTAAAATAAAAAACTTTGCTGCACTCTCGAAGAAGTATCCGATTGGAGCTTCCGTTCGCGTTCGGCTGGACAGGAAAAGCCATCTGCCTTTTTGCTGGCCCACTGTTCGAAAGCTCAGCGATTTATGACGCGTTAGCTTGCCATTAAGGACAGTTACCGAGAAAAGCTCTAAACTCGAAACAATAAACCATTCTTTCCACCGACGAGTTCTTAACGAGTTCCTTCTTTCTATCTATAGGGATTGCACGTAAAAATAAACAACCGGAAAATATGTTTGGAAACAGAAATGTATTCCATACCCGCCAATCCGCACACGTTTCTTCTTTACTTTCCAATCGACTGATTCAAAGGCTTTGAACTAACAAAAATACTTGTTGCAATAAGAATGCAGGGTCGATCGTGGGCAAGTAACGTGCAGCGAAACTGTCGGTAACGGCGGGGGATCACTACGAATTCGTTCAAGGACTCGTTTCCCTTGAAATCGGTTTAATTCACTACGATACGCGATTGGACGACAAATGCATACGTCTAGACGACAATTGCGCACGTCCGTTGTTAACGAGTGTCCTCGTTATCGAGCATTCCAAAAGCATTTCCAAATTCTCGGTAGATTAATCAGAATTGTCCCGATTTTGGCATCCGCAATTTCGTTTGCAGGTGTGTGGTTCTGCAAATTCCTGTGCAGTGCACAAATATTGCAACAGTGTTCCCAGATTTCTCTACAATATTGAACAAACGGCATCGTACAATTCCGTCTTCAGGCATCGAAACAGGTCTGTCAGGATCAAATGCAAACAATAGAGACGAATCGACCAACGGCGGCAGCGTGGGATAATAATCAGAGGAACGAAACGGTTTCATCCGTGCCGCGAGAGCCGGCTAATTACGCGGGCCCAAAATTGAATTATCGATTCCCGATAGCAAGCTGGTCGAACGAATCGCACGTGCTTGTCCCGCGATCGCTCTCCTCGGCCGTCCACCCACTCCAGAAAACTTCTCCGCAATCCCTTCGATTCACGTATCTACTTTCGCGCCGTTCCATCACCTTCCTCCTACGTTCACAGAATTTCAAGCGAGAAAAATGGGCGCTCGCTTCCGCTCGAACGCCGCGAACCCCCACGAAGCCGGGTCATTGTTAATCGTCGGAGCCTATCGAACTCGCCCAGCAACAGGGTACGATGTGGATTCTTCTGTTGGAAGGGAAGAAGAACCGGGAGGGGGGTCAACGTAAGCCCTACAACGAAAGAGGCTTCTCTGGGAGTTCCAGCCGGAAGATTAGGGTCGTAGGAAAGTTTCCAGCGCCTGCAGGTGATGACCGGATAGGCAAAGCTGTATTAATAACGGCAACAACGCTAATCGTGGCCGTGAACGATAATCGTCGGGGCTTAGAAGGTAACTGGGAAGACGCGACACCGATATCGTCGCGGAATGTAACGCGAATTGGCTCACCCCTTGCGATACTATTAAACTGATTCAGATTTTGCCAAGAGAATGATTTTCGACTGGCAACTAGGGAACTGGACAGAAGCTACTTGCCTAGACAACATTTTCTCTCGGAAGCGTTGGAAAGAATTTTGAAATCCGTCAGCTGTAGCTGAATCTCGGGGAAGCTTCGAGTGGTAAAAGGGACGGTGGAGACACCGCAAGATAAGGAACTCCCGCGTGACAAGGAAGTCGGCTGGGAGGCGTAAAACGCTATCAGTTGCAGCAGCGCCCGGCTAATTCCGCAATAATACAGGCCGCGTGGGAAAGGCGCGGATGGTTAAACGCAGCCTTCGAATCTATTATTTAAAACCGCGCGAGAACGTTTCAACGCCGCGGAAAATTTTGCGCCCTGCGCCGAAGAAGGATGCTTGCACGTGCATCTTTCCCACCTATCTTCCCCTCCCGGTTTCTCCAGTTTAAAAGGAAAGGAGGAAGAAGAATAGCACGAAAGGGGAAGCGGTTAGAATCTTGATTAATTCTTAATCTACCGGATCGGTGAGAAGGACTTTTGATTCCTCCTGAAAAGTCAGAAGTTGGAGTTTGATCGTACGTAATTAGAGGAAGGAATTAGCGCGACTGAACTGAAACTAGGTGCAGCGTGGAAAAACCTTAGAGGGAGACAATGGATCGGATACCACAGAAATTCTGCTGAGTGGAGCATCCTCGGATTTCTATCGATTGAAGTATACGGGTTTGCCTCAAAGCACTTCGGTCGAAGAAGGGGGTGGAGGTTACCTTCCTGTAGAAACGAATTTAATCGAGTATTCGAAGGCTAAAGCAAATCATTTTTGGACATTAAGCTGATTTCGAGATGCTTAAACATACTTTCTTACCGAATTTCTCGTGCATTGAAATGAAACACTGCACACCCCTTATCAGAATATACGTATAACCGCTACACTCTCCCGCGTGGACTCTGTTAACATCGGGGCTCCCTGTCGAAAATCGTGCGAACACCCGAATCCCTTATCGGGTGGGAACTTGGGAAGGCGAATACACGGCCCGATGGGGTTTTATGGGCAGATCAGCCACTGCGAGATACGAACCCCCGAAACGACTAAACAACAGCCACGCTATGCACCGCCTCCTTATGGTCGCCAAGCATCTGAATGTTCCGGACTTACGGCTACACATGGTAAACGAATTGCAACGGGCCCTTCGTTCCAGGTTTATGCTTCCCGCGCATCTCCCGCTTTTGTCTGTCGCGTTCTCCCCCTCGGTAACGTTATATCCGCTCGAAGATAAGGCGCCGGAGCTCCTCACGCCCTGCCCCTGAAGCCTTTTCTCTAGCCGCAAAATTCGTCGCAGCTTTCCTCCCTTTCTTTTGGGTTCCAGGGCGGGGGAGAAATTTCTTGATAATCCGCTTGCTCGACGAAATCGAACGGATGCGCCGCAGGGAGAATATTTGTAGATTGTCGTGTCGAAATTTTCGAAGCGACGCGACGCGGCGGTTGATAGGACCTGTCAATTATTACCTCAAGGTGGCAGAGTTTGCATAAAAGAAAAGGGAAAACAGGAAATAAATGCACATTTTGACGCGTAAATCTTAATAAGAATGGAAAAATGGACTTGCATCCCCTTATCAATCTTAATAGACCGTGGACACGAGGTTCTTACAGGTGGTTCTACCCTTGTCGCGGTTAACCTTGACGAAGGTAACCCATCGCAATCATCTCCCGGGTATCGTGTAAAAATAACGCCACGCCCTATCGTGCTCGATAGGCTTGACGAATGATCGAACCGTCTCGTGACGGTCAAGCTGGCTCTTAATTAGAAGGAACCCCTAACGGTCGAGCCGACTTATTCGCGATACCTTGAGGCAAACCTGATAAGAACCATACTTAATCCGAGGGTCAAAACTCTGGGCATTAGTTCGTAAGATTAACCGGGAACCAGGCTTGAAATTACGTGGACAGAAGACACGTGGGTGACGTTGACAAAGTTTATACCAGTCTCGACTCGTCGTCTGTCTTAAGAGGGTTGGAAACCTAGCTCGATAGAGAAGAGAAACGACCTGCGGACGGATGTTTTTTCGGGATTGAAGTTGCCGATACCGAAGGGAGCGCTCTCGAAAACCCTATCCGCCAGGTACACGGTGGAGTTTTCGTCGTTCGAAGAGCCGTACGAAAAGTCTCGTATAGAAACGATGCTGAGTAATATGTAATCCGGATCCAATATCCTGTCCAAGATTTGGTCGTTGCAAAGTCTCCGTGTGTACCTCCTAAACAGTTCGATCCACTTTTCGATTCTCCTCCTGCAACGAAATCTGCCCACGGTTTGGACTAGTTTCGGTGGTCAACCAATAGGAACATCTGCCGGAGAGTTTTCTGCAAAAGAGTACGATGGATAGATGGTGCGAATGCGTGTGCGTGCACGTGTGTACACAAGTAATTCGACGCGATTTTAGCGACCACCTCGGAAATTGGATCCGCGGAATGCATTTGGAAATTGCGTCCCGCGTGTTATACGGAATATTGCAAAGTTTATCGCGACCAGGCGTATCGATCTGCTCGAGATTACTCAATCTGACGAGTCGCGGACTGCTATTAGAATCTGGGACACGTTGTAGAGCTATTTCGATCGCAAAGCTACGTACAGTAGCATAATAAATATTGAAGAAAATGAATGGCAACGATCCTCAAGAGTATAATGACAACTTTACACAAGAACGGCTATACACAATTTTCCTATACCTCTATGTACCCTGGTATATTTTATTTATCGTTCCAACTACCGTGAGACGTATATTAAAGATGTATCATCGTATCGGCACTTTGAAATATAATAGGTAAAAGTACATCCTGATTTAATACCGTTTAACTGTGCACTAAAAAAAACAACAAACATGTACATGTGTACATACATAGATATAGAGGGAAAGAGCACGTTCGTGCCATCGTATACCCCGGGTTAAATCTTTTTACTCGCCAGTAAACTATTCGTTCCACGACGGGACTAAATGAATGAACGGGTAAAAAGAAAGGCAGGTTTAGGAAAAAAGAGGAACGCGACTGGAGGCAGCGTCGCGACAACTGCATAGTAATTCAGCGGGCTATCACAGTGTAATGCGATGTACATGCGCGAAAATAGAAGGCAAGAGTGGCCGCATTTTCCCTGGCCATGCCGGTGTGCTCGGTCTTCGCGTAATTTACACCCGCCTGAGTACGGATAAGCCCCGTTTATTTTATTTTTCTTGCCACGCTTCGTATTCTCGGGCCGACTTTCGAGCAACCACCAGGGTACTTTAGTTGATCTTGCAAACTTAGTAGTTCGCCGCTGCTCCCTCTCCCTTCCCTACGTTTCTTTCACCCCCCCCCCCCCCTTTCACCCTTTCACCCTTTCATCTTGTGCTTCTGCCAGCACAGCTTGTCGTGCTCACGTGCTGGAGCACCAGTCTACAGGCAAGTTTTTGCAACACGCTGAATTTCCACTCGAAAACGCAGTAACTTTAAACGGCGTGCTCGCTCGCGAGAATACGATTTTCCCTTGTTTGCGCTACTTTTGCTTCCCCATTAAACCTACCTCCTTCGGAACGATCAATCACGCGAACGGCGAATCGCGAATGGAACTCGAAGCGAATACTTCCGGCAACCAGTGAAGAAATCTTCAGATGGCCCGCTGCTACCTGACTTCTTTTTTAAACACCACAGAATCGTCTGGCTGGTATTAGGTAATAGCATAAGCAGCACGAAATTTCGTCACTACTTCCGCCCGTTCTTGTGCAGAAAGAGAAAAGTATCCGCACTGTGACAAGTAATTAGCGAGTGATCTAATAAAGCTCTGGTACGCAAATGCGAATCAATTAACCCTAGCCTGTGATCAACTACGAACCAGAAAGCCAAGTTAATTGAATTACGTTCGCCCCAAGGGTCGAAGACACCCTTCCACGCGGGGCATCTTCCATTCAAGGAAGCTGCCCCGTTGTTTTCCTTATGCCAGCCGTCGAATCGGCCAGAGGATGCAATAATTAATGCTTTCGCAGCCGGCACTGTGACTAACAAACAGAATAGAACGGAGGCAGCAGCTCGTGTGCACTGACGGATAGAGGGAAGACAAAGCTCGCGGATGCTTGGCGATCCAGGAGTCCTGGATAAATAAGAGCAGCCACTGGAATTTCCTGATGGAAAGCGAGCCGTAGAGGGGACGGATCGAGATACTCTCGGCTACACTGGGTCGCACGTTGGCTTCGTAATACTGGCCGGATAAAGTGGATAAGCTGTCGGTCGGTTCGGCAATTTCAAGACCTGTCTAACCCTCACCCCTTCTGCGCAACCGTCGATCCAACTTGATCTAACCTAATCATTCGCTAGCACGCGATTCATCGTCTACGTGCAGCACCAGCCAATTGATTCTTCGACAGAGTTATATATGTCGCCGTGTCGGCGTGCCGCCTCGTCAGACAGATTTTCCTTTTAACGCATCCACCGCAAGCACCATTCTCGTGACAAATTTTTAGCTACTAATATTTGTCGAATTTGTAGAATTTTAAACTATTTGTTTACGGGCAGCACGATCCTGCAAGTGGGCCGACAGCAAATAATTGGAAAGCGTTTTGTCCCAAGGAATTAAAGACGAGCGTTTTCGCTACGCTATCTATACAGTAAGCGGAGTTTTTGGCGAAAATTTCAGCGGGGATTTCGTGAAAGTTCCGCGGAGATTTGCATCAGCTTGACAAATAGCTAAGCGAGACCTCTCCCGAATATAGAACTCGTTCCCTACCTCCGCGCTTCGTATAGATTCTGGAAAAGTTCCACTTCTACTAACTTGCTTCTTTTCCGGGCAGCCCACCGCCAAGTACCCTCGACCCCGTCGACGCGAAATTTGTCTAAATTCGCCCAAAGATAATTGCACAAGCGAGAAGATAACACTTAGGAGAACGATTTTAATCTATCATAGCTGGACTTATTATTTTACACCGCGCCGCAGAAAAGCGTTTGAACTTTATTAAGCCAGCTAATGAAATAATTAATAACCACCCGCAATATGCCTGCCAAGGCTTTCAAGACACGCCGAACAAAGAGGGAAGAATAATTATAACCTTGGGATTATTTACTAAGAACTAGCGGAAGATGAACGGAGCAGGCAGAGAAAGTGAGCTTCCTTGGCGTTCTTATTGGCTCGCAATACGTTGAACCAGATACACCAGCCTTCGGTAACTCGTGCGGTCGCGGTCGCAGACACTGCCGAACGTAATTGTGTAACACGCTTAAGGCTGGATCCAAGCCGAATGGTTTCCAGCGTCGGTAATCTCCCCTCAATGGTCAAATCCTATCGTTACGAGAGAGTTGGCTAATCTTCTCTTAAGCTGTGAAACGCGTTCACGGCGCACCGCATCGGCTGCCGCTACCACTTTCCCTTCGAACGGACAGACGGAAATCCACCGTATCATCTCTGTACCGAGTCACCGGCAAGATACCGTACCACCTCGTCGTAAATTTCAGGTGCTTCTCAGTCCGCTTCGACGCGAACAGTTTGTAGTACAGATGCACATTGCTCCGGCAAATTAAAGGATCGCGAAATTTTCCCCGCAGGACGTGTATCGATCTCACCTGATACAGCGAATGAAACGAAACGCGTTAATACGCGTACACGTCGAGCGATGAAATTACGATCATGATCTCACTTGCGGTCGACAATATTCGGGCTTCAGCCGCAGTGAAGGGGATCGGAAAATCGCGCTTCATTAGATATCGCTCGTTAGATATCCCAGGCGCGAATAATTGCGCGAAACACGAAACACCGCGATAAATGGCCAGTAGTTTCGCAACTTGGCGAATGTTCAACAAAGTAGAGCTCGCAGAAAACGAGAATGAAGAAACGCAGTGAATGCCGCGGTGCGGGGTCGAAGGGAAACGAAGTGTAGCAGCAAGGATAACGGAAAGGAAGGAACTTTTCGAAAACTAAACGGCAGGACAAATTCCTAAACTAGGCTGATACCTTTTTCAGCGTCGAAACGAGATGCTAGAGTGGCAGGAACGCGAAATGGGAGGAGCCGGTAGCGAAGGGAGGACGAAAGGGTGTGCAATGGCTGGCGCGGGCGGCGTACGATTAAATTGAAATTAGTTGCGGAACTTTTTAATTGCAGATTCGATAACGCCGTCGCTGAGGTGGAACGTGGTCCGAGGCAGCTACAATTTATACGAGCTTTGCCCCCTCCGTCGTCTTCCCCAAGCAACCCCCCTCGGTTCTTTTTCTCCGTTATCCTCCTTCTCCTTTCCTCGTGTCCCCGTTTCACCCTCTCGAACTCTCTTCCTCGTTCGAGCTGCAGAAGACCCGAGAGCTTAGGTACGGCCGCTTTACGAATTCAGTACCCCGGAAGTGCGCTTATTATTAAACGAAGATGGTGGATTAACTTCTTGCAGAATTCTCCCTGACTGCGAGAGGTCATGCTCCCGCGACGGTGCACCAATGATACTCATTAAAATAAGTTCCCGACTACGATGAGCTTCTTTGCGAAAATCCTGCACAATTGGACAGCGGAAAAGATTCGCGAATGTGGAGCAATTTCAACAATCTGTAGCATCGTTTAATGTTTTCCTATCCTCTTAAGCGCAGTCCGAGAAAAAAGCTTGTTCCACCGAGACGGTCGATCGAGCGGATGAAGCTGTTCGATCGTTTTTAAATTATCGTCGCCGGTGTACCTGGACGCTTCCCCTCGAAAATTTATCGACTAATATCCCCGGAGGAAGGATGCTCGGCGGAGGATGGCTGAGAGTCAGCTAGAATGTAGATCGGCGAGTGTCTCCGAAAACATTGTTCCGCCCTTGTCTCCCCCAATATCCTATCCACCGATTCAACCCTTCGCTACGTATGAAGGGAAGGCAGAAGCAGTCGGAGGAAGAAGAAGAAGAAGAAGATGGTGAAAGGGTGAGAGAGAGAGAGGGTGACCCGTCGCATTAAGGAATCGAACGAATCCAGAGGGCGACGCCCATTCCAGGAGGAGGACGATGCCTTTTTGAGTGGCAATATGGCAGGAAGCTCCGGCAAACGAAAAAGTAAGAGCCACCCTTGTGTCGTTAGGATACCGGTCGAACCGACTACCACTCTTCGATAGACAGTCTTCGGGGACTTCTTCCGACTACCTTTATGCCTGCGTTTCGGGATCCGTGGCGATCCAAAAACTTCAATCGAACCGGGCGACCGATATAATCGTACACAGACAGAGCGAGAGGCACAATTTCTTCGAATCGAGAGAAATATAAACAATTTTTGCTTTCGTTTTTCCATCGTTGCGTTCCATTAACCGTAACAAGCATAATATTTTTGCCAACTTCTTCGAGGGAAATTCCACCGATCGGGCCTCGAGACACAAAGATAAGAGATATTCCAGAGGAAGAACTGCGGTACAATGCGAGATTAAAGTAGTCGTTGAAACAGAACGGAGAAATCTCGAGTTTTCGCGCGTAGAACGATTTCGTCTGAACGCCGCGCCAGCATAATCGGCGATTACCGCAACTGGCAAGTTCGCGACGCGACGAGTTCATTTAATTCGAGTACCAGCGAAAGATCGTTCATCCCCGTGTCCTAGTTTACGCAGCTCCTTCGAAGGGTATCCTTTGAACGCCGTTTCACACAATTACTTAACACCCTTGGCAGGAGCTACTTTGCTCGATGAAACGGGGAAAATAAATTGCGTTGAATATTAGGCTTGTCCGCGATTGCGGATCGAAAGATCCGACTGGATATTTCCGACTAGACTAAAAATTCTTGGAATATGTCTTTAGAGTTTGAAAATGGTAAAGGGACACTGGGACTGCTTTAGAAGGACATTTGGAAAGGAAAGCATTTTCGTTCGTGAATTTCATTAAGCATACATCTGGGCATAGAGACGCGGATGTAAGCATCGCGAACACAGAAGGAGATAGAAAGGGGGAGGGGAGGGGGAGGGCAGCAGGGAAAACAGCGAAGGATGAAAAGTGCAGAAAGTAAAACACTGTGAGATTCTCTGAAGCTACCAGCAAAAACGCTTGGTTCAAAGCGCTTTCTGTCATCTCCGCTGACTAGAGTACTACAAAATTCGTCCCCGGGAACGAAAACTTTGATCTCTTCTGTGCGCGGGGGCATAAAAACGGTCGCGATAAAATAGAGAAAAACGAAAGCAGGATTGGGAGACACAAGCGTGTAGCATACATCGTAAAAGTTTCAACGAAAGGTACGCGTGAGGCTGTGTAAACAGTAGCTCCTAGTGCAAAAAAGACCGAAGCGTCTTCGAGTCTGTTCTAAAACGCAGAAAATTGATTTTCAAGTGAAAAGTAGAAGTTTAATGGGGAAAATTCTAATTTATCTCCGGGATGAATAACGCGGGAGCAACCAGCACTAGCTGTCAATGTCAGAGTCCATAAACAAGCATGAAAAGGGATCGGCAAAGGGTCCAGAGTACAAATAAGTGTCTGTCCATCGAAAAATAAGAAGCGAGCGAGCAACGGTATTTGTTTAGGTTCTACCGGTGTTTGGTCAGCCCCGAAATGGACAATGAAAAGGGGGGAAAGGGGGTTGGAATGCAGGCGAAAGAGGTAGGCGAGCGAAGGGGATGCGCGTAAGTAGATTGATTCCATCGCGATCAGACTGGAGTACCCGTCGCTGTGAAACCTTACGTTGTATCTTCAGAAAATAACGAGCTGGTAAATCTGCCTAGAGCCGGAAGCCCCTCGAACAACTACGGACGATAAATCATGAGAGCCGGCCACTTAATTAAACTCCGACCCTTGGAAAAGGTAAATACGCGATTGCGATTCAACTTCACCTCGATTGAGAAAAGTTTCATCAGCCCTTTCGGAAGTAATGCAAAAATGTGGTGGATCAAATATTTACTGGATACTAAAACCGTCCTTCTTAGAATGATGAACAAGTCTTGGAAAAAATCTGCGTCGCAAGTCACATAGCGGGCGACGTAGGAAAATTTTACTTGCACGATTCCAGCCTCGAGAATGATCACTAGATTATCGAGCAAGAAACCAAGTGACTACGAGCGCAGGATTGAAGCCGGTACGAGAAGGAATAAACGTTCTTCTTCCCGAATAATATTAAATCCGGCAGAAAAATGAGATGCCCAAATGAAGTTCATCCAACGACTGGAAAAATGAACATCGATGTACGAGGAAATCCAGCGCATGGAGATGGCCCAATATTTTCAACGAGTGGCCACGCGAATAATAAAAAGTTTTTAATCAGCTTCTTTAATAAAATCTCTGTAGCTATGAAAGGGAGGTTAATTCTCGCCGCGAACGATTAATCCGAGCCCCACAAACGTTTACTTATTCTGAAAAACGGCTCCGTACCAGCAGGCCGACGCCTTTAACCGGCAACCAAGCTAATATGAACCGCAATATGTCAGCCGGCAATAAGGGCAGCGCCTGTTTTCTATAAGTGTCGTATTTTCGTGGAAAATCGACCGACACGTGTATCTGAACATTAAACGATCGAGTTCTCGGTTCGTTAAACGGAAAGCGTGGCAAAAATTGCCGCACTCGCACGGGGAAAGGAAGAAGGGGGACACGTGATAAGAAATTCTGGCAAAGGGACGTAAACGTGTAAATGGTCGTAAATTTGCGCCGTGTAATACAGTGGCAAGTTGGTCCGATGCTGAGAATTTTTCCCTTCTCTTCCGTTTTTTTTTATTTCGCCTCCATCACAATTACTTTATTTCCTTCCATTTGTTGGTGGAAAAAAAGGGTGGTCGCAAGATTACGACGCAAAGAAAAGGGTCTGCCGCCATGATTGTGTGACAGCGGGCTGCTGACCGAGTGCTATTTCGAGGGACTAATTAAGTTTCCACGCGGACGGGGGAAACCAGTGGTTACCGAACGAGTATGCGATGAGGCAGGAAAACAGAGTAGTTCTTTCGTAATGAAAATTTTCACAGTGGGGGTAATCGACTCGGTATTTTCGGGAACGCTGAGTGAAAATTATGCAGAGAATTTTGGAAGAAGACGGTTCTCCAACGGCATGTCTAACTGGAGCTGTCTGAATCTACTTTGAAATTAAGGCGTTTTCCTTGGAAGAAAGTGGTCCGAAGTGGTTGAACAATTTCACAAATGAACGCTTTCAAATTCTAAGCATGAAAATAACATGTGGCGACAACTGTTTATCTAATCGTTTCCCCCGCGTTCGATAATTGTGCTTCCATCAACTAAAAAGAGAAAAGGAAAGCAAGAAAACTATGAAAATTCCAAAGAAATTTATAGCACCGAAAAGATTTCTTTGCGGTACGATATCCTGCGGCTAGCTCGACAATCTCCACGGGTTTCCCGCAGCAGGAGACCGTACCTACGCGGCATGAATCATAGAGAACAACGAGACTTCGTAACTAGATCGGCGATTTAAGGCACTCGATACTTTACAAGCGGCGTACTTCGCTACCGGATAATCCGAGACTCTGGCCCTTCCTTCTGCTGCTACGCATAACTCTCGGGTCCCTTGGAGAATCGAAAGCACCCTTTGGCGGTGCGAAGGAAAGAAGGTTACGCACCTGAGAGAACCACGCCCGAGCAGTTAATTCAGATTTAAACGTGGCAACGTCGCGGTGGCGGAGGGTAACCAGGGGTGGTTTACCCCACAGGAGGATAGCAATTTAATAAACGCATGCTCGTAGGTCGGCACGAAACTGGCCCCGCGCGACCTCAAATCCCTCCGCGTGCACCGAGGAAATCCCACCAGCAGCTACTTTCTAATCTCGGATTCAAATTTGACTCTGCAACCTGAGCGTCATCCTTGCAAACCCCTAACTATCTGTTTTGCCCAACACCTTAACGAAGCTCTAGCTTTTTGCCACCCTGTTCGAATTTCCTCGCAAGATTCGTATATGCAATTAGGAATTTGGCTAACGAGCCGTGCGTTTTTCCTAGTATCCGTGTAAGGATCTTTCAACGAAGGAGGAAGCAATGCACATGGGATTCGACGAGATTTCCTAATAAACGAATAGGGTTCATATGTTGGACGCTCCAGCTATTCGATTCCCCATCATGGAATAAAGGGGTCGTCAGCTCTTTCGGCTTCGTTCCGAAGAACAATCGACGAGTTTATCGGGGAAGGAAAGGAGCGGGAGAGGAATGCGAAGGAATAAAAGGGGAATCGAGGGGAATCGAGTGATCGAACAGGGATTCACCCTCACAGCCGCAAAAAGGTACGGGATGACCGCCGATTACCGCGAAGGAGCAACGAACGACGCGCGGCGTCGCACCGCGTCGCGTCGTGGCCTCTGCAAAAGGGAGAGACGTCGAGACAGATCGGTGGTTGATTCAGCTGGCCGCAGCGTACGAGTCCATTAAGTCGATTGACGCCAGCATCCGTCCTAACGGACCAATAATCGGCTCGATCGCCTTCAGACACCTCGAGGTGCACTTAGTACGTGTCGCTGCGATACGGATTTGCAGCCGACGATAATCGATCCGTCGATTGGCCGTGAAACGCTCGCAATTAGTGGAACTATGCTGATATTTTTTTAGGAAATTACAGCTTCAATCGACAACTGTCGTCGTTGCAACGTTGTCGTGCATTGAAAAATTGTTAAACGCTGTACCCAACAGAAGTTTATCCAATAATCCAATCAACTCCTCTATTACTCGATCGACGAGCTGTCGCATAACTGTCTGGGAAGTATATACTATATAGAATATCAGAGACGAGGCAAGAGGCGTCTAATGAGAGGAAAACCGTCTCGGGCAAACAAACAGGCCGGATACGTGTTCTTCTTGGGGATCAAGTGAAAGGGCCTGAAGGGGTTGATACGATGCCGGGCACGATGTTGAGAAAACGAATGCTTAAGAGTGCATTTCTCTGATGAAGAGGCGCGGAGAATAAAGAGGGTGGCTTGCGCGAACACGGCTGCATTTAACAAAAAAGCGTATATACATTTAGAAGAGCTTCACAGGGAGGATATAGCGTTGAGGGGGGGCGATGGACAAAGGCGCAAGAGACAGGACGCAACACAATAATGCATGCAGATTCGGGACGTATATCACGCCGATTGCAATAATGGAAATGAAGCGCGCGTGTATATTTCCTCTTCCTCTTCTCGCTGTTTATTAATCTCTGCCTCGCCCCTTCGCGAGTTACCCGTGCACGAATTTCCAACCCCTTGCGTCACTCTCATTTTTCTGAGTATGTTTTTTTCCGGGTTTTTTTCGTCTTGTTCCCACTTCCCACCTTTCCCCCTCTTTTCCCCTTCGAGACGCGAGGTTCAACCTCAGGCAGGGAAGCTAATAGAGAAGAGGCGTACATAATCGTCCTCGTCGGTGTGTCGTCGTTCAAAAGAAACAACCTCGATAGCTACACCCCGAAAGGGTCCGGTTATTTCCCAGGAGATTAATCCAGTTGCTAAACCTAGTTCCGCGACGATAAAATTTTGGCTTCGATCGGTTAAGATCAACGTCACGGCAAGCGCAGCGTCGCCCTAATAGGACCTCTTACGCTTACCCTGTTCTGCTCGACCAAGCGAGTGACGTGAAAGAGGGGAGGAAAAAAATAGAACCGTGCAGGGGGCGGAAAAGAGAAGGCGTTTGGAAGGACCGTGAAAATAGGAGAACGATCTCGCGGATGCGGAAAATGGTAATCGCAGAGAGGGAGCAGAGTGACCGACAGTTTCGCAATTTTCACGACGCGTCGCGACATTCCCAGCCAATTTGGCCAGCCAATATTTGTCCGCGAGAGACCAGTGAGAGAGGACACGTTGCAGTGGAGGGATTTTTGTCGCTTTCACGAGCGTATTCGAGGAGAGCCGCTTTCAAGAAAATATGCGGCTTGGTTTGAATCCCGATGCCTCGGCCGGTACCCTTCGAATAGAGATTCGTGTTTGTTTTGTGAAATTTTCTGCTGTTTCGGGACCGTGCAATAGAGGCAGTAAAGTATGAATATCGTCTTGCCCCAAATAGCCAGACGCTCGAATAATCCAAGCTTCAAGTTCGCGACCCCAATAATACCTTCTATTCAAGCCGCCCGACACTTCGTTATCGATTATACGCGGATGCTGTAATTTCCTCATTAGTGGGATCAGCTGGCAGGGGTGATGGCAGAAAGGATCGTCGAGGTGCCTAGTTTCCAAAGACAAGACTCCGCAATTATGCTTACAGTTTCGGGAGAGCGTCGCGACGCACCGGTGGAAACGTTGGCTGGCAAAAAGGGGACTGACAATGGGAAGGGAAGGAATAGAGCCGGTCCAAAACGAGGATCTAACAATACCGGAGAGAGGGGTGAAGCAACTCTCGGCAAAGTAGTACAGCGCTCCACGTTCGATATTTTTGTCGAGGGCTGCTATCTTCTAGCGCATGTAAGTGATTATAAGGGACGAAATCTGCAAGGGTCGAATGGCTATCGCCGTTCCCAGCTTTTCACGGAATGAAAGAATGGTCCTTAAAAGCACTTAAAACTTTCAAGACCATCGTCTCAACTTTGTTAAGGCGCTACGAACTAGTTATCAATGTAGCCAGCTGTGGAGACCATCAGTTAGAAAAGGGAGAAGATCAGTGGCTGGTTAGCGAGAGGGGATTACAAGCATCTGCCTGACGAACAGCTCGTCAGCGAGAATTGTACGAGACGTTTCATTTGCAGCGAAAGCAGCCATCGGTGGAGCAGGCTGAAACCTGGAAGCGGATAATTCGGAGCGTGACGTCACAGTAGCTCGTCTTAACAAGAGTTCCTGCAGCGCTTTTCTCGGCTAATCAGATTTAACTACTCCTCTCGCAGGACCGTGCAAGCGTGAACACCGCCACTACCAGCGCACCGAAACCAAAGCAGCCTCGCTATCGCTTGCCAACTACATATTCTTATATGTATAACCCATTCTACGAACGCGAAATGATTTTCAGTCACGTCAGGAGTGACGATCATTCAATGATCAATATTCGATGATGATTCAGCAGTTGTTAGGTTCGTTTAAGGATGAATATTCGTAGATGGTCGTTTCACGATACCTCTATCGCAAGAAAGTTGAAATTTTCGATGTCTCGTGGCGCACCAAAGCAGATATATGTATATCGAGGCTGCGTGACATTTAAACATACCTTTATTAACTTGCAAATGACGGCAGTCTGTCGACCCGTTGCCGTTTATCGACCATTTCGACCGTGGAAACTGCTGGTGACGATAAGTCGAGTCGATAAACCGAGCTTGGTTCGGCAAGTAAAGCCACGAACCACCTCGTCAAATTTCGCGAAATACATTCCATCATCTAATAAAGGAAGGAACGAATCGATTCGGATAATGTGCGATACCTCGCCCGAAAATAATTAAACGAAGACGGAGCTTGTGCAGCGTGAGACAGGTCAATTAAATATTGAATACTACAGAAATGAGCATTGAATTGTTCCTCGAGTACGGCCAAAAATTGTACGCTCGTTCGCGTATATACGTGAGATCGAAAAGAAGCGATCGACCGGTCGCATGCCTCGACATCTCGATTATTAACCGAGACACGAGCGGGTAATTACCCAACCGCTACTTTCCAGGAAATTCTGTTGCAGGAATAGCTGGCTCGTGTAACGCATTCTATCCTCGTATCGGTTAATAAGGATTAATGCCAGAGGCGTGGCTGATACATTGTCAAAGTGAGTTGTACGACGCGTGAGTTGTACGGCGCGCCGCTTTTGAGCGGCCAACGTGAACTTTCGGCCCAAGTTTCAGCGATGCAGCGCATAAATAATCGCGACTTACGATCCACTCTACCCGCAAAGAAATTTTCGAGCAGACATTCCTCCCACCGCGACAAAATACCGTGCTGATTGATTTTACCTATCTGTCCCCTGGAATGTTCTCGGACTTTCCATGAACTTTCGCGAAAAAAGTAAGCGACATTTGTTCTTTCCTGAAGAGAACTATCGAAGCGCCATGCCAGGTGAAACCTAAATACGAAAATTATACTCACGTTCCGCCATGCCACAAGTATTATTTCCAAGTCGAATTCAACGGTCTATAACACAAGAAATATTCCAATTCCTCAAATTCTTCCTTCTTCGTTCCCTGTTATTCTTGCGAGAGACGCGAAACTATAATACTGAACGAAGGGGGAAAGTAGAGGCGAATTACGAGCGTCGTATAAATAATCGAATAAGAGGAAAAGGCTCTGCAAACGGAGGCTGAAATCAAGAGCCGTCTAGCTCCCGAGGTAAAGCTTCTTGTTCTAATATAATTAAACGGAGACAGTCTTTATTGCCCGCTAGACGGATGAGACGGAAAAATAGAAAAATCGAGGTAAAGAAATTCTTTGGTAGACTTTGCGACCAACAATCCCTCCCCTGTGTGGTCTTTGCGGCAAGCTTCGCGAAGGTCCCTGAGTCCCTAAAATGTTGAATGGAACGCGAGAACTAAGCAGTCGAGCGGCTGAACAGCTGGACAAACGACAGCGCGAAGGAACGACCCGGCTACCTAGACAATTAACGCGCGCAACTTCTAAGATATAGGCTGGGTGTCTATTCGGAATTATGATCACGTTAATCCATTTCGTCGAAGAACGGCCAGCTTTTAGTGTTGTTCGCGATTTCGCCAATTTACTTCTTCTACTGATTTGATGGAACAACGGAGGAGTTTGACGATGACAGTAGATCACTTTTACCCGAATTAATTTCTCGTTGCCCGATGGTTAAGGGCGCCGGCATAAATCTAATTAAGTTAGAGTTCGTTCGATGAGATTAATCAGGAATTCCGAATACGAACGACCCGAGGAGTTTTCTTGGTAATTCGAGCAAGAACGCTCAAACTAATCTGCCAGTCCAATCAGCGGGCTATTACACGAATCGAAACTTCTCTGGCAGAAATTCCTTGAGAAACGCGGCCTCTGTTTGGTGTGAACGAGCCTTAAAGCAATCCCACCAAGCAGCGTGGTAATACAGGTGTCGCAAATGCTATTACTAATTCAGTCGCTGTCGAGGGACTGACCGGGCCAGTTTATCAACGCGCATGCCAAAGAATGGACACTGGTGACCCGCTACAAATTCAGAACACCGTACGGAATTATTAAAACGCGCAGAATCTTGCACGAGCTTGGAGAAATCACAGTGACGCGAATCGAGGGTCAGGAAAGCACGAAAGGTAGACGAAATTATGTCGCGTGAACGTATCTTAAAGCGAATGCAGCAACCGCATTGTACCGTCCGGCCACGAGTAACTTGGTTTATCTACTTGAACCGCAACGCCCCTTCCTGTGCTCCGGTGCAAATACCACAGGTACACCCCGCCGTGTATCGTCTACGATGTCACAATTATTCCAGGTACAGGAACAATACGTGAACGTGAAACCGTAACTGAACGGCGAGCTCTTTAATAGGGAGCAGGAATCGTCGCGTCGCAGCAATTTAGCGTGCATCACGATTTCTACAAAGTTAGCCTCGTTAAGCTAACGATAAGTGAAAATGTTATTCATCGGCGATCGCGCCTTATCGGTGCGCGCTCGTTATCGAGCCCGGTGAAATGAAATGAAAACGCGACGAAAGTTTCGTTCGATTTCCGCGGCAAACAATGGCTGATGAAGTTCTAGCAATTCGATAGCTAGGGGAGTCTCGAATGTATTTCGCGAAGCTTGAAACGTGGCTCGAAAGCAACGTGCTGTGCGTATATATATGTAAATGTTATTTGCCGAAAGTGTTCGGATGATTCGATTAGATTCCGAATAGGGAACCGTTTATTCGCATCGAGGGGAAAAAGTATTCGATAAAATTAGACTGTCTAGACGAATAGACCGATGCACATTACTTAACAGTGTGGTAAACCGATCGAGGAGGAGGTGTTAAAACTATCGGCAAATTTGCGTGCGAGGCACCTAAGTACATCCTCCATCTTTTTTCTCCGAGCCTTTCTCGGTTTTCACTTTTATCGCAGCTATAGCTTCCGCCGAGCTGGGGAATTACACGCCACTCTATTCCCCGCTGCTATTCGTAGTTAAAAGTTTTAACTCGCACACCTTTGCGATGCCGGGGCGGGCAGAGGGCTGGTGTATAGACCGAAAGCGAGAAAAGCTAAAAAGACCAACGGTGGGATAAGTAAAAAACGAGGAGAAGAGAGAGAGAGAAAGATGGAACGTGGAAAACAAAGTAGGGGTGAAAGGGGGGAGGGGGGGAAAGGCGGAATGACGGAATGGGAAAAAGGGACGAATTTAGAGAACGAGAGATACAGAGGGATACAGAGGAAAGTGCGCGCGAATCTAGAACGAATCCCCTTTTCGTTCCGTTCCCTTTATCTTTCCCCATCCCCCGATTCCGGCAACGTGCGGGAATTTCCTGTTTTCCTAGTAACGCAGCGGGTCGATTCAACCCCCGTCACGTTTTGTTGCACAGCCTCGAAAAAAAAGACGTCATCGCAGTCTGGTTGCTGAGTTATGCGAACTTGATGGGATTCGTTTAGCGGAGGAGCCGACGCCACGATGACAACGGTGTATCGCTATCAATGGGCTGTAACTCTCGTAAAGCTCGACCTCCGTGCTCGGAGCGGTATCTCTGAATCGTACCAACTATTTTGCGAGCAGCGTAGCACGAGGAAACGCCGGAGTTAAACACACGCGCACTAAACTAAATTTAAAACACCTTCGTTTCGAGACTCGACTCGTATAAAAGGCTGGCCACGAAGCGCGACCAACTTTTCCTCTCTAATGAAACATTCACGATCTACGCGATCGCGCCCGGACGAAGCAACGAATGAAGGATTTCGATTTTTCTCTCGAAATGTTCTCACGAAAATCACGCGGGCAAGCGCGGAGAATTTTCGTTTAGATACGCGACGGTATCAGTGGAAACGTGCAAGAAGCGGAGAACAAGACGGCGGAAAGCGGCGGAAACGCGCTGGACGTCGGCCAATAAAGGGATGAACCAACGGACACGTGACGGATTCTCTCCATTAATGAAGAACAGAACGGATTAGTTGTTCCCGCGGAAACGGAAAATATTGGCGCTAGGAATACAGGAAAACGCGAGCTCGAAAGGGTGACTGGAACAGGGCCAACGAAACTTTTTCAGACGAACCGTTTCAGCCTCGTTACTTCATCGAACTGCTCGTTTCGAATCGTTTTTCTGATAAAACACTGGCTGCCTGTTTAACCGGCCCAACTCTTCCCAGCGTATCGAGGAGAACGTTCGAGAGGGAGAGAGAGGCCGATTCGTTAACGAGAAACTTACGATTAGATTAACGACCAGCCGGCAAGTTGCAACGAATTCGTTCGGGGTCCGGCTACACGGTAAGCAATCTTGTGCCAAAATCAGATACACCGTTGCTTTACAACTTCAACGCTGCAGGACAAATTAGATTCTCTGATTGTGAGTCGAGAATGGGAACAGATATAGCGACGTGCTAGTAATTGATACGTCGCGACCCGCTGAATTTTCCTATCGACGGGAAACGGGAAACTCTACGGCAATTCTCCATTTGTCGGGAAAATCGAGCATAAAACCGTACATGATGGATGAACCGAGAATCTGAAGAGAACTGACTCTCCTATTACACCCTCGACGGAATCGAAGCAAGTGCAACAACCCGTTATAATTCATTAATAAAGTGAAGTGTCCGGGCAGGTAGCATCTCTATATGTGAAAAAAAAAATTGCGGAAGGCAAGCAACCCGGAGAGTAAATAGAAATGCAAATAAATAGAAATAAACCGCCCAGAGCGGACAGTGGGAGATCAGCGGAGGGAAGACGGTCCAGGACTTCCAAGAGATCAGACAGGACGCGCAAAGTTCGATTCGAGGCATCGACCAAAGTCAGGCGGAGTACGCTTTGAAGCCGGCCTCGGCAACTCTATCGTGATCTCTCGAGACACGGGTCGACTGCAACAGTTGCCGTCAAGTATCATCAATTACAGCATGTATTCTGGCGTCCGTCAGGACTGCTAGGAGTAGTGGGTTGCGCTAGGGTCAGACGCAGGGGTTTCGCGTATGTCAGCCGCTACTCCGAGAAACCTGGCGAGCGTGCTTCACCGCCTGCCCGTTCGATTTTGAACCCGTCCCGTGACTAAAGGTCTATCGGGAATTTCTAAAACAGGATCAGCCGTGTCGTGTATCCACGAGACGGAATACTGCCGCGAGGCACGAAATTGCACTGGAGACTTTAAGAGAATCCTGTCGAGCACTCTCATTCGAATAGAAATGCATCGAGTAGAAGAATTTTCCGCGGCTCTATTTGGATTCGCAATTGGAAAAATTGTAGGTGGAAGATAGGGAGGTGGAGGAAGGTTTTCCGACAGTTTCGAGGTCAGTCTCTGTGATAGCGGTGCTTGGAGGGACGAAACAGAGGGAGGAGGAAATACGAGGAAGAACGGAGAGATGGAAGAGAGAAAGGAGGAAGGGTAAACGGGTGAGCAAGGAGGGGTAGCTGTCATAGCCGAAAGTTAGCTCAATCCTCGGTAAACTCTGCTCGCAGACCCTTAGACGAGCCACGAGGGGCTCGGCAGAGAGTAGGTTGTACCGAAGAAGGGTGGGGAGCTCAAGTTCCTAACGAGACACGCTGTGCTCAGCCATGAAACGAACTCAACCACCCTCGAAGCATCAGCAAGCCCGACAGCGACGAGGACACACGGTCGTGGAGCCGGTCGACGACGTCTAAAACGACCTGGAGGGAGCTATGAAATACGAGTATGAACAACCTCGACATCGGTAGCCATTACGAGCCACGTCAACACTGACTAATTGTAGTACTTGGCGAACAGTTGGAATTTCGTTTTTCCTGCTTCACGGTTTCGCCTCTGTTCCGTGTTGCGAGTTGCTGGAACGGCTGGCTACACGCTCATCGATACTAAACGCTTTCCAGGGTAGAACACGGACCCCTTTCGACGGACTATCGTTCTTCTGCGCCGTGTCGAAACACGTGTTCGCCTCTCTGTTTTCAAACGATTCTCTTTGGACGCAAAACAAAAAGCTACCGGTAGATCTAGCGAAAAACGCGTGCGGCCGGTTAAGCGAAAGAGGGGATAAAAAAACCGCGGCGGGTACTATAGAGTGATTGCCGTGGAGTGATGGATTTGAAAAATATTCGCTGCGAGGGAGAAGCGAGTTCTATCCATCCGTAAAATTGAGACCTGCGTTTCACCGATGCCCCGCCACAGCCGTTCGCCGTGCGAAAACAGGAATCTTCCTTACGGGATATACACGCGTATATCCCTTGGTATAGAACCCTTAGTATAGAAACCGCGAGGAATTATTTCGAGCGCGAAATACTTGAAAACGAGCCAGAAGTAAAGGAACAATCGAGAAACGTCGCCGGGGAAGCTAGTTAAATCATTGCTTAATAGCGCGCAATGCGTCGGGCAAAGTTCTCGCGACCGTCCAAAGGTTAGACTCTCGTCTCAATGGCCCTACGCGAATCCAACGAAGCATCGTACGTTCTATACATATATCCTTGGAGCCTGGATCCGATGAAAATTATTTCTCGGCCTTTCCCCTTCCTCGGATTATCCCATTGGCCATTGTCGTCTCTGATACCCCGATGAAAGGAGCAGGGTGGTTCCTCGTGAGCCATTCTCCGCTGTTCGACACGCGTGTTTTAAATTTCGCCAAGCAGCCCTCCTTTCATTCCTCGGGCCATTAGCTTCTCGGCCAGCAGACACCCGAAATCGGAGGGTGAGCTCTGAATGGGCCCGCTAATTGCCGGCGGGTCGCGGCACAATGCTCGCCCCGATTCCTCGCCACCAAATGCATTCTTCTCCCTTTCGCTACTCAGCCCGTTCCTACGCGCCAACTGTGCTTTCTTGGCACCAACTTCTCCACCTATTGCTCGTTGAAAAGGGTCCCATGGATCCTAAAAGGGAGAAACGCGAGAGTCTGCGTCTCTGTCCCAACTCTCCGCCACCCTTTCCTCTGTTCGAATCCGCCATCAGAAGGCAAGAACGACATGCCTCTGGGGGCTTGGCGTAAGATTACCACGGTTCTGCATTAAAGTCGATTCAAATCCATCCGAAAATATTTTCTTTATCGAGACCTCGTTCGATGCTTTTCCACGATCCACGGACGAGAACTAGCTGACTCGCGAACCGGTACCGAGGAAGAAGGATTTTCCTCGAGTTTCCCGGCACGGTATGCTAGGTCGAAATTTTATGCGACACTCCTTGACATTCGTGCGAACGACCAGAGGGATTATATTAGACCGGCGCTCTGATTCTCGACCAGAAGCGGGGCACTTCCCTTTCGTAAGTTACAAGCCAACGGAATTACCTCCGTTATTGCTGCGCGAAACAGTCGAATCTGTCGCGTCGTCGAAACGTTTAATACGCTACACAGCGCTGGGATCAAGAAGAGCGCCGGAATTTCATTATAAATTTTGCCAGCCGTTTAGCCGTTTTAGCAGCCGCATTACCAGCCAGAGTCGAATCCGGGAAGGATAGTAGGGTGGAATGCTGCCATGTCGATACGTCGAATATTGATGGAACGATCGAACGATAATTTCCGAATCACGAAAGGACAGAAATTTGAATTAACGTAGGGTAGTTCTGCAGACTCGTCGCGAATCACCAAGGATATGGAAAAAGATGTACGCTTCCAAGACGTAAAGTTACGTTTTACCAGTCGTAAGAGACGATATACGTACCAGGCGGCGATATTCGGTAGAAAGCCAATTCACCTGGGCTATCGTCCGTAGCCAGACGGCTATTGGACAAAAAGTTGTTAGGATAATAATTCAGATGAACGGTCGTAATTAAATAATAATTAAACAGCATTCGTATCGCAGGAAGCAGGATAATATCGTGCGAAAAATGGGGGAAGTGGAGAAACGTCCGATAAATAACACTGAAACGGGACTGAGCGCAAGTTTCGCGGATGGCTGTTAATTTGGTTTCGCGGCCGGAAAAGGAACGCGTTTCGCTCGTAAGGAGAAAATTGGAAACGGAACGCGATAAATTCCTCTGCGCGGCGGGTTTATCCGCGCCGCGAAGGAGAAAGGCCGGAGAATAAGGCGATGAAATTTTTCCATACGTAAAATAAAGAGAGACGAATGGCGGTCCAACGTAACCGCGGGAAACGCAGGCATCAGCAGCCCGAAATGAATTTTTTATTTTACGACTTCCGTGACTACGTCGAAAGATAGTTCGAGCCTTTCTTACAAAAAGAACCCTTGGCTTCTTGGTTTGCTGGTGAGATGCCGCGCGAATGAGCGAACCGAATCGGGGCGCACCACACGTATGGATACAGAAAAATGGGGGGAATCCGTTCAACGAAATAGCCGCTCGAAACGAAGTCGGTTTGTCGTATATACCTTCTTGCGGCGCGCATTCCGCCTGGGATATCCGTCCGAGCGTAGCAAGAATTCAAAAAACGGACGGAGAAACGTGCCGGTCTGAAGAAAGTTTGGACAAGAATGTCGGGAAGACGAGAGTTACCCCTAAAGAATTGGATGCCGAGAAAGGAGTCTTTCCGCTTTCTAAGCCCGCCGTACTCTCGCTCCCCCTCGAGCTTTACTACCCTATCACGTAATGGTGTAACTTTTGCCACGGTCGCGGCGCGGCGTCGAAGCGGGACAGAAGAAATTCGGAGAGCAGAAGAGGCTGAAAGTGGCGAGGGGGGTCCGACTCCGGGGAGTTTTAACGTACGGTCAGCCCTCGTTCGACTCGCAACTCCTTTGGCTTAGCCAAAGGAGAGTTGGGAGGTGTCTCTCCTGCGCGTTGTCTCCCAGACCGAGTCGATCAAGCCCATGCGAACTTTTATCTTCGCGGCTTCCATCGAACAAGTCACCCACCATCCATTCACCCTCCGGATTCGAAGGAAGAAGGAGATATCTGAGATAACTCTCGTGGGAGACACTCGCTACGTACTCGAAAGATATTGCTGCACGTACGCCAATACGTGCATATATGTACATATAGACGTACGCGACGGGCTTAAGTGCGACGGTATGCTTTGCCGTCGCGGAGCGCAATTGTTGGATAGTGGGTTGGGCAAAAGTAGCGAGTTTCTGGCTTGGAAAGCGTCTTGACGAGTGCAGCTGACAGTTTCCGGCGGGGCAGATGTCTGGCTGGCTGTCTATTCTCTTCGCGGCTACAACTAATTTCACTTCCCGATCCAACATTGTAACCCAAGCTTTTCGAGCCTACGACTGCGTGCACGCTAAAATACCATGAAATAATACTTGCAAGGGAAACAGAGTCCAAAAGAAACGTAGCACCGGCGTTGAGAAAACGGGCAGAAAGATCGCTCGTTGTTCGTCTATAGCTAGGCTCGATAAACGATGTCCGTGCATGAACGACCGAAGCGTTGCGTACGCAACAGAAACGTGTCGAATTTACAGCCAGACCCTTTACAACGGTACGATCACAGGCCAGCCTACGGACGATATTTCGCTCGGTGATTCGAGATAGGTGTGAAATATTTTCTACCGGTCGAAAAGCGGAGCTGTTGGTGTGTTCGGGTTATTATTTTCCCCCCCCCCCCCCCCCAGTTGAAACGACTCGACTGGAATTAGAGTAGACGGCGGTCGTTAAAATTCATTGGGTGTACGGGGAGAGACCGAATGGTGGAACAGCGATGAAGAGGACGGGGTGAGAATTTCGTAAGTCATAAGGCATAAGGTGAGGGACCCAGAGACATTATCGGACGCGGCTCTGTTTCTTATTACACGGTCGTCGGTGTATCTCGATCTAACCTCGCTAATCTTCGCGTCGCGAAAGCAGGCGCCAAGAGAACGGTAGTGCGGGCGGAAGAATCGATACACGATGCACCTCCCCTCTTAAATTTCATCGAGCCACGAGAGCAAACCGATAAGGAGACGCCTAGTAAATTTCTTTTCAGGGTAACGATGTTGAATGCGGTGAGAAAGATACGAGAACGATCGATCGATGGAATAGTCGTGCCCAGCAAGACAAGGAGTATGTATCCCGGCGTAAAGAATCTATTAGCTGTCGGCTGGTGCTCGTTTAATCGAAGAGCAGTATTCCGTGCAGCGTTAGGAGGAAATGGATAGAAAAACTGGTGGTATAGGGCGAAGGGCAAGGGCCTTACGCGGACGGAGAAACGCGAATTTATTTTAAAACCCTGTTCGACGCTGCGCCCTGGTTACTTTTTTCTTCTTCTCTTCCTGTGTCTTGTTCCTGGCCCGCTTTCTACGTCGTTCTTGCCACCCGCCGCTATCCAACCGAACAATGCCGGAACGCGACACAATGAAAGAGCCACTACAAACGGAGCATAGCGTATCGCTTTACAATCGCCCAAGGCCCTGACACAAAATATTCTTTTCCCGCGCCACGGACCACCGAATTCCCAATCTTCAGACCCTGGCCATTGTTTCGCGAAATTAAACGTATATCTGGACGCGTGCGTCGGGTCGAGAAACTTTACGACGACCCATCCCGGTCATATTCAACCGGGTAATCTATTTTTTTTTACAGATACTCCGACGGCTCGGCCGTGTTTATGGGGCAGATGGTAGAAAGATCCAAGTTATCCTAGCAATCTTGCAGCCCCTTAAAACCCCTACACGCAGTTACACGTCGCGTCGATGCGATAATTCCGTTTGAACCGACGCCGACGCGACGTCGAGATTACGCGATGCTAAAGCTGACGTTGCTCTTTTCCAGGGAAACGTGAAAAACATCAGACATGCACACAGCTCCGAAAAGCGTGTGGACCTCCCGCCCTCTCTCTCCGTTGCGATCAAAGTCCAGTACGAAAAGGATTCGCGTCGCAAAGGGCTCTCCTTCGGATCGAGAAACGACGCGAAGCGAAAGCAGAGTTTACGGGGCGTAAAAACAACGGCGATTCGAAAGTTGTCCGCGCTAAAAGCTCGATTCTACGTCCTATATAATCCGACGCAGCGAGAACATATCTGCAGCTCGAATAATGATCGCTTCGCCCGGTTGAAATCTTCCAATTTTCATTCAGCTATGTGTAGAGAAGGATGAATATTCTCGCTTTTGGAAACACACAGTGCAGCATTGTTCTCGGCTAAAATGAATCTTCCATACAAATAGGCAAATTTTCCCCGCCTTCCAGCTCCCACTGCAACTCGTAAACGCGGCTGAAACGGAGGCACGTAGACTCCTCGTTAATTTTGTATCGGTCGTAACGGGGTCGTAGAGGCAAGCACGAGATGCGTGATCTCCCATTCGCGGTGCAATAACAACGAACCGTGAGAACGACGCAGTCGTGCTAAGGTTTCGAGACAGAACGTGGTCAAAAAACAGCACCGATAAAGATGTCGTAGAGCAGATAGGATTGCCGGATTTTAACTGGCCAATGTCTTATCTGGCAAAGGTATTTCCGTGGATCCTGCCGTCATTTATAGCGCATAGAATTCGCAACTTTCCGCCAGACAGAAACGTAAAAAGAAGCCTGCAGGACTTGCCACGGACATTAGTCATATTAACTCCGTCGCACGCTCCCATAACAAATTTAGAATATTGTATGAAACTGCAGGGAGCGCCCAGTCAGCACAATCGGACGGGCACGATTATCCAGAACACGATTCAGGTTGGGCAGAGCTCGCGTTTGGCGCACGAACGCGTCGCAGAATCGCAGGAAATTCGCTAAACACAGGAAACGGGTGGAAAAGCCCGAACACTCTAAACCGTGCAATTGCCAGGCCCAGGCCTGATCAATCTGGCAGAACGTATCGTCCGGCTATTCTACACAACACGCGGCTCTACTCGATCGATCCAAGCTAGCAGTGAAACGGTGCAAAAGAAACGAAACGAGGAACTGGGACAGAAATCGCGCGTTTTACCAGAAATTATGCGGCAAAAGCGGGAAGAATGGGCGAGAGAGATGGCTTCGTCACAACGAACGTGAAACCGGCACGAAAAAATGAAAAGCTTTTCGCTCTGGTTGCATGGGCGCAACACGGAAGCCGTGCGATCCTTTTAAATGCGGTACCGCGCGCGACCTGCTTGGTTGACGGGCTCAGGTTTGGAGTAACCATTCGTGGTACCATTTGGCCGATCGTGGTTCCAAAGGATTCGAGGAAGTCTGTGACAGTAGGTTGCGCGATCGCAAGAAAAGGGACGCTCTTCGTGGGAAGAGGAGGGGGCCGTTTTCCAATCGACTCGACGCGTCGACGCGTCCAATCGACTCTCGAATCGTCAACTTGGAACAATATTTGCGAAGCTTGTAGCGGGAAGAGCAAACTCGCGAAACGTCGCGTCGCGACGTCGACGCTTGGGTCCGATTTCGTCCAGCAGCGTCGCGGATTGCGACGAACTCGTCGAGCGTCTCGCTGGTTGTTTGTTCTCGAGCGAGAATAAATGAGATAGACGCGAACGGAAAGGGTAAAGTGTTTATGAGCGTCTGTTGGCTTTTGGGCGTAACGAGAGCAGAAGCGAATCGACTCCAGTTTCATCTACAAATTGTAATCATTCTCAATAGTAGTAAGCAATCTTAGTCTATCTCATTTTGTAAAGTGTGCCAAGTCTTTGAACCAGAGGAGGCGATATTTGTACAAGCATCCGAAATTTGGTCGCGGGTCTTTCGGTCTCTTCTCTTCTGTCCGGGAACAACTGGAAGAAGTTCGCAGAGTTTCGCTCGGCTGCGATAAAATGAGAAGAGAAAAATCGTTTGGAGCATGATGGAGGTCGAAGAAGCGGAACGACAAGTAGTGAGGAACTGTAGATAAAGGGGATGCAATGAAACACTATCGGACAGTGAGGGTAAAAAGGTGAAGGCCCCCGTTGTACGGAGTGTTGAATTATGTCTGCGAAGGGGGCGATCGAGAAGGGTGAAGCACGCAGAGGCTGAAGGGGTAATAACTCATAGTGGTCTGCGTACACAATACCATTGTGTACGTTGCACGGATTCTGCAGGGAACAGGGAATACGCGCGTATATACACAATATACAGGGTGATCCGCTTGTTAGTGGCCCGCTGTGACGGTGTGCGCGATATGTCGCTAGGACGATTTTCCCTTCTTTTGGCACAGCAACACCAACGCAGCGTTGGCGTACCGGCACTGTCTTTGCGTCCACTAGCGAGAGGATCACCCCGTATATATGTAGAGATATATGTATGTAGAGACTGGGATTTCTATAAGTATAGCCTGCCCCGTGTTTCTGTGCAACACTCGGATGCACATATATCTATCACTCGATGCACTGACTGCCACATAATATACCAGAGGTGGTAGAGATGCCTTCTCTCTCTCTCTCACTTCCTTCCGTCAATCGACACTGTTTACGTGCATTATTAATTGCATACGCAGCGGGTTGCCCGAGGTACGAGGAATTTCTCCCAAACCGGACCCGATAATAGACTCGAGTTTGTCGCCCTTGACACGTCGAGGAAACCCATTTTCCCGTCAACCCCGTCTACGAATCACGTCCTAGGAGCGCCATAGCATCGGGCGTAAGGGACGAGGGCGATCTCGAATGAATAAAACGCTTCTCCTTTTCTCTGTCTGATCGATTTTTCGGATCCGATATTGGAATAGGTGTTTCAACCGAGCTCCAATTAAACGTAGCCTGAATCGTCCAGGCAATTCGAGAGGCAGCAAATACACGTTTAGCTTGCCTTGGAACTCTGTGCCCGTTGATCGCTATTTTCAGCGACGCTGGAGAGCAGAGAGGACGTAGCCCGAGTCCTTGGAGCACTTTCAGAAGTCAATTGGACAACGCGGAGTCGCAAGACCACCGCTCATTCATAAACATCACGGGGCCCTTCGGTTTCACGTTTTCCTAGATGCCTCGCAACTCGCGGGAAGAGGAGGCAACGATCGAGATGAAGGTAGAGTAGCGGGAAACCTGGCGATGGAAAGAGAACGGATGCTGGAGCGAGGGCAGAAGGTGGCGGAGGGACAAAGGCATCAAAGGGTGCGAAGGAAAAAGGAAGCGACCGCGACGAGTGCCGCCCACGGGACAGCAATTTTCGCTCTCTGCCGCAGCTGGTCCTTCGTGGCCGCTGCCACTTGCATTCGTTTGCACAAATCATGGAACCGTTTCACAATTTCTCCGACGAATAAACGTTGGTCAGATCGGCCAAAGAGACTCTATCGAGATTTGTATCCAGCGGTGGAATCTACTTGCTTCATCGCATTAAATAAAATATTTTTCCTCGTTGCGAATTCATTTGCGATAGAATAATAGTAGAACGCACGCGTTAGGAAGCGATCAGAGAGGCAAAGATTCGATCGTACTCGTCCACCACCGGGACCGCCCCGCGATATTAAATATCAAGTACCCTTGGCCGTTAAAAAGTCGCCGTGGATCGGGGAAGCTGTCCCTGATAATGATCCAGACAAGAAGAGCTCGTAGCCAGGGGACACGAAAGAGGTGGGTCACGAAGAAGACAAATCCAGTATCGTATCCCTGTTCCAGGCTTTCGTGCACGCAAAAGGCGGCTTAATCCTTTGCGACGTGGCTATGATTTGCTCTGAATAATAACTCGAGGGACGAAGAGGCACGAGCGAGTACTACTTAAGGGCATGCCTGACCAGATACGGAGTAATTTTATTTCAGCAGACCGAGAGACAAATATGTATAAAAGCCGAGCAGAAGAGGCAGATATATCGACCGCTGGCCCGCCTAACATCGCGCGCTTATGCTTTCATACATATTTCAGTGAACACACCGAGGCGAGAATCATACTTGGTAATTTCAGCTGACATGTCTCGCTGAAAACGAAGCGAGCCGTGAGATCCTTTAGTTCCGCCTCGCGTTGCAGCTTGATTGTAAATTAATCAGCGACGAATACGCGAATGTATGTAGCCGGGAGCAGGTACAGATTGCAGAGAAGAGTAAAACAAAACAGCCAGATAAAATATCGTGTATATTTTCATAATACTCTGCGTGTCGGTGAAATCGAACGACGCGTACGATATATTTATTATACGAAACCGTTAACAACGTCGATGCGGTTTGATTCGAAAGCAAGGAATACCACCGGTCCATCGAAGTTCGCCGATCGAGTGTGAGTGGCTCGTCGAAGATCGCTTTGATCCCCAGAGCATCGACGTCGATAACAATCGAGCAGGTTGCACGGATGCGAGGCTTTGGCTGTAGGGTTGTAGAGTATGGTAGTGTGCGATACGCGGAAGTCATAGTGCAACGGAAACGGAAATTAGCTGTGGACCAGAAACAATGGCACGGCCGGACCTTGGTCTCCTTGTCGTCAGAGACAAGCAACAGAGCTCGGCTGTTCTACCTATTCTAACGTTGCATCGTTACGAACTTTGCTGTACGTCTACCTGGACAGTATATTTGGAGAAATCGCTAACCAAAGGGGAAATTGTAGCCGCGCCCCTTACTGTCGGATAGCTCGCCTTTTAAAAAACATCATCGATACACGAAAGAGACCAAAGAGACGAAAAGAGGACGGTGGAACAAGTTCCAATTTGCTACGCGTAAAGTATGTACATACATTTCCTCGGGTGGGCATGAATATTTTTGAATCGAATGAATCTTCTCGGCAACGGGCTGCAGCGTTTATGGTGGCGGAATTAGAAAACGACTGACACGGGGGTTGTAACGCAGCAACGAAATCTTTGCTGCTTTATCGCGTCGGTTGTAGTATTCAGCGTCCGCGGTTTTTCCCTGGCGATCCGCTTTGCATATCTCGGGGGTAACGATGCGGGAAGAAAGTTCCGGAAACACCGAGTCAGCAAACGAAATGAGACGCGTCAACTTTTCAACTCCCGGTATCGAGTAATTCCAACGTTCTGAGAGGTTTCACGAAGCCGGTGGACTCGTAGCGTTCGAAAGCTTGCCCGGGCCTTGTTCAAATTTCTGTTCGTATTTAACATCAGCTTGCAAAGTGTTTGCGACAACGGTACGGAACACGCGGAAACACGAACGGCTGAAAAGAAAATTTCACAAGATAGACAAGAGTGTAATGTACTGGTACTAATATACTGGAAGATTGAAAGCATAATTCGACGAGCGGCATTACCAAGAGCCGAATTTCCACAGGGAATCGGTGACTTAATAGTCGCCTTCCGGAGATCGAGAAACGAGCGGACAAAAATCAGGACAAAAACGAGCGAAGAGGAAAATAAGGACGAGCGAAGATAACTGAAAGCGCAGGCTTGGTAGAGGGAAATGCAGAGACAGGGAGAGAGAGAGAGAATACATGAACGGAGCCAAGCAATCGCACCGGGGAATAGTAATCCGCGCTGTGGATGAGTCGCGCTTTGTCCGTCGACGAGAACCAGACACACCTCATTTTCACTCTGCACTTTCCTTCGCCAGTCGGAATCTCTGCTTCTTCTCGGCGCTCTTTGGGGATGCTTTAATTTTTCCCCGATTCGTGTAATCGTCGATGCGGTATCCCATGCGCGCGTACGCTAGCCGTTCTCCGAATCAATTAAATGGAATTAATAGAAAAATCCGATAGAAACACCAGCCGGATACTCTACATCGTGAACAATTTTGAACAGAGCTTCGCAGCTGCATAGCTTGCCTACCTCCGGTACAAGGAAGAAGAACAAAGATAAACGCGCCCCAGGAATACAACGAAGCACCACGAAAGCCTCGTACACGTGCGCCTGCAACTACCTACGCGACCGGTGCACCGTTTCCCAGATTGTTCGCCACCGAATATCGCAGACAGACTCCATTAAACTTTACGCGAAGGTTGGTGGATGGGAAACGTGTCGGAGGATGGCATTGGTTATAGGTTGTGCGCGATGGAAACTCTTGGACGATTATTGGAGGGATATTCGAGCGGCAAAAGTATCGAAAGATCGTGCGAGTCGGACGCGCGGGGAAACGGGGAAGAGTCTCGCGAATGTTTGCGGGGGCAAGGCTTTTTGCTCGACGAGGCGGCCGATCATTTTGGATGTTTATGCGACGGCAGAACGGTCGATATCAATATTCATCGAACTGCGAAAAGCCGGTTTAATATTCATACCCCTCGCGGTGGATACGGAGAAGGCAAGGGGTGGTTTTGCGGGTGTCACGATTAGATGGGAAACGTTTGCCGTTTAGGGGAGACGCGTTCGACGCGTTCGAAGGAAATCGAGCGGGGGCGAAATAGGGGGTGCGCCTTTTTGCGAGCAACCGAGTCGAACGATGCCGATGGTCTCGTCCATTAAGCGACGGTGAAAGACCTTTCTTACCCGCGATCTTCTTCCCTTTCATTGTCTGAGAGAATGCGAGACACGCTTTCCCGTCCCCCCTCTTATCTGCCCCCTTTCCCGTTTTCATCCGCGAGGCATGAAAGGACGCGTCAATTCGAGCAAGAACCATCGTCGTTCCTTTTTCATTGAAGCGATGCGAGCGGTCGAGCTCGCTGAAACTAGAGGACGGGGCACGTGTTTCTTTCACTTTACGAAACTTGCCAACAAAAGCTAGATCGTTATCGCCGATTCTTTGTACTTTCAAGCAAGGAGTCGAGGTCGCGCCAGGTTCAGAGAGCCAATAGACCCAATACGAACGATATATAATCGACGCGGCAAAAAGGAAAACAAATTCGCAGAGACCCATGTACAAGATCGAGAGAGAACATTTATGAGGCGTGGCAGAGAAATGGAAAAGATGGAAAAACGGAGGGGGCAGACCGAAGCAAGAGAGGGGCCATTAAACGGAAGCATCGGCATATTCCGCGCGGAAATTCGAAAGCAATCGACAATGGATGGCATCGAACGACGGGGCAAGGCAAACAGGGGTTGTTGGTATCGAACAAATGACAATAAATGGCATGACGCGACACCGAAGACGGTTCCAATTTATTCCCCGGGGGCAGTCTCGGCCGACAATGTCAGCCGTCCTTTACCGCCATCCTGCGAACCTCCAGATAAAATATCGAAAATACATCGGCCGCCACCGGAGAAATCAGCGCGCGCCCGGTTCAATCTTCCATACGAATGCGCGACTGAAAGGGGCGAACGACAGAGAGAAGGACTCGCGAGTCGGCCAGAATTCCTCTGCTCCCCGATATTCGTTCAAATTACGTACGGAACAGAGAGGCGTAACGAGACTCGACCGTTTCACAATTCGATAATCGAACGGCGCACGAGACTGTTCCTACGCAACATACATATAACTACGGAACGATGAATTAATATGCTACAATGAAATCTGTTAATACGGGGTATACAGTGCCGACGCGGCCGAAACTGTCGATAGTCGACTAATAGATTCAAGTCCGTGCGGAACGGAAAACGGAAAACGGAAAACGGAAAAGGGAAAAGGAAAAACGAACAACAACGTCGCTGCATCCTGCAATACTTCATCTCGGTCACGGCCCCGGTAATCGCTCTTCCTTCCTCTATTCGATCGGGGAATGACGACCGGATGTAATGCCTAGAGAATTTTTATGAATGTATTCGCGCCAAAGAAGAGACGTCCAATATCTGCTGGGATAAGAGATGAAAAATAACAACATCTATGACGCGACGACGCTGGGCTGGTTCTACTCGAGAACAGCCAACAAGTGTCCGACATTTGACAAAACTTTGGTTGCTTGGAGAACGGATAAAACAGTGGTTACCGTCGAGTTGCCTGATGTTTCTCCCGGGTCTACTTCGGGAACACGAATTCCACTTCAATTCGCAGACCTAATTAACTAGCACCTAACGCGTGCGCTACGTATTATAGCATCGCACGAGTATTTCTGATTATTTCTGGGTATTTCTATCGACATAATTAGATTGAAACGGATAACAGTTAAATTCGTACCGAATCAACTCGGGATGTCGGGTGAAATAAAAAGCGAATGGCCCATCGCGGTTCTGAGGCACGCGATTCCATCGCTGCATCTATCCGTACACGCGGATTGGCGCACCAACACCTCCGACCGATATTCAACAACTCCGCGAAATTCCCACTCTCATCCTCGTGCGGCCTATCGTTCCATCTTCCATCGCAATTCCGGTGGCGAAAATGCCGTGATATCATTCAGCGATAAAGCGAGCCGAGTAAGCCGCCAACTCACCTCTATAGAATAATTGAAGAAGAATTCGACTTCCTTTCCTTTACGTATGATACTTGCAGGCGACTAGAAATTGCGAACCACCTTGCAATTTCTGTGAATAATATTGTAAGGGCGTTTCGGTCAGCTTGGGAGCTGAAATTTCGATTTAGCTAGTTATACTATACCTATGTGTCGGCGCGTGCATAATTTATTGCCGGCCCCTGAAACTCGCGACACTTTGCTGCAAAATATATTATTTATTTGTTACAAATTTCGAAGACGCGATTCGAATTACTCGGCAATCCTATCAATTGTTTTCTCCAATTCATAAACGATATGGCGTAACGGTCGATTAATTAGCACGATAAAGGGATATGATAATTATATTGGCAATCGAGACGCGGGCATCAATGTGATCATCCACATCGTTACGGCCTATTGATCCAGTGATTAATGCATGGCGAAATACAGAGGAGTGCGTAATTAATCAGTTTGCAGAATAACTCTGGCGTTACGAGAGCAACGGTTTGTTTCCAAATTCAATTCATTTTTCTTGCATTTTTATGTAGATATATTAAAGTTTCACAGCAATAATGAATAATAATATTAATCGTGAAATTTCCTTCAATCCGGCGCAACCCGGCTAGCAAAAGATCATGATCCGCGGCACGCGATAAATCGCGACTGCCTGATATTCCGGCGTTTAAATTCAATATGAAATGCAGCAGAGGAAAAATGAACGCGGCGAGATAATGATCCCCGGTCCGTTGGTCGGTCGTTCGTCGGTCGTTCTTCCACTCCGCTAACAATAAGTATTATCACGCTCGCGTTATTACGTCGAGTGAATTTCGGAAGCTTTACGAGGGGCCGGTACTTCGTTCGGAGCATCGACCGGAAGAGGGCTGGAAGAGGCGCGGCGCGTGTATTACAATACGGAGATAGAAGATCTCCGGTTATACATCACGTATCGTGACAAGAGACCGCTGCGCCGGAGAGAGTCGAGGAACGACGGTGTTGCAACTAGTGTTCCCGATCTCTCGATATATTTCGTTTCTCGAGAAATGAGAAATCTCCTATGCACATTTGTCCTCCCCCACCTCGTACACGCTAATTGCAAAAACGTCGGCAACTGCGCATTACCACCGTAGCCGGCTGACAGTAATTATGCGTTGGTATACCGATAGCATTGTTGCGCTATGCGAAACGCGTTATGCATGGCAAAGGCCAACGCGGATACAGCTGTATCGAATTAGGAGATCGGTGGTTGTCGCCAAAAGTATGGCCTCTCGCTATGTAACGAGAGAGATGAACAGTGCAGGTGTCCCCGTTAATAGCTAGGTAAGTAAAGTAGAGAAAATGTGGCCCGTTTATTCGCGCCAACTTCACAGCCACCGCTGCTCGCTTTATTTACGCGCATCGTGCGCGTGGCACTTTAAAGTTCGCGGTCTACGAGACAAATTGTCGTATTCTAGTCGTATAAAATACTTTCCCTCCCTATCGTTGCTTTTTGCTGCTATTCTCGCTCGTGCTCTACGCGTCGTTTATTAAATCCAGGCAAGTTCACCAGCGGTACCACAATCGCGCCTGCAAAAAGGAACTCTCCGTCCTACGAGAACCGGAGAACGCTGCGACATTCCTGGTAAAGCGGGTCCACAAGCATTGGAACAACGCGATACGCGGTCTCGAAATTTTACGGTCGCGACCGCAGCAAACTGCGGCGTGAGTCAACGAAACGAAAGGGGCAGAGAAAAACACCGGCGACAGCAATGTCAAAGAAAACAGTCCGCGATACAAAGAGAGGTACATATAAACGAACTGCAGAGGGTGAAAGCACGGGACGAGTTTAAACGAACCCCCGATGGTAACGCGTGCACGTTCCTCTCTAAGCCATTACTTGCACGCCTGTTTATCTAAGTAGCAGCGGGAAAGGGCAGTGAACAGAAACTAGCGAGTTTGGAACGGGATAAATAAATAGGAAAGCCCTTCTTCGAAGAAATGTATTTTCGTAATACATACACATGTCTTTGATTTTATCGTAGCCCTAAAGTTCGTATAAAATTAAAAATTACTTAGAGCACCAGGAGGGCGATACTCGTAGTCTCGAAACTGTACCTATCAAGATATACGTTCGAAAGGAACGATATATTTCATTTAGACACTTCGAGTTAAGGAGCCAGAAGCGTTCGACCACCATGCGCAATGTTCAAACGTGCGCCAACACCGCTCGACATTTTTACGCATCGTATTCCGACTTGGCGTCTCAGCGAGCTGAACCAAGCTAACGAAACCCGCGAGACATCGCAGGTATAACCGAAGGTCGAGTGAAAACCGTCTCCTTTTCTCTTTCATCTTTCATCTTTTCCTTTTCGACTCTTGCCTGACTGCCAACGAGAAAATTACAAACGGGGCACGCTCACGACGAGAAAGAGAGGATAGCACGGGACCAGGGGCGGCTGGCGAAAACGACGAAGGGTAAAGAGGTAGAGAAAGGAGGCCGAGGAAGCGGCAGGAGACGTAGAATACTCCTCATGCGGATACCCCGTGCCGTAAATCATGACGAAGTGCCGTAAAGGATGAAATGAAAGGCACGCGAAACACAGTACACATATACACTGTCGGAGATATATAACGCTCGCGAGGACGAGAGCACGACGGCTCGTACCTTATATTCGAGTTACTATAGCCGAGCCTTGCCGCTCGAATCGAGACCCTCCACTGTAAATGCATTTAGCATTACGGACGCGCAACGACACCTGGTCGTATTCTTCGGGGGCAGTTTAGGTCCCGACCAACGCCGTGGCTTTTGGAAAAGTTATTTTTTCCGTCCCTCCAAAGAATATTTAGTTTGAAAGTTTATCAGGAGCGGAATGATGTCTCCAGCGCGGTAAATAAAGAAATGATATGGTGTGAAAATGATCACGCAGAGCACGTGAAACGGTGTAAATGCAACAGGGATAATGAAAAATGCAGAAGAGGCACGGGCGGTGAGAAAAGTCTCGACTAGTTTAATCACGGTGAAATTTAATGGTAAACTGTGGGCGTTTCAGCCACACCTTTGCCGATCCTGCTTTGCCAAGTATCAAGAGAGGTAGCCATTTCTACCGAAGACACTTCTGATACCCGCTCGTGAAAATAACTTTACGGTACGCCGCGCGATTCAAACGCGTTAGCTCCCTTTAATCTAGAGCACTTTTTATTCACGCGAAAGCCTGTAATTTAGAAGGAGGAGAGAGAGAGGATCAGCTTGCGCCAGAAATAAGTTTAGTCCACCTCGAAATTACTGCTCGCGAAACGTGCTTACCAGACATCGTTCGCTTCTTCCTCGTTCCGCCCCTCTAAAGCGACAGATCAAAGGTTTCGCCTCGGCCTGCGGGGAAAAACGAAGCTTATAATTCGCGGTCTACAGGTAGAAAGATGTCCTGGGATCAGACTTCCAGTTACAATTACAGTTAATTGGCATACAGAAAGGAATCTCGTTCTGCCTGCTTGTACGCGAATGTCTGCGAATTTACGAGAGGAGGAAAAAATTGTCAGATTATACCAAATGCGGCTCGTGTTTCCCGTCTGTCCGTCATTCCTGAACGCCATTATATTCGAAACGCCTGGCTGATTGGCATTGCGCGAAGAACTGGTTTCTTTGCAGACAGACGAAACGCGGACCGCTGCTAACCGCGTGAAACGGTTGTGCAGCGGAACGGCAAAGAGTCGAACTAATTATCATGATGAGCTATAAAACGAGGCCAGCTAATTTCAGTCACCTGTTAATTGGTCTCTAGCATCGTGCAATTATTCGAATTTCACTAATCAGCGCCGCGTACACTGGCGCTTCCGATATCCCTTTGGCTTATTAACCGGTGTTTCATCGTACTTGTGTGGTACGTCGAAAAACAGATTTGCGTGTGCGAGCATATAGTCCGTGCTCGAACTATTTACCATTGTAACGCGCAAACGATCAAGACGATTAACCATGCGAAGGGGTGAGAAGGAGTGAGCCGGAGCGATAGAGGGAGAGTGTTCGATTAAACCACCGCACCGGGGAAATCTGCTTTGACAACGGTAAACCAATTCGATGTTTATTAAAAGCTAAATCACGCTGATTGCGGCGTCATTTTAACGTATTCGCGCGACACTTTTTCCCGGTGGCTCATCGAGGATGAGAGTCTTTCGCAAGGAACGCGACCAAGCTCATAAACCGACACGATTAAGATAATGGGGAAGGAAGAGGAGACTGACGGAAAGGGACGGAATGGCAGCGGAGCCGTAAGATAGAGAACGAGCGAGCTGTCTGACGTTCACAGTGAAAGGAATTCCGTCCTGCAGGATTTAAGACGCAATTTCCCCGACGATGTCGCGCGTCATCCGTCATGTAGCCTGCTCCGTGGAACAATGGCCGACTAAAATTACGCATTCCAATTACAAATAGATACGCGTAGGAGAACCGCAGACGTTTCATTCGTTTCACTTGCTCGGGGAACATTACGTCTTTCCACATACGGGGGCGTAGCGGTCCCTCTCAATTCCGAGCCCGCACAAATTTCTAGTAAAACTGGGACCAGCGCGTACGTGGCCTGAGCGTGGCGTGGTTTTTGCAACGGGTAAAGCGATCGGCAAAGTAATCTTGCACGCCCCCACGCTCGAATGAAATTATATTAATCTATTTGTATGTTAAACTTGGAAATTCGTAATCGCGCGAGGCAGTGCTCCCTGAAACGGTAGCTGTCTCGGACGATTCGCCTGGACGAACCCGTCCGTGCATGCCAAACGAAGTCTCGCAAGGAGAAGAAGAAGAAAAAGTGGAAGAAGTTAAAAAAAAAAACGTGAACCGAGGAGAAAAGGGAAGATACAATAAATCAGGCTAAATCTCGAAAACGGCAGGCAATAAATTCGACTTGGTTTATCAGGCAGAGTAACTTCTATTCGATTTCTCGGCGGCAAGCCCTTTTGGAAACTTTGTCTGCCCGATGGGTCCAACTTGACTGCAATTTTATCCCGTGAAAGCGGAAGTTTTCGGTAGAACCTCGCTTAAACGGAAGGAGTAGGTGGGTCGCGAGCGTCCCTGCCACGTCTAGTCTCGATGAAAATCCTGAGGTAATGTATTCCACAGCTCTTCCTCCTCTGTCTCCTCCGTCTCGCCAATGTGCTCGCTAGTCGATCCGATGCGGGGTCAACTAGTAATCCATTCAAGCCCCCTACCTCCCTCGCCATCATATCTCCAGTTGCGTCTCCTTCCGCGTCGTCTTACTCTCTCGACGCGCCTGCCTCTACGCTTATTCAGCTGCTCGTGGTTGGACGGCCACACAGACGCGTCCTCCTTGCGCTTTTGCATTTCGCGCCCGAGCGGACTGTAAGGTGCAGAGTATCGCATTCCACGCATCGCCCACGCGAAACTGCCAACTGGCCGACCAACCACGGAGAAGATGGAGAGATGAAGAGAAGATGGAAGGAAAGGAAAGAACGAGGGACGCGCGTGCGCGACGTGCCGCGAGGAATCGTACGAGGACCGACCAGAACGGAAGCGTTCTGAATAAAAGAAAAGCTGCCGAGGGCAGCGGGATGCCGCCGAGATGCCGCCGGTGGAAAAGGACGCATACGTGTGGTTGGTATATGTCCCGTTTAAATGGCATCGTGCGTCGCGGCGCGGCGGCCGGAGATTTGCCGCCTCCGATCATGCTGAAATGAAATGCACTTTTCATCGTTGTCGCGCGAGATTTTTGTTCGATGAATCGCGACTAAGAGTAGAACCGAATGTAAAAAGGGATCGCGGAACCTATGTATATTCCGGAAAGCTGTTACATACGAGCTGAGCGGGAATTTTCCGCGAAAACCGCACGCGATTATACGCACGCAACGAACTGTCGAAGCTGGTCATTCACGGGCGGCGAGTTTCATCGATCCGAGAACGGATTTTGGTAAACGGACGGGACCGAAATGGCTCGATAACGACCATCCTCTGGCAAATTTTCGGTGCACGGGCTTTTCAGATACGGAGAAAATAACTGTGCAGGTGCGTTGGCGTGCATACAATAGTGCATGGAGCTGCAAGGCTGAAAGACCCGAAGCGGTGCAACGTAGCTGCATATGTGTATCCACGTGCATGTATGTATGCATATGCAGCTTTTCCTGCAGCGCGCGCTACAATACGCTGTGCAATCGACGCAAGAGAAGCATGCCGCATTGCTACTAATGTACGTAGAAACAGGTACCCCCAATCAAAATATGTCCGCAGATTTGATTACTTGAAGCTAAATGCGAACGAAGAGTAGAAACTGTGCACGACTGAATGGCTCGCGGCAGGGACGATTTCACGGCTGGTTTTTTTCCCTATGTTTTCGTGCACGTGCGCGTGTCGCGTGTCAGCTATCGGCCGAAGAACGTGAAATGCATGGTGCAGGTGCACGAGTATGTGAAACGCGAGAGACCGCGTGTCGCGCTTCACTGTGCGGGCTTGTCTCTCTCGTAGAAAATTCGTGCGGGAGACAAGCGATAGCCAGTCACAAAGGAACTAAAATAAAAGCGTGGAAAGAAAAGGTGGCAGAAAAAAGAGGCAGAGGGAAAGAACGGGAACGAGCAAGAGTCACGAAGGAAAGAACCGACGGAGAAAGAAGACGAGAGGCGGCATTTAACGCTCCAGGCAGCACGTATATACACATTTTCGCGCCGACCTTTCGCCCCGCGCTGCTTCTTTCAGCCTCACACTTTTTGATAATAGTACGTCTGGAGGCGGTATACGATGGGGCGAGAATTTTCAGGGAAACTGCAAACTCACTGATTTCCGCCCTCCAGGCCGAACCGAAAACCGAGAAAGGAATTGTCGAGCTTTCCTTTCCCTCTTTTCTCTTCCCAACGAAATGCCTACCACGCTAAGAGAAACACCAAAAGAATCATCCCGAGCGTTAATACGGGGTGCATTAATCCGAGTAAAAGCTCCCTCCTGGACACAACCACTGTCCCTTTTTCTTTTGTTCCTATCACTTTAATCGAGTTTCTCATTCCCGCGACGCTTCTCGCGTAGGTATCTACGGCTGGCGGCCCGTTCGCAGTAACGCGGTTAACATAGCCGCATAAATGGCACGAGTTCGGCTTCAAAGACAGGGAATTCGATATTAAAACGACCTGCGGAGACTGTCGGTAATTCCTACGTGGAAACTTAACGTGCCGTGTGTCGTGTGCCGTATACTCGGGGCTAATTGGAACGAAAACCTCGTTAATATCCCCTAACCTATCGTTCGTCGCCTGCAGTCGTGCTTTCTAGTCTGGCTACTTCTACTTCCTGCCAAACGTTTCGAGCAACACAGGACTAAACGAATCTACGTTTGCGTTCACGCTCGCATTTCCAGGCTTCAGGATTCTCTCAACGGCGCACACCGGCAACCCTGATTTCCCTAACGCGCAGAGGCTATTAATTATCCGCGAATCGTGGATCAAAGGAGCGATCGCTGTCGGCTTAATTTGCTCATCGAATTTATAATGCCTACTTATCGGACCGTGAATTTTATTTACGAAGGCACATAGACCTTAAGCAACGCGTCCATTAGCGTGAAGAAGAAATCTATTCCAGGCGACTACAAACGATCGCGAGACCGATTGCCTTAATCGATTCGTCCGTGAACGTCCCAAGAACGTCCCAAGAACGTCCCAAGAACGAACAACTTTCGATATTCGGAGAGTGGGCCCTGATGGCGGCGCTGATCGCAGACGCGCGAAAGGTCGCCAAAAGGCACACAACCGAAGGCGAAATGGTATTTCGCTTACCTTCGAGCTCGACGACTTTGCCGGCCCTCTTGAGCGCCTTCACCGCCTCGTCGTGGGTAGCCTCGCGTAGATCCTCCCCGTTTACAGCCAGGATCGCGTCGCCCACGTACAATTGCTCCGTCGCATCGGCCGCCATCCCTTTGAAGATCTTCGAGATCAGGATCGGCATTTTGTTCTCTTTGCCCCCCTTGATAGAGATACCGAGGCCGTTATTGTCGCTTTTCACCACGCGCACGATACGTTTTTGATTGGCGACCGAATCCGGTACATCCGGGTCGTTCAGGCTGTCCACGTTGTTGTTGTTAATGTTACCGTTGTTCAGAACACTGCTGCTCGTCTCGCAGCTCTCGTCCAACGAGATGCTCAGGTAATCGTCCTCTAACGAGACGAACACGCGATACCACTGACCGCGAACTTGCGTCTCTAAGACACCGGCGCGTCCGGACGCCGTGGACGAGGCTGCTGTGGTCGTAGTCGACGAGGACGAGGACGACGTCGCCGCGGACACTACCGAACCAATCCCCATGACTCCCATCGCTGAAGTCGGTTGTCCGCTTCCACACAGCTCGACCATTTCGATTTCCTCGCAGACTGCACGCTGCAAACAGAACAGACCAGATCAAATCGAATCGTTCCATTCCGCCACTTTTATTTAAATTCATCTTTCAGAAGCATGCTATAGTATTCCTCTTTAAATACTCCTTGCGTACTACTGCTTGAATCGATGGGTACATTCGCGATACAACATCTTAATATTTAGCGGACAAACTAGAGCTGTCGTGCACTTTCCTAAGCTATTCCATAACGATTCAGTTGTATCGGGGCCACGAGACCGTGTAGTCTACTTCATTAAAATAACATTGCATTCGTTTAAAATATTCTAGCCGCATGTAAGAGTAGGTTCAATGGCTGATCTATACATACTGGGTGTCCCATTTAACTGAAAACGGTGGAATATCTCTCATATATTATCTCTCCCACCACTACGCCTACCGAAAAATTCCGAATGCCAACTGATGCCATCTAAATGTAATTACAACTATTCTAAGAACATTTTTTCGATAACTTCAATCTCTCGCGAGATATTCCACCGTTCCCAGTTAAACGGGACACCCTGTAGATTCGATCTCTATCCTTGCAAGTTTCTGCAAATGGAAGCCGACACATTTTCCACGGCACTCGAACGCATACGCGGAGTACAAAATCGTGTCTCTTTTCTCGTATTTTAACGCCGCCAGATCTTAAGAAGCCCTACAATATTAAAGAAGAATTGTCGGGAAAGAATTCCTACCGTCTCTAACAAGTGGCTTATGCCATTTATCGCAAAAGGAAAGTACCCTTGCTGGATTTAATTTAACTCCGTTCGCCCCCCGCAGCCTGAAAATCAAACGAAATATGAAATCTACACGTTGTATTAGAGGGGGCAGCCAACAAATGGGTACACGAAATAGTGGAAAGCTTTCAAAAACTGGTGCAGTCGATGTAGTAGCCAGACGACCTATCGAGGGAATAAAATTGACGCGGCGCAACACCCAGGATACAACGCGAACCATAGAAAGATAGAAAAAGAGCAGCAACACGGATCAATTGCATCGTCTGTACTCAACAGCGTGGATAAATCAATTGTACTATGGCACGGTGAAATTCGTAATTTAAAAATAATTGATATTGGGTAACGGTGACGTGACCGAACTCTCTTTGCCACTCTCTCCATCCCGTCTATTATATCCATCAATCCAGCTCCGTTGGGCAACAAGGACGTTTACCTGTCAACGTTGGAAAATGTCCTACAAAACTGTGGACAACGAGTACAATTGCGTGAAAATTGGGAGCCACCTCGTGCTCTTACGCCAGCTGCTGCCCGCTTCCAATTAATTAAAAGTCCCGTCGTTTTACCATTAAGGATACAAAAATATCTCTATGCCGTTTGCAATGCACAACTGCCTTCCCTTTCTCAACGAGCATCGCTACGCTAACGACTTCAAGAACAGGGTATACAGATTTATAGAAAATAAGGCAAAAAATTCGTTCCACTCGCGATATCTCTGTTATCGCGCCCGCACGACTCCCTCGAGGCTAGAAGAGAACCAGTGTCGCACCATTTTCAACCACCGTATCGTCCCATACGAAATTTTTCGTCAGCTTCGTGCAACAGAAATAATTTCGCAGCGGAGCGCGTAACCGCAAGTTGGATAATTTATCAGCGACGCGGGACAAATATTCCTGTTGTTAGGGAAAGTAACGGGCGAGGAATCACGAGGACGCGGCCTGGAGGATTTCTCGATAGGCAAAAGGAAAATATACGTACGATATGTACGTACCTGCGGGAAAAAGTGCCGAAATTGGCCGAGCGGAGCCATGAAACTCGGAGAAGAACGCGAGCGAATTTGTGCAATGTTAATTGGAACTTTGAATCGTACACTGTCGCATAATTAATGCAAAATTATTAATTATCTCTGACGCGCTTCACGCAACGTTACCTTCTACAATTCCATCGAACGAGGAATATCGGGCGCTGCAACTAAATCTCGCTAGGTCGCCACGCGTCGACAGGTTGAATCGAACAAACCATCGAGCTTAGCCACGGCGGCTCGAATAGCCACGACAATAACGAAACTATCATTGTTTCGTGCATGCGTGCGTGTCCCATCGTGACCAACGGATTACCAAGTGCTAAGACGGGATGGAAGACATTGAGAAATAGGTGGGACCAGGTACGCGCTACCGATGTCCTCGAATAAATTCTCGACTTAATGCGAATGCGCAGCAACTCTAGATGGACTCGTGGCCGTGATAGCGATGGAAGAGAAGCGATAGATATCCTTCGTTGAATCGCCAACTTTGCAATTACCCCGGCAACATCCAACCGTTCAAGTAATCGGTAATCGTTCAAGGTAGCAAAAACGATCGGCCAAAAAATGATCTGTCAAAGCTACAAAAAAAAGGCAAACGAAATGAACAATGTTTCGGTAAAATGAATTTACTTCGAGTGCGTTAAAATGCGGACGCTCGCGCTCGCTTTAACCCGCACAAAGGGGGACGATATACGTGCACCCGCTGAGTGAATCTCTATCGGGATCACAGGATACGGGGGATGCAGAAGCGAGGGCAGTGGATTCGGTGGTGCGCAATTGGAAAACGCGTTACACGCACGCCGAAGCTGCGCCGCGGAAATAAAGCGCAGGACGAAAAGCAGGCCGCGTTCTCGCGCGACGAAAATTAAGGGCGAAAGCGCGGTTCTCAGCGGGAAGCAGTCCTCCTAGAATAGATGGAAACAGGTAGATGCGACGGGCAAGGAAAGGGGAAACAGTGGAGCGTGGAACAGAGGACAAACGATTTCGAAGCGGGTTGGGAGGAAATCGCGATGGATCGCGAGAGTGTGCGACACAGGGGGTGAGTTTGTGTGCCGGTGCGTGAAATTGGGTAAAAATGAATCGACGGGAGGATGCGGTACCGCCATTATTCCCGAAACTCGGTATCAGGATGTATACATATACCCGTACGTACTTCGGCCACCTACGCGACGCGTACGGATCGACCAGACGACGATGCAGAAAATGCAGCCAATGTTTTTTCGGCTCTGCTGCGCGCGCGCACTAGTGTCGCGTATTCGATACTCCATGCACAAAATTGAGACACACATAGTTATGTCGGTACTGGTGGCAGGAAAAAATGTACACGGTCATACACGCAACGAGAACATATTTGCTCGCAGTCGTAATTAAATTAACCCTCCGATGGTCGCGCGAAATCGGTTAACGTTTCACGCTTTTCATTTCGTTATCCAAAAATCGTAGCGATTCCGAACTTTAACTCCATGTTCCAACGTCGCATCGCGTGCAATTTATTCGGATCGATCAAACTTCTCCGCCCTACCCACGCAATCGGCGATTCGCATTACGTATCGACAACACGATACTTGTTGATTCGATACGGTATCTGAGTTACAGTGATTTCAGAAATACAATCTTACGTTTGCAAAGGTTCACCGGAGAACGCTGAAACTAAATACGCGGTTAGTCGCGATAGACCGTAGCTACCTATAATGCAGCTGATCGTGTACGCGTACTAATCCCGCTCCCATTGCTACTGTACGTATAAGGAACCTCGTGCGAAACGCAATGCGTAACTAATAGTAAGTGCTTTTCGCGCAATATCCGAAGGTCGAGTATCCACCAACACGCGATACAGTCCTCGTATAGGGAGCTTAACGCAGACCAAATGGATGCCACTGTGACACGCTAAAACACTGTCCTCGATGATGGATACCTCGCGAGCCCGGACACGACCGTCCGAAAAGGGCTGCTCGATTTAATACCGGGGGAATTTCAAGACTGCCCTACAGCGTAAACTTTATTGACGATGTACCGATATCGGTACTTTGCCTTCGAATGCACCTTTTCGTTCGCCCAGGCGACAAGGATTATCTGCAGACGCCCCCGAGTACGAATACACTTACTACATACTAATAGTTCAATGGCCTTTGATAAAAGGCGGTCCCGCCACGTAGTTGAACGATCGCAACATTACGTGAAATCAGAACGTGCGCGTGACACGTCTCACGAGTAGCATGTAATTGAATAATAACGTCCAGCACCGTCGAAGGTACACGTGATTAATAAAACTGTCGATATTGCATACGGCGCGTAGATACGCGAGCGCGCCAAGGATATAATTAAGGTGTTTGTCTCTGAGAATTAGTTTCGCGCCAGATCTAACTGCCGCCTACGTGAAACACGCGCCGCGTACTTGCGTTTCTCTTCGCGTTACGCGACCCACGTACGGACTCGGTGTTCGCGTGTACGTACAGTCCAGGGCAGAGTGGGCGAAGAGGTGAACCTGTACCAGTACGGAGTGAGCGAGGAAGTGAGAGAGAGAGATGGAGAGAGGAGGAAGAACGTGCGGAGGAAGAGAGGCAGGAGGTACCTACGTACGTACAGTATATGTATTTGGTAGTGGCTAGGAGGTCGGGTCTCGTGGACGCGTGTATACGGCACTGTCGTGCCCCGTGCAAAAACCAATAACCTCGGCAAACGTCGGCCACCGGTTGTTTATGGCCTAAAAGAGCGAACAAGAGGTGAAACCCGTGGAAAGGGAAAGAGGGGCGGATAAAAAGAGCGCGAGATGGCCAGGTGAGAGGGTTGGAGGGGAGAAACGAGGGGAGGAACACGTATCCGAACGAGTTCCAGATCATTTCATACCTGCAACGACGCGTCGATATTCCACCCTCCCTTCCGCCCCTTTATCCAATAATTCGTAATCGTTTATTGCTCGGCGACGCGGACCGTGCAATTTTGCAAGCGTTCTTTTCTCGTTAGCAAGCTGCTGGAATTTTGGCTCGAGTGCGAGAAATTTGGTGGAAAGCTAGCAGACCTACGCGTCCTGTTTACGAGCTAACGTGCTCTGTCCAAGTATCGGCGGAAAAGTACGCAGAGGATTAAGCAAACCAGCGCGAAGCTCCATAGACGATACTGAAGTTGCAATTATTTACGGAATGCCGTGGAACGGTGAATCTCTGAAGAAGCGAGGTGGAAAGAAGAGAAATTACAAATCGAATGGTAAAGCTTGCAGCATGATTTAAAGCCGCACGCTTTGCGCGGCGGGCGGCGAACCAACTTTTTCCGCTTCACGCTCTCGAAACTTGTCAGAGCGAAAACGCGAATGGAATGCCGGCAGGCAAGCGCGTCCAATTTTCCCTCTTTTTCTTAGTTCCTCTCGTACCGACGCGCCCCGTTCGATCTTTAACTTACTTTAAATTAAATAATAAACACGCGAAGAAGTATAAAAGGGGGCACAGAGCATGCGGCGAATAAGAAATCTGAAACGAGCGGTGAGTCAGGATGTCTTATTTCGATATCTATCGGTTAAATACTCGTGCGAATCGTAGTCGGCAAAAATACAAGTACGCGTAATAGACGTAACGCTGCTAAATTTGTGGCACAGGTGTTTGCTAGCTTTTTTTCGTACCTATGTATATAAAACGTGGACGCTTCACGCTTTGTATTGCGCGTACTTGTTACGTGCATGCATACATAGGTACGCGGTGTATGCTTTACGAAGCAAAAGAAATGTTTGTTTTGTCGACGTACCTTAGAGAGGGGCGCAACAATGAACGCAGGCGAGAAGCAAGTAAAACAAAACGAACTGAGATGAAAGGGCAGGCGTGCTTCGATCCAATGCAAAATAAACGTGTACACGGTCGTTACAGCCGATGGCTTCTACGGTGATTTACCGTTTTCCGCGTGTGTACGGGCATATGACTTCCGGTAGGCAGTGGGAGGCACGACGCCTGGCCTGCTTTTCTTTCCTCGACAGTGGCAGTTCCCGGTGCGGCGGTGTGTCCCCGATGCTCGTCCTTCGCCACCGTATTTTCCTTTACCCTTTCGCTTACGCCAAAGTACGCGTCATTGACGGCCAGATTAATACAATCGACTGGCCGCGATAGAGTCAATGACATAACCGCCTGTTGGTTCGCCTTTCAGCAATCTCGACATGTTTCACCGACCTTCTCCCATCCACGATCGGAGCCACTCCGATTCCCAGTGTCCCTGTCCCTGTCACTCTTCTCTCCCACTACACTCCTGGCGCCGGAGGCTGCTCACTTTCGCCGTAGGAATCGCGCTTGTTACAGCGTGAATTCTTTTACACTCCAATTGCCGCTCACGCGCGCTTACGCCAACTTTGACCCGCGACGCCTTCACTTGGAGCGTTTGGAGCAGCGACGCCTCCTGTCCAATGTATATCCATGTAAGTGTAACGCGATTAATTAGCAGAACGCTTGACACCTCGTTAACACTGTCGACCGATTCGAAACACGAACAATTGAGAAGAGGACTGAACGGGTTCGAGCCTCGCTTCGCCTATAGTACTCGCTACTATGCCCGCACTCCGAACGCGGAGGCGAAAATCGACAAGCGTTGTTGTTGCAGGTGAAACGTTGCGTTGACGCAACGACATCGACGGGTATCGTACTCCGATTGGACGCAACGAATGGACGAACAGATATTTTCAACCCTTTTGGAAAGTTACGCACGTTACCGTTGAGTTGGTTCGCGTTTCGATCCTCTTTCAGGTAACGTTACGAACGCGACGCGCGTCGGATTCCGCGTTCTCGACGTTTACATTTGATTCCCAAAATTATCGGCCTCTGTCGTCCCGATGATAAGTCGGTGCCTCCGAAACGCGACAACGTGTACGAAAAAGCGCACGCCACTTTCAGGACCGGTCACATCGCCGTTCAAACGATATCACGAGCACCAAAAATACAAACGACTAGCAACCGCGGCGTCTCGAGCCGTACTAACTCGACCAGCGGTTCGTCCAGCCCGGCGAACCTAGAAGGTGACTGGCGCAGGGTGCAAGAAGCGAGGGGTGAGTCCTCATGAATGTAACGCAAGCGCCACCAGTGGTGGTACTTTGAAATGACACACATGACGGTAGCGTGCACCTTTATCGACACTTGCTCCGCACTATTTCGTTACTCATTACTATTTCATTATATTGTACGCACATGCATACATGCGCAGTACATACGCGCATTATCTTTGGAATTTGTTCAAAACGCATCTAGATCAACTGGATAGATTGCTTTTTGCAATCGTGCTCGCTACAAAAGTAATATGGCACATTGGTATGCGTTCAAAATTGTAAACGAGTTCGTATTCCGACGTGTGATCTTTAATATTCAAACGACAAAAGTCTAATACCGCTACATATATTTCTGATGTACGCCAGGTTAATTTCGGTCCCTTGGTCCCATCGATTTCCCCGAAAATAAATTAATATAGCCCTGAAAAAACGGATCGGTTGGTTTATTGCGCCGCGGCGCGCCGCGATATCCGCTTTCACTTTGTGCCGAACGAAACGAACGGCAAAAAGGAGCGTGCAGGCATCGTTAACGGTGTATATACCATATACATATTCTCCCTCTCTCCTCCCCTGTACATTTTAATTCACAGATAGTAGGAGGTTTTTGTTCGTTCGTGATAGTGCAGCGCAATCACATTATGCATCTCGTTTCGTAGGGGATGAAACCGGTGGGGGGAAAAAACAGAGACCGTGAAAAGATACAATGCAGGATTACCTTATCAGTCTTATTCTCTGAAATAATCAAGACGTCTGCTCTGAATTTTATTCCGCAGCATCCCTATTGCCGTGGCCGCGTAAACACCCCGTTCCCTCCGCAAACTTCCATTCCAACGTTATCGCCGCGGAATAACGCGAAAAGTTAAGGCTGAAATACATCACCGACTATCTCGATTTTGATATCGGTGTCCTTCGAAGGCGGATCGGTAAACGAAAGATATACGACAGCCCCGCTAGACAGCGGGAAAAGTTTTATCTGTCGTTTCAGAAATATCAATAACTGATCCCTCCTACAGTTTCTATTCTACTGTGGAAATATACGGACAATTCCTCCCCTGAATACCATACAGAACGTGCCCGAGTGTATCCCTTTCAAATCGGAGGAGATGCAGCGGTCTCGTACAGACATTCGGAAAAGTACCCCATTCCATAAAATGGCACGTGTCGTTGCGAGCCTGGATCTACTCTTTAAAATCCAATTTCACAGCTTTTCGGTCTGCTTTGGCACGTTCTTTCTCCTCCGGTTGCATTAATTCGGTCGATGATCATTGTTACGATTGACTTCGAGTGTACCGGTGACACTTGTCGGACGAAACCGAAATCGAAACATTTCTGAGCGTCGACGGTGCCAAGCACAAGTGGAAACTTTAATTAGCCACCGAGTATAGTTCGTACACGTTTTCTGCATTTGACAAAGTTGCCATTTACAAAAGCCAGCAAGAGGCACAGGAAAACTTACCCTCCAGCTTACTTCCATTGATGTTTCGCAATCTCCTACAGATCGTGCACTTACAGTATTTCCTTCCGCGTTGAGAAATCGCATTATCGCGAGTCGTGCAATAATCGATGACCAAATATGACCAGAACAATCTACAATATTATTCGATTCGATCCTTACCTGCATGCACGCAGTATTTATAATTTATAATGTATTATATTCAACTAAATATGATATACGTGCACATGTATACGAGACAGTTGTCGCATCTCGATGCAACGTTGTTAAACAGGCTTTCAACGAAATTGCGAAATAAACGCATAAACAGTTTCCAGTACGGTCGCGTGCTTTTTATTAAATCGTAGCAGCAGTGACGCGATTTCATTTCGCGCAGGTACGATAGCGACAGGAACATTCATTTATTTTTTTCGTGTTGTTAAGAAAAGGTAAAAGCATCAACATCTTGACTGTGCGAATAAAAACGCCAGAACCTATTCGTTTGCTCTCGTTTTCGAAAGCTAACTTTTCGATCCTCCCCACAGCTGGTTCTGTTTTTCTTTCTTTTTTTTCCTATCGGATTGTCACGTGATGTTTTTATCGCGGAAGGTTATACCTACAAAAGGAGCAACTGGAACAGCGGAGGAGATGGAAAAATGCCGCTGGAAATTCATCCGAGCATCGATGCATTAGCGTTGGACGTACATGGAAATGGAAAGGGAAAGGGAAAGGGAAAGGGAAAGGGAAAGGGAAAGGGAAGGGGAAAGGAAAAGGGAACCGGAAACGAGACGAAGGTAACGAAGCGAGGAATCGGCGAGGGTGCCGAAGAAGAAAGGAACATCTTCTCCTACCCCCGAATGGGTTCCACTTCTTGAAGCTACGCAAGTTCCCTGGAGACGCGTAAAGAATCAACTGAGATCGGAGACTCGCGGCTGCGTAGCGATACAACATGATTCTCGAATGTTAAATAAGTCGCGGCCGGCACTATTATTCGTGATTCTTGAAACGAAAGTACTATTAAAAGGAGCATACTTAACGCGAACCTGTCGAACGACCCGCTGATTATTTGATTTCTCATTTCTCGCATCGACGCTTCTTCGCTCGTAGAAATGCTGCAGATTCCACCATAATCATGCTTATCATCGAGTCGCAGGTGAAAAGGCTAGTTGCTTTCGCAGCTTGTTATTTCGTCTAGGACTCTCCGACACAACGCTCGTATATCAAATAGTCGCGAGCTTTTGGCGTCGCGCGGCTCGATGCAAGCCTTTGAATCCCCGTTTCACGTAGAAAATCTTCCCCGAGGCAAACAGAAGCTCGACGAAAATAAAAGTCGCGGATTCACGGAGAGACTGCATCGGAATTCGAGGGTCACATTAAACACGAGTTCATACAGGCTCATAATATCTACCTAAACAATATTTCCCTGTGCACACCGCGTAAACTTTAACACCCGCTTATACACGCTGCTTGTAAATTCAAGCTGGCAAAGCCAAGCGAATCATTCTGCCAGAGTTTCGTGGAGATCCCGCGTTTCGTGCGCGCTTCGAGACATTCTTCTTCGTCGCGTTTCCCCGTTCGAGAACGAAGGGACGAACACGATACGAATAATAACGGAGGAACGCCAGGCGGAAATATAAATTACACGAATCATTTCGTTTCTAACCCTAGCATATCCTGCAGACGCAACACGATATTCGATACGTATTCCTGCAGCAGCGGTTGTCTCGCTTTTCCTACGTCCATCACTTCTTCGTGATTCGCCTCCTCGTGATTTTCGTAATCCGTCACGCACAAATTTGTAACTAAACTGAAGGCAAATACAGTCAAATCGCAGTGCCTGGCTGTGATTACTTCGTGAACGGTGGACATTCCTAGAAAAGATTTATATACGATCATATTTATACGAGCGAATGAAAATGGTAGACGAGGTACGGAAAATTAGCTACTTACCCACGGCGTCAACGCCAACCATCCTCAACATTTTCAGTTCCGCGACAGTCTCGAAATTCGGCCCACCGAGGCACGTGTACACACCCCTGTGCACGATATCGCCGATACCCATTTCGTCTGCAACCTGACCACCGATTTCTAACAGCTTTTCACTGTAAGCCTTGTTCATCGGTGGAAACCTTGGCCCGAACCTGAAGGAGTACCGTATACATATAGGGAACGAGGTATCATAGAATTTTCTTAAGAAAAGGGAGAAATAAGGGAAGATTTTGAATCGTGCGACACACGAGGCGCGAAAGTTGATAGTTGTAGAGGCGGGTGTACAAAATAAAGAAGAGGAAAGAGATCCTTGGGTAAATACGCGAATCAGTTTCTTTTGTGCCGCGTCGCTGGGTAAATAGTTCGTCAGTTCGGATCAATGGGTTGTTCCGAAGAACTAGATTAATTTTATTCCTTCAACGGCCTGAACGATCTCGCACCTTTCCTTCCTTTTGCTCCTAGAACGAGGATTGGTAACGTCGCGTCGCAGAACGCTGTGCAATTCGCGAGCATCGTCGACTACTTTCCTCCCGGAAACGAGCCCGAAAGCCTTTGTCGACTGGAAGCGGATTCGTATTCGAATTCATTGCCGTTCACGCCGTGAATATAGCAGTCCGTCTTTCAGCCAACAATTTTTCCTTACTTTCCCCTAGCTCACCCTTTCGATCCGAATTTTCCTCGTTCCGTAAGCTCATTTATGGGGAAAAGTGTGTCGACTGTCGTAAGAAAAGGACGAGCATCGGAATGATTGTAACGGGGAACGGTAACGGGTAATAGATAGTGCGTTGCGACGCGTTTCGTAATACGGCGTGGCGAAGAAGCAGGTGCGGAAAAATATACCTGTCGTCGTTTGGTCCTTGAAGGGGGTTATTCCCCGCAAAACCCATCATGTTCACGTGATCCTTCACCATCATAATGTCGCCAACCTTGTACGTGGGATTCAGACCTCCTGCTGCGTTTGTCGCGATCAGATGGGTCACGCCTACGAGTTTCATAACTCTTACTGGCATTGCGCACTGTGCAAAAGAGCAGGAAAACATGGTATGTAGTAGGCAAGGGGGATTAGATGCTCGATATTGGCTGTATTTTTCGCTGTGATGGCAGCGAATAAGATTTTCTTAGTTTTAACTGCAGTGTTAAGAAAAATGTTTTGGATTCGACTCGATTAGAATTTTCTGTTACGGATGCGAATAAATATACCTTCCACAGTGGATAGCCCTCGTAATAATGAAACCTTCCTTGCATGCACATGACTGGTACGCCCTTTAGATAACCAAAAACCATTTGACCGTGATGACCCTTGACCGTAGAGACAGGGAAATGCGGGATTTCTTCGTAAGGGAAGCACTTCTTGTCCTCGAGGAATTCCGCGAGCGAACCTGGACACAACTCGTTTTGCTCATTTGTTCCTGTTTGGAAAATAGATAAGACATTGGCAGGGAACGTACTATTACGTAGTTCCGACACGAATGCACGAAGGCGTTCGACAATTACTAACCCATTCCAGATCCGCATATCATCCCAATCTTCGGCTTCGTTTTAATACGGTCCAGCAAATATTGAGCCGATTCTTGTAGTGCCTCGAACGTGTATCTGAAAATGGTAAAACGTAAATACAATCGGTTGAAAGGTAGTCGATTTGTGCTCAATACGCGTGTCAATATTTTCACAAAGATAAAGCTCGCATCGAATCATAGGTATTCCGCGTGAACAGTTCGATAAACTTGCGAAAATAATAGGAATGGCTGGCGATATAGTACGCGTGAGTTAGGTGAATGGAAGAGGAACGGCAGTCGTTCATAGCCGACGAACATAATTTCACTGTGGAAACTATCACAAAACGGTGCAGTTACCTGTTAAACTGCTAACAGGCTCAAATAGCGGCGGATTTAAGCTGAATGTAGGCTTCGAGGGTATTACAAATCATGCATCGAAATACGTGTCGGCCGTGTAACGTGTTTACGAGTGTGTACGTGCTGTGCTGTTCACACTCATCTGCCGTGCATGCACTCACCCGTGCGCGAATGCAGAATGCACTCGCGAACCGGCTCTACGCACAGATGCACACGCAGAATTTCCATGCATTCGGTCGAATAAGCGCGCCTCCAGCATAATGGTACGCGTGACGCGATCGAAAATTACTTACGATCCCACTGTGAATTTTAATGTCTTCGGCGTCGCTCGACCACCTCCCTCTCACCCACTCTCCTCTTGCCAACCCTCCAAGACTTTCATTTTACCCCACGAACGCTCCGAGTCGAGGACGAAATTGTAATCGCGGAACATTCGTTTTCCCTGCAAGCGTGAGCTCTGGCCGATTGTGAGACATACCTGACACGTCAATACATTATATCTATCATACATGGCGAATCTGAAAATTGCTTCCTAGTTTCGCCGGCATTCCGTGGAAAAGCTTGGATATGGCCGCGGGTATGGCAAACGTCATTAGACCAACCGCATTCGCGGGTACTCCATCGTAAAACGGGATTGTACGGTGGCCCGTTATGAATGGCAAATGCGAGGTCGACGATTATTATAACGACGTGAATGCGCATCGCCCCAGGGCATCGCTTCGCATCGCATCGCATCGCATCGCGAGGATTCAATGACGCCTCTGCGATTCTGACTACAATATCGGTCGCTCTAATCTCGATTATGGATGCACGCCATATTCGCCCCTTGGCTTAGGGTGAGCCGTACTCTTTCAATTCAATCCTCCTAACTTCCTCGATGGGACCGCTTTCGCGTACAAGTATTTTAACGCTGCGAGCAAAGGAGGCGCGGGCAGCACATCTATTATCTATAGATATATAGGTACGTGTCGGATAAGAATTCATTGCAAGTCCGTCTGCATATTTGATTTGGCGCATGCAGCGGAATCGTAGGATTAAAACAGCCTTCGACTCATGATCGTGAATGTCGAATGTTTCAGGACCACAAGTGATGCTAATAAATATTAATGGACGCACGCTTGGAACATTGCTGGAGATAATGATGTAACAGATTACGAAACGATCAAGTTTACCGACAAAATGTCCCCCTTCCTCCCCATATTTCGTCTTCCCTCGTTGTTTACTGGAACGTCGACGTTATCGTACCCATTACGTATAATTCCTGTTTGTGTTTGTCCCGAGTGCAGCTTGCAAATATCGCTTCAACTCTCTCCCACCCCTCTTCTCTGTTTGCTCGATAAAATAAACAAAATCAAAGTATAAACACTCGGAAGTTCTAATTGGACATTTCCATGCTCACGAACTTGTTCGGTTCTCGCGAATCTTTGATACGTCTCATACATGTTGAAGATTTACGATCTGGCTGTTGCCAAGCTTCTTAACCAGTCAATTAACACCTATTGCCAATGGAGAACGCCAGAGGATGGGAGGCAGGAAAAAGGATACAAGGTTTACGTTAGTTTTAATGTCATGAAATCATTTTCAGTAGAGGCATTACTTAAGAGTGCTTCCTTTATTGGAAAGAATGATTAAAACCGTGCAACACCTGACACTCCTCGAGCTTTCATTAGCTTTTCAAAGCTGCCTAAGGACACTCGGCGGAATCGAATATTCCACCAGCTGAAGAATCATATGTTCAATTCCCGGGAAAATTACGAGTTGCGACACGCGTGAAATATTAGGGTAATTTAGATAATTTAAATATTGTTTCGCAATTGCCTGGCCGACCAGACCCAGACCAAGGCCGACTAGAACTACAGACCATCCTACAAGAATTGGAGGGAAAGAGAGAATTGTACACGAATGTCCTGGTGCATTAGTTCTGCTTGAAAATTTCCTACACGTATGCTCCTCATTGTTTATTAACTGAAAGTTCCAGAACAGCCGCCTCGAGTATCCTATTTGCACCGAGCTGCTAACTTTTTCGACGTTAACGAGACTGCTAGAGAGCGATTAATTGGAAGTGGACGGGCCGTTCGTACGGATACCATTTCCGCGAATCGTTTGCGATTACCACCGCTCTGTTAAGAGCTCGATATAATTTCAGCCAACCGAACGTAATTAATATGCGCGTACACATTGAAGTGTCGTTAACATTGCTACTGGCACGAACAATTCCGCAAATGGAAAGCAAGAAATAAACAAAAGGCAATCCTTGCCATTAATTGTTACAATTAGTCGGAGAATGAAAATCAACTTACGTGCTGTGTCGAATGTGCTTAACCGTCGTGTGCAGGAATTCATTATCCGTGGGTCGTTTCAGCGGCTGGTAACTATTGTGACCATTAACAACATCGACGTCCGCGAAAGGCATCTCGTTCTCGTGCGTGAATAAAATTTCCTCTGTTTAAAGTTCAAAGCGATAAAACACGATCACCTTGATCGAATCGTCAGGCGCGAACAAAAAGAATCCGGTAGGAAAAGTGAGAAAAATGAATCGGTGAATGAACGATAGAACCTTCGCGTGTACACAACGCAACGTTCCCCGATAGTTAAGAGAACTGTAACTAGTGGCCGCAGTAGCTCGACTTGCTGCTGTTTTATACGGAAACTCGTAATCGTTGAAAAAACGTGAACTCCAACGAACTGACCAATCGTTTTGGACGTTTACCAACGCTCCCGCCAATCGTCGATAGAGATCGAGTCGGTCAGAAAGTCGTGGCGAGGTAGGGGCACGCGATGATAACCCATTACGAACTAAATGCTCCAATTGTCACTGCCGTTCGTGCACTCTGTTATTTGTTTCATGTGACAATAACGTCGATGACGATACTGCACGTCTCGAGTACAAGAATCCCTCGAGCTCGACTCTATTGCCCAACCATTTTGATCTTCGAATGCGGAACTTTTATCTAATCGCCCAGCAAACGAATTAGAAAAATAGCCCCCTTGGGAGGCAGAGAAATTGGTTAATCGGTAAAAATTGTGCGAGCTGTGGCAATTGACAAATATCTCAACGATTACTTTCTTCTTGTCCTTACCTCGACACCCAACCTCGTACTTTCTTCACTAGTATCCCTATATTTCTTACAATTTCTTGTTAACTGATGGAATTTTCATGACTCGCCGACGAACCATCGGATCTAAACAATTCCCTTCTTCTTATCGGAGAAACCAGATAAATCTATTCGGTGCAGGAAGGCATATTCGATGTACAAGCGAATATACAACGTTTTCGTAAAGGAGAAACGAGTTACGAGCGCGTAGGCAAACTGTTGCTGGCATGCATCTCGAATTTATCCGAATATTAATTACGGTCCAGTCGCGTTTCCCACTTGAGCGCGTCGAATCGGCGAATCCCGTGGCAGATTTACGTCCCAACGATGACACGTACACCAATTTGCGAGGCGACGAATTTTCGCTGGCTCCTAGTGCACCGTGTAATGAGCCAATTAGGGCCAGTTAGTAACCATCGCACACCAATTTGGCCGGCCCGCACCAAAATTGAGCAATCCATCGAAAAGGCATCGTTTCTGTGTACTTTCGTTTTTCAAACGCCCTCGTTTACGTAATTTCATTGATTTTTCATTCCACTCTAAAGGAGAATCTATTCGGTGCCACAGCCAGTTACAAAGAAATTGTTACACATCTGTGAAACACAGATTTCAAATTACGTGACTGTAACAAATACTTTTGGGTTCGAAGTTCAATCGCCTGCAGCATGATTTCGAAAAATCGTAAATAGCTTCTTGATCCTCTCAGGTGCCAGAATATTCTTACCAGTATTTCGAATGCTTCATTTCTCCATTAGTGTAATCGGCCACTTTTAGTTTTCAACGGTATATAGTAACTTACAAGTATGTACTGTGTTATACTTGAAATTCATCAAACCTCTACTAAATCGCATACAATACTAAGTACGGTCGTATCGACTCTGTATATACTCGAACTTGAGCTGCTGCGCAACAGAAGCCTTGCAATCGATTGTTGCAATCGAAGTCTTGCAAAAGTGATTAGTCCATCAGCGCGATGTTATTTTTCCATTTTCTCTTTCCTTTCATTTTGAGAAATTGTGACGCACATATCGATAAAAAAAAGGGACAAGATTGTTTCCCCTTTCATTTTCATCTTTATATAAGTTGAAATCAGCAAAAAAAACTGGAACGCAAAAAAAGAAATGCGACTTACAAGTGAGCGGAACAAGGTCATCTTAAAAAGTCCACGTCTTTTTCTTGTATTCTACCTGGCATAAATTGTTCAAGATAACAGTCATCCCAATCCCAATCTGACAGAAACATTTAATCGACAACTCGAATTTTTAAGCCTCACCAATCATTCGTTGGAAATAACAATGCCTCAAGTTATCATTCTTTTCAATCGTACCGATGATAACTCTGTCGTGTATTTACAATTTTATGCACCTTGTTCCGTTAGATTGTCGATTTGATCTTAATGCGTAACTCAACGAAATGTAAATGTTCTATTCCCTTCCCGCCCTGTTGACTACGTTATTTACACATCTGTGTATCAGAACGAGCCCGCTCGTCGTTTAATTTACGAAATGAAAAATGCACGCGAGTGCACCGCGAATTGAAAGGGGTACATCGAGACACAACTTGCAAATTACGGCTTCAGCTTGGAGACGAAGCAGCTGAAACGCGGCTGGCCAACACAGCCTCGAATAGACTGTAAATTCAGTTTTCGCGAGTCCTCCCTAGCGAGTCCGGAAGCTACTTTACGATGCAACGAGTAATGCATAATTTCGCTGATCGTCCACAAAGAACGTCGACCCTTTGGTGGTAAAGAGATTTTCGGCAAACCGATTCGCTCCAGAACAGATTTTCAGCGACGTCGAACTTTCCTAATTGGAACTTAACGAAGGTGAAGTCCAATTGGAGAAAGAAAGAAAGGGTTAATAGAAAAGTTATATGTACTAATAATAAATGACAGCAGTGTTCGGCATACCAGATTGTACTGCGGCAAACGCCCCCCGAATAATGTGTCGAACTTAATTTTACCTTGTTTACATGCAATATTATAATCGAATCGTACCGATGTCAGATAAACTAAACAGAATGTGCTCGACTTCGATATAGATTCTGTTTACTTTTGATTGCCGCTTGCTATGCAGCACCTGACGAATCGAACCCCCAGTGAAGGTGTTTATTAACTGGAAATAGATTGCCGATTATTGTTGGATATGTTTTCATTCTTCGTACAACTACAGGATTCATTTCCACCACGGGGTCTGTCGACAATAAATTCCGATCCGGCTCATTTAGGGGACAAATAATCGAAACTGAACGAATATATCAGAATCTTTTGAGAAGTTCTCTTTTCCTTCTTACTTGTCGAATAAATATACTATTTATTGTGTATATTTCGCCGTTGTATTATATTATACTTACATATGTATATTACTCGATCAGTTTTCGCGAAGCGGGAAAACTTGCGAGGGAATATTCGCGAAATGAGTATAGAGTATAGTCGGGGATACTTGTCATTATCGTATGACTGACGAAACTTGATTACAAACAAGTGGTACACGAGCATAACTTTCACGTACGCATCGATAGCGTTATTGTGTAAGCAATTACAGTCGAACATAACAAGCTTCTTTTTAACACGAAATAATGGGGAAATGCTATATAAATTGCTCCGTCCGTCATTTTGCGACGTTAACGTGGAAACTTTAGCACGGATATTGCGGATGCTACGAAACTATATATTTTCGAATTACCATCTGAATCGTCGATGAAGGGTGAGTAAATGAATATGGGGAAGAAAGCATGGTGTCAAATTCTATGACTAACTGTAACTTCGCGTGATAATTCATTTCAGGTAGTGCTTTTATTGCTGTCAGCAATTAGTGACCACCAATTGCCCAGTGCGCTCCCGATATAAATTCTATGTATTATTGCTTCAATCGCGTGACAAGATAAATATAAATATAAGCATAGCGTTACGAAATTTCTCGACCCTCTAGGATGACCAAGAGTGATCCGCTGGGGTTCTGATTTATCACTGACCTCCAACAATTTATCGCGACTGAGAATTGAGGAATGCAATCTCATGTCAATATTATATGAATTGCGTTAGAATAATTCTTTTCGATAATAATATGAATCATCAGTTTTCAAATCAGATTTCGATTCAGGGATATTCAATTTTCCATGCAATAAGAGAAATACATACGATATAGGACATACATTGTATGCTCATATGCACGCACAGAGCTTCGACTGACAAAACGTAAGAATAAAGTATATACAAAAATATTAGAAATGTATTATAGGACCCTTAACACTTGATTCACAATACGCTGCTCTATGTAATTCTTCTATGTAAAGATTGCTTAAAAATTTTAAGCTAATAATACTTCAAGTGAACGAATGGACGCGATCTGCTATTTGGGTAAAATCTTAAGTAGCACGACCTCGTAGATGCAATAGGTATTTTTCTGATTTCAGAACACGAGATACGAAAATAGGGCACTCATTCAATGTCCTTTTTTTGGCCAGATTACTGGAGTACTTCTGAGGACTAATGCTTACAAATAATCAATTTAAATAATTATTTCGGGCAACTGAATAAAATTACAGCAACGGGGTATTTTTTCTTGTGTAGCTTATTCGTTTCCCTTTCTTTTGACACCCCATTGATTAAAAAACTACCACTGGGAGCCGAGATAATAATTTTTAAACATTTTATTGCTAATGATATGTCGATAACCGGGCATGTGGCGCCATCTTGCGTTTGGGGGCATTTTCGCAATTTTCGTCACCGCCAAAACCGAATTCCTGGATTACATCGTTAATTTAAACAACTGCAATTTCTCGACTTCTGGAGGCGCTAGATTAATGATCGGATGCTCAAAATGAAGGTAAAGGATGCCGTCACATGGCAATGCACGATTTACTAGTAATAGTAAAATTGATATACTTATTGGAATTTAGTTTCGAGTTTATCGATATTTTCTGTCAGACTCAGCACCAGAGAAATATAAAAGAATTACATCTCATAGTTATCACACCTTCTCTTATTTCCTAATATCTTTATCCTTAAATAAATTTTATTGGAATGATAAATAATTTAAGGAAAAAGAAAATGCAATAAATTTAATGATAAAAAAGATGTTTAAGGGAACAGTAAAATTTACATTTTATTTTCAGGTACAATATTATTATCTAAGGTTTTGCTATTGCTTTTATGATCTGTCTGTTGTGACTCTGATGCACCATCATAGATCTTAAGGGGTTTCGAGTTGTCCCTTCTGTGCCTAGTTCTAGTATCAGAGTTGATTCTTAATCTTCGCCCTCTAACAACTGGGCTTTCTCTTATTTTTGTTAAAAATTCTGCTGCTGCTTGGACACATTCCATTTTTACTATTGCGGCCCTAAACATAATAATGTAGGAAATGATTTATTAATTATTATTCCACAATTAACGTTTAACAAAATATCGCTTCGTTATCACTTTTATCACTCCGTTAACGCTTCGTTCCAAACTGTTATCTCGTTACCAAGCATTAAACACAACACTCTTCACATGAAAACAGCAAATACATTCCTTCAGATCACTCATGCAAAACATATACACAGTGTTACAATCATACATCATCATATCCCACACTCAATCATACATCATCATATCCCATACTATCATATCCCACAATAATAAGACTTATAATTCTTTTATACACGATCACCGGTAAACTTATAGATATTACAATGGAATTACCTAGAAGTTTGTGAGTATGGTTCCAGCATTTTAATGGACAAACAGCCTGAGATAGCTGCTTTTAATTCATCACGTTTGGTTCCACATTTGATGTTTGATACGAAGAGGCTGTTAAAGATTTTTATTACAGGCGTTGCTTTTGAAAGTATTATTAAAGTACGTGTGTGTAATGTACGATTGCAATACATCATGACTACTTACTTTTTAGTTACTTTTACATCTTGTTTTACTTTGGGTATTACAATTTTCTTTCTAACTGTAGATGACCTTTTTTCAATTTTCGTATTAGCTGAAGCAACCACAATTCTTTTTCCACCGATTTTTGTGTTTTTTACCGCTTTCAAGTTTTCCAATTTATCCTTCTCATCGGCAAATATGACATAACAATACCTCTTCGATTGTCGAATAAGATTTACTTTAAAATCGCCAGTAAACAATTTGGCCACGTCTTCTATTTTTCGTATCGTATGTGGCAAGCGAACATATAGCGCTCTTTCTTTTTCTTCCCGCCGTTGTTTCACTCTTTTCGCGACTTTCATTTTTTTCTTACTATTTTACCTTTGTAGGATTAATCACCATGAGTTGATTCAACGTTAGGTTATATTTATATTTCCGACGTGGTTAAAGAGTTATGTAGATAGTACATGCATATATAAGCTACGTGCACTCTTGCACGTGCGTAAACAGAACCTATAAGTACTATAAGTATCTTTAGACGAGAAGTATTATCTAATGATTGGACGCGTTTGCTTCACCCGATAATCGTTCTTTCCACTTATAGCAGTGCTATTAAATATTTGTCGTGCATAGAGTGTGAGATTTCTTGACAAAAGAAGGTATATGTATGTACTATAAATGCAATACATAAGTACCTAAGTATGTAGTCCTCATAGCCTTCGTAGCGTCGTGCGTTTCTATGACAACGTGGCCGCGATTGGGAAAATCCAAAATGGCTAACGAGCCGACCTTGGACAACACTGGCTTAGAGAAATGACGAATCGACTATACAGTTCTGTTAATTCCAATAAAGAAAGGTCAAAGAGGATGATTTTCCTAGAGAATGTTCATAATATACACTACGATAACAGAAACTTAACCAATCGTTATACGAATCTGTTAAGTATAAAAATACTGATTGGTTTGTCGCACATTTTGTACAGTGTACGAATGGATCGGAAGCGACATCTATTCAGCATTATAAACTAGTAAAAACTTAAGAAGTCACAGATGGCCGTCTGAAATCAACAACCGGTGGAGCGAAGGAATATAGTGACGCGGTTATGTACGCAAAACAATCGCGTCAGACGTGCAAAACGTCGTGAAACATGTAAAGAGATTTCGTCGTAAGTGCAATCGCGTTGAATTTTACGTTTTTTTTTGTTCCGCAATACCGCTGACCAGTAGTGAGGGCAAAATTTGGCCGATCCGCCGTTGGTTTTACGAGTTGGCTTTATCGTTGGTGACGTACGGTTTTGAAGCACCTAGAGCAAACACGAATCACTCTTCGACGATGAGCGCGAACAATGTGCAAGCGCTTTTCGCGTGCTCCAGATGCTTTTCGAGGCATCCTTTCGAGGAACTTTCCCCGGGGCAACAATTGTGCAAGGTATCGTCTATGGATTTTCATGTTTTCCCCCGAATTTCGTTGCGCTGCAACCGATTACTTTGGAGCGTCACTTTTCGTGTTTGCGAGATATGATGCTAATTATAGAATTTTTAATTCAAATGCGCGTTTCGCATATAATTGATGCTATTTTGCAACGATCGAACCTTAAGATACGAGCTGTTTAAAAATTTACTTCTATGTGTAGCCCCATTTTTTTACGCTTCAACTTTTTCGGGCGATCGTGCATATGCTCCGGAAGTTGATACAATTATCGTTTGAACTGAGCGTTTTTGTTTGAAAAAATGTCTTCAGTTTACGGAAGTCTCTTTTTGATTTTAATAAATATTTTTTTCTTACAGTATTGTGTGTTTTGTGCAAAAGCTTCAATAATGTGTAAACGTTAAAACTGGCTAAATGTAAATATATAAATTAAAATTTTTATAATTATGCTTCTTTTAATCAATTTTCACTATATTGTGTTGCTTATTTAGGAATGCAGAGGTGCATTTCCTGTTGTGAAATGTACATATTGTAGGTCAGAATTCCAGCAAACAATGTAAGAACAATATATACTCTTTTACCGATAATCTAATAAATCTGATGCATTCTTCTAATAATTTATTATCTATTTTATAGAAAGGGTAATACAAGTACTATATGTAAAAAATGTGAGCAGAATGTGAAGTCTTATGGTAAACCATCTGCCTGTGAATATTGCAATACCATAGCTGCATTTATTGGCAGTAAATGTCAACGATGTACAAATTCTGAAAAACGATATGGGCCACCGGTCACTTGCGAGCAATGCAAACAAAAGTGTGCCTTTGACAGACAAGACGAAGATAAGAAGGTAACTGATCCTGTTGAAGCAAGTTCTTGTACAAATAATAATTGTCAATGAATTGATTAAAGGTTGATGGAAAATTATTATGTTGGCTGTGTACACTGTCTTACAAACGGGCATTGGCAAAAACAAAACAATCGGATGCTGAACGAAGGGCACACTTGAAACTGGCACAACAACGAGCAGCAAAGCACAAAGAACAAAAGTAATTATCCATATACCTAACGTAGGAATGGAAGTTTTTCTCTTAGTAGTTACATGTTCCGCGTATCACAATCTTGTAATGCTTATATGGTCAGCATTTTTCCGGAATATCCAGTACGTGTATTGCTTCATTGCAGATTGAAAAGTCACAATAAGAGACCGCACAGAGTAGATGTTACGAAGCTCCCACCGCAGTCCGAAGGACCCGACACGAATGGCCCCACACCGATGAAAGCAGCGCGGATGGTTGGTATGCACGATCCACATGATCCAAATAGTTCGGATCATGTGGTCGCGGTAACGCAACTTAAAGAAAAGATAGCCCATCTCCAGAAGCAAATTTCTATGAAAGATGGGCAATTGCTGGCTAAAGATAGACAGGTATGTATAGCACGAATAAAACTTGATACACGTTCAAACAGCACAGAACTGATTCGACTGAAATGGTTTTCCTTGTCAGATTACAGACTTGAAAGCGAAAAACTTCACGTCCGAAACAGAGCTGCGTAACAAAATGAAGGTGTGTGAGAAGGAATACGACGCGAAAATATCGACGATGCAATTGAAGATCTCAAATTTGTTGAAAGAAGTAGCTTCCCTATCGAAGAGTTCTAGGCGGGGCGACAGAGTAGCTGCCACGAAAACAGAAGCTGGGACCAACAGTGGAAGTGGAACAGACAGTCCTGTACCTTGATAAGGTAGGACATTTCATATCTTCATTATTCGTTGTCAATTAATGTTCGAACGATCATATTCTATACTTACATTTTAATTCGTCGACGCAACATAGATTAATAAAATGTTGTAATTAAGTGTATTTAGTGTTTCGAATGGTATTTTATTTGTGATTTAGCGTTTATGGCTTTTTTAATATTTCGTTTCTGATAAGAGCCAAACGTTATCAGGATTCCATATATTGCGCTTATAGTCGTGATTTATTACTTCCGAATACGTGTATAACTATGTATTATTTTGGCTACCTCACTCCTATATTTTCTTACGATCTATTATTCCATTGGAGTGACCTTCCGATAGTTTTCTCTTTCTTATTCCCAAGTTACTTTCACGCCGTTTTGTCTTTGCGATGAGGATGGCGCGTATGAAAAAAGAAAGAAAAGAAAAAATTGGGAACAGATTACAGTGGTTTGTTATTGCGAATGTGTTGTCTCCTCTATGATTTCTTCTTGATGCGTATCGTTGTCTGAATGGTTTGGATACAACACGTATGGTATCTTCGATAACTTGCATTTGTGCTCATTGCAGTTATACAAGGTAGCGCAAAGTAGATCTGTTATTTGGTGTGAGTTCTCCGTAATGACGTTCCTAAAAAACACGAAGGGCATGTAATTTTTCCTGGGACTTGAAAGACATATTTTGCAATTCTTTTCAGGGACTCGGTTAGCTGTGACACCATACTCAAATGTCCATACCCGCATAAATTATGTGGTATCTATAACATATAGCTAATTGGTTTCATTAACAAGCCAAAATCTGTATTATTTTTCTAATTAATAGATGAATGTATATTATCTTCGACGTATACACGAAACGTTTTACGCGTTCTTTTAACTGAGGATGATGATGATGTAAGTGCAACCGCAAAAAAAAAGAAAACAAAAATGTGTTACTTGTAAATTAGGTACTGTTCCACATTTTTTTCCATTTAAATATCATAACGCGTAAAGCGAATTACTCGCGACTCGATAACGCGAGAATGGTTGTTTTTATGACGAAGAAATCGCACGTAATTGAATTGTACAATAAGAAATCGGAACGGTATTCGATCCGATGGAAGTGATTTTTAAACTTTACGATCGAGGTTGATACTTGCGTGAAACGGACAGAGTTATATGCAGACACGTACACACATACACACTATAATTGAGCAATAGTGCTGCTGTAACATTTTCCTATTTATAACGATGAAGATGTAACGACGATGAACCAGGATATGGTGATTGTAGATCAATTTACAATAAAAGGTTAAAAACGATATACCTCGCCTTATAAGTTGAAACATATCCTTAGACTTCCTTCCCGTTAGAAGGATCCGTCTTTCTATTCAATCAGCGTTTCACGACAGCTTACAATTAGATTGAAATCCGAACTTACACATTTAAAGAGAAGGGTGTGAATGATAGGTAGTGATATGTGCATATAAATATCCAACAGCCATATATTTATTCTTTATTTTAAGAAACAAATGCTAATTGAGCATTACCTATTCAATAATTGTAATGATAATAAATGCGTAACAATTTACTATATACGAAGTGTAAGGATAATTAACATTTAATTTATAGTCGTTTAAATACGTACGAGCGTGTACACGTGTGTACAGTACAGTTGGAGTTATCGTTTAATTATTACGAGATGGTAAGAACTAAATATTGCTTGTTTGTTGTCGAGGCGGTTAGTCGCTTGATTCCTCCGATTATCTACTTTCAGCGTATGTACACGATCTTCTTTAGTTTTCTTCTCTCTACATCGTTTTTCGTCTCCCTCACGTTTTCCGCAACATAATCTTAAATATTAGGTTCATCTCTCTCTCTCGCTCTCTCACTCATACCCTTTTTCTATTACTCAGACGCTCATTCACACGTTCACACGTTCATTCTTGTTCATTCTTTCTATCATCTCGTCACCTCGTTATTTATAATAGTGCGTTTAATGCAGGCAAGGTAGGAAATCGAGGCAATATACAGAATGACAGTCGACAAAACGTCACTGGAAACCATTTCCCGTAGTTCTGTATTGTACTTTGAGCGTGTAAAAAAATATACGCGATATCGATTGTTTCGGTGATCAACACTTTTGCGATCGTCGGACTAGTCGAATTATGCCAGACATCTTTTGGGATCCATTCGGCTTGTTACAATTCTAGCCAGTGCAATCACTGTGCAATTCTATGTATGTACATACTTGGATTGGATTTTCGAGAAGGGCCATTCAATAGATAGTATTACGGTCGCAAAAGTATTAAAATTAATGACTGGAATGCGCATCTACTATGGTCGTCGGGTAGAAAATGAATCGTGCGTCATATGGAATAAATGTAGAATGATCTATTCTCACATAGGTCTCCGTTTCCAATGTCGTTTGCGTGGCATAGAATACATGCAGGCCTCTAAATTTACTACCGCAATTCAGTATTGTAGGATCGGTCAGTCAGTATTTCTTTATCATATTGACATGGTCACAGTAGACTTCAGCGTCCTGCGCGTGTTTCAATTGACCGACAGATTGCCAGTACAGTGTATCTCTGAATTTTCATTTGGCCGAGGCATTCGGTAGAATGCCCGAGTGTTCCACGTTGCCTGTTAACGTATTTGCAAAAATTAGCGTAAAGGCCTTTGCGAATCGTACTGTTGTCCAATGGTTATTCTCATTGTTTTTTCCCCTTGCTCTCCTGTGCTACGTACGAACGGAGATCCTCCGAAATGAAATGATCATCAAAGCTGCCTTAAATTTAGGATGCGCCGAAGTATCGTTTTTCGGTTAAGATTCTACATGATTAAGAGTGCCCCTCACTGCAAGGGCACTGCGAAACGGAAGAAACGAAGTAAATGATCAGTTCCAAAAATCTTACGACGAGCACCATGATATTTGCAGGAACCATAGAACTTGTTACGTTCCAAGCTGAACGTATAGATGCTGGATAGATTGTATTTAGTGGACGCGAAAGCTTTGAATATTCTCTTGTCATATCGTTCACGCCGGATGCGGGACGATACTCTTTCGAAACTGAGACATTAAGGAAGGAAGTTTTTGGAATACTAATAGTCTTCGAACGCGCTCCGCGCTTTTCGCTGTTTGTTTTCTTGGCCTTTCTTCCTGTTCATCTGGATCGTTTGCCCTTGGAATCGTATCGCGATGCATTTAGCTTCTTTAGAATTGTTTTGTAGACGATTGATAACCGTGCATACATCAGTCTGCGATACATTTGTTAGTTTGCCGTCGTAATCGATTAGTGATTCCGGCGCCGCTTGCTTTTCGCTTCTCCGTTTTAAAAATCAGTTCAATAGAGGCGTGAATCACGAATCGATCATGACTTTTTATCGTTTCGCATCTAATTGGTAGGCTGCGCTTTCTCAGTGACTTTTCGACTGTCGACAGATTCGGCGCTGAAAAATTAGTGGAAGTACGAGTCACGAAATTTTTTTCGAAACCAATGAAACATACGAAGTAGAAAGAAAGAAGGAAAGAAAGATGTTATTAGTACGTTCTAATTTCTTCGGTAAATTTCATTTGTTCGATCGTGCTATAAAAGACACGAACGATCGACTGGTGATCAGTGTTATTACTACCTGCTTCCATGTTCTCGATAAAGAAAAAAAAGAAAGACAGAAGCAAAAACTTTGAGTAAATTTACGTACACCTAGAGGGATACAATTCTTTACGTGCTAAACGTTTACGTTAAATCGAGACGCGAATCAAAAGATCGAGAAAAGGCTCAGGCGGATCTTGTAATTAATTACGAAATTACCCACGAGACTTAGCCGCGTATTAGATTTTTGTTTTTTTTTGACTAGATTTTCCTCCCATACATTTATGATTCCTACGATTTTCTGTACCCGATGTTCCCGTGTTAGTGTGCGCTTTTGACTTGTTCCCAATGATGATCACGCCCGAGTCGTCGCTTTGTCGAATATATTATTTTGTACATCGGGGACCGTACGTCGGCGGTCTTCCTCGAAACTTAACGAATTAATGCCTCCTCTTCTAAATACTGTGTTTTCAACGCGCATATTCCGCCGATTCTTCTGATTTCGACGGAAGGAAAATTAATCATGTCGAGCAAACGGGTTTTGTGCGCGATCGTGATAAAACGTTTCTCCGTCGAACGTTCAAGCATGCTACATAATTAAAATCGACGATTTCCAATTATGTATCGTTTCATCGCGTCGGCGTCTATGGTCGGCGACAGCAAAGAAACGGTGCGTTTAAAACCGATCGATCGAAAGGAGAAGAATAGCGTCGCGGAAAGGGGAATCGAGAAGGGGCGAAGAAGAAAAAGGGTGGGAAAAAAGGTAAAAGATTAGTTCGCGTGGACCGAGTGACTACGCTTTTCGTTTCGAAAATTCCACGACAAAAGGGCGCCTAAAAAATATATATATATATATCATATTTTATATATATATATATATGTATATGTTATGTATACGAACGTGTATAAATATAGATATAGATACTCGATCACCGAAAGCTTTTTTATCTTCTTTTAACGTTGCTACAGCACGCGTGTAATAAATTACCTAACTTTTGAAAACGTTTCGTCCTATTTGAAAGGATTATCGTAGAGCGCAGCCCACCTTGTTTGTCGTCAATCGATGACGATCTTACATATCCATATGTATATATAAAGGTATTCATAAATTAGAGCTTCTTATATTATTACCTTTAAATTATCGAGTAATTAATAGTAATGTTAGTATATACAGGTACAGGTCTCGTATAGTTGCAGTCGTGTCGTCACTGGTTGTTCGATCTCGCTTTTGTTTCTCTGCTTATGCTTGTTTTCGAATGTGCTGGCGGGTGCCGACAAAGTCCGCCACGTTTCACTTTCAATCGCCTAAGCTCGAACGCGTAGAAAATGGTACCGTGACACCGCGAGGCAGGTGGAAATACGTGCATTCGTTTTCGTCGAAAATGTATATGGTTGGAAAAAGAATTCTAATCGTATTCCTCGACGTCGTTAGCACTCCGAGGCGTACATGATTCGTAATAAAAAGTGTAAACTACGAGATTATTTGCGGGATACAGGTTCCCGACCGGTTCGCTTACCCGACCGATGGAAGTACTTGTGGAAGTTTAACGATTTGTATACGAATAGAAAAAGTAAGGGCATGTTGTACCGCGCTAGTACGGTACCTTTTCTAAGCATCGCTTTAGGATGGACCGTGGAAGGATAATCGAGAAGCTCGAACGACTTTGCGACTCGCTTTCTTTCCATTCGATTTGGAAATGGCAGCGTGTGACGACTCGAGATGTTAGATTATATCGTTCATTTCGTCCCTTACGTTTTAGCTCTTTTGCTTTTTAGATTCGTGTTCGTTGGTGGCGCTACCATAGAAAAAATATAGAAACGAGTATTTACAAGGAAGGAACTTTGTATGCTCGTAGCTGGAATCTCATCGATTCGTCCACCCTCGTCAGAGAAATCGAACTTGTTCTCGTTACGATTAGTGTACGTCAAGTAACCAGCTTCGAAGAAGAGTGTCTAGTAAAAGCTTTAATTCCTTCGCGTTAACAATAACCAAGCAACAACCTTTAACAATCTCGAATTACTTTGTTGCACGCAATCTCACTCAAGTTTTCGATCGCGTTCCACGCGTACGATAATATTCACCTACTTCCCCTTCATTACTTTATACATTTTAATACACACTGCGCAGACGGTGAATAAAATAAAGGAAAGTACGTTTCGAAAATACCTCTGTCCGCGAACTGTTGAAGGGAAGTACGAGCGTGTACGATTCTCAATACCACCCCACGAGGGTAGCATCGTTTTCGTGTGTCGTGAGCAACTCGTTTACTATTCCACGGCTGGATTTAGCACTTGAGCGAAAGGGCTCATACCCCCATTTTTAGGTGCACTCGATTATATGAGGCTGGGAGGTCTCTATGACGCTTGGCCGTCCCACAGAATTCTCCAGGTTGTGCAGAGACGTGGAGTGTGGGCCATGAGTGGAACCGTGCCTCTCGTAATTATCAATGTGCTCCAATTCACATTCCTTCGGCATGTTTCCTGTAATCAAAAGAACGATCTCCTTTAAGACTTCTTCCCCACCTAGTTATCGATCTATTCGAGGCCACGCGTATAGTAGATATATCTTGAAGGAAGTTTTCCATTCACACTTACCGACATTCATGTCCGGCCCATATTCGTAGTACGATGGCGATCCTACAGCTGCGGCGAGCGCAAGTTCGTCTTCGATATTGTTTGGCCTACAACTCGTAGTTTTCCAGTGGGTCCTAAGTCCACTCGCGCTAATATACTTCTTGTCGCAACCTTGACATGTGTAGGGCCTCTCGTTCGTGTGTAACCTCTTGTGCAATTTGAGGTGAACGAACTGAGTGAATTTTGCGGGGCACAGGTCACAGGCGTAGGGCTTTTGGCCGGAATGCAGTCTCAGGTGGGTCTTGAGGTTTGAGGTCGAACTGAACCTCTTCTTGCAGATCTCGCATTGGTGCGGTTTTTCACCTGCAAAATTAATACCCTTTTAATTCCCTCCCGCGAAATCTCCAATGAACAGACCTTGATATTATTCTACTAGATAGTACCGTCAACTTACCAGTGTGCACAAGATGATGTTTCTGCAAGTGGGCCAGCTGGGTGAAGCTCTTGGTGCAAACGTTACACTTGAAGGGCCTCTCTCCGGAATGAGTCCTCAGGTGTACCTTGAGATTCGACAGCTGGCCAAAAGTCTTGCAACAGACGTTGCACTCGTAGTGCATTTTCCCGTCTTTCTTCTTCAAGGGGTACGGTAACGATCTGTAGCCCCTGGACCCTTGGGAGTTTGGGCTGAGCGATCCACTCTGGGAGCACCCGTGATCGTCCGGGGACAAAGAGCTCGCGGGCGAGTATCGGTTCAGTGGCGAAGAATTTGCGTGTATGGTCAGGCCAGGGTGATGACCCAGGTGAAGATTGTGCGTGCCAGCTATTAACGTTTGATTGCTGTCGATCTGCATCGTCGACGAGGTCGGTAATTGGTGACTGCTCGTCGCAACTTCCAGCCTTCTCCCATCGGCCCTCTCGTAGATCACGTTTCCGCTAGGAGTCGGCGAGTAGGCGGTGCAATTGATAGACAACGGGGCAACGTTGTGATGCAACGAACCATTCTGATGATAAATGCCGTACGGATAGGACGAAGGCGAGTGAATTGGTGAAATTGGGGAGACACTCTGATTGCTGCTCGCCGTAGAATTAGGGTACACGGTGCTGGATTCGATCTGGCATCCTCCGGAACTGGAGTACAAGATCGTAGGGGTGGATGCACTCGTGGGATTCACAGACGGTGTTGGACTCTTGCTTTTTCTCTTGGGTGGACAGCTACCGGATGTCGTCGAGGGGTGGAGGCTGCTCGTAGACGTTAATATCGTGCTGGACGATAAAACGTTGGCGCTGGTGTGATGATTACCGGAGCTGGTGGACGAATGAATATTCCCCGCGTGAGACTGTAGAACACTGTTGGGACCGGTGCTCGAGTGCAAATTGCTTGTACTCGAGTGAAGACTCCCCGTGCTCGAGTGCAAGTTACTCGTAGGGCTTTGCATTGGTAGAGTGCTGTTGCCGCTGGTGGAATTGACGCACGTGTCCGGTTGCATGGGCAAGTTGGAGCTGGAATCGGGACTGCAGGGAAGAATGTTTCCGTAGCGGTGAGACTTTTTGTAAGAGTACGCCATTTCCGTTGGACTGGACGGTGGCGGTGTAACAGAATCGACGTGCGTTTGATGATGAATCTGATGGTGTTGATGATGCTGCTGCTGCTGGCTTCCATTGTGGTGATGATTGTGACTGTTGTTGTTGTTATCGGTAGTGTTACGCAGAAGAATATTTTCCAGGATAGAGTTGCTGGGATTGGAAAGATAGGTCGGTCTTCCGGATACAGGTAAATTGCCTTTGACCTCGTGCTCGTAGAAAGGTTTCGGGCTTTTCTCTGAAATCTCGTCCTCGATCACCGTCGACAGGACGGTGCTTTTCTGGAGAATTATAGGAGACACTGGCTTCTGTAGCTCCGGGGTCATCGCTCTACTGGGGAGCTCTTGATCTTTGTCCTTTCCGTTAGCATCTAAGCTCTTCGACGTCTGAAAGTTCCCGTAGGTCTTGGTAATCTTGATCTTCACTTTCCTGTACTCGTTCTTCGCTGCTGCATTGTCTTGCTTCAGCACTTCGTTGCTGCACACAGACGTTTTTGCATTTTTGCTGAAGTCCAGCACATAGTTGTTTTCCGAATCAGACTCGCTGCTCTCTTCCGGGGGCGTGAGTATCTCGTCGTGATAACCATTCGAATGATAACCTTCGTCCGACCTAACGGAGCCGTCCGTTGGGGTCATTTGCGAACGTCTCTCGTAAATCGACGAATCCTTTAGGGGCGCCACTACGTCCACGGTGGGTGGGATTTCAGTTGGTAACGCAGACTGTTGTACTTGTTGTCCTGGACCATAGAAATAATCGAATGAGATATTGCCTTTCGGACTACCCTTGTTAAAGTCATCGAGTGTTATGCATGCTTACGTATTCTCTGAAGCATTAGTTCACCCGTTAATGGGTAATTGAGCCTTTCAGCGAACTCTCTGCAATACCATACCAGAAGCTCTTGGTTTGGTAGTATCGGCTTAATTGTGTAAAAATAGATGTTCATCTGTAAAACAAGGACAACAGAGATGAGCACCAATCCGATTAGCGTCCCGTACATATGTGGACGAACGTGCGGTGCTGTACCAGTGTATTCGACTCACCTTATACTGGCATGCTATTAGGTTTTGCGATTCGGACGAATAAGCCGGGTTTACGTAACGCATCCAGTTTGATTTCTCGACGTCATAACCGTCGATGTAGTAGAACAGCTCGTTGTTCTTGTACACCTATCGAGGAAAACGTATGAATTACTAGCAACAATTTGCAACAGCAAACGGTCGACATTTATAGAAATTGCAAGATATCGCGAGAAGCAGGAACTACTTCGTTGGACGTTCGAAGGAGTTGAGGCATTGGCGGGCAAGAAAAAATCGGGGATTTAGAATCGAGAATCGAGAGGGAACCAAGTTCTCTATCGTAACTCATCAATTCGTTACGAGGTATCAATGGCTTCGCGGGTTTCGCTTTAAGGCTCGCTAGATCGGCTGAAACCAGTTTCTGGTCTTTGCTGGCTTCTCGCCCTATCTTTCTCTTTCCCCTTTTTGTCTTCTTCTCGTTTTTCTTACTCATCATCCGAGAGACTAGTTGACGATGATACCCGACGCTCGCGAAATAACTACGGCGGACATTTCGAATAGGTACTAAAATGATTCTTACCCTCCAGAAGTACTTCCGGTTCGCGTCAGCCGGCACCGAGTCCTTGGTGTACACTTGGCCCACCAGAGGACCGAACCGTGTCCCTTTAGGAATGTAACTTGTGCTCCAAACTCCCAAAACCTGCGCATACAATGAACACATTTTATTGTTTGCACATTTGCTTTTACATTTTCGAGCGACTAAAAATTTCTGTTCTGTCCTGATGCCAATAATTTATAAATTCAAACTGCGACGTAACTTGTCGGGCAAAAGTACTATAGAGCGCGTTCATCGATTCGATTATGGTTGGAACGTACGTCACGTTAAACCGTTTTATCCGTACCATATTCCCGAACGTTTCTGGCGGCGCCGCGAGTCTATTTTCGCGTGGGAAACGCTATACGTTCTTAGACCAAGTATATCTGGGGATCTTTTATTCCTCGGGTAATATTAGTATCTGATATCGGAATTGTTATTGCAATTGAAAGAATCCGAATTCGAAGTTGAAAGAAGCGAATTGCACAGCCGTGCAGTGACCGAGGCTGTTGGTCTCGATTCCTGTCACCGAGGAAAGTGTAACGATTCACTTCAGCTCTAGGTCATACTCTGTAAGTTAATTAGTCTCGTCACTCGGTCAAGTTTGATTTACCGGTATCCCTTTATCCGCTGGAATTATCCGTTTCAACCGAATCGAATCAGTTCATCGAAGTGTACTCAGTCTCGAGTTCGCGATGCACGCACAACTTCAGTCAATTTAATGCCGTCGTTTAACGAAATTCGGTTTATCTCGCGACTCTCACCGAGGAGGTCTCGAGAAAGGATTCTTTGGCGGAGGAACGTACATCGTTGAGGGCCTGTGAAGGTTTGAGGACCAAATTTCTTGGCAGGGATGCTTCCGCACGATTGGTATCACCTGGCGATGCCGCCACATCCGGTACCAAATACACGGCATGCTGCTCGAATTCCTCTTCCCTCAAGGTCGCGTGATCCCACTCGCTGGCTTCCATTCTTCACTGCACAAAAATGGAAGAAAAAAATTAGGTTGATTGTTATATGTACCTTGTTAATACTGGTGCTGTTTTAATCGCATTGCTTGAGTTTATTTCGTTACAACTGTGCATAGAAACTCGGAGCCTTGATACCTAGCTAGGTACCGTTATACCCGAGCGGTTTACTAAAAATTTAGCACATATCGAAGAGCCGTTATGTTCGGGTTCCAAGGCACAGGTGCGATTGGGATTCGTAATTGTTGGAACGAATTGTTCGATCGCTCAATTCTGGATTTATAAAGTTTTTCGGAAGAATACCAATTCTTTGCATTTAGATTTGGAGCTCTTTCTGGCTATCGATGATAATGTTCGCGGCTGACTTTCACGAAACGCGAAGATCGCGATATTATTAGAATCTAGTTACAAGTATCTATGTGCAACAACGCCGACAACGCAGAGCGTTATAAATAGTTGAGATTCCGGTAAATCGATAGGATCAATAAGACCAGCCATTAACTTCGAAACGCCTGTAAAAGGGAAGCAACGCGTTTGTCAGCGTGTCGAAGTTTTCGTATTAACGATGAATTCTTTTTCGCGTAACGCTTGTTTCATATTTTTGATTATCGAACTTAATGTTCGTCTTTGGTGTCCACCTGGAGCAAGATTGACCACGTGATACGGAAAAATCGTGTTTCTTCTTGTGGTTCGATCGGCGATGGTGCAACACTTTAACATCGCGAAAGTGAAACCCGTCCACGCATTGATCGACTGCAGGGGCAGGAGGGAGGGGGACGGGGCATAAACTCTGAACTCCGTCCCGCCACCCGTCACCCCCGTCCACCCCGCCATCGGGGATTTTCGCTACTCGTTGAATTTCCATTTCCGTGGAAATCGCACGCAACCTGTCCGTTCACTATTCGTTAACTTTCTGCGTAACTTTTTGTTTCTCGCCCTCGCCGTTCGATCCCCTATAATTAAGGGTATTTTTCTTCGCCCTCGATTTTCCGTGTGCCTTTGAATCGCGTTTCCGCTCATTTACACTTAAAAGACGTTCATTATTGCCCTTTAACTTTCTTGTATTTGATTTCCCTTCTTATACAAGCTAATATACTTTTTAAATTGAAAGGTTCACTAGGTTCTTTTTCATGGACGATGTTGTTTGTTAAATTTAATTTCGATTTAATCGCTTCCTTGAATCGTACATTTTTCACAGATAATAATTCGTATGGGAGTATCGTTGAATCTTGTACAATTTTTATCTTGTTTTAAAGCGTGCAAAAAAGGGATGCTGTTAAGCATCGACTTGTGCATCGTTATCGTGCAGTACTCACGCCTTTTGATGCATCGGTTCACGAGCTGCGAGTCGACAAAAGTTCTACACCGGCCCGCGACGAGTCACTTCGCCGATCTTTCGCCCCTCTGATAGGTTTGATTTTCTAAATGCGTTTGCCAGCTCGGGGTTTATGTGATCCTGTGATTTCTCAGGGAGATCGGCATCCCGACGACTCTGTGGATACTCGGAAGCCTCGGCTGGCCTCGCGTTGAGGGATGAAACGCGTTAGTTTTTCTCAACATTTATTTAAAAATGCCCCTCGGCTAGAGAAAATTTAGACGTCGATAAGGCCGATCGCTGCCGGCCTAGGCGGTCCTCTACCACCTATAGGACGTTTATCGATTATCAGGACATCGGGAAAAGGAAATTGGGATCGGCGCTGTCGTTGCACCCAACTAATCAACCACTGACACTCTCCCTTCTGCTTGTTTATCAACAACTATCCTTTCGAGGATTCCGACGCGAGGTCGATGTTCCTTTATATCCTTCTTCGCGTATTTCTCCTCGCGATTATTCACGAGAACGTTGCTGTCTAGAGGCAAATCCTGACGGGGAAGCACCGTTTTCTATTTTTCCTCTCGAAGACACACGCGAACTGCTTCGACGCACTTCACCTGTTTCTGCCTCACACCTCCACCCCCCTGTTATTTTCCCAGGTATAAGATCGAAGACGGATCATATGCTCGGGAACTCGAGAGTGACGAAGGGGATCTGTTGTTTCTTGCGATTCGGCCGCGGAGAATAGGATGACGCATCAGCTAAGAATAGAAAGTTTTCCACCCTTGCTGTCAATGACAGAATGATCTCGCTGGTGAGCGGCGAACGCGAGCACGCCGCGCTTGCGATGCCGATCGTTCGACAAACAAACTGGTCGTGTTGCAACGAGTACGATTCGTATGGCTTTTTCGAAAAAATCTCTGAAAACTGACACTGCGACGCAAAGGTGCACACGACTCGCGTAATATCGCGTTTCAACCCTTTTTCGAGGGTGGTCTCCGCCTTCGGGGCTCTTTGGATGGCACACGCAGAACAGTGTGTGGAACTCGGGTAGACCTGACCTAGCCCAACGCGAGTCGGCTTGGCTCGTCCTCCCCCTGCGTCGGTATTGGTCGCCCGCTATCCCCCTCTCGCTCCCTCTCTCTCCCTTTCTCTCTCTTTCTCTCTCTTTCTGGTGAACGCGGACGTGGTGGTGTGCCAGCAAAGCTGCCAGACCAGAGCAGAGGTGGTGCATTTCTCTGCGCTGCGCTTTCGATCGACCCGTTGCCAGAGGTACTCTCCCGCCCCCGTCCTCCCTGTCACTCTCTCTCTCTCTTACTATCCTCTATCCCCTTCCTTCTCTTCCTCTCGTCACGGTACCCCTCGTGCATTTCCCTCTTTCATCCTCGTCGAACAGTCTCGCGTTTCCTTCCATCTTCGTTCAACGCGCTCTCGTTACCCCTTTCAACCCCTCAAGCTGCTAAAGCGCGTGCAACCGTGTCCCCTTCTCTTTCTTCTTTTCTCTCGGCTACGCTTCTCCTCCTTCTCTCGTTCTCGGATTTTCCATGTTGTCGGCTCTGGCTCTGTTCGTCGATGTCGACGGGGTGCATGCGCTGATCGCGTCTAAGTTTAATTCTTCGAATAATTTCTCGCGATCGTAAGACGCCCACCGATACACCTCGACGAAAAATTATACGCGAGCCGCGCGTGCACCTCGAGGGTTGAAACTGTATCGAGTATGTCGGGGTGCAACTCTGCCGACAGGTTGAACAAGGGAATCTTTCTTCAATGAAAATTCGAAATGGATTTCGCAAGGCAGCTAAGTTTTGGCGGGGGTGGTTTATGTAACGCGTAAAATCGATAAGACGAGAGAGTCGGCGAATGATCTAAGAACGCTGAAATGTTCACTCTCTCTTGGGTGCAGTTAGACGCTGAAAATTTTGGAGGGAACTCATACGAGTGTAACTGGGTTCAGTTTAAACGAGCACGAGTAATAATAATAATAAGAATATAATAGACAGGGGAAAAACGTTACATTATCGCCGCGTAATGATTATGGTCGCTATTATCGAAGGACAATTTCTTCTGGTCTGGTAAATCTTCGCGCCAGACGGCCGTCTACAAAAATCCTGTCGTGTTTTTCTTCCATCCTTGTTTACACCTCCAATGAGTATGTGCTTTTTCTACGGTGCGTCCCTCTCACACGGTTTCTCCTCGTCCGTTGTCCTCTCGCAACCCCTTTACGGGGACGTGCATTTAACCCCAGCGCCACCCTTTATCTACACTTCCACCCTCTTTTCCCATTCACGGCTCGCTGCATACACCGATCACGTACGAGCCGCATGAATGTAAATCAGCCCAAATCGATCCAGACTGGTCTGGAATCGACTCTTAATGATTTTCTTTCTCCAATTGTTTTCCCCTCGTTTATCGTTCGCACACCGACAAAGATATTTAGATAATCTGTGCGATTTCAAAGTGTTCACTTTGGCTAACCAAGCGGCGCTCGAACGTGCTTCTTGGTTTTTTTGTCGTCTACGGTTTGTACCTAGCTCAGGACCATCGACACCTCTGTGACAGGGAGGCGCAGGTCGACGAACCCTCCCGGGCCCTAATCCCGAAGACCGGTCTCGATTCTATCTGCAAGGTTACGTGCACGAAATCTGTCACGTACACAAAAGACCGATTCTCGCTGCGAGATAATACCTACGTTCCCCTTCGTCATGGCCGTTCCACCGCGAATATCTTTGCATATTCCCGACATAAACAGGCATACCTACGGGAAATGTTCGACGATGTTTCGCCATTGAAGAAGATGGTACCGTCTAAATAAGTAGTTAGAGTTGCGACACCATAGACAAGATTGCCTGTAGACGAGATAGCGGTAAAGTGTAGGCGGGATAGAAATAATCTACCGGAGGAAATAATGCGGGAGGGCGTATGGAAATTTTCTCCAGCGCACTCAATGACCCGGGGAAAATATTTACTGCACCAACGATGAGGCATTGCAGTGTATCGACTCGCAATAATTCACTTGGCACTGTTCCTGAAATTAATAGAATATCATGCCAGCTGTGATTTATTCGTATTTCTGTGGAAATGCCTCTACCGGTGGAATTAAATTTATAGCAGTAATAGCGCTTTATCGGCCCCCGACTGCTTTGTCTCTGTTGCACCAATATCCTCTCGACGCGCTTCCATCCTTTTCGTTTGTTTTATTTTTTCACACGACAATAAAATAATTCCTCTTTAATTCTGTCATGCGTGCGAAATTTAACGGCAGGCTGCTTTTAATCCGTTCGCGCGCATCGCGCCGACGGCTTGCAGCGGAAATTTGAAAATACATAGTAAAATTCGTTCACCCCGTAAACAGCCGACGCCACCGGGTGGACAAAAGCTTCGATTACTTTCAGCGAAAGTTCAACGATGATGCTTGATAAGCATCGTTTTTTTTCTCGGTACAATAAACGGAACGATAGACTTTCGATTCGATCGAACAGACTTCTTTGTCATCGATGTCTGAGAGTGACTCGCGTACCGGTATGCGGGCGAGGCCGCTGACCTCTTCGCGATTTCGTGCGACGAAATTTCGTCTGCGCAACATGGCTCAGCCGAAATTTCACTTTTCGAGGAGCAGACGAGACCGACTCGTCTTACGAATTTCCACGTAGAGTCCTCCTAGCGAAAGAAGTTTCCGCGTGAATCGCCGACGACTACTAACCCAGATACATTCTCGGGTCGTCGATCTTTTCCCTCCTCGGAGGAACGACTGTACCAGATATATTAATTTCCTTCGGTTCGACCGTTTCTTGCGAGAAGCGCCGTCAGATACGATTGCACGATCTCCGAATAACTCATCTTTTTCACGCGATCGCGAGATCGAGAAACAATTGCACTGCAATTTTTATTCTTTCTTCATCTTTCTTGTTGCTCGATTGTCATACGTACCAATGACATACTGTAATTCGTAAAAATTACTTAATTGAAATAATAAATCAATACAGGGACAAGAATGTTGGACTCTGTCATAGTCGAATGACTTTGAATTATTGCCCCCTGAGCATAATTCTTTTCGACACTTTGGCCTTGCAAAATGAATGACGGAAGCACAACGTTGTCTTCTGGCTGTCAAGTTTCTAATCAGACGCGTAACATCGGTCGTGAATAGAAAATCAAATGTGAACCGGAAATGCCGTTTCCATGGAACCTATTGGAATCGAAACATTCCATGGTGTATGGTACTTTGAGAGAACTCTTACCCGACACACGTAGCTGTTGCTTCAGAGAATAACGGGTCATATGTGCGTACACTCGTTTATCGCGCCGATTGCGTGTACGATCCCGAATTTCCCGGAATAGAAAATCGTTTGGGACGAAGCGTCGCTGGCCCACCGAAATGTTTCGTGAGCTTAACCCATTTCATCGAAGGTTGCCGAAGTTGGCTGGGTTCGTTAAAAGCATCGTGGTTCGCTTATAAAACGGAATGTCGCGAATCTCTTTCGAAACATTCTGTATTAAAAGCCATTTAATCGAGCCACGAATGAACGGAAAAGCAGAGAATTCCGAAGGTCAGATGCCTACCTCGTTGCATAAAATATTCATTTGGTGTTCCCGATGGTTAAGAAAGGTCTGGACGTTTGTAAGAAGGTCGCCGCTTTGCCGAGTCGCTGGGGGTCGATGACCCTTAATGCTTTGAACCGGGACATGTTGCGTTCAAGCTTTTTGTAGAAAGTGCTGTTACTCCACTGATCTTACAGCGAACTTTTCTTCTTTACGCGCGATAAAAACTGTCTACTATTTTCCGTGGTAGCTGCCGGCGACCCTAAAGAACTTTGCCTGGAACGGTCGGGTTCCGTTAGCTGATTTGAATTTTCACGACCATCCTGAGCTACACTACTTAAAAATAATTCGTCGATTCGTTCGGTTATTGTAGACACTTGAAAAATCAAGTCTCGACTAGGGAATACAAAAGAAGTTTTTAATCGACTACTGGATGCATCGTGTATTCAAGCGAAAAGATAGTTCTTCTGCCAGTTGATTAGGAATATGGCGAAAATCAGAGTCCCGTTTCCGGTACGTACTCGAGCTAGCCGGCTCGTCTTTAAAGGCCGACGCACTCTCGGCTGGTAGCAAAATGTAAACCGGAAAAGCAACGAGCAAGTGAATTAGCGAAGTGAGTTCGCGATTGCCTCCCCTTCTACGCCAGCTAGCGTCGTCCTTCTTTCTCCTCGTTCACCAGCACCTTCCATTCTCTCTCGCCACGGATCTGAAAGAAGGTCTCTGCCGGTCATTGTCCCACTTGGAGGTCTACTTGGACTTGGACTTGGACCACACCATAGGCATGGTGCGCTGAGTAACGAGGTTCCGATACCCCCATAGGGGACCCCCTTTTGCGCCTATATTCTATACGCAACACGTGCACGTACATTCACAGACAGGGACGGACAGAGACAGTGTTCACGCGGTGAACGAACTTTAACGCATCGTGCGTCCAGGTATGCGCGAAAATCTTCCGAAACGAGCGCGTCGCGTTTCCTCGTTTACGAGAATCGCACCGTTTTCTTTTCACCGCTAACTCCACGGCCAATCGACGTAATTGCAATTTCTACCATTTTCAATTTGCAAATTGGTCAAATTATTTCTGCAACGTTTCCTCTGCCGACAGAATTTAATCTACCAACATTGCCACGACACCGTTCGGTCAATTGATTCGACCAATAAAAAATATTCAATGACCGTGTGACTTGCGAAAAGTGGACGTGGCAAAAATTGGCGTAAGACTCGCAAGTTACGGGATATTCGATCCGCCCCTGCGTATCGCCACGTACCGGCGTCGAAACGAAACCGCGTCACTCGCCTAACTGTACATAGGCTTGTGTATACCAAGGTACCGTACAGGTACGACTACCAAACGCTCGTAAAACCATGAATACGCGAACACGTTTACACGTGGGCCACTATGCATGCGTCTATGCGTGTACAGGTGCGTAAAAGCCCCGTTCGACGGTCGACGAAGACACGGCCAAAAGTAAAACCGAATTCGTTTTCGGTAGGACTTGAGCCGGTCGTGTTTCACTTTATATTTTACGCTTTATGTTCTCTCTCCCTTCACTTTTTCTTCGAGAAACTTTGCGCGCATCTCCGTCTCGTGACACTTTATCATTTCGTCACTCATTTTTTCGTTCATGCATCTATTAGTTTCTTCGTTCGGAGGAAAAACTAGGGTAGCTATAAGCCGAACCGTGGACCGATAACGCATGGACAATCGATAATTTGGTTAATGGCATGCACTAGCGTCGCATCAGTCCGTACACGCGTGCCGTAAAAGGTAACGCCAGCATCCTCTGGTTCTTATGTAACCCAAAGGCGAGAGATGAATAATCGAGTTGCCAGGTCAGAGACATCGTCCTGGCTGTTTCGTCGGGTTCAACACCACGCACCGGCGAGGACTCGTTGAACCTTGAGAGTTCATCGTATCGAGCAGAGGTGAGCGCAACATTGCGCCGATCGTGATTAGTCGCGATCGAACTGGACGGCCCTGAATTCTGTCTATCCGAGCGCAAAGTCATTTTCCCCCTCTCATCGAATCGCAACATTCGAAATCTTACTTCGACCGAAATTCTTTCGCTACCAGCTGTAACCTATATTTAAGTGATCAAGCATCTAATCGAGGATTTTAAAGAATCGCGTTGTTTGCCAAAAGTACAAGTGGAAACGGACTATCTTGAAGAAACGTCGCGTCGCGTCGCACGTAAAGGTAGAACGGCGATCTCAAGTGGTTCTGATCGACGCCAGGCCGTACGTGGCTAGCCGCTTTCAATGGGGACACGTGATCGGCAGACTACGGCAGTGGTGGAGGTCGACCGGCTGCTTCGCCTGTGCTCTCTCTCTCTCTTTTTGTTCTTTATGCTCTTTCTGTTCTCGGCAAGAGGAACTCCTCTACGTACGCCGGTACGCCGTGAAGTCACGGACGACCGCTATATCATTTTCGCTACCGGCCTGCGCGCCTCGGTTCACCGTTCTCTTCGGTTGTTGAACCCGACTCTCTTTGCGCGCTGCATAACCCATTTTGTAATAGCACACTTCGAACCGGCCCATCGGTATCCTTCTTCGAAATCGATCATCTTCTCGACGGTTCCGTGCAATGTTCTACAGATACTTGTCCGATGTGCGACATGCAATTCAGGTTAAAGAAATTTTAAGCGAATGTTTGGGTGTGTGTTCTATATTGAAAAGGAATTTCGACAAATTTATCAAAAATTGTTTGGCACGCAGCTCGGCCTTTACTCGTCTTCTTTGGCTGACGATTGAGTTGGCGAATTGTTAGAGCGGAGAATGAATAACGTGCCGATCTTTACGAGCACGAGTGAAATGAATTTGTACTAGGTCGCAGGTTTCCATTCTCGTCGGTTATTGAACTTGACTCTCTTCGCGCGCTGCGTAACCCATTTTGTAATAGCACACTTCGAGTTTCCAAAAATTAATTTCCGCTCCATTTTCATTTGTACAAAAGCACAACAAAATATTTCACATAGATTACATAGTTTTCTGCCGGGTCGATCACTTTTGCACGCAACCCATTTTGTAATAACATCAATCGCAGTTGGACCCGCACGTGCTATTACAATATAGAATACGTATCGGTGTCCTTGCTCGCCCCGAGTTATTTTTCTAACAAATGGGCGATCAGTGTGCGCATTGCAAAGCAGGAAAGAACGCTTGTATCGTTTCGAAAATTTTCCTCCGCATTCTTGCGGCCTTGGCATTTCCTTTGTCCGGGTAATCCATTTTGTATAAGCAAGCACAATGCCGGACGTTAGCATTCCGAGGAAATGATTCCTTGTTATCGCTTACATTGTCGCAGCACTCAAAGAACAAAAATCTACTGAATTCCGAGTTGGCCGAATTTTGGCGAACCAAAAGTAAAACGAACCGAAAGTTAAAAGTGAAAATCGAAGATGATTGAATTTGTAATCCTTAACAATTTGTCCCAGAATGTTGCGTGGCTGTCGCGATGCGGTGAATAAATTTCGTTAAAGGAGAGAAGACACGCGAAAATATTCGCATTCGCACCTCGGGAACGGCTCTGATAAGCGGTGTACACGACCCGACGCGGCGCGACGCGACTCGACGTCACCAAGTACCGACCTGCGGTACGACGTCGAAGGAATTGTCGTAGCCAGATAAGAGCGTCGGTTATTCGGGTATTGTGCTCGGCTGCGTGGCGTAAGGCAGGTCAGGTACTCCTATATCTTGTCCAGGCTTCTACGTTAAAGGGCCGAGTAAATCTTGAGTTCTAAGTGAACGTACGAAAGTCCGCGTCGTCCGTTTCAATCGTTGAATTTTATTAATATTTTTTGTTATTATTATACATATGTATGTATATATGAGCCGTGAACAAACCCGCAAGGTTAGGGCGCCAGACTGACGTAGAGAAAATAGTGTGTCCTTTTTGTACGCAAGTCCATGTAGCTTTGCAATCCGAAGGAAAACGATGTCTCGATGTGCAGCAAAACGCGTCTAGGCGGATTCGTTCGACGGACCACGTAACGCGCATTTGCGCTTCCGGTCGATACCTCCGTCCGATAAAGCGTTCCCTCGTAATCGTTGTGAAAGAGATTAAATAACGGAGTTTGTCTGTTTCCGCATTGAATAGCGCGAACTTCAATGTCAATGTCAGTCGCCCTTTCACCTTATATAACGAACGAGTGCGCTCGCCCGCTCGCCCGCTCGGCCGCTTGCTCTCTCGGCTGTTGCATATTACCAACTTTAATGCGCCTCGAGCTCGTCGAATCGAATCAAATAATTTCAGTCCCTCTGTTCATGATAGAAACCTGGAGCTAATTGGAAACGTTTAATCGAGATTCTGTTATGAATCCGCCACTTTATTTTCGGAAGAATGACTCTAATGGAACTGCGTGCAGCGAGCTAACAATGCGGGGAGGAAAAGGGGAAAGATATAGGTGATGTCGAAAATCTTCTTAACAAATTGTGCACGGTATCAAGAAGAAATTGGGAATTAACCGCGTGGTAGTTTTGAATTGCAAATCGGATATTTGCGCCATGGCAATTATTCCTGGTTCGTTTGCAGCTTATTGAAAGGTGTTCGCGGGTACTTGAGAAAATGGAAATTCTACGAGATATCTTTTCTAGGTAAGTGTACTTCCTCCGGTAGCTCGGCGATAGTAGAACGCGTTTATTACCGTAGAGAGAGAGAAAGAGTAAAATAGCCTCGATTCGTAATTACCTTGCTGAAAGGGCACTTGGAAAAAGTGATCTAGGAAGCGAATAAAATTGTATCGCAACAGTATAGGTCTTGTTCGCGAACGAAAGATGTTCGCACACCTTCCTATCGAACAACTTCCTGTTTTACACTTCGAGATACACCATCAGCTGCCACGTCCAGACCACGAAACTGTTTGCTCCCTTTTTCTTTATGGAAGTAAACTGTTATCGTTGCTGTGTTCAGCTGGCAGCATTGAAATTGAATTTAGGGGATGGCAGGGTAATTTTATCCTGGTCTAGGATCTTTAAATTGTCCTCCAAATTTAGCACAATGCGCGACTGATACACCTGCCCACTTTGTTTTAAGATTTCAACCCCTTGTGCAAAAGGAAGTTGATAGGCCAGGGTTGTCGTTATGTAAATTGATTGACTGTGAAAACTGCGTTTTGATCGGACTCTATAGTCGCTCGGGGCTGTCGACAGGTAGAGCGCGGCTATAGCGAAGCGAAGTGAAGCGAAGGGAGGGAATCTCACGGCTGATGGCTGGCCGTGACTTTACTCAACTCAGCCGGCACTCGGGCCGGCGCAACGCGTCAATGTAGAACGGTCATTGACTCCTGGTGCTCGGCTCGCGAGCCTCCTATATTGTACGTGCAAGCTCGAGCCTTCCTCCTCCTTCTCTTTCACCATTCGCGCTTCTGCGCGATGCGAACACCCGGTACGTGGCTTTACGTGCCTCGCTGTTCCCCGTGATACTTCGATCTTCTCCATTCGGTTATTCTCCAATCGACTCATATTTGTAATTTTCGTTTTCCCTCCAGTCCAAATCGATCGATCGCCAAAGCATTGTGGAAACTCTTGTAGTTCTGTCTGCTCCATTGCTAAACAGTACGGTGGTGGAAATTCAAAGTATCCAAACGCTCGAGTTTCCACAATTTTGTCATCCCCCATTTTCCGTGCCCTTTTGTAATCTGTAGCGCAAACTTTAGCGTGCCGTTAATATTTATCGATAATACAGTGCCGATGTGGGACAGTCAATGGCGCTGCGCACTAGATATCGCCTGAGACCCCTGGCTCGTGTACGCTCGCCATTCACATTCGGCCACTGCGTCGTCTCCCGAAAAGAGCCACCCGATATAGATACATATACCTCCGTAGGAACCGTGATACTTGAGGCTTGGTGCATCGTCTTGGTGCATCGAGCACTGCCAGAAAGTTACGATAATTTTTGTCCTTTTATCCCTGGACATCTCGCTGATCGTGACAATCACTGGGGGAACGATAAAAGTCCTCCGGAACGAACACGTTCGTCGGGGCTCGTGTGGTGTCAAGTACCAGGGCTCGCGTTAATAGTATTTCGCCCGGAATACGTATGTATCGTTTCTTAGCTGACCTTGCAGTCCGGCAGGAACGAGGAATTTTACGATATTTTTATGGAAGATTTACGCGCCGCTGCCGCCACGAACTTTATCGCGGTGAATTCTTGCAGAGAACAGAGCAAGTGAGAATGAGGAAGTGAGTATAATGGCCTTTATAGCGGGGCGCATTTACACGGACTCGAGCACCTCGCTGTTAACCGGTCGTACGCGCCTTCTCAATACTAATAACCGTGACAGAGATAAAAATAATAATGCGTGGCAATTGCGATAAATTTAATATTTCATAACGGTACGACGATAATTAATTGTGACGTTGTCGAATAAAAATTATGTATCCGAGGGGAGCAGTGAATAATTTCATTGACGGGGCACGTTGAAGGAGGCGAATTAGAAGGAAAATCTTTCCAGCAATAGCTTAAGGAAAGCTTTAGGAAAGCTTTAGAGGCGGGATGAGAAACGTGCCACAACCCGCGATAATTAATAACAGGAGCGCGGTGCGCGTGAAACAGGTCACATCGTATGTACCGGACGGTCATCGTTACGGTAGCGCGTAATACTTTACGGTTCGGCGTATGTATTATCGCGGAATCGCAGGACAAGCGCAATTTTTGCATGAAAAATGGCGCTACGGTACTCTCAGTCTCGCCACTCGCCCGCGGCGCTCGAATCTAGGCTAGGCCTCCGAACGACACGGTCATCGACCACCCTTGATTTTTTTCCCCAAAGACGGAGAAAGCGACGTTACTTTTCTCTCTCTCTCTCTCTCTCTCGGACTAATTACGCGATGGCAGGTTTGGCTATATTCAACAAAAAATATATTGCAACTATTGAATTTGAATTAGAATTCGAGTTGAAAACAATTACGATTATTCTCCCAGCTACAGTTCTCCCTGTTTCTAAAGAAACATATATGAATATATATATATATATATATACCATATATAAAAGCAATCGATTGACCTCGATTTTCATCTCCTTCGGCGGCGAATCACGGAAAACGTACCGACCCCTTCGACGAGTGGCCCCTTTGAAAAGTGCAACGACCGTTCCAATAAATCGACCGCCCCCGTCCCCCACCCCAAAATGATTACATACACGCGAGTTCGCAATGACCGCGGCTACGAACCGCGGTCTGCGGATACCGTTATGTCACATTAGTAGGCACCTGCAGGCGTCATTACCTTCTCCCACGGCGTGCCATTCTCAAAATCGAAAACCACTTATCCTGCAACGCGGCAGAAATCGATTCTCTCCGCATCGTTTACGCTTACCTCGAGTATCCCTATATTTGCGTGACGGGCCGCTGGGTAAATGGCATTTAAATCAATTGCAGGTGATCGGTAAGCAAATAATGCGTTAGTTGTTTTTATGCGAAATTTACATTCTGCTGACGGAAGACGAAAATCAGAGGACAACGTAACCAAATTTTCTCTCGCTATTTTCTTCGTCTTCGAATTGTAAATGTAAGGTGATTTCATTGACTGGTGCAGGTAGAAAATGAAAGGGTTTCTCCACCCAGAGTTCCCGAATGATATTCTTCGAGAGATTTTCGAATGGATATTCTGCTACGGGGGGGGGGGGGGGGCAAACTGTAGACCGTTATGTCATATTAGGACGTACGCCCATTTAACGGTGTTTCTTTATACTTGACTCGCTGTTTGCTTGATGCCTTCGAGATGGGTCAATTATATACCAACAACTCGTTAATGGAAGATCTGACTTAAAGACAGAAGATATTTGATGATGGTTTTTAAGCGGGTCAGCGATCATTCTTGAATGTTCTGCGCGAATCGATATGGTACGGTGAATTGCAAGCAGTGTATGGACTCAGAGACGATTGCGTCGATGCTTCCACCGTTCCGTTTTTTTTCTTTTCCTTTCTGGACTTTAACTTTGGCCCCTGCACCGTTAGGGCCAACGTTCTCGAACCGGTCACGAAGTTACACATTCTGTGTTCGACGTGTCTCTCTTATGACGCAACTCGCCCTCCAAGAGGCCTCGAACATTCGAAGTAACGTTAATTTTACCACCCTATCGTCCCTAAGCTCCAGCTCTATTCGCTGTTTCGATTAGCCGGCATTTACCTAAGTTATTGTTTGTGAAAGAGGTGTACTTTGCACTGTTTAATACCGAAATTGTGTCAGGTCGCAGCGAGTACTCCGGACTCTCCAGAAAATTCGCAGGTTCTTCTCGGCCGACTAAAGTCATAGACACCCACTTTATTGAGGCAATGACGCAAGTGATGTCCGAATAATTTGACTCGAAGACGACGATGTTTAACGAACGTTGTGACACTAATCGAATTTATTGGAATGAATTGTTGTGGAAGAACCTTGCCGAATGTGACACTCTTTAAAGATTTAAGCCACGAAGCATAAGAAAATGAAGATCGCTGTCGCTCACCTGAAACGTTTCGCTGGATGCCGGCGAATCCAGATAGAACTACGGCGAACTGTCAAAGTTCACCAATCAAAGTCACTGACATATCTTTAATCCGTAATATGGTCCGTCAATGGTCACTAGCGACAACGCGCGAAAGCTTCGCGATCCAACTCGTTCTCATCGACTCGACTCGTTCCCGAGGATGCGAGTAAAACTGCAGACCGTGTTCTCCAGTGAACTCGTCGGCACTGCTCCCGACGTAGTCGTTTCCTCGCGGTCCCTGGTCTCCGTTCAGCGACGTCGTCGAACTCACTGCGCGTTCGAGGGATGTCCCGATAACTCCGTTCCGCAGGGCTTTTCGTCCAAGGCCGTGTCGTTAAGGGACGCTGGGGGTAGACCCGGCACGGAACAACTAAACGCGAAGAAGAAGCGATCGGAATCACGCGCGGAGGACCTTTTCTCGCACTTTGGCGAAGAGCACTGCCTCGTCCTTGACGTACGGTCGTGTACACCGTGCGAAGCCGCGTGGTTCGAACTGACGAGTACGGCAGGTAAGGTGAGTTTAGGTGTCTCCTTGTGTACGAACCACGATGCGCGCGTGTACGCACTAACGTAACCACGTTACCGTGATGTGTTCGTGTGCGTCGCCGGGAGGACTGGTGGAGGACGGGTAAGCGAGGAAGGAAGAGGAGGCCGGCTCTGCTCCGCTCGACGAGTCTCTCTTCGCTTCTTTTCTCTCCGTTCCCTTCTCTTCTCTTCCCTTCTCCTTCCAATGCGCTAGCTGCCCCCTCGATTCTTCCTCGTCTCGCTGGCGCGAGTTCGTGGCGCGAGCATCACGAAGAACCTCCTTCCTTCGAACCTTCGAACCTTCGTTTCTTCTTCCTTCTGCGCCTGGTCCTTTCCTCGTTCTCTCCTTCCTTTCTTCCTTCGGATTCTCGGCTCGTTCCTCGATACGTAGAGGACGGTGCCGCAGCGCCGGTGAGTTTCGTTCGTTCGGTTCAGTATTCCCCATCGACAGAAGCAACGGTACTCTTCCCCACCCCATTCGCTCGGCTTCGCTTCGAGTTCTCCTCTACGAGGAGGCTACCGTCATCCCTCTTCTCCTCCACCTTCACCTTCTCCTTTTCTACACCGATTCCTCTTCTCTGTTCCACGCTACGACTACGAAGTAGCCCCGCGCTCCTTGTCTCTTTTTTCCTAGCCTCGTTCTCTTTCTCTCTGTTTTTCTCGACGCGCCTTCCCTCCAGTGGTCGTGCACGCGCGTAGGCTTCGCTTCTTCCGTCTCCCTCCTCGGCCGAGCGCGCGACCGTGTCTTCCTTCTCTTCTGGTTACTGACCTCCGAAAATACGAGCCGAAGGACCGAGGCATAGATCGTTTCGACCTTCAAGTTTTCCTCTCTAATCCACCTTTTCACGGCCGAGCGACGGTACCCGGCGGAATCTGGTCGAACCAGATCGAGTTTTTCAAAGGGGGTGTAATTTTCCACGGTCGTGTATTCCAATTCTCTTGGAACACCTTCGGAAAACTCTCGTTGATCCTTCGAAAAGCGAGAACGACGTGGATACTTTTCTCTCGAGAGGAGGATGATAGCGTTGAACGTAACGGTGGCTGCAGAAGGTCTGGGGTGACGCAAAAAAGAAGTGACTTTAAAAGCTCGCGGAATCGCTTATCGGTTAATTATATCATTTTAATCGTGAACGCCGCCCGGTCTTACGCGGCTCGATCCTTCCGTGTTTCTTGCCCCTGGTTACTGACCTTCGGAAATCCGACCCATCAGCCGTCACACATTTCCTTTCCGTGTTTCTTCGGCATCGCTCTTTAACGGCCGAGGAGCCTCGACGGGGAATCTGGTGCCGGCGACTATGGAAAACCTCGTGGATCGATTTCGCGTCTTGCTTTCCTCAGCGATAATTATCTAGCACCGTCGCTACCGTTATAAACTTTACTTTTCTATCGCACTATCGCGACAGCGATCTATCCCGGGCCGTCTGTTTTATTAGCGACCATTTAAATTTTACTCTCGTCCGAGGAACGAAACGAGGGAAAAAAGATTGCGTATTAATGGCGGCGCGTGGGGTATGCGCGCAGCGTGCATTCATCGCCCATCGCTTCTCCGAGCGTTAAAGTCTCCGGATCTCGAAGCCGCGTAGCGGTGCGCCGCCACGTAGGAATGCGAGACCCTGGACAACTGTGTCGATTTATCGACCTTTAACGCGTTGCGTAAGAGGTCCAAGACGGTCCGATAATACGCATCGCGCGTTGCGTCGGTGTATGCGTAACTTTGAAAGCCGATTGAACGTAACGAGGACCCTTGATAACGCCCCGTGATCGTAATCATATCTTCGTAGGAGGGTGGGTGGGTATCAATTATTGGTCCCTGCTGATGGCGCACTCGAAGATTCGAGATGGCAGAGGAGCGCCAAATTGAAGAAGATGGCTACGGCGTGAACAGGAAATCGCGGTGATAACGAAGAACGATAGGATGCGGAAAGTTTTACATAATATCTCGTACGCGCGGGAAGAGCCACGCCGTGAAACGATGGCGCGATCGATCGAGCGTGTCACGTCGGGTTGCTGCTCGCCTTTTTTCCCTTCTCTCCTGTCAAGGATCTTCCTTCAGCCTGAGACGCCTAGACGAACGTCTTTCTAGGCGGAATTGATTAAAATACCAGCTGCTAGCAAAGGCCGAATGTTCGGAGCGAACGTGTATACCGCAGAGGCGACGAAGAAGGATTCCGCTGGAGACAAGTCGAAGCATCTAAATATACTGCGCTGTGTCGAGGTTGTGCTCTAAGATCACTGATCAGGATATTCGATCGGTGCATCGAAGAATGTTCATTGAATATCTGCTATCGAGTTTCCTGGCTAGGGTCTATCACGAATTCCGGGTCTGTTGTTTTTATGAAAGTTCGTTGCTCGGAGAAGAAACGTAAAAGCAGAGAAAGGGAAACCGATTGGTCGTCGTCGTTCGGACCCCGGTGGATCTTTTATATTTGTAAAGGGCGGAGGATTTTGGACCCTTGGCCTGCGACTTAGTCTTTAGAATTGGCGAGACAAAATTCTTGGACGATGGCTGCCCGAGAAGAAGGACGATCGGCCGTACTGCGCGGAGCGGGTAACCGGAACGGAACGGAACGGAACGGAGCGGAGCGGAGCATTCGCGAGTGGTTACTGACCTCTAGCATCGAGCACGTTTACGCTTGCACTACTTAGCTAGATCGTCGTTACCGAGCTGCGTACCGAGCGGCCGCGATCGTACCTAATTGCCACTTTTTCTCGGCATACCTTCGATGTTACGGCGTTACCTTTACCTTCAGCTTGCGCTTCACGCCGCTGCCGTTTCCGCTCTGCGAGACGCCGGAAGGCCAATGCCGCGTCTCGCGAGCCTACCGGAAGCGTAAACTGCGATCTTGCTATAAACGACCTTTATCCTGTTCCATTTCCACTTGCACCTATTACTCGGAGGTCCTCGAACTTTGATTAACCTTTTTCGACTTTAACGACGAATTATGCATAACGTTAAAAAGTAAAAAGATTTGATCGGTCGATGGAACAAGGTTCACCGTCCTTCCAGACTTTCGAACGGCACACAAATTAAAATCACGTTCGCGGAATCTGGAGAAAAATCGCCGATTTCCCCCGACTCCGTGCAGATCGTGCCTCGGAAGCGCAAAGTATGACACAGCCGGCGAGAGATGTCCGCGGCGAGTTCGTTAACCCCTGAAAATACTCTCTTATACCGCTGTTGCGTGTACGTTGCACCGGGATGCACTAGTTTACTTCTTTGCACACCGGTGGAGGTGGTTTAATCCTGGTGAAATATACGTGTATGACGGCGCGCACGTCTTCACCGGTACTTCGCATTAGAAACTTCACCTACATCGAACAGATGCGTCTCCGTCTGACTTGTACGCGCAATTACTACTACCAATGTTCCTTAGGTACAGCAATTAGCTTGAACGATTCAACGATCCGTTCTGGAAGCAGGAAAGTGTATAAGGTTTGCCAGCTATAGCGATTCAATGATAACTTTCGTCCTGTGCGACTATCAATCTTTTACATTGGATGATACTGGTTGTTTTTTACGCGCCGTTCTTCGAAGGCTCGCGTATCAGAATGAATTCAACGAGAGTAATTGATTTCGAGCCATTAAGTGTTAAACCTTCTTCATCTACATGGGGACGTGTAATCACGGTCGCGACTGGATATTCGCGAACGCGATAAGAACATACAGGGATTAGTGCGGACAGTCACGAGCTTTGTGACCGACTCGCCATCTCTTTGCCGCCTAAGAGACGATCCGACAGTCATCGAAAGTTGCGTAGAAAAGTACAGTGACGCATGACGTTATACGCATCGAAGCATGGGTCCTTCTGTACTTGAAAATTACGTCGGACATTTCCCTTTTCGATGCTAGTGCCTTCTGCTGGCAAGGAGTTTTGTAACGAAAGCCGAACATCGACTTAAAGAGTCCTAATCTGTTCTCATGGTACCAAGGTCCAATAACCCACGTGCACCTTGTATAATTAATAGACAGCTCTATCCTTGAAACGTTTTCGAGCATAGCGGTACAATTTCGTCATCGTGGCTTCCACAAAAAGTCTCCCCACTGTGACCTTCGTTTAGTAAAGTAACCACTTATGAAATGGTTTGCGATGGTACCTCACGTGCTTCCTCTTTCGCAACTACACCTTTCTAATTTTCGACTATAGGACGCCGCGCCAGTTTATACTTCTCGTATAAATACATGGAATAAAGTTCGCTCCCTAAACGTGGCAAGTATACAGGAACTACTCTTAAAGAACTATGCTGGAACGACATTGAAAGCTGAACGCTTGAAAGGGAAGGGGCTGGTAGATCAGTGGAGATACGCGTTAGCGTGATTTCAGGGCGACCGACTCGTTTTCGTTCGGGCCCTGAAATTCGTGCGCTACGTCCCTGACGATCTCAACGTCTGGCTGGTCTAGGCATTGGAGTACTGTTACCTTTGGGGCTCCAGTCGGTGTTGGTCTGAAAGGAGATAAGAGGACCGGCAAGAAGAAGAAGAAGTGGAAGGCTGATGAAGATGGGGAACGAAGTCGAAAGGGAGGAGGCGTTGGCGACTTGGGAGAGAAGGGTGCGGGGAACGGACAGGGTGCCGTGTGGAATCTTAGGGTAAGCCATAATGTAACACCGAGTCAAGGGACGCCGACGCCGACGCCGTTCGCTCGTTCTTCGTCCTCGCTCGCCTCGAGACCGCTCAGAAGTGAAGTGGCACACAATGCGTAAGAGTATTTTCAGAGGTCGACGACCGCTCTGCTTCCTCGAGGCTGTGCCTAGCGATGGCTTCGACCGTGAATCGAACGGTATCGACGTGTCGCTTTCGAGAAGTTTCCAAACGCTCTGGAACTTACCGGGCATAACATTCCAGTCACCACGGAACAATCTCTTTGCCGTGTTATCGTAATCGTGCCCTCGTCGTTATGTAAGAGCAGGATTAAATTAAGTAGTGTAATATAGGTGTATGTCATCGATCGGAACCATGGCATTGGATAATCAAGCCCAGGGCTATTGGAATCCTTTTTCATTTTATTTGTCCCCTCCATCTTAAGCGTTACGTCCTCGCGAATTAACAATCTTCGGAGCCATTTACACCTTTGTCTGAAACCTTTGCGCGGTGGCCGATGACGGCATCCGAATTTTAGTTCGATGTCGATGGCGTTGCGTCAACAAGTTAGATCTAATATTTTCGCCGAGTAACTTAAAAGGAATTGATTTGACGTCATCATTCGTTCTGGAATCGAGGCAAGAAGCGTGCAGTTCGGCCAAAAAACCACAGGGTTACGGTTCAGCAATTTTTTTTCCTCATTTTGGTGACCGGTTTATCACATTTTTTAACAACCGGTTCTCCTGGAGCGACCGTTGGAATAGCATTACCGATTGTATGCAAAACGTACGCAACGCGGAAGTTTTTGCACCGCGCAGAGTTATCAAGGGTGACAAAAATCAAAGGGGTCCCCGTCCGCGGGCGTCGTGCATCGTTCAACTAGTGGGCGCAGAAACGTAGCCAATGAGTCTCTTTTTGCGCAAAGTTCAATGCTCGAGGTTAAGAGGCCCGACCCTGAAACTTTCGATCCATCGAATCCGTAACCGGCGGTGACTAAGCTCTCATTTGTCTCGTATAACGAGCGCGTTATTGTCATGCTATTTCATAACTGGCCGTGACAATATATATGTATACGAACTTCTCTGCTTTACTGGTTCACCGGTCGCAGGAAACGCGTTTTACGTGATGCAACTAAATTACCAGCAATGCCGGGGCGAAGCGCGCTTTTAACACCTCTGTGTATCATCGTACAGCGTCGCCACTATTATAACGGAAACACCGTGACCTAGAAAAATATTCGCGGGCCTAGGAACGACCGCCAGTACCCGAGGCAGAGAGCAACGACACCGATTACGATCTTCCAGCTCGATCCCATGCGACGTTATTGCTTTCCAATGTCACTGGACCATTAATTGCTGCGAAAAAAACAGTAGACCGAACGAGATAATTGTTCTTTGCGTATGCCGAACGATTCGATTTGAAACTTGCTTCAATCTCTGATGGAACATGGTAGAAGGTAGAATCAGGCCCGTTTCCAACGCGAGGCGAACGGGAGCGTGGAATGGAATCGCGCGATGCGCTCGCGATTCCGCTTTGAAAAGGGAATTCTCCCGTGACACATTCGTTTTTATCGCTATCTGGCTCGGCCACGAATCTCAGCCGAGGTTTCTGAGCATATACGGAAAGTCGGCGAGTCCGTATGCTGCTCCGTATGCTGCTCCGTATACGAGGCATTGACCCTCCACCGCCGCCGCCGCCGACGAGTTTCGTCCTCGTACCTGGCCACGCACCTATCGAAGCGTGCCTGCTCTTTCCGCCACCGCTCTCGTGTCTATTTGTGTGCGTACATAAACAAATCCCCTTCTAACGGGGCCCCAAAACGATCGCATTCCCCGCTGAGGAATACGGGGCAACGTACTGCCTTACGTAACCGTTCATTTCGGCCGGGTCTACCCGCGGTATCGGTGGATCTACTGCGCTTCACGAATCAATCTTCTCTAGGGTTGCGTCGAAAATTTGGTCGCTCGTTAAACGAGTTCCCCGATATCATCTGTTACCGATGATTGTAGCTTGTTATTCCATAGGAAAATAACAAGCAACCGCACTAACAAAGGTCTAGTGCCACGAAGTTACGAAGTATTACGCTTTTCAGCTAGTCATCGTGAAACGAATCCCAAGGTAGTAGGGGTCCCGTTCGCCCGGCATGGTTAATTTCCTTGAAAACCACGAACAAGCAGATTACGACACGCCTTTCCGTACGGGTAGTCCTCGCAGGACCAATATAAACGTCGCAAGGTTGCGGTTTCCCCCCGATGTTTGATTAAAACGCGAAGCAACGATACGGAGGTTCGATTTCGAACGAAAGGAAATGTTCGTCTTGGCTGCGGTGGTCTTGCAGGTGTGTCCGGATGATTCGTCTGGAGATGATCGCACGCTGGAGGCGCCCGCGCCGGTGCATTCTCGCCGTTGGTATAGGCTGGTTGGCCGTGCGGACTTAGTTGCGAACGAGGAAGACCTAGTTCGAAGGTGGAACGCTGCAACGGCACTAGGTCACGCATCGCAGTTCCTGAACGGCTTGAGCGTTCCTTTACATGTGCATGTGCATGTGCATCGGGCTCCTGGTACGCGGCACGCATACGCGACGAGAGAGCCCGACGATAGTCGTCGTGACCGAGTAGACGAGAACATTCTTTTGGTATCGACACGGCATTCGCTACCGTGAAATTTCGAACGTTCGAGACTTTTGTTCCATTGTCTATTTTTATCGACGTGCTTTCGAAGAAAGTGATTATGCAGCATGAACTTCATTTCAATATCAAAATTCAAAGTCGCTCGACTGCTACACATTCTTTTGTTTTGCTGCAACTTCGTATACGCAGTGCCGTTTCGTTCACGAGTCAAGGAAATGCAGGCGAATTCTTTATTACGTTCGAAAGTTCTCCACGCGAAAACAATCTCGGTACATCTGTGAAACATGCAGCTTCCGCGCACGAAACGCGATAACGATAACGGTTTCCGGAGCAGGCTCGTCCATTCATGCCGAACGTTCTCATAGGGCTTTCACCCTCTGTCCTCGCGCCGAAGGAGCGGCCGCCTCCGAACGGTTTCGAGTGAGAGGCAATCACCGTGTATACTAACGGTAACTCGTCGTTGTTTTGTCCCGATTGCGTTTAGGGAACGTCTCCGTCCGACGACAACGAAAGTACAGCAACACGTAGGGCCTGACCGCGTGAGAGAGTGAATTTCGTCAACCGGCCCAACGACAAGGAAATTTACATCCGAAAGGTGTACTGTTATATGGTCGCTGGAAGCGAAGGTGAAACGACCGGGTGGTCTGCTGGCTTCAATGAAACCGATAATCCGAACCCACGAGAAACAATCTCTAATTCGAGTTTTAAGCAGGTGGAAGGCGGGTCGCAAAATTTTTGCCCGAAAAGTTATCGCATTTCTTTGTTGTAACTTCGTAACTTAAAAAATCGCACAACGCGAAAAATGGACATGGTGTTACAGTGTCGATTCACCTGTCCTCGACGTATTAATTAATCGATTGGCTTAAGAATCAGTTGTGCAAGATCTAAACAGAAATGGAAATTGATCCAGTTCCTATTGATTTTCAGATTCTGCGCAAGGGCTGAACCCACCGGACGGTCCGCGATTAAAAGTGAAGCCTCTTGACCACGTGGACGGAGGTCATAGTGGCGTAGGCAGACGTTATTCTCTTCTCTGTTCGGTGGTAAGGTGCAAGCGAGCCGCGACGTTATCGGTGGCGGTGGCGGCGGTGGCGACGCGACGAGGCCTGGCTCGTCGAGCGGTATGGTAAGTGTGTTAACAACGTAAGCAGGGTGAACGCCCCCGATAGACCTAGACCCAAAAAGCGCTCGTTCCACGGACAGTGCCACTGGCACTGGGTTAAGGCGAAGTCATGTGACGTGGTGCAGGCACATAAGCCGTGCACAAAGCACGTACAGCGTCGTATAACCATTACTTTCACGCGTATGCGTTCGTTTCTTCTCGCACGGACGCCACCGTGCGAGGTTCGTCGGCCTGAACGTATCTCTTACTTTTGCTACAGAATCGTTTCCACTCGTCAACGTTACCTTCTACAGGCCCAACGCCGTCCGATCTTAGGACGCATTGCATCTCGTCGTCCATTGTCGTCTTTCCTTCTGCGAGGATCGCTTAATTCTTGAGATGCCGAAGAGTCGCTAGCAGGGAGACGTTTGTGGTCGCCCTTACATCCTATAGTCCTCTCAGTGCTCGACGTGCTTCCCTGCCTTTGCGTTGATCATTGTGTAAACAGCGGAGAGTCAGAGGCAAAGTGTTGCGGAACATAGGTTGAGCAACTAACGAAAGTTGGAGGTCGCATTTCCAATTGCTTCCATCGGTCGGACCTTCATAATTCATTGATTTTGTCGGCGCTTTGCTGCCGAACGAAAGCACACGGGCCTTGAGGATTATTCCAAATTTCAGGGACAGTGTTTTCTAACGGAAACGGAGATCGTCTCTGTAGTCTCGGCGGCAGCTAGCAAATTTGAAACGAGGCGGCACGGATCGCCGGTCTAAAGATTAAATGAGAATTTCCCTCGTTTTCTACGATTCCTGTTCCACATTTCGACTGTACGGCCGGCCGCGCGTCGACGTCATTATCCACTCCGGGTGGCCGTCGCGGAAAACAGCAATCCTTTTTTTTCTGGACGGCTATTCAGCTCGTCGCGAACTTCTTCGGCCGTTGAACAAATTACAATCGACGTACGGGGCGACGAAATTGCCGGTGCGACAATCGACGGCCGTTTTCAGGTCCAATAATCTTGGGCTCCTTACCAAACTGTCTTGAAAATAGAAATTAATCCGACGCGGGAGTACAAATATTTCTGCCCTGTTCCGCTCTATATTTCCATCACGGACGTGCATTGCACGCTATCTTGCTCCAAGCAAATTCATTTCCAAAATCTTTCGGCGAATCTGTAATACAATGTTCCTTTTTACTTCTCCCGCAAGCGCATCCAAAATTAATTACAAGGCGCTCGACTCCTTCGAGAATCATTTAAAGTAGAACGCGACGTTGGGTGACAGATACATTTTAAAAACAAACTGACGCGAGCAGCATATTTGTATAATGCCTTTTTGCATCGTAAAGTACGCATGATCAGGATCAGGGCCGTTCGCTACAAATGATGATCCAGGTTCGCACAACCGGCGAGGAAGGGTATGAATGTATAATCCGTCCCAGCGCGGTGGTCGGTGGATGGAAGTCCATCCTTGATGGAGGTTACTCCGGGCCATCGTCCCACATCTCCTTGGACATGAACTTGTGTCTTCGTTCGACTTGCCGGTCGTCTCCCTTCGCTTCTCCTTCCTCGTCTCCTTCGTCCTTCTTCCTGCCACTACCGCCGTCTCTTCGCCACCACCACCGCCAATTCTGTCCTCCCTCGTCTCAATTGCTTTCTGCTTTACTGTATTGCGTGTTGCGGTTCCTCGCCACCACCACCTCGGCAGAATCCCCTCCAGGATCTTATATATATATACATGTATACTTTTCTCCTTCTTCGGTGAGAACGACACCGGTGGCGTGAGTTATTTGCGATTCGAATACCGAATACCTACATATCTGCTGTTCGTTCATGTTGCTCGAATAACGGCGACCAGGATGACAAGATGTTGCCGATGCCATTGGGTTTCTTTCGATCGGTGAAGGCGAAATTGATCGAGGGTTGATTTTTCTTGGGAAGGGCTAGGATACATTCTATTTACTATTGGAGGAGAAATAAGTATTCGTCGGCAGTATCGACGATATGATTTTACAGATACACCGGCAATTTCGGATTCTTTTCTGGCTTTCACGGAGGGCCCAACGGCAGAAAGTTACGTCACCGTTTCTGCTGGCAACGAACTCCCTCTTGACACGCGGAAAGTCGACGAGCAAGGTTTACGACGACCCGGATTACGATCGAATCACCGACTCCTTGCGCACTTTTCTTCACTGCTCGCAGGGTTAAGGCACCCGTCGCTTTCCTCTTGCAATTACTCGAAATAGAGAAAAATCCACACAAGTTCCGTCGAATCACCTTTTCGCTCAACTCAACGGACTGGTGATCGACGAGCGTCGGCCATGTTAATCCTGGAACTCATTTCCCATAGACGCTGATCGATCTTAGGAAATTGCTATTTACCTTCAGCTGCCCTCGGAAACGGACCCCTTTATTTTTTTCTATTCGTTTTGCTTCTCCTTGCAACGATGTCCACGGAAGTAAATGAAATTTCGTCAGCTATAAAATATACAGTTGTGGAATAAATAATAGTGCGCGACACGACGCGTCGCGACGAATGTTCAAGGATTCGGCGGAGGCCAGGTAAACGGCCCGAACGTTGAACCCACGAATGACCTCCGACAACAACGGCCTCCGTTTTCGGTGTCGAAATCACCGCTGCGCGGGAATAATGTCTTTACGGCTTCGTGCTTTCGCCTTTTATGACTGCTCGTTAAATCAATCTCTCCCATTCCACCCGAGCTTGCGAGCTTGTACACCGGCTCAAAACAAAAAGAGTACGCCACCATAAACGTTTACTCGGTTGGCCCGTCTCTCTCCTGTTGACGAGGCCAAGATAACGATACGGTTACTCTAAGAATAGTTTTCGTGGCTTTGTTGGCCACTTTGCTCGACCAAGCCGTCATCGTGGAACGATGATCCTCCGAGGAACCCGAACGAATGAGCAATCCTCTTAGTCACTGCGTTGAATTTTACCTGCTCGAAATGGTATTGGAATTCCCTCTTTTTCGTAGGATTAAACGGGGACCGAGTTACTCGATTCGAAGCAACGATCTCGTGGGAATCTAGCTTGCTCACGATAGAAGACTCGCATGTTTCAACCTGTATCTAGAACACGAGATCCCCACCGCAAAATAATGTTCCATTTTTAATAGAACATCGAAGCCAATGGTATACAGAACAATAGTGAAACAAGAATTGAACTCTTCCGTCCAGGAATATTCTCCTAAGGGTCTGTTGCTCATTCAACTCTCGCTTTACCTGAACCGACTAATACGTGTCCTGGGATTATCGAAGTCGAACACCTTCAATTCTGTGGAACCAGAAGCGCAATATTTGGTTAGAGACGATTCTAAAAAGAAAGAGGGTCCGAAGGTGAAAGGGGATGACTGACACGATCGACCCAATAAAACCGAGGGGATTCTCAGGGACACCGGTCACAAGAACACCGTCACGGTTCAAGCACGTCACGGTGGAAAGTAGGGTGTATATTAGGAGGAGGGGGATATAGGCGAGAGAGGGTCTGGGTGTTCGGGACGCGGTCGAAGACACGAGCGTTCGTTACATAAGTAAGGTGAAGGATCTCCTCTTCTGCTCTCCTTGAGCCGATCCACATCCGCGATTATGCCACTTTCCATCGACCTCGCTTCACCTCGACTCGCCATACACCGACAGCACGCGTGTACCTCTAACGGAAGTTCGTGATTTTCTTTCTGGATCGGCATTTGGTGCTTCCTGGACATGATCGAACGCAATGCCAAGTTTAAATGTTGCGACCAATTTTACATCAACTTGGGAGAAAGAAAATGGTGTGTTGTCTCGTTTGATCTCGAGAACCTGAAAAACGGAGGACTAGATAGGGTCCGTGGTCCGAGTAGATCGTCGCGGAGACAAAAGGAACTGTGTCACTTTTTCTCCGGAACACCTGGAGAAAAGGAAGCAGAAAATTATACCGGCTCGTACTTCTACCCTCGCAGCACATTGCCCGAGGAACTCGCTGGGGGTTGCAAAGGTTTATTAAACTTGCCATTTTCTTTTCCATCGGACCAGGCGGTATTAATTAGGCGCCGGGACCTCTGGTATAATAATTCCTTCTCGTTACAGCAAAGATATACACCCGGAAACTTTCCCTCGTTCTTTACCACGGTTTCCACCCTTACGGTCCTCCATTGACAAAAATTCTACCTGAACTAAAATCCACTTCGCACCTGTGCGTCCAGGTAGCAAGGTAACAAATTGTTACTCCACGGGAAAATAATCTGAACGAAGTAGCGATAATCTAGCAGGTATGATTCGTGCACGCGGTTCCGTATTATATAAAGTGGTTCGCGTCGTCAGATCATCGTCTTGCTTCGTGGACCAATTTGTTACGTCCTCGGTTTTTACTAAAAGTCCATTCGCCTTACCTGTCCGTTTTATTCTTCCCTTTTTCGCACAAGTTTCGTTCGCCATCGCGTTGTAAAGTTAATTGGCGTGGCGCGGCACAGGTACTCGATTTACATGAGTTTTAATTAGGCGATTGCGCTCTCTCGTTTGTTCGCGAGCGAAACCTACTGGTCCACGTGGAATTATCAAAGTAACGGTTACATGTTTTACACTCTTCGCCCTTTCCCCCTGGAGAGGTGGTTCTTGGCTCGATACAAATCTTCCAGATCGTAAATTCACGTTTTTAATATGACACGGAGAGGCCGATCATTTTCGTCAGACCCTCCTTAATTCGCTTGCGCATTTTCAATTATTGCGTTCTCCCGTTTCCTCTTGTCCCTTTGTGCTCGGCGGGGACTCGTTTTCAGAGGACGTTAACGATACTCCGGATGGATAATCGCATTAGAATTTTACAGCCCGGATTATGGTTCTCCGCGAGACCGGTGACACTGCAGGGGTCCCCGACCTTCTGCAATTACTTTCAACGACACGACCTTGCCATCGAGCACTGTACGCACTGTATTGTAGAAAAATTCACAGGAAACTGTGCGGCTATTTAAAGAAGACTCTCTGGCTATCTTTGTTTTGTTACTCGTTTTTTAATATTTTTGTATACTATTTTTTAGGAAAATAAAGGTGGTTTTAACGTCGTTTTATTATTATTATTCATTTTGTAATTTATTCTTTTCATATTTACATATATTAACGTTGTGAATTGGGTGCATTGAGAGATGCATGTACTTGGCTTTCATTCAAATCATGGACCCACAAATGCTATAACCATCTAGCGGTGAAAAGGTTGAACCAAAGTCCGCGCGTTAGTTACACCTCACTGTACTGGTGGCCTGCATGTCGCCAGGTGCTGATTGCAGGTATCTTCTTGACCAACGCAATTATTTTTTAAATCGACTTCTATGCCTGCAGTCTGGCGCGCGCATTGAATAATATTCCTTACCTTTTTGCCGTTCACCTCTCTGAATTAGAGTCCATCGATCAGTAATTTCAATATGCGTGCAAAATCATAGAGGCTTGTAAATAATTACATTTATTTATTTATCAATTTTATGGTATAACAGTGTATACGATACGCTGAATATAGAATAATCTCTGCTCTTTATCGTTTACTAATTAAGGCGATTAGTATATGAGTGATCGGTAAGAACATATATTATATAGCACGTGTACTTTTTATTGGTCGTCACGATGTACTTTTGCCCTTCTTTTGTTTCTCTAGATAAGTACGTACCCGTTTCTTCCGCCGTTCTATTGCACGCTTATTCTTTCTCTTTTCGACGGTAACAAATCCCTACCGCATACCGCATTAAGGACTATACTATTTACTTCTCATAAAACGTTAGTTTTCTTTACTTCCTCGTACTCGTGCGTGTAAGGCCACAATTAGCGTTTTTGTTCCATGTGTGCGTGTCGCACACTCGTTCGGCATGCGTGTTTGTGGATGCGTGTAATTGTTTTTCATTCGTTTTCGTTTAATTTTTTTATTTTTTTTTATTATTTTTTCACTTCAACGTGGTTAATGCGAAAATGCACACGAGCGTATTTCGCGCGTGCACGTAATACACAATATCGTCGAATCTTCGAACTCTATTTTCGTTCGTACACACGCAAATACGCATTTTTGGTGGGCTCGTGCGAAGAGTTGGAACTGTTTTGGGACAGGTAAAATTATGGTACATACTACAATTCTCGCAGTCCTAAAAGGTGAAGCTCGAAAGTTTACTATTAAAAAATTTCATATTTCGATGAGCTTTAAAAATTTGTATGTGCTGAACATTCGGACAACTCTACACGCGAGTCCTGATATTTTAGTTACTCGTTCGTTATACCCGAACTTTGCACGAGTCTCAAATACAGACAGAGGGAGAGAGAGAGAGCAGCGAGAAAGAGAGAGAAAAGGGTGCAGTGTTCGCGAATGTGGGGCTTCTTGTTGCAGCGTGCAACGCGTGTATGTATGTGGCCGCGCTTATGCACGCATGTTTCTGTGTACGTGTGAGTGTAAGTTAAATAAAAATATTATTATCATATGTGTATCAAATTTCGTTTCGTAAGAATATATAGGACCCATCTGTTCTTTTTTCTGTTCCCTTACTTCTTGTTCCTCGCGGTAACGTCACGCGTTCCTCTAATATCGTACACAGCGAAAAAAAAAGAAAGTAAAACAATAACGTTAGTAACACCAAGACAGTAGCTTCGTTTCATTTTTAATTAACACCGTTCAACAACACGAACACAGTAATCGTATATGCGACGTTAAGGTATGTTCGATTCGTGTCTTTCCGCTTCGCGATACTTCCAGCGTTCACGGTTAGTCTTTTTCCGTTGTTGAATTAGCCTTCTCGATCGTAACCATGCGAGGTAGAAATCGAAATCGCGTGTGACTAAAATGACTACCAAATCCTACGAAGCTAGAATGTACTCCCATGTCTGCTTCCGTTCTCTACCTCAAAAAAAGTTGCACAAAACCTCGGTACTAATACCGAGTCGACTGAGAAGAACGAAGAGCTTTCCTTTCATCAATTGTCACGAGAAAATCGTCACGGGAGAGCGTCCGGTTTAATAAAAACTACCGCGTTTCCCGGTTATGGGCACGTATACGTATAATATATATTTTCGCAAAATATATTCGTAGGAGGAGAAACGCGGTAATCTTTATCGCGATATTATAAGCGGTTAGGTTGAATCGTCTTCCTTCGTTTCTTTAATATGTATCATTTTCCTTTTTTTTGTTTTTTTTTTCTTTTTTTAAGCGAAGACTTTTATATATATATATATATATCTCAAGGGAAAATTTAGCGACGGTAGTGGACACCAATAGATCTTTGATCGATTTTTGTTACATTTCCTTTCCCTCTCCCCTTCTTCTCGCCCGCACTTCTTTGCCCGTTCTCGACGTGCCCCTTTACATCAGCTTCGTCTTGGCGCAATCAGGACAGATGATATCCTCGCCGTCGGCGATGAAACCACGGCCAACTAACGAGGTCTTGCAACCCGCGCAGATGAAGCAGTCGTTATGCCAATGCCTGTCCTCGAAAGAGATGAAGCGAGTACCGCCGATGCCTGAAATAAACGAAACCGAAAAGTGTCCAATTATCCAGCTGCACTTGCGAACATTGAAAGATAGAATTTAATGTTTTTTCTACCGGCGAAAAATCATGATAATTACCGGTGATCGGTTTGGTACAAGCGGTGCATCTCTTGGCGAACAGTTCTCCAAAGCAATCGGCGCAGTAGGGCTTGTCGTCGCGCGACGTGAATCGCTGGCCAGCCAGGGAATTGTTGCAGTTGCTGCAGGTGAAGCAGTCTCTGTGCCACGGCTCGTTCTTGTACGTCACACCGCCACTATTGATAATCTGAAACAATAAACGTGCCTGTACCTTTCCACGCCTCGTACAAAAATATATTTCGCAGTTGAAATAAACTTCATTCCCAAATTGCTAACTGACACGAGGATTCATTGAAAAGGGAATTGTAGTATGCATGTAGTAAGGGAATACGTAGTATTTACCTTGTTGCATTTAACGCATCGAGTGGCGAACTTGTCCTCGTAACAAGAAGCACAGTAGATCTCTTGCTCGCGCGGAATGAAGCTCTTCGTTCCGATCGCATTCTTGCACACTACGCAGCAGAAGCATTTCTCGTGCCACTGCCTCGTCTTGTATTCCATCTTCTTAGTACCTAGAAGAATAACAACGCTCTTATAATTTCGCAGTCGTACGAGCTGTCCGTATGCACAGCCAATGGGGGTGGAATGCTTAAGGGAAGCCCAGTCACAATCGTATGCAAGGGGTGGTTCCCGGGTCTAGACGGTCGCGTGTGGCGTCGGACGAGCTCGCGTGCCCGTTTCTCGAGCAACTCGAACAGTTACTGCGGAGGCGGCAAGGGGTTGTATTTTCCTGCAGCTTGCCGATAAGAAATTTGTCTTTCAAAGAAAGCCATATGCTCGAAATAGCCCAATGCAGCCTGAACTAACGATTGCTTCGAATTTCAATTAGCTAGCTAGATTTCGTCTTGCTCGACTTTCGAGGCGACCAATCGATTCTCCAGAGGCGGACTAGAAAGTTTCACGACAGGTGCAAAAAGTCGCGCAAAAGCGGAAGATCCTGAGCAAAGATAGGTGTCATCTCCCGCAATGCGGTTTCGAAGTTTCGATCACGGGACTTTCTAGTCACGGCTGCTAATAACCTACATAGGACGACTGGCTGCACTTATTCGAGTGCTCTGGTCGATTGCATTCGTTTGGCAACAAAACTAGGTTTTCGACACGTATCTGCCACAGCTGTCCTTCCCGTAACGTCAACCGCAATGATTTACTAGTGCTTCGTAATTATTAAAATATATTTTTAACGACATCAGCCGCATGTCGATTTATGTCTTTGATCTTTCATACAGTGCTGCGACAGCAAACAAGAAATCCATCGTGTACGATATGCGACACCTTTCTCGCGTATCCGATTGACCCGATTCTTACGTAGCAGATCGTTTCTCCAGCGTGTGAAAAGAGGAACAAATCGCAACGCACATTTCCACGACCGTTGAAATCGCTGGCTTGCAGGCAAACACGTTAATTCTTCGCTATAATTGGACAGATCGTTTAGTCCCACGCTTCTGATTTTTTATCTCCGGTTTCCATAAAAAAAACCAATGAGCTTCGGAATTAGTCACGAGGAATATGGAATCAGTGTTTGCGGCCACGGCCCGTGCGAGTCTGCTTTTCAATTGGCGATGTCCTGCTTTGGTAAAGAAAAAAATCTGCGACTTCAATACGCATGGATCGAACCGCATTTTGCTAATCAAGACTCCTCAGCAAGTCTACGTTAGCTCTTTGTGAACGTCGCGGAACCGTCTCCCGTGGGCGGTCCACCATTTCTCTCGCTCGTTAACTCCTTCCTTTTTCTTTTTCTCGCGTCAAGGGCAAGTCGAGTTAACGATGATTCGTAATTCCGAAAGATGTATCTAATAGGGCCTAGAACTCGAAGCTATTGTAAAAGTAACATTCGGCGTATCGTACTCTATCTTTATTACAATTTCAACCTTTTTCAATACAATTTCGTCTGCGATCGTACTAAATTTTGTGTAATTTCCAAAACCATGTTCGGGTAGCACGCGTAGATCACCGAGGCTTATCCTGTCTTGCGCTACCACCTGTTGTCCGCAATGCCGATATAATCAACGTTTTATCAGGCCCCCCGTGAGCACTGATAAATGAACGCTTCTCAATACTTTCCCGATTAATCAGTCACTGCAAATTGGCTTGCTGCTTACGCGCCAGTCGGATCGAATCTCCCCCACCCTGTCGAGAAGATCGATGCAAATTTGGATGCTCGGAAATGTAGAATGCGACCGCAATAGAGATAGCAAATAGATACCTAACCATCCAAGACAAGCACTATTGTATTCAAACAGAGCTCGTATGTGGAAACTATCGAGGCATAGCCTCGGGGATCCGCGAAAGGTTTTTAAAGGCCAGAGAAAAAATCTGCCAATGAGAGAACCAATGAACGAGCCACGTGCACTTTTTTTCTTATTCCCCACTCGATAAAGATAGCCTAGATTCCAGTGGCCCTCGACGAAAAAAGCAATCGCGGACTTTTCGTGCACGATTCCTCCGGTCCACCGTGAGTCAGGACGATACCCGTGACGTCACTTAGCCCAAGAAATACCTCCGTATATGTATAAATCTCGCATTTGCTCCTTAGCTCGGATGGCCACCGTGTCCCGTCGGTTTGATCGGCCGTGAAAAATTGCGCCACCGATCGTTCGACTTGTTGCCCGCTATTGACTCCACCACGAACACTCGACGCTGTACTGCTTCAACGATTTAAATAGACCCGATGCAAAATTTTAGGGAGGTTCGAAAGTAACCAAAATGGTAACCAAAGGTCGAGGATCGCATCTCCGTAGGTCGTTAACGCGATCGTTTGCTTTTACGAGGTCTCAAATCGGCGAGGCGCTGGTAATCGAAAGCCGCGATCCTCGACCACGTCAAGTCTAAATATAAATTCACCGACGACGGAAACAGCGAGCTCCGACTTTCCTGATCTGCCCGTTCTTCTGTTGCACGGCCACAGGAATTTTGAGACGTGGAACACGAAAGCCAGAGGAAATCTGCCTCTACTGTGTTCTCGTCCGTGTCGATATTGGTTATTGCGCAATAGGAAATATTGGTCGCGTCGGTCACATCCGGCGCGTTTTTAAATCACTCGTCATTGCATAATCGTTTGGAGGTTACATAAAAGTTGCTCCCGAAGGAGACATCTATTGCTTGCCCCTTGCTAGTCAATTCAAGCCCCTGCAGCCTTTTACAGTACGCACCAGCAATTTACGCGATGCTAAACGATTATTGACAGTCGAGGAAGATCGTGTCGGGATAAGAAAACAAATTGCCGAACTGCTTCGATTTACATATGTAAGCACATAATGTGCATCAACGTACAGCAGTCTCTCCGTCGGACGAATGACATCATTGATATTAATAGCACTCTTTATCCGTGTGCATGATTTTTCGATCGATCGTGATCTCCTCGCTGAATTGCTCTATTTCCCGCTCAAATAATCGATTCGATTAGCGCCGATCTTTCATCGTCGTCTCGTCTATTTGACGGAGAAAAAGGATGCCCCGTGTTGCTCGAGGATAAACGGGCCATCACGTTCCACAACGAGTTTTCGGCTAGCTAGAAGATTCGTATAGGCGGTGGGTGACATCATTATTTAATCGCACCGCAGCGAATTCCAGGCTACTTCTCAACAGACCGACGACAAATATTGCCGCATGCATTAACCGACGATGCGTCGTTTCATTAGCGAGATTTGCATTGCGAATTCTTCGCAAACAGATCAAACATTCGTATCGTGTACGGGAGGGCGGCATGTGCGCGATGTCGAAACGAAAAACAGGCGAAGAAAAACTGAGAGTCAGCATATTTGAAACGTGCGTTTTGTAGCACGTGCCATGAACGTAAGCGGAAGTGCAGGACGCTTTATTAATCCTCGCGACGTAACCGATCAAGCTTACAGCTACGTTAATCATAAATTCTGAGCGCAGGATTAACATAGAAACCCGTTTGCTCGGTTCTCCGCACCATCCCCAGATGACTATCTTTTTGAAACGCAGCGCTATCGCTAAACGTGTTCTCTTGCAGCGATTCTATTACACGAACGATTATTTACGTTTCCTTAAAAGTCTATTTCTTGCGCGAAGCACAATTAAAGGGGTTCGCTAGACAAATGCACCCGAGTGCAATCGAGTCGCGCGCGACTTTGCTCGTGTTTCCACATAAGGTTGCAGTTCCCTTCGAGTTCCCTCTTTCCGTACGAGCCTCCCCCTTTCTTTGCTTTACAGCACTCCGGCTGTCCGTACGATCGACTAGTTTATTTGCAAGCCGGCTGTGCCGCGTCGGCCCACGAACGGCGTGCCGATGTCGACCTTAGGAAAACATTGAGAACGAGACCTTATCCGTCGCCCCCGCGACCACCGACTAGTTTTGCAGCGTCCTCTAACCCGGAATATTACATTTGCGGTGGGGTTCTTTTAAACGTTAATAATTTCCAGTAGCGGTGTTGTCTCTATTGAAATTGGTGCAACTTTCTGTTTCAATCATCACCTGGGTCAGCCTTCTTTGGATCCCCTATCAGGCACTCTTTGCCGAGGCAGCACCTGAATTTCGGATCACCCTCCATTGGAAACATGCTGAATATCGCGACATCCTCGTCCTTTTCCTTCGCCCTTCTTATCCTTTCCTCGCCTACTGTCTTGGTTTGCAGATGAAGCTTGCTCGACAGCCGTTCACTCAACGCGTCCGTAGCCATTTCCGTATTTCCTCGCGAGTCCCTCGACCTTCACTTCAGAACGGTCACTTGAATTTCGGTATCGCGGCGGAATGTTCCTAACCCACCGAGTCTTCCCGTCCTCGACCACGAAATCACACGTGTCGCGGAGTCGAAGAAGAAGAAGAAGAAATCGGCCGATCGTGCGGTTGGTCCGGAGTCTTGCGAGCCACTGAAGCCACCGAAGTCAGCCCACTCGCTGGACTCTCACCGTGCACACCGCGAGCACGCGCAACGTGTCTTCTACTCCGCTGATAAGTTCGCCTTTCCGCTCCACCAGACCCTCTCTCCGCCATCCTGGAGCGTATTCGTATTGCGCGAATATTTATATACTTGTACGTCGCATTTGCACCAGCGCGAACCCGATCTTCCACGACGATCCTTCCTTTTCGCTTTTATCGCGATTCTATGACGATACGAACTCTACCAGGGGGTGGAACTCCGAAATGCGTTTCATTTAATTATCCAGCTTTGCAACATTGTTGAGTTATTCAATTGTCCAGCGATTGGAATTCTATTTTTACGGCGCTAAGCTAGTATCGTCGATGCTCAGTTTTTGCAGAAGAGAACGGCTAACTACTTTTTACATTAAACGTCTATGATTCACTGAAAGCATCACACCGAACGACACGTTCCTCGATAAGCGACGCTCAACGAGGATAGAATACTCTCGGTTTGTTCCAGATACCTGCTACGCTTTCTTACCGTTTTTGTCCTTCTACCTTTGTTTCGAAAAAAGGATAGAAATGTTTAGAAAAGAGATGCGTTCGATCGATCACTATGCATCGCTTTTCCGTGACGCTCGTCAGATTTTGCGGGACGATAGGCCATTCGAAAGGTCGATCTGTATACGGACACGCGCTGGTACCGAATCGTTTTCATAAGCGATTCAGCGCCGATTCTGCCTCTATCTGCTGCTTTTAAAACTTGACGAGACTCCCACGCGCGTCACGTAAACCTAGATCAATTTATCGGAGACACGAACATCGTTTACGAAATCGACTATCCCTCCTGAAATGTTAACTTTCTCTGTAACTCATTTATTTGATTGCTGGTTGAATTGAATCATTTTTCGGCTCGAGATAATTATTGTTAATAAATTGTTTAAGGCTCGAACAGTATTCCACCGATTTTATCTCCATATGGATTTATTTTAACAGCGCCTTGTTTATCTTCGAGCGTACTTGACCGAATTACCGTGCAGGAATTATTATCGGAAGTAGCTGCCCTCGAGCGGATAGTTGCCTTTTCGCAGGAGAGAGGCAGTCTTTGACGACGTTTCCTCGTTTGCCATCCCATGTCCAAAGTTTTACGACATTCAGCGGCTCGTTAGCACAGTTATCCTCCTCTTAGGTCGTCGTCTTAATTACCAGCGGCGGCCACGGTGGCGCGTGAATCACTCGATATATGGGTCGTGAATCGGTCCACGACGTCGCGTCGCGCCGTCTGCGATCGTCGAAGGTTGCGAAAAGACGAAACGATAAGGTGTCCCGAGTTCACCCCCCGCTCTTAGCGACAGTCATCGCCGACAGTTGCTGAACAATCTTTCTCTGCCCACTTTCCCGCCTTCCGATCCAATGAACTTGACGTCGGCGAGATATCGCGCGGAGGAGCTTGGAAAAGTTTGAAGCTTCAAACAGCCATGACAATTAGAAGGCGTAGGAGTTCGCGCAGCTCCTTTCCCTTCGAAACGGCTCGCGATAATTGGTCCGAGTGTGCAGACCGAGCCTTGACTCGGTTGCCTTAATAAGAAACGCCGAATGCGAGTATCTATAGTATTTCCGTCGCGCTCGGGATCGTGATTCATTGTTGGTGGGCCATTGGTGGTCGAAAAACAGGTGGTTCGACCGTCTAGACTGGTTCTCCGATTGCCGAGTGGCGGTGTACGCGCGTTGGTTATTTCGAGACAATCTCCATCGTATTTTTATCGGTGCTCGAGAATTTTTAAAGCACGGCCTCCCGACGCGACATGCAAACAACGTTCTGCTATTCTTGCAACGGAAGAAAGGCAGGTTCGAGTTACGTACCAGCACGGAAGATCTCGCCGCATCCATCGCAACGGCTGGCGAACTGGGCGTCGTAGCAGTTGCCGCAGTAGATCTTGTCCACCTTGCTACCGAATTGTTTGTCCACCAAGGACACCCTGCACCTGTTGCAGAGGAAGCAGGCCTCGTGCCAGTGCTTATCCTTGTACGACAAATCCTGCAAACGATTCGTCAAGAATTATCTCTTTTCGAAGTGCTAATTATTGCTTTCCAGTGGAACGGCACGCGAAAGGCCAGCTTGTGGACTTTGACGAGCAGCGGAAAATATTGACGCTGGGCGACAATCTATCGACGCGTTCTCGTTCCAGCGCCGTTTTATGGAAAAAGGTTCGACGCGAGCCGCGCGATTATCCTAAGCACGTAGAAGTTGAATCGATCGGAGGAACGCGTCGGTATTGAAATCGGGCTGGTTTCCATTTCTGGACCGATTATAATCGCGAACTCGTCGACCTTTAAGAAACTATCGGTGTGTCATTCCCGGCGAGGAAAAGGTACGCGGGTCCTTGGACCTTTCGTTCGTTTCGTAAAGAGATTACCCCTTCTTCGTAGCTGGCGCACGGTCCTCTAACGTGACACCGATTTGTCACGAAAACGGTCGACAGAAAAACAGTCGTCTCGCGTTTCCACTCTTCTGCCTGGCCAAAAGTAGGAGGAATAATAATGGCGAAGCAGCGAGAAACGGAAATAAGCTCTCGGAGCCGATATGGGTAGCGGGCGCCTGCATCATCGTTTCTATTTCTAGGAATGAGTAAGTTGACGCCCATGCCCGTTCGTGTATCGCCACCTCGTCCCGTGATTATACACCAACCGATAATTACTCATTTTCGCGCGATCCTTTTTTCCGACGATCTCCCGCTCTTGATGGGGTGTCCCTTCGGCCGTTCAATGGCTATGCAGTAACGATCTTTGGGTATTAAAGGGCCGTCAACTATCAATCTACTACCGCGGCGCGTACGAATCTAAAATTAGGAAAATCGAGATTCGTTTTTTGGTCTATTGGACGGTATCCAAATTGATGAATCGTCTCCTGCTTATGGAGCAACCGTTTTCCATCGAACGATATTCCTGAACGCGGGGGTACGAAAATGGAGGAAATCGGGAAAATGTTCGTACCTTCGAGTCGATTCCGATGATTTTGTTGCACTCCTCGCAGCCATTGGCGAAAACGCTCTCGTAGCACTTGATGCAGTAAGGATGCTCGTCCCTGAGCACGTAGCGTTGTCCAGTCAAAGACTCGTCGCACTGCCAGCAACAGAAGTGGCCGCTGTGCCAGTCCTTGTTCATCGCCTTCGTGTACTCGCCACTGAAAATCAACTGGAAAGCAAAACCCGATCAGCTTAGAGACAATCGTTTCGATCGTGTTTCTCTCGAAACGTTCGTTAGACCCGATCCCTTGGTCTGTTAGAAAAATTCGTTCGATTCCATGGACCAACGAAACACTCTTCGACGACTATTTACAGCAACGCGACACTCGCCGAACTAACTCGAGCGTATTGATAATCCCACGTGAGAACGATACGAGGATCTTTCGGTATATTTTATATACATTTCCAAATACGCTTCTCTCGCACCACCATTTTCTCCCAGTCTTTCTATTATTTTGTTTGCCACGAGTTTCCGCTACACGAGCACAAAGTTCCTCGCAATCTCTCTCTTTCGTATTCGGTGCTGTAGTGTCGCGATAGATTTTCTGGTAATATGTACCTTGGTTGAGTGCTGTTGTATGTGCTGGCTGAGTATTTTTTGTAGGGGAGCATATTATCGTGACGTAATAGAAATGCATATGTATCGTACGCGAATGTTTGCTCCTGCGAGAGAAGAGCGTCTCTCGTAGACGAGATGCTGGCCGGCCACCCTGCGGTTCCGCTGAACTATCGCTAGCGAGATCGGGTGAGCGTGGAAAATAGTGCGGGACATTCGAGTGGCGGAAACGTGATCAGATTTTCCGGACGAAAACGATGAAAAGGACCGACTCAACTAGGAGGAACCGAAACATGGCAGTCCGAATAGAAGGGAGAGTAGATTGCTCGAAAGCAAATTGCGGGTTCATGGTACGATCGCACGGAGATCGAAATTTAACAAAGGAAGCCACATTTGTCATTCACATTCGCCCCCGCAGTCCATTGCACGGTCGAGGAGGAACGATTTCACGCGGTGGTAGATCGAATCCGGAAATATCGCGGTCCCTAAGGTGGCGGTGACCAGGGTCTCGTCTAAAGGGGGCTCGCGATCGGAAACGGAAAGCTCGTGACTGAGAAAAGGGAAGGTTCGGCAAAAATGAGCGCTGATCCGAGCTAGATCTGCAGCCAGCACATACTCTTCGATGGCGTGGTGGTTCTGCGTGCTGTCGACCTCGGTGATCGTGACCTCGGCGTTCTGATCGTGGCTTTCCCTGCGCTTCGACGTCTTCTTCACTTTGCGAACCTTGCGCTCGGTGGTCGTGTACACTACACTGTCTACGTCCGCCATCGTGGTGCTCGTTTAAGTTTAATCCGCGTCTGTACTCTCGGCCGCGATACTGCGAGACACTCTCTGATCCGTCGCCACGAGAAACGAGGAGAGGATCGGGCACGGACAAAAGGTCCGGAAGAAGAGCAACGAGTAAGTGGAGCGGGACCGGAGAAGGCTGCTAGTCGCCTCTATGGAGATGAAAACGGAGCGTGGTCAGAGTGGTCAGAGTGTTCCGTGTGTACCCAGCAGCTTTCGAGCTTGCGAACTGACTGAAATCTAGGATCGGCCCGCTCCGGGCGTCATCATATCGGGACGCTATTTTCGGCGTCCCGACGACTCCAGAAACGCGCCGCGCACCTCCACCACCCTTCTCTTCTCCTTCTCTTCCTCCTCTTCGTTCAGATTCTCGATGCAGTGTGCCGGGTGCAACTTTTCTACGACACCCCTCTTTCTCCCTTCGACTCCGTTATCCTTTTCCCTCGTTACCATTCGATTCGTTACGGGTCCACCGCGGCAAGTTACAGGTTCGTACGTTGGCGTCATGATTCCTCGGAACCCCCCTTTTTCTACTCCTTTTCCTTTCCCTTTCGTCTTTCCTTTATTTTTATTTGTCTCTACTCCGTCGAGATATTTCTGTTCTCCCCTCTGTGGAGATATCTCTCTCTCCTTCCGCGAGGCGAGAAACAGAGACGATTTAGTTTGCGGATTCCACGGGAGCGATCGTTAAGTGCCCTACTATAGTCAGCCTGGATCGGAAGCTTTCCGTTTGCGATTCCACCCGTTCGATGAAACCCGAGTCGAAGGAGCCACGGTCGTTCTCTGTCGGAGTCGCGTACAGCTCTCTCATTTTCTCATGACAATTTTCCTCGGAACGACCAGCGATAAACTGCAATGGCAGAGGACAAAGCTGAACTCGGTTTACGGTCTCCAGTTGCGACGCGATTAGTGATTTCTCGCGAAATTCGCGGTCTCGATCGTCGCGACAATGAACTCCTTGGCAGAAATATTTTCGCCCCAGCTACCTAGATTCATGGAAAACCGAGCTTTCGATAAGTCTACAGCGATAATTCTGAACGCAAAGCATTCGATCCAGCATCGTCTTGTAGCTTCCGCAAAGATCGAACGACCGAATGACGAGTTGATCGCGTGCCAAACAGGTGGTTCCTGGTTGGCCGAGTTAGAAACGCTCGAGAAATAGAATCGGCCGAAAAAATAGAAAAGAAATCCAGTGTAATTGGGTCGGAATGTTTCACACATCACCAATATCGTATTCGCCCACCCACGTGCCGCATTCCCACCGTGGCTGATCCCTCTCACAGCCACGATTATTAAACTCGACGAATCGTTGGCGTATTTTCATCTACTTTGGAAATTGGTTACGACGATGCCGTCCATGACAAGAGGACGTGATCACCGACACGAATCGAGACCGCGGTGGGTGGCAACGCAATATGGGGCAAAGGGGTCCGGAAGACGGTCGATTAAAAATATAACGTCGCAGAGAAATTGGGTCGTCCGAAAAAGTGGAAATACGAGGAAAAGTCTGGCAGCGGGATTCAGCCAGACAGACCGGACATTTAATGGATTCACAGGTGGCGCAATTGGCGGCGGATCGACGACCAACATATGCTACTTAAATAATTAACTTTCCAGTCGACCGTAAGACCAGCAAGAACGTGCCGAAGATCTGATAAAAAGGATCCGTCGCCGTACATTTTGGCGTAGGCTTTCGTAAGGGCCTGCGAATGTGTCGCGACCACTTTCATGTCGAATATCGGGTGCGAAATATATACGTATATTATTTGCAGACGGGCTTGAGATTGATATTTTGGGAGACCCCACGCGAGGCACACGGCACCAATGAACGCGCCAGCGAACCGCGAATGTGTCGTGCGAACATCGAGCGCAATTTCTTGCTCCGTCGAGTCGGGCACAACTTTTCTCTGACTAGATACAGCGAAAGCTTCCAATCATTTCCCAACGACTTTGGGTATAACAATGTCGGCCGGGGACTCCGTCATTGGCCTTGGCGAGATCACGAAGCTGGGAGATGTTGCGCAAGCACTCGCGGTAACCAACATTTTCTGCAGTTCGCCACGTTCAGTGAGCACCGGGCGCGGCGTTTGTTTTTCGATTGTACAGAGAATAATTTCGATACCAGACAGTCGACTAATTTCGCGCGCTGATTTCGTTGTCTCGTCGCCAAAAGCTACTCATTCGCCAGAGTTTACGATCCCGTCGTCGCTATTCCAGGGCAGATGTTTGACAAACGGCGGCTAGGAATTCGGTGTCGTCCGCGGAGACGCGGCTCCCCGTTGATTCGCAGGTACGATAACCCTGAACGTTTTGTCGGAAATTGTTTTACACTTTATCCGCATGTTTCTGAATGTGGGTCCGAGTTGTGGGAAGTGGAGTACTGTGTTTTTTTTCAGTGTAATTGCTGCTGAAATTCTTGTTAATTCGTTGTTAATTCGTTGTTAATTCGTTATCAATGCGTAACAATGGAAAAAGGGTGGCACTCTAAAATATTGCATGCAAGTGTACGGCTCTACCCATCCACTAACTTTACAGTTTTGAATTTCATGACGGTGGATACATTATTGTCTCGAAATTTTTTTGCACCACGGACCCCAATTAGTTTATTATACGACAGTGCTTTTCGGATATCAAAGTTTCTACTACCAACTCTGGCAATGCGTTGTCACTATTTAGCATTCGAATCTTCGGAAGCAGTTAAAAATCGAGCGCGTGTGTCGCTGTTTAGAGTAGGGATGGAAAAACAAGGGGGTGTACACGGAGAGAGACGAGAGGAGCTTCACTTGCAGAGTTAACTTGCATCATTACCCAGAACGCTTTGTTTCGATCGGGATCCGGTATCGAGTACCGTATGGGTCCAGTTCCTGCACTCACATCCTCCGCGTCCAAGTACTCCTCGTCCTCGAACGACGACACGGACCTAGACCCCATCTTCCTCCTCTCGTTCGACTCCCCCGAGTCAGAGTCCCGTACGATGTTCCGGATTCTCTGGTAATCCTCGTCGTCAGCCTCCTCGAAGCTGGATATTTTCAGCAATCGTGTTTCGTCCTTGGACCTCTCGACGGATGCGGTCGCGTTAGTCACCGACAGCTTATCCCGAGCGTTGTCGACGTCGACCTTGTCCCTGGAGCCGGATCCGAATCTTCTATTCTTAAAGGTCCTTCTACCAAAACGATCTCGGGACGCGAGATCTCTTCTGCTCTCGGATAGTCCCACGACAGAGCCCTCCGGGTCCGCGAGGGCATTCGGGCTTCTCGGTAATTCCTCCTCGAAGCTGGTCTGCACCTGAACCGATACGCTTTTCCGGCTGTCCGTTCTGGACACCGACGTTGTTGGGCTTCCTGGAGGTGAGGTGTTGGTCCACTCGTCTTTTAGAAAATTGCTCACAGTCTGAACCGAGATGTCCGACTTTCTTCTCTCGGGATCTCGATGTCTCTTTGATTTTCTGCCGGTCAGATTCTCGGCGGACTTGCTTATTTCCGCGTTCTTCGACTTCAGTTTCGTGGACTTTCTCACGATCGTGCTGGACGACTTTATCGTTCGTTTCCTCTGACTACTCGATCCCCTTGGTATTTCCCTTTGAATTTCTGGAAGCTCGAGCTGGGCACCACGATTCGGCGTACCGACATCCTGCCCGATCGTAGAGGTTCCCGCATCTTCGACCGTAACCTTCATTTCTTCTCCAGCTTTCGAAGGCTCCGGTGACTTCGAGTGCGTTTTCCGCAACAGTTTTCTCGGAATCTTCCTCTTCTCGTTGTAATCCGATTCGTCGACGGAAGATCCGCCTTCCGACGGACTTTTGTACCGCTTAATCATTGGAATCGATTCGAACGATTTCATGGTGGGTGCCTCGTTCCCAGAATCATTGTCGAACGACGTGCCTACGTCGCTAGAGCTGGAATACTCTTCGTCCTCTACGTTAAAAGGGATTGGCGTCGGTATTCTAACATATTTTTCCGGTTCCGATGCTATCACCGACAGAGGTCTGTCTCTCGAGCTACTCTCGACCCGCCAGGTCTCAGCCGTGTCCTCGAACGACGCCTCCCTCTCGTATCTATCTCCGTAATTGTTATCCTCCGCGTCCCGTTGGTCGTCCTGAGATTCGCTGGCCCGTACAAGGTAGTTGAAGTCCGGACTCAGTCTGGAATCCGGCGTGCGTCTAGAGGCAAGCAAGAAGTCTCTGGTACTGCATTCCGACAGCGTGTTGCTGTCAAAATTCTTGCCCATGGATCGTAGCTCGGACCTGATTCGCAGACTGTATTCGTGAAGGTTTTCCAGCTTGTGTTTAGCACTCCGGGGCAATCTTGCGTCACTGGAGTGGCTAAAGGTGCAGATGGAATCGTGCGTGCTCATATTATCGTTGACAGGTTCGTGATACGAGAGACAGGGGGTTGCTGGTTGATTGATCGTGATCACCACCCCGTCCGTAACGTGTCGAAGACAGGCGAGCAGCTCCGTTACACCTACGCAACCGATCAGTATCGACAGCATCAAGCCCATCTCGAAGGATCTCAATGGATATCCCGGCGAAGATGCTAAGGGATCTTCTACCTACACGAATCACTCTGGCTATCTAGGCTACGTTGCGTCACGAAGCGAGCACGTCGACACGATACATAGGCGTACAGTTGTTCGTGTTATATCCTATCATCGTTTTGCGGGAACTGATCACTCTTCGGAAACGGAGAACGGTCCAGGATCGATCCAGGGTGATCTACAGGAGGAGCCCTGCAAGGAGCATATACGGGAAGTCCTCCGGCTCGAGAAACGAGGGGAACTTTGGTGGCTTGCGCGACAGATCCATAGGTGTTGCTATATCACTTGGTCGATCCTCTAATGCGTGGACGTCACAGCCGGAAAGAAAGAGAGGAACGAGGCAAGGAGTTAACACGATCCTAGGAGGGGCACCCACCACCCACGCACCCATCCACTGGGCCACGGTAGCGTAGTTGTTTCAGCAGGCTGAAAGGCGTCACGGGGCCTGACTAGAGCGGCTCGATTCGACTCGAGGAGGCGGTGATCACGCGATTAATCGGCTTATCCATGCGGACGGATGGCGGCCAGAGAACTGTTTTATTTTCCGCGGGCAAACCGTTCGGACCGGGGCAAACTAGTGGCCGTTCGACTCGTTATGTCGACGTAACGTTCGACTCTAGCTAAGGCTAAAGTTAGCTCGAATGTCCCTGGACGCGAATCCCTGTCCTTAATGCCGCGTACGTCGCGATCGATCACTCACTCGAGATAATTAAGGGAGCCCGATTTGGCAATCGCCGTGTGCGGCCGAGTGCGCGGCCGATTAATTGTTGTCGATGCCACGCTCTAATGACCCAATCGTCAAGCATCGTTCCGAGCGGCTCTTCGAAATTTACCCGCGGGGGCGTTCCGATATTTCAACGTTATTGTGAAGCTGAGACTTTGGCAGCTCTGGGCGCGATCGTTTCACGGAAGCGAACGATTCCTTCCTTGGCGGCGATCCAAGTCCGAGCATTTTTTAAACGGATAATTAAGATGGCAACGCACGTCCACGGTCCGCGTGTAGATTTTTCTGGAAAATGTCGACTCGATCTTACTTATCGTCGGCACTGTTACGCCGATCGATTCAAACCGCCCGCCAACCTTTGTCCGCGAGGACAATGTCTGGTGCAAAAATTTCGCCGCGTTTACGTGGCCGTCGTGCACGGCCGAATTTCTGGCGTAGCGCGAACAATTTTACTTCGGTTACCTCATCGGTTACGAATCAACGAGACGAGCCGATCTTCGATACACGTTTTGCGCGCGGTACGTCTCTCTGGCGCGCCTCCAAATAGATATCGAAACAGCCAGCGTCCGGCTTATCGAACTCTGCATGATCTATATTTGCAGCACAGCGCGACGCCGTCCGATTATTCCACGACAATTTTGCCCGCGAACGCACAATAAGTGAAATCGATAGCAGCGTGAACAAGGGCAACGCGATAAGATTCCTAATCGTGTTGCGCGGAAGTACCACGGGCAAACAGACGGCAAGGCGCGGCGATCCGATAGAGTCGGCCTCGGAGTCGTAATTCATCGGATTCGATTCAACGGAGGCACTTGATTTACGACCGCGTATTGCGCTAGAAAAATTCTGCTGCTCGCTCAAAGCTATCAGCTTCCCTCTGGCCTATCGCGTAAGCAAGCACAAGTGTGCGCATGATTGACTCCTCGCCGCAGCAATTTCTTTGAGTTATGGAAATTTTCATTTCTGGCCCTCTGACGAAAAGTACGCGAGATCTTTGCCCTCGTCTACGTTCAGTTATAAAACGGGACATACGATTGGCAAGCTTATTCGACGCTTGCTCTGAATGAATCGATACGACGGAAGCGCGCGAGATTGTCGTTTCTCTGACAGCAGGAAGTTTGCGAATAAAACGCCGGCTGCGTAATCCCGGTTCGGACCACTTCGTCCGCAACCGGCGCCCGAAATAAACGAATCGTCGACGACTTATCGGGATCCCGAGCAGAAATAAGGCGGCGCTGTCCGTTTCGTTCTAACGATCGAGCAACGCACCAGTGGAAATTTATTAAACATCTATAATCCGAGAAACGTTTCCTTCGGCAAAATTCCCATCGGTATTATGCGAATAGCTTTGAAGAGTTTACAAGGACGGCAGTTAATTTGCTCGTGTTTTTTTATTGGATTGCTTCGATAAGGAGTTGCGACGGAACCTTGACCTTTCCCTCGATGGATCGACTAATTGTAAGAATTGTAGGAGGCTGCTTTCGCGAAAGGAGAAGGAAGAATCGGAGGATTGTAAAGAAACGGGAGGAGAAATGAGATTCGGTTGCAGAATCCATCCGTAGAAGGCGCGACATTGCACGGCCGCAGCGAAGGGTAGAAATTAGTCGACCCGATTGCCACGAAAGCCGGTTCCTCTGGAGGGAAACGGAACAATGCCAATGTTATTTCGGTCGATGATCGAACGTGTATGCCACGGCCGGAGAAAAGCGTGCCACCGGATCTCTGTGAAGCCACTCCGCGAGCAGACCGAATTAGACCGCTGAACACTTTGCAGCCGTTCCCACTGTCATGTGGGTAGGACGACCTTATCGTCGTTCCACCTGGTGCCAGGTGCATGGACTCTTCCGCTATGCAATCGCCATGGTTCCGTGCTTGTGAAACGTATGCGCTTTATTCTCACTATTATTTCGGGATATAGAGGTTTCCTAGAATTGCCGCTTCAAGCGAAACTGAGAATAGAAATAAGCAACCGACCTATTGGCGATACAAAGCTCCACCTCTGTGCTCTCGTCGTGTTCTATCGAATGTCAGTTGCGCAGGCGCTCGCGCGTTTACGCGACATACCTGGGTGCATGCACCTTTTTTAATCAAGTGACTCATTAACTGAAAATAGCCAGCATCTACGTTTAACGAACGATCGTGTCTACCTTCTACAATAATTCGACGCGTGCGCCAGCTTGGTAGTGATTCTGCACTCGAGTTTCGGCCATGCGTCTCCCAAAATTTTTCGTTCGACTGTTGCAGATCACTGGGAGATCGGTGGAGAGATCGAGAAGAGTGCTCTAGCTACCCGGAAGCGGTCAAGAGCAAAGACCTGGACAGAATGCGCGGCTCGCGAGCTACGCAACCCTTCGTTCGCACGACTTTCTTTGCGCCGAGGGTGTCTACCGCACCTTTAAGTATTTTCGACCGGCGAAGGCGGCTCTGCTGACCCGAATTCACGCCATTCATCTTCCCGTTGCAACAGCTACACGCTATTTTCGAGATTGCACTCTTACGCTACGCACTGTTCCCTCGGATCGAACCGATACGAGCTAGCTATTGTTCGGGGGGTTCCGAAGAACGCGAAACTTTGACGCGAAATTAGTTGTACGCGACAAATTGTGTATGTTTATCATCGTTGGCGTTGTTTCTCGATGTCGACCTATAAATTTTGCCCGAACTATGAGCGCGATAAATTATTTCTGCCTCTTCGGATGCACTCGGCAGCCCAAAATTGCGAAACGACTCGACATAAACTACACATTGTCTTACCGCTTGCATTCTATAATGTTGCGTCGAAAATGTTGTTGCTTCCTAAAAACGACGATCGAACGAGAGTGCCTCCTTGAAAGGAGGCCAATCTTAACGTTCTAGACACAAGTTGGGGCGGTCAAGCGTTGGAAAGAGCACGATCGTAGGTCAAATGGGGGCGCGGGACACGATTTTTGCGCAGCAGACACGTAACACGTGAACCACGACGTCCCAAAATAGACAGAGTTTTACGGCAGCGACGCGACGGTATAACGGCTCTTTGCGTCACTGTTACGCCATGCTTTTCTATAAAGCACGTTTGTTTCCCGTCCGAAGCTCAGAACGTCTTCCGAAATGATCAACAGAGGTTCGAGTCGCGCTGATAAACCTCCGTCGTCCTTACTATCTCAAACGAGCTTGCAGAACGTAGACGGTTCATTGAGACACCTTAGGAACCCCGACGAGGCTCGGATATGTTTTCAATTTGTGTGATTTGGAATTTGTGCGGGGGATGAAGGAACTCATGTTTGCAGAATGTCTTTGTATTTTATTGCTGGGTAGAGTAGAATTGAATATGTATCGTTGCCCCCGACGTGTAGAGGCTCGTGTGTGGTTGAACTCACTTCACTTACCAAAACTCGAGACCACTTTTAGCTGCTTCGGAAAGAATCGGAAGTCGATCGCGTGAACCTGAGAACGAACACGATCGGGAATCGATGGAATAGGTAACGCGTTTCGTGAACAGGGGAGACCGGATTCTTTGATTATTCTCTCGGTTTGCTAAGCCTTTCGTTCGCCTCCAATTGACTGACTCTAATAAAAGACGGGAACGGATCTCGGTGTCTGGACACGCCACGACCGTGGTGGGAGCTTCGACAAGAAATCAAAATAGATTACCGACCAGCCGCAAATACGATTAAACGTCGGGTTTCCGGTTGGAAGAAAACCAATTCAGACGTGCTACACGAACAAGAAACGCGATAACAAACTGCGGCAGCTGATGCTTCGCGGCATCGCGAGTTACTCTCGTTTCAAACGAAATTACCGTTGGCTCCGAAATGTTCCAAATTCATAGGGAAACTATGGAAGGAAAATTATGGAGGTCATGGAAAATTTCGAGAACTGTATTGCTGTGATTTCATCGTTATCAGTAGAATATTGTATGCACAGCACCACCAATTTAGTTCAATAAAAAGCGAAGAAAAATGAATAAGTTGTTTGACTATCCTACTTATATCCGAATGAAAGGTAAACAGAGTAAAAGTTTAAGATGATTAGTCAAGTTTTATCAATGCGAGTAACGTTTCAAAGTATCATGAAGTGGGTTAGATTATCAGTTGATGGCAGTAGATGAGATAAAAAGTTGGCGCGTTTGGCCGATTCACGTTTCTGCAACATACTACTCATTGCGGAGTGGCCACGGTGACGAACAAGCCGGTATGATGTTCAACATCTATCCTACTCTATGCCTATTTCCGTCCATCTAAATAAAACCGAAAGCGGCCCAGTTCCCGCGAAACAACGCGATCTGACTTCGCGACACTTAATATCATTATGCTCCTGATATTTTAGGGGCAACCGATATTATTGATCATTCATTAAGATATCAGAAAATTGATGTCTTTCAGCAAATGATCGCGTAGATCGGGGCAGAAAAATGTTCAAAACGATTGAAAGTAGTTAGTCGTTTTGAATTGTAAAAAGTTTCGAACACTGCAATTAATGAACGATAATATTTGCTCCGAAATTGTTTGTAAAATATACAAACAATATTTAATTATAACTGACACCGACGCCGATAAATCATTTACAAGCTCCTGAACGCCGGTCGCGCAAGCTTACGAGAAGTAAAGCGGCAGTATGTAGTTGGCACGAATCGCGATTTATGCGTACCTTGACAGCTGACTGTGCATTTGGGTCACCGGTGAGATTTCAGGTTTTCTTAATGCGAAAGCAATGCCACCGGTGTAATAAAAATGTTCACTGAAATGATGCGGAGTACCTTCGCGAAAGAGTCTGCGATCTCTCCGTTCCCGAGACATTACCGTAAATGGAAAAAGGCTACAACTTCTGCCACGAGCCAGCTTCAACCAAAACAATGATAACGCAGATAGTCGATAGCTTTTTTTGAAAGTAACAAAAAGGGGGAAATGTCATTCATATTCTATGAACGTTTCAATAATACCAACGATAAAATTTCAAGAATGCACCGAGTTACGAATCCAGTGTCGAGGCAGATTAACGAAGGTGGTACTAGCACATGCGAGATATTCGGTGGTTTTTGTTCTTTGCCAAAATGAAAGTATTAACATAGGCAACAAACAACATGAAATGTTCCGCTCCATATAGGTGTATGTATCTATGTAAAATCTTAGAGGTGTTCGTTTGTTATAAACAGTTAAACAATTGAAATTGTTATTGACGGCCAACTGCATATAATTACACCAACGAGGTATTTTTTCTTGAGTAGCTTATTCATTCCCCTTTGATTTGACACCCCATTGATTAAAAAACAACCACCAGGAGCCCAGATAATAATTTTTAAAGATTTTGTCGGTAACGAAATGTCGATAATCGGACATGTGGCGCCATCTCGCGTTTGGGGGCATTTTCGCAGTTTTCGCCACCGCCAAAACCGAATTCCTGGATAACATCGTTAATTTAAACAATTGCGTTTTTCTCGGCTCTTAGTGCGTATTTTTGAACCGGGATGGTCTCAAATGAAAGCTACGGACCATAGCTATCTCCTCCAACAGTTTAAACAACATGGCATTATTGGTTTAAAAGTTATTAACAATTGAAAAATCGACAAAAATGCACTGCGGGTCACTGCAATTATCTCGACTTCTAGACAAGTTAGATTAATGAACAAGTGCTCAACATGAAGGTAAAGGATGCCGCTACACGGCAATACACGATTTACAAATGCTGCATACGCCGCTTATTTTTTATGAACAAATAAAAAATTCTTTTAAAAATTACACCGAAACTATACACGCAGCCGTTTCCAACAGTGACACAAATTGTTCCTTGATTCGAGGCCTTCAATTTGAGGCGTCGTTGATTAAAATCGACCCAGTACAACGCGAGATAAATGAATTTGTTTAAAGAAATTATAAACAAATGCGATTACTTCGACTTGCCGACGATCTACAACAATGATCAAAAGACATTAATTAAAGCTAGCAGCATATGCTACGATCTCCAACAGGTGTGTACACTATTCCATGCGCGGTTCATTTGTTATAAACAATTAAACAATTAAAATTGTTATTACGGACAACTGTATATAGTTCCAGCATCGGCGTATTTTTTCTCGTGTAGCTTATTCATTCCCCTTTGATTTGACACCCCATTGATTAAAAAACAACCACCAGGAGCCGAGATAATAATTTTTAAAGATTTTGTCGGTAACGAAATGTCGATAATCGGACATGTGGCGCCATCTCGCGTTTGGGGGCATTTTCGCAGTTTTCGCCACCGCCAAAACCGAATTCCTGGATTACATCGTTAATTTAAACAACTGCGTTTTTCTCGGCTCTTAGTGCGTATTTTTGAACCGGGATGGTCTTAAATGGAAGCTATGCACCATAGCTACCTTCTCCAACAGTTGCAACAATATGGCATTATTGGTTTAATAGTTATTAACAATTTAAATTTCGGCAAAAAAGTAGCCGGGGTCGTTACAATTATCTCGGCTCATGGGGGTTGTTTTTTAATCAATGCGTCGTCAAATGAAAGGGAAAGGAATACACTCCACGATAAAAAATGTCCCGTTGCTGTCACTTTATTCAGTTGGGCGTAATAACAATTTTAATTGTTTAATTGTTTATAAGAAACGAACTTCACATGGTATAATGTTCACACCTACTGAAAATGGTAGCTTATACTTCTATCTTTAATTTATTTCTTCCGATCATTGCTGTAGCTCGTCGGCAAGTCGAAGTAATCGCATTTGTTTATAATTTGTGTAAACAAATTCAATTATCTCGTGCTCTACTGGGCCGATTTTAATGAACGACCTCTCAAATTGAAGCTCTCCAATCAAGGAATAATCTGATTCACTTTTAGAAAGGGCTTCGTGTATAGTTTCGGTGCAATTCTCAAGCGAATTATAAAATTGTTTATACAAAATAAACAGCGCATGCAGCATTTGTAACTCGTTTATAGTCGTGTAGCAGCATCCTTTACCTTCATTTTAAGCACTCGACCATTAATCTCGCGCATCCAGAAGCCGAGATAATTGCAATGACCCGGAGTGCATTTTTGCCGATTCTTTAATTGTTAATAACTTTTAAACCATAAATGCCATATTGTTGCAACTGTTGGAGAAGGTAGCTATGATGCATAGCTTTAATTTGAGACCAGCCCGAGTCAAAAATACCCACTAGAAGCCGAGAAAAACGCAATTGTTTAAATTAACGATGTAATCCAGGAATTCGGTTTTGGCAGTGCGGAAAACTGCGAAAATGCCCCCAAACGCGAGATGGCGCCACATGTCTGGTTATCGACATATCATTACCGACATAATTTTTAAAAATTGTTATCTCGGCTCCTGGTGGTTTTTTTTCAATAAATGAGGTATTAAATGAAAGGGAAGAGCATAAGCTACACAGAAAAAAATTACCCCATTGCTGCAATTATATGCAGGTGGCCATAATAACAATTTTAATTATTTAATTGTTTATAACAAACGAACCTCACATGAAATAATGTTCACACCTATTGAGAATGGTAGCTTATACTCCTGGCTTTAATTTATGTCCTCTGATCATTGACGTAGCTCGCCTGTAAGTCTAAATAATGGCATTTGTTTATAATTTCATTAAACAAATTCAATTATTTCAATTAAAAAAATTCAATTAAAAAGCCGCAAACGCGAGATGGCGCCACATGTCCTTGTTATTTTGAACAAATGTACCCTGCATGTAATATACTTGATGGTTGCTCCAGCTTGCCCGGAAGCTATAATTTTGGTGTTCATTTTTAATATCTACAAAACAATTCAATTATCTCGCCTACAATTTTAAACATAATTTTCAAAGCACTTATGTAATTATAGTTATGCTTGCTAGCTTTTTTATTAAAAAATAACATGTTTTAACACGGTTTCTGCGGAAGCGACATGCATATGTATATACATGTATCAAGGGGAACTGTTGTTCTTTGTTGGCTGAATGGAAGTGGTCATGAAAAAGAACCACAGGTATTCGTGCTAGAAAAGTCCATTGCACGATCTATCTCTTCTGTGTGGTAGGAGTTTGTTGTCGACATAGGAGGTATCAGTAGATACAGCTCTTTCACCACAGACAAAATGCTCCCCGGTGGATCAGAGCCGCAGCAGCGCAGCGCCAGACAGTGGGGTGTCTGACTACGAACGACCTTATACTACTTCGATTTCTGTACGTACGCCGCGATATTGAAAATGTTCCGTGCTCCTTTTTACTTGTGCGTTACTGAATTCGAGCTCGCTCATTTTCTTTCTACTTAAATGCGAAATATAGATTTCAATGGTCCGCTCTAAGCGTTGCTGTATACGGTCGTTGCCGAATTTAACGGTGGTCTGTGGGATTCAAAATAGATTGAAATTAGAAGAAACTCACCTCGTCGCAAGCTGCGCACCTAGGCTTCAACTGTTCGGCGTAGTGCCTTTCACAGAACAAAGTGTCTTCGTGCACGCAATAAGCAAGATCGACGAGCAGTTCCTTGCACTCCGAGCACCGAAAGCAAGAAGGGTGATACTGGAGACCCAATTTGCTTGCTGACACGGCAAGACTGGCGTATTTCAGTGGCGATTGACACGCACCGCAACCCTGTTGGCAAATCGAGTGCATCGTAATGTTAATTCGGCAATTAAATTAAATTCAACGTTACGAAGAGCCGCTACATGCAGACAACAACTTACGATGTCTCTCTCGAGCACTTCCTGAACGCTCCCAATATCCAACGCAATCTCGTTCCTGGCAGCCATGAAATCGTCAGCGCTGCTGGCATGTTTCGGATTCAAGTGACGACAATAGGCTCTGGCTAAGTCCTGCTTAGGCAGCTGTATCGCCAATTGTCTGTCCCTGTATCGTTCTCCAGGCGTACCTAGCCTGGGCACGGATACCTCCGGTAGCATGGAGAAATACTCTTCCACCTGGAATGAAAAATAACCGAGCAAGATGTAGTAGTGAACAAAATGTCTCGTACAGTGGCCGTAAAAATATCGTAAATGCCAGTGGGCAGCGGTCGCGGAAACTTGGACGATAAAACATCCGCTGGTGATAAAGACCAGCTCCTGGCTGTTAATTTATGCCGAGGGCTTTGGAAAGTATTGAAATCTGGAAGCTCGCCAAGCGTGCGTATGCGCGCCCCATATGTAAACCGGCTTCTTAAATGTGAATGCGTAGAAACATGCTTTCGCTGCACATATTGCTTCTGATTATCGATTATCAATCTATGGATGGATCGTATCCTTTGGACGTAATCGACGGGATAACTTTTCATGATCGTTCAACTTCACGTGTCACAGCTCTTTGTTGAATATTCTTTTTCGGAACGGGAAACGGTTTCTGAGTTGCGTGCAACGAGCATGAATGAAGCGATCTCGAGTACTCACCTTGTGAGCTGGTAAACCAGGAGGAGCCCAGGCGAGGCCCACTGCCCTAGGGTGGAAGGAAACCGGGGACGTGGAATCGTCGCCTTTGAGACCCAAACGAGACCTGACCGAAACCCATTCCTCGTGGCACACACCGTGCGCCTCACGAGGACATTTGCAACTCGTGCAGTTCTTTCTGAAAAGGAAAAAGAATCTCTAAGAGGCCTGACGTTACTTTCAACTGCTCGTCGTATCGAGCAAGAAGATTGATGTTCCAATCCCGTTTAGGAAACTGTTTCAGTTCGCTTGAAGGCACGCGGGACGGACACCGCAGGCTCGTCGAACGTATCTATTAAGGCAAGGGTACTATGACGGACGCCAAATATTTGTCCCTAGTCTTTCATTAACTCTGGACACGGTTCGGTGTACCGATGAATCATTTCATCGTCTTTTATTGCTCCAGGACGCAACACATTTCCCACTGATTATATAATTAATATAAATATTCGCGTCATTTTTTCCGGGACCTTCTAATTCTGTTCTTTTTTGGGTCGTCCACAATATGTTGATCGAGAGTGCGATTCTAATTCCAGTCGCTTACGTGTAACACGCTAATGATCGGGTCGAACTTCAATCGTATAACCAAGGGGATGCAATTTGCCCTCCTGCAGGCATTCATCGCAGCTCTACCGCACCCTTCCGGATATATCAACGGCAAGGTCGTAGCAGTGCTAATATCAGCTTTCCCCTTCTGCCTTGCTACATTTGTCCTCTATTATTCGACAGGAAGGATTTCCACAAAGGCCAACGAAACTAAACCTTTAACCGACACAGTGTTAGGGGATAGGAAGAAGAGAAATGAAGCTAGCAAATGGCGAGGGGACTGGTGAATCGCCCGTATTTTCACGAAATGCGATTTACCAAGGCGACCCAGGGGAGGAGACGGGAAACTTAGCGAAGATCAGCGCAGAGAAGAGCTCGTTAAATTTAACAGTGCCTGTGGTCGCATTAATGGGCAGCCATAAAATTAGGCTTCATAGAATCGTGATTTCAAGGCTGGATATATTCACGTGCGACGAGAGTTAGCACCTTATTTTTGTCGATCGAGTAACCGAGTCAAATAGATATTCGTTAATGGTTGAAAGCTGTTCGTAAATCTGCCACGCAAGTGAGAATATTATTCCAAGTTACTTTTGTGATTCTTCGAGTTTCGATCGACGAATGACAAAGGCGAGGCAATGGTGGTATAGCTTTTACGAGGCCACGTAATCGACCTACAAAGCTTATCCCGTTCGATAGCTAGAGGACTAGCGATTTTGAACTCGACTACGAAACCGCGGAACCTTTCGAGAATTATCCCCCAGAGGCGCAGCTTTCCATAATGTCACATCCGTAATGTCAAAGAGCTTTTAAGCGATAAAACGAAGAAAGTTCCCCGTCTCCTTGTACCCTCGTTAAAGATGGCGATAACTTATTGGACCTCTTCTCGCGTCATGCCACGTCCCCCCGATATTATACGGGGCTTGCGAATGCGTCCTGACACCGAAAGGTGGATGCAAATTAAGGTTGACGCCTCGTTAACTCCGCGAACGGTGAAACGTAATACTCGCACGCGGACAATAATTCAACCGAATTCACGGCCGGCGTCTTACAACCGTTTCAATTTGTTCGCGCTACGGATACGCTCGTTTTTCTTTGCCCGCGCGAATGGGTGTCGACACTATTACTGTATCTCGCGTACCAAGATAACATTTACCGATGGACTTGTGTCCCTAAGTTTCATTTGATCGTAGCTCGCATCGAGCTCGTTGCGTACGGACGTCCCTCGGTTCAAGCAACTGCGAGCCTCCTTCCAATTAAGTCTCGTTGCGAACGACCGGAGTGATTCGCAATAAAGCTCGGCCATAATCGGCCGAGTTACGCTCGAGCGGCCTAAACAGTCTCGTAAAGAACCACAGAAATCGCAGAACGACTACTGTAAAAATTTACCCGAATAATTTACGAGATCCCACGCGCGTCACCCGGGACTATTTGCGTCTTTTGCGCCCGACCAGCGAGACATACCGCGCAATTAATTCCTCGGGCGATATATAAACCAAGCGATTTGTCTTGACATTCCACGATGGGTGGTACACGCGTATCGCTTGTAAGCAGCGTCGTTCGAGTGGAATCCGAAAAAAACGTCCGATTCGAGCACCGCCGACTTGTATTAATGCGGCGCAGTTTGCGAGAAAAGAAACGCTAGAGGTAAAGTGCCCTCGAATCGTCGCCTGACCGAGTTTATAATTGCGAACAGTTGCGCGTTGCTATCGCGGTCGAAGGGATACAGGAGCATGACTGGGTGAACGGTGCTAATTCGATTTGCATCGATTTGCTCCTCGTAAATTTTCTGTCTCCGATCGAAGGAACTGCGCGTGTCGCGTATTCGAAGGTGGAATAACGAAAAACAAAGGACTCGAACGTGGCCGAGTTCGACAAGAATGGACAACCGACGAACGATCAGAAACTCTGTTTGCCTGCCAAAGCCAGTTAATTATATTTACCCTACGCCACCGGCGCTAATGGACTTTTAGAATTTTAATTGGACACGAACTTTGTGTAAACACCTTGCTTCGTGATTGTTAGAGGCCTGTGAAAGGCGCGAAGGGCTGGGTTTCTCCGTGAATGGTCTATCGGCTGCGATGGTGCGTGTCGGACGCGAGTAAATATTAATCGAGCCAACGTTACATATAGCAAAAAAATATGGTAACGATATAGCCATCGGAAAATAGCAAACGATCATCCCGATATTCCAATTCGATAAAAGCCGAGTTCAGCAAAACCTCGACGAAACACGAATTCAGCGCATTCTAAGCCCAAGAAAATTCAAACTCGATGGGGGAACAGGTTTACCATAATCCAGTCGAAGGAAACTCGTTTTCAGAAACTAACTTAGCTGGTCAATTACCTAACTATCAGCTCGAACAGCTCGAACTGGTCGAACACCTTACAGTACAGGTGCAGCACCCTGACGCAAGCCCATTTCATGCCCGGCCAGGGCGCCAAGCTAAGATCCAAGCCATCCTCCAAGGGACACTTTCCAATGGCGACGCTGCGCTTCAATTCCGCGCCCGAAATCGTCGGAAATCGATTCTTCCTATCGAGCATAGGGTTCCTCCTTCCTCGTGGCGCGTCACCGTTGCCAGGTATCAGGCCTCTCTTGATCTCGGCGCCGGACAAAGTTGGATACCTGTCTCTCCGATCCAACGACGAGGTTTTTCTGTAGAAATCTTTCTCGGGAACAGAAGGGCACCTCGAACGAATCGCGTCGAGTAGCGGTGGACTCATTGGTCGTTTCTTTGGTTCTGGAATTTTTACCCTTATTCCTTGAGGCTCTGCGCCAGGCGAGGGCACGCATGACACCCTGACTTCCATCTTCGTGCCCTCTTGGCTGGGCCCTTTCGGACTCATCCTGGGACCCGAAGCGGAGAGCAACGTTGGCGTCGTGTGACGCCTCTGAAGTTTGTCGTTCAGGATGAGACAGTTGACTGTGCACCTACGAACATCGTTGCACTCGGTTCTTCGGAATCGCAGATTACTGTTGTTCTATAGATGTTTCATAGATGTTCTTTCGGTCTCTGCTGCGTGTCCACTATGATCGGCAATAACGGACGAACGATTCTTCTCCCCTTTTCCGTTGTTCCGCGTGATCTCTGCCCGAGTCACAGGTGTACTCGACCAGCGTTCGAAATCTGAGTCACGAAAGCATAGCCACGATTGCCGTTCCACCGAGAGAAAATGTACAAACGGTGCGTCAGCACGCGTAACGATCCACCTGGAATTTCTGGAAAATCACGCGCGAAGATACTTTCACCGGACAAAGAAAAAAATTAATTCGCGGACGAACGATGGAAAGCGGCGAGGACGATCGAACGTTCTTCTCGCGTGCAAGAAGCGATCTTGATGCGCGTCAATCTATTCTTTCTCTGTTCTATCCTTCGCAAGAGTGGTCACTGAATGATCAGACTCTTAAGAAAACGGATGTATATCCAATGTAATACGACACAGATGGAACATTTGCAACTGCATCCAGAAATTGCCACTGCTCGCGGGGAAAATCGTTCGGGCAGTTTATCATTCCGCATGAATAGAAGCCCATGGTTTGTTTGACTATCGTCGAACGGTCCGGGGCCTCTGGAAAAATTTATTAGGCATAGACACGGCCGAACAGGCGCAAGCACAAGCAGCGCGTACGTACTGCCGGTTGGATTTATTTTCATTGCGGAAATCGCCACGGTTCACGAAGTCACGCGGTTATTTATAGGGAGGAGGATCCTCCGGGCAACTGCCTGTGTCGTGCGGGCAAAAAAGGACAAGGGAGATCCGCGTGCAGAAGTTCATTTTTTATTAATGACCGTCAATGTCGCGGTGCAAAAAAATATATACGTGGGTACATATCTTCGCGCATGACTTTGTTTCGCGAATGTTGAAAAGTTGACGTTATCTACAAGGTCTTTGAAATTAAGACGCACTCGAATTGTCGTTTTTACACGTCCACGTGATACTCTTCTGCAATTACGTGGCGAGATAATACAAACAACGATAATCTCGACTCGAATATAGGATCTTCGAAATGAGTAGTCACCTTTGGGTGGGATGCCCGTTACTCGATACAGCTTTTCGCGGTCGCGCAAACCTAATAAAATCGGAGTGCTATACGTCGTTGGCACGAGATTATATCGATAAACCTGGTATCAAAGATAACAGGACGAAAGAAGTTGCCTTTTCCTTACGCTGTGCTGCTATCGATCCATTGTCATTCCGATGAAAATGAATGGTTTCTCCGCCAAGTTCGTACGAAATACTACGTCCGAATACCTTGTCGAATACGACTCTAGGAGATGCGGCAAGGAGGAAGTTTGGCTTCTGGCAAGATATCGATATGAATTCGATCGCTGGCTGGGCATTTGCTGGGCATTTCGTTCCACCGACGTACATACATATAAATAACGCGTTAGACATCGGACAGTGTTCGTTGGTTGCAGCGTGCGCGAACGGAGTTGACGTAAGCGAGAAGGTAGCGGCTAATAACGTTCGACATGCGCGTCCGATATATCTGGCATTAATGGCCTAATATAATCAAAAGCTCCCCGACGCCGAGCAACGATCTTGCTTCCATTTCTGAAATGGCTGTACCTGGAATCCAACTAATTCGTCGCAGGTGAATCATCGCTGAGTGAGAACCAACAGCTGGGAGAAGAAAGGACAGAGGTCGAGTAGTTAGTCAGTCGCCGAATTACACTCACTCAGACTAAATTCGATTACCAAGAAGAAAAAGCACTAATGAAACGAGCATGTTTCCATCGTTCGCGGGAGATGAATCGTTTGGAAAGAAGAACGAGCCTCGCGCGTGATTCATCGTTGGTTCTACGACCACGTGAATCCATCGATGCAAGTACGCCGAGCACATATTGTGATAAAAAATTCCAACGGCGATAAGGAGTTTATTTCTTCCCGCGCGATGCAATACGTTACCGCAATACGATCGCCGTACGATACCCGTGTGTCCAACTTTTTCGGCAGCCGTAATCGTATGACTTCTCGTCCCCCGCCTTTTTACACCTGAACGCTGGAAAACTGAGCCGGCGAGGAAACGTTTGTTAAAGGCAAAGAAGGTGGAACAGAACGAAGGACAGACATCGAGATCGAACAGCGCGGCCAATGGTTATTAATTAGGCAAATGTTCCGTACATTACGCGACGGCGATGCTGGTCGTTGGAAATAACTTGGCCGAGGGATCGTACGCAATTTCGGGTTGCTTCGTCTCCCCTGCGACGTGTTTCGTCTATCGGTTATAATCGGTGATCGCGGCGAGCCCGTCTGTCGTTTTTTCAAGCCTCTCACCGTGACTCGGGCGTTTCGCGTCCCGACGAAAGTGAAATCGAGCAGGGGAGCGCCTCGGAACCGATGCAGCCAAGGATCGCTGCGATCGGTATCTCGGCCAGACGAGCAGCGCGATAAAAACATAAGTAGGTAATCTCGGTCGGTGTTCTTCTGGACGCTTCCGTTTACCTCCAACTCTAGACTACCGTGCTCTCGCATCGAGCAGAGCCTTCGACCTCCGCGCGTCTCGGATAATGCATATCGCCTACCCGTAACAACTGAATGGGTACACCGTTATTATCCCGCAAACCGCACCACTCGCAGCAACCTCGTCTAGCAAGAAGCGAGGCAAAATCGTTGCACTGTATTGCAGTTAGCACAGATTACAGCGGGCCTGTAACCAAAGGAAGCAAAAGGGAGGAACGAACGACGAGATGCGGGTTACGCGGCAAGAAACGCGGGAGATTCGAAATCGCAGGGCGCACAGTCGGGCACGTAGCAGAGTGCATTCGCAGAAGGAGCGTACTTCAAACTGGCGCCATGAGATTCGACGAGGACGTAGGTAGGTGTGTACCTATAGTTAATACCGGGTGGCCTGAGAAACAGTGCGACCCGGTGGCGCAGGCGCGGGCGACGCGAATCCCTCGGATGTCGTCGAAAGCTCCGACAGACCAAGCTCCCACCTTGTCGCGAATTGCAACCGACGCGACGACGAGTGAATTTAGAAACGCCGCCTGCTGCAGCTCCCGCTGATACGCGATTTACGCGGCTTCGGTGGACGCTCGTAGAAATAGATGATTTGCTCGACGATAAACTTCGGAGCGCAGGCTACGAAACGCCCGACAAATGTCTCGTTACTGCTGTGCGATAAAAGGTGTGCAACGCGTAAATCACGATGCAAAACGATGCCGAGGCATTTCGTCGTAGTCGTTAACACGCTTGTTTGTCGTGTAGTCAGCAGAATCGAGTCGTGTGTCCCTTTCAAACGATAGAGGAAAACGCGTTAAGCTCGATCGCTCTAAGATATTGGCAGTGTCGCGGGGAAGTTGTTGCCTTGCTCGGCCGCGTGCAATAAGTCGGCCGATGCCGATGCTTTGCGACTCGTTTAACGTTAGCCGTTTCGAGCACTGTTTCATTCCAGGCCAGCCAGCCGAGAAAGGAAAATTGCTCGCTTCGTTGCTATTAGGATGCGTTCCTCGCGAGAATCCCCGGCTACTCGACTTTAATTATTGTCATTATTATTTATGACCCGCGGTTTCACCGCCATGCGGAAGAGAAGTTAGCTTTGCTCTTTTATGAAAATCTCGCTCGCAAAGCATCCACCTTGCGGTGAAAGCGTCTCTAGATCTAAAATGAAAAGATCTGCAAAACAGCAATATCGGTTGCAATTGTAATGCATTTTCCGGCAAAGATTGCTTCGTTCCATCGAACCGGAGGTGAGGGCGTTTAAAATCCATGCCGCCTATCCCGCGTAACCTGGGGGATCTGTTTCGCATTTACGTAAGGCAAAAACACTAATAGCGTGCGATTTCGAGCAGCTGGCGAGCCCCCCTCGAAAGCTGCGTAGATTTGCCACGAAAGTATGACATAAGTCGACAAGAGTTTGGCATACCCGTCCAACGGCGAGCGTCGCCGAGACGCGCAAGACAGCTTGTCGTGAACACCAGCGTCCGATTTTGGATTTTCGTCCGGCACTCCGATGCCCGCCTATGGGATAATATTTGAATAGCGGTCGAATTCTTTAGGCACACATGCGTGGACTCTCTCGGGTTTCTGCAAGGCGCACATTCGCGACACATTCGCGAGTTGGGCGAAATAAACGGACGTGAATCTTTTGTCCACAGAAATAAGTGTAAGGAGGAAATTGGCCAGCTGGAAAGGTCTGACGCGATCAAAGATCGAACGCAAACCGGAATAGGATCTGAACGAATCACCTTGGCAATGAGTCGCTAACTTATTCTGGTACCGACGCGAGTGAGATTTATTTGACGTGCTCATATATTTTGGCTGGCACCGAATTTCTAGGACGTTCGACGCTTATTCGCGTCGAACGACTTTAAGGCAATAAGCGATCACTCAGAACCTCGAGTGCGACATCCCGAAATTGTCCAGACCTGCTTCCTTCATCTCCACTAGTTTCGCCTTCCTAACCGTGGAATCTTGTTAAGGGGATCGCGAAATTAGAGGCGAAACTAAATTCGAATTGGCTAAGATAACGCGCGGCGGTCGTCATCGTCATAGCAAAGCAAACGCCCTTACTGTCTACAGTAGTTAGCGTCGGAGGTCTCCTCGGGAGTGTTGAATCCTTCTTCCTCGTGGATATCGGATCGCAGAGTTGCAATTGGCGTTCTACTCATTCCTCGTCTTCTTAGCGCAAAATTTCGCTCCCTCGAAGGGAATCGCGGAGTTTTCTTTCTCATTTCCGCCAATCCGTTGACGGACAGTCCATCGTCCCAGACCATGATCGAAGCACACGCGAAATACGGACGTCAGTCGCGCATACGCGTACGAAACGAGTGCGATTCTCGCGAAGCAGAAGAGTTATCGTTCGAAAACAAACACAGCCACGTGTCGAGGTGAGAGAGCGATTCTAACGAATCGCACAGAGAATAACGAGGTGGCGCACAATCTTCGGCCGCGTCAACACTGAAATCAAAAGCAGCGGAATGAGGCCAGCTGACCGAACGACGGCTCATTGGATCTTATGGCCGATAAATTGAATTAAGTTAATGCCGTTATGGAATCCAACGGTGTGCCTGCTCGCCGTCTCGTTCGCCACTCAGATTCGTGACACACGTGGCGTGCGTTTGCAGTTAAAGCTCGATAAAAATATTGCCGTTCAAATTTAAGAAAAATGGAAACCTTAAGAACTTCGACTAGAAATGATGAATTGCGTTAAAGCACCTTCCACGTAGATTCGCGCGCTACTTTCGACTAGCTGGTGGTCGTCCAGCGTACGGCACATCGCGTTTCGCTTGCGAGCAGAAGCGACGACGACCTTCGCTCGATGGTTTCCATTACCAGCTCTCTGCTGTACTGCAACGTGCACGGTCTATGTCACGATTGCCAATCGTTTGCACGTTCAAAGGTAAAAGTCCACGCCACCTACTGTCCCGTGTCTGCAATTCGAATACTCGAAACTCGAAACAGATGTATGCCTAGTAAGCTATCTCCAAACGCTTCTTCATTTGAATACGAGATAAGTGGGAACTTGCACGCGTGGCTAAGCCAGCGGGAAAGTAATTCGCAGGTTTAAACGTACTCCATACGTAACGCGATGCATCGCCACGTGAATCACTGTGCCGCGATTACACCGCAGCCTTAGCTGAACGATGAAGCGTTTGAAAGCCTCCAATCGGAACTTGAGCCCAGCACATATGCGAACAGAAACGGCGAGAGCAACTGCTACAACTGGGCAATTGACGAAGGAACCTTGCTGGTCGACATTGAATCGGACTTTGACTCTGCACAGAGCGTCTGGCAGCTGCGATCGCCCGAGCCTCGCCTTTAATCGTTCTCCCTTCGTTACAAATTCAATCCGAAGTTTAAAGATCCTATCGTCGGTTATCTACAGTCATCGATGTCTGTATGGGGGCAGAGTCCGCGTTTTGGCGGCAGGAATTTTGTTCACCACCGACACCGTCACCGCGACGATAATTAATCGTTAGAGACTACGAGAACGATCGCGACGGAAAGCGCTTTTCGTGGCGCACTGAATGCTACTGAAACTACAATGCCACTGGTGTCCTCGTCGATAAGGATTATCGCGAACGAATAACCTCGTTATCACCAACCACGGTTAAACGTTCCCATCGTCCCTTCGTGCAGGCTACGTTAAAATAACGCTCGATGTATCTACATTTACGTATATTATTATTATCATTCGTATTTGTTAGGCGCCCTCAATTTTTCCAGCTTTCATTTCCATATGAATTTTCGTCCATTTAAGATAGGTGCGAGGGCGGAAGCAACCCAGTTAACGGGGCGAAAAACATTGAGTCTTTAATTGAGAAGTCGCGTTCGACGCGTACGTAAGTATCTGAAAAAGCGATACCTGTCGGGTTTCTCAGATCTAAAGAATCCTTACTGCTAAGACTTCTAATTGTATTACAGAGGATCGTCACGGGACAGAAGAATTTCCATTGCTGCCGTTTTTCTCCCTCCCGAATTGGTTCGCGTGGAGGGTAGACCCAAGAGAAGGGGACGAAGGAAATCGAGGAGGCGGTAAAACGATCCCGTGACTGATACAACACGAGGAAGGAGAATGCTCGGAGAGAAACGTCGACGTGTCCTGTCACAATAGCCGCGATGTGTTTATTTGTTGTAACCACAAAGAAACTTACTCCATTACGGAGATGGCCGGCTGCCAGCGGATTTACAAGCCGGATAGTGAAACACGCGAGAAACACACGTTCCCCCCTTGTTCGCGCAACGGGTAACCGACTCCGGGTTAGCATCGTCGATTTTACTCTTTTCCATCGCAAGGGAAACTAACGAACCACCTTCGACATATCCGCCAACTCACCCGTTGCCGACGCAAAGGGAGTCCTCGTTCCCAAAGGTACGAGCAGCGTAGCAGGAGCTCTCCCACTTGGCGCCCATCGTTGTCTCGCGGTTTTGCACGTGCTCGCCACGTGGAAACGCGACACGGTACACAAACGATCCACCGATGGAGTACTATGCGACACTGCAACGAAAGAAACTCCGCGGAGGAATGCAGCCGGTCGTCCAAACGAAGACGCGTTGGAGTTCCATTCGTGGTGATAGGCAGAGGAAGACGTCGAGCGTCGTTAAACGAACAAATTTGACAAGCGACGATACTCCGCGTTGCCTGTCGGCTCGTTCTCCGACCGCGCGAATGGCTTTATCGCTGGGTTATTTGTCCCGATAGCGCGAAGAACCGGTCGATCATACTCTAAATTTAGAGCGGCTCGCCGATCGGGGCGGCGCGCGGCGCGCAGCGTGGCGGAGAGACCAACAAAGATATGACACGCAGGCAAGCACGCACGTCTGGCAGAGAAGGCAGGAATGTACGCACTGCTCGGTAACCGCTGTGCCCGTTAACGCGGATTGAAATCGTCGCGCTGCCTCTTTTGCTCGTGCTTGCGCGCTGTCAATGCCAGCTGATCGGACGTGCAGCTTGCTCGACTTTACGCGCCAGATGATTTACCGCTGCCCCGGAATATAATGCTCCCGTTCATGGTACACTCGTCGCGTCGATGGAATATACATGCATACGTACTCTCGAATAAGGCTTCTCTGAGCCAAGAAGTCTCCCTCAATTTTAGGTCGGCCGAGACGCAGGGGAACAGCTGGCATATTCTTCAGTGGCTCGATGAAAAGCATTATGTCGTCGACTCGTGTGTGTCGTTCCGAGCTGTCGATTAGAATGCTCGATAGCGAGGTTCGGAGTAACGTCGCAATTCTGGCTGACGCGAGAAAAACAATCGATCCGACGGGTGTCGTAATCGGCACGTAGAAAATATCAACAGTAAGTGAATGACCGCCTACGTGCGCGCGGCACGTCGCGACTCGCGGCTTGGTGTCTTTCAATTCGTTTAATGAGAATAATTTATCAGCGTCTGCCGACTGATATTACTTAACGCGCGATCTGTCGTAATCGCAGAGTCAATGAAAATCCCGGGCGGGTCCGAGATTCATAGAAATCGATTCTACAATCGCCGCGGATACAATATCGTCGCGCCTTCTCTTCCGACTTGGCGATGAAAATGAATTACAGCCCGGCGGGTTCAGTGGACTCCGAGGGACGGGAAAAATCGAATTCTCGGCGCGATATGTCTGGCGGGAAGGGGTTGGCGTGCAGAAAAGCCGTGCAAGTCGAGGAGGAAACGTTTTTGCCAGGAATTATAATCCCTCGCGTGCTTTCCGCACCCACGCGCTGCATTCCCATGCGGCAACGACGACGATTACGTTTACGTACAGCTCCGTCGAGGAACGCCGACCAGCGTGTACGAGTACCAAAGCGATCGAGCAGCCCGATATGATCTCGACGCGCGAGTAAACGTTCTTTACTCGCTCACGATACCATCGCGTTTATTGTGCGACATTGTCGCGTGCTTCACCGCTAATGGAAATGACGCTTCCGACCTAACGCAACACGATCTTTGCGCACGTCCCGCTTCTCGCGGATAAGATTACCCGTACTTCCAGATTCGCCGATATGTTTCAATGCAAGCTGGAGTTTAAAGTTTGATGATTGAATATTCCAGAGACAGATCGATAATCGCGACTGACGGTTCGATCGATCTTCAAAATTGAATGGTTTGTTTTAAGCAATCGGAGATAGTTCGGTGTATTATCAGTGTGTTTACCAACGGGGAAGTTATTGCCGGTTTATGGTGGATAAATTCCTCGGTACTTTACAGGCGGTTAAGTCAAATAAATAGCCGACCGTGTGCCGCGCCGTCCCGGCCGGTGGCTCGCGGAATATTAAATATAGAGCTGTGACACACATATAGAATGTCGCGTGATAATTTCACGCAGCCGAGCCATCGAGTCACGCGTGTTTTCCTTCGGCTGTGCCTCTCGTAAATAAATAATTGCAAACGTGCCGCGCGGAAAACGAATTTTCTGTCCATGCTCCTCTTTCTTAACCAGGGTATCGTCTCTGTCCAGCCACAAGGTAAATCAATTTTCGCGTTGAAGCTGCCGGTCCTCTTCGAACGACTGGGTCCCCTTAATATGGCTCGCCTGTGTATTTAATCGTCCCACGCGTAGAACCATCCTCGATGACTCGAGCGATTTGTCAAGATGCCACGCAGCAACGTCTTGTTGCCTGTTGTCTGCAGATTTACACCCCTCGCACGATGGATTCGTATAAATTAACGCTGGCAACGTGACATTAGCGCAAGGATGATTGCGGCAAACGCGTTGTCGCTTATCCGGAAAATTGAAGCGCATCCTTGGAGCCAATTGAGCTTGGAGCGATGATGTCAGAGAGCCGAAATATGTACATACATTGCCGGACGCAAAGGAATGGCATTTGACCGGGAAGCGTTTCGAAGCTGGGCAACGCAACGGCTCGACAAAAGGAGTTGATTTCAGTGAAACGCGACATCGAGAGGCGGCCGTGACTAAGAAAGTCAAAGTATAAAGGTGATCTCACCGTGCGACGCGTGGGTGACCGACATCTCGGACCCATACGCGTCGGTGCACCTGCATTTCTTTACGCGTAACGATGATTTGGCCGATACTCGGCAGATCGATCGCGAGAGGGACCGTAACTACTGTGGAGCTGCATAGAGTCGATTTAAACAAATTTCTACGCGATGCACGTAAGGTAGGCCGCCTTTGCAAAGCGTGTAATGAAATTAAATTGAACCACCTCTTTTTCTCGGTCGATTCCCTGAAAATGTGACTCAAGGTGTCAACGTCGATCGTCGAATGGTCCATGGAGGTTCCGTGGTACTTAACCGTGAGCTTGTTTGAAAAGGCCAGGGACGGTGGCGGCATTGGTCGACCGAAAATAGGCTTTTATCGTGTTTTCGGAAGCGGCAATGGACGCGGGGGGTGGGTGTCGGTTGTAAATCAGCGTTTAGTGCGTTTAAAAACGCGATAGGTGGGCCGATTTAAAATAGACGCCCGAGCGCTCAAATGCGCGCTAGGCCGACTTAAATCGCGCGAAACAAAAAAAGCGAACGCTGGCATCTCTTTGCATTTCATCATTCGATATTCCGCCATGCAAATCGAGAGACCGCGGTTGCGCCAATTCATTCCGCTGCAGCGCTGCGCCGAGAGGAAAAACGGCCGCCGCGACCCCGTCTCGTGTCGTGGGACAAATTGCATTGCTCTGCTAAAGGAGCACCTTTTTTTCTACTCAATGTTTCAAAACTCGTTGGTCGTCGACCTTGCGTCACCGCGACACTTTTCGTTGAACCGCGGCCGATTGTCTGTATGTCCCCCATCGAAGGATCGTTAGCGAGGTTCGCGAAGAGAACAAACTGGTACACGAGACGAATTGGACATGGGCATTTAATCTCTCGTCATGTTTTCAGCTGAAAATAACTAGACCTGCATACCTGAGCGCTGTGTAAGCAGGCATAGTTTTGTGCCGAGATAATTCTAAACATTGTCACAAAAATAGCCGCGTTGAGACGATGCCACATGCAGCGAACGGTGATAAAGGTTTGTCGTCGACCCTAGTGAACGGAGAACCGTTAATTGTTTCGCTGCACGAGTTGCTTATCTGCTGCCACGAAGAATGTCCGAGCATTACAAAATCTGTCGACAATGAAGAATCGAGCGCAGGTTCATCGAGGAGGCGAAGTGCTCTAATGACGATTTCGGGAATAAAAGAAACAGGGGGAATGGATGTTAACGGTACGCGGCTTATTGTTTGTTAGAATGGATGAACCGTGTATGACCGTACCGGAAGACAAACGCCCCGAGATACCGTCTGCCTTTCGTATAATCTCTTTCACGACAAACTCTCGACGCCTTCCGTGTTTCACCTGCGCTTTCCGAGTTCTTAAAAGCATTTAGGGTAGCAGAGGATGGCGCGGTTAAAAGGCATCTGTTCGAATCCTTTTTCCTTATTTTTTTTGGAAGTCTCATCGTTGCCAGGGCTATAATTATTCGGGAGACAGATTGAAGGACGCGCATCAAGTTCTTGCATTCCATAAATTCGAAACTCCAATTCAGCTTTCCAATCTGAAACGTATCAGAGTGGCCGCGAAGCGGAGCAACAGGTGCCCCTCCGCCCGAACCGGAATCGATGGAAGCCACAAGCCTCGTAAACTAGTCCACGTTCGAAATTAATATAACGTACAATCGCCACTGCTGTTGCCGTAACTCTATTTTACCTATGTACCGGTCAAGCAGTCGCAGAAGCAGGTACTTAACAAGCCCAGCTCCCACGCATACGCGCGACTATCTCCATGCATCGGAACAATTGTCCCCTATACAAATCCGACAGGTAGAACACAAGGAGCTGAATCTAATCAGCTCGAATCACCACACTTCTCCGTTCTCCGTGAAACACAGTTCAAGTGGCGTGCAGCGCAACAGGTACACGTATCGATCCCGAACCTCGAGCAACTTCTGATCGTCCCACACACTCACACTTGGTCGGATAGGTTGCGCAATCGTGATATCGCGACGACGCTAGCGGGCGTCGCGAAATCGTGAGACGCGCTAGTCCACGTCCAGGGCGGGCAAGACGAACTCGCGCCGGCTGATGGTCGACAGGTGCCAAGAAAACGCGACGGTCGCGGTCAAAAGGGGAAAACGAACTCGTACACTGCTGGCCGACCCTACACTGGCGCATATTGCCGAGGCACGTGTACTCGCGGCGTGTTCGACTTGCCAGCAAGAGGCGAGACGCGATGCAAGCGAGCTATCGTGCTCGCTCGCTCGAGAATGACTCACGGCTTCTGCTGTGGAGAACGCACACGCGGATCGGCGCGGCGTCGTCGTGCCGGGAGTCTGCGTGACTCGAGTTTCGAGCAATTGCTGCCCGATAGGAGCCAGGGAGCCAGGTTCCTGCAACCTCTACTCCATCCTCCATTCAAAAGGCTCCTCTGATTCTTCGGTCAATGGGGAAGGTATTTGGAAATTTCACTGCCACTTGCACGCGGAATGAACACAGGACTGCAAATCTTCCTTGCACCCTGGACATTATGCTTGGAAATGAGAAATGTGTTTACCTCTCCACGAAAATGCGCGTACGGCGAATTAGAGCTCGAGGCTCTGGGCTAATGCCGCTCTCGTAATACAGTAGCAAACTGGAAAGGCATTGGTGAATGTAGAGATCTTGCTGGGTATGTATTTAACAGGACTCACGCGACCGCCTCCGGTAACAAGCTCTGTTTCTCGTGTTTGCCTCGGATTTCGCGACAAGCTACGGAGGAGGTTACGCGTAATAGAAGCAGCTTAATGGCACTGCCAGTGTATTTACGAATTTTCAGTCCGATCGCTTCCCCTTTGCGAACGATCGCGGCAATTAGGGATGGAAATAACGGCAGGTGAATTGTCAAGGAAGACAGATGGCTTCGTGGAATCGCGAGGCTAATTTGTTCCATTACGATCTAAGTAAAATCCCTGTGGAGTTAAAAATAAATCCGGCCGAGAGTTTTCAACGGGTTCGCTCGACGGGATCGATAAACGAAAATAGTGGAAGCACGAGAAGAGCACACGTGTTCCTTTTGCTGTGGATAAAGAAATGCCGAGTGAAAAAGCAGCCGCGCAGAAAACCTTGATCTTCGAGGACGCGTCGAAGTCTCGGTAGCAAATTAACGCGATCCATCAGCGCTAGAATCTATGCTAATCTCGGTCTAGAGCGGCTGGGTTTTGCTACGCCCACGCCTACTCTTCTCTAGACCGTATCGAGCATAGTCTGAACGCTATATCGAAGCATGCTAGGCCAAGTTTGCTCTGAATCTAGGGTATGCAAGGTCTGGTCTAGGTTTGACGGGGCATACTGTTAACAAGCGATACAATACCGTACGTACAGCAAGCGATGTTTGGAACATAGTATGTACATAATTCTCAAGCACGGCCACGTGCCCTCGCCATGGTGTATACGCCCATCGGCCTCCGTCTCTGAAATGCAGCCACGAATCAAGACTGTGACGAATGATCGATCCCCGTAATTGAGAAAGCTTACGACTCGCCTCTGTCGCTATTTGGCAACTGATAGACCTATAAATACGAGCACGTGCTCCGAGTTTCACAGAGCAGAGCAGGATAGACGGCTGTCTTCGATAAACAGCCGCGCGCTAAATTACTCGGTCGCGCGGGCTGCGAACGGGTAAATCAGTCGAACCATATTTCGCATCGAGTGCCGCCCGCTCTCGTAAATCGATAAAAGTTTATGCGAGCGTGCTATGCGATTTCGTGCGTCGGACAGTGGTCGAAAATACGCGCGACTAGTCGACTCGTCGACGCGTATCCGTTCACTTTTATTGCGTAAATTATCGACATCCAGGCGTAGGCGGTGTGCGTCTCGGCAAATGGAGGCGCGGTCGGGCGCGTAAATAGAGATGAAAATGAATTCGTAACGACTTCGATACATCGCCTTAAATTAACGGCATGCCGCAACTGTTCCTGCGTTTTATTGGATTCGGGTGAAAGCAGGACAACAATGAAGTCTGTGTTTCGTAATTTTAGACACGCCAATCTATAAAACCTCCAAAGCCTACAGGGGGCAATTGATAAATCTGAAACCGTGCAGCAAGTACCCGAGTACTTTCGTTCGTCTGTGTTTGTACATTGGAAACTGCAACGATAGCTTGTCGACAGTACGCTGGGAAGTAAATGTGGGAGCAAACCTCGCTAGTACCTCGATAGATCCATCAGCAGTACCAAATTTAGAAGGCGAGTTAATTGTCTAAAATTACGAGGAGCAAATCGGAGCAGCGACGGGCACCTACCCTCGTGCACATGTCAGCGATTTATTTTTGAATCGAGCTGTAGCCACAGCAAGCTAGAAAGCTTAATTTCTCGCGGCAGGCGGTAGCAGAAGAAAAACGACACCCACGCGGCTAGCCTATCCAAAGCAGCAGCGACCTGATCGGCCCAGCTTCTTCCATCCGCGCATCTCCCAGAGGTAGACGCGAAAAAAATTTCGAATTATTCCCAACCCTTTTTGCCGCGGTCCCTGAGAACCTCGACGAATCTCCCACGCATATGCGAAGAAAATCGAATCGGAAAGCCAACGACACAGAACCGGGACTGTGTAATTCCGTTAAAGCCAGGCAGCTTGGAGCCATTTTAGATTATTTCAAGTGTTTCCAAGCCACTCTAGGTGACATAACTGTGAATCTATCTCCGCAGCTGTAAGTGCAGCGTTTCACAAAGCTGCCCCACACCTTTCTCCTCCAAGGAGCGCGACGCTGGGTAGGAGGGTCGTCCCTCTCCCCCGCAGCCCCGGCCAATTAATTCGTTATTACCGCATTGCTGGTCCGCAAGTCACGGAGGGTAATTACTAGCCGGTAATTTTATCGCTGCGCAGTTACGCTTCGGATAATGGATATACCGTGAAGCTATTTCACCGACAGCTCCAGCACGATTCCATCTCACTGATCGATCACGGATCCTTTGCCCTGTTTCGTCGCCTTGTCGTCACCTCTTGTACTGCTTCGGCAATAAATCATCGACGAAACATTAATCTGTCACGTTGATCGACTTCCTTGTCGCTTCGCGAATTTAATTTCTTTTCTTCGAGCCATAATTACCCGCTAGCACTCTGTCCATCGAGCTAATGGAACGGGATAATTATTCGAAGCGGGCAACCCGATATCACGATTAGAGGAACCCACAGATCGATAGAACGCATTAGACGGCGTACGGCTAATTGCGAGGCGATGGTATTCATCGATCATTTGTGCGGATCGCGGACAAGCGTCGACAGACGTGAGAAAACTGAAGACGTTGACACCGAAGTGTGTCAGCGTTACGAATACACTGTCCGGCAAAGAAGAGCGACCTGTTTAACTGTCATCGAGATTTACGGAAGCCGGTTTCCTTCTTGTTTTTATCCGCACGGAAGTAGGGTTATTTGAAGCACATTGAGATTGCAAATTTATGTCTCTGCCGGAATACTTAATATATTAACACTCGTAAGGTCTCCCCACTTACCTCCACGTGTGTGGCGAGAATCCTGGGCACGTGTCTCCGCATTGCAAGCAAGGTTGGCCCTCCTCGACGTCCGTGATCAGGACACCCTGCAATCAGATAGGAAACGAATTCAGTACTAGCAATAAGTCATCGTACGATCCAAGTGCCAATCTAAGAGCGAATAATGTTTGAAAAAATCGAGGCGCTCGCGATCGGATCGCGTTAATTGCAAAACGGTGAAAGGTCCCGATCATCTTTGCAAATGTCAGTCGCCCCGAGCGACATCCTATGATTCCTCTATTTGGTCGCGAATCGAGCGTTCGATCTAACGAATATACGCCATACTTTTACGGGGGGGGGGGGGGGGGAGAAGACACGAAGAGAACCGGGGAAAAGTGCGTCATCCTTTAACGCGCGCATGACGTGCTCATAATTACTTGCGAAGCAGGACAAGGTCGGAACGCGAATCTACCTTGCAATTGGGAAAAGTTTTCAATTGCACGCCTTGTTATCGGTTAACGTCTACGACGTTCGTCGAAGAGTTTGAACGTGAACGGGCGATTGAAATTTTCCGCCGAAAATCGAGGAATCTTGCTTTTGTTGAGATTTCAAACACGATATCCCACGTCGTCGCATTTAAAGAGTCATTCGTGGCATTTGTACGCCCGGAGCCATTGCCACGCTTCCAAACGTGTCATCGCGAGCGTTTACAACGCGCAGATAAGTGAAGCAGCGAGGATGAAAAGGTTGGAGCGCGTTGGATGCGTTCAAGAACCTTCCGGCCGGCGTATATGGTCGGTCCGCCCACGTGGAACTGGTCGCGGTACCGGCATCGCCAAATATCGAGTAGACGAGTACGCGCCACGGAAAATATGTAAGCCGATGTGTCTCTAGCTGTCTATATATAGTAATCCTGAATAATGATCTCCCAGCGAGCGAGCCACGTCTAATTAACATATTTTTCGTCCTGACTCACGAGTGAAAGGACTACATACTCTTTTTTTTCTCGTGCCGACACTCGTGGTACCAGCTGAAAATCACGTGGAAACCGGGCCCGGTCGGTCTTACGTTTTGTCGAGCACCTGCATTTCGACACCGAATCCTCGAATTTACGCTCGGCGAACGCGTCACGTATACGTCGCTGAATCATACGCGAAACGACCAACGATTAGATCACCTCTCTGCGTAGCGAGCAAACGATTTGCGGAATGTAAAAAAAGCAAGATTCCTGGCTATCGCGCAAATACTTTGTAGAAAGGTTTCGTTGCTTTCTTGCGCGTAGCTTGTATCGTTGACTTCTCGTGTGCTTGCTGCGCGATTGACAGCTTATTCGAGTTCGTCGCGCTCGTCGTAATTATGCGGACTTTCATCGTTAGCGACGCTGATTGACGATCGTCGATTATCCCATGGACAAAGGCTGAGATTTTTTTACCCGACAGTGGCGGCTGCAATGAAAGATGTGACCCGTGGCTACGTTATACATGTACTACGTGTCCTACACGCCGCGCGACCATTTCATTTGTGGGCGGTTCGCTGACATTTCCATGACGTGTTAGCCAATAGATGGTGGAATTACGTAAGGACATTGAAAACTTGCGTTAAACCGGCTGGATGTCGGACCGTTAACCCTTCGAGCAGCCGGATAATTTGATCGCGTGTAAAAAAAACGCAGGTGTAATTTTCGCTCGGGTCAATTTCGCTCGGCAACATTCTGACCGGCTCGATGTTGCTGGGGAAACGACGCTCGGCCGAGAAAGTTGCCAGCTTTATCCAGTGGCGAATGTTGTCCGCGTTCGCAGACCGACCAAAATAATCGAGCAACAGCTGCATTAATTAAAAGACTGGCGAGTGCTGAGAATTTAACCACCGGGCAGCCAGCTTTCGCCCCGATCATCTAGCCAACCGGGATTGCTGTGGATTCGACCGGGTTACTTCTTTCTACCGTCTTAAGATAATGTTAGAGAGCGCAAGATGTTCAAGAACAGTGGCAGAGGCGCATTGGGGTTGGATTGGAATTAAACAGTTCCACTGGTCAACCAGAAGTTTAATCACAACTTTCTACATTTACTTGCTGATGTATGCATCTGATATTCCTATAAAGATAAGACGATAATTACTCTCATAATAGCTTTCACTTGTTTCATACATGCTCCTCGAACCCACCCGGGCTCCCACCAACTGTATAAACGTATAATAGAGGCGAGCAACACACCTGGCTACAAAATAATGCGAACACCAGTACCGCGTAGATATCGGTACGCACGAAATCGCGATACAAAAGCGTGGCAGCAGCAAACCGCAACTAACGATCTATCGACGGCGAGCAAATCGCGCGAAACGCGTAAAGAAAACGTTCACACCTTCCAACGATCCACCAACACACTCGGCGCGTTACTTGTTCCGTCCAGCGGTGTGTCGCCGCGCTGCTGAAAATCTGAAAAACAACATTCCCCTCTCGGACGGCTGATTACGAGCACGCGGCACTATGATATCTGCCCCGGTTCTCGAGGCCATTAAGAGAATCACGATCTCATCTTCGCCATCGATTTATGAATATCGCTTCCCGCTTCTGAACCATAAAGGAGCGATCGAACGCAATTGACTCATGAAAATGCCATACCCCTTCGCGATAATTCCAGACTCTTCTCGAAGGTGTAGGAACGCCTCTTCCCGATATAAAACCGTCCGCTCTCGGCGTCCTCTGTGGATGATCGTCCTCCTCGTCCTCCTCGCTGTCCCCTTCGTCCTCCGCGTCGTAACGCCTTCGTCTTCCTGCGTGCGTTTCTTGCACAGGACGACGACGGCGTCTTCTCTCGACAGGCGTCTCTGGGCTCGACCGAATCCTGATGATCGTGGCTCCGTTTCTCTCGCGGGAGGAAGCGTATCTGCCATCTAGATCTCGGGATCGATCTGCGGCGCCGAAATTGTACGCCTCCGAGCTCGTGCTGTTGCGCTTCGGCTCCTGGATCTCGTTACCGAATCTTTCGTTCGAATGCTTCCGATCCTGGGGTTCGTGAATTCTCATTTCTGGCGAGGAAGGGTCACGTTCTACCTCCGAACCACCTTCCGGATTTGCGCGGTGTCTGCTGTTCTCTCGGAGATACGCGGCGGCGAAAGTCCTGTTGCTCTCGTACCAGGATTTCGAATTGAATTCATCGCGAGCGTTCTGATCCTCTCGGTGCTCCGGTTCCTCTCGTTTCGGCGGGGTCAACGGTCTACAATGTCTATCTAAACTTTTATCAACACCCTCGTGGCTCTTGCCCCTCGACGCGGTTCTCCTTTTCGACGAAGGGTCTCGTTCCTTGCACGAGCTTCTCCTTTCCAAATCATAGTCGTCGTCGTTCGGAGGACTCGCTCTAAGCTCGCCTTCGTCGCGATGAACAGAGACGCTGCCAAATTCTACGTATCGTCCATTGGGGGAGTGGATTTTTCTTGGTTCTGCGTAGCTCTGAAAAGACGTGTTGCTCGGCTCGTTATCCTTAGTTTTATAGAAAGGCCTTCGATCCGTATCATCGTCACGATCCTTGTATGAGACACCAGCGAACTCGACCGTCTTCTCCTTCAAGGAATTCTTTCGCCCAATATCACTGGGGTGCTCCTTGAAGCTGACTTGGGCATCGCGTTCTTTGAAAGTGATCCTACTGACTCCATCGGTATGCCCTTTCGGCGATCGTTTCCTTTCATCCTCCTCGTCGCGATTCTTCAGCGAAATTCTCCCGTAATCGGAGCTCTGTTCCTTCAGAGAATCCTTCCTTCCTGCGTCGTAGCCGTGCTCCCTGAACAAACTCTTCCTTGAAACATGCTCCGGATCCCTGCCAAAGTATTTCTTCTCGATATCCTGCCCCTTGAACGAATTTTTTCTCTGCACTCCGTTTTCTTGATCCTTGAACGATGCTTTTCTACCCAACCCCGCCTCCCTGTCCCGGGAGTGACTCTTTTTCGGTTCGGTTGACTTAAACGAACTCTTCCTTGACACCTGTCGATCGCTATCCTTAAGGGATTCTTTCCGCCCCAAGTCTGCGTCCGAATCTTTCAACGAAACGCGCCTGGACGACTCCAGATCTCGTCTAGGCTCCAGAAGAGCTCTCTCGTATCGCTGTATTCGCACGTCGAAGTCTTCTGGATTCCCATCGTAGACGTAACTTCTTCTCTTGGGGCTCTCCTTCCTTCGCGGAGCATCGTCTTCGATTTCTTTGGAGCGTCGACGATTTTTTTCCAAACCGTGCGAATCGTTTTTCTTTTCGGCGAATTTGTCGTTACACTTCTCCGTTCTCCTATCCCTCGATCGACTTCTGCCGGACTCTTCCTGCTCGAATTTATCGACCTCCCTGATCTTCGATCTAGAGGTTTTCCGTTCGTCTTCGCGATCGGCCATTCGTCCCCTGCCCCTATCGCGATCATTAGCGTCAGAAACATGATCCATCCGAGCTTCGCTTCGTCCTCCGCTTCTCGATCTATACTCTTCTCTATCGGGGCTAAGGGAGTCGTACTCTTTTCTCGGTTTCGCATTGTCCTCTTCCCGGGGCTTGAACCGCTCGATCATGGCTCTGATCCTTCGATCGGGCGATCTTCCATCGACAGCCAAGCTTTCTATCTCTCTGAGCAGCTGATCTCGTTCGTCGTTTCTTTGCAAATCGTCTTTCTTTTCATTTTTCGATCGGCCAAACTTCGAAGGAGTTTTAGAGCTTTCCGTGCCGTCCCAACTTTCCTTCTTCCTTGACGGATACGATCCAGCTTCGTCCCGACCGATAGATGCCGCCCCCCCGCGATCATTGCACGATTCATCGCGATCGTCGTATCGATCATGCCTGGCAAAGTGGTTATTCGATCGCCCGTTCGTTAATCGCGAGTCTTCCAATCTATCTATCTGTTTCCTCGGTCTCGGGCTGTCGTCTGGGGCAATATCCTTGATGTCCCAGGAGCCAAAGTGCTCCTTACTCTTTTGGTATAGAATGGCCGGATCTACGTTCGAGTGGTCCCTGCAGTTGCGACCGTTCTTGCTCGCCTCGTCGTCTCGTTGGGTCGCCATACCAAAATGATAGCGACTCGAGCCGTTCTTGTACGTCGCGAACGACGGTTCGTCTTGCTCGTCGCGAAATTGATCCTTGGAGCACGAGCTCGTCTTCGAGCTATCCTTGATCGACGAAGAAGCACGAAGTCTCGACATTTTCGCCGCACCGTATCAACTATGTCCACCACAACCGATCGTTTCGCGTCACGCCGAAAGCCGTCCAAGGTTCCGTTACGGTTCTTCGCGAATCCAGTTTGCGAGACGTATTCCCGGCTGATGACTTAATCGGAATCCTCTCCGATTCGTATCACAAGGAAAATTGTTCACCAGTCCGGGGAGAAAATTCACAGCTCGACCACCTATCACCGGCGCGGTTCGCAGGGCGAGATCGTCCAGTCGCGACTACCATCGATACGGTAGCAGCGAGTGACATCAGCGAGCCGGACCAACAACTCCTCGCTTTCGATCGTTCCGGCTCAAGAAAAATAAAGAAAGAAACACGCGACGCAGACTCGGTCTCCTCGATCCCGTGATAACAGTGTATCGCGGATCGACGAATCAGGATCGTGGTTGACGTAGAGGACAGCTTCGTCCACCTCCGAACCGCAGGCAGAAGTACTTTGAATCCCTTTCGGTGGCTCCTTTTGCGCGAGGCGAAGCCGGCTCCGACCGAACGAGCGGAGCAGACGACCCTGAAAGTCGTCTGTGGACTTTCACGAACGCGAGCACTTTGCCGGTCGAAGTCACCACGAGAGTGTGCACCGGAGGAGAGCGTGTTCCTCCTCTCCTTCCTCACCTTTCTCTCCTAGTCCTGTCCACCACCCTCCCTTCCCTCTCCGTTAGCTCCGCTCACCGTCGTCCACTTCCCCACCGCTTCGCCATGCATCCTCTCCTTTGCGCACCCGCTTCCATGGCTGTCCTCTGTCCTGCGGTCCTCCCCGAGGTAACGCGGACCACTCGTGTCTCCCGTTAATCCGGCTCCTCATCTACCGCGACACGACCACGTGAGCTCGACCTCGCTCGAGTTCACCGGGATTCTGGGACTCTTGGTCCCCACCCAGGGTCCCAACCTATGCTTTTCGTCCGTCAACTTTTTCAATTTAACGCGACAACGGGTAATGCGGAGTCGGGGGTTCCACGTGGAACCTCGTTGACGATATCGAAAACAATATCTCCGACGGTGTACGCCCACGTGAGAATTCGCCAAACGAGTTGACTCATCGAGTTCTTCGAAATATGCGGCGGATAGTCGTAAAAAAGTAGGAAAACAGTCGGAGCCTTCCTTGGGAACTTCTCCGGCGCATTTTTGTCACTTGGACTGGCCCAGGGGAACGAACGTGCTGGCTGATTCACGGTACAAAAACACTGAGAGAAAAAAGGACAAGGAAAAAACAGTAAAGAAAGTCCACGTTTTCTGCTCTCCCAGCATCGACCGACCGTTTCGAAACGAAACTGACCAACCGTCCAGGCAAACAAAGCCTTCTCGTGTTACGAAGACGTCCAAGAAACGGCTTGTTCGCACGATAAAATCGTCCGGGCGCGTCTAATAAGTTCCCGGACACAAGATCCCGCGGGTGTGGAGACAGCTTTATTGCGAATCACGAGCTGACGGATGCGTTCGTTCGTTGCGAAGTAGCCCGGTCGAGGAACGCTCGGTTCTCTCGAGCGAAAAATATGTCGAGCCTTGCTTAATGAGACAAGATAATTCCACTTAAACGGGGCAAGTATCTCGTTAGCTTCGAGACAATACCAGGTCCGACCGCGGAGGGATGAAACACCGCGCCATATCGTCCACCGATTACCTCCTGCGTTATAATTTGCAACGGGGTCGGATTTATTGCGCGTGGGTGGCGGTTCGTTGTAAATCGACGCAGGCGGATAATTTTCGACCGGATTTCACCGCGCACGCTGGCTCAAAGAGCTTTCGTGTCTTATTAATCGCGTACCAGCTACCCTAACTGGGCTTTCACTGTTGCGCCACAAACATGAAACAATCGCTCGTGGCTCGCGTGTCGCGCTCCTTTCGTTTAGAATACGACTGAAGGATACGGGGAAATGTTGATCGATCTCGCTACTCGAATGGGTGTTCTTCGCGGATCCTAGCGAATGGAACGTCTTTCGTGCATTGTCATTTTCAAATTGTTTAGTCCTTTGTTTGTTGAAATTAATTATTTTTCCACGCGTAACTATAGCTTCGGATGTTGCTAAATTGAAAGACGTCGTGTCTGGCCCCTCAATTTGGACTTCTGCCTGATGGACAACTGTCATTCGAGGACCAGCTGACTGAGCAGCCTTCCTCGGAGACATTTTAAAGCGCCTCGGAAATGGGCAGGTGGTAGGACAGAAGGCTGCACCCTGCTTCCTGCGCCGGGCAAACACACACCAAGGTGTACTTTTTACGATTCCAAGAGCAAGCTGCGACGGACACTCGCCTCCATAAGCAAAGAAGCGACGCGTTCCAAGTGCACGAGGACCGTTTAATGGGTCTCCGCGCGCGCAATTAAGTTCCGCTTTGCGCTCCGCTCGTCTCTAATTGTCCGATGAATTTCTAACCGTACACCGGCAACCTCGTGGTCGTCTACATCGAGACGATACCAAGATAATTTAGTAGATTCTTTTGTGGAATAAAGTACTTGCCATACATTTGGTTTCCTCGCCTCTCAGATATTGTGGCTCGAATATTTTTATTTTTCGAAAGTTGGAGGTAATTCTAGAAGGCTCGACGGAGTTGGTCAAGTGTATTTAATAACAAATTATTACGCTTCGTCGCGAAGAGCTAACGTAAAAGTGCAGGGTATTCAGAGGCCAGGAAAAAAGAGAGCGGGTAAAGGAAGAGGGTCTCGGCGAGAAGAGGAGCGTATCGCAGTTGGTTATGTAGGCTAAAGCCTGTACGATCGATTTCACGACCGATCTTTCCGTACGCATAAACGGGAAATCAAGGCCGTTACTTTATGCATCTTCTGCAATGGTACGACGGAAACGGCTTTATGCCCACGTCATCTCTCCTGGTTCCTCCTACGTGATCCTTTGGAAAAGTCGGTCGAAGATCGATAATTAAATATCCTTGCGACTGCGACAGTGCTCAGAAACGTATACATGGAAGTCGTATAATAAACGGTGATAAAAACGCAATGAAAAAAACCAATGACGCGATCGGTTTCGAAACGGCAGAATTGGACGAAAAAAAAAATTGATCATGGTCCCTGGCCGGTATTAGAAACTTTTTCAGACGAATGGAAATCTCGAGGCGACGGAGTTTTCGTGGAACTCGCCGCTACAGCCCTGTGCGTGGGCTGCGACAAGGTCCTGTCACAACGCCCCCGTCGTTTCGCAGAGATAGCTGTAAGCACACGGTGAACGGAACCTTACGCGCGCGAATCGACCTTTTTGCCCGAAATGGTGAGACCGAGGGTATCCGTCGAATCGACGGTTTGCTCTTCGATTATCTGTGTCACGGAGAATCCGATTGCCATTCAAGTAATCCAGCGATCGACAACCTTCTCGGAGAATATCGCACACTGCTGCTCGCCTTTATTGCTTCTGTTAAACCTTGCTAGGGTTTCACCAATTCCTTTTTTGTGGCACACTCTAGAAAAATGCGAAAAATGTACGAGACGTAAAGTTCCCAATATTATACTTTGGCCCGTAACGCAGACGACGCCCACATGCTTGCCTGATTCAAGAGTTTTCCCTCAATTTCTCAAGACTCCTTTGCTAATTAATGGAGGCGCATATACACTACGCTGGACAGTCGATCGTCATAATAAACGTACAAACGGTATGGATTTGACACAGCCTAAATATAAGCCCCCTAAAAATTGACATAATCTAAATTGTTACGTGCATGGCTGCGCAAAATTTACTAAACTGTAGCATGCTGGATTACTTCGTGTTTACGTAAAAAGAACATCCTACCATGTTCTTGACATGTTGGACAAGCGAGCAGAAGATCCAAAACGGATCAAACTAGGGGGATAGAAATACATCAATTAATTAAAATGTTTGTTTGTATCGCATTGGTGAGTAAATTGGCTGTTCTCGAACGATTGGAGAACGTTGAACCGTTCCATACGTGTTATCGAAACGCGTAACTCCTCTATTTCGACTTCTAAGACGCAACTTAATTTGCAGCACGAATTATTCTGTGCAATTGCGGAAGGTTCGTAAGGTTTTTCCTCCGCTGTGTCTTACATTAGTATCGCAATGCTGCGTCTGTTGGACAGTGATTGATAAATATGTTTCGGGTCGAAGGGAAGAACTTGGATACCGTTTAGAATTCTAGCTATTCAGCTGACGCACTTTTTGCTGCCTGTGCCGTTACTCGCTTGAGTTGCGAAAAAGTTGACGACGATCCAGCAACGCGATACCCTGTTACGTGTTTGGTATAGTAGTATCTAGCAAGGCTGTCATGGACAGAATGTGCACGAAGAAAAAGTTTATGACTGTCGGATCTACGAAACAGCCGTCCAGTTTCGTATTCTCCGACCGTGCGCGCCTCTAAATCAATCGATTGTCCCGGACTTGCAAGGCGACATCGTCCGGTGATTGTGGGACCGCTCTTACGAACCTCGACCGTATCGCAGGCCGGCGATGCAGGAATCTACAGCATTCGATAATCGAACATCGATACTCCATTTTTAAATTTTGGCGGAAAAGCGTTCTTTTCAATTGCAAAGAAATGCATCGATAATTGAGAGCAACACGGAGCTGCTTTTATCTTTTTTAACCAGGAAGATGTTTCCCTGTAAATCCATACGTCCCCGCGTTACCCTTGGCCTTTAAAGATTTCGCTGAAACTGAGAACTGATACTACAAATTATCGAAATTCGATAACGACCTCAATCCCGCATAATGCGTACCTCAATGTAAATTACGCCAACATACATTGACCAGTATTGGATAGAGACGCAGAGCAAGGCTACTCCTTTGGAGAAGTTGTGGAACAAATACCAGGAACGAGCGTCACGCTGCGAGAGTTGCCGCCTGTTTCCAGCCATTTCTGATAAACTATTTTCCACGGATCACGTCCTGGCGTCAAAGCCGAACACAATACTGCTGCTTCGCGAAATAGCTTTTCCTCTCTTAAGGGAATATCTGCACGTTAATGTCGATCAGCCGGTGCAACTTTTTCCTCCAATTGTTGGGTATACAGAATGAGACAATAGACTAGTTTGCTGCAATGGTTGCAATAGTATTCTTGCACTCGACACAAGAACGACAATTCAAAAACAATAATCCTTGCTAAGCCGCTCAACGTTCTTTCCCCGTTATTGGGCTTTCCCTTCGATCTTTCGCTCATAAGGAACCTGCGAAAATTAACGCTGGCATTGGGCAACAGCTATATGATGTCACGTGCGCGGAAGTGGCGTCATTTAGCCACTCGATTTAAAGTATAAATAATTCGTGTCTGGTCACCACGGCCTTTATTTCGACTCTACGCTCGCGGCATTATAATCCACTTCTCAGTGCTTGTCGCACAGGGGCCGGGAAGTTGCTTCGTCGCACTCGACCGAAAGTGAAATTCATGCGCGTCTTGAAAACGTTTCTATTCCAATGAACCCACCGAGTCGAAAATGCGACAAAGCGTATGTAATATGTAGATTAAAAAACGGGCAGAGCCATTTGTCGATGCAGTCCGAACCCGCAGAACGAGGAAAGAATTTCATTTTCGCAAGACTCATATTCTTCGGCGTTCGTCGCTAAGTTTTGATCCAGGCATAGGAAAAAAAAGAAGGACAGGGAATGGCGACGTGCCAACAGTAGCGTCGTTACAGCATCTTTCTTCCATCGGTTTTTAGCATCCGTCCTTTTAATCTACATACATGCCTCTTCTGTCGTTTCTCTTTCCCTCCTATTCCCCCTGTCTCCTACTCCCCCTCTGATTGCGCTCATCCCGTTCACTATTAGACTTTTGACTCGTATACGCGGCTGCGGGCTCGCTTACCTCGAAATATCGGCGGAGGATTAAAACCGGCAATCGACACAGTTCCTTTACGTCATCCATCCACTCTTTGCAACGAGGGCTTTCCCTTTCTTGCACGGCTTTCAGCGCAGGCGATCGGCCGTGATTCATCGAATCGCTAGCGCGAACTGCTTCGGGATTTGTTAACAAAGCGTTCGAAAGTATTTCAATTAGCATTTCTTTTCTACATTATTCATAAAAGCGACACGCTCAGACGACCTACGTGGAACGGCTAGAAGCCTTGCAAAGACCACCGACAAAGTGATCGCGTGTACTGCACCTTTCAATTTAAACTTCTCAATATCATTCGTTGCATCGATTGCAGTATCCGGAAGCGCAGTTCCAGCCGCTCCCTGGACAGTTACATTTTAAAGTCGTACAGCAGATCAATGCCGGGCAATTTCATGCCTGCCTCCATTCGTATTTTTACCCGAACAGTTACCAAGGATTGCGAGTCTTTCCGCGTAAACGAGGAATTGCATCGTCGCCTACATCCACGGATGAAAGTCAGCGAGATCTAGAGAAACGAGGGAGGACCCATGGCCCTCCGACACTGACATTCCCGAACGATTGTGTCACGCGTGTTTATAGGATCCCGATGCATTTTCGTTCGGGCTTTGCTCGATCGGCCTGTCGGGTCACTGTCACCTGTACTCACTCTCCCGTGGCCGACAAGCCGTTTCACGTACATATCTCTAGTCGAGCGTCCGCGCATTTTTTACTTTTCTCTGAACGGGAACGGGAGCAAGTATTGCGCAAAGAATGCCGAGTGCGCGTGGGCCTATCCGGAGCTATTTAATTGGACTTCTTTCCCGCAGAAAAGCTGTCTACTCTCGGTCCACTTCCGTGTTTCCGGCCTTTTGATATCACCACAATGCAACCGCGAGATACATATTCCTTCTGTCGCATTCCACGCGCTCCATTCCAACTCTCGCGTTACCGTCGATATCAATGGTGTCGCGATCACACCACGTTTGCCGCTTTTTTTTAATTTCATCGACGTCGCTGCATCGTACAACTATTACGCGTTCCCGTACACGCACTCGGCCCGACCAATGTCCACGATCGGAATGCTGTACCCACTTGGTAGCTATATTTAGAGACGCGAATTTTAATTGAAAATGCGACAACCTGTCGAAGCAGTGTTCCGAGGTATATATCGGGACGGCCGAAGATAAAAAGTAACGAGCATCGTAAAGAGTAACTTTACAATTCGTCGATGGAACGGCGAATGCTTATGAAATGCGGCACAACGAGCAGCCAGATCGACGACCGTGGATCGCAAGTACTTACACGATGGTATATGACGGGGAATTTAATGGATACCTTTATGGCGAATGAAGTCGAGCACGTTCAGCTGCAAGGCGCGCGTAAAGAAAAGAGAACGGAAACGAGGTGCTGCCGGGGCAATTTGGTAATCCAGACAAATTTTCGTGAAATAAAACAGCATGACTAATGGATTACCAATTCGTTCGCGTGACTTTGCGCGATTAATCGAGCGTTCGAGAGAGCGGGTGGACTCGTAGATTCCGATTAATGCGGTCAGATGACGTTTGATGGGTTTGCGCAAAAATTCCAATCCATGGCAAAGATTTGCATGCAAAAATCACGAGATATAAAGGGCGCGTGTACACACTTACCGTGGCGAAAACAACGAGCAGAGGGCTTACCTTTTAAGATACCGTCGACAACCCGATAGAGTAGCGAATATTTAGGCGAACGGCTCGCGTCGCGCGTGCCGTGTGCAACTGAGAAAGTGAGTGGAACGCTCGTAATTCACAAATTATACAATGGCGTACTAACATCGTTGACCGGGGGGCAATTAACCCTTATTAAATAAAGTGATACAACCCTGACACAGCCAGAAACCACTGTCATTCCTGTGCACTTCGCGTAATGTAATTCAATAACGCAGCGTCCTCTCGATTAATAAAGCTGTGATCCGAAATGCTGTGCCCATGCTCCTAAGCAAAGTCTAGACACAGTGGAACGAAAAAAAAAATTCACTAATGGAGTTAGATAAAAATTGCTTCACCACGAAGAACAATGAACGTGTGGGTCGAGCTTATCGAGTTGTCACACCTTGGAAAAGAATGTGTAACTGAAAACGATAGAAACACTGACCCTAAATTTATCATATAGTCCTTGCGAATTCTAACGCGTCGCAATGTATGTATGTTGATTGTCGGCGATATCTGGTCAAGGAATCGTCGCGAAATCGGCAAAAAAATGTTTCCTTGAACGAGTCGCGATAACGAGATACGCAATGGTACGTCCAGCTCGTGTTTGAAAAGCAATGCTTGTGCCCTTACTCTTCGTAAGAGATACCTAGTCGAACATTAGCTACATCCGCTTTTATCGCCGCGTCTAACACGCCATTCTTAGAAGCAGTCGGTGTACAATTTTCATGCCGTCGTGGAAACATTACTCGGAAGATAGGAATGGCACGCGAAACGATTACGAATGAAAGGGCTTCTGTTCTTTCGCGTGGTACGTCCTTTTTCTTTCAAGCTCTCGCGTTCCTGGTCCACATTCATTTCCACCGCAGAGACACCCAAAGATTCATTCTTCTACGACCCGATACAGCCCGCTCGATGATCACCAAAAAGGGAAGCCTAGTATGTACGTAGCCGAATGTAAATCAGGCCGAATGGCCGTTAGCTATGGCACGTGCTCCAATCTGCTCACGAAACACACCACTCGGGGATCTCCAAGTATTGTTCGACGCGTTACACCACGACCCCGATTTCTCTATTATCGGTGTCCTGGCTAAATATCGCGACATCGAAGGACGCGTGTTGCATATTTCGCTTGCCACGGATACACTCGAATTCCTTGCGTCCCCGACACGGTCAGCCTTCATCGAAAACCGTATGGGGATCAACGCTATTATCCTGAACTTGGCCCTGAAATATTTCTCCCGTGGCGTTGCGCAATGCCGTACATTAATTGTTACGCGAAATCACGCTGAATTACCGTTTAGCAAAAACGACAATTGAAACAGTACATTGAACTGTTTACGATATGCTTATCAATTTCTGTGCACGAGCCACGTTCGTCTTTACAGCAGCGGGAAGAGGTAAAACGCGGGCGTTGCTCTCCATGCATACTAGGATTCGAGTGGATCATCCTGCGACACGATTATACAGTGGAAATGTTTCGCATATTCGCTATCATTCGCCCGAGATCGATATCCAGCACGCTTCGCCGAACGTTAGCAATTTCTCAGATGAGCGACACCGACGAAATCCTCCAAGCAAACGCGACGATTACTTTCCACCCACTTTCTTCTATCCGCCGGCGTCCGCTTTTCTCCCGACGGAGATCTGTCGCCGTAGGAAATTAAGAAGGTCTAGCTCGTCCAGATGCGTGAAACGAATTTGGCGAGCTTCAACGTTCTCGCAAAGGAAGTCGTTGAAGTTCCATGACAAAGGAGGAACCATCCTCTTTGCATAGCACACGGGACAAGTGTGAAACGCGCCTGCAGCGCAGCGGAACAGACTTCAAGGGCGCACGACAATTATTCCAATTCCGCTCCCTCGGTTTCGTCGACGAGCTGATTCGTCCCGCGGGACATCCTACACGAGGCAAACCTAGGCTAACCTTTCGAGGTTGGATCAGGCCTAGGGGGGATGAAAAAGATCGAAGGGTGCAGCCTAGATAAGGTCCGAAAGGGCGTGGTTGATTATATTCGCTATATATGTACCACCACCGATGTGTTCATTCTTTTCACGATTGACACCCTATCCGGAAACTTTCGATCCAATTAATCGCAGCTGAAACTCGATACTTATTGGAAAACGTTTAGGCTCCTGCAGGGGATGCATTTCCTGCTGGTTCGAGGGACGCTCTGTTCGCTTCGGCTTGATTTTCCCTTGTTTCCCCGACAACATGTTAAAAGCATCTACGGGTATCGAAGGAACAAAGGCAAATATTAAAATTTCAACAATCGGACAATCTGCAGCCATCCAATTCCATCCTGAATCCTGCGAGGAAACAGGAAGCGGCTCGCGCGCAAGTTTGCTTGTTAAATAAACGAATCGGCTAAGACCTGTAGGAATCTATTAAAAAAATAAAGGAATAAAGTGGGAAGCACTCGTAAAATCCTATTGGCGACACGCGTTTACTAATAAGTCGTGGATCGCCGATGGATCCCGCGTATCACGATACCACTTGCACAATTGCCAAGTATTTACCTTTCCGTATAAGAATTAGCTGCGGAACTGTGGTTAAATGCGTGAGAAATAAATATTCAACGTGCAAACGAATAAGCACTCCAAACGTGAGCGTGCTCGTACGAACCAACGAACGCATATTTGCGACATATTCTAATGAATTAACTGGCCACTCCTGAAACACGACAGACATCCATCTTGCCCGCTTACAAACACGCCTCGTGGGATTGTCGGTGTTCCGTTTGTGAACCCGTGGCTACCTAGCCAACATTGTCCATGTTACGTTATGATTCCTCCTCGAGTATTAGGTAAGCATCCCACAGGAGTCACGCGACTCCCGGAGGAGCGCAACTGTCGATAGGCACGCGAACGTTCCCTCGAAGCGATTACAAGTTTCTGCAACGTCGTGACTCGTGGGTTTCCCCTTTTAAGCAACGCTTATCCCTTTCCCCGTTAACTCGGCGTTAATAATTTCCTTCGATTTATCATACTTATTTGGTCACGGTGGCAACGCTCGATCGACGTACATACTACGCTTAAGAAAAATGAACAAGCGAAACCGTTGAGATTGACGCGAAACGGTGCTCGTTTCGGGCGAGACAAAAAGATCTGCCCCGCCTACTGGAAACAAAGAACCGAAGCTACTTTATTACCAGCAATTACTTGCTTTGGTTGCCCGGTCGATCGTCAGTCACCGTTAATTGAAATCTCTTCAATAACGGAGGCACACGTATAACCACCTCCAGATATCTTACGTCGATTTCGCGTATTCTCTTTGATCTACCGTGCTTCTAATAAATGGCAATTTCTCTTTATCGAAAGGGGGAACCGTCTTGGAAATTCTATTAACGGCTGCGTTATATGTGCACGGGATGGTGGCGCAAAGCACGTAATTATTTTCACGAACAGTTCACTCGTAGAAATTCCAAGTGGCTGTCCGGAAGTCTGGCGCCGAACGGTTTAGATCACTGCGGCCCGAAGTGATCGCTCCGATGATCGACTGCAACGACAGACTACATTTAACGAAAAAAATACGCATCCGTCTACCTTCGAAATGGCTCGCGTATCATTCTCATACCACTTGTCGGGCGACGTAATCGTACGATGAAGGCACAAATCTTGCAGACAAAAAAGAAAACGAGGAAGCGTGTTCGGCATTTAGGCACGTCAAGCGTATATCTGATAATTGATATTGAACTATTGGCAGGCGGATTCCTACCGGCGCAAAATAATTGACAGGGCTGCGCTTCAAAAGGCAATGGGTTCACGTGTTCCCTTGATCGTTCGATCGCGATGATTCTCTAGTCGACACGGAGTAACCATGTTCGTCGTCTGAGAACTCGTTTAACCGTAAATGAAAACACGACGAGCAACATTGGCACGATTCTGACTGTTTCCAAGAGGCACACGGTTCCCCTCTTCTTCTCATCTTCGACCATTCTCTTTCCCCCCTTAGGCTCTTTCGAAATAGAATGAGATTTACGCCGATACGTTCAATCAGAAATCGTATCCAAAAATGGCGGCATCGTGGGTCGTAAAATGTGCTCGTTTTTTCGTCGGACAACTTGTTGGCTGCGAGATCGTAATCGTAAGGCTTGACCATTTTTACCACGCGTAAATGGGTACCACGTATTTTCGTGCGCACGTTTCGGACATAGTCGATAGTCGCTCGATAGCACTCAAACGGTAGCTGCGTGGACAAGACGGACTTCTTTCCTTTATGTCTAGCACGAAACTGTAGGTGTACGATAGGAAGAAGAAGAAAAAACTGCACGCGATGGAGCTGGCGAGTTATCCTACTTTCGCTGGCACACGCGGCGGAAGTTATGAGGTCGCAATACCGCGGAACTTGGTCGCGATGCATCACCCGCGGCTCCTGAGCAGCCGATTTCTTTTTTAATCGGATCACGAACGCTCCGCGATACGTCGATGCGTGTTAAGAGCGTGCTTAATCATGGGGGACAGTATCGGAGCGAGGACAACGCGAAACGCAAAAGCGAAGCCAAGAAATGATATAGCAGCAGGACCTTGTTTCCTAACATTGTCACGCGCGTACCAAGTATAATCGTGCCGGTTTACGACTTGTTCCAGCAAATGATAATAATTGACCTAATTGCGGCAAATGAGCCGTTTGCTTAAATACACCGTACAACTTGCGATCTGCGGCTGCCGTTTGCGAAAAAATATTAATAGCAGCCTGCGCGACGGGAACCGATGATCGATCGCGCATTTTATCGCCGCGATTTCGTAAGGTAACAATAGTCCTCTCTTTTAACGAGTGCTTAGCAGTCGAAAACGACGCGATCGACCACGACGAATTGGAGCAGAAATTCGAACGCGGTACTCGACGCGAAATAACCGAGAACGCTCCTTCTCGAGCGAGCAATTTTCCATTTCAGTCATGGAAGTCTGGCTAGTCTAGGGCGCAAGCACAGTTAACCGGCTATCGTGAAAGTCCTCCGAGTAATGTGAAACTGAAGTTCGATTGAAGAAAAAACGACGCGGGGAAAAAGAAAAAGAGTTCTCAGGCGAATGGGTTCCTGTTGCTTTCACTCGGGCTTCAAGATAGAGCAGCCTTCGAGCGTGCCCGCAGCACGCGCGACTGGTTTATTGCATCTTAATAATGCGAGACCTTGCATTAACCATCGCGAGACGTCTAGGCGAAATATCGAAGCGAGATCGAACGTGGTGCCCATTTAATTGGGTACGCGATCCCCGACCACACCGAACTAGCATTCGGTGAAATGTCGCGACGCGGAAGCGAACGACAACTCGCGGGATTGCGAGCCGCACGCACCGTTTCTTTCTCAATTTGCCCCGCCAAGAGAATCCAAAAGTGCTTCATATTCGTCGCGAAACAGATTCGCGTCGCGCTGTTTTTTTCTCCAATATATACATATGTATATGTATATATCAAACCATGACGTTTCCGACTGCTCGAAAGCAGCAAAATATTAGCTTTAACTTTTAGGAGGAGGAGTCTCGAAATCGTGGCGTGACAATCTTCGGACATTTAATCAGTGACTCAACGATATCGCACACTTTTTCACCAATTATATACTGCTTCCCGTAGATAAACGGGGCTCACGCATTACAAACACACCGAGAATAATTTCGATGGAAGGAAATTCTGTCTTCGCAGCGCAATAAGTCTGCCTGTTGCAGGCGAATCGATTATGCGTCGCGAAAGACGCTTATCATTTAGCCAGCGAAACGCCGGACAAAAAGCGCGAGAAATCGCGAGGCGATCGTGTTACAAGATTGCACGGCATTCGTCAACGCTATTTATAACGGTTACACCAACTTCCTCTCTAGGGGTAACGTTATCGTCCGACCGGCCTGCGTAAACAGCATTTCGGCCTCTGCTGCGAAGAGACAACGCTCTACGCCTTTTCCTCGACCATGACACTCCGCGTATATTGGCATCTATGGCCCACTAATCCTTCAGCGAACGTCGCCAGGGAAAATGGTAGCCAATAACGCCGCACACAGCTCCAACCAATTAAAGGTCGAATCATTGTACAATAGTCGACAAAGAAAACGTAAAGTGAATCCGAACCGATGCAGTTTCCAATCAAAAGGTGGCAAGACTTGGAGGAAAAGTTGCGCGGGCATGGAGGCAAGAAGGTGAGCCTGGAGGGTTGAAATTAACGCTAGCGTGTCGGCCAGCTCGAATCAGGCTTTGGCTCGATCGAGTCGCGTTGCCATAGGCCGGTATAGGTATCGCGTTACCTCGGTGCACCAGCCTCGGCGTCAAGACACCTAATTGCACGTTATGTTCGACGCGCACGTACGCACGCCAACGAGCCCCTTACCAAATGGTAATGCTCTCCTGGTGGCCACCTTGGAAGACAAGAAAGTGGATGAATCCGGCTCGTATGTGCAACGAGAAGATCAGACCTTGCGTATACACGTTTCCCTTGTCTTCGCCGCCCCTCAATTCTTCCCCTTTTCTTGCTTTGCTTGGTTCATCTAGTTTTCCATGCGGGGGCTTCGTGGTAGAAATCCCGAGATTGTTTCTAACGAGAGTACCCGCGACAGTCGGGTTCAATTAGCGGAAAAGTTACAATTATTTTCCGAGAAAGTTCTCGTTTGTGCGTCTTCCAATTAATTGCTAATTAATTGCTACAAAGTGTATTGGAATCAATATGGTTTTTTATTGTTAAGCCTTTGACAAAATTTTGGCGAGAAAAAGGGGACAGCGAAGTTCCGCGCCATAAATATAAACGCGATCGATGTCCTCTGGCTAACCATTTCCGTTTCGTCGACCGAGATCAAGAACGCGAAGACGACAAACTTCGACAAACATGTACGCGTATCCTAATACAGAGCTGAGAAAGGAGCCACGAATGTTTAATAGCGAAATTGAAAGCAATTGTCGGCGTGATTTAATCGATTGCAGCGTTTGTTTGACAAAAAAAACACGTTCTCAAAGAACAAACCGCATTGCGGAGGGACGGAAAAAAATGAATTTAACGTGAGAAAACGCGTATTGGGGCCACGGATAGACGGAACGAGGAACCTGGACAATGATAGATACTGTACGATCGTTTTCTTCTGTGAGAAGTAACGACCTCAATCAAGGGCGTCATATATACTACGTTACGCGGGTCAAGGTTTAGCCGATTACGTGTTCACATGTCAAACGAAGCTTTTTAAATAACCTTCGGCGCCTCGGTTTACTTCATCGACCGCCAATAACCTCGTAAATCGAGTCGTGTTTAGAGCAGTTTCGTGTCGCGATTCTCACGTTTTATTCTTGCCTGCTAGACCGTCGCGAGTTGTTTTTTTGTTTAAGTGTTTTTTCTCGACATAGTTAAATTAGTGAGGAATGTCGCACAACTTTAAATGTATACGTCTACGACGTTAGATGACGCTCGTGAAATGTAAATTCGTAGACATTCGAATGAATAAATCTTAAACTCACCTTGGCGTCGAAGGCGTCGGTGGGCATACGCTGCACACCATTCATCTTTCTGGAATAATCACGTTTTCTCGATTCAAGTCACTTTTCTCGCACCCTCGAGAATCTTTGTTGGTTCACGACCTCGGAACTCTTCGGACAAACACTGAACCGCACTCGACCTTCGGTAAAGTGCAGCGCGCGGAACAGGGACACGCGCGAACGCAACTTAAAATTTGAAACTTTTGAGAAGTAGTAGACGCCACGACGTATCCTCGTTCACGTGTGCCCAACAACTGAGAGACATTTATTACGCGGTCTTTCGCTCACTCAAGTTCGTACGAGGGCTCGCGCACCGTTTTTTGCATGTATGTTTTCGTATGTCGAAGAGCAACGAGAAACGTCGCGATTATGACCGGTCTACGGATCAATCGCGTCGATGTTATGCCAACGAAGGAAATACCACTTGCGAAACGCGACACATGTCGACTGTTAAAAACAACTGGTTATTAACAATCTTCCCGTGCAAACGTCGAAACGCGATTGCATTCGGACGCTGCTGGCACACTGGAAGGATACCATCAATATCGAACAATATCACGCGAGTAATAGAATAGTAGCGACGAAGGATGGCCGGTTCACCAAGGCTAGCTATCGAGCCTCGATTGAACGAACGTTACCAAGGTTTGAATAGAAACTAATTATGGATTTCCGTGAGCCAATTCGAACCTGATTCCTTATATATCCGGTAGCATCGTGTCCACGACGCGCGACAATTAATGCTCCCCGTTCTGTGGATAAAACGCGTACCGTTTCATGGAGAACTCTCCGCTGTCTGCGATAAGAGATTTGAAACTTGCCGACTCGAGCACTGTGGTTCGCGCCTGCGCCGCAATATATATTTTGCTCGCGTACCCCAAAACACGTGGTACCCTTAGGAATACCACCCTCTCTACACGCTCGCAGTAGGCTGAAAGGTTGCGAATATTTTTGAATGACGTACAAAGCCTCGCGACCGATAGGGTGTACGAACCGATGAAGTTTATTGAAAGTAAACAGCATCGATTAGCAAACGCTTCTCGATGCGAATTATGCGTATTTAGAAGTCTCTAGGCGTTAAAGGCCGGAGCGACGAATAAATTTTCATTCCGTCGAATGCTAGTAAGGACCACGGCCGAAAGATACCACGAACAGGTACCACGAAGGCAGGCTACTCGAAAACTCGGCGTGTTCCATGTCCAAGGGGGAGAGAGAAACAGGTTTAAGAACGTTGTTGTCCGGTCGCCTTTTAAATCGGCCATCTATCTAGCCCGTACAAATTACATCGATTCGAAAACGAGCTCTCGTAACTATGGGTTCATCGGCTTAGGTAACTCACAGAAAAGCGTAATCACCTGTGGAACCGGTAAGTTGAACCGGTAAGTTGAACCGGTCAAATTAAGATGAAGGTGAATACGTTCGCGTTCGAACGACGATTTCGTGATATCGAGAAAAGAAAAAGGACACGTAGCACTCGCGACCAGAGAGACGATCCGTCGCGGGTAGGCACATGGCAAGCACGTCCCTACCGCAAGGATTATACGTAGCAGCCGGCGTTCGAGCGCTCCGCGTCGCGACTGCCGGCACGGCTAAAAAACCATGCGATGACCTCATCACACGAAGTCTGTTCTCCTGCCCATGTCACTACTACTAGCCAATCTGAAAACATTTCAGCCTCTGTCGCCTCCTGGAGGTTACTGTTCGCGTTATCGCTTATCCGGAGTATCCTGTTGAGTCTCCAGGATGTTATCCTAGGCAATATGTGCTATCTTTCAAATTTCTTCTGACAATTTCGAAAATATCCACCCTTCTTTTGCATGCACATACAGTTGCGGTGCGCGCAATAAAAAATACACCGTGCATATAGGAACTTATTATAAAATTACAATTCTATTAAAGAAATACAGTATACACATAGGTATACATTCTTTCAATGCAAAAATTCTAGACGAAATTTGACTCCACGATTAAAGTAAGATACAATAACAATTGATAAACAATTATACTTACTCTTATCATTCTTAACCATTGTTGGTTTTTCTTTCTCGGGTTGCAATTACAATTGCACATGTAATTAAAATTAAATGCACAAGTCTATTGGAGCTATGGCATGTTTTTAAACACTGCACGCAAGTCGGAACGAATCAGTACCAAGTGGCACGTGCTGTGCGTTTGGAGCACTATGGTATACATGCATGTAATGGATTTGAAAGATTAACCAGTTGTGGAAAAAGACACGTTTAATTAAAGGTTTCCGCACAATGTTGTACCTTTCGATTAATATTTTGTGTATTATAATAGAAGGCTTTTTGGTTAAATATTTATGAATACAGTGTTAGAGGTTATGTAGGATGTGCTGTGCTGAGAGATTGTTATGTTGGTATTGTTATACAACTCTGCGATAATCGTTTGTGATTATTCGTTGATTATTCGTTTGTAGAAAATTATTTAAATAATTATTTTTAATTGTAAATTTGTCGATACCGCTAAAAAATGGCGTCTAAAAAGGTTTGGAATTCGAGCAATATACTCCCAATGAATGTTAAAATAAAGGAAGAACCTGGAACATCATTGCCTATACCTCTGGAGAATATTAAAACAGAGCCAGGGTTATCGAGTAGTACAACTAGATTAACTTCTTTCCGTCAACCAAGAGATTTAACATTAGGAGGCAATATTAAGACTGAAAAGTCCAAGAAAGTCTATACACCAAATTTAAATGCTCAGAGAACAAAAAAGAAAGAGTAAGTAAACTTAGCTAGGAATATTAAGGCCCGAGTCTGCGAATGACTTAAATGACATCAGCCTTTTAGGGACACTGTACAAAATGATTCTGCAAAACCAGCTAGAGGCAGAGATCAGAATAGAGGACGTGGGAGAGGAATTAGAGGACGCGGAACAGAAAACAGCAATTTAATCCAAGTATATTGAAAATATTCTCCAAAAGGATATAGTGCTACTTCGGACCATTCACGTTACAATTCCTTGCAGTCTAGTGGTATCTGGTTTACCGGAATAACAAGTGTACCAGGAAAACGAAATAGCAGTAGTTCCAGGGACAGCAATAGGAGTCCTCAAACATTGCTAGAGAGACAAAAGTTAAATTTGTATCATAACTACGACAAAGCAGCGGAAGAAGAAAAAGTAAAATTATTATTAAGAGATGATTTCATTGATGACGGAGAGCCTGCAGATGTTGACAATAGCCCTGTTGAGTTACCAATGATTAAAGGTATATTTTTACTTAATGGAGTACCTATATCTATTGTAATAAAAGATTCGTGTAATTACAATTATTGTATTTTGCAGCAAAGGTTTGCAAAGAGGAAACTAAAGTAAAGATTAAACAAGAAGAAGATATAGATAGAAAGCCAATTATCTCGGAAAATGGAGAGGGTAAGCCATGATCTTGTTTCTTCTTAATGTTTTACAATAATTAGGTTTACTTTTAGTATTACCATCAAAGATCGAATCTAAAGTTAAAATATACAAATCTGATACAGAAACAAAGGATGAAGTTTTAGATAGCATTCCTAAAATAATGGATAACATTAAATCGAATTCGTATATCTTGGTGCAGGTAAGAATTGAAGGTGCAGTACTATTATTCCTTATGTTGAGTAGATTAAGTAATATATAATTTATAGTTTCCAGACTGTTTACCAGGTTTAGTAGAAAGCGCTGAGGATACTAGACAAAGTAGATCGAATAACACTAATCATGAGAAAGAAAATAAAAGTCAAACAGAATTTTGTACATTAAATAGTTTAAAGCCTGGCATTTTGGGCAAGCTACAAATTTTAAAATCTGGTAAAGCACGTTTATTATTAGATGAGAATTATTTAATCGTCGATATTGGCACGCATTTTAGTTTTCGACAGGTATGTATATAAAATAGGTATAAATTCTTTATACGATGAGAGTGGAAGTATAAGAACAATACTGTTACAGGATCTTATCGCGGCAAAAGTAGACGCTGAGAAACTGAACGGTGACCTAATCAATCTAGGACCAGTGAATAGCACTCTTGTATGTTGCCCTGATTGGGAATCCATTCTGGCCAAATAGTAAATATAGTTATAATGGGCATAGATTTATTAAATGTTTCTTATCATTGACAATATTTGTATGTGATTATTTATACATTATTTAAAATACAAAATATTTCTCTTGAAAATCATGTATTTTTAATACTACACAACATACGTGAGTCGTCTCACGTACAAATTCAGTAGTGGTTCACAAGTCTAAATAAATTTACAGCAATTGCAGCTTACAGTTCATTATATAATTTACGTGTATGCATACCGCAACAAGAGAGGGTGTGATCATTTTTCGTAAAGTACATAATATTACTATTCGAGATGAAATTCGTTTTCGGTAGTGTGGATGTGGTTCGGTTGCCTTGATACAGATAATCCAATATGATATTATTTCTACACAAATTAAATTCATAAGCCAACTTCATCGCACTATAAAATAAACATTAATTCATAAACTTATGAACTATAGAAGGATATTACATTTTTACTCGGTTGCGTTAACTTTCTAGAATGTAAAAATCGTACATCGAAGTGGCACAAAAATTACTCTCTCCATGTGTAGTCACGTACACTAATTCTGTTTGCGAAGTCAAGAAAAAAATCAACTATTGCCTTCGACTTCGTAATGTTTAACTTAATAGAAAATATAGTTTTTCTCGGCTAACAGATAAAATGTTTTTAATAGGGCCAGAATTGGTTTGCACAAAACAGTGCAACACGATAAAATCCTACTTAATGACGATAATAAACAGAAACATCTTTGTGATACAGTTAGAGCAAGTACATTGTAATACGGAGGCACACACACATTACACACCCTCAATAATAAATCGCACAAAGTCTCAATCACTTCTTTCTATACTATGTCCTTTTTTCATTGATTTCAATGCCTTTTCGCGAAGCTTTTTTTCCAATTCTTCGGTATTACCCTCGCTTACGTCGGATTCGTCAGAGTCGGCAACCTTCTTTTTTTTGTGCTTCCTGTGTTTTTTATGCTTTTTATGTTTTTTGTGCTTTTTATCTTTCTTCTTCTTCTTTTCCTCAACTTCGCTCTCCTGAAAAAAATTATTACACATAGCAAGTGGCTTATGGGCGGCAAGTAGAAAATGTAAATTGAAACGAAAAATTACCTCTGATTCACTAGTACTGGTTTTAGTTTTCTTTTTACGTTTTTTCTTCACTTTCTCTTCGTCTGAACTATCATCTGCCTTCTTTTTTTTCTTTGCATCTTTTTCGGCAACTTCTTCGTCATCTGTACTAGAGTCCCGTTTGGATTTTTTCAGCCGCACTTTTCCTTCGTCTTCACTTGTGGAATCTTTTCTCGACTTCCTCGTTCTTGACTTTTCGTCCTCTGAAGAACTGTCTCTACGCTTTCGTATTTTCTTCGGCTCATCGTCTGAACTTGAATCCTTCTTAGACTTTCGCACCCTCGATCTGTCATCTTCACTTTTACCTCTTTTCGTTTTCTGTTCCTCATCGCCCGAAGAAGAATCTTTCCTAGACCTCTTCGATTTCTTCGTATCTTCCTCCACATCTTTTTTCGATCGTTTGCGTGAGTCACTTTCACTGACTTCCCGCTTCCTACTCTCCTTCCTATCTTTGTTGCTCCGTTCATCTAAAGAATCTGTAAACAAATAGCAGAACTTTAATATTGCAATTTGTACGACCGAATGAAAAATAATTAAATTGTACCTGCTCGATTCGCATCCCTAATTTTCTTATTTTTTTCTACGTGTTTCCTTTCCTCTTCGGATTCCGAACTAGACCCTCCTTTGTCCGACTTTTCATCATCAGTTGAAGTCTTCCTTGTTTTTCTAGATTTTTCTAACTTCCTTGATCTCTTTTTCCCTAAACGGCAAATACATTTGTATAAAAAAAAACACCTTAAAAAAATATTACTTTCGGTCCTTAAGCTTTCTTTTACCTTCGCTTTCACTATCGTTTGAATCGGTAGAACCATCACGTTTCTCTCTCTTTGATTTCTTTATTCCATCTGCTGGTTTTTTTAAAAGTACCGTCTCCGACGATTTTTGACCAACTTTCTTCTCCTCGGACACCGTCGTCTTGATCGATTTTATCGACTTGTCGTCCTTCTTCAATGGGAAGGCATCTCCGGACGAAAAGCTGGATTCTTCCTTTGGCGATTCCTCTTTATTGTCCTCTCTGCAAACAAATAATAATTCGCGTTAGACGATATTTTCTTATACATGAAAATGTGTAAAAGTATGTATAGGGACGTACTTCGATGGTTGTTTGGCTTTAACCGCTGCGATAATGTCTTCTGTCTTCTTAAATGGCGATGGCGTTCGTGATAGGCTCTTTGAAAACTATAGAGACAAATAAAAACAGTAAAAATTGATTCAAACATATGTTTAAGAAGCACATTGTCACACTTACTCTGTGCCGGGTAACAGGGAGTGTAGCAGGTTGAAGTTTCTTAGGAGAAACGCTTGGCTCTGGTTTCTTGATGCTCGGGGGTTCAGCTTTTTTAACGTCCTTTTCAGAACGTTTGACGGCTTCCTCCTTGATCGACTTCTCCTTTTCTTTGCGTTTCTCATCTGCATGTTCCCTTTCCCTTTCGCGCTCACGTCTTTCTTGAGACGATTTCCGTTCAAGCGACTTTCTGCACACAGACAGCAAAGAGAATGATTAGAAAACGCAAAAACATAAATTTTACTGCTAAGCAGGGAACACAACATAGCTGCTATACGCTCCGACAACCGTGTAAGGTCTGTAACAAAACGTGAAAATCGCGAGATGATTTTTTTTACTCACCTGGGCGCTTCATCCTCATTGCTAGAGGAACTACTTTCGCTACTTTCCGAGCTACTTGACTTAGACCTTCCATTTCGTAATTCTTTTCGCGATCCTGTATCGGTCGGTCTTTTAATTTTTTCATCCACTTTCTTTTCCTTCATCTTCTCCTTAGCATCTCTTGAACGATCGGGAGATCGTTTCCCATCTCTCGAACGATCCACCGATGACGTTTGATCTTTCGATCTGGATCTATGATCTCTAGATCTAGATCTTCGATCTCTATCCCTTCTGTCCCTGTCCCTGGAGCGATCCCGTCTACTCGATCTGTCGCGAGAGGAAGATCTATCGTACCTGAGGGATCGATCCCGTCCGTCTGGCGAGCAACGCCTGCTATCACGACGATCTGGTGATCGACGCCTGTCCCTTCTCTCCGACGATCTTCGTCGTCGATCGAGGGATCTTCGTCGGCGCCTATCTCCGGGGCTTGGTGATCTACGACGATATCTTGCCGGGCTTCTACGAGGCGGGCTTCTGTAATGATTGCACAATTATTGATATTAACACATTCGAGACAGCGAGTGGAATATTGTTAACACCTATTCGGGATTGTAACTTAGACTTCCAGATTTAATTTAAGCCTTGGATCATTGTTCTAGCTTGCCTGGAAGTCGAAATAATGGCATCGCGCCTTCTACTGGGCCACTCACGTAAATTAATGTTTTTGATCCAAGGAGCAGTCAAAATTCGTAATACGATTTCATTTATCTCACCTTCGTCTGCTAGGTGCTCTACGCACAGAGGGGGGTCGCATGCTGCGACTACCGCTATATCTATCCAATCTTTCCCGTTCCCTTTCTCGCTCCCGTTCTCGTCGTCTTTCCCGTTCTCTGTCAATGGATCGCCTAAAGTACGATACACCGAAAAATTAGATAATTATAATAAAGATGCGTAACACTAAAATAATTATACGCACCTCCTATTTCTATCTCGAGATCGATCACGTGATCTATCTCGGGATCTATCTCGCGACCTATCCCGGGATCTATCTCTGTCCTTTGATCGGGCCCTATCCTTTCGCGGTGTGGGACTTCTTCTTTTAGGTACAGATTTTCTTTCTCGACTCGAGTCACTGTCGCTGCCACTATCATCTTTGTTCGTTTTTCTGTATGACCGCTTTGCCTGAACACCATCCTTCTTCTTTCTAATTTCGAAATCATTCTTGTCTTTCGCTCCTTTGTCTTCTTCTGATTCGGAGCTACTGCTTGAACTAGCATCTCGTTTCCTGCTGGAATCGAGATTATCCTTTCTCTTATCGGGTGATTTTGAGCGAGACTTCGATGACCTGGAATCGCTCGAATCGGACCTCGATTTTCTAGACTTACTTCGATCGTTGCTTTTTGATCTGGACTTTTTGGATCGTGAACGAGATCTCGAATGTGACCTGGGCGACTTCGATTTCGTACGTCTCGATTTCGAGCGATCCTGCGACCTGGATTTCGATCTTCTCGACTTTGATCTAGATCTAGTTCGTCTTGATCGTGATTTAGATCGAGATCGTCTAGACTTGGATGCAGGTGATCGAGAACGACGAGATTTCGGATCACGGCTCGGTGATTTCGACCGTGATTTTTTCGAGCGACTTATAGGCGACTTTGATCTGGACCTAGATTTCTTTCCCTTCTCTACCGATTCGGGAGACGGAGTCCGATTGTTTTTCTTCTTTCCATCGGCGATGCTCATTAATTTCGCTTGTAATCTAGATATTGCTACAGCAGCTTCCCTGTTAAAACACCTTTATAAATAATCTGGAAAAGTTATTTATGGTAATAAATAATGAAAAGATGCTTACGGTTTAGTTTTAACGGGCATAAGTGGTATAGCATTTTCTGGTTGAGGAGAGTCTTCTCGTTCCACTTTAACTTCAGGCATTTCCTTCCCGTTATCCTTTAACGAATTTTTGCTAGGTGATTTCGAAGAAGATCGTCGTTTACGACTTGATCTATCACGGTCCCTGTGCCGATCCCTCGATCGACTTCTTTTTCTGCAAATTCCGACATACATATATTTTAAAAAGTGTTTAAACAATTGGACGAAGGTAGTATTGGAGTCCAATTAGTACCTGTCCCTATCGCGATCTCTGCTTCGATCTCTTCTACGCTCTTTCGACGAACCACGCTCCTTCTCTTCTTTCTTTATCTTATTTTCTGCTTCATCCTTCTCTTTCTCCCTTTCCTTTTCCTTTTCTTTCTCCGCCAAAGAGGCCTGCAGCTTCTCTTGCTCTTCCTAATTTGATATATTGCAACTTAGAATATCGACAACAAATCACTTATAGTTCTACATAAATACGAAAAAATCTGAACTGAATTGCATTCAGCTGAACATTTTATTGAATGTCAAAATCTGGTTATTCGATTGTTTTACTATTATCAGATTAGTTCGTGTCATGACACGCAAAGCTTATTACTTCTATGTTCACTCTTCTTGTCGGAAAAGCGTATTAAAATATAAAAAATTAAAACACAAATTTTAATAATTACCAAACGTTTTTTAATCTGATCCTTCTTTTGTTGCAAGAAAGCCTCTGGAATGCCCGTTACACTTTCTTGAGCAGAGACTAGAAGGTCCCATAATTCGCCCATGAAGGATCGGGCATTCCGTCCATTCAGGAAACCTGTGAGGTTGATCTGCATTTTTCGGGGGTCGGGAAACTGTAATATATACGATATTTGTTTCATTCTCTGCGTTCGAACAATTCGGAGCTGCTATCGTGAACGAGCAATATACACATTCTATTTTAATCAATTTAAACGCGGAAGTTGGAGTTATAGTAACGTCCATTTCCTTATGTTGATACTAACTGCTTTTCCCCCTCGAAAAAGCAGATTTATTTTTTTTAACATTTCTCATATACCTTACCACCAACCGCACACTGCTCATTTCTCCTCGCTACTAATATATAATATGGAAAGAAAAAAAATATACTCATCGATAAACGCACAAGTAGCACAGATACATTGATACCTTGTCAATTAAATAATACCGCTAAGGTGGATGCTGAAATGGGTCTTAGAAATATGTATATATATATATATATATATTGTAAATGTTGGCTGAAAATGAAAAGATTAATTTGGAATAGAAGGAACACCGTTCCACCAACCTGTATTGTTGACAAAGAGTGTCAAACCAAGCAGAGATACCTCCGGCATCGTCCGCGAGTCAATCGTGCGTGCGATTGACAGCATGTGTTGGAGAATCATTAACTGGAGAACAGACCTGCACAGCATAGGGATCCTCGATTGCCCCGAAAGTTGTCTGGAGGCACGAAGTATGGAGCAACCTGCATTTCGGATGAATCAGCTACATCGACGTCCCCGATGTATGTTTGGAGCACCAGGGTAGGCAGCAGGCTGATTCCTTCTTGCAACGTAGTCGAAGCGTCGATTGAAGAAGGCCGCGTTGGTGCAGCTCCCGTAGTTGCAATCTTGAAGAGTAACGACCTCGTGCGAGGCAGCTACGATGCAGACGTCGACAGCAGTGGCAGCTAACAGGTGATGCAGTTACAGCTACGCAGACAACTGCAGAATGGCAGAAGGCCTTGGGCAGAGCTCCGTACAAAGATGAGAAGAGCAGGGACAGCATGATGCGACGAGTATATTGCGAATACGCCGTGTCTTCGTTGACGATGAGTTGACGGTGGATGAACAGCCGAGGCTGAAGTTTCAGCAGTGTGCTAAGACGATGTTGACATACCAGCTGGCATCAGCTAGCGTTGACGGCTGATAGAAAGGCGGCCAATCGGATGCAGAGAGGAGCACATCCGAATGCCATTTGGACAATAGGGTTGAGCCCCACCAACGGTCTCTACTTATACTAACGGGGAATTCAAACATACGTGATAAAAATCTGTTTTTAGATGTTACAGTGTTGCAGGATCAGCTACATCAGTTTTTCTTTTGTCGAAATAGGATATAGCTCGGACGGGACACTTAAGGAGAATCAAAATAGGATACACAGGATGTGTGGGTACAATGATGTATTATTAGATTTAAAAAAAAAAATAAATAAAAACAACGAGGCAACTATAATAATTAATATGGTTTCTGCCTCCTTGCTTTTCATCTCCAAAGTCAGCACATTGTGCAGATTTTGGATGATAGCATTTGTAACTGGTACAAAACTTTGTGCTGAAATAATGTGTATTTATCGATTTCCTATGATGAGGGGAAAAAGCCAAGTGAACGCATTTATATTCCATACCGTTACTTCGCAATCTCTTAGGCCTAATTTTAACCGAGTTAACAACGGAATAAACGTCTTACCTTTTCCTCCAGTTGATTATATACGAATTCTACCACTACGTCGTCCTCCATCCCTAAAATTTGAGTGATTTTTGTTGTAATCCAGGGCTTAATAACATCCAGTTTTACTTTGCTCATATCCACCTAAAAGTAAAGCAAATTTCTCGCAATCAAGTATCAAGCAATATTATAGGGGTTCATCCATTATAAGTATTTACTTTTTGTGTGAGAGAATCCCCAAATTTCATTTGCTTCAGAAGTTTCTTCTCCTTATCGCTGAACCTCGTGTCTTGCGACGCGGTGGTCCCCTGCAAGTTCGCGATTAAACATTTAAGCAAGTGCCACCAAAATGAAAAGCGTTAGGACGACAGGATTTAAATGACAAAAGGAGTCCAATTTTTCAAATAATAATTATTACAAACTTACCGTATACATCATCTTGGCAATGTACAGAGACTAATAGATGCGCGTTGTTCAATGCTAACTGGCGATACCCAGATCTTCTCCAGCGGCGAATGGAGAAGGGCGATTCAAAAGATCGCGATCCAAAGTGGCACCTTTGTCCTTATTCGTGAAAGAACGCACTATTTTGTATATAGAAATATCGAACTTTAGAACGAAGCTAATATGAACATGAACGCACAATAGATCAATCGTCTAACATGGCGGCCGTGTCGTTAAAACAAGAAATTGAAGTTGGTTAGCTAGGAGCAGTGGTGCCATAAGTGGTAAATGTTGCCAACATTGTAATATACCGCGTGCCTACCATTTTTTGGGGGCAAAAATTTCGATTCGAAAATCTATTTCAACGATCTACATTATTCAGAAGCAACGTACAGTAGCTAAAGATATTTTATATCCGGAGGTGGTTGATCATTTTAAGTGTTTCAATTTAATTCAAGCGGAAGGCAAAGCGGATGTTTAAATAATAGCCGGGACAAATTGAGCAGCTTTGATACGAATGTTTTACTCCATCAATCAGAAGGGAACGGTTCAAGTAACCGCTGCGTAAAGGGCTAGTACATATAAGTACGTATTTATTTTTTCTACTTAACGGAATTAGTTTTTCGCACGCTGCTTTTACTACCATTAGTTTCTGAAAATGGATTTCCAGGTACACACTTACATTCGTCCCTGGTTTTTCCAAACTATTACAGCAACTTCCAAGAGACGCCAAGTGAAACATATATCGACACAGTACAAAAGTAATCTAGTAATAAATTATAAATATATATTTTGCATATTATAACTATAGATACAAAAGATGACATGCATATGAAAGAATCGTTCGTTGCACGTGTAACATTACGGCGCTTCGCTATTTATCACTTTCCCTTGCGTCACTGGCACAGAACGTTAATATGTATTTCTGTTTAGTTCCCTCTTATGTATATTTCATCCACGAACTGCTGACAACATTCCTATACGTTAATAAAACCATCGATAACTTTCATTGCAAGTTATCTACAATTCATTACAATTAACGCACTTATTTTTAAATTGTACTGTTATTTATATATATTTGAAACGTGAAATTCGTATCAGCAATTTTGCCGCTTATAATTCTATTGGAATTTTTTTGACGAAAGCATGCTAGTAGAGGACGGCTTTATCGATGATAAGGTAGCGCGGCATGAATGAACTAGTTTTTGGCGCTGTACGGATATCGCCTATGAAATAACCGAGTGAAGTAAATCGAGGTGAAGGGTCCCGCAAAGCAAGTAACGGGACATTATACTCATCGGAATTCATGGTGCGGTCCATTCGGTATTGCGACTGCACGACTACTCTGTTTGTCGGTACCGACGCGAGTTTCCAGGGTCCGGTTCTGACTGATTGTGAGTAGCATGAGCGGGCCAGTGGCGTGTCTGAAGATACTGACACGGAACTAAAAACGGTATTTTTAATATTTCCTCTTTGCACCACGATTGAAATCGCAATTCTTGTTGTTTTCCACCGTTTTACCACTATGGGATTATTTTTCCTTTTTACAGCGTACTTAATGATGGAAGTTTTCTTTGCAATGATAGCATATGGAGACTTTAATGCACGGAGGAAAGGAATCTTAATGCCGGATCTTTCGTTCGCTGAAAGAGCATAGTAATTAATTAACAGTTGGCGCTTATATTAACGCGCGTTGCACCTGAATGAATTTCACTGGATTGTGTTGCGATGACCGAAGTAGAACGAGTATGGATGTATGTATATATGTGTAATGATGTCGAACGCACGATAAAGAACCGGAGAACACATTAGCAACGTTTCCGCCACGTTGCGACGTGCCCGAGGCAAATGATATAACTTTCTGATACCTTTCGAAAGAATCTTTCGCCTGTATTCCTCGCGGAGCACTGTTACGTGCTGTCCTATACACCTGCTTGAAACCGGCTCACGGACAAGTCTAGTGAACTCGATCGGATTCCAAGACCGGATTCTGCGAAACGACGGTCGCTGCTCCGATTTGCTTTTTCACGTTGAAATAAGTTCGTCCAACTTATTTATTTTTTTCTTTCTATTCTTTCTTTGTGTGTGTGTGTGTGCTTTTTTAAATGACCAACGAGGAAACAAGAATGAGACGGCCACGCCACTGTTCGACCGTGAAGCACACCTAATTGCGACGTTTCTTTCGAGCCAGCCCTTTTCAGCGAAGAAAACGACGGGACTTTATGGACGAACGGATTCTATGATTGAACATCAACCGTCGCACGATTGGATCCTCTCCACGAATGGTCTAGGGTAGGAGAGTCTCTCTCTGGACAGTACAATTGTCTACACGTTGACCCGAAGCCACCACGAATTTCTTGAGAAATTCGAGATCGCAACGAGCAGTTTCTAGCTTCTAGAAAGAAAGATGTTCCGTAGAAAGATGTTCCGCTGGAAATCGTGTCGCGATCCCCTGAACGAATTAGGAGGTGGTCCGGACCAAGGTAAAAGTTCTGGCGACTTCGATACTGGTTGCAACGTTCTTCCCTAGCTTCATGAAAGAGGTTTCTAGGTCCCTACGGCGAGGACGTTCGAGTTTGGGATCACCTTCCACCGATTCGTCACGTTCGATATGGCTCTCGAGCTATCCTTCGGCGTAGAGGAGTATGCATTGGTCCGCTCGATGCCGATCGCTCGGGTTCGACGAACGTTTAAAAGCTGGGAACGGCTGGGGGCTCTGCGGCTGGGCTCGCCGAATTTCTCGGCTTGCAGACACACCCGCTCTCCACCAGAACGTAATCTTGACCGGTCAAGGTCACAGGACCAAGAGGTATCACCAGAAATAGGTACGGCACGTACGTCTGCGTGCATTCGCCGTGGACTACGTCGCACTCTTTCGATCTGAAACAGTGAGTGAACAATTGTATGCCACTAGATTAGCATAATGGAAATGCTGCCGGGGAAAAGTACAATAAAAACGTTAGCGACGGGATTAAGGATTCGCTGGCTTTCGTGTGCTTGATAATTTGCTCGTGGCGTGCGACACATTCTGCCTTGGTAATTGCACGATTAAATACCGGTCCAATAATGTTTCAAAAGTAGGCTTCTCCTTGGTCGCGGTCGTACGAAGTACGAAATCGTAGAGCTCTCCGGCCCACTGTGCTACATTCGATTTGATACGGCTCGCCAGTAGGTCTCCATGAATTTCGATTGGAATCACGTCGCGCGTATTTACTATTTACAGATCACGCACGAACGTGGTAAGAAAGTAACAGCGGATAACGATCGACCCTTCTTGATGGATAAGGAACTTTTATTGTACTCACTCGCAAACTTCGAATACGACCTGCTGCAGAAGGTCGGGAAACTTCTGCACGATCGTCACGGGTTGGCCGCTGGTTAAGCTGACTCCATACATTGGAGCAGTAGTGTTATACCTCGTTTTGCATAATCTGGACGGCGCACCGCATGTCTCCTTCGGTGAAAATCCTCTACCTGGAAAGGAACGTGTCGTCTATACAAAAGAGGTAATTCCTTGATACTTCATTCAGTTGTATTCGCAGTCCTACTAGTCCTACGAATTTTGCTTGACCTAGAAGTAGGGTATTTGTAAAACACGTCAAAGTGGTTTATGTTCTAAATGGCCACAGAAAACAAAGTTTGAAGCGATACGTAAAGAAGGAAAGAAAATTGAGAAGAATCTAGGTGCACGTATCGATTAAAGGATAACAGGTAACACCGGTCACGTGATTGGCGCCCTTTCTTTGGAATTCTGTCGCCTCGCATGTTCGAAACGACGAGTGGGTCGCCGGTGTCCCGTTATGAGCAGAACGAGCGATAACTGTATTGGCCGGATAACACGGTGCCTTATTACCGTCCTCGTGTACCAGCGTGCCATTATCTAAAGGACGGAGAATCAATGCCAGCAAATGATGCCGCCCGACCAGGGACTAATACATTTTTCCACGTGCACGGATGCGATTACGAGCCACGAATTTCTAATAGGATTCTTTGGGTAAATTGCAAGGCAAGCACAGCGGGTGTTGTGCTCGGTTGGAAACGGGTTTTCGTGTCATAAGGACAGCTGCATAATTCACGGCTTCAAAGTGCCGGTGCATCGTGCAACCGGTCGTTCTGAATTTTGTCAATCTTTCTACACGCCGGCAATGTTAGGAACAAGGAGCAAGCCTTTCGAACGCTTACGGAACTGCGTAATCTTCCCAGACAGCCAGAAACAATGAACATCTTTGAAACAACCGCCTTCCAGGCGGTGGATCGTTGTTATCGTCGAAGCAACGGTATCGCAAAGAAGTATTCGCACGGCAATGAATCCAAAGGAAGCAGCGCTTTTTATAGAAGCATATATATGTATACCTATCTCGCTGCGAACTTCCGAGTATATATGTTGATCAAGGAAACGACGAAGCATGGGAGCAGAAGGTTTGCATATTACATACTAAGCACGGTACAATAACCTCGTAAAGCGCACGTGAACGCATTTCGCTGGATAATACCCCGAAGGGGCCAATACAATAATTATGAATTAATGCCCGCCAATACGGTGTCTGCGAGGCGCAAGAAGTTTGCGTTTGCGCAAGTATAAGTGCACAGCGAATATGCAGATGAGCTATTAGATATATAAGTTTATATTTGGATGAAGCAGCAAACGCAGGATAAGTAAATTACACAGGCTCGGCGAGGATGTAGGTTATAGCTGCGCGTAATTATTCGCGATTCAGGTAACCGGCTCGACTACTGTTGCGCTTCGAACAAGAGAGACAAGTTTGTCTTCCGCGTGTTTCCAGCCGAGCCACGTTTCCAACTCGGTCGAGATCCGTTAAGGCATTCTTCGTCCGAGCAAGAAACCCCAGCATTTACAAAACATGTTTCATAATTGAGCGTAAACTGTCCTAGAATATTGGAGAAGAAAAGATCTTTCAGCTTTGGTAACTCACCGTTTCGCGATGATTCTCCGATCGAGTAATCTCCATGGACGTTCTTGTAATTGTGCAGGAGCGCCTGCCTGGTCAATTCAGGATCGATTGTTCGAGGCTGATGTGACCTGGCTGTTCGACCACCAGCCCACAGATTCTTGTAACTTCTCGATATCGCGGCCCTACAGCAGCCGATCATTTTGATAACGGTATCGCGGGTAAAGCGGAGGTCTATCAAATTCCAGAGGAGAGACTTAAAAGGAAAACTTACGAAGGATATTGCATGTTATTTGGGCCTATACAGTCAGCTGGATCCGTGAGCGCGTCTCCCCACACGTATTTCAAGCCTAACCCGTTCCCTTCGCATTTCCTGCCTCCACGCACGTGGGCGCATGTCGCGATAACGAGAATCAGACCGAGGTACTTGGACATCTGAAATTGCACCAAAAAAAATATGAAATCCACACGCTTCGTCGGATGAATTCGAATCGCCAATATGACTTGGAAGCGCATTCAATGAAAACGGAAGTATTGGTCCATTTTTATTGTGGGAACAGAAAAGATAGTTCCACGTATGTAAAACCGTTTCCAAGACACGTGCATTCATGAGAGCTAATTGCACCGAAGTGCAGCAACTCATGAATAAAACAATGCCAACTGGCATTGGCCGCGGATCACCGAGACCTATACAAGGAAACACGTTGTCACAGCGACGACGGAAGGTGCGAGTGAGCGCTCTTGGAATCGGAGTTCGCACGAGGTCAAGAGCAAAAGTAAATGACACCAGCTAGACTGTGACTCGTCGCACAAAAATCCGCGTCTCGGGTGCCAATTGAACAATTCTGTGATCGTTCCGTCGTGGCTGCACCTGTAATCAATGCACGCTCAGCAGTCTGCCTTTATTATTAGCGTATAGCTTCGCGAACGTTTAGCAATTGCTGAAGATGCTCTATTATTATTGTTCTCTTCTGCGAACTCGTCTTTAGGGGGCTCGCTTCACGGGCTGGTAGCAAGAACAATCTTGATGGTAGCGAAACGAGCGAACAAACTTTTTCCCTTTCGAGCCTCGCGAACGATGGCAATCGCCGGGACTAAGAATAATAATTAGCAAGTGCGCGCAATCGATACAAAACCAAGTATAGAGTTTGGTATTTCTGGGTTACCGGGTCCATATTACTTCCGCCATACGTATCCTTCGTCGATCGAACACGAGTGAAAGCAACACGATAGTACGTGGCTAATATGTACTACTCGATGCTCAATTGCAAAATGCACCTCCTGGATTTTACAACGAGAAGCGTTTACGTTCGATCTACTTTCGTCTTGAGTAATGGGATTGAAGAGCAAGCAAGTTGGTTGGAAATTGCAGTTTCATGTTTGGGAAGTGATAAAGCGCTCGAGGGAAAAGGAAAGGAGGAAAATCATTAATGAGTAGCAAGCATTCAAGGCTGGCCATTGGCCGTGACTGGTATCACGCGAGTACTTCTTTAGGAAGTGTTGTCCACATTTAACATTTATTCTTCTTCTTGTCTCTATAGAATACGTCGTGACAATTTTAGCAAGCGAACAACGGATCCGAATCGGCCTCGTAAGCGTAAACACGATTGAAATGAGAGGAGCGCGATGCGGCATTGATCAACGATACAAAAATATTCGGATAACTATCTATGGGATATTCTGATTTTGTCTCATTATCGGTGAATTCTATGACGACGACCGTACGAAAGAGACGAAGCCGAGTGGAGAAAAGGGCGATGGAATCGAGGCCTTCCGCTGGTTCGCGCATTCACCGTAATTTAGAATCAGCCGGAACAATTATTCTTGCGGCAACTTTTCACATCGTTAAAAGCTTCTGTTTCCCAGTAACCATCGGGAAGAGCACTGGTAGTATGTTTACGCGCCATGGGAATAATTAACGAGTTATCTTCGATCGTGGAAATGCTGCTGACTCGAATTGAAGCGAGGTTTTTCTGACCGGAGCTAAGTGAAGCAGTCTCGCGGAATTTAAAACAATTAGATGAAATGTGAGAATTGGTAGATGAAGTAGGGAAACGTCAAATAAGAAAGAGATTACGAAAAACTGTTCTTCCGGTATTGGAGAACAGATTCCTGGTGGACCATGAACGCGTCATGCGGTTGATTCTAACGGTAAAGATGAATCGTCCAAAACGCTCTTTCCCCTCGTTCCAGTCACTCTTTATTGAGTGTACGTCTACTCATCCTTGGACTCTGTTAACGGTACAATCATTTCGGTGCTTCGTTTCATGAATAAATTATTATAACTGTCAGGTACTTGTTACGTATTCGAAATACCTTCGCGGCCTTCGCATTCACGCCACGGAGATTTCATTGTCAGGGACCTATTATCCCTTTCACGTAACATAGCGGAGGCTGCATGGGAATTATCGAGTATTCCATTGCAATTTCATGCTCAAAGTCAAAGCACAATGAACGATCGTTATTCCATCGCCTTGAGAGTGATATACTTAGTGATCAGAAAATACAGGAACCTTAAACGGTACATTGGAGTGTCTAGTTCGAAAACCCAAGGGACCAATGCACAAGATAGGAACGCAATTTTGCGGCAGGTATATCCATATCCAAGGAAAAAGCCACCTCAAAGCAGCGTATCTAAACGATTGCTTTCGGATTTATTCTGAGTAATATATCTTCGAGGAATTTCCTTGTGAGCGTCTTTTGTACTTTATAATTGGGGCATCCAAATTTCACTATCATTTGTACATTTTTGTATAAAAAGGTTTAGTAGAACGGCAGGTGCTCTAAAGGAATGTTAAAGGAAGTCACGAGATTCGAATATATGTTTTGGGAGTGAAGTTAATTTGAACCTAGATTTGAATATCATTTCATTTGCATCATAAATATCATAGATTATAAAATGTATTTTAGAATATTCGTAGTCTGCACAAATCACTGTACTATAATACGTTCAATCGTTCGGCCATATAAATGTTTAATTAAAATTTGTTGTTACAGCTTTTAGGCCGCCACTCACCGTGAGGAAGGCCGTTTCTAAAACTGTTCGTTAGAATCCTTTTGACGATACGGTCAGCTACACGTTACATGAATCGATTTAACTGTTCAGGAATAACCAGGAACAGGATTAAAACGAGGGCACGTGAATTTCTTAAACACTGTTCATGTCACCACACCGGATGTCGTCGGGTCGAACACCTCCGTCCTCACAGGTGGATGTCCAGAGGTTGACTGTAGAATCGTAAGTAACCGCTCTCTGTGCTCTGGTAGAGCTGGAAAGAAAGAGGGGCCGAGGCGAGGAATATCGGCCCCTATTCTACCTCGAAACCTTTTTTTCTCTTATTGGAGAAAAAACTTGAAGGGGAAATGAAAGGGGGTACCTGGGACCCCCCTCCCCATTCTTCCAGTTTTTGCCAAAATTATTCTCGAGATCATTGAATGAGCAAATTTTCTTCACCTATTTATATATATTAAAAAAAAATACTATTGATAAGTGTTTATTTCTTGGTGATATCGTTAAAATAGAATTCAGAGACCATGAGGATAATTGCATAATTGTTTGGATTACATTCTATTTATAGATTGATAAAATAACAATGAAAAATACAACAGGTTTCGTGTACTATAAATTATTCGTAATGGTACTGTTTGTAGAATTTTTATTCGACTGATTGTAGTTTACAGAGTTTAATTCATTGTTCGGGTGCTAGATATATGTATCAAAATTCTATCACTCGAAGCAATCATTAATTATTTAATATGAATTTGTGAATTGTATTTTTTGTTTTAATTGTTGCTGTTTATATGTCCGTAGAATTTTTTAGATCTTATCACTAATTAAGAAAAAACAATGTCATAACTCTCTCATATTTAACATTAAAGCTATACATCATTGAATATGTTTAGAAAGTTTTGTTTCAATACATTCAATTAAGAACAGAAGTTAATCATTTATCTGAGATATTTTACTCGAGCTTCAATAATAACAAATGCAAGCGGTCTTTGCTGATCTTCCTATTCTCTCTAGGAATGATAAATTTATCATGTATGTTACATATTCTAGTAAAGAACACTCATTATTTTATAATACATTAGCTAGTCAGTATCGAAGTAGCTATTACAAAAGCTATACTTCTCGTATTAAAATAATTGGTAGAGATGTTACGAGATTTGCAATGGACATATTCACGGAGCAGTCTTACAGATACTAATTATTCAAAAACATGGAAATTACACACCGTCGGGTTAAAATTTAACGATTCCAACTTAAAAGCAAAGTCATACATTTTCCACGTAATTTCGGGATAACCGAGTTCAGTTGCATCAATGTCGTGACTTTCCAAATTCATAAAAAAAAAAAACAAGAACCTTACTAAAGTAAACTTAAAAGTTCCTAATGCTTATAACGTTCACTTAACTAAATCTATAGGCTAGTAATATTAGAACATATACATTTACATTATACAATTGCTTACTCAATCGTCAAACTTTATGGAATTGACGCTAGTATCTATTTGACCGCCGCGGTAGCTCCCACGTTTTTTCTTCGTCTTTTCATGACGAAACGATTTTCCTCTCGTGAATCTAAGGTCTTGATTCGCTTTTTCTCCCCAAGAGCCACGAGCACCTCTCTGTTGGAAAAAACTTATATTTACTTACCATAGTCGGATATCTGACTACTTCGAACTAACCACCGCTCACCTTTATACAACAAAACCTATCATCAATCGTCGAACGTTATTTTCTTATTTTGTTGAGGCGTGCTATCGAACGATTTTCTTTTATCAAAACCACCCCTACCTCCCCTGAATCCGCCACGACCACCCCCCCTTTCACCATCCCCGTTACCCCACGATCTCCTAAATCCGTCAGTTTTGCCCCCTTCGTTGTCATTACCGCCCCATGACCTTCTGTTATCAAAACCACCTCTGAAATTTCCTCGTCCACCTCTGAACCCTCCTCTACCACCCCTATCACCGCCACCACGACCACCTCGGCCACCCCTGTCACCGCCGCCACGACCGCCTCTATCGCCGCCACCACGACCGCCCCTATCACCGCCACCACGACCACCCCTATCACCGCCACCACGGCCGCCCCTAAATCCACCGCCACCGCGACCGAAACCACCTCTACCACCACCAAATCCACCCCTTCCTCCATGTTTCTTAAAACCACCCTCTTCCTGGTCGTCCTCCTAAAACAACAGAGAAACTCAGGTCAGTCGCCGTTTCGTATACACCTGAATAAACATCTCTTAAAAATTGTTTATCAAAAAACATCATAAAAGGGGTGGGTGAATGCACGGAAACATGGTCTCAAGCTTTTACAAAACGGCGAGTGACCTGTGATTCTCGGATGTTTCCGAGCATTTACCTTTGCCTCAAATGAATTGTTTGCCAATTTGGGATCCACTTTTACCTCCTCGTCCTTTACGCGACGAAATGGATTATTGTTTGATCGCTAAACACAAAATGTTGTAAATAATTTTTTTTGTTGAAATATAAATACTCTATGAGCAATACTCGTACCTTATCACCATTGAAACTGTTGTTTGCCTTTACAAAGTTACTGTAATTGTTCTTCTGGGCCTTTGCTGGAGGTTTCTCAGTATCATCCTCCTCCTGATCCTCTTCTATCTCTTTGTGTTTCCTCTTTTCTCCTTTAACAGGCGTTTTCGGTGAAGGAGTACTCTCTTCTTCATCGGATTCACTCTCATCTGAATCTGCACCCTTTTTGGCTGCTGCAGGTTTTGGAGCGGATTTAGCTATAGGCACAGCTTTTGGTTTCCCATCTTCTGACGAGTCTGAGTCAGAGTCCTCACTAGAAGATTCCTTCTTAGCTTGAGTTTTGCTTGCTGCTTTTGCAGGAGTAGCTGCTGCTGACTTAGCAGGCTTTTCATCTTCGGAATCAGATGAATCATCAGAATTGGATTGGTTTTTCTGTGCTGCTGGCTTTGCCACTGCCTTAGCAGCTGTCTTCTTATCTTTGTCAGAATCGTCTGTGTCTTCACTGGAAGATTCAGCTTTCTTAGTTGCTGTAGCCTTTGCAGGTGTTACTAATTTAGCAGGAACAGGCTTTTTGACTGGTGGCTCATCTTCGCTGCTGTCGTCACTGGAGGACGAATCGTCCTTCTTAGCTGGAACTTTCTTTGTAGCTACTGGAGTTGATTGTGCAGCAGCTTTTTTAACTGGTGGCTCATCTTCGCTACTTTCTTCGCTAGATGACGATTTTCCTTTTGCAACTGGTGGTTTTGTCGGTAGCCCTTTGCCTTTATTTGCAGGCTGTGCTACCTCTACTTTCTTTTTCTGAACTGTCTTAGGGACTGATACTTTTGCAACTGGTGCTTCTTCTGAAGTGTCGTCAGAATCGTCGCTCGAGGATTCTTGTTTCTTGACAGCCTTAGCGGGTGTGGCAATTGGTTTAGCATTAACCGATGGCTGGGGTATAGTGCTTTCTTCTTCCGAAGAGTCATCCGAAGAATTATTGCTAGAAGACTCTTTTTTCTTTGCTGCTGTTTTTACTGCAGGGGCAATAGGTGCAGGTTTCTTTAATACTGGTTTAACTGGACTATCTTCTTCGCTCCCACTACTATCTTCGCTAGACGATTCTTTCTTCTTTGCTGCAGCTTTTACCTGTGGCTTTGCAACTGATTTTACATTCGATTTAGAAGTTATGTTTGCTTTGGGCACTTCTTCCTCGTCTGAATCAGAATCATCCGAAGATACTTGTGCTTTAGATGCTGGAGTTACTTTAGGAGTGGAGACTGCTTTTGGTGGAACTTTTGGTGTCTCTTCCTCCTCTGAAGAACTGTCATCTGAAGAGGCTTTTTTCTTTGGAGGCAATGCTTTATATGGTGTTTTAACAACACCTTTAGCTTTTCCAACTTCTTTCGACACTGGTTTTTCATCTTCACTAGATGAATCACCCGAAGAAGATTCTTTCTGTTTATTATTTATTGCAGCATTGACTGTAACTTTACCATTTATTTGTGGAACCTTTTTAGGTGCCTCTTGCTCACTTTCTGAACTTGAATCTGAACTACTATCTTTTGCTTGTGCTTTTACATTAATTTTTTTTGGGGATGTTTTTTGAAAGTATTGATACACATCTTGTATCGTTGGCGCTCCTTTTGGCAATGAGGGCTGAAAATTAAATAAGCGAGCATGAGCAAAGTTTATTCTAATAATTAGTACTCCTGCACTGAATTGTACATTATAATATTCGATACGCGTGCAAAAAAGGCGGCAAAGCTAATAATTAAGCTAGAGCAAATACATGTTCAATGTCTAAATTAGTTTGAAATATAAAATAACGAAAATATATCGACCACGTGGTACGGCCGAATGGCGGTACTTCTCATACCGCATGGGCCAAGCAGCAGCGCAAAAACCTATTACCTAAAGTATATACGCGAAGACTCTACATAACCTTACCGCTTTTGTTTTCTTCTGGAACACTTTCGCCAACGACGCATCTTTTTTTAATAAGTAGTCGTATACAAGGGCAGATACACTTAATTCTTCAGCGGATGCCATGATGGACGCGTGCAAAGAGCTTGAAAAGTTAACCACAATTGGGCGCAACACAATCAGACACTTTCCGTTCACCTATGGATGGCGCTGCGTGCGGCCATGAACTATATTGAATTGTGATACGTTATTCCACAGCCTACTCTAATACTAGCCGTGCTGAAAGTAAAAAATGGCAACACCGGGAGAGTCCGGAGAGTCCGGGAGAGTCCGAGATACCGAGTTTATGTTCAATATTGGATAAGTTTAGGAACGTACAGAATATCAGAACATGTTTTTTCCCTATTCTGTGATTGGTGTAACAATGGTCAGTTGGCAGCACCATTGGGTGCTTTTAAAATGATACACCGGCTTCTGCGTGATCTGTAATGTGTTAGATTTTTGAGCGGAAGGTTTGCTTTATTGTATTACGCGGTAGTTGTTTGAAAATTATGACGGAAACGCAACAAAAAACTAAATGTATTACGTTAAAAGGATCAGCACAGTTGGTTAAAGAATACCTTCGTAAGTTAATTATCATTCCCATATATACATTGTTCAAAACAGAGTTCGAGATTGATGAACGTTACGTGAAATTTGAATGGAGTCCATTACTTATGTGTATCGTTTCTTTTTATTATAGTTTACGGCGTGAACAGCATTCTGTACCAAAGAGGCATTTATCCACCAGAAACGTTTGAACCTGCTGAACATTTTGGTTTGTTCGTCTTAATGTCAACTGATGAAAAAATCAAAGGATTTATGGAAACTGTTCTTGGTCAGATTCAAGAATGGCTTACGCAAAAGAAAGTACAAAAGGTAACGCTTGTTGTAACGAACGTGAATACTAAAGAGGTTTTAGAAAAATGGGACTTTAAGGTCGATTATGAAGGTCAAACTTCTAACGGCACCAATAATAATACAAACAATGATCTCCCTGACGTGGGAACAAAAGATGTGAAAACTATTCAAAAAGAGATTCGTGAAGTCATACGTCAGATTACGGGTAACTATACGTACTCGATTTGCCAAAGCTATTTAGCTGGTTGTCTTTATAACAAAAGAGAATTGCATATTTTTGTGTTTTCCATTTAATCTTTCAGGTACTGTAAGTTTCCTGCCATTATTGGATTGTTTATGCTCGTTCGATATCTTGACTTACACAGTACCCGACTGTGGAATTCCAAAAGAATGGGACGAAACGCAGCCTGTTTTCATAGCAAACAGTCAAGAAGTACAGTTGAGATCATTTTCAACCTCTATACATAAAATGGAAACTGTAGTTAGTTACAAGAATGTTTAGGTCTATATGTTTTATTCTTAGCAATTGAAATATCCATACAAAGCATGTGACTATTTCAATATTTTAGCAATATTTAATATTAAAGACTGGAATTTAAATTGTACTTTTTATAAATACGATTGTAACATATAAGTGGTCATGTTATTTTTAAGTATTCGAAAATGTGTATTTAACTATTATTATCTTGTAAAAACAAGTTTTATATGAATATATATTTTGGCATAACTTTCGTAGTTGACGAGTTAATTGTTTAAAGAGGTCTGCGACTCCTATAGTTTTCTCCGTATTCTCTTTCCATCTTCGTCCAAAATTGTTTAAAAATTCAGGTCGTGTTTAGGGAAAGCAAATAATTGACAAGAATCTTGGCAGATTTTATTAAAACATAATTGACTATTACACTTAACACAGGAATCATATTATTTTACTTGGCAAAGCATGAAAGATACGACTAGAATAAAATATTTTTTTGTGTTTGACATTCGTCATATACCAAATCGCAAGTAACATCGTTAGCATTACATAAATATTCTTAAGTGTACAGGTGCCCCAAATTTATTGAATATTTTGTTCTTTTTTTTTCTCGCAGTCTCGATTCACTGACAAAGAATGTTACAGGAACGGAACGTGGAACGAAAATACAATTGTTGGAAGCACGTACACGTTGACTAGGCATCTTTCGTTAGGTATAATTGCGGCGGATTCGAACTGTATCTTTTCTTTTTTTCTTATTGCGCGCTCAAACGAAATTCAATGGCAACTTTGTATCTCATGTAAATTATTTCTTTCGTCTTTTTTTTGTATCAGTTCGTCACGTCGAATAATTGGTATTTGGTCGCAACGTTCTCCTTCTTGGAACCTATTGTATCCAACCGCTTCGAATAAAATCGAAGACCATTTTAGGAAACATCAACAGCGGCTTATGTTTCATTAATAATTGCAGCGTTCGTTTTCCCTTACGACAATTTCGCTATTAACTCGTTAGTACTTCGTGCTGCTAGAGTTTGCCATTACGACCCTTAGTGCACTTTGTTCGCTATTAGACTATCGCTGAACATAATCGTTCCCTGTCACGCATCGTACAAAACGAATCGTTCGGTCGGCCCTCTCTTTCAAAAACTAACATTACTTAACTTTCGAGAACAAGGCAAGCTTGCTTACATCCGTGGATCTTAACGCTTACAACCGCATCCGATTATATTGAGGGCGGACGGCACATCCGTAATAATCTTTAATGCGCAAGCTGTACGCTCTTAAACCTCGCCTAGACTAGAATTACTTCAGTTTTTCTGATTAGTTTACACACTGCAAAAGCTGTTGGAAATACGATGAAATTTATAAACATTCTACTCCGGCTGATCCGCTGTGGCTGCATCGGTGATACTTTGAAGCCCTCCGTTTTCAAACACTAGAGATCGTTCTTTATTTTATTTGGTTGTTTAGATCTACGTTAGCCCAACTTTTCTATTAGTTCATTTACCGGTTAAGAATCAAGGGATTTCGAAAAGTAGTCTGATTGATTTGGTCGTCACAAGAAATAGGCACAGCTTCAGGGATCAGAACGGGTCGTCTCGCTATAACAGTACGCGATAATTCTCTTGAGTATGTAAAAATGCGTCTCCTAATAAAAACATTTGAAAAATAAATATCGCGAAATAATATACATTATATTACAGTAGCGTTAGTGTTCACCGTGATAGGGCAATTCTCGCGGATCGATCAACGATGTTGCATCTACTTCCGTAGAAAAAAGAAACGAAACGTTCCGGAAGTAGGTAGATTGGTCGCATTTCGATTCGACGCGATCCTGACACAGGATGAAGTCGTGACGAGGCCGACGTTAACGATAATAATCGACGATCGTGTACCGATAATCAACTATCATAGTCGTGGCACAATAGTTTGCCCGCAATCATCGTTCCGTTACCCCTTTTCACTTTACTCGATAAAATCGACGTGATTCCATATCAGCCCTCGTAATCACTGTGCACTGCTGTGCACACCTCTATTTCTCATTTATACACTCCTACTTAAGTTTACCTTGGACTAATCACTATATTCGATTTACGATCGTTTTATGCATAAAATATCATAAAATACATTCCTTTTTTGTTCGCTATGACTAGACTTGTCGTTCCGTTCGGATGTCGAACTTCGTGTCCGTTATCTTAATTGTCTTCTACAGTGACGACAATATAATTGAAAGAAATTAGATATTATCGGACTTGATGTGCATGCTGCTGGAGTAATTGTCACCTACCGAAAGATAAACGTTACGAGCAGCGGAAACTAGAATTTGGCGACAGATAGGCGACACCTGACGGAACGACGAGCCATCGATGACTCGCGATGACTTTCATACAAATCGTTCGATAGTACGAGCGACGAAATGAACTCGTAACAAAAAAGCACGGCGGCACTAGTAAGCTTGCACGGACATCATACGCTTCCACGATTTTCTCTTCTCAAAGTCTCTGGTATATCGCTAGAATGGTAAGGTACTTCCTCTTCTCTCGCAGAAGAACGCTGGAACACTGCTCCTCGTTCGTTCGACATCTATACGTAATTCTGTATAGCTCTAAAATGTAAAAAATCTAAACAGCGTGCGGGTGTTCCCCGATCGATGGAGACGCGAAACGCCGTATCAATCTGTGCTGCGCGTCATTCGAGTTATGTACTTGGAGCATCGTCGCAAAATAGATGCACTCGCACCGGTACTTCTTGCTAACTGATTGTGAGTAACGCTTGTCGTCATCACCGCCATCGTCTTGTTTCGTACCGCAATGTTCGTCCTTCCTTCTTTTCCCCGTTCATGGTGCCCTCGGCGAGGCCAATCGGGACCGATATTACGATTCGGCGGCGGTGAAGCGAAAATGCAATTACTCGTTCGCTTTCGGGGGGCAACAAATCTTGCGTCGATGCTTGTCGCCAACTCAGTTAATTAAAGGTGCCGCCTGATTTCTCCAACCTCCGTGCAATAGCACAAACACTTTCGTCGCAGTCTCAAGGTACGTGTTCTCCAATTTCGACTAAGCTTTTCGGTATTTCTTTTATTTTGTGAAATCAGGCGACACACTCGCGATCGACGTTTCGATCAACGTTTCGATCAATCGGTACTCGACGCACACCCCACATACACACACTGCTCGAAGGGGAATGAGGAATATGTATGTATCTTTGTACAAGAGCGCCTGAACGCGTCTGAATGCATACTTGGATGAATCGCCGCCCGAAAACCGAGACGCGTCTTTTCATAGCAGTTTTTCTTCAAAGAAACAGCTGGCCGTTCCTCGAGGCAGTTGTTTTCACGAACGAACGGTCGCAAGGTAATTTAGATTCCTGCTAAAGGGTATCAGCTTGTTTTTATAAAGAAAATGAGAAATGCATTTGCAGCGGACAACCGAATTTGAGTGGATAGGTATCGTACTAACGGAACGTGTTCGATATTTGTTCAAAGTGTGAAACTTTTCATTAGTTTATGCAATTACATTTCTGCCCCGAAGACAACGGCGCGTTTCCTTCTTGCAATCCCGTAAAACGGAATCGTCTCATCCATGTGGTGTTCTAACGATCTGCACGTGCCGGCGGATAATGTTTACGACGCTTTCTCCTCCTCCTCCTCCTCTGTCCCTTTCTTTCGTCCCGGTGAAAATCTCGCATTCGACGAGATGTCCGAAAAGGAAAGGAAAACATGGAACAGGATTTGCTGCGATTCTTTTTTTCGTCCGTGAACGCGTTTCTCGCTCTTCGAAATCCTTCCTTCTTCGTGCTTGCTCTGGGGTGACGTTGAAACACTCGGCGATGCTCTGCAAGTAAAGAGAAGTTTCGACCGATTAAAATGAGTTTCCATCCGGGGTGTATATTCTGTGTCGCGAAACAAGGAAGCAAAGCCGGCATCGCAACAATATTCTGTCGACAAACTTAAGGCGCCCCTCGACGGACAAGGTAAACTGGGGCTCAAAGAAATTAAGCTGGTAGCAAAATTAGCGGTTTCACGGTGACCTCGTCGTGTCTACGGGTCAATCAAATATTCAACAGCTGAAAGGAAACTGCGAGGTACCCCGCGTTGATCCGTTTATCCTGTCAAGTCCTCGGGCAATTTCTCATTTTGAACGAAACGGAAGGCGTTCTCTGTTTTCCCTAGAACTTTCTTCCCTTCCGCGGTGTTGTTTCTAAGCAGTTGTTACGCTTCCGCTTCTCTCCTATACCCTCCTCCTTTGGCTACATCTTTGTCACCCTTCTGTTTCTGCGCGCAGTTTCATCTTTATATCAACGCGACTCACCCTCCTGGATATACGGCATAACGGAACGGCCCCGATGCCTCCTCTTTTGTCTTCGCTTCGACAAACGAGCAGCTTTAGATGGTTAATGGAACTGACTTAGGCAATGATAGTTTATCTCGTCCCTGCTTCCACGAGCGAATCAAATGGAAATTCCGTTTCACCGATCTCTTACCTTTGCAGCGCGATCAGCTGCATCCAGTATTTCTCGTGTTTAGCAGAAAATGGAAAAAGCTCTTACCTCGCTCGATACTCGTAGCAAAATGGAAGCAACGCTGCACGGGTCGCGAAGAAGGGAAAGCTCCGTGTGTTAAAAGAGTTTCCGTCCAGCTGGAAGAGTATGCTCCTCGAGAAGAATTCGAGTATATCGGTTGATCGTGACGAGTTGTCGACGGTCCAAGATGCGGGATGCGCGTGGATGACGTTGGTCGGCGAGTCGCTTCATCTCTCGGGGCTCTCCTGTGGCAGCAAGTGGCCGTCGAAATTATTCGTCGGTCGCCAGAGGAAGTGGTGATTCCCTCCGCTCCAAGACTCTCTGGCCTAATTAGTACAGTTCTATTAAGTTTATCTGGAGGCATCGGGGTCGCCAAGTTCCCTGGGGAACTGAGGCCGTAGGAGGAAAGTTCGGACAACGGGTGGGAGATAACTCTGGACTAAGTAGCGAATGATTAAGCCAAAAGCACTGTGGATCGTATGCTTCCGCTGTGCCCGTCCGACCCTATAGCTGGCGCTAAGTAACAATTAGACTGGTTCAGCGATTTTCTGAAATAATGGTTCCTGATGACCATAACCCTTTAGAAAGCTTCGCGAACTCACGTACGCTCCCGTATATTATACTACCCGACGATTCGAAAGTAATTGTCATTCGCGTGGACCGTGCTTGCGAATAAAATTGGAAAATTGTAGTTTTTTTCCGCGTTCGCTTCGAGGCGCTCGTTACAATTTCTCTCCATTAATTGATTTTCATTGTCAAAGGGCAAAGCTACGAAGCGAACCTTTATTATTAAGAAATTTCTCTTTAAGGTCGTTGAAACTCGTTCAACTCTTCCTCTTTCTCGCCACTTGTCTGCTTCTTTCATAGAATAATTTTCATTGTCGTTAATCCATTGCTCGCGAACGACATTCTTCCCGCGCGGTGCAAGCCTCGTGCGACACTAACGAGTTTCTCCAACACAGTTTCCTTAATATGCGATCGTCAGCACTTGTACCATCTTCAGATTCGTAACTCGAAAGTGTCCCGTAGTTGGTGAGCATCGGCTTTGAAACCGTACTAAGTTAGCCCGGGTTACCATGCTGAATAGTTTGCAAGTCCATTATAGCGGTGTTAAGGACGCGTATCTTGCATACGTTGCACCGCGTTTATGTATAAATCTCTATGGCCCTTCGATAGAAAGCAAAATGCCTGGCTGTTTCGATTATCCTGAAGCTAATTTCGTGTTCCGTGCTTAGAATCTCATTTTAACGCACGGAGTTTAGCTGCAATTTCAATGAGTTATATACTTTTTATGATCGCTCAAAAGAGCAAACGAAAACGCGAGCATTGCTGCGTTCATTTCCACACGCACGAAATTTAGCAGCAATTTCTTTGGGCCATCGTTGCAGACTTCTCTTTCTCGTTCTTTTGCAAAATGTTCAAGCACCCTAACCTTTCGGGCGTTCGCTTTTTTTCTGGCCAACTATTTTCCACGGTGCAAAGGTTACCGCGAGTTAGTAAAGAGCTTCAGCGCAGATATCGCGGAGCTCATATCCCAGGGCACTCTTTACGCTGCGTTTTCCTCTGCGTTCTTTTTCGTAAAACGAGCATTCCTCCGCACTCCCCAGCACCGTGCTATCTAAGGACTCCTGGGAGAGCCGAATGGATATTACATCGCCTGCTACGTTTATTAATCTAGGAATTCCTTCTCCGGAGTCATGTAAACGTGTCGGAACTATCGACGAAAGAAAAACGTTTCTGCCATTGCAAACGACGAGCATGTTCAATGAAAAAACGGGCTAGCGCATCTCGTTTGCGTTAATATCTTTTCGCAAGGAGAGGAACAAGTAAACATGTAGCGCGGTTTGAAAATAGAGGAGAGCGTTTGAACTGCCTTGGAATTGCAATCTTCTTCTTTAATTTATATTTTTATTTTCGTTCGTAGCCAAGTAATTTATTTTTCCAGCTTTCCGCTATTTAAGCATGTTTATCCCGAATTTACTTGATCTGTGTTTAAACTTACACAAGGGAATCATTTTTAACTGCGTTCTGTAAAGGTTGTATTCCTGAATATTCTTATATATACATACACCCGCCAACAAAATTAATGGTTCGCTAAACTTTCAACGAAGAATGAAGCGATTCCTTAATAACATTGCCGAGTGTGCTTTATGAAGGGAAGGTACTCTGGAGCGGAGAACTGCCATGGGATGTTGGCCAATTGTAAAGTTGGTTATTAGGTGCGAACGTAAGAGAGATGTGTTGGAAAATGAGTTAGTAAGTGGTCACTTGATGCTCAGTTTACGAAACTTGGAAATTTCGACTACCTTACAATTCTGAACAGGAGACGGTCATCTAGAAAGGGAAGTAATCCAATTGAAAAAGGAAAGGAATACCATAAATGCAATACAACTAGAAAAAGGTATCGAAAATGCGGAAAAGACGAAAGGTGAAATTAAAAACAATAATAACTATTTATATTGCATTAGCGTTTCTAAAACACGACTATATTTAGATGCTATAAATAATTAAACAATTGAAATAATTATTACGGAGAAGTGGATAAAGTTGCAGCAACGACATTTTTTTTCTGTGGAGCTTATTCTCTTCCCTTTCATTTGAGACCTCATCGATTAAAAAAGAACCACCAGGAGCCGAAATATACAATTTACAATTAATATTGCCTTTTATAAGATGTCGGTAATGTTGTCGGTGACATGGAAATGGTAAGGGGGCACTAGAGCCTCACAGAGAGTCGATAATCAGACAAGTGGCGCCATCTCGCGTTTGCGGCATTTTTCGCAGTTTTCGCTACCGCCAAAACCGAATTCCTGGATCACATCGTTGATTTAAACAATTGCGTTTTTCTCGGCTTCTAGTGCGCATTTTTTAACCGGACTTGTCTTAAATTAAAGCTACGGACCATAGCTATCTCGTCCAACAGTTTAAACAACATGGCATCTGTGGTTTACAAGTTATTAACAATTGAAAAATCGGTGAAAATGCCAATCGGATCATTGCAATTATCTCGGCCTCTGGTGGTTGTTTTCTGATAAATGAGATATCAAATGAAAGGGAAACGATCAAGCTACACGATAAAAGATACCCCATTGCTGTAACTGAATGAAGTTGGCCGTAATAACAATTTTAATTGTTTAATTGTTTATAACAAATGAACCTCACCTGGAATAATGTTCACATCTATTGGAGATCGTAGAATATGCTGCTAGCTTTAATTTATGTCTTGGAATCATTATCGTAACTCGTCGGGAACTCGAAGTAATCGCATTTGTTTATAATTTCTTTAAACAAATTCACTTATCTCGCGTTCTAGTGGGCCGATTTTAATCAACGACATCTCAAATTCAAGCTCTCGAATCAAGGAACAATCTGTGTTACTGCTGGAAACGGCTGCGTGTATAGTTTCGGTGCAATTTTTAATAGAATTGTTATATTGTTTATAAAAAATAAACGGCGCATACGGCATTTGTAAGACGTTTATTGACGTGTAGCGGCAACCTGTATCTTCATTTTGAGCACTTGTTCATTAATCTAGCTTGCCTAGAAGTCGAGATAATTGCAGTGACCCGGAGTGCATTTTTGTCGATTTTTCCATTGTTAATAATTTTTAAACCACATATGCCATATTGTTTAAACTTTTGGACGAGATAGCTATGGTTTTTCACTTTAATTTAAGACCAGCCCGGTTAAAAAGTACGCGCTAGAAGCGGAGAAAAACGCAATTGTTTAAATTAACGATGTAATCCAGAATGTTGGTTTTGGCGGTGCGGAAAACTGCGAAAAATGCCGCAAACGCGAGATGGCGCCACTTGTCTGATTATCGACTCTCTGTGAGGCTCTAGTGCCCCCTTACCATTTCCATGTCACCGACAACATTACCTACATTTTATAAAATGCAATGTTAATTGTAAATTTTATATCTGGGCTCCTGATAATTATTTTTTAATAATTGAGGTGTGAAATTAACAAGAATAAGCTACTTATCTATAATAGTCCCGATGCTGTAACTTTATCCACTTGCCCGTAATTATTAATTCCAGCACTTCGCAGCTCCAGAAATTCGGGCCAAGAATATATATTGCACGATTGGTCGATTTTCGTGTTTCGTCTGTGGTCCTTCGTTATTTTCAAAATCCGTAATTTTAAGCTGCTAATGATTATACGCATGGTATCAAGAAGCAATATTTGATATATTCACGTATATTTAAATGATAGAACCTTTCTGTATGCACCTACGGACTATTGGAAAGTATATGCGGTATCTAGCTAAGCGATTTGTCAGACTACCGTCTCGTCGCGTCGCGAATGTGTTAAATCGCCTAGGGCGCAATACTTTGTCGTGCTTACCTTTGAAATTCGACGGCGATGTAGTCAGGTGCTCGTAGTGAACTGGAACTAAGGTATCGGCGAAAAGAAAAAAGGAGATGTAGGAAGCGACGCGGATAAGTGGAAAATGTTGGTGTCTGGAAATGGATGGAACAAGGAAAGAATGGAACGAGCCACGAAACCACGAACCGTTTTGTCGGGTCGGGGAATGGTAATATCGCGTGAAGAAGTGGAGAGCCCAAGGAGAGTAGAGAAGACGAGGACGCGTATGTAGGAACCTGAACGGGTATTGAGAAAGAATGTGGGTGAGGCTACAATAAAACAAAACACGATGAATGTCCCGATGTGCAAGCTGGAAGCACAAGAATGTCAAGAAGATCGATGATTAGTCTTTGCCACGTTGCTCTGCTGTGAATTACCTGGATAGATGGCCCCGATAACGTGCTTTCGATAAATTTGCCGGCGACGTTTAATAATCTGCCTGCTCTTCGTCACCGGTTCGCATTTAGTCAGCTTTATGACGCGAAACGTGTGCAACTCTATCCAAGCGATTCGACGGCAATTTTATTACAGAATACTAGCATTATTATTATGCACGAACGGAGATTATGGAATAGCGAATATGCGAGCAATAATCGTCTCCTTCCGTGTATGGTTAGCGAAGATCGTTAAGCTACAGGCTAATTTATAACTGAAACTGTTAATCGTTGATTTACCTTGACAGTGCCGCTAGATGCGCTAGAAGCGGGCGAGCGTCACGTCCTCGGCGAACGAAGAGAATTTATCCATATCTTGAGTTAGCGAGCAGAACAGAAACACGATTCTTCGATTAATTCCACCGAACGATGGTCAATAATTTCGGGCTTGGACGATTCCTTGTTCGTTCGATTCAGAATGAACCGGGTGGTAGAATTCACGCGACCCAAGGCGTTAGGAATTGTGAATCGATCGAAGAGAATCGGGGAAGCCAGCGTGATAGCGCGACGGAGAAAAACGCGAACGCGCGCGGATATTCATGTGAGAAAATGTACGCGTGCGTTTTTGGAATCGGGAGTGGTCCGGCCTCGTACTACACCGGCGGTCGTCTCGCGGGCTCTTCAGGGCTGTTGGTCGACCCTCGAGAAGAGCGAGCACGAGAGCTAGCACGGGGTCGAGAAACGGTCATAGTTCTATTTCCGTCGCTCGTGAATCATTCTCGCTTCACCTATCTCTCTTAACGCTTGTATAACGCCGTTATATGGGTCCGCTGAAAGATGCTGCCGCCCTGATAAAGCCCCTTCGAGGATGATTTCGTACGGAGACCGTTTCGGGAGGAACTTTCGCAACGAGAAGGAAAAACGTTTCGTCCGGCTCGTACGCCCTAGCGCGTTTTCTCGCCTGCGAGAACGACGTACACACTGTACACCAAGGGAAACGAACGATATTTCGAGACTATTCCACCACTCGCGACACTATCCAAGCCGCCTCTAGTATGTAGTCGGTAGTCAGTACGTAGCAGACGTTGTAACGACGGAGATTCGGCCAGCGAGACGTCGCGTCGGTAAACGGGCCGTTTCCAGACCTCCGAGGCAATAAATTTCTCCACGGTAAAGTTGCTACGACCCTTGGGAATCGCTTTAACGACTCGCGCCACTGTCAAAGTCCTTGTTAAAGCGTGGAAGCTTCGAGCAATCGAATAGACCGGGTGTTTAAACCAGGACAATACCGTAACGACCCCTTTGAATTGCCCTGCTAATCGCTTAAAAGTAATGCACAACGATCGAGAGTTGAGCCGCACTCGCGCATTCTGGAGAAATGAAGCTCGGCTCGACTCGCGGCTCGAGCGATTTCAACGAACAAAAAAGGAATACGTCGCGTGTCTTCTGTGACACCGCGATCCTCGAGATCTGGATCTCGATTTGTATGGGTGAATCGGAACGTTGCTCGATGATCCGGTAACGCGGCATCCATGTGCATAACGGGAAGATAGCCTCGCCACGGTAATACGTAGCAGACTACATTTCACGGTTGATCGAGGCCCTGCCCGGCGCCATAGACAATTTCCCAAAGGGTTCCAGGCCGATATAATGGGGTGGCCAAGGTATATACCGTGGCCACGTAACTCTATCGCGTTACCGTTGACCTGAGCAGCAGCGGCGTAGATGCTGCCTCGTTTCTCTCGGGGTGAATTCGTCAATGGTTCGTCGACGTCTTCATCGAGACTCACCGGAACGGGACTCCGCCCAGAGTCCATTTTCGCATTGTACCTCGTAGCACGCGCATCAATTGCGCTTCTAGTTTAGCTGCACTTCCTTTCAATGTTTCAGAACTTTTCATCGTTTCCCAAAGCTTTCCAACCCTCCGAGAACCCTTCGGTTCTCGGGAGGAAGGAAGGCACTGTAGCGTCATCAAATCGAGGTTGAAACAATCTGGTCGGCTGGTTGTCTGCCATCCATCGAGTGTTCACGCTGTCGTTGTAGTTTAATGTGTCGCGTGGCGTCTCGTCGTAATGCGGATTCATTGGCCGCGAGAGCGTCGCGGCGCCGTCGCGTCGGGGCGCCCGTTCGCTCGTGTAAAAGCGTTACTTACGTTCACCGGCGGCAAACGGGAAATCCTGCCACCGCCTCTGGCCTGTGGGCTTGGTGTCCTTATAAGCGTGTATACCATTCCACTGGGGACATACATACGTCCTTATACCGACTCCGCGAGCTTTAATGAAAGCCATAAAGCGCTCTCGGGATCGTGCTTGCGGCACTGTAGCTGGCCATACTGGTTACGGGATGGAATGCGGCTGATAGTTAGGGGCTCGACGGTCGGCGTACGCCCCCGCGCGAGGATGATTAACAATTGAGGCGGCGACCCGGATAGCGGAGTTGACGCGGGGTACGCGAGTACCCGCGTATACAGTTGTCTATGACCGTGAATTTTGCGCCCCCGTTACGGCTCCTAGTCAGTCCACCTGGTTCATGCTTACACTTATTGTTAGTCGAAGCTCGAACGACGATCTATCGATAACAAGAATTTTCCTTTCGCGTGTCCAGAATTATCGTTCCCCGTTTTCCGCCTGGTCTCGCTTGAATTCTCTAACGATTTTGTTCAGGCGGGAAACAAAGAGGCGGACACTTCACGGTGCTGCGAAATTGCTGCTTCACGGGCAATCGAGCTTGGTCCTGGAGCGTATTAATTTCGTTTTAATCTTACGTTCGATCGAACCCACCGTGCCGTTATCACGGAGTTATCGTTGTTTTATCGTTGTTCACGCTGCCGATACGCTCCCTCTTCATACATTTTAATTTACTGACCTTCCATCGCGGGAGCGCTTTAATTCGTTTCTTTTGTTTCGCCACCGGATCCATCATCGTTCCCCGTTCTATATCTGCACGGACGCGTGCATTGTTGTAAGCGCCCTTTGATGGCTCTGCTAAGCGAAGTGCACCGGCAACGAGTTGCTCGAATTCCTGCTACCCGCTCGCCACTGAATATATTTACGAACCAACGACTGCTACATTTGTCGCCGAATTTCGCCTGGCAGACTTAATCCTTGATTCGCGACTGCGTCGCTCTTCGAGAATCGTTTGGGGCGAATATTTCCCCGGACGGATAAGGGGCAATTCAAGGATCGGTTGGTTGTACGCTAAATAGTGCGGCGACGACTCGACGCGACGCGACGCGACGTACTATCGCGATAGCCGGCCGATGATTCGGCCTCGTAACGCTTCGGTTCGTCGTCGAATGTTCGCATAACCGGCTAGCCGACCGGATTTTCACGCGAGAACGTCGGCTCGTAAAAGCCGGCGCCGCTCTCTCGCATAATCCTGCGGCTGCGCTGCTCCCACCTACGCTTTACGACCGTTTCACCTCTGCACCGGAATGACATAATGCAAAGCGAAGCAAGATTTACATCCCATTTGCCTTGCTTTCCGCGATTGTCCGGGGCTAACGGTACTTCCTACTCGTATTTCGGATTTTCTGCCGTACCACCCGGCCACCCCTTTGTTTTGCGTCCGAGAATTATTTCGTTTCGGGGCTGCCGGCCGCCCCTCTGGTCTCGCGCGCGCAATTACCGCTGTCCCTCTACCAGCCTCTCGTTTTTCGCAGCGGCACGTTGCGCGACGATATTTTTTTCCGCTACTTGTTGCTCCCTTTTTCGTCGTTCTGCCCGCGTAATTGCGCTTTAACAGTCTCTCGCCGGCTTTTTATTTCTCGTTGCTCGTTCGCTGTTGTTTCGCGGCCGCTTGCCCCGCGTGTTTCAGTCCCCAGCCTCGGGACTCTTATCGATGCCACTGCAGTCCACTGTGGACAAAGGGTGTCGGTGCCCTTCGTGTTCCCTCGCCGAACGATCTCGATGTAACGCTCTCTTGCATCGGTGTCGATTCTCGCCAAGCGGATGACCAAATGTAAAACGAGGGAAGATTTGCATCCGAACTGGAACACGTTTCAACGAGTCCTCCCGTTCGATTATGCGAACGTCCGTGTCGTTACGGGCGGTGTGCATCGTGCGGCATAATTTCACGGGTTGCACGTGATGGCTATGGTCGCGCGAAAACGCAACCTGCCATTTCGCCTCGCCCATACACGCTTTCTTCGTTTCTCTATTTTTTTCTGCCAGTGAAAAAAGAAGTTCTCTCGCACTTTTAAATGTTCGTGCAAATTTAATCTCTGCCTCTTGCAGTTTCTCGCCCCAAAGCCAGAACAACGAAACGTATTACACGTACATCCCTTCGATCGGCCACTTGAAACCATTCGATTTCTAACATTTTTATTCCATGTACGGAAATTCGTCGCGCGCTATCGTATGTGTCCGATGTCGTTTCAACCAAAAAACCGTTGCCCGATTGTTTTTCCTGAAAAACCGTGATCGCGATTGAAAATAGCAAAATCGATGGTACAACGATTGCCTGCGTTTTTCAATACTGCAGGCTCGTTGGGAAAAAAATGTTGCCGGTATTTTCCACGATCAACGTGAAAACCGGAATCGAAGGGATCGTCGATTCGGTTTGGAACGACGAACAAAATTAGATACAACGTTTTCAATTATAGAAACATCGTTCCACCAGCGATTGTTTGTTGCGGTGCTGTAAACGTTTGGCCGATCTCTATGGATTTTTCAAACTCGGATCGAAATCCACGTACATCTTGTTTCCACGTTATTTTTTATCTGCTTCTCCGAACGATGGCGTTAATATCGAACTTGTTCTTCGACGGATATTCGATCGGAAACTATCGATGGGACAATGAATAATTAGCAGCGCGGCAGGTCGCATCAATCCCATTTGGAATAAATCGCGTGCGTGCATAAGCCAGGTGAGACTCATCGAGCGCGAAATTCCTATCGGCCGGCGAATTTTTCCTGGACCATTCCCCGTGGCACCCTGTGGTCGAACAGCCTCTGTACAATAGAATAGTCCGCTGTTAGTCCCGGAATTTCCAAAGGTATCCAGGATGGTGGCGAATTTTTATAACAGCGTGCTACGTTCGCGTATAAAAAGAATGCATCACGATAGTTTCGATTCACAGAAAAATCTGATACCGTTGCGAATCGCGCCAACTTTTTGCGGCGCTCTGCTTTCAACAATTTCCAGTTCTCTTTTTTCCTTCTATTGGTTTGCCCGATCGAACGTAGATGGTTCTCGCATGTCTGGCTCTTTCTGCAGATTTTTTTTCAGCATGTTACTCTGTAGGATTGCATACCACGGGAAACAATTTCCGACGAGCATACTTCACGAGAAAATGGGAGATCTTCAACTGGCTATTGTAATTTTGTACAGAAATTCTCTGTACTTGGGCGATGTTGCGGCGTGCGTTTACTATGAAGGTATCGTTAGCTTCTTAGCGGCTTCTTACCAAGCGCGAGGCGCTGTTGGTTCTCACACGCTCCATACGAGAATGGTACAGGTATTCGTGCACGGAATCGAAAGCAGTTACACTCGCAGACTATAGGAATATCTGCTGGTTAATACAACGAGACTAATGAGAAGGACGCGTCGAGACTCGATTCGAATACGATCGCCCGAATTTCCCTCTAATTAAGGCGTTAATGAAGAGTCTCGCGGAGGCTGATCATTTTCCTCCCTCGGTTCTGCCCTTCTTGCCTTTGCTTGTCAGCGGTAACCTTCGAACAGGGTATTCGAAGAAGGGTGGTCGATTATCGGCTGCGCACTAATATATATACATACACGGGTAATTAATTTTGTACGCGGCACGGGAGACTTAGAAAGCACTTCTACGCACGTGAATTCCAAATCACATCGATCGGTTGCTCCCTGTCCCGTACATTCTTTCTTTCCCTTCCTCGTAAAACGTTCAATTTCGATTATCTGCCAAGGCCTCGGGGAAGAGCGAAGGGTCGCAGTGGCAACGAGCAGGGCAATCAATTCCCTTTTACCGATTTACCGCGACAACGCAACCACCCCTTTGCAGTCCTCCACCCTTTTCTGTGTCTTCTCGCAGGCACACGAGCGCGGAGGGGGACAGATCGCACGAGACAACACGCATTGAAAATTCCCTATGACTCGCTGCAATTGATTAGCTCACAGTATTTATGCAGGCCACCTAGTCGTTACCGGTCCTCATTTCGGTTCGCGACAATAATGTACGTGCAATCGCGACTAGAATCTATCCGATTAGTCGCCCGTGATTATCGATAATACAGGACGATCTTCGAATCGCATCCCCGAACTATCTCATCAATCTGTTTCTGATTGTGTGTCTGCAGATTAACTCTGATTATCCTTGGCTTCTCGGGTACTCATTTCCGTCCAAGATATACTGCTTTCGTGCACACATAATCTGCAAACTCATTCTATCGAAATTTTTGTTTCCGCGTTGGCATTCGCCGAAGAAAAGCGCTGGTACTAGACGATTGAAAATAATGACGCGATTTAGGTTGAATCGCGCGGCCGCGTATTATAACAGACAGACAAGGGGTGAAAATATCTTGAGAATATTTGGAATCCAATTTAAAGAGGAGCTACCGTTTCGCCGGTATTGTGAGAAAGATCCGCCGTCGATGTTTTCCAATAAAGCCCGAACTTCGTTTTCCCGAGTGGAAGCAGCTTCTCGTGATCTTTCAGTCGTTGCCCGCCAACTCGTTGGTATTGTATCGTCGACGGTTCTATCGGGGACCAGTTTTTGCTTCGCACAATACCTGGCAGTTTTCTCTGGGTTCTGGTCGATTTTAAATCATGATCTCTGGGCGACAAATGAGTTCCAGTTATCTCGAGAATTCCGAGACGAAAATTGCGTATTGGAATAAGTTTTACTGGTCGTCCTGCGGTCGTATCCCACAAAGATTCTACAAATTGTTTGGGAAATCTCTTACCCAAGGAAGAGGAAATTTTTCTCGAAAACTTTTCTATATTTATTTTCCATTGTAACTCGCTTTTGCTTCTGCACTTTTATATCGACGTAGTACGATGGGCTTCTTGAGAGTCCAATTAAACACCACCTCACCATCGCGTTTCTGCTTCGATGTTTGATCGCGTTTGCTGAACCGTCAGTCTCGAAATCACGTACTTGCTCAGCACCTGGACAGGCAAACGTCAACGAGGCGCTGAACCTCCCTTCGGAACGACAGGACGTTGACGCATGAATTATGGCGTGACCACGACCGCGACAATTCGCAAATAAAGTTATACCATTTTGCTTGATTTTTTGATATCGGTTATTGGCTACTTTGTGGCGCTCTAATTTTTTACTCGAAAGTCTAGCACTGCGAAGGACGGTGTGTAATCGTCGGTGAATCCCTGGACGATAATTAACCAACGATTACCGCGGTCTTCTATTTTTCACAGGTGCGCGTTGTTTTGTTTCCTCCCGAGTTTACCGGTTCATCATTTTTCCACTGCACTGTGTGATGGATCATCCATTCTCGATAATTAGCATCGCGATTAATCACTCGTTGCCTACCGTAACACCGTTTGAAAAAATTTATTCTCGAATCGTGCTGGAAATTTGCGTTGCACACAGTTGTCACGCTTCGCAAGCTTTGCCCGAGGTGAGAAAACGCTGAGAACTAGCAATGTATGGGACGAAAAGCGAACGAATTTCCACGCTAGGCCAGCGGTCGCGTAAAGAGCAATTTCTCTTCGGGTGCATGCGTAAGACAGCTTCAATACAGCTCTACCGGTAGATATTCATACGTTTTATTTCACTCGATGAACGAGGCCGCGTTTTTCACTAACATCGGCATCGCGAACAACAGCGCTGTGTTGAACCCCCGGCGCGCCGCGCCGCCCAGAAACACCAGAAGAATAAGGCTACCCAGAAATAAAGCAGGCGATTAAATTAGCGTATGGAAATAAAAACTAACGACGGCCAATTTATTTGGGGGCCGATTCTTGCGGTTCAAAATTTTGCCCTGCTCGATCGATACGTATGCTGTGAATTGCGGTTAGAAAATCTAGCAGAGCGAAGTGCAGTGCGTTCAATAGGTACATTTATTTCTATTTTTGTTAGCACGTCAGAGAAGCGAGTCGAACGTAACCATCGTCCCATCCACCTCTCTCGCAAATCGAACAAATCGAATTTCTCTGCGATTAAAATTGACCGAAGCGGGTATAACGCGATTATTCCCACCGCACCGCTAAGAAAGCTTCTTTCAGCCGAGATTCGCGTTGTATCTAAAGTCGGCCGCATCTGCCGTGAGTACTCGATTATATTTCACGAGGGGTAAGCCGGTAAATCGTTTCTATTTTCAAGCGGGCTGCTAGACCGACGTTGTATATTAATTTATCGTTCGTTGGCTCTGCCAACTTATTCGTGAATTATCGCACTTTTAAACGAATTTTCCTGCGAGTAACAGGTTGGCATCCCTCTCCCCTACTGTATTACGCGGTAACTTTTCGTTGCCTCGGTCCGCAGGGCGAATGCGAATTTCCGCGGCAAATGCCGGCGATCTGGTACCTGTATCGCAACGAAATCGAGCTAGGGTTCTTCCATTTTAAACAAGCTTTCATCGATAGAGTCTTGAGAATGGGTGGCAAGTTACTCTTGGGACGAAAAGTTCGATCAAGAGGAGCGGTTACAAGGATCGATGTGGTCGTATCGTTCGAGTTTTACGGACATTACGCTTTTTACGACGCGACGATCCCGTTCGTGCAATACACCCCATAGCTGGAGGCGTGTACGCGAATAGACACTTTCCAGCGAATTGTCTGGTTTCCCTGCCTTTTCCTTGTGTTGTTCCCGCGCATCGAGTCGATTCTTCTGATTGTAGCACGGCTCTTTGACAATTTCGAAATGAAAACGCACCGTCGCGTACTCGTTCGCGTTGTTTATCGCCTCTTATCCCCAGGCGGAAACAGCCGGAAAGCTATTTCCACGGGAAGAGAAGTGACTCGCCTCGAAACGACTCGTTGGAATGCAATAAGAGACTAAAGGCGGCAGACGAGGAAACTCTTTGCTAGCTATGAAAATTTCTATTGGCTTTCTTCGAGGGTTCTTTCGTTGCGACGCGACTCTCGCTCGCTCGCTCTCTCTCTCTCTCTCCCTCTCTCTCTCGTGCCTCGGCCTGGATCTGTCTATGAACTTTCTTCGGAAAGAATCTTTTGTTTCGATTCGGTCTTTCCGCGTGCCTGTGCATTTACCTTCCTTTTGTCTCGCGACGAGGTTCAACGCTATTGTCGAAAACTTGGGTGTCTGGAATTTAATCGATGCGATCGTCGTCCATTAGCCTGTTGCGACTACGGAATCGACGGTAACAGAAAAAGAATTCGTAACACCTACCTGCTGGCGTTTAACGGAAAAATCGAGAAAACTTAAGAAAAGTTTGCCCGTGAACTCCTAATGAAAGAAAGAAAAGTAACGAAAGGTACACGTAAAATTAAAAACAAAGGTTGCCGAGATGGAGATGACGTTTAATCGTAAATCAATAAAATTAATGAATTAAATAAATAAATTAAAAATATTTATACACATATTTTTATATATATATATATATATATACATACACATATATATATATAATATATAATATAATATAAAACATAAATAGGGTCCCGAGACTGCTGGAGCACAGCGCGCATCTCACACGCCCCCTCCGATCCGTTTTTTCCAATTTTTTTGTTCACCTCCCGCGAAGCCGTTAGGTCGAGAATTCCGGAAGAGATCGATTTACCATCGTGTCCGCTCAAAATATCATCGTTCCACTTTCTTTTTGCTTTGCCGTCCGAAGAAGCGCATGTTTCATAAGGGAGGAGACAAATATTGGCGTAGCAAAGATAGCAACGTCTCGATTATACGAAAAACAAAACTCTTCGAGAAAATATTTAGAAAATTTTAGAAAAAGCTAGGAACTTGGAAGCTTGCGGTCGACCCGAATTTTTCAATTCATTCGATCGTCTCGTTCGGAAATTTCTCGACCGATGTGCCCATTTCCTAATCGTCACGATATTTTTGTTCACTCTGTCTTTCTCTCCCCTCTCTTGTTCGTTCGCTCTCACTTTCACGTTCTCTCTGACTCTCTCCCTCTCTCTCTCACACACACACACACACAGACCCCCCCGCGTACACGCACTCACCCATGCACTTACTCTCTCGTAATCACGCTCTCTAATTTCTTTAACTACTTTAAGTCTCTGCTTTAGCTAGTCTAACGCGTACTATCATCATATTTTACATAAAATCGTTTTTGCCTAGTGGTCTCTTTTCATTTTCCCTTTCCGTCCAGATCGACTGGCCCCGGTGGACAATTTCTCGGTTTCTCTTGGCGCTATTTTTATGTTCGTAAGGAGGTTACTGTTTTTATTAATCGTTGCTGGAAGATTTCGGGACGACGAAGGGGAAGAGCAGTGTAGTCGATGGCGAAAGGATGAGACGATTGCCATCGAATCAACGATAATTTCGCCGCCGACTGAACTGATGTACGATATTTATTCCGGGCGTTCGACACAATCTATCCGCTCGAAGCGTTCACGAATTGTCTCGCCAGATGCGTAAAAATACGTCGAGATATTCGGTCAGACGTCCAAACACATATACATGCATGCATATCGTTCTGGCGTCGCTAGCCTTGTTTACGCGACAGAGCCTTTTTTTTCTTCGGTCCCTCTTTCGCAACTTTACGTTCCACCGTTGTGGCCCACATATTCCAACAACGATCGACAAAAGATGCAGCCCTCCTCGCGAATCACAACGACAAGCATCGCCAGCGCTCCGACGATACTCCATCGCGACGAAAAGGAAGTCACGGAGAACAAGCGGCAACGGGTGTTTTAAGCGCGCGATAATATATCCAACTTTTGACTGATTCCGACATATTTCGACTTACTAATTTTGCTTCTCATCGTCGGGAATGAGTGCGCGAAAACTACCCTCTTCCACTGCGTTACCCCTTCACGCGATCGTTTATTTATTTCTATACATTTATACTTAGTCGTATCGACCTAGAGTCTAGACGATATCCGAGAGAGTTCCGACCTTTCTCACAGCGTCCTTTATCGAGACCCTGGGCTCTTTGGTATTGTTCTCCGATGGAGACTCCGAAAAGTGCGACCTTTGGACGATCTTCCGACAGCTTCTCCCTTTTTCATTCTCTATCGGAGGTTCACGATCTTTCGAGGTCAAGCACCACTTCTGAATCACGAGCGCCACTCGAACGCTCTCTTCTGCCTTCTCGATATGAAACTGAAGGGGCTCGAGACAGGCAAGAATCCTCCATAATTCTTTCCCTTGCATACCCTCGCACGTTCACATCTATCTCTCCGTTTTCCTTTCATGCACGCGCGCACAGACGGACAGATAGAAACACACACGAAAGCACATGCTCTTCCGTACGTTTCCTCTCGCGAATAAAATTTCTAAAGTGACGCGAGGCACGTGTCGTAACGCGAAATTTTCTACAAAAAGAAAAGACGTAACGGTAATAAAGGTGGTAGAAATGGTAAGAGGAAAAATCGTAGGGAAGAAGAAAGTAAAAGGAACTCCGTCGTGGTGAAGTAGAAACAGAAGAAAAGATAGACGAAGGTACGAATGCCCGGTGCCAAAAATGATTTTGGTACCTGTTCCTAAATACGATACAGTGGACTCGTCCTAATGCCCGACAACAAACGGTTCCTACAAAATCCGCGGAAAAAGAGACTCGCCCGGTTTCTATTCCCCCGCTGAACGTTCTCGTAGTAAATATTGTTCATTAGCGGTCCGTTCATTCCGCAGGTATCATGCACGATCCCGAGATCGATCGTATTATTAAATTCGCCTCCACGATTGTTACTTGGTCGCGCGTTGACCCTCTCACGACATTTTTCTCGTGGGTCCGAGAGGCTGTTTCGACCGATTATACCGAGTACACCGAGTTCATCGTTAAGAAAGGGTCTACTCAGAATGCAAGGGCCCCGCGCGATTATCGCTAGCAGTAGTACGAGGTCGAGAGTCCCAGCTTGCAGGAAAATGGCGCCCTACGCCTGTTGTACACACTTCCAGTGCTGATGACGTCCTTAGTCTCGCACCGCAAACCCGTGAAGCCTTCCGCGCATCTGTAATCATAAAAAAAGGAAGGCTCGTCGAGATTATTCTCCTCCAATATTATTTGAACGTCCGACGAGCATCGAACGGAAAGAGGAACATGCTGGCGGTAGAAATTGTCGCGATCCCATGTTAAAATTCGGGGCGCAAGCGAGACGAGAGGTAGGAAGAAAAGGAGGGATCCTGGCCAGAGACGGCCCGATGTGTCCAAGACGTTTCTTTGGAAAAATAATGTTACGCCGACGACGTCGTATTTATAGCACGGTTAACTAACCGCGACGAGACGTACGAATGCTGGTAGACGTGTCGTTTGCGGCACTCGCGTGTTCGCAGGCCAGAAGCGGAGGATCATCAGCGTAGAATTCGATATGTCTGCCTGGAAGCTAAACGATTTCACGCGTGCCTCGTCTCACTCGGCTCAATTTTTCTTCCCTCCTAAGTTTACGAGAAAAATGAAATTCCATTTGAAAGGGTGAACAGTCGGCCGATCGCGAGTAACCTGCACGAAATCCTATCTGAAAAGGAATTTCACAGAATCTACGCGCCTTAGTTCCAGAAGTTGGCCGTAGAAGAAATAATATTGTCAAGCGCATAGGTAATGTGTTCGAGGGAACTTCGAGATTCGTCTGGGTACGCAATGGGTGGAGGGAAATAAGCACCGGCACGGCAGCAGAAGGAATCGCGACGAGAAGTTTCTTTCAGGGTGCTGTCCGCCGAGAGTTTGTCGTACGTTGGTACGTCTTCAAGTTGTATTAAAAAACTGGCAGGGGACATATGCCGAGGGCTGTAAACGCGATAAATACCCGCGAAAGAGCGTGACGCGTTCGCATTATTTATCCTCCGGGCAAACAGTCGTGGAACAACATTTTGTAAGAAATTTTCCCAACGATCCTCGCGATTTTTACGACCACCATCCGCGACGTCTTTGCCGAACCACGACTCTCTTTTCCGTCTCTCCTTACATTTTTCTTCCCTCCCCCTTTCCCGACGCCTTTTTTCGCTCCGCTCGGTCAGCACTCTTGCGAATTTACGAAGACCATGCACTAAATATACTTCGCGGTAGATTTACCGTTGGACAAACCTGAAACAGCACCGGAGATAGTGCAATTTACTGTACCATTCACTTGAACCCATTAACGCTCGCCAGTAACTTCGCCCGCTTCGAACACGTAATTGGCTTTCCATTGAGATTTATCGTAATCATGCGTGTTTAGCGGCTCGAGCCACTCTTTTGCACGCGAGCGCTGAATACATTCGATTCGGTGACTCCACCGACGGAAAGCGTACAACGAGCCGCCCTCTTGTTGAAATTGCCATTCAAAAAAGTGGCACGGTCGCAAAGGTTCATATATCCGGGGAACAAAATACTCAATGGCCAACCTTTGATGCATGCTCTTAGCGGCGCGTGACTGGAGCCCGCAATTTCGCGTTGAAATTATTTGGAAATTTCGTTAAAATAACGAACGTGTGTTTGTTTTAAAGCGCAGGACGGGTTAAAATCAACGGAATAATTCGAATAGGATGAGGGGGGATCGTTAATTAATATTTCGACCAGCGGTATACAGAGCCTTGTGTAAACAAAAAATGTTCGCCACGGCGTAAAACCGACGGTAGTCGTTAAAAACCGATTTTTCTGAATGACAGGTTTTATGGGAACACGATTTCTCGGTTGAGCGTAAACTCGCGATAACATGGTGCACCCTCGCATCGCACTGCCTCTGCGACGAGCAACGTTACTAGTGCGTGCTAGAATATTTATACGTGCTCTTGGTTTCCCGTGAAAACAAAAAGAAAAGAAAAAAAAAACAAGATAAATTATAGTTGCTTGTTATCCAGGTGCTATAAAAGTGTTTCTGCCGGGGGACCGATTGTTTGCCTGTACTTGGTTTGCAATTTTTAATAATTGCGACACAACCGGCAAATATTACTGATTTTAACGATGCTAATGTTAATTCTAGTAACCATAGTTCACGTTCTTTCGGAAAAAACGGCCATTCACGAAGCTGCCATTGTTTTCGGGTCTTTGACAACTCCATGATGCGGCTTCTTTTGTTCTTCTTTTCTCGGTGGTCGACACCGAAACCCTCTTCCACAGGCCTGGGCGCAACGAGTTTCCAAAAGTCTCAAACTTTTGGCGAATAAAAAGTTGCAGAGCACAGTATCAAAGGAAACTCTTGCGAGAGTCAATCGCTTCAAGGACGCCTTTTATTAGGGGGAGATTGCTTGAAAAGTTTCTCGTAAGTCGTTCGCCCTGTCTTACCGTCGCGACGGTGGCATTCGTGAAAAGAGTGACTTCTGATTTTTGAAAGTAGCCCGGCGTAAATTCACGGGCTTTTCTATCTACCCGCCTTCTTAACAAGGTCCGGGTTTTATGGAACGATGGAAAAAGAGAACAAGAAATCGTTGTTAAAGCCCTCGCTGGCCAGTGTTGGGCGGCCGGAAGGGCTTAAAAAATCGTGCAAAGAACGTTTCTATTTTTGGGTGAGTGCGCGCGTATCATCGGTGGACCAGCGAAAAATTTAAACCACGGTTTTGGCGATGCTCGTCGTGGTTTGCTTCTAGTCTCCTATGTATATTGCGATCGCAAAATTAAAAGTACCTTTTTCATACGGTGGTCGCTTACGAGGGGAAGTGGGCAAGTCTAGAAAGTCGATGTCGGCTGGCTATGTACAGTCAGAACGGGGAAAGGATGAAAGAGGCGCAGGGTGGCGGGTTTCCTCCGGTATTAATTCCCATATATGCTACGAACGAGACTCTGTGTGTAACTACACCAGGGCCGTACCGTGCCGTCGCGTATACGGCCGGCAGCTTGAAAGAAACTTTTTTTGCGGTTTACTTAATTTAATAACGCTCCCGCGGAACGCAATTTCAAAGATAACACTTTAAAGGGGCGCGTTAGGCGGGGGCTCGTGGTACCCTCTGTCCCTCGCGTTCAACCAGCACCCCTCCTTTCAACATTCTGTGTTTCTTCGTTCCCCGTATCTTTCTTATGCTCGTTTCATCTCCCTCCTTCTATTACCTTTTTTATCACCTTTTTTTATCACCTTCTGCACTGTTCCCCTCCCGCCACCCTTCTGCCCATTTCTCGGCCCGTCTGTCTGTTTCTCTTTGAAATTATTCGAGTGTATACGCGAACGTATGCGCGCCTACCTTTGCCTTGCTATTCGTGCCTCTGAATGTGTGCAGAATGACTACTGCCATAATGTACAGTACTTTATTTCGAAACACTCTGTAGCAGCAACGCGAGGCTACCTCGCGCTCTCTCCCTCCTTCTCTCCCCCTTACACCCCCTTGCTGCGTGCCCGTAACCACCCCGCGGTGGATAGCTTCCCACGAGCGAAACTGGGTTACTTGCTTGGTCGTATGGCGGTTGTATCCACCGAGGCGCATACGTATCCTACCCTCTTGGCATACCAACAGGGCTCGAGCAAAGTTACGAGAAACCCCTCTCAACGTACGCCTTCCCCTTCCATTACGAACAGCTATTCACCTTCTCCAAGGCATTCAGTTACAAAGTAGCATATATAAATATAACGCCGCCGCTGTGATACGCGGACATCGTGACGCAAAACCATTCGTTTAATTGCCAGAACGTTTCGCACCTCTTGAACAATGCCAAGATATTCTCTTCGCGAACATACCAAGTCAACGAGACACTTGGATCGCGGGACCCTCCGCGACAAACAAATGAAGTTAGGAAACGAATAATTCCTCGATTTGATAAACGACGTGGTAGCCAAGGGGATCGATTTGTTACCCTTAATCCGGTGTCTTTCACCAGACCACCCTTCTCCGACATGATATATTGCGATCGCGCAGGGTTAATCGTCGGTCCAAGTAATTAGCGCAAAGTTTCTCCGGTCGACAGCTGTTCGTATTCTCCGTTGCTTGGAATTTAGGGTCAATGGGAAGGATCTTCTCCTCGAATTGCAATTACATTAACCAACAGGAGCCAACTTTTCTCCAGCACCAACTGTGGGGTCGTTTAGTCAGATGAATCCCCGAAAAAAAAGCGGACGGAAAAAGATGAAGGGCAAAGGAAAATGTTCTGGTAGAGATAGGTTCCTTGATAGAGTTGCCCAGGGTAGTAACCAACCCCCTGTCCATCGAAGAGGCACGATTTACGTTGCGCGTTTATGTCACGGTGCAGGTCGTGAAATAGTCCAGCGTCGACGAATAGTTGCCGGCCGTTATAAGTAGATTTATGCCGAACCATAACCCTCGGACGTGGTATATGGGAATCGGTGAACAGAGAGGGTTGACTGGAGGGAGAGGAAGAGCCGACTGCTGGGTCATGAGGGAAAACCCCGATGTCCCGAAGGGTGCCAGCTGGCGGGACAGGTTACTGTCTGGGAAATTGGGACGTCGTCTAGAGCTGTTCGCCCTTGATCATTTTCCATCGTTGCGTCGTTTCCCGTTAGCATCGGCCACGGGCAAAACGGTCGGATGCTGCCTTCTCTTGGCGGACGAGTCTGGAGAAGCTTGGATTTGCCAGAATTCGCACGCACCGGTGCAGCGTCTGGCCATCGAATCGCCCGATCTTTCCCGGACTAATTGCGGACACGTTTAATTAAGCGAAAATAGTGCATTCCACGCGCTTGGAAGGTACGAACGGTCCTGAATAAACCTTTTCGAGAATCGGCACGAACAGCGTAATTGATCGGGCACGATGCGTTTCGTTGTACAGCCGGAATTAATTTCCACGACACGAGTCTACCAAGTTTCTCAGGCTGCGATGCCGAACGTGTCGCACGACACGCCTGCGCTGCACAAATTGTATCAGGATTAGATCTGGTGTATCGATATCTGTTCGTTGCTCGTTCCACGCGAATACCCGTAATTATTAATAATTATTTAATCGGGGCATCGATGACGCGAATCAGCGAGCGTAACCGCGAATCGCGTCACACGCTGTTTCACGGACTCAGTGTGCTGTAGAAATTTGCGGTCAAGCTGGCCCGTCGGATTCGTCGGCGATTTCGTAATATTTATAATCGACATTGAGGGCGCAGGTTGAATGGTAGGCCGCATCAGGAAACCGATTAATTACTCTGAATGGCTGGTCATGACCGATCGAAATCCAGCGGAAAGCCGCGTTGAAAAATCGACGGCCGCGGAGCGGTGTACGCTACATAGAAAAGCACTTCAATCGAATTGGTCGGGCCGCGTCCTGTCGTTTGATTAAGTTTCCGTTTATTACCCTCGTGGACGGGGTCACGTCGAGCTTCCCCTCATTATTATTCGTTTCCCCGATCAACGACCGACTTGTACGCGTCCACGGGCTCAATGCAGATTCCAGTTAATTTCGTTTCACGCGGCGCGATATTAAAATCTGAACTAGCGCTCGTCTTTCTGCATTTCGAGCACACAATTTCCATGCATCTATTTTGGATTATGCGTCGGTTTGTAGGAAGATGAAACAGTGCATATTTCCCGTCATTTCTCGCGTTAACAGTTTATGGGTCCGGATTTAATCCCGTGATTGGATTCCCTGTCATTCCAGGAATACCTTTGCATCTTGAATACAACCATTTAAGTTATAAAATTTTAGACAAATGTTTTAACATTTTAATGGAAGAATTCCAATGCACATATTACGAGAAGTTGCACGAAATAACGAGGAGAAATAATAAGCGGACCAGACGTTTCATTCGGAATCTTAACAGGGGGCACGCGCATCTTCCGCCGCGATTACCATTTATTGGCACATTTTGAAAGCTGGTTTTGCCGCGGTGAGAGGTGTGCTTGCGTCGGACAGCTCTATTTCCTTAAACGACGGTTCGAGGTAGTTACGGGGTGGAAATGTCACGCAGCCCGCTGCGGCCTGGTCCTAGCCGATCCTCGCTCAACTTCCGCCTCTACGTGTGTTGGCCACATATGTCACCAAAACTAACTTTTCCAACCTTGCTCGCTCTCCTATATAACCTTACTTATCCATTTCGTCCCTCGGGGGAGTCTCTACCGATCGCTGGGCAAACATTTCCACCCGGAAACCTATCTTCGTCCACCGTGATATTGATAAAGTCGAGATGCTTGTTTATCGTACTTACAATTAACGTTCATCCGCGAAATTCTTTCTCGAGATTTTGTAAAGGCTTCTTTCTCATTTCTCGAGTAACGAGAAACATCGAGAAATCAGGAACCCTAATCGTACTCTCTGCCAGAACGTTGGTTTCGCTAATTATCCTTCCGCGATGCAAAATATCGGTTATGGCTTGAACAGCAATAACGGAAACCTACCGACTATAATAGGGATATCGGACATCATTTAACAAACTACCCTCGTCGATGGCAGAAACGGGACCAGCATTTATACCAGGGGTAATATTTGCAGGGGTGATTCCAAAAGTTCGCCGTCCCTCGAATTAGCATACAAAAGCTAATCCACCAGTTGTTTTCTTCGGTGAAACTTTTGTTATCGCTTGGCGGAATTTCTTCTCAATCTGTCATTACAAATTACATTTGTAATGCATGCATAATTCGTGCCGCAGACGGAAGGAGTTATTATTCAAAGGCAATCCAGCTTTGCGGTTTGCCATACGATTTCCACGTACGATTTAATCCTTTGGCAGCTTTTCCGTGTTAATTTAATCGTCGTGCAGGATACATTCTTAATGTTTACGTCGCTGCGTAACATCTGCAGCAAGTATTAATCAGCGAAGCTATTAGTCAGCGTGGCGAGTGTAAAACCTAGGAACAATTCGGAGTGATTCACCTTAATTAATTAAGTTGCTGCTGGCGTCATCTTGACTTACTCGCGCTCTGCTGTATCTCTACGAATCCTTTTAGCCGCACTCTGTCTCTGTATTTTCCCGATTTCTGAGCTTTTTCCTCTCAAATTTTTTCGAGACAAAGTTTCGAGAGCGGTGCTCGTAAACGCGAATAAATCCTCAACTCCAGAGGGGATTCGCGCTAAGGAAGTTTTAATTGCTCGATGATCGCACGGAAATTTACGATAGAATTGTTTTTAATTTTTGGACTCCGTTCTCGCGCACGTGACCATCGCGTCGCGCTAATAACTTTTCATCCAGTAGCCGCTTCAGATATAAATACCGTACTTGCCGTGATTTCATTTACGGTCTACGACTTGGAATCAAGCGTGAATCGACGTGGTGCGATATTGCGAATCGTTTTTATTTCGATTTGCGACCCCGAGGCAGTTTAAAAATAAAATTCGCAATCTTTCACCGTGATTTTCCAGTTGGAATCAGCGCTAACGAAAACTCCTTTCTGGCCAAAGAACTACCTTCGCTATGCCGGCCTCTGCGTGTAGAAAAATGGAGAAAGATTGCTCGGGACGTGTATATAAAATTCGAATATAAAGAGAATTTCGCGCACTACATTAATCGTTTGTTAAAAAGCTTTCTCCCTCGATGCACGAAACATTTCCTTCCACCGTCTCGCCACGTCCGTGATGGAAAAGCCAGGGGATAGAGAGCTCACGTAATTCGAGATCGATATAATCTACCTCGAGAGACACTCCGCCGGTAGCGAGGCGCTTTTAAACTTCACGAGGTGTAAATCTACCTTTAGCGGCGAGCACGCCAGCATAAATCAAGCACGAAGAAAGCGATCGTTCGACGATAATCCGACGGATTAGCAACGTTCGGTCAGTGGCCGTATTTTTCAGCCCGAACAAAGACCACACAAAAGCTTGGCGAAGCTTTCAGCGCAGTCGTTCCATTTTTTCCAGATTCTTTTGCGAAGTCTCCAGCCACCGGGAAAAACACGCATCGCACATCCGACAGGTGCAACTTTTTCGTGTAACTCTTAATTAAATTGCGAAGCTTGAAACGAATGTTAGAGATGCCGAAAAGCAACGACACCGAGAAGTGTAATTATTTCGGGGTTGGAACAAAGCGTTTGGAGTTTGCAAAACCGCAGAGAAAATTTACATTCCGGTACACGTCGGCAGAACGTTGTTCAAACGTGTTCAGAGAAGAATATTAAGCTTTATCGATGCGAAAGGAAAACCGCGTATAGAGATCATTGAACGCTGTTCCGTAGCATCTGCCAGAGGAATTTATGATAATGGAATATCGAGCTACGCCGCGAGGAAAATACGCGCACAAAGGACTCGAACGTGCGTTAACGCGCGTTGCCGACGACCGATCTTTGAATATATTAAAATTCACGCAAAATATGTAGGTGTAGGGGAATGTTATGCGATCGCAATGATATCAGCGGCGTTAACAAAAGTTGTTCGAGTATAGGGAGCACGAGAGCTAACAAAAAACAGCTTTGCAAATATTGCAGGCGTACAATGGGCAGCGTGACTGATTTGTCTGGTCGGAAAGCAGGGCAACGTTGTTTATGGGCTTGATCGCTACAGGAGAATACATACGTGAAACACCAAGTCAGACGGAAGGATTGTGGGAACACTGAGACGACAGAATCGAGAAAAATAGAATCGCTTCCCTCCTTTTCCGTGGCTCGAGACTCCACCATTGGCCAGGTGTATCTTTTTGGCGGGGCGACGAGATTTTTGGCTCACGATCAAGTCTGAAATGTTTTGGCTAGCCGTAGCCACGGTACCGTCTTGTCTGCCGTGCTACTGCGTCGCGAGAAAAAAAGCGTGATCCGAGTTTCCGCGCGAGCAACGACCAGGGGGGCTAAAAGTTTTATTTGGTCTTCGCGCGGTAGACGAGTTACGATTCAAGCAGGGCTGTAATGAAAGATCCCGACGCCTCGTTCCGCAGCTTATCTCGCCAGTTTTCTCCTCCACGTACGGTCTCTATGCAAATTCGCCCTGGGCGGTTCGAAATCATCGACGCGAATGCCACCCCTTTCGCTTGCGCGCTTTAATTTCGCTCTGCCAGTTATGTTATTTATTTTTCACCCTCCCAGAGAAATCAATACGCGCCGTAATGACGTGCCGGAGCATTTTTTTGCGGCACAATAAAGTTCCTCTCGCGGTTCTGTGTCCGTAGAAAAGGTGCTCCCTGTGGCAGGGGATCGTTTTTTAGATTTCCAACCGCGCGACCCGAGCGCGGTGAAATTGTTAGAGCGAATTGAACGTTCGATCGAATGACAATTTATACGGGCACAGAGGGAAACGTACAAGTCACAGGTGTCGAGGTGAGGCTTGGCGAGACAGACAGGATACATTGTTCGTATATTTCTCTGAAACGTATAAACTCTTCGGTGTAGTTTTGACACTGTGAACGGCACTGTCCTGTATAGCGTGCTCGCGCATCTGGAAAAACCAGCGGCGAGAAAGATTTCGCACGAAAGCAGAAACGACGGCGGCGACGGCGTCGGCGTCGGTGTCGGTGTCGGGAGGCGAGACGAGGCTCTATTTTGTCTTCGCGAGAAGACACGTTCAGACAGGGGCGTAACTCTGATTCTGTCGTCCCTCGTCGCGGCAACAGACCCCTTCTTCTCATCCTTCGGCTGTACCGTACGCGACGGGGCGTATATTTTCGTCACAGGCCCGCGGTGCGAAACGCGCAAGCACCGATTTGTCGGAGTTTTACGTGTCAAAACGTGTTAACGTATTGATTGTGCGTTTCCGACGTCCTTCGCAGCGATTTTCCATGGGGCCGCGTTTCCGCAAAACCGATTCCACCGGGGGAGTGTCGCCGACATACGTCGGATTTCTCCGCGCGGCGCGACGCGACGCTTCGCCGGGAATTTCCTCGCGGACTGCGCGAACATCGGATAAGTGAATCGGGTTAAAGGAACATGGAGTGGATTACTGGAACCCAATTCTCCGTTGACGTTTCGATTTATCCCGCGTTTCCCAACCCTTTTTTCTTCTTTCCTATACTCTCCGTCGCTAGCACGAAACGAATCACAATGGTACCTATAGGAATACGAAGTAGCGCAGAGAATAGGTGAATTTCTCCGCCGTAGAATGAGTCGCGAGAATATCGATACGGATGGGGAAGCCATGGCGTGATTCGCGTGAATTTTTTAAAAGTCAACGACGTCCCGTGCGCGCAACTTAGAGGCGGGTGTAAGGGAAAAAAGGAGGAATCATAAAATTCTCGCGTTTTAATGCGCGAACACCGGTTCGATTAATGAAGACTGCAACCTAAATGCAAATAGGTGACCGACAACTGTTTAGCAATGTATATGGATGAGTATGGAAGTTTGCTTTGGTCGGCATGAATATGGAGATGATAGTTTAATTACATGTCACGAGTTCGCGTGTTGTTCGGCTGTTTCGGGGCGTAAGGGGACCATCGCAATTTGGACGCTTATTCGCGCCGCGCTTTTATTAATTTCATACCATTGAACGGTTGTCAAGCCAACGGAATACCGCAGCTCGTTGGCCTGTCGTCGCGAAACGCCGCGTCGCACCGATGCATTCGCGAGCAAAACGAAGCAAACTGAAAATTCGATATTCCATCAAAAAGGTCACGCGGGTTTCCTCGAACTTCCGAACTTGGTTGCAAAGGGCTGAAAGGGATACGTGGACCAGCTTGGCGCGGCTAATGTTCGTCTCCGTATTTGCCGGTTGACTAAATAAATCATTATCAGAGAGAGATAGAGAGTAAAGCGGCACTCTTTGAATAATACAGTGTGCCGTGGCGGGCGGACGGCTGGACTTTGGCTGGCTTAGCGGCGTAACGGAGAGCACCCAAGCACCGTGGACGACGTGCCGGCGGTTTTCGTGGATTAATTGCCCATTCATAAGCCACCCTTTAGACCCGCAAAACCCTGCCTTTCGCCGAACGAACCTCCGGTGTAAAGATTGAAAAGAGACTCCGGTGGCTAGCGAGAGCTTTAAAACGCCACGATACCTTCCCCCGTCCACGAGTATTGTTGGCTTTTCGAAAATCAAACAGATTTGTTTCCTAAATTTCTTAGGAATCGCTCATCTTTTTACACGTTCCGATGTTTCTCGATATCTCAAGTGGTCGAAGCTCTCGACGCCTGAACCTTGTGCAACGAAATTGCCCGAAGGTAGAGACTTGAATGTCCAACGCTATCGTTAACCCGAAGGTACGGAGGCGATAGAGAGGAGTAGCCCCCAGGATGAATTATTAGGTTGGCCAGAGCGGCCCAAAGACTCGAGCACCAGTCGTTTAAGTTCTCACGAGGGACTCGATTCACCTTTAGCCAGGTTCATCTTCGGAGAGCTGCAAAGCAGCGTGCCTCCCTGTGGCCATGCTTCATGGCGATTCGGCACACAGAGCTGCTGGAACTTTGCGTACTTTGTGCAATGTTGGATATTGCACGGGGTAACGTACCGCCAAACCAGCTTACGAAAACCGCTATTCGCTTGTCGATCGTGCTTTCAAAATTTTTCGAAATAAAAAGAAATGGGACGCTTCAAAGCTGGCGGAGATCTTAAATGCGAAAGAAATCCGAACGTATCGCGAGAAAGGATTCCAGCGAGTGGGAGAACATTCTCGGCAACTAAATTAGAATTTCCGTGGCTTTACGAATCCATCGCCTTTGTGTTTCTGCAACGGTAAACCCGTTTTCCTTGCCGCTGCAGTATTTTTTATATGTAGGACGCAAGAGAAATTTATGCCAGTCGGGGCACGAATGCCTGATTATCAAGACAAGCCAGTGCGTTTCCTTGGGGGTGGTTCTCGTGCTCGCGCGACTCGCAAACCGTGTCACGAGAACAATATTTATACGCTCGATACGAATGGCGATAGACAACGGTGAACTGGGATGCCCTGGGCGTTTGTTTCCCCCTAAAAATTGTTTCAGGGAAATTATTTGAACGATGACGATTTCCAATTTCCCTCGGCTAAAGATTTTGTCCAGGAAAAATTCAGCAACGTTTACGATGCAGTTCTAAACGGTTAATTAAGACGGGAAAAGCGTCGCGGGACCTTCGCGTTTGATACGAAGTGTAACAGTTTCACGATCGCTGGCGCCCGAGCATTACGCGACCCGTAAACTGTTTGCGACTACGTACGTAAACGTTCTATTTGTCAGGCATGGAGCACGGCAATGCAGGGCCGCGTTTATCGGTTCGCGTACCGTTCCTCCGTTAAATTGCGGAGACCGTTGCATCGTAAATAGGGGTTGAACGGGCTGGCGGGGGCTTCTCGGATGGTATTTCGAGGCGTTCTCGCGAGCACTCGATTACGAACGCGAAGGACCGGCTACGAATGGGTGGCGTTCGCGCGTTAAACGTTCCCTCGGCCAAAGCGACGCGTTTCGCGGTTCTCCGAAAGTGCACGTTCCACCTCCGTGTCCTACGAACAGGAGCTTCTCGCGCGGGAATGCGGATCCCCGCGGGAATGATCGTTCCTGTCGTAGTAAACCGTCTGCGGGAGACACGTTGAATTTAGTCGGCACTCTGTGCACCCGAATAGACAATAAGCTAGTGGCTTCCAAGGCAGTTCCGGAAAATTGGGACCGCGCGCCTCGTATTTCCGCCGCTTTAGGTGGTCGCGGCGCTCCACCAAATACGTGGGCTAAATACGGTGAGATAAAAAGTGGGACTGCTCGCGATTCGGACACGTTTTCGGGCATGCGGACGTCGAGAGAATGGACGAGATTATAGCAGGGGTTCTTCGACAGTCACGCCTGGGCGATATATACAGGGAAACGAATGACGATCGCATTCCAAAAGTTGAAACTATGCCGAACTAATCGACGATCGGCCTCGAACGTTTTCGGGCACGGTCTAAATGTTAAACGTCTCTGAACACCGGGGCCATCTCTACGTTACGTCTTGCGGTCGTCAAGGAATCCGGCTTCTGGATGCTCGTCGTCGCTATAACTCTGAAACGCGAGATCGTTTGCCGCAAGCTCTCCTGCCGCCGTTTAGGTCTCATTGTTTCAAGTATGTTTGCTGGCGGGCGAAATTCGTGCGATTCCCCGGCTATTCGTTTCACTTGCCCCGCGTTGTTCGTTTTAGATATGCTCGTGTTCAACGCAGCCTGCGAGGCGCCGGAATGTTTGGCACGAAAGAAGACTGAGACTGCGGTTCGTTTAATTGAATTTTGAATCGCTAATAGCTCCGCGCTCGCCGATTAATTTTTCGCCAACGTCGATTCGCTGTTTCGTATGCGAGTCACCGGGACCAATTTCGCGACGCTATTGCGGCCCGAAAATTAAAGAGCCAATCGCTGGCGGAATTTTGATACCTCGTTCGCCGGTGGACCCTTTTGCCCCATCGACATAATCTCCAACCAGACATGTATTCCTTTCGGGAAGGTCCTCGTAATTTCCATCGACTTGATTAACGAAGCTTTTCAACCGGCGCCAACAGAATTCATGGCAAAGAGAAACGAAAAGCTAAACTCGGAAGCAGAAGCCGCAGGGCTTCCATTGCCATTAATTTAACGCTTACATGATATTCAAACGAAAACTTCAATCTAAATGTATATGTGTGCCATTTTTGTATCACTGGCAAGTAGAACTTCGAGCTTCACGGGGGCGCTCGTGGGAACGGGGACGCCGCTCTCCCTTTGCTCTTAATTTACTGCTCCCGAGCAGCTTTCTTTAATCACATTTTACCCGCCCAGCTCGTCCAAAGTTACGCGCTTTTCAGACACTTTTATAACGCTTGGACAAACAGCGGCACGACAACGGAACATGTTGCAACCCGTCCTGTTAACACAATGCAAAGCAACAGTGTCGTGTTAGACGCGACAGCAGCTTGCCTGTCCGTTTTTTTTTTTTTATGCTGTGGGTGAAAAATGTGGGCTAAGTGAAACGCCGAAAACGCGCGCTCGATGCTCCTCGCACACGTGTCCATCCATTATTTTAACCTTCTAGCCAGAGCTTTCAGTCGCTCCCGCACCTTTGTTCTACTTTGCACAATGCTGCAACGCGACAAATCCGTCGCGCCGAGGTTTACTTTTTCTCACCTTGAATTTGCAAATGCAACGTGGTCGCGCTATATCCATTGAATCAATCCACCCTGTGCATTAAGTTCTGCACAATGCGCCGAAAGACAATAGACCTTCGCTACGATTCGAATAAACGAACTCGTCTATACTTTACCCGATTAAATTCATTCGGTATCAGGATCAGGACGTCGCGTCGATACCCCCGTTCTATCGGACAATCGTTTCACAGATATTTCGAGGTAGAAGCGTGTCGAAGATTCGTTCGTCGAGGCCGCGCGAGTGGAGTGAGTCGACATTTCCGTATAAAAGCTTCGCGTCTCCTGTTAAAATAATGAGCGTCTAAAAAGAAAGGGTTCGCATCCAGAGAGCGTGCAGTAGCTCGTTCTTGCATGCCAGTCACCAGCTGCGCGTTCGTCCGCTTTGTGTAACAGCTTTTGTGCGTACGCGCGACGATATTCGCGTCCCGCGCGCGCCAGTTCTCGTATATGGGCCAGGGTTATGCGGAAACGGCTCCGCGGAGAAAAAAAACGGGAGCTCACGAGGCCGGCAGAGCGAAGCACTGGATATTAGAGGGTTCTTTATTCTTCCTTTTTTCAGCCTCTTCTCGCTCCTTCTTCGCGTCCTTCCTTCCTTCCTTCCTTCCTTCCGGACTGCCAGCTCCTGCCACGCAGGCGAACGGCCTGGCCGTTCCGCTTTAATATTCCGCTTTTTCTCTGCCTTATCTGCCGCGAACAGCGTTATCGTCGCGCGTCAGCTTAACGCTTCTGTTCGAATTTCCGTCGGCGATCCCTCGCGTCGAATTTGCCCCCGACGAACGTTTCGCTGCTCGATATATCCGGCAGCAATACGCCTCTCACATGCTTTATACCGAAGGGAGAACGCGCAAATTTCTCCCGCCAGGAAACTTCGTTGCCCTCTTTTGTCTCTCGATTAGGCGTTAACTGGCGTGGCCACGGAAGGAATTCAGCGTGCCGAGCAACGTTTCCTGCCTTTGCTTTGTTCCTGAGTGTGCGCCAGAGTCTCGTCGTTGAATAAATCAAGTCGTCGAGGCGCCCGGAACGAAAGCCGCCCGTTTTTGGTGGCTTTCGATACCGGAAGAGCCGAGTCTCGCGTGGCAAATGCCTCCCCTGGAATCGGAGGTTGCACAGGCGGAAGCGGGACTTGAATGGATGCAAGCTGCGGGATCAAGTGTATCGTATGGGGAGATGCACCGACGTCCTCCCAGGCTGGGAGAACGCCAAATGCTGGGCATTTTGTGTATTTTAGTAAAGTGTCGCGTGGCTGGATGCAAGAGGTATCGTTGGCGATTGGAATAGAAGGAGTTGCGGGGGCGCGATGCGATCCAGCCGCGGTAAACGAGATACTCATTCGCGTCCTCTGCTCGATCGTCGATCCTGTACTCTTGTTTAGGAGGATGCGCGTGTACCGTGCTTGCCTTCGGTCACTGGAAGTCCATAAATCGAGGATGCCCGCGATACGCTCCGTGATTTATTATGAGCAGCCGAAAGAAATAGTTCCAGCAGGGGAAGGTGGATCGGCTTGCGTTGCCAATTTATTAGCAACATCGGGCATCGCGCATCGAGCGTAAAAAACGTAGCTCGATGATACCCTATCTTTCGTGGACGCGTAGCAAAGTTTCAATTTGCAGAATTTACTGCTCTCCAACGGTGCAGCTCATTTCCGCTTGTTACAAGCTGCTTGCGTGGTACCTAGTCCGGTATACGCAAGTAGCCAATGCTTGGCGCACGCTCATTTGTCCACTGTCCATTCTTTCCATCTCTCGTTCCTCTTTTTTCCCTCGACCCTTGGTTCCTCCGGGGACGACCTGATTCCTCGATAAAGCCAATAAACCCTCGTCAACCGATGGCAGTGTGATGTTCGTCGGGAGCCGTTCATAGACCACAGTATTTCCCTTTGCTCTCGTTCTATATGGCCCCCTCTTTTCCCCGGAGGGTCACTTTTATTCGCGAACCAGCTCGTCCCCCGAATTTATTTAACGAGCAGCTAATCAATGTCAAAGTACACCGACAAAAAGAAGTATTCGCCCTCTCGGCGACGACGTCTCGGGGAACTTTGTGTTTTTCCCAGCGCGGGTAAGCGTGAAACGAGCAGGGTGAAAACGAAGACCGTCGGAATAATAGCGCCGCGTTTAGGATTGCAGGAGCGAGTCTTACACTACGTTGAAATTAACGAGTCGAGTGTTTCAGGGTTGAGAGAAATGTTGCTCGGGCAACATTGTGTTTGCTTTGATATTGGCCAACTGTTTCTTCTGGCACTCTGTGATTTTTAACGCTGACCGAAGCAATATGACGGCATGCCTCTTTGAGATTGCTCGAGCTGCTGATTCGGTTGAACGATCGCTGATCATCGCGCGAGGAACTTTTTTAATTAAACCGAAAATGCGATCGATCGTAAAGGTCTGCTGTTCAGGAAGGGGGGCATTTCGAGAAATTTAATTTTCGCAAGAACCGATAACATCTGAGCCAAGAGGAAGCGTAGGAAATTTTTGACGCAGCGGTTAGGAATTTTGCGCGAAGGGGTGTAAAACGTAAGAGTCGAACGTAAAAATTGTACTCCAAGCTGAGCGGAATTTTTTTCAATGAAAGTTTCAAATCGATGGTACGGGAAAACAGGTTGATTAGCCAAAGTTCGGTGTCCCTGCAAATATAATTCACCCTCCGTTGAGCAACGAAAAAAGGAAGGAGAATAAATGAAAGAATAAAATACCGGGGCATGGAAAGGTGGAGAGAATAGAATATAAGAGGAACGAGGGCAAGGTGCTCTCTTTAATGGATAGGGAAAAAGGGGGGACGGCTGGGGTGGCAGAGAAGAAGGAATGGTTCAATTCCGATTGGAGTGCGAACGGAAGGGAGAAAGGAAGCACGAGTGGTCGAGAGGTCAGTAGACTCGACGTGTCTGGCGAGTTCCACGAAATCGGCAACAAACATACCGCGAAACCTCCACCGAAGCTCTTCCAATCTCGTCTGTTGAGCCGGCCTGCTAGGTGTTGGTGGAAAAGAGGATAACAAGAGGCGAAACTCAATTTCGGCTGGCTGGTATCTTCGTTTCGCGAACCGAGGGAACGAGGAACGCGTGAAAAGCGCTTCGCAATCGTTTGCTTCAATATTTCCGGACTTTGATGCGTGAAAAATACGAGGCAGCATTGATACGTGACCCGTTCATTCTCGATTATCTTTTATTATGGGTCGATGAATTGCGCGATATGCCTGTAGGGTTGTCCCCTGCCTTGTTAACGAAACGAATATTAAATCCGGGGACAGTAACGGAGCAGAGCGGTTTATCCGAGGCGCGAGGATTGTCAATTATGCAGAAAGAAAATCGATCGATTCTCGCTCACCTGCATGCTGGTTCACCGACGGTCTCGAAAAACAGGCAGGTACCGCCGTTCATGCAAAAGTCTCCAGCCATGGGGCACGGTTGCTCCTGCCTCGGCCAGGCTGCCGTCGCTGTAACAAAACCACAGAAAAACATTCGTCAGCGTTCGAAACAGCATGCGCTTAAATTGCGTAACGTAGACGCGACGTTGGAGCGCGCGTATACGTTTTCGTCGATGCTTCTAGCTGCATTCCCATTTTTCTTTTTTCCCGTTCCTGTTAGTATCGATTTCCGCGCGCCAGCTTTTGACCTCGTAAAGCTTTGTTCGTCGCAAGAAAATGATATTCACGCGTGGGGACGGATGTCGGATTCGTAGCGGGACCGTGCATTTTCATTTCAATCGGTCTGCACGTGGATTAATCTTTGCTATGCAAATGAACGGCCTGCTAAGGGGAAAAAACCCTCGGACGCGAGGAATGGCTAGATTTATGAAGAGCTCGAAGCATTCCCTTTTGCTTGTATCCCTTTAGTCGCCCCATCTTCCATCCCCTTCGTTTTACTCATTTACCAAGAATTATGAGAATCGAGCGACACGCGGGCGTCGTTGCGATACCGTTCGAGCATCTTCCTTCTTTCCAACTCGATTCTTTGCAGCGTCGTATAAATTTCTCGCGGAACGTCTTAATACCGTGTGCAGCTAGCTGCAATTTCTCAATGTCGTTTGCTGTTGTTCAAACTGTAATGCATTATGAACCAAGCTACTACATTGTACTGCGCGGTGAATATCGATTAATCATTCTGCGGGGCGCATCTGCTAGCGAAATGCTCCAAGGGTGTCCTAGAATTTTCTCCAACTAAACCCTAAATTATACGTCACTGTTTTAAGGTGAAACAGAGGTAAAACGGGCTAAGCAGGTGAAACAGCACAGAAGAACGGACTGTCGGCACGTTGCAATGTATTAAAAATCGTATTATGAGTTTGCGAGTGGTTAGAGAAGCAGCCAAACCGGAGTAATAGCGAACGAAACGCAACGGGCCGACGCGACGCGACGCGTCGCGTCGGAGAGTGCGTTCACGTTCGCGCGACGAGCTTGCAAGCGCGTACACCATTATTACAGGCGGATTAGTACTCGACTATTCGGTCGGTCCGGTATTACCGAGCGTAGTTCCAACTTCGAAAAGCTCTCGAGCAGCTCGTACGGTCGGCTTTATTCTCTCCCGTTTTTTCAGGCCTCTCCCCGTACCGCTTAGCGTTCATCCACCGCGTTTCTTCTCGTTAGGTCCTTAACGAGCTGAAGACATTTCGCGGCGAGAGCGCCTCGCTTTTTCTCTATCCTATCGGGACGAGGAGAACGAGGTAACGAGGGAACCGAAGATCGTGTTGGTGAAATTTTTATTTTCTTTTTATCCATACAAATTGCAGCTGCGAGGCACGTTACTTTAAGGAAGCAGAGAGGTGTGTCGGGTTTCTTTTCGCAACGAAAATTCCGCGAAATTGTCGCGGCTACAATTAATCGAAAACTATCTGCGTCCTTTCCCGTTGTTTCGCGAAGGTAGCCCAGAATCGCGAAAGTTTGATCTCGTTCTCAGAGGCAGCGCTTCCCTCGTCGACGCTCCGTGGCGAAACGCGGTGTAGCAATCTTGTGGAACGCGAAAGGCGTACGCGCGAGACAGGGTTAGCAACGGGTTAACGAGACGGGAGAGGAGGAAAGTTTAGACGAGGGCGAGAATCGAGTTTGAATCGGGGCTGTATCGATTTAGCTCGACAACGCGCTACCACGATTCAATTCCTTCTCCTTTTCGCCCGCAATGGGACTTCGTGCGTCGAGATTCAAAGAAAGGTCTAGCTGCCGCTAAAGCTTCTGTTAGAGAAAAGTAGAGAAGCTTATCAAGGTAGTTTCGTGGCGCTACGAAGTGCTTCGAAGGGCTTCGAAGTGCTGGCTGGGGCCAGTTTTTATTTCGAAATTTCATCGTCCTTCGATTCCAAAATCGCTTCACGATACAGCGATAAGAGACGTTGTAGAATGTACTTTCGCGAAGCCCCGTCGCGCGACGAGAATTCCTAAATGTTTCTCACTTCTGGTGCGGCCAAAATATCCCACGACGGACGGGTGTCCATTTACCAGGGCGGCGATCTGCAGACCTGAGCTGCGGGGAAACCTCAATCTCTGGAAACCTCAACAAATTCCCCCGCCTTTGTTGCCTCGGAAATAACTGGCCCTCCCTCTATGGTGTCCCAGACTATTGAGATTTTTTTCTTAGAACCGCTATTATCAGTTCCCTTGGTAGTATATGCAAAGTAATACGGCGAGATGAAAGTCTATTACGAGTCCTCATACATACATATACATATCTATGTAGGTACTGATCGATCTGCAACGAGATGAAATTATCGGAAGTTTAATTTTGATTGATCCTCCCCAGACTCTATTCCTTACCAAGCGGTTCTATCCATAAATACCTCCCAAATTACTCGTTAATAATATCGTCGGTGGCTCACTGGATTGAAAATACTTGCAACCGTGAATCGTTATGCAGTGCCTGTCCGTTGTGGCTGCCTCGTGTTTCCCTCGTGCACGTGAATTTCCCCACGTATGAAATTGTCTCATTAGCGACGCGCTATAGCAGGCAAACCGTTTTCGACGACAAACAGCTCCAACGTCCGCTGCTTTTGACGCGTGCAATATTGTTTGGACACCATTATCTCTGTCGATGTAACATCAATCGGTGTCGCGGGCGCATTTAGATAGCCCCGACCAGCTGTTCCGCGTTGCACGCGATTCTGCCCGCTGATACGTCACTTTCGACGTGTTTACGATTTCGTCCCGGTATTTTTGACATCGATACAGGCTTTTCGAAGCGGCCCCACGCGTATTTCGCCGAACATTTTCCGCTTCTGCTACGGTCTGTGTTATTTTCGATCGAGATCAGGCTCAGCAACAGTTTCGAAAGCACTTTTTTTTGTGCGCTCGATACCACGATGTTAGCAGGCTACGTAACTTTTTATTGCATCGCCCAGGCACGTTCGTTCTCTCTGCTTTCCCCCCTCGAGAACGGCACGCGGACGTGGGTCCGAAGGATCAGTTTAAAATTGTATTACAGCTATCCTTGCTAACTGGTTGCACATACATCCGCTAATTAAAACTAACACGCTGGATTCTTCTGCCCCTCTGTACTCGTACCTGAAGTATGTAATACGAGTTGTTCGTTCTTCGAGCGTGCTACGAAAATTGCAGCGAAAATTCGCGCAGACTCACGGGGAAGCCACCCAAACGATGAAACTTTTAATCTGCTCGGCTCGTAGCGCCGTTGGAACCGCGAGACGTTTGGGAAAAAATTCGGAGACTGAATTATGCGACCGGCTCTCGTCGCGTAACGTTGCCTCATTTGCACTACACGGTATCCCTTTCCTTCGAGCCTTGATCGCTTCAATATTCTGTCAGTCTGCAGCGCGTTATACTTTTCCGCTGATCGAACGGGATTCACTATTTTAAGAGAAACATTTCGATGGGCGTGTTAAACGAAGTGCCGGAAGATAGGAGGCCGCGCTTTCAGCCGGTGCTAATTTGCATCGACAGTGTTCGAAAATAGGTGCGGACCGGAGGCAGTGCGTAATTAAGCTGGATATAATTGCCCTAATATATCTGTTCGCGAGAGTCTGCGGCTCGGTTGACCGCGCACGCGTACGGTTCGTACCGTTGAATCGAGAGTCGGACCATTTGCGTTTCCAAATATCGTGTTTAAAACGCGAGGTTGCACCGCTTTATTGGTTTTCGCGGCTACTTTTACGCAGAAATGGATTACCTTCGCGAGCCTTCGTTCCATTTCCTATAATCCTCCGCCCTTTGTATTCTGTTCTCGTTCGCTTAATACGCTATGGGATCGCGTAAGTGGATTTAACTTGACGTTTCGCGCGTTACGCGAACCCCGAACGGGGCAAGATGATTCAGGTTACGTGACTACACCAGTGTCCTTTGAGACGGAAGAAAAAGTCGCCAGCTTCCAAAGAGGCAAGAGAAAAATCCGGACAAGGGCCGTGTGGAATCTTCGCGCTCGTCCACGTCTCGAAGAATGAAATTGTAAAGTTTCAAAGGACTCTCTGAGCTTTAAGCACCGACGGTTCTCCACGTGTGCTTTACCGAGCGAAATTCCCTCCCCTTTGCCTGCAGTTCTCTACTCTTTCCCATCTCCCAGTGCCCCAACTACGACAACCCTGGCCCTCCCAGCGTGCCGCCCGCACGTTCTTTCCCTTTGTTGAAGTAGATTTCTTCCTGCCGCTAGAAAAAGCAAATTGAATAGATCTTGCAAACCGTGCAAAAGGAAAAGTCACGTTGGCGAGGGGGAAAGGAAGCGGAGAAGAGACAGAACAGATTCTCGCACACACGTCGCGGCATCTGTCGAGACGGGATACGTCGTTTCTGTTGTTCTACCCCTTTCGAGGCGACTTTTATGAGACGTCTAGCTACGGACGAAACGGAAATAACTTCATCGTCGACGTCTCCCTCTTTTCGTCTCCTCGATCGAAGGTAAACCGGTGAGGCAATTTTCATTGATAAACCGGATCGTGAGTTGTTGTTCTGTTTTTTACTTGCACGAAGTACAATTGTTCTGCCTGCGCGGCGCGACGTCGAAACCGGGACAGCCACCTTCGTTAAACTTTTATGCGAGATGTATCGCGCGTTCGAGAAGCGAACTCACGAGTAAGACCATTGCTTGGCCAGGCCACCCCTCGCGTACTTTCAAGGGTACCTTTTCCCGAAGGGCGGAACGGGGATCCTCGCAAAGAGGATTTTCTCTACAAAGAGAGACGAGCAAGAGTTTCGACGGGAGGAACTTTCCATCAAAGAAAACAACCGTGCAAGTACCGGTTGCTTTTTCGATCCGACCCGGGACACAACACTGCCGCTTTCCATCGCGTTTCATAATTCTCAAGCTTTGAATTTTTATCTACCGTTTAACTTTGATATTCACTCTTGGGTTTCCTTGAAAATTGTTTACCTTTGCAGTCATTTCGTTGCGCTTATTGTATACCAGCAGAGGGGAAATTTTATTTCCCAGAATCAATGCCCACGGATTTCAGAATTCTCAAGATCGTTCGAATGGAATTAACGTGGCCAATTTTATGTACAAGTGTACGTAAGAGCTCTACTCGTGGCGTGACCCATAAAACGAGTGTGTCTGCTCGATATGAAACTCGGGAACGAGGGCAGTGCAATACTGGCGAGAACATTTCGAATCCGGGGGCTGAATGGCCGAACGATTCAGTTTAGATTATTTTTCAGAGATCCTCCGCGTGTATTCAATCGTATCGCAGAAGGGAGAAGACACGGTTCAATAAGACCACGATATTGCTGACCCTGGCTAACCAGTCGATTCTGTTCAGAATTTCGAATTCAACTTGCATCGAGTTATCGCGTCCAACCTTTCTACTCTTGTTGCATCGAGATTTTCGTTCAGCTCTTTATCTGAAGAGGGTCGGACGATTTGCCCCTTTTGCTGCAAAAGTTGGACGTCCAAAATTAAGTGGCGTAGATGCGAGATCGATCTTCGCGTTACGGCTAGAAAATTGCTCGAGCTTTAAAGCGAAACTGCGTTCCTTCCCGATATCGTATTTCTTCCACTTGCAACGCGTCGATCCGCCGTGAAATTTTATTTACCCTTTGTCCGTGCCAAAGTATCGACAGGTTCTTGCGGATTTCAAGTGCCGTTCGCATTTCCCTTCTGTTCTTTCCTCGCTCGCAATCAACCTGCCTCCCCGCGCTATCGCGTTTCCAATTTATTCAGCGACCAACTATCGTTAAACAACAGATTTCTTTCCCGTCGTTCTTTTCGTTCTCCGTTCTTTCGTTCCTTTGACTCTGCGTTCGTTCGACGATCATTAGAGCGCCTGGGGGAAATGTCTTGCTCCGCATGTTCGACCTCGACCCCTTTTGTTCGTGAGACGCGCCCGAATTGCCTGGAAAATCCACGAGAACCGGACGACGAGACGTTGATATGCGGGCGAGATAACGATAACGCGACTTCACCGCGACGTTGATGTTCTCCAAATTACGAAGCGGTGCTGGCGTTCAGACAACTGGACACGAAATTTCTCCCATTGCCAACCCGCAGGATACCGCCACGGCCATGGCACATCCGTTTTTCTCTTACATACTGCGCGTGCAAACAAAGTGCGGCTGCACGCGAAGCTTGTTCAGGACGGGCCGGTTGTTTGTCTTCCATTAACTTCACCCCTTCTGGACCAAGATAATACGCTCGGATTAATTCGCTTTGGCGTTACGGTATGTAGATCTGGATCTGCATGGGCGTTACACCCATCCTGGCGTCCAGGCCAAAGAAATTCATCTATACATAATTCCCGTAATCGTTTAGTATTTCGAGAGTCTCTTAATCGTAGAGAAGAGACCCGAATTTACCGCTGGACAAATTTCGCTCGAGGAAGAGTAAATGCTTTCGCGCAAAGCACTGGCAGTACTCGCGATGCGGAAAATACGGTCAAAGACGAAGAGATGCGACGGGGGCGGAGAATAAGAAACGAGACGAAAATCGTGCCGCGTAGAGGAATTCAAAGGACCGGGAAAACAATGGGCCGGCTCCAGTGCCGGGCAAATTCTTTCGCGATTTCATTCAACGATGTAGCGGCGCGATGAGAAACGACATTTTGCCGACGAATACGCACGGAAGGGCAACAACGGCAGAGAGATGCACGCGATTGTACTTTTAAGGGTAGCCCGTACCGGCCCTGTTCGCCTGCAGTTTCTTTTTCGTCAAACTGTTTCGTCCACGTTCCACTACGCTACTCTTGCGCGATATTTTTGGTAACAGGGCCACGCGCGAGACTTTGCCGATGCGTCTTCGCTTTTGCCATGCATCCACCGGCTGCGTTTTCGTTTCGCGCATTGCGGCGTGTAATTCCGGGTCGGCGATATATTGTTAACGACGTTGGAATCTGTGTCGAGAAGCGGCTCGCCTACGTCAACAGACCCTCTACCGGGAAAACGTAATCTGGAGCGCTGCTTCTGTCACCTGATTTTTTCTGCCTATCTTCTGGTAGTTTGGCTCTTACGAAATCTCTGAACGCATCGAGCCCCTTAATTTCTCCTCTCCCCACGATTGTCACGGTACGATAATTTCCGTGGTTCAGTTGAGCTCGGGCAGATTGCAAGAAGAGCTTCCTTGCCGGGCGTGAATCGCCAAGGGGATTGCTACGGAATTTATCGTTCGTAGTTTTATGTTGCAAATTCAATCTGACTTTGGCGTTGGGCTGCAGCTATTCCTTTGTAACGCGATGCACAGAAGCGAGGAAAAGAATGGAATTCGATTTACGTTACGGTCGAACAGCGGTTCCCTTCGTTCAGTCATTCTCGACTTTGCTCCTCTTATTTGCTATCCAGCTGCCTACCTTTAGCGCTTTTCTTTCCGGAAAGCACCCCATTAATCTAAGGAACCTCGCCGGCGTTCAAGTATTCTACTCGCGCCATGAATTTCTTACTCCTCGCGTCAATTAAGCCGTAGCTCTTGAACGCTTTAATATTCCGCTTGATTTTTCGCGAAACGTGCCCTTTGATTAACTCGTCTATGCTCCGGGCACGTGCATGCATACATACATACATACATACGTATGTACATCGCAGAGCTACTCAGCGTTTCGGAAGTTTGATCATCGTGATCGAGTGGATCCAATCGTGCTTTCCAGGGACAATGGCTGGTTAGCATTGAATCAACAGCTCGTTTACTTTATTGAATTCTGACAATATTGCCGTGCACGGTGATAGATTGTAGGCGCGATGCACCGGGACGAGTAACTAATGGATACTCTCAAATTAATAGGGAACGCATTAGAATGTGTAATTCGTCGCGGTGTACACGTCACACGGAAGTGATTCAAATTGATCCTGCAATCACTCCGCGAACGGCACCTATCGCGCGAACCCGTTTTAATCGTGCTTCGTCCAACTATCTGTCTGCTGTTTGAGAAAACCTTTCACCGTCACCGATGCGTGTCCATCTGGCTAATGAGTTTCGTTCACGCAGTTAACGATAAACTTGATGCAGCTTTTGCTGTTCCGTTTGGTTAGGTTTGGTCTGTCGGCCCTATTCCGGAATATTCAAAGTATATCTACTATAATTAGGTAAAATACAGGGGCGGATAAGTTTTCGAGGAGCACTACATCTAATCTGTCGGAACGTTCCGCCGAATGCGCACTCGTCGCGGCAAGAAATCGGCCGACTGGTTTGTATCGACGTTCACGTACCGGAGAGCCCCTCGGGTAATTCCGGGATGCACCAGACTCGGACGAGGGAACGATTGAGAGTGGTGCAGGGTCTGGAAACGTGTGCAGACGCGCAACATTCTCGCGAGGCGAGTTTCTATCTTTTTGCGAGGATTGCCTCGACGCTAGACGCCGAACCGCGCCGCGCCGCGCCGGTGCGAAATGTAAAAGGAAGATTGCACCCCCAGGTGCTGTCCCGGGGTTGCTGCAGGGAAATGCACTTCTCTGCATCTAACCAGGCACTCAGCCATGCGTACCTTCTTCCGTGCACCTTTCTACGTGCGTTCGTGCGCGATCAAAGTTCCGCGAATGCTTTTTCCCTCGCAGCGCTGCTTTAAAGTCGCTCCGTACCCTTCTGAAAGGGAAAGAATTTGGGCCGACGCCGCCCCGGGTGGATTTCTTTAGATAACTTCCTCTATTCACCGGCTAACGCGCGGATGAACATTTTTCAGAATAGCGGATTTAGCGCGATCTACACGGTTAGCCTTCGCAGACGGGTATCGATGTTCGGCGCGCCTGACCTGCCGCGGACCGTATCTACTGCGGATCAGTTTCGGAGTAGCGCAACTTCCAAATATAGCGTAGCGTATACGACGTCGAATCTACTTTGTCTGGGCCTAATTTAAAATTAACCATGCACAATTAGACTACGCCAGGCTATATTTAATTCGGCACAACGTAGGTGTTTTAGTTCCCAAGTTAATCTAAGTTTTAGCTCCGCGTAACGCGAATCTGCCCCATCTTATCGTTACACTCTTAGATTCGGCCAATCTCTAGAGTAACTCGAGTTCCATGCAACCGGGCCGAGCATTGTCAGCCCTTGAATCTTTATCAGGACCTTAGACTGAGTTTCTAACTAAAGTTCCTGACTATTGATCGAGCGCAACTTACTAATGCATTTCAGTAACACACGACGCGTTCCTTTGCTTGTCACTTATCGCGCACGATTTTAATAGACAGAATACTGTGTCGGCCGTTGATCATTAGTCTTCAACGGCAAACACAGCCATGCGAAGGTGGGTTTCTTGTCGATCGAAGTATCGAGATAAGGCCGACAGTTTAATCAAACATTATGTTTTCACTCTGTATGCCTGAGGCGTAATGCACCAGCATACCTCTGATTGCACGACCGTAATTTATATTAAATGCTTCTCGCGACGAGGAATACCGTATGAAGCGTACTCGCAATTTGTTACCATTATTCCGTTTATCAGGCTCAACGGGGGGAGAAATTTTGTCCCCCTCCATTCGAAAGTTAAATTGCGATCCTTTTTTTGTTTACACATAATAGGGTCACCAGCTGGACCATTCACCGTACCAGGTAAATAAAGCTTGCCCGATGCTTTATCACCCTCGTTTCGATGGGACGTATAATAAAGAGTGACGCGAAGAATTTCCAATGAACTTTTCGCGTTCGATTTCTCCATTGTGATGCAGCTAGCTCAAAGCGAAGCCTCGTAATTACCTAGTGGAATATTCCGTGCGAATATCGGACGCTGATCAATTATACGTACGCGTATTTATTTTTAGGGGAGGGCAGTGGGGTGCAGTCGTAAATTGAATCGAGCCACGAAATAAAATTTTTACTGGCAATCGAGCGTTGTCGCGCCCGGCGTACGTACACGCGCCGTTTGAAGAAAGAAATTGCTGGCAACAAATGCCCCTCGATATTCGCTGTCAGATCTTTGCGTAATAATGTGCAGCGCAAGAGTGTACAGTCGCTGTTTGATTCATCGCGGTAATATTAAATTTCTTGGTATTCCACAGACGTCGAGCTGTCGCATAAACAGCGGTAATTAGTTTTCGTAGGAAACGATTTCATCGACTCTTGCGTCGCGGCGACAGCGTCCCGATTTTTCCCGTCAGCATGAATTAACGGTCGGCCTACGGAAATGTTCCAACAGCTTTCCACTCTCCCGACTTTTCACTGGAAAATGCTATTCGCTGTCGGAAATATTTGTCAGGCGAACTGAGTTTCTTGAAAGGATCCTTTTTCGCCCCGCTTTCCATTTCTCCCGGATGACAAATTAGCGTTGCCGCTGATGGCTTTTCATTAACGAATTCATCGTTCATGGAAGTCGGAAGGGTGACAGATATTGAGTATGAACTGTGATTACAACGAACCTGGTAACGAGAATTAATATTTCTCATGTATAAATATAGCACTGTTGCTGGCACTATCGTTTCATCCTTATTCTATTTGCAAAGAGCAAGGATACAAAATGTTTAATGTTGGGAATCACAAGCTGTCGCGTATCTTCGTTCCTGGTTGAACGTACACTGGACCAAGTAAATAGAGCCGTCGTTGGTAAGAGAGTTCCAGCTAGTAGAATAGGTCCGTCACTTGCCGTACAAGGATGAAGCAAAAGTACGTACAGTGTACCTTCCGTTTATTCCCGGGCGTTAATCACTTTAACATTAAACAAATGAAAAGGTAAACGACGGAAAATGGAAAGCGCATCCGGACCAAAGGGTACGGTATTTCGGCGCGTCGATTGTTATCAGCTGAACCCTCGGGCGTCGATTTCTCTTGCTTCGATGAGTTTGCCTTTTTGCGAACGCTGGCAAAAACCACTGTCCAAAAGCGTTCCCTCGTTCGATCGGATGGTTGATATCGTTCCCATCGTTACAATTGTTACTCTGAACGTAAATTATTACCGAATCGTAAGAAATATCCCGAATACTCGAGCACCGTGCAATACACAAATTTCTCCGCGGAAATATCTTTCGATATGATGATCAGTTTCCCTGGTGCTTTCCATTCGCTCTTCTCCGCGCGGCTAGATCGTGACGAAAAGCGCCGAACAGCTGCAGCCAAGCAGCAACTCACGGAACACGATCTTATGGTACGCGAAACACGATCTGGCGCGTCTGGCTTCATATAAAATTCTATGCGTTATAAGCCAGCAGCTCGTCGCTTTCGATGCAGCCGGTGACGCATATACACATCGCGGTTGGTTATCGCGCGACCGAAAAAAAAGAAGAAAAAGAAAGCGCCGATCGTCCTCGACTCGGGGAGACGGGTTAATGCTTTTACCGCTCGCTCAAAGCTTGCGCTAGCGCTCGCGCGTCCATTTCCCCGTTACTCTATCGTGTCTCCCTATCAACAACGAGTTTCTCGACGACACGGTGGAAAATCAAGCGGCTTTCGCGAAATCAACCTTTTGATCCTACGATTGGATTGCCAACCGAGTGGCTCGTGCTCGTCTCCGCGAATCGTTCAACGAATAGGATTTCGCATGACGTTTCGATTCGATTCGATTTAGCCCGTGATTCGCATCGGTGGAACAAGAGTCTCTGGCGGCCGCAATTTCCGTGAAATAAAGGCTAGGCGATAGTGAGTTCTTTTTGTCCAAGCGTAAAATGGTTAGCCGATGGTAGGAGCTGGTCGTGAAAAATTCGAGTATCGGAGCTGTCGCGTCTGGACGATAATACAATATATTCGAACACCGTCTACGTCTTGGCTGCAAATGAAGTCCAGGGCGAAAGAGTATTCGTCGTTTCTCTTCGGCTACTATAATCTAAACAGATACGTCGTGCTTGCTCTTTCAGAAGTGAACGATAGTGGCCTCCTGGTGGACACACATCTCGGATCCTCCCATATTCTTCGATACGATAGGAAAGCGATAAGCACGATCGTGAAACGTTTCACGCGTTGTTCTTTATCGAAAGAGAAACGGCCTCGCATCGCAGACGTAGGCGATTTCGCTGGATGCACAAGGTTGCCTCGTGCAGCAAACAGCATCATCTATTCACCCAGTCGACTCTCATTGTAGGGGCTCGGGCCGCACGAAATTTCGCGCCACGTTCCACACCCAACGCTTTGTGCGCGTTCTCGGGTCTCTGGCGACAAGTTAAATCGCGCGGGGTTTCTGCATCTGCATCGCATTGCGCCTGGAATTGGACGATGAGCGCGATTGAAATTCGCCGGAGTGCCACTTCATGAAACGAGCTCGCGATTAAGCAACAATTCGGCGCTGTTATGCTGCCCCCGCGCGGATTCTAGCGGGCGTGTCTACGGAAACGTCCCGACCATTTTTGCAAACGAGTATCACAAATGAGAGCACTTACAATTAGTCGAATTTTTTCTGCTCCTCTTCCGCAACCACCCAAGAACTCGACATACATTTCTCCTCGTAAACACTGGCTGCATGCTTTCCCCGTTCAACCGGATGTCTCCAAGTTTCGATTGGGAGAGCTGCCGCGAGGGGAAAACGAAAGTTCTCGCGTACACTGGCGTGGACATACACGGGCCAAATTTATTCACTATCGAGTTGAGTCTAAGCGGTGCGACAGCAATTATTACTCGCGAGACTCAGGGTTATTTCGCAAGTTTGACGAACTTTGTATCGCCAGGATGCACGTCTGGATGCGGGTAGCTCGAACGAAGGGTCGCAGAGGGAGGCACGCTTTCGTTGCACTAACGTTTCTCGACTATGCACCCAAAACATCTTTGTCGCCAATGTTCGCGTCGTACGTGCGCATTTAAGACCACTGTTATCTACTTGAACTCATTTGCAGACATCTCTTCGCGTCTTTCCATGTACAATTACATCAATTGTATTTTTTACCCGAGCGAGGATAATTGATTTGATCCTTTTTTAATGGATCCTGGACACTGAGTCCCGTGTGAGCAGGGAATGTTGTTGTTTTTTCTTTCGTCCGCACCTCGAAACTTCTCTGCGACGAGCGTGCGTAATGGACCGCCGAGACTGCAAGTAGTACATGGCTAGTAGTATTAGCTTCGTATAATCAGACGGTGCATGTGCAGCCCCGTTCCACCGGGGCCGGTCGTTTATCCGTCGTCGCGACGACGGATTCCGTGAATTCGTGCGACGGTTTCGGACTGTTCAACGAGGTGCGCGTATTCCGAAACAATGCGACGAGCGACGCTGCGTCTGGCCACCTGGGGAAGAATTCATTTGTTGCACGGCGCACGCTTTAGACGACGCGACGGTTGTCGCACCTTTTCTCCACCGTGTACCGTCGATATTCGTTTCTCTATTCAGTTCTTAGATAGAGCTTTTACATTTAAGGGAATCTATAGGTGTATACAATTTCTGAAAAGCATCGCGAGTTAAAGTCAGCTGGTGATTGGTCTGGTTTTAATTAATTCCGGAAGAACGATGAGCTCTATACCCACGATACGACGTTTCAGCTTTGCGCCTCTGGACGAAACAATAGCTGAAAAGACAACGCGGCAAAGGTAGGCGGCTATCGCACTCGGCCGTGGTATCCGCGGAAGCTCAACGGAGAGGGGTTTACCTTCCGCTCGTAATTGTTTCTATTTCGTCATTTCGTCGCCTTCATCTGGGCTTCTAATTGTTCCTGCCTCTCGCCTCTTCACCTTCGGGAGCATTAAACGAACTCGAGTCTCCTCCTGGCGTCGAATATTTCTCCATTTCGCTCCTTTATCGCCACCCAGCGTATCAGTATTTAACTTGAGTAATTAACCGTGTCTCTGATAATAGCCAACGCTCTTCGTTTCATCCCGAACTCGTGCATCCGGATTAGAACCTCGGGCCGGATCGTTTACCCCGCCTTCGTCGGATAGATGTTCGAGCGATGTTTGTTTTCGCGTGGAATCGTTTCGAAAAGCTATCAAAGGCCGAGGATCGGGAGATGATTCTGTGTCCGTCTGTGTCCTAACTCCCGAATCGAGAGCTTCGACGGCGGAGATATTCACGCGCGTACAAATAAATTGCTGGGCCGCTGCTGCCGTTTTTACAATTTCGCGCTTTCTGGCCGCGCTGACGCTTGCACTCCACAATCGTACAAAAGAAACTCCTCCCTTTTCCTGGCGTCGCGTCGTCTCGGTTTGTCCCGCAGCCTCGGGTATTTGACCGCTTGAGAGGATTTCTTCCGCGAAGCTTAAGCACGAAACCTCGGCGTTAGCGCGATCCCTCGGCAACGCCGTGGAAACGACTGCGTGGACGTTCTTCTGCGCGCGTGTGCTTCTTTGGCCCAATTTCGTTGAAGCTTATAAAGGCTACTCGTTTGGTATTATGTATAGAAATTCGAACCCTGACGTTCGAGCGTTTCACCGGAGAGAGCATTCCTTCTGCTGCGTAATTTCATTGATCCGCCGGCGATAGTGAAGCACAGTGTCTGGCGTAAGTCAGCCCTTTCCGACTAAACGACGCGGAACGCGCGTTATTGTATCAAGGTACACCTCCGCGGCAGTAAAGCGCACTATTGCGACTGCAACAGCAATTGTTAGAACATAGTGCGGTGGAGAGTGCTCGGGCCGGGAGTGAACATTCGAGCCGTAGTAAAAGTTTGTGGTAAATGTTATTGCAGTCTAGCTAGCGCGGTACGCTCTTCCGAGTAACTCTAGGCTTATAAACATTACCACAATCTGTTACCGCAATCGAGAGCTAACCAGCAGCGGAGCAGAAGTCACGGCCGCGGCGTTGAGCACCGCCTGTGGAAATAAAAGGCGACACCGAGAGAAACGTGTCGAGGGTTGTCGGCTGCGGCCCGTCTCTTGAATCGAGTTAACCCGTTTCTGCAACGATATCATTCGTCGCTGTTCCCACTTCGAATCGATCTACTTGTCCGCTCGATCCTTCAGCTCGCTACTCGTTTCCGTAGTCGGGCGAAAATCCGGAGGATTTCCGCGAGAATCAGGACGGTGTTCTATCGTTCTGGAATTTACGAGCCGCTCGTAAATGTACGCGCGTGTACACCAAAACGGGCAGCTGACCCACCATCAGCAGTTCAGAGCTATATGAAACCCTGACGTGGCTGGCAGGGTTGTAATTGTCGTCCTTTGTCCGTCATACGAGCACGCAGGCCCACGGTGGCGGTGAACCACAAGCTTCCCCTGGCTTGCTGGAACCGCTGGACTGCGCAAGCATTATCGTATCAGATGCTCGATCTTTGCTTTATCATCTACGCTAGCTTGCCACACTTTCGCGCGACCGTTTCCCTTATACCATTCCTCTTTCTTTCGAATCGTGTTTGCCTTCGAGAAATTCGTTACATCGGAATTGCTGTTTGTGTCTACAATTCAGGCGACATTTTTCCGGAGGGAATTTCTAACCCGAGCAGAACCAGTTCCTTCGAACTTGGTCTCGTAACGCGGTGGAAATTGTAGCACACGCTGCAAGCTGAGTTACGCGCACGTCGCGGTCGACCCTTGTGTTTTTCCTGTCCAAGTGTTTTCACCGGTGGTGCACTTCTCGGTCGGAGCATAAATATGCTACCAAATGTTGCAGCCATTATGAAAGCACATAAACTAACGTTCGGCCCGGTAGCCTTCTGGTGCAAGTCTTGTCGACTTCCGATCGATAAGTGCCGATGCGAACTGCAAAATTTCTATCTATTCAAGAGATGGCGTTGGTAAAAGCCACTCTCTATAGCAAAGAAACGACCGTCACGGAACGTATATTCCTTCAGAAATTAACCACAGATCGGTCCATTTTCCCTCGATCGTCCACCTATATCGGACTAGGAAAAAAAATAGATTTTTCCCGCGACAATGGGGTCATCGAAATGTTGCAGGTGTATCACGAAGTTGGGTCCCTCGACGCGTGTAACGCGCGTTGCTATTTTTCTACCGATTGAATGGCGATTCTACGGCGTCCACACGCACGACCGGAGTTATGACAACAACGGGTGAAAACTGAAACGCGCGAGTCAACGGCGTGATGTATCGGCAGGTGTTCCCCGAGCGATCGATCGATCGCCGGAAATCCCAGCCGGCAGTGGAACAAAACGCTGTTCTTTTAGGCTATTCTTTTTGTTCCCGAATCCTCCGCCCCGTTTTTGTATCGGCGATCGAATAACGAAGCTGCCCCGTTTTTAACGGTGCCAGAATATCGTGGTTTTATTAATCAAACCGATGATAGGGGGACGGTGGCGAATACGCGTTACTTTACCTCTCGATTCGTGCTTGCAATTTTCAATAGGAAAAAAACGATTGACCGTAACAGATGTAGTGGTTTTTTACAGTTTTGGAAAGAATATTGCAGATACTTACTAGTTTCCGGAATTCTCGTATCGTGAGCGACTAGAAGCTGGGCCGCGAGCGAAGCCCGATGTCCGGAAGTACTCTCAGCCACGCACTCGTATCTTCCGCTGTCCTCAGGCTTCGCGGAGGATATCACCACTTTTGATCTCCGCCTGCAAGCAAGTGACGCGTTCATTAGCTCCTCGAGAGTAGAACGGAAAGCAAAGATCGCGTTGCCGATCAAATATTTGCCACAATCGTTTGCTCGGCTAATATTCAATGGAAAACGCGACCAGAAGGTGGATTAGCTCGTTTATTATCTTTCGCCGGAGTACACGAATTTCGAGGCAGGCCCGATTCGCGTTGCTTTCACGAGTCCCGAGAGAAGATTCCGCAAAGTTCGGGCAAACAGTAAGTTTTGCCTACTCCCGGGGATCCAAGTACCCTTGCCCGTCAGCTTCCGCGAGGTATCGAACGACCTAAAATTTTTGGACTCCTATCCGGCGAATAACTCGTTTGTGTGCGCCACTTGTTGGTTTTAGGGGCATAATGCGACGTGGGATTTCTCTTTCTCCTTCTGCTTGTTTGAAACGTTTGAACAATGTATCTGTGGGCCCGGTACATATGTAATTAGGTGGCGGGTGAAAATAAAAATTACTGGGTGGTGGTGCTTGTGTTGGAATGCTCAGAACGGGTTGACAGTGATAAGAAGAAATAACGCTGAGAGTGTACATCTATATTTGACAATAACATTTCATTTGATGTCTTAATTGCTATCGTTGGTTGGCGGTATAAAGTAATCGGTAGTTGAAGAATTCGGTGTACAAAATCATGTCGTCCTCGATATTTGTATTAACTAGATAGTACGCAGTCTGTGTTTACTTAATTGAGAGCTTAAATAGCTCGAACAATTGAATTCGTCAATTGACGCCTTAGTGTTCCCAAAAATAATCTGGAGCTGGGATTGTTTTCGTCGGTTCATAAGTTCCAGTTTCTTTATTGTATGTTCGACAAGCTAGCATTGTACAACCGATAGCTCCGTTGTCCATGCATGAACACTGGTTGCACCCATCGAAATACTTTTTCCCTGACACGCACTTCCTCTGATTAGTCCCGCCTAGCAATAAAACATCGATCAGTCGGCAAGAATAATTGGGTTGGAGCACATAGATTCATAAAAATAGAAACCGCGGAATCGCTATCGTGTAAAACAAAACTCACCATTTTCAACTTCACCGGCAAACAGCTCGACAACGAGCACCAACAGCAGAAGAGCGAACAATTTCGTAGACATGTTTCCCTGGTGTCACAACGACGTTTGAGTGACCATTCCACCGACTGGCAGACTTTATATACATCTTCCACCCACCTGCTTTTTTATTCCTCGTGTCGATAACCTTCTGCCTATCACACGCATTATCGAAACGCTGAATTGACGTATGCTTGTCCTCCATAATAGTCTCTTTCCATGCCAGGTATTGCCATGCCCAGGTATTGCTACACACTTCTTAGAATACATACGTCCATAAATAAACAACCGTATTGCGCAACGTCTTCGCCCAATGTCTTTCCGTGAACCCATTGTTACGTATGAATAATATGTACTCTCTTACGTTGCCCTCGCACGTGTCGTTCGATCTTGCGTAACACGGGAAGACGCTCAAGGATTTCTCTCGTTATCATGCGAATAATAGGGCCTTTGATATCGACTAGTGTCATCATGACAGATTAAACACATCCGTGACCCGACGAATCGATCTTAATCGAATCGAATAACGATCGAATAACGATCTTACCATATATGGAGGCCTCTAATGAGTCCCCTCCATACATTTTTGCACTATATAAACCCTTCGGTTTTGATCATAACTACACAGTTACGCGCGTCATCACGTCATCACGTCACGTTACGTTTATACAGAGTCGGTTACATTCAGTGCGAATTGGGCTTAGGGCACCATTCAGATCAAGTTAACCCGTTAGAATCCGCAAAGTTCGAAAACTTGGCCCCGAGACGTCGGAAAATTTAATAACTTTTCTAACGGTGCGGATTGCTGCCGGCCAAAAATTCAGCCTAATGCAAATATGTCGATAACGTTCGAAGCGGATCTTCTTCGTCTTTACTTCGCTCGACAATTGAGTTCTCGCGTCTACAATTTGATATGCTGTACAAGTATCTATTGCCTTCTGCTTTCCATCAAAGTTGGCAATTAAATCGAGGCACGATTCCTCTTAATTTCGTCCATTGTCAGTCGCTTACATGCCCTGCGGATGAACGTACGAAGGCGAGAGCTATCGGTTAACAACGGTTGACGGCTGCCTCGAGCAAGGATCGAGCCGTCCAAATTCGGTAGAGTTTTGCGAAGCCGCGAAGATGCATTTGTCGGCTGCAGATAGAAATCGAGCAGGAGCGCCAGGTGGAATTGTTGGGATGCACGGGGAATCGTGGCGCTTCCGTACGCGAGGCAAAACGTGAGTTTGGCCCGGGATGGCGCCTTAAATTGGAAGCGATTCAGCCGGCTCCGCTATGGCCCTCCGCCTAGCTTCCTCTATTTGTCAGTGGCGTTCCCGATGTCCCTGTATTACGGCGCAATTCAGCGCGGCCACGTATCAAGCAGAAGGTTAACGGACCGAACAGAAGAGAAGCTTGATCGTAAATCCGCAGTCGGCTCGAATCCGCAACCGGATACAATTTCTAGAGTGAATCTTCGACTCTTGCCAACCGTGATGTCGCTAGTTTTCTACTTACTTCGCAAGGATGATGGGCTAGCGACGTTTCCAACTATCCTGGACGGATATTCTTTAAGGTTTCGAAAAATTAATCGACAATTAACGATTACGAATATCTCAGAATAGGCCCTGAATTGTCCGAGTTCGATGTTTTCTCCGAGCCATCTGCACGGTTGCCAATTTTATCGTGATATATTCCCTTGTTAAGCGAAAGCTGCGTTGGTGATTCCATCCGCCTGAACGTGGACCGCTAAATTGCATCGATTCGCTATCTATCCTCTCCTTGCAGTCGCGATTAATAGCCTTTCCTGCTTCTACGAAGCATCGAACAAATTGAATCAAACCTTTCTTCAATTTGGCCATCGCTTCTACGCGAACAGCGAACTTCCGTCCGGTGAAATTCTACCGAGATTTCGGTAAGTAGGAAGTTTTAATTTTGGCCAGATCGAAGCAGCGAAAGAATCGAGAGAACGCCGAAATGGATCGGAGGCCGGGGTAATTGCTCTCTCAGGTGAAAGCTAAAACAGGCCGGGAAGTAAAAGGTAACGAAAGCGAAGAATAGAGCAGTGAACACAATTTGCTCGGGCCCGGATTACCTCCAACTTTTTCCCTTCGCGACCGACCTTTATGCGCCTTTTATACGATACCTTGGCCCCCGTTGCTTTCTCCACGTGCTTTTACGCGTGTTTACATAAATGTATCCACGCGGCCGATACCAGGGGGATGAATACGAGATCAGTGGTGTTTTGTATTCAGGATCCTGAATTTGCCGGAATTTTCCCGTAAGCCGCGTTTTCTATCTTCAACGGGTGAGAATCTCGACCTCGCAGCCGATAGAAAGATTAAATCGTCTCTACTCGAACGTTCAAAGAAGAATCAAGAAACTTTTCTTGGCACTCATCCCTGCCGCGTACATTCTACACGCTCGAAAACGAGATTTCCATCGCCGACAGGTGTCGGTCCTCTTTTTGCCAGCCGAAAAGTATTCGTGAAAGGCGAGGAAGATGAAGACAGAGGCAAGCGAAAATATTTGCCCGGGTCGGGAGCAAGCTAACGGTGGTCTAGTTGCCGTGGTCTCGTCTGTTCATCCCCTTTAAGCGATTTCGCATGCACGGGTTCACGAGATACGGAGATACAGCGAGAACGAGAAAAACGCAGGAGGGAAGCGAGGGAAGGGCGGTAGGAGACAAGCGAGAGAGAAAGATTCTGGAACGGTGGATACGAGGATGGAGAAAAAAAGGATGAGGAAGGGCGGCGGTGAGAGAGGGGCAGGTGGAGAGGCGATGGATCCAAAAGGGAAGGGTTTCTAATTTGGTGCCGCGGCAAAAATCGACACTCCGTCTAGACTACCGCCACTCTCCGCTTAGTACGCGCGTATATAAGCCACTGTAAGAGAGACAGAAGGGACACGGACTAGCGTAGAAGGAGGTGGAGCCTCGAAGAGGGAGAACAGATAGAACAGAGTAGAGCGAGGTGGAGGATGGAGAGAGATAAACTGTGATTTCTATTTATGTATTCCACCTCGTTCATGCCTCGATCCGTCTTTCGCGCTCTCCTTTCATCTCGTTACGTTTTTGCGGCCGCTTACCCTCCCCTGTGGGCCACCACCCTTTGACGCACTCCAAAGGGAATAGATTCACGAGGATTTTCTAACGACCACGCCAGGCGGATCGCCAGCTTCTGCATTTTCCCAGTGCGAAACCAAGGCCGCCTACGGAAATTCTCTCGCGAGGATCCGTCGAGAGAGGGGCACACCTCGTCGCCACGAGATTGCACGTCGGGACTCTCTTTTGACGGCTATTGGGTTCGTTTGCTATCGGGGCTTTTAATTGGCGTCGAGGAATTAGGATTATCAAGGGGCAGGTATACGTAAATGGCTACTGGAGAGTTACACGATCGTCATGAGAATCTATATGGTAGATGGATTTCCATTTTCTGGTGCTATCGTCTTGAAAACGTTAACACTGGCGGAACTTGGAAATGAAAGGGGTGTCGAGGGCGGTTCGAGAAACTTTCAAAAGCATCGGAGGCTCTCGATTATAGGTACTCCGATGTTCCGCAAAGTGGCGGGTACCGGCGATGAGATTAGGCGGTAACTCGAAAGCTTAGTCGGCCGGCCACCTTAAGAATGGATTTTACGATCATCCTAAGTGAACGCGGCTCCTCTACTTTCCCTGTAAAATAAGTGTGAACGCGGCAAGTATGACTGTAAGTTCCCCTTAATGTTTCAATAACGCGGCTCATCCTGACTCACAGTCGTCTCGTTCTATGTGCCACGAAGCTGCGAAATACTGTTTCCCGTGCTTTGCAAGATGCATTCAGAATTCCACTCATACCGCCCCTGGCCTTAACAGGATCGTTGAAGGGCCAACCAAATGTCAGCGAAAAATATGTGTCGCGTGGATTATTTGAAAGTGGAAACTGCTGCTCTTGAAATCGCACGAAAGTCAATTAGCAGCAGGATATATCTTTCTATGGCAAACTGACGTTTTATTCTAGATTAAATCTAGAGTAATCTCTGACAGGCTTTTCGCTCGCGTCGTCTCGTCGAGACGTCGCCGCCACGCGGCTTTTACGCTTAATTTGCCTCCCTTGTCCGTTCCCTTTCCTCGTCCGTTCGTTCGTGTTCCCTCGTGCACCCGCGCCCAAAGGGGGCCCGAACGACGTCGCGTCGGAACGAGATCGGGGAAAAGAGACAGGGAGAAATTTCAGGAAATTCTGCTCACCTAAACTTTTTCGCCTATAGCTGTTTCGATCGTTCGAGAGAACGGTGCAGCGGGAGGCACGAAGATTTCACCCAGGGAAATTTTTGCGATACCCAGCGATTCGTGCGCAGAGAACCGGGCAAGATACCCGTAAATATGCAATAGTTGGGCGGTACATTCGACCGAAGTCGTCGTTTCGAAAGTGAAGTTGTCGCGTCGAAAAGCAAAGTTGTGCGAACACGATGCGTCCCGGCGATCCTATTGACCAAAGGAGCAGAATGGATTCCTAACGGCGAACGTGGCTGCGAATGGCGAGAGAACACTATCGACTCGCAGTGGAAACGATATGTCGTGTAGGGAACGGCGAGATGAGAAAGCGGCGAGATGGTTCGACTTCTTTTCCTCGCCCTCGTCTGCTTTTCTTCCATTCCGTCGAAACAGTTAATGGTTTTCTTTTGGCCGAGTGACTCGCTGCGTGAATGCCTCCGCCCGTTGAACGTCGAACGTTGAACGGCACTGCCAGTCCTCTCGCCGTCCTCCAAGAGCGATTTTCTTTGCTAGCTGGCAACGAGTCACCCCGCCCGACCATCGCATCGCAGCGTTGCTCGGCGATGTTCTTTTGGGCCAGATTGTATCGCCGAAGCGGCTGGCAGTCGCGTTTCGTATCGCGAACATCGAGACGGACAATCTTTCGAGGACGCTCGATATCGCCCTTCCTTCTATCGTCGAATTCTCATCAACTACATCCTCCCCGCGTTCTTCTTTCACTTTGCTCACCGTCGCGGCCTGCTTGGCATGTAGGCCCTCGCGAGGTATGCCGCGAAGCCAAGATTCGAATAAGTCGACCGTGAGCTGGAATTAGGAAGCTGTGCGAGCTTTTACGAGTACCCCGAACACCATCGCCATCCGACACTGTGGCCCCTCTGAAGCGTCACGAGTGAGAAAGAAAGAAGTAGAAAGATCGGGCTCTCGATAGGCGTAAAAGGGAATGGATCGAGGGCTCGCGAAGAAATGAGGGGGACGAATCGAGAAAAGGACGAGGGAGAGAAGGGAAGGAGGATTTGCCCTCGTGTTAGCAAAATGTAGAGGCGAGATACGATCGGAAGTATCGGGGCGTAGAAAATTGCGAGGAGCGCGGAGGATCGCGCGTCTGACTTATGGCTGACGCAAATTCCTTACGCCTCGATGACACAGCCGCGCTGACGATCGTTGCTCGAACGAAGCAATTTCGGTCGACTTTCGTCGGGCGTCGCGGTGTCGAATTACGTCGGTGTGTCGTCTGGAAGTCACCGGCGGCTGATTTAACGAATCAGTTACGTTAGCGAGATACGAATAACGATGGCCAGACAACGCGACGCTCCTCGGTAGATCCCGACGGGGCTGCGAGTGTACTTTCTAATTTTAGTCGGGACAGCTCAGTGGCGTGGTGCTTGGTTAGCAGCCGAGCGCGTTTTAGCGCTTCGGCCGTCTCGCATTTTCTTCCTGATGCCTCTGGCGGCCAAAACTTTCCAAGCCGAGCGCTCTCTACGCGCGAGCAAGAAGTCGGACGAGTAATGTGCATTCGTTTGCGCGTTAAATTCTCTATCGTTGGTTGTCTGTAATTTTAATCCAACGGGGAGCATTAGCGGGAAACGAGCCGAGGGCGTTAACGGTGCTGCAATTTCGACGAATTTCAGTGATCAATGAACGTCTACGGGGGTCGGAAGGCCACGCTGAATCGCCGAACAGAAGGAAAATTCTGACTCCAGGGACTCCCGATGCGATGGAGCGTTTCTGAGAAATAGTCGGGATTTGGTCCCACTGAGATGCCAACTCTCCTCGTGGCAGCTCGTTAAGCCTTACGGATTTTGCGTGCATATTGTACAGAATTTCGCGTCCCCCGCGAGATGAAATTTCGACAAGTTTTAGTCTCTGTGAACCGTGATAAATTAAAGCTGATGATTGTCTCTGTCGAAGTGTACTGTGTTGTCTCGAATTTTCCGTATAACGAGAGCCGTTGTGACGGTAAATCAAGAGAAGCTCGCGCCTGAAGATTCCAGTCTTTTCAGCAACCAGCCAGCAGCGAGTGCGCCAAGGCGAATAGTTATTTTCGACAAAGAAGAGTTTCGCGATAGAAAGCATGTTATATTTATGGTGTCCGTCGTACTTCTAAGCGGACGTTCGCTTGAAAGCCAAAGATCCTACGAACCGGACGGAATATCAGAGGGCAGAGTTTCCGCTTAGCACAGGTAGTCGAAAGCTATGCTGGTCGCACGCTCGGCCAGTTATAAATACTGCGACCCATCAATGGCACTGCTGCTACCATTCACAGTCTCGAGAAGAACGAAGGAGAGGAGATGCAAGTGGAAGAAGAACACCGCAACGAGGTGTCACGAGACCGCCTTAATGCATCGGCTTTGTAAAAAAAAGTGGTGCACCTTGTATTCTTCCTTTTCGCTCATCCCTTTTCTCATAGAGTGCTCTTTTCCTATGGACATTTCGTTCGTAGACTAGCCGTTCGTTGGTGAGAAACGTCGCTATTGGAAAATTTGGACATCGAAAATAATATCTTCGCGACGACGCAATAAATTACGAAAGCGAGATGAATAGAGCGTGTCGTTTATGTAAAACAGTTTAGTCTGGTGTCGCGGACTCTGATTTATCCGACGCGATAAACAAACGTAGAAATAAAGCGTCGCTGCGAAGACGTGGCTCGTTTTATTTTAATCCTCCGTCGGTCGGATTCATGGCTGTCGCTTTCTTCGCCGCTCGATCTCCGTTTCTTTCGATAATAACGCGGCAAGCTTCCTCTCGTTGCGCTATACATTAACCTTCGGTTGTAAGCTTTCTGTTGTAACAATTCCGTTTCCCACACCTTCGAACAACGCTCGCTCCTTCCACAAATGTCTCGTCGGTCGCCTCTTTGATGCGAATGTTACACGAAAACAACATTTTATCCGGCTCCACCCGGAGGTTGCAGTTTCGCCGTTTCTATGCATTTTTCAGCTGCTCTTTCAAGCTGTATCCGCGTCGCTGCGTTTCTCCCTCCGAAGCGGTCAAAGGGCTGCGAGGCCGCTTTATTGCCATTTGCCTTTTGCAGTCTTGTTCGACCGGAAAATAAACTGCGATATTATTCCGCTTGTTTTGATATTAATCGCTCGTCGTTTCCGCTAGAAGCACCCGTTTTTCGGTTCGCTACCGCGCTCCACTTATCCGCGTAAGCTCACAGAAATTATTTTTGCTTTGTTTCGACTGGAATTGTGTATCCCGATCTGACGGATCTAAGTAAATGCTGCGCATATCTTACCGCCCTTTCGTGGCTTCAAACGAGAGAAAGCATTCGAATATTCTAGCCAATACTGTGCACCAAAGCCGGTTAAAAATTGAAGGCAGTCGATCTTCTATCGCGATATCTTGGGCGTACATTCGAGCACTTGGCATCCAGTAAGGAGGTCAAATTTTTTCGGCCGATGGCACATATACTGGAACAAAGGTGTCGGGTCAAAAGTCAGAGTGCTGGAGTCTGCGGGTGGCCGCGAATAAAAGAAGCCGAAGAATCTGGTATAGTTCTTAGCGAGGATGAAGTGGCCAACGGTGAAGTCCTCTGGAGAGCTTTGAAGCGGCAGCTCGCGACCGCCTGTCCCTGCACCTAATCTCGCTTAACCATCGAGTCGCCTACAGAGCCTCTTCGCAAACGTCTCCGCAGTTCGCTCCTGGCTGCTGGCCGCCTATGTCTATACAACGCGGTTACGCCCTGATTCGTCAAGAGCCACCTCTACCCTTCTGCACCCACGTCTTGGCCACCTTTCTGTTCCGGCCCCTCTTCTTTTTCTCCCTTCCTATTCTGCGATCGACTTCCGCCTAGTCCATCTTCCCCACATCGCAGACCTACTCTCCGTGACTACTTCCGTTTTCTTCTATCAGCTACGACGGAAGGGTGATTCGAGTTGGAACGAATGTTCCCCCTTCGCCGGGAAATTTAGTTTCGCTATCTTCCCGGACGACTCTCGTCCTCGTTCCGTACAAATTGCCCTTTGTTCTTTACCCCCTTTCAGAAGATTTCATCGACCAGAGATGAGGCAGGACGAAGCGTAAGCAATGCGTATCATCCCCGACGACATTAATTTCATCGAAATTTCTCGGGTCTTCGTAGCCCCCTATACGAGACAGAGATATTACGTTACAAAGCAGTTTTTGGAGCCGGTTCCAACTGGTAAGTTGCCGTATCGATCTCGAATCCCTTTAAGACAAAAGCGGCTTTTACGCCCCCATCGACTATCTTTCCGCGATGGATCGCCTGAAAAGTTTCTCCTTCGAACGACGAGAGATCTCTAGCGACCCCTTTCTGACCCCTCGGTGGTATCAATAATTTCAGAATTCGCTCCCTGACGCGGCGGAGAGCTGTTTTCATTTCTGGTTCATCCTTCTTGTACTCCCGTTTAACGAGAGTTTGAACATATTTCGCATTTTAAAGGTCTATAAAAATTAATCGCTATTCCTTGACGTCATCCTTTAGCAAGTTCCGCGGAGGAAGGCTGTCGCGAATTCATCCCCGATTCGTCAGTATATTTCTGGAGGATACTCGCCCCGAATGGACCGATTTAAATCTAAGCACAGTCTTGGCAAGCGCGCCGAATCGCGCGTCTCTCGCTCTTCTCTCCGCGGATGAGAATTTCTTCTTGGAGTCTCGCTTTTCCACCCTTCACCTCTCTTCCACCGACACGCTCGGGCGTGAGTCATGAACGGAGGACGGAGATGCTGGACCCTGTCGCGAATCTAAATAAATACGGACACGCGCACGAAAAAGCAGGGGCAGAGGGGGTTGGGGGTTGGGGCCGGGCAGGGGGTGCGGTCGGGTACCGAGACATCGCTTAGAAATGCGTGAGTAAGAACCTTAGGCCGCGGTAAATTTATATCCCACCAGCTTTCGCCGTGCCTCTTGGTCTGCCCTTTCCGCTATCTACCACTTTTCCTCTTTCACTTTGGCAAAAAATCAGGAAAACGAAATGCTGGAGAGTGTACCTGATAGCCAATTTAAATAATAGCCGGATCGTGCACCCTCTTATCAGCGTCGTGTCAGTTCTGAATTTGACAGCAAAACCGTAGTCGCCAATTTCCGAAAGTTGTCGTAGCGCTGGAATATTGTGTAAATATTGTATCACTTTGTTTATTAACGGATTGTATCTTTCCCATTAAAAAAAATAAATAAATGAATAATAAACTAACGGGTTACAGCTGCCTGGCTGGCACGTAATTTGATTCAGAATGCCTCTGGTTTGCCTCGGGTTTCCCTCTACCGTGCGAGGTCCGTACATCTCGATTCTCAGCGCGGCAAACGATTTTTCCTAATATTGTGCGAGCAAATTCAATGCAGCCAAACCGATATCCATGCGATACACTCGGTGGTACTGCGGTCGTAGTTTTATCGATTCGTAAATATGTTCCCGAATCCTCGGTCCACGAGGTTACAGCACTCCACGTTCAATTTGCCGTGATCAAAAAAACTAGATAAATAATGTTATCGATTCGCGGTAACGGACTATAGCCAATTAACCTCGAACATCGGTGAAGAGTAAAAATACACAGAGCAGGGAGGTAGAATATATTAAAACAATGACCAAATATCGTCCGTTTATTTTTTCCTCGCAATTGACGATAAATTTAATAATTTTGCTCCGCACTGTCATCTATGATATTTTCGTCTAATGAAACAAATCTCTGCAAAGGAGAGACCGCAGCTAAAAAAGTAGGTTCACCTTATGGCAAAGCACGAGGCTTTCACGAAACAACCGAGCATTCCCCTGCTCACGTTTCGAGATGCTGCAAGCCTTCGCTTTGGCCACGGATGCCCATCAGTTTTAATTAATTATTAATTTACCGTGCACAAAGGCACCGTCCTCCCATTCGACCCGGCGACTCTCTAGTTGCATACTAAAACTCCCACTTTCCGCCTCGCGAGCATCTATATTGGAAGTAACGTAAGCACTGACCCAACCTCCGAAATTTCGTACGAGATCCATTACGAGTACCCGGCGCCGCGCGCCGCGGCGTCTTGATAGGTAGCAGGCACAACGGAACGAATACTCTCAACGAATTCTGATTAATTGTTGCAAGCGGATTACATTACACTCTATTCTCTTCGTACTAGCTTGAGCTGGCTTTCACTCATCTTCCTCTTTTGCTCCTGGGCGTTTTGCTTGTGCTTCCGGTGCATTATTTTCCCGCGACCTGGTAATATCGTTGAGGAACGATTGGCTGGGTGCAAGAAGCTAGAAGAAGAACTGCAAGTGTCCGTTTTAAAGGTGGTAAACGGAGCAAAGTTTCTCAGCCACCTTCCATAAATATTCCAACGGCGAGAAAAGCTAATTGCATCGAACCTAGGTCCCGCCCTCGCGTCAAGGGGATTCATTCAGACGAAGCAGGGTGTCTGGTGTATTTCCGGTACTATCGAACAATTGGCCAGACGATACATTTTCCCCTCGAAGGCATCTGTAAATATTTCATTCGGGCCGAAGGGTACCACGGTAAGTTAACCCTTCCCGTTGCGGATCAACCGTGGAAAATGGCCAGTTGATTTCACCCTCCTTGCCCTCCGTTTCTCGTTCGGCATTTACACTCGTCGCGTTCGCAGTCCAACCTCGTTTTCCACGTGGGGGATTTCGACAGAGTAAACTGCCCGATATGCTACTGTCATTGGATAACGTCCAAGAGGCGTTGCAGTTGCAACAACGAGCGCTAGAAGAGGGGTCAGCAGGGCGAAGGGAAAGCCGCAGGAACACCTTGCAGATCTCTCAGGTATCGGTCTCTTTCCAACGTCTCAACCCCTTCTTCCTTTTTTTCCAGCCGAAGGAAGAGAGCGGCAACTTAATCGTGTTTGGCTAGGGTCCAGGACACGACCAAAGTTACCAGAAGCTTGCCGGTCGGTCACAGTTATCCACGAAAGTACGTTTGTTTCATCCGGTAGCGGAGATGCAGCGAGCACAGGGTAAGCGCGAGCGGGCCGCTCGTTTCCTCGTTAATTTCGCTCCTCCTGGCAGCAGCGTCGGCGGGGCGCATCGTTCTTTTCCTTTTCCTAGTTTGCTCGACTCAGTGGCCACGATATTTTTTTCTCTCCCTCCACCGGCTACGATTTTCCGCCCTCCCACGTGCGATTGTTCCGCGCTTTTTCAGCCGCACTAATCCTTTGGCAGTGACCGGGCAGACTCTCGCCAAAAGAGCCGCCGTTAAAGTACCTCTCGCGGTAGAAGAATTTTTTTTAATGAATGGCACTGTTGAACCGCGAATCCACCGGGTTGCAGGAATTTTTACAACCCCCTCCCCACCACTGCCGATGGGGAAACTTCGTGGGAAATTCCTTAAATCAACCTGCGCTTCGACCACACCAGCTCGAACCCTTTATGCAACGTCAACACGGCTGAACTAGGCACGGATCGAGTCCGTCGGACGGTGTCCCGGATATTGTCCACGGATATTGTCCACGGTGAACGGAAGCGACTCAAATAGAAAGGAAGAGTGAATTTCAGGGAATCTTTTACGAGACAGAGAGATCGCTTTGCGGGTCTGCAGACATTGTTGAGATTAACGAAAGCTTTCGGCCGACGCGTGTCAACATTTCCGCGATCAGTGCAACACGCCAGCTACTTTTTTCCCGCCTGCCCCGTTTTCGAGGAACTGAATTATTAGAATTAGTAGAGTTTCGAATTAGCTTAAAATTTTCCGTCAGCCGAACAGAATCTCAGATCGAATGCGGAGACCAGAGGAAGGGAAAGATACACGGGACGTTCACAATGTTCACGCAAGAGATTAAAGAACTTTCCCCCGGAACGGAAGGGATTTCACACAGAGGGTTGGACGGCCGACGAGCAGAAAATTTCGAGCGCGTGCACAGACGGTAGTTTGCACACGGGAAGCCGAGGCTCGCGGAATAATAGGCGACTCGAGTCGCCGTTTGTTCGTCGCGCTCGCTGCTACCTTTCGAGTATTTTTACTGCACTCATATTCCAGGCTCGTTTAAAAGTTATCTGTCATTTGTCGCGGCGAGAAGCTCGCATGTCACCAACGACAGAGTGAGGTAGAGGACAAGTGACAGCCGGCGCTGCTTCATTCCGCGCATCCACGTGAAATTGGTACAATATGCACTTTATTTCCTTTGTACAATCCGCGTTGACTGAGGTGGCTAGCCTCGCGACAACTCCTCTCGCGAGCAATACCGCTCTGGTTATACACTCGTGTACCGCTTGGCGACGCATCTCCTTTTAGCAGATAAAGTGCCGGGTGTGCTTTGCTTCGCGCCTTCGCCGCGATCAATTATCGTCACTCTGATAACCAACTTCAGGCCAGAGATAAGAACAGTCCGAGTCTTTGATAAATTTGAGTTTCTTTTATCTCGCGTTATAGTAGCGAATAATTGAGGGGACAGATTCGAAGCATTCACGAATTCGTAACAGGAATAAGCATGCGGATAGATTTATTAGTTAATTAAATAGTAATCGTAATTGTGAATACTCGCAACAGCCGGGGTAGATTAGGAACATAGAAAAGGGATAGGGATTCGCTTTGATGAGCTACGCGGGGAAATAGTGATTGGCGACAGCAACGAATTTCGGGGGATTTGCATCACGCAGCTTGCGGCCCTTTTAATGGGGTACGCAGAGGAATATTCCACGATCCAAGGGACCGAATTTTAAAAGTAATTGCTACTGTGCGGCTCGGCGAGTCCCGTTGTCCGTTTGGTCGACGCTGTTTTTCCATCCCCTCGTTCTCCATAAACGTTTCACTTTAGTAAACGCTGTGGCCATTTGTTTTATTGCTTGCCATAGAAAAATGCACTGAATTCGTCCAGAACAAATGAACTGAAAGCCCTTGTAATTTAAGGTGAACTCGGGTTATTTAAAAAATGGAATCCAGAGGGGTTAAATTGACAATTAATAGTGACAGATAGGAGAGAGAGAGAGAATCTCAATAGCGAGAAGACGGTTCGATTATATGACCGTGGCAAAACCTGGCGCCCGTCAGCCATGAAAACGGTCGCCGTTTCAGAGATAGTCCACGGTGCCGAGGTATTTCAATGAAAATCCCGAGGAGTCGAAGAATAAGCGACGGCCACGCACGGTCGAATAACTCTGTCCATCCCCTGCGAGTCTGTCCGGTCTCGAGTAAATTATATACACGGTCCTCGTGTATTCGCACGCGTTTCTGGAAACGTGCACCATGAAGCTCAGATACTGCTTGAAAAGCCAGCACGAAGGGCCGACCTTTTGTGCCCGACGAGCTGCTGTACCTCTCGTGAATTTCTTTTGCCCTTATTCGGCATAAAAGTGAATAGTCGACGCGTTTGCTGGAGGTGAAATCGCGCGCTGTAAAATTGAAACGCTCCTAAACGAAACGTTTGATTCGATAGCAAGAGGAGGAAGAATTTTCTTTCTTTATTATGTTACGTTCGATGAAAATTGAAAACGGACAAGAAAATAGCATTTTGCGTAAATCTGCATTCGACGAGGGCAGCTACTGATCCCGGATGAACTCTGTGGGGTGGAAAAGTGTATTTATCGGGAAAAATGCGAGATAGTTTGCGAGCGTATGCAAATGCATCGCGGGAGCCCCTGTTCTCTTTTTATTGGCTGCCGCGTGAGCGCGAGCTTCGTGGCGAAAGCGAATCTACTTGATGCCGGCCGGGGGGATAAACTTTATGATTGTCGCGCTTTCGAGGATCTCGTTGAAAAGTGTTTGCGACGAAGCGCGACGCGCATAAAGATCCCAGCGCACACGGAATAATGGGCCTCGCGCGAACTGTAAATTGCCTGTTAAAAATCTTGTTGACTTTGGTGCTTTGTTTACCGGCCGCGGCTGTGTTGGACTCTCAGACATTTTTATCTCTTTTCAGCCGCGGTGCGATAGGATGTATCGCCTTCGTGCTATACTCAAGGAACGAGGCCCTTTCGAAATCTGCCATGGATTTTTCTTTAACGAAACGTGCTTTGTTTCGTCCTATTGACAATTGCGGGGTTATCTGGTGCCGCGAATTCGAACATTCTAGAAACGATGCTGCTTGATGCAAGGGAAAGTCGTAATGGGAAGAGCGGAATTTATTTCAAACTCGCATCACGGTTCGATTCGGGCGGCAGTGGAAGAATCTTTAAGTAGAAACGGGCCGCGTATGGTCAGACGGAGCCCAAGTGGCATTTTCCTGGTGCTCCTCTGCTTGATAACGTCATTTCGTTCAAGATTCACGATTTCTCCGTTCATCGTAAATAATAATGACTATCGGAAACTTTGATCAGCCAATGTTTTAAATATTTCGTACGCAATTCAGCTCCCGATGTTTTACGACGTATTATACCGAAGATCCGGTCGCGGGTATTTTCATTTTCTTGTTTATCGGACCCCAAATGCTTGTGCATCGATACTCCCATTTGTTTGTACATAAATATTAATGCCACGAGCCTCGTGAGAAACAAGTGGCGCCCGTTCGTAGTTTCGATCGTGAACGCGGGCCAGGTCGTGATCCCCCTGGAACGAGGCTACAAAGAGGAATCGTGAAGTGTATTTCATTAACGTTAAAAGCATTCGAAGAGTTCTCGGGTTTGCAGTCGAAGGCGATAAGGAACAATTTTTCCAATTCTTAATAAATACCGACACAAGCTTTTACGTTGTATCTTTTTTTTAGGGAACGGCCATCGGGGACGCGTCCGAAATTGAATCGACAGATGGGACAGTGAGCTAGTCGCGTTTCACTTGTAGCGAACTAACGAAAGTATTAATCGATAGGCCGTGAAATTAATTAGTGCTACGTTCTGGAGTGCCGCGTTGTCGCTGGTCCATTATTCATTTGGATGTAAATGGATCTATACGAATTGGAACATAAAGCGTACGAGGCGCCTTGCAAACCTTTGTGGCTCGACACGATGGATAGCTAGACTTGTTTCCGCGCCACGTTGCTGGATAAATATGAACGAAAAGCTCGGTCTCCGAGCTGATGTCAACCGATGCAATTACACCTTTGATCTTTCTTGTCAGCTGCTAACGAGCCATTCTGCCTCTGAGAACTCCAAGCACCACGCGATTCGCCTTTCTTAACCCGAGCAACGCGCCCTAATTATGCGAATAATGCTTTTTAACCGCCCATAAAGATTCCTCGTAATTTCTTATTCAATTAGAGCGAGGAAAAAAAACAAGATTCTCCAGAGAAGCTGCCCCGGTATTTTCTTGATTTATTAATTTTCATTAGCCTGCGGAGTTTACAGCACTATGGAGAGTCAGTGTTCGAAGGGAAAGGGTTGCATGCGGCAATAACGCGCTATGTTTGTAGAGTCCCCGAGCGGATCCGGTTGCCCCTCGTTAACCTATTAACATTTTATTGCCGGCAATCTTTCCTGGTCGAGTAGCACGTACAACGGGCCAACCCAGTACGCGCGGGTTTGGTGTAACGAGCAACGAACGCCGCTTGCCGCTGGGTTAAGACCTTCCGGGGTGGTTCCGTTTCGGAGGTAAGAGGCACGTTCAATGGTCGTCGAGAGATTTGTGAGTAGAAAACAGGAGAAATGCGAGTATGCACTCGTACGCCCCTCGAACGAAACGCGCCTCAGTTACACAACGATTTACTCGCGACTACAATTTTTGGGCGGTGTCCGTTTCTAAGGAGAGGAATTAAGCCGCACAAATTTCCCTCGCGTTTCTCACGGGGGATCCTGATTTTTTCCTATACAGACTAGCGGTCCACGGGAAATACCGCATACATGGGTTTAACTGCCGGGGATGTCTGGAAATTTAGCTGGAATGATAAATAATGGAATGGAATCGTCGACCATAAATGGATTTATAGGGGTGGCCGGATATAGAATCGCAGCTTTCTCGATGGTCACGAAAACGACCCGGACGGTTCGATAACTCGAGACGAGTCGTAAAAGTAGCGACCGCGGACTTCCCCGTGGTCTAATCTTGTTTAAGGAGAGTCTTTATGGGCGGTCTATCGCGGTTGTGCAATCACCCTGGCATAACTCGAGAATCCTTAACACTATCATCAAACTTTCCCTGGTTTTCAGTGACGGGGAACAGGCTGTTTTTCAACGAAGCCAGGCTGCTTTGAACCTTTTAGCACCATAGTTTGATCCAGCGCGAAGTAGCGAGAAAGACGAGCATAAAAGAGATATTTTCATTAATTTTTCGTGCTGGCGCGGCGAGACGAAGTGGCGGCTGTCTGATCGAGTAACTCAAAGGAAGTAGCCGTTCGAGGGTAGACATCTGGAAAACGTGGCGTCCAAATACGTTTTGCGAACTGCAATCACGTAATAGCTTGCACGGTGCATCAAATAACGTTCCTGTATTCATAGGATCGATGGAAATTCGATGGCAATACACTTGTCTGCCGCGAGAAAATGAAAGGTCTTCTTTCGGAAGCTGGAAACCCAAGACTCGAAACGTTTTCGACTGGCATCAAAAGGGAACAGTGAAATAGCGGAGACTCTATTCTCGTTGAAATCTTGCCAGGTGGGATAAAAGAAATGAAAATGCACGGGGTTAGCGTGTTTCTGGAGCGCGAGAGCCACGTTGCGATTCCTGAGAGCGACGCGTTTCGCAATTACAACGTTTACCCGTTAATTTACGGACGAGGGAGCGCAAAGGACGTCGCGCGATAGCACTCTCGATAAGGGTTCTTACGCGACGGTGCACTTTTGTCAGCCGGCTCACCCCTCTGGTGCTTACGGATGACAAATTAGCAAGATAACTACTGCCGGTCGGATAATAAACGCCCGGGAACACCGTTGTACGTAACGGCGACGCACGAACGTGATTATTTTGGAATAATTTCCAGCCGCAACCACCTGCATTGATCAAACGTCAACGCTCTTTATTTGCCGCAACGAAAAATTTCCCGATTGGCACGGCGACTGACAACTTGGTTTCTTTAAGCGGTAATTCGGAGGGAACGGATGGCTTTCAGTAGTGTAACACGCTTTGTTCCCCTACTTAAAGGGCTCGGGTGGTCCTGCGTCGTACGCAAAATCAAGCGTCACCGACTTCACGTAAACTTGTTTATTGCTTAATTCGATTGACGCGTAATTTCGAGCCGCGTCGGGGGCTTTCAAGTTAATTGAATGCCCGTGGAAAATTAATGTCGCGAGGCAACATCGGGACTCCTTTCAGGACTCGCCCTCCGTTTTCCCACCGACCCCTTTTTGCTTTCTCCTTGCGCAACAGTTTCCTATCGGCGTTCCCGGTGAAATTTCTTGCTCCTTGTATAGAAACAGGATCGGCAGGGGCGGGAAGGCGAAACAGATTCTATTAGGAGCGACATCAAAGTTTTCCTCTGGTCAAAGACAGAATTTTGAATACTCTGGATTTTTATCGCTTCTAAGGGCGTGATATCTCCAACATCCTTAGATTCCCTTAATCAGACGTCCTCTGATCGAGTAATTCGAGAGATAACGTGCTTGTGCGGCAATTTTACGCCCGTGAGACGTGCAAGTACACGCGACACGGACACGTTCGATTTTACGACAAGGATTCGTGCTCCGACCGGAACGAACGAGCTTCCACCGGTCTGTGTCGCGGACAGTAATTGAAAATTACGACAGAGTACATGCTATTCCCAGTCTACGACGACCCGGTGAAGCATCGTCGCGGGATTTTTCTTTTACGACTTTATGGCATTCGGGACTGGTCACAGACACGTCGACCACGGTCTGCATCGCATGGAAAACTTTACGATGGAAAGAGGCGATTAATTTCTGTCTTCTTAACAATAAAACTCGAAATATTCGTGGACAGCTTAAAACTGGACGGAGGGCCGAACGGTAATTATTCTATCGCGAGCAATAAGTTTTCGTTGCGAATCGTAAATTTTGGATGAACTGCCCCCGAGCATTAACCGATTCATTTAAAAAATGAAGGCCACCTGATCGTAGTTCAAGGTATAAAGAAAGCAATACGCACTAGCACAATATTGCGATCGGGAATTATGCGTTATTGCGAGATAACGACAACCTTGAAGAAAAGTCTGAAGCTGGAGACTTGGAAGCGAGCGAAGGAAAACTGCACTCGCGTTTTCCATTGCAATATGCGCGCAGCCGAGTAGCGAGAAGCCGCACGCACAAGCTGCCACACGAATGCATCATCTTTAAAGAGTAGCAGCAACACGAGCAGCGGCAGCAGCGAAACGAGAGTCTTGCCAACAGTTGAGTCATCAGAGAAGAGGGCCGACCGGTCTCTCGCTATAATCGTTCCTCCGTGGATAGTAAATCCGGCCGAAAGGCCGCCTGAAATTATTGCAGCCCACAGGGCCGTGCAAACCCCTGCTAGGGCCACGCTGTTTCGCGAGAGATTTACAAACTACCAATCGTTTTAACACCTCTGACGCGTGTTCGTCTCGCAAAACTTTATCCTTTTTGCCGTTTCCTCTGCGAATCATTCGGTGCAATTTCGTGAATCGTCGAGAGGCAAAGAACTAGGAAACGGGAAGAGCGATGAGAGTTCCCGCGGCGGAGGGAAGAGGAATTTTGGAGCCGGTTCAAGTGAAACGATTAAGAGGGCAATCACTTTAGTTTGTAACCGCGGATTCCAGCTGCAACGATGAGACGGTCGAGCTACGGCAGTAGCAATGAAAGAAATCGAGCCCGGTAACAGCGATTATGTCGTTACAATCGATCACTGGAAGACACGCGACACCGCGAGCTAGAAATCGATGTCACACGCGAGTATTATTCTTGGCAACGATATTAGAAGGTCCGGGGTCCGCTGAATCACGAGAGAGCGAGGCACGATGAAGAACGATGAGAAAACGAGCGGCGAAAGTTCGCGGGTCGTTGTTCGAAATTGGTGCCAAACACGGAACGACTTCGTTAATCGCGAATTACTCCGAGAACAAGCAGAATTTGTCGTATGTTATCCTGGTTATAAATGTTTCGGGAAAACTTTCACAGTGTTCCCTGACTCCGCGAGGTTCGACTTCCAGCTGCCATTAAGTCGCCACCGCGTGCGTGTGTACGTTAAAAATGAATAGCTTCGCGCGACCGCGACAAGTCGTTTAGTCGAACGGTTTTTTTTAGATGCACGCGAAACGCTCGCACATTATGAGCGACGTTTTTGAGAATACCTCCATTGAATTTTTTCCCTGCCACAACCAGTACTTTCGGCTCGTAAATAGTAACAAGCACGTCGCTGCGTTGTTTCCTACGTCGCGGCGGAAGTTTTCACTGAAAGTCGGACTGGATGCAAACTCACCGTTTGTGTTGAATCCTGAGGCCTCTGCGGGGGTGCAGCGGTATACCATCTTTCAGCCAGTGCACCTTTGGGGGCGGAGAACCCCTCGTTCGGCATACTAGTTTCACCCTCTCTCGTAACCTCGCTATCGAGTCCCTGAGCTCGGACAACGTAACTTCTCTCACTGAAATCAAACATTATTTTCATTCGAATCGGTATTTTAAATGAAACCCCGGTGCTTTCTATTCATTAGAGTTTGTAAAATGCTCGTTTACATTATAATCGGAGGTTGAAAGGAATAACCGAAAGGCGATTAAGGGAAAAATTGCAAACGAGATGGCTCGATCCGTGGGAAATTTTGACACGTAATGAATTTCTTGACGGATAAATCTGCGCCAGTGAAAGAGAATTCTTAAAACGCCCACTTTCGAACTCTCCATCCAGCTACGTGTCTCGAAGTTCCGCTGAAACTTCCGGCGGAATCCCCCCAGAGTTTTAATAAACTTTTCGAGAGCCGTACTTTTCACCGTCGCGTCGCGTCGAGGGAAACGGCCCCGTGAAGCAATATGTGTTTTGAAATTTCACGATCGTTGATAGTGGAACTCGTTCGCAGGTACAAAGAATATTAGTTTTCATTCGATCGCCTGCCAAATATTTCATTTCCTAGCGTCAACGAATTCTTCCATTTTTTCTAGGGTTGATGTAACAATAAAAACGTGCGAGTTCCCTCGGCCCGTTCTATGTGCATAGGGAAAGGTAGTACCAATCGTCAAAGATAAAGGACAGAAGCATTCTTCCCCTTTCGGATGTTTCAGAGTTGACTGTTGAAATGAAAAATACCAGAAGTAGCGCAATTCGCTTTGTGGAATTGTCTAGGGTAGCTTCCTTCTCTGAACCGAGTACTTAGATCTATTGATCTGCCAAAGGGTTTCGTTCCCTCGTGGTCTATTGAGAATCAAGTAGTCCTGGCTTTGAAAATCGACGAAACATTGGCCCGCCGAATTAGAAAATAACGTAAAGATGTTTCTCCCTCAGAACATTTCGTTCAATTCCATTTTCATCGATCGTCCGTGTAGCTCGCAAAATTCTCCGTGTCGCAACAGTTGAACGTGAAAAAACAGGCTCGGCATGTCGACACTTTCAGGTCCATCGTCACCAAAGAACGTCACCACAGGGTTCGTCGCGTTCAATTCAATGAATCTTGTTACCACGACGCACAATGCATCCCCCCCATTACGGGTCTCTACCTTCCATTCGAAACACCTCGCGGCGAGATCGAGAGACTGAAATTATTCAATTCTTATTGAGAAAAAAGGTCGAGGCGTAGAGAGTTTCCGGGGCGGCGTTTCATTGCTCGTCTCTCCGAGCTCCGTATTATATCTGGGAGAAATGTCGGGTGTCTCGGTCGAACACGACGAACGCGTTCAATGAAACGCCGTTCCATTATGCCACGGGCCGCAGAGAATAATAATAAGAGGACCGTCGTCGGTTCTTTGACTCCGTATACCCTGTAACGACCCAGGCACACGCTTGCTTCTCGTTACAGGGTTCTTCTAATAATCGTGCAGGGAGAAAAGGGGTCCGCTATTCTGAAGACTATTGATATGGTTTTACTGGACACGAATCCTAAGGCTGTCGTTTGACCCGCTGATATCACGATGTTTGCTTAGCTTGTAAATTGGGTACAGATCAAAGCAAACAGCAATGTGGGTCGTTGGGAATTCTAATTTTAGAATCGCAAGCTCTCCTTGCAAGTTTGCTTGTATTGTATCGTAGGAGGCATACAAAGAGAAAAATGGACCACGCTTCGTGCCGCTTGTCCTATTGTCACGAATCCTTTGCGATGTCGCATTACTTTAGTGCTCTGCATGCTCCTGTCGCGAATAGCAGTGCACTAATAATTCGACGACAGATTTGCCTAACTATTATATTACCTACCTGGATAATTATGCAGCGCGACGGATAACAGAAAAAGGGGGTAGATAATGGTCGGTACAACGGAGCACTCCTTATCGTAGTTACGAATCTGGAACGATTTTGCGGGGATTTGCATCTTGCCCCACGTCTATCGCAGCTTCGCGGTTTAATAGCAACACCGCCGACATTTGTATTCATCAAGAAGCAATTTCTTCCAATCCTGCCGCGTTTCTTTCGTTCCGCTATTTTTCAAGACCGTTTCCGTTCCCGCTGCCGCGGCGACCGCTGTTTTGACTAGCGTGCTCAGCGTAATTACAGCATTCCCCCGGGAGCCAAAACGCGACGCTCGAATTATCCTCGACGTTCCACGTCGCGGCGAGAACGCCTCCGGGCATTTAATACGTTTCCATCAATGTCGTCGTCGCTGGGCGACGGCGTCGTTACTCGAAACTTACCCTGCTGTCGGCTTCCTATTTGCCGTGCACGATCCTTCGCAGTGGCGTCTCGCACGGATCCTTCTCGGCCTGAGCACTCGCGTATGTCACATATAGCGTCGAGATTTAAAGAGTAATGTTACACCACGTGGCACGCGACATGGCCATTTTCGTCCAAGATTCCACGCGCAACTCTACAAGCCGAATAACCTGTTCCGAAGGAGTGCAAGTAGTACGAGTCAACGCATTAGGATCTCAGGCCCCTGATGGGGGGCCAAGAAAGGGGGCCTCCATACACCTTGGGGACTGAGAAAAGGGACCCTGATAACTGAGTTTCCGAATTGAGACATGCATTTCTCGAAACCCAGCATTGGAAGAGGTTTGTCCCCCTTGGTGCTTCTCGGAAGGAACTGGCCAAGTAACGCTTATTTTCACAACCGAAGCAATACACGGACGATCGCCTTGCCATAAGTTCTGTGTTTTTTGAAAAAGCAAAACTGTCGCGCGGTTGTGGTCGGATTAAGTCGGGGGGATATTAATTCGAGTCCATACCTAAAGTGCTTTTGCGCGTTCAGTTGAAAGCGGTCGAAAGCTAGCTAGCCAGTCCAGTTTGCCATGGCCTGAAATTCACTTCGAGGCAAGAGGATTTCGCGTCTGATTCTCGCCGCCACTACTCGCTGACCAGTCTATTCGTTATTAACCGGCTACGTATGTGCGCGTACGAACGAGAAGGGAATGCGGCGGCGTCGAGGTAAAAAGGGATGGGAAAACCGTGGGACAGTGAATGAGGGAGGTGCGCAGAGACGTAAAACGAGTAAGAGTAGAGACGATGCGGCGCGGGGCGGCGGTTGGAAAGAGGCGAAAGGTGGATATTCGCAGTATTCCCATGTTGCCGGAGGCTGCCGCGTGCGGTTCTCACTGCGAAACGTCATTTAACGATTAGCCATGCGAACTGACGCCAAAATTCAAATTTAAATGGCACTCGCGGGAGAATTCGGTCGAGGGTGAGTTCTCCGGGTCCCCGAATTAATGCTGGAATTTCGGCACAATTGTCGTAGTAACGGGCCTTGGATCACAGGGGTTGAACGCCAGCGCCTGGAGGATGAACAAAAATTTCCCTAAACGAAAGAAGGGAATGACTTTTTAAAAAGAATTGTTTATTGTTTTGTGCTCTTGGTGAGCAAAATCGTGGGCCGACGAAAGTCGCAGCGTAGGCGCTCAGAAGGAAACTATTGAAACAATTTCGATCGAATCGATTTAACTCCTGGAAAAAGGCGGAAAGAAAGCGAAGATGTCGCAAAGAAAAAAGCGACGCGCAGTCTGTCAGGCGGTATGTCACGACCGCTACGAGGGATGAAACATGCTGAGCGACCGGCAAAGAGAACGGCGAGGTTGATTAATGAACGCGTCGCCGAAAGAGCAAAATAACAAATAGCGCGTTGCTACGTTGCCCTCGGGCTGACGCGATGGCGGCTGTTCGACCTGGCCTGGAACGGGGGTTGCGGCAACCACCCACGCCGTTCGCTTGATTCATAGTTCCCGCGGTACACTGACGGCTTGCGACGAGGTGCAACCCCGTGTTAAGCATACGATCGACCCTTTGCTTCCCCATGACCTCCTCGATAATTGATTGTTCTGCGCTTTTCGATCTGCCACCCTCAAATTTCATCCGCCGTTTTTGTTTGTTCGCCAAACTGGCGTCGACGATTGCTGCTACACGCACTGCTCCAACTGTTACAGATTTTTTACTCTTCTAATATGAAACTCCGGGATATTGAATTTTCAGCGAGTTCGAGCCGATTAAACGCGAGCTTTTTCATTTATCGCTTTGAGTAGTAAAATTATTTCTTCACATAGTTGACCGTAGTCGGAACAAAATTAAATTCATTGCTCCGTGATGAAACGGGTTCTGGTACGAAACACCGGCGATAAAGGCTGGGTTATAACAGGACCATACGGCAAACACAGCCATGCCAGGCTGCCGTTACTTCAAACTCTCGGCGCCTCGTTTCGTTAGTTAGTTTTACAGGGTGCGGCGATCGAGTCGATTAATTGAACGATTTAAAGCCCCGGGGTTGCACACAATGAAACGATTCGTTCGAGCATTCAGCAGACGACGGCGGATTATGTAATTTTGCGCGAAATCTTTGAATGAACGCGTTGCGCCGGCGGCCCGATGCGGGCCTGAAAAGGTAGCGTTGCCATTGGTATCGTCGACAGCCCACTCTGTGTATTACCATGATGCACGCGACGTCAAGCACGACATCAAACTCAATACGAGATCGTCCTCCCCTCCCTCTCTGTCTGTCATTCGACTCGTACGATCACCCATTCTTCTCTGCAATATCGCGTCGCACCGATAGAGAGATTTGCACGCCGTTTGTTCCTGCTCGTCAATATTCAAATCGACCGTGTGCCGATTGCGTTCCGTTATTACGAGCATCGACGCCTTCACTATGAATCTCTAGCAGCCACGGTGCTAAAAGTATTCGACGATAATGGCACCAACAGATTTATTCATTACGCGGCTACAGCTCCGTGCGATCCCATTATTCGGACGGTCGTTCCTAGACAATTTTCGTAATCGACCGACTTCCGACTACCCGTCATAATTCTCGATCCGCCGGAAGATTCGATATCGCCCGGGTTTCACGCTGCGTTTACTCGCCCGGCCCTTTGGGAAACGATTAATGCGGGCTCGGGTATCTTCCGCAGAATGATTCCGTGCGCTTGCACCTTTGTTCGTTCGCTGGTTCACGCACCGCCTCGATCCGGTTATCACAGCCTCCTATAATCATATAACCGAGGCCATTGCGCGTGTCGCGTCGATCAGCTGTGCGCCGATCGATCCTGATAAATATTTCATCGGGACTAATGGCTCGAAAGCAGCGGATTTTCTCGTTTTTCATTCGCCTCGGCCAATCGACCTTATCAAATTAATTGCCCGCCACCTGGCGTCGCTATCCTCGTTTTTCCTCGTCGAACCATCCACGTTCCACATCGATCTCCGTTGCGCAAAGCTTTCGTTTCAATCGTCGACGAGCCTCCGCCTCGGTCAGATGATTTTTGCGCACCGCCAAGAATTCCCGATTCTAATCGATTCGCTTCGATCGGCGCCCCTTTTCGCATCACCAATCACTCGAATTCTTGCGCAAAATCGTTAGGTAGCGAACGAAACGACGTCCGGGGGAAAGTTGGTCGATTTGTTCCCGGTAATTCACGAACTTGCCCGTCTGACCGTAAAACCCTAGCAACTTTTCCAGAACAGCTCAAACTCCTTCCTCGTCCGTTACTACCGCGCGATCGTACGTACAGCCATCGGAGTGTCGTAAATAGAAGGTGGCGCAAAAACACTTCGCCTTCTCCTTTCCAGTCCACCAATCTGAGCAATAGCGACTTGTTAATCAGAAGTTAACAATTAGCTAGCGTGTGCGACACGCGAAAAGGACCGAAGCTGGTAGAGCAACATTCTTTCCATTGCATAAAAGAGGTAAGATTGGAAAAAGGGAAGCGCAATTTGTTGTCAGTTTTTTTCGTTTCGATTCAATCGTGGTGGAATGAAAGTTCTCGTATTCTTTAATGGAGATAATTCTCGCACAGCAGCGGACATTCGGTTTTGCCGAGATGTTTCTATTTTCGATACGCGCCACCTTTGTAGGCTAATTTGTGGAACAGCAGCGACGAAAGAGTCGGAGTTGACGTTTGCTTTATTGCGACAGCGAAACATCGTGGTCAGAGGCATGAAACAAAGGGAATTAGAAATACAGGACAGCCCGGGCCTTGTGGTTTCCGGTGGCGCCTCGCAAATACTGCGGTTTCCTCTGCCCTGAGTGAAACTATACCGGACCCCTACTCTGTGTCCTTTAAAACGACGACCCAACCACTACTTTCAAAGTGCACGGCTTGCTTCTAGGGCGAAAAATCGTTCGCAGAATTATCTAGTAAATCGCGTCCATTAAAAGGCCGTAAACGTAAAGACCAATCGTCCAGCGTAATTCTTTTTCCGGAACGGTCTTTTGGATTTGTCGCGTCGCGTCGTGACAACGATATTGGCTGGCTGTAACGGTGGTGTGTTTCAGACAATAAACTCCTTTCACGAGCCTGAGCCCCCGACGAACTTTTCTACACCGCGATACGTATAATATCGGTTTTTATTTCGCCGCGCTCCATAAAGCACGAATGGTTAATTTGTCGAAGCTCTTCGCCCGACGAAATTGAGTTACCGCGGTCGAGTCTGAGGAATCTGTCGCAAGGTATTCCGTAACCTTTCACAAATCTAACGATCCTTAAAAGTGAAGAGCTTTATCGACCCTGAATAAAAGGAAGTGCAATTTCAGTGAACAAATGTTTAACGTAAAATAAATTTATGATGAAAGCCTGCATGCACTGCAGGAATACTCTCGCGGTTCCGCTCGATTGGAAAATCGTATAATAATGATAATATAAATTCAGGGAAAACATAGTTCTCTATATGGCAATTTACCACCATGTGGAATGCAAGATGAACCTCGCGGAAGACAGAAATTGCAGGAAGAGGAGGGGTAATTGGCATCGATATCGCATCGAGCTAAATTTCACTGGCGGCAACAAAAAAATTCAATCGTTCGAGGAACACCAGATGGAGGTATCTTTCTCTATTTCGTTTTACCGGTTGCAGAATCGACAAACTGCAAACGCGATCGACAGGCGGCCTCGAGCCGAACATTTTAGCTCGTTATTCGGCGAATGTACATACCGGAGACCGCCCCTCTGTCAAAATAAAAGAGCGTGTCACAGTTTTCACGGCGAGCCCGATTCATTACCTCGAAGACAGCTTCACGCTGCATCGATTGAACATCGTTCGTCTTTTTGTTTTCAGTGAGCGGCCGTTGTCGATAGTCGTTAACAACGACAAATCTACTTACGAAGTTAATCCAACGCGACGCGTCACGTCGTTTCGAACCGATATCAGCCGGCTCGTAATTTTGCAATAATTCGTCCGCAATTTTTCATCCGGCAATTTACGAGCACCGGTGTACCGTTTGTTGTGAAAGAAAAGAGTAAATGCTATGGCAAAGATAGAAAGAGCTAGAATGCGGGGAAAGGAGGGACGCGACGTGGATGGAAAAAGAAGAACATCGGAAAACGACGGGGGTGAAAAAAAGCAGGCAAAAAGAAGGGTTGGAGTGGTGGATAGGGAGGGTGAGTCGCGCATAACTGTAGCGCGACGTTCGATAAATTGCCCCCAGGTTCTTTTTAGTCTGCTGCGATATTTTATTTACCAGCAAAATGTATCTCCGTGCGTGCGTGCCACTGGAATCGGTTTAAAGCGGGCTTTTTAGGCAATCTCGCGAATCACGGACAGAGTTCTCGATTTTTTTCTCGACCACCAAAGCGATTTGAGTTAAAGTGTTAAATACTGAGTTAAATCTTCGTCATTTATGAACCCTTTTCACGGCTACGTGTAACGAGAACCGCTTCGATTTTGAAACAGGATCGGTAGTTCGTACATAAATAAATGTATAAAAAATCAGATTACCACCAAGATTAAATGGTAGTAAAACGATATTACATTTGGTTAGTTTGGGAAATAAAGACAGACGATTGATGCAACCTTTAATTATCGAATACGCCGAATCGGTTATTCCGGGTACTTACAACTTCGTGTCAAATGTGCACGCTATTGGAGTATATCCGTCTCCCAAATTGTATAGCGGTATAGATGAACGTACGTACTGAACCCCAGCGAAATTGTACCAACCTCCATCAGATAGTAATATTGAGACATAAAATACTTGGCAGCCAGCAATAGCTCTGCGCCGTAAATGAAAAGGAACCGCGGTATAGGATAAAGAAACATAAAACGTTCTCCAATTACGTAGAAAGATTTAATCAACCCCTATAAGAAACAGGCTCAGAAGACCTCCAGAGTTTTCTCAAGAGCGTACCAGCCACAGGGGTGGCGAAAGATAAATGGAAAGCGACTCCTGGTCGGTGAACTTTCGCTTCCGGCCCGACTGGCCGGAATCGGCGGTGATTTTTCGAGTCGCCTCCCAGACGACGGATATAAAACTTATCGCCAACTCGAGGGGCAAGAGTCGGGGTAGCAAGGATGGGGCAATAAACGGCAGCGAAAGAATGCTTCGAAGCGTTTAACGAGCCGCCCTCACCACCGAATAGACGTATCACCGAACAAGAAAGCGAATTCCAGCTTTGCGATTCTCGCGGCCTCCGCGTCGAGGATTCTTTTCATCGCATAATGAACTCTACTCGTTTGCACGCGACCAGCTACTCTCCGTTCCGGCTAATTTATCGGGGGATGCTTTCGGCTAGACCTGTCTACCCTCGACCGTCTCGTCGTCTGTTCCGTAGTTCGTTGCTCGACGAGCTCTCGTCACGAAAAATTTCGTTGGCGTGGAGCATGGAAGGTAAAGGGGAAGCTCGTTTCGATTACAGCAGGTGGCCAAACGAAGCATCGACCAATCATCGATATCGATTTTACGAAAACGCGATCGGGCTTCCTGCAACTCTTCTGTGGAAAAATTGTTTCGCTGCAGCGGTCCCGTTTCTATCACAGGTTTGGAAACTGTGAAAAAATCCATCTGGAGACGTAAGTTGTTTCACTTGGAACCATTTCGGGGACGCTTCTGTTGAACGGGAATAGGAAAGGAAGAGATGCCGCGTTTACGTAATTTGTCGTCGCCGTCGAGAGAGCGAGAGAGAGAGAGAGAGAGGTAGAGAGAATGACGCTCGTAGCTTCGAAGAAAGATACGAATCGTGGCAGAAATAGATTCAAAGGTTCCACGAAGGGATTTTATCTGTCTCCCGTCAATGAACAGGCCATTTCACGTACTAGCTTCTGCTCTACGATTTAATGGTCGAACGAAAAAGAGCAATTTATCAAGGAAGGGCAATTTGCTGAAAAACAAACAGCAGCTCACCGTTGCCGATAAGGATCGCGATGGAAGGGGAGAAAAAAAACCGACGGTGCACAGGTTTCCGCAAAGTGGAGGGTAACAGCGACGCGCGACACCACAGATAAGATCCGTTCCCTTGAGAAATGTCGCAAAAAACATTATCGTTTCGTCCTGTGCTCATCCTTCGGTTTTGTCGCGGGTCCCTTTCGCGCGATAACTTTATGAATTATGCTTTATCCTCCCAAATTAATTTTTTTCCACCCTATAATTCACAGGTTACATCGATTCGATAATTTTTTAAGAAATAGGGCAACGAGCATTTTCAATTTCAAGAGCTGTTGCTACTAGTCGAACTCGCTAGAAAGTAGCATTCCGTTCGAATGCGGCTCATCCCTCGGATCGGGGAGTTCCTCAACAGCAGCAGCAGTCGTTCTGGCAAAAGTTGCAACAATAATACGTGCCTCTATGGCCGCACAAAGCGCTGCATGTGATTTACCTGCGGATCGATAAGCGAGCAATGCGTTTCCCCTTTAGAATAACCGTCCTCTCCTTTTCTCTCCCTCCGTGATTGAATTTCAAAGTTGGGCGTCGGGGACGTAGCAAGCTCGCGGCCTGCAAACACTTGTCGACGTTGTAAACAGCTTTTCGGTTCATGTATTTGGCAAGAGCGGAGCGGTGCCCGACCACGTGGACACGCCAGCGTAATTTATTGTTACAAGAATCATCGACCCGTCGAGGATGCAGCAGAGAGGCTCGTCGTTTCCATAGCCCGGTGGTGACCAGATCGAGACCAGATCGGTTATGAATAGAAAGATTCTGTCATTTCATTCGGACTCAGGCGATGAACTTTCCCCCTTCTCTTTCTACCTTCACGACTTTTCAGCCTTTCTATTTCGGCTTCCCGTAGATTACAACCAGTAACACGGACGGAGACTATTATTAGGCGAAACAGCTCCCCCCCTCCACGAGAAACCTTGCTATTCTTTTCGGGTATTGTGAACCGTCAAGCAAAGGAAAATTCATTCGGACGTGGAGAGGCCAACAATTTCGAATTCCAGGCCAGAGCAAGTGCCGCCGATGTCGGGGGAAACTTTGGAGCTGTTTCAATTAATCCGAATGCCTAGTGCCTCCGGATAATTCGATCCCGTTCTATTTTGTATCAATTCCAATTATTGGAACGCGCCGAGGAGCAGGGATCGGACTGTGAGCGGGAAAGGGGCAACTGGAACAACACGGTTTCGTTTTTTTCCGCCACCCCCTGGTGTGTTCTCTTCTCTGAACTTTGGCTAGCCCAAGTATAAACAGCTCGTGGAATGCCATGGGGGAAGCATTAGCAAGTGTTAAGCTAAATAAACACTCCGACCGACGAGGGACGGAACTGCGTTTACAATGGTAACGAGTGCTGCAACGGGGTGGCTGCTTGATGGTTCGAGTGTCTCGTGACTAAATTCCTTAAGCTCTTCCATTGTGGAATAATTCGACGAGGTCGAGTAAAATTGAAACAATTCCGTTGATTAAAAAGGACGGCTGCGCGAACTAAACGCCACGAGGGCAGAAAGTTTGAACGTCGATCGGTTAATCGACGCTGGACGAGATTACCGAGCAACGGCGATAATGCGCGTCGCCACTAAACGTGTACTTAACGCTGCGTGCGAACCAGCAAACGAAGAGAACGTGCAGCAGAGACGAGCGACAGAGGCGGCTCCTCGAAAGTCCTTTTGCCGGCCAACGTGTTCTCGCTCTGGTTTCCCGTGGAGATTTTCAAAGTTGCATCGCGATGTAGCTCTCTATCGTTGGAAGTTACGCGTTCGCGTGCAAAATTTTACGATCCAGCGTTCACTCCCCTCTCCTTTTCAATAATCCTGAAGATGCACCCGGTCGTAGATCAGGAACACGTGCGGTAGACATAAGAGTTTCTTAGCACGTTTCCGGGCGTCGCGCTTCGGAGCCGGCCGCACGAAGCGTGTACCGGAGAAATTAGTTCGTGCACGTGATTACCCGTGGAGGCACGCAGCTTGCTGTCGGAAACTACCCAGAGGAAGAGACACGATCGCTGGAGTCCCGAGAAACGCGCCGGCTAAGCGATAAGGGTTGCCCGGACGGAGAAACGTAGTTAAAACGCGGCCGCGTGGCAAACACTGCACTGATATCTGGACACTGAAATTATTATAGACTGGGAAGAGTTCCTGGCATAATATACGAAGGAGATGTTTCACGTTTGAACCTAATCGTGGCGAAATGAATCGAGAGGATGTGTGTTTCGTTGACGATCAAAGGATGCAGCAACGTTTCACCGGGGCTTCCATTGTCCGCTCGTCCGGTCACCAAACAACGACGCAAAGTGCACTTGCCTAAAGTGGACGTGGGTGGCCGGTCGCGATGAAATTAACGACTCAGACTCGCCAAGTTCTTGACGATGGAACTGCGCCACGCGCCACGCGTTACGCACTCTTTTAACCGGAGCCTTTCAAAGTTATTAGGCCTCCTCTTTATTGCGTAAACTGATTTCAATGTTATATGAACCGGTGGACCCGGAGCCAAAGGGTTGAAAAGCACTGAAAAAGATTTAAAAAAAACCTCCGTGATCGAGAAGCTGCACGAGGGACGGAATTAACGCGCTAATTTTTCCCGCGCCGCGGAACGCTCGATCGATCGCCGGTGCGTTCGCGTTGCACAGCGAGAGAAAGGGGGAAGGGGGGAAAAAGGTCGCTCGGAATCTCTCTCGCCTCGCGATTAATTAGAGACGACTAGTCTACATTTTTCCTTTCAGCGAACGTTTTTAATCATCCCGACGATTTCGAGTCCTCTTTCTCTTTCTATTTTTCTCTCTGTCTTTCCTTCAGTCTTCCACCTCTTAACCTCCTTGCCGGCCGATCGTTGCCGATATTTAATGAAATTTTATACGGCAATAGCATTCTCTTGTCCAGGTCTATAAGGGAGAATGACGTTTTCAATTCGATCTTCCGGTTCGAATAAATTTGGACTAGCGAATAAGAGAGCACGCAATGATTTTCTAGGAATTTTAAAGTATTTATGTTCCCTGCTTCGAACGCTTTCAATTACGGCAAATAGATGGATAAAATGGTTCAAACAGCGTGATGAAACCGGGCTTCTTTCACGAGGCTCGTATGCTCGAGGGGGCACGGACAATCGAGAAAGTAGAATTGGCCTGTCTATGATCAGACAAGCGCGAGCGGTCCGATTCGTGGCATCGCCTTTCGTTAATTCTCAGAAAATCGCCCCACGACCGGGCCCCTGAATAATTATATCCTTCGATTCGTATTAACTATGTTTTTTTTTATAAACGGAGGGGTTATAGAATTAGAGGCAAATAGAGGAACAGACTGCTTAGTTCCTCGCTACTTCCTTCTGGATACCACTGTTTCCTCCTACTATTTCTTTTGTTTTTGTACGTCATTGGTTCGTATAAGGCTGGCAAAGGTTCGTGTGGCAAATATGATTTACCAACGAGAGCTGGCGCGGAACAAACGGAAGAAGCACTTACAATCGCGAAGTCTTTCTCAATCCGTTTCCACTGGTGAGAGACTAACGGCCCTCGACGCTCAAAACGTTACACGGCTACCGCATTTACTTACTTAGAGGGTTACTTCCGCGATTCCTCTCGACCTCATAAATCGCGACAGCCCCGTAATAAAGCGATACTCTGAAGGGTCGCGACGTGCTCGGGCGTCAATGCGAGTAAGTAGCTGAGAAAAAAAGTTCAAAGCTGCGCTTTCATCGAAACATCTCGAGTCTGTTCCACGTTTATTCGCGCGTTTTCCTCGAGAACACCACCGGGGAAGGGAATTCTCGCCGGAATAAATATTTGTACGCCCAATCGGGCGCCTGTGCAGGCTCTCGAATACTTTCCAGAACAGAGGGAATATAACGCTGCGTTCGACTGGCTCGCGAATTTTCCAAGTAGAGCGCGTCGATTAGCAGCTTCGAGTCGCGATCGTGTTTCACCGCTCGTGTTTCTTGCCCGACTTTCTTGCAATAGTGTTTCTGCTTTGTCGCGACCCAGCAGCGGCAATCTGCCGCTAAGGTATTTCTAATTTAAACGTGGCCGGACAAAGAATAGGAAAAGACGAGACGTCGCGCGTTTCCAGCTTTAAGGCCGCGCTCACACCGACGAGAACGCGGTGGGCGGAGACGCGGCGAAAGAAAGGATTTTTGCGCCGCGATCCGTAGTAAGAAGAAACCCTCCAGCATACTTGTCCGTCCCTCCGCCCTTTCCACCCTTCTTTTCTCCTTCGCGCTTTTTCTCGAAGAGACTGTTCCGCCCGCTTCTGTCTCGAATCAATGCTCTCTTTCAGTTTGATTTTCTTCGAAGTCTCTTCTAGTTTGACTCCTTTATTTTTTCACGCGCATCCAGGGTCGATGTTCGCCCTCGAGTATCTCGGTTTTGCGAGGAAATGGTGATTGAATCTTCAGAAATCGTTCCTTTCTATTCTTCGTTGAGATACCACCCTATCTTTCAGTTCCAACGACAACTCGTTCTCGCCTCGCGCCACGACTCAGAGAAGGACTATTACAATTTCGAAATCGCTCTCTTATCGTTTAAGAACACTTATCCCCCTGAATAGATTTCCCGCTCGCAGCTTCTTCCTCGCTCCGATATAGCGCCAACGTCTTAGCAGATTTTGCGTTGAAACGCGTACCTCTCGAGACGCCCTGAAACTCGCGCGTAATCGCTTCCTGCGTCCTCGATGTCTTCCTTGAGATCACATCACTCGTCACGGAGAAACATCAATACGCAGCGAACCCAGTTAAAAGCTCTCGAAAATTACGACCTGAATCGGGGGCAAATTACGTTTATCTCCATCGAACAGGAAAAGGAGGGAGACGGGGATAAAAGAAGTTTCTGTTTGTCTTCCTCCGTGCGCCATGCGCCATCTCGAATATCAGGTCACGGAGTATCGATATTGCTCCCGTAACGTGCATCGGCAGACATCGTCCTTAATACCATAATCTACCCTTTTTGTTGTTCCCTGGAAATGCATGGAAATTGTTGCGGAAAACACGATAGCTCCGAGATCGCCTATCCTTCCGTCTTTCCGAGCTCCCGACGAGCTAACGTGTTCCCCCGTAATGAGGAGAAGCAAGAAAGGAGATGTTCTTACACGGAAATGTTTCCTAAATTGAATCGACTGGAACGTGGACAAGATTGCAGGGGTATCGTGGCGCGCCAGATTCGCGGTAATCGATCACGGGGAGTCCCGAGACGGGTTGAGATAGTCGCGAAGCTCTAGTGCTGGAAATTACGAACGTGAGACTCGACGTCTCGCTCTAAATTCCGGAATGTTAGAAATTCTGTTGCTGCATCGTGCTAAAATCGCGTCGAATTCCAGCTCGGGGGGAAATTTGTGGCCCTGGAATTGCGACTGAATCGTAAAAGAGGGCACGAACGGGTACGGGATTTCTTTAACGAGCAGCGAGTTCATTTTGACGCGTCGAGGTCGGTGTTGTTGCGAGAACGTCGAGATGATAATCGGATAAAGAGTACCCGGGACGTTTAACTTTGTTCGTAAAGAAGAATTGCCTTAGGGGCAGATGCTTCGTCTTCCATGGGAAACAACGCGATCGTATATGGTTACGCGGAACGATGGTAAAGGGTTGAGAAGAATGCTATGCCACGTAGAGGGTGGGTCGCGTTTCGGATGTGTTTGCGTTTGAATTCGAAGAGGAAAGCGAGACGATCCTGTCCCGTTGAGGTGGCGTAACGAGACTGTACGCGACAGAACAAGGGTTCTAGAAGTTTCTGGCAGCTTACGGGTGGATCTCGCGGTGTCTGTTTACGGCTTCTGAGGCGTGAGTGAATTTAAAGGAAGATACGCATTGCTGTTGCAGGCTCTATGTCGATTTCGTGTTGCTTCTCGCTGCTCCTTCTCATTTTGCTACTGGAAATTTTGTAACACTTTACACCAACCCCGTTTGAAACGAGGTTTCTCCACTTTGCAGGGCAATGGCCGGCAGGCCGCAAGGAATTAGGATGGCAGGAAGAAAACGGGAAAGGCCAGATATCCCTAATGCGAAGTGGCACCCCCTAAACACGAAAATGTGAGAGAGGCTGGCGAGGGAGGGCTGGATAGGCCTTGGTCGTGCATCGTGTCAAGGAAAGCGAGAAGCGGGGGAGAAGATGCGGTGGCAAGAAGCAGACGCGTTAGAACGTTCGAGCGAAAGAGGAGCAGAGACGAAGGGGAGGCGGTGGTAGGAGTGGAGGCGGAGGACCGAGTGTTTGCCTAGCCGGGGCACGAACCCCGTAAATAGAATCCCATTAAAGCCTTGACGCGTTGCCGCTCGTCCTCCTCTCGTACAGATATACGAGAATGTACGTGCATGAGTGCGCGAAGAGCAGGGTCGGCGCGGATCTAAGGCACCTGCACACAGCCTGGCCGTTAAGGGTGGAGGTACGGTTCGTGGGCGAAAAAAACGTCGTGAGCGAATAGTGCCGGCTACCTTCGGCAGCGCGCCGTGAAAAGCATCGAATCGCTTACTTGCCAATCCGTCCATTTCTTTCATCGAACATCTTTCTTTTCTCTGGCATGGAGGAACGTTCTCCCGGTTCTCTTCAAATTACTCGATACAATAAGCAGAGAGGAATTCTAATTGTTTAACCACTTACGAATTCTACGAGTCTACTGTTTCTTTCCGGGCATGGCGCACAGAATACCAGAGTAGAAAGGGGGAAAAATCCTTGGCTCCTCTCGGTAGTATTCGTTTCAGAAGATTCTCTTACCCCAACGTTCGCCGAGTCTCGTTCTATTTATCTCGTCAGCCCCTCGAGTTCCCACTACACATCAATTTCTCCTTTCAATCCGTCACTCGCTCTTCCTATTTGTTTAGCGATCTGTTCCTCGTATTTTCCCCCGCTTTCGTCTTACCCGACCCTTTTACCCGACCTATTCCTCGGCAACTGGCACCCCCACCTGCCCGTTCGACGCTTCTTTCAGACGAGCTTCTTCGTCCTCCGTCTCTCGAGGATTTCCTGTTCCCGTGTGTGCGTCCATTTCGTCGCGACAGAGGGAAACGTGCATCCACATCGTTGGAAATTGATCGATCGACTTCGTCGCGTTTTCCCACGGGCAGTCATCGCAGTTCCTGTTCCGTTCGAGTAGAACCCGTGAAGCTCCGGGTCGATGGATCCACTGCGGATTGCTCTTCCGTCAAGCCTCTGATTAATTCGACGACGCTGCACCGCCGAGAAAGTACGGAGAGATCCCTGTATGACTCTGTTGCGAATACCAGTTGTCGGATGTGCGATGAAACGCGTATCTTTTGGGAAAGTCTCGTGTCGAATGTTTCTCCGAAAGTGTCAACATTTTTAGAAGCGAAAGAGAACTCCGTAGTGCTGCACTAGTGAAATTAACCAACGCTCGGGCTTGTATATTGTTTCACGGCCACGTTACGCCTGGCAAGTATCGCCTCGGAGGAGTAGTTTATCAACGCAAATGACTCGCGTATTTTTCTTTTCCCTGGGGGTACCGACCGCGTCGCGACATTTCCCCGAAGGGCGAAAAGTGACTGGGATAATCCTCGCGCTGGTCGTTTCATTCAGGTTTATCAGTGGAATCATTCACGCCTCTCGGCTGGGCAATGTTTCAAGGTTGATTTCAAGTGGCGCTCGAAAATTTCGCCTTAAATATTAAACGCAGCATGGTGCTGTCTGTGCAAACGCAGTTCCACGCGCGATAATGTTATCGAGCACCGGCTTCATTTATTGGCGCAGACGTTATTATTCCCCGATTATCCATCGTTCTGAACTGACGGCGTAATCGCGTATCCATAATTCCGAATATCGCTTCGCGCGTTCATTCAATCCGTTCACATTTCTAATACAATGGGACGTCTACGTGAATTCGTATTAAAACGAGCAACGCTGCGTCGGTACGGAGAAATTGTAGAGGATCAGAGTTGTTCCTGCATCGAGTTAAGGCACGACTTAAAATTCTAAGAACAATCGCGATCACGGGGAGAGAGAAGGAAGGTCCGCTGTATAATTCGGCACTGAACCGGAGTTACGTAATGGAAAGGAGGGCCATTTGGTCGCTAGTCTCGCGCTTTTATCCGTTACTTCGACTCGGTAAAAGGATTCCAGGTTGGTCCGCGCTCGCTAACGCTGAACGAGCGATCGAAGAGGCCGCGTATGGGCCAAACGTTGGGGAACGAAACAGCCGGCGTGATCGTTTCTGGCAAGAAATGCCCCGCGTACGGCTGCCAAATCGAATTCCATCGAGAGGAACGCGCGCGTATCTGTCGAGAATTTAGGAAAAAGGCAGACGTCCAAGGGGCGGAGGAAGACGGAACGGCGTCGAAGACAAAGGGGCAACTTCAGAGTTTCGAGAGTAACGACAATGATGTGCAAGGAACCGTGAGCTGAACTTCGAGCTCCGCTGGAAATTTCGCTTCTGGAGCGATCGTTCGGCCGCTCCAACGGTTCCACTCGTCAACGATGAAACGGTTAGTCCCGATGGAATTCGTTTATTGTTGGAATCGGCCGCGACTTTTCGAAGAAAATTGCGCCCGAATGTTGCAGTGAATTATTTGGATTAGAACTGATCAATATTTGGCGGCAGGTCGGAATCGCAATTGACAAACGCGTGTCCCATTAGTAAGCAATTAGAGACGCGACAGAGGAATACCGATCGGGTGATTAGAAGCCCGGCGATCGAATCATGCGAATTTTATACGCCCGACCCTTTCCCAGGGATCATTACCTGTCATTAACCAGGAAACTGCATTGATATGCAGACGCGATCGAACGAACGAGTGTTTGATTGACGGTTACACGCGGAAGAATATGCATCGATCCACGCGGTATTTATTGTAAACGGTGCAACGATTCACGGCCGCAAATTGATTTCGTGCGATGACGCCCGATCGGGTCGGGAAAGTATCGTTTCCGACACGCATCCGTCCGGCTATCTATTTGATGATTCGATCCAATTAATTGCGCAGCCCTTCCAGAATCCTGGAATCACGGGGAGCGGAATGCGGCCGCGGAAACGCCGCGAATTTTCTGCCCCGGCATTCCTGCCGTCGGAACCATGGCAAAAAATCGGGCTACCCGTTTATCGGGGATCCGATGACATTTCACAGGCTTATTCTCGCCCGGAGAAAAATTCTGACACCTTCGAATTCGACAATTTCGTTCCTCGAAACGTGTGCCTTTTTCTAACAAAAAAAAAACAAAAAAAATGGCGCACTGGAGACACACGAGGGAATCGCGAGCGAGACGAGCTGGCTGGCGTTCCGCCAATTTTGCAGCTCGTCGATGGGACTCTTCACGCGCGATAAGTGCACTCGCGTCGCACCGGTCGCGTCAATGAAAATTCGTGGCACCGCTATTATCAGGGAAATCGGGGTAACGTGGACGCGTTTTCAGCTAGATAACAGGTGCACGTATCTGAGTATTTATGTACTCGCTGTGCTCTTCCTCTATCTCCGCTCGCACGAGCCCCCAGTGCGTTACGCGAGTCCACCAAAATTCTACCCCCGCCATGGAAATTCGTGGTGGCGCGTGCAGATATATCTTTGCGCCGCGCAAACAGCCGGAGATCGGCTGTGTTTTTCCCCCGGAACAGCATACGTGAGCTTGTTTGCTTCTTCCCGGGGTAATCAATATTCGCAATAACTCAGGCTATCGACGGAATTCTGATTCCACGCCGGCATTCGAAGCTGTTCTGTAATTGGATCGCGTCGCGAAGTGAAACATGCACACTGCGCGCCACGGGAACGCGTTCAATCGTTCGGTAAAGGTTGCGCAGAATAGAGCGAAGGGTGTCGCGCAAGGTAAATTAAAATCGATTGCTTCCGTACCGAAGATTCCTCTGAGCGGAACAATCGGAGTCATGCAGTTTTTTCCATCTTCCGCTGCGAAGCTCGAATTCAACGACAGAGATTTCGATGCACAGGGAAAGGGTTCATCGTCAGTGAGCTTAATTTGCCCGACAGTTGTTCGACGAACGAAAGGATGGAATCGCGGTCGTAACGCGGGCATAAAATGTCCCGGCTCCGGAGGCCAGCCGCGTCAAAAATGAATTTGGCCTGGTCAAGCTGATGGACGGCCGTAAATCCACCCGTCGGCGAATAAAGCTGCAAGATGATCAGCGGAACGCGAAGCCGCGGAATGATCTTTTGCGACCGGTATACAGGGTGTCCCCTAACTACCGCAACATCGAGAAATGGGGGGTAGCTGAGGTGATTCTGAACAACTTTTTCCTTGACCAAAATGTTGTTTGAAGCTTCGTTTTTGAGTTATTAAACAAAAACACTGCCCAATTAGAGCGCTCGAAATCCCGGGACTCAGGCGCGCAACGTTTTGTGGCGCTTCGTCGTGTACGGGGGCCTCGACGGTATCGAGAGAATCGTACGGCAAATGTTACATCGTCTTTAAGCGAGGCTAATGTGGAACGTTTGGTTATTAAATAATGAGAAATAAACTAATCGTTGTTCATTAATAAGAAATAAACTAATTATTCTTTTATTTAAGCGAGCAGCGTCGTGGTCGCGAAAGAACGCATTGACACGCCGTGTTACATTGTCATTAAGCAGGGATAATGTGGAATATTTGGTTATTCGGGAATAAGAAATAAACTAATAAATCGTTTAATAACTGTGTCCGATACTTTTATTCGTCATCCGAAAGGAATAAAGTGTTTTAATACTTATGAAACACTTACCCATTCGTGCACGAATTAACCTGCTTCGACTCAATAGCTGATGTTACGGCCGGCTCGATGAACTCACTTCACTATCACTTTCATTGCACAGCCACTTTAATATCCAATGTAAGATTTTGAGATGTTGCGACAGGATTTATTATTCTCACGTGTAACGAAGTTGGGCACTCACTCACGAACGAATTCAGTACTGTGTAATGAAAATTTGATCTCACTCGCGAATCAAGATTTATTCGATTTATTCCACCGATCTGAACGTCTCTGCGGTCGATACAAAACTGATAGATTTGCTAAGCATTCGCTTGCACACGCACACGCACAGACACATGTTCGTTTCGGTAGCCCACATTCTTGTGTCCACCGTAATACCGCGTCGTAGGACACGGGCAGTTGTAAATAAACAGACGCCAAGGACAACGAAGTTTTTCTCTTCCAAAGACCACCAAGTCCTCACTACCAATTGAACGCGCCCTCCTTTTTTGCTAAACCAAGGTATTACAGTGGACACAAGAATGTGGGCTACCGAAACGAACATGTGTCTGTGCGTGTGCGTGTGCAAGCGAATGGTTCGCAAATCTATCAGTTTTGTATCGACCGCAGAGACGTTCGGATCGGAGGAATAAATCGAATAAATCTTGATTCGCGAGTGAGATCAAATTTTCATTACACAGTACTGAATTCGTTCGTGAGTGAGTGACCAACTTCGTTACACGTGAGAATAATAAATCCTGTCGCACCATCTTAAAATCTTACATTGGATATTAAAATGGCTGTGCAATGAAAGTGATAGTGAAGCGAGTTCATCGAGCCGGCCGTAACATCAGCTATTGAGTCGAAGCAGGTTAATTCGTGCACGAATGGGTAAGTGTTTCATAAGTATTAAAACACTTTATTCCTTTCGGATGACGAATAAAAGTATCGGACACAGTTATTAAACGATTTATTAGTTTATTTCTTATTCCCGAATAACCAAATATTCCACATTATCCCTGCTTAATGACAATGTAACACGGCGTGTCAATGCGTTCTTTCGCGACCACGACGCTGCTCGCTTAAATAAAAGAATAAATAGTTTATTTCTTATTAATGAACAACGATTACTTTATTTCTCATTATTTAATAAGCAAACGTTCCGCATTAGCCTCGCTTAAAGACGATGTAACATTTGCCGTACGATTCTCTCGATACCGTCGAGGCCCCCGTACACGACGAAGCGCCACAAAACGTTGCGCGCCTGAGTCCCGGGATTTCGAGCGCTCTAATTGGGCAGTGTTTTTGTTTAATAACTCAAAAACGAAGCTTCAAACAACATTTTGGTCAAGGAAAAATTTGTTCAGAATCACCTCAGCTACCCCCCATTTCCCGATGTTGCGGTAGTTACGGGACACCCTGTATAATTCACGGCTGCGCCGGAAATAATACGGAAATATTCAAGCCACTTCCGGTCGCTTTATATTCCATGCATCAGTAACAATGCGCGGCGTCACTTTATTACGAGCCGGATCTGCTTCTGTATTTTCCATTCTTGTTCCGATTCTCCACCCACACTTTCTTTCCCTCTCTCTCTCTCTCTCTCTTTTTCTCTATCGTTCTCTCTGTTTCGAACGAATCTAATTCCCCGCGGACGAAGGGGATAGCTTGATCGCGTTTAATCGCGACAAGCAAAACTTGAGACGATCGAAATTATCCCGGCGTTAGTTTACGTGTCGCTTCGTGGAGCAGTTCTGGCTACTAAAATATGCATTGCCTATTTCACCGACGCGGCCGGCGGTTGGAAAGCTTGCAACCCGAAGGGCCATCGTCTTCAGGCATTTCCATAGCCCCCGTTGGCCGAACGCATCGACTGGGAACCAAAGGTATCCAGGTTTCGTCCAGTCCCGATGCTCCACCGATATCGTACTTTCGGATAAGAATCCAACGACGTCGCGGGGGCACGAGATTCGAAACAGCGTGGAAATAAAATTACTGCCAATGATAGAACGTCTGGAGTTGAGAGGTAGGAGGGCTACGTGCCCAGTCGGGTATCCTGTTCCTTGCCTTGTTACTTTGCTTCCAATCCATCGGGAACGTTTCGCATCGTCAATGGAGCGGGTTTAATTTGCTCGTCGTTTATCTAAATTGTTCAGTCGGCAATCGACACGGTATGCAAGCGTGGCGATTTCCACTAGCGGAGAATCCTCCGGAAACGCTTGATTTATTTATTAATTTTCTTTCCTTTTCGTTAAAGTACTAAACGCCAGATAGATTTTCTTTCGGCACGCGACAAGGGATACCCCGTTTCCATCAAGCACGATCGACGATAAATCAAAGAAGATTAACGACAACCGATTCGCGACTTCAGGAAGCGCCCTGCTCTATTTACGAGACCGTCGATTTAGGTCGATAATGCGGAAGGACGAGAGCCGTCCCGTACGTATATCGATATACACATCGGAGCTGGGAGTATAATAGAATGCATTCGAGGCCGCAGCACGGGCTAGCTCTATCCTTCCGTGGATATTAATGGCGCAAGATATTGCTTTCGCACGCCAGCTATACCTACCAGCCGTTCAATGCACTGCTATGCGTTATTAATGGCGTTGCGAGACAAAAAGAGCTCCAGATCGAGCAGGACGAACCGCGGTTCAAGCCCCCGTCCTGCGAATCTCTTCCCATTCGAGTTTAGGAGGAAATCTGAAATCGGCAATCCACTTTGCGAAGCTAAAGTGACAGGGCTTACGAGGCTTCGGTCGATTTCTGCTTAATTAAATTAGAATAGCGGCGACTTGATGGACAGAATGTCTCGAAAATCGCTCTGGTCGCTCGCCAGCCGACGGAGATTAACTTTGCGACCCGTTTTCTCTATGTAACAGCCGTACGATTTGTCATAGACGTAATTTCGAGTCCCTTGCTGCCCGTAACGCTGAACAATATCTTCCGCCTAATAACCGTGGACTGAAATATTCGGAAAGTTATCTACCTAGTCTAGCTGGATAATAGGATCCGCATTCCCCATGGAATTGTCGCAGAAGGAACCAGCCATAATTTTAACGAAGAGGGTCTTCGTTTCTTCGCGTCAACTCGACGACGCGAAGTGGTACACGCGACAGAAGAATCCCAAGGAAGCCCTCGCGATCCATTAATTTCTCATCCAATTTGTAGACTGGGATGATCCGCGAGCACTTTCTTCGGGGGGTGAAGAGAGACGACACCCCCTCCCCCCAAGACGGGAAGACCCGCGCCGGATTAGAATCAAGCATCGGGACGGAAAAGTCAGGTCGACGGATTAATTTGCGACAGCTCGTTGAAACAGATCTGAGGATTTATCGAGGAACGATGACCTCGCCAACTCACCCCCCTACAAATCTAGCCATTTTCTCGAGAGAATCTGTGCTTTGGAATCGAGCGGCACTTCGATCTTCTTCTTTCGGCCCTCGTCCCTTTCTTTCGCCCCCCTTTCAACCGTAATTTCGAAGCTCGCTAACGAGACACCGAGTTTGTCAACGTCTTCGCGACTCTACGACGATCTTCGAGGGCGCGTCGAGTTGGGAGATCTCTGAACGGGAAGTCTGGATGATCGTCCTTCCCCCAAGTGGTCGCTTCGAGTCCGTATTCTACAAGGACTGGGGTTCCAGACGATCGAGCCAACGCCTGCAGTGCCTCGACACCTCGGACGTTGATAACGAGAAGTTTCGTCCTTAACGGGAACTTTTAATTATCGGCGATTTCGATACCTTCTTGTTATTTTCTCGGATCTTGCCGGGAAAGAAGGAAGGCGAAAAAAAATACATTACTTTCGGCTTGTAGCGCAATTATCGGCGATAAATATGCAAAGGATGAAGCTGCTTTACGGATCCTAACGACGATACAAGCTATCCCTGGAAAAGGATTGGCAGAAAAACCGGGATGCCTTCGTATTCGAGTTTACTCGTCTATCCGAGAAGACAGCCAGCCCCGTATTGTTTGCAATGCGAGATTGGTTCGTTCGTTTAAACACGCGTCCCCGACGAATTCGACGGGGAAGAAAAAATATTTCCCTGATCCGGAGGATTCTCATCTTCCCCGGCAATTCGATATCTTTTTATTCCGTCGGTAATCCGGCGTCCCCCGAACGGGCGATAAGTCGGTCCGATTCCGCACAGTGTAAAGCACGGATTTCGCAGGCTCTTTTTTCCGAAAGGAAAACACGATATTACCGGCGCCTCGGCTGGCCCGCGTATTTTCTCGTCTTAAGGGTAATCCAGCGTTTTTCGCGCGACCAATCCTCCGAGGGTGCGCGTTCTTGCGCGTCTGTCTTAATAAGTGGCAAGGTGAGGGGGAGGCATTTCACACGGAAGTTCTCCTGCGCGCCACCCTATCGGCGGACACTGGAGATAAAGCAAGCGTCGCTTGATACGGAGCTACAATCGTTCGTAACTTATCGAGTGTTAGTTCGGTTCCGATGCGCATTAATTACTTGTGCGCAGCGTAATGGACTTCCATTAAATTCTATTCCAAATCCCATTATCCGGGAATTCCAGGAACATTGAGATTTACTCGTTCGATGTTTGCGTGCGTCGATCGATGGCCAGCTGATTGAATTCGCCGCTCGATTCTGCACGCGGCGAAAGACGCAATTAACGCGAGCGTATTCGCGCTTCTTAGCGTACCATTTGGTGGTCAACGAGGGGCATCGATGGCCGCCAGCTGTCGTCGAAGACGTTAACGAGGCTGTCGACGCGTGGAATCGGCGAATTAATGGGCACGCCGCGCGACGGGTATTAATTATTGAAGAGCAGCTGAGCGGAGTGTCGTCGATCCATTCGGCTAGCTGTACTCGCGTAGCTTCGTCTTCGCCGTCGCGCACATCCCCGACCAGGGAAGTGGAAAATTCAGATCACTGTTTTCCTCCCGTTTCTACCGGGGTGGCGAGAAAAGAATATGGAACAGCGGCGAGATGCTGGCAGATAGAGACGCCGAGGTTGGAGCAGAGGGTCGTTCGCAAAGATTCCTTTTAATGGCTAATTTCCGTGCAATTTCACGCGAGACCGGCGAGAAGCTTAAATGAACCGGGAACAGTGAATAACTGGTTAACTACGTTTCTGATAGTTCGCTGAAACTATAACGATATCCGGGCTACGCTTAACCGTTCCCATTTGTTCCCCGGCAAATTCGCGGGGACGCGTAAATACACGTAAATCTAGGTGGGTTGCGCGTGCAAGCCCCGTGTATGATAATGTAAACGGCACGTATATGCTTTCACCAGCGCGCACCACCATCGGGATCCGGTTGATTGACGTGCGTGTGAGGGGAAGTAGACGGCGCTGGTTTGCTTTGCCGGTATTCCGCGCCGTAATGCCAGCCATGTAAATTGTTCTTCGTGACTGTCGGGGCTAAAGCCACCCCATCGGACGTTCTAACGAGGTTCCACAACTGATTCAAGGCAAACGCGGCCCGTTTCTCTATGAATCGTGGTTCCAGCGAGACGACTGTTTTCGTTCGAACTTTGCTTTAATAGTTTCCGTAAAAGTCCCGCATTCGTTTGCGAGAGGATGGAGAAGATCGGATAAAACTGAATAGCCATTATCTTTCGAATAGCGGGGCGGAAAGATGCGAAATCGAGGAACGTGGAGCGCAATTCGATTGTCGGGTTCGAAGGTCAGCATATCGGTTCCTCATAGGGGGAAAGAAAGGTAAGGATTGGATTGAATTCGAGGTGGAGTGGAGTGCAGTCGCGCAACGCGTTCCAGGCGATTGGGCGCGATTATTCCAATATCGGTTGGCGAATCGGTTGGCACGGATGCGTACGAATCGGCCCGCGCGCGGTTTATTGACCGAACCGGTTAAGTGCTCGTCCTGATTGGCAGAAGTTTCCAATATCGTGTCTAGAGTTAACCCCCTGTTAATGGGGACAAACTGACGAGCGGTCGGCTGGGCCGCGCGAATAAATAGACGACAACGCGTTGATTAGGGCCCATTAATCGGTCTCGTTGCTCGATGCTACTTGCCGCGCATCGAATCGCTCATTTCTCGCTTCGGTAATTTTTCATACACGCCGAGAAATTGGAACATGGTCAGCCGCTGCACGAAACCGCACCAGCTTCGAAGCGTTCGATCGGTTGAAACTGCCAACGATACGCGGCCGGATACGGCGTCTAATAGCTCGCCCGTAAATTACCAAAATTACCGGATTCTCTAGCTGTGTTGAACAGCTGTAGGAAGTACGAGACACGAGTTCGAACCAGGCGGAACTACTGCATGGTCGAGTTAGGGAGGAAGGAGGCTAATCGTGATTCGAGACGATTTCAAATGTATTCGAAGGTAATTTGAATAATTGTCAAATGCCGCGTGCTGCAACGAGACGGTCGGTACCATGCACTTTCTTGGTTCGCATCTCGTTCGTTGTTCTGTTCGTCGATCGGCTCGTAACCTCCTCCTGCCTCGTGTTTCCCGTGGCATTTCAAAATCAATTTGTCTTCCGCGTTGCCGAGTTCCGCGCCGCTCTCCATTCCCTTCAATTTGGCTTGTAAATGTCGTCTGAATATATTTTACCGAGCTGGAACGCCCGCTTCTCCCAGGGTCTGCTTCAATCTCTGTCCCGAATTTCGCTCAACAACGAACGCGCCTACTTTTTCGCTTATCGCGGTGCCACTGGCCACGCCGCGCCGTCCCACGGGATTGCAATCTTCGGACACACGGTGCCGCAGTTCGGTGGCGGTAAACTAGAGCTTTCGAATTCTCAACCGCATTAGGTGCCCGTCTTCTCTCCCTTAGCATTGTTTAATGAGTAACCGGAAATGCTTGTAGAGCTTCTCCGCCGGACGAGTGAGATTCGTTACAAACTTGTTCGCATCGACAACGAAAACCGACCCCCATCTACTCTTGTACGAAAAAACAGCTTGCCAGATAGTCCCTTTCAGCCAGGGCTTTTCAGCTGTGCAGTAAATTATCGCAGGGAACTAATGTGCAGGAAAGCGCAGCAGCTCTCGTAGCGCGTATCCATAAACAGAGCAAGGATTTAAAAGCGAGCTTAATTACCGTAAGATCGTATTCTGCTTCCTCCAGTTATTAATTTTAACTACCGACCATCGTATATCTCGTGCTCCGCGAAGCAACCCTTCATTGTTATCCCCTTCCTCGAAGAATCGCACACTCGTAGCGTCGGCCCTGGCTCAGGCTTCCGTCTGTTCTATTCTGCTAGCGTTCCCACGAATTAAAATCCCGACGATATTCGCCCGGACCCACAGGCCGTCTGTGCCCGTCCGTTTCCTTGCACCTCCCTCGCGACGCGGCGCCGAAGATAATCTCGTTATTACGGAAAACCGTCGGAAAGCCCGCTTCGCGCTTTCATGTCGGCTAAAATAGGTGGCATCGTAGTAACTAGAGCATCGCATCCTCTCGCATTAAATTAGTTACCTCTATGCTCCCTCCTAGCTCTCTCTTCTCTCTCGTCTGCGCTGTTGCTTGGCACGCAGTGCACAGAGCTGTTGCGATTCTTCTTTTCCTCGAACTCAACGTTGGTTTTCGTCTGAGCAATCCGATTCGCCTTCTGCCGGAACCATTCAAGCATTACAATTTCGTTCAACTTACAATTAGCGCAGAGGCTATTCAAGTTCGATGGTTTTGCCAAGTGAAGGAAGCATGGAAAGCGTTAGGCGAATCTCTGGGACGTTAGGGCGACGATGTCAGAGTTAACGACGCTGTCCCAAATCCATCGAGCAGCCCTGCATTAGAATTTCTTGGAAGCGATGGGAATGCTTGCTCTTGCTGGCACAAACGCTGACGCCAGCACGCGTTCCATCAATTACGGAAGGACACGACAACCGGATCTCGTTGCGAACGTTCGGGTTCGCCGGCCTGACGAATGATCGGAATCGATCGTCAGCCTTCGTCGACCATAATCGTTACTTCTGGACGAAACGCCAAAATGTCCGACATTAATTGCGGAGCTGTGTCTTCGTGGTCGGGTCGATTGGAACGCGGACAGGGACCGTTCCAGATGAGATCGAGCCAGGGAAGGAGAACGGGACGAGACGAGCAGAGATACGCCGGTAGCCATTCATCATTTTTCTGCCGGAACTCGTGCCACTGCTCCGTATCGTCGATCTTGTCGATCGCCGCGTCATAATCCCTCGCGGGGGTGCGAAAAAGAATTTTGCTTTTATTTCGACAAAAATTCTCGCCTCTGCCAGAGTTATCGTTAAGGCCGAGCGGTTCGTTCACCCCTCGTAGCACTTTTCACTCCTTCAAAAATGATTATCTCCGTTTTGTGAAGGGGAATATGGGAACAAAATGCAACGCAACGCAGCGCAAAGAAATATACGATTTCCCTTTTACGAGACGGCGTAAAAAGCTCGAGGGGGTGAAAGATGGGGGATGGCGACCAAGACCAAAACGCCGCTCCTTTCCTCCCCATTTCCAATGGTGTTTACGAGATATCTGGCAGACAAGATCGATCTTGTCGGGCGCCACGAAGACGCGACGCGAGTCAAACGAACCGTACGACAATCGTGCGCGTGTTTTTCTCTCGACCCGCACCCTTCTCCAGCATCTCGATTCGACTGGGGGCAACGAGACGTAGCAGACTTTCGTCCGCTGCGAGACCGTTAATGTCTCACCCCCGAGCGGTGTCACCATCAATTAGTGCTCGATGGGACGAAATGTGTGTAGCTATCGAGGCTTCGATCTTCCCTGGAACAAAGACGATCTACTGGCCAACCACCCCCGAGAGATGTTCCCTATCGCGGTCGTTGTTTGTTGCTCGTGGCGCACTAGGTGCTTCGACTCGATTGTTTAGGCCGAGCTTAAATAGCTGCGCAGCACGTGGCACGGCTAAGTGTTGCACGATTGATTTAGCAGGGAACCGTTGCGAGTAACGCTGAAGGGAAAAGCTTGTTCGGGCACAAAGACACGGGGAGAATTGATTAAAGCGGGCCCAACTCCGGAAGTTTCGACACTGTTCTTTTTCCGCGCGTACGATAATCGAGGGTAGAGAGCACGAGAGGAGGAAAAAAGCTTCGACGATCAACGCCGACGGAATTCCCCCGCGGACGGAGAAAACGAAGTCAACATCCTTAGCAAGTTGTAAGAGATTCACGCCGCACGATAAACCTTAGGAGCGTGTAAGCCGTCACGAGCGTTGCACTAACCGATCGATCAAGGGGTGTAAAAAGTGGCGAACTCTGCTCGATGTCATTCGCGACGCGATATAGCGAACCGCGGATAAACAGCTCGATAAATCTTCGTTGCTTCCGATTCAGGCTCGCCGTCCTATCTCGAGGATACGCCTCGAAAAGAGTAGGAGGGTTGCAGCCCTGCTACGAGGCAATTAAAAACTAGGGCTCGGCTCGAGAGGGCTTGTTACGGCTGCGGCTTCACATTTCTCATTTTTCCACTGGACCCTCGCGGCTCGCGAGTGTAGCACTCGCGTGGACCGTGCACCATCGTACCTCGGGCTTAGTTGAATTTCATTGTTTCTCTTTGGCTACGGTTATCGGTGTCGATAAATCGGGGCTGAGCGTTTTTCAATGGCGCCTAGGAGAATGGATCGGTTTGCGGCTGGGATAAAGATGGAACTGCGGGCCATTCGTGGTCCGCGCTGCTCGCCGCGTATAAATTCCACCAATTATTGCCCCCTTATCGAGTGCGCTCTCGCGGACCCGGCACAATGTATCAGCTTTTTCATAGCTTACGCGGGGTGAGTTCCTCGAATTTTCGTCCGCTCGCGAAAACCTCTGGGGAAGTTTGAGAGCGTTCAAATAACGGTGAGAACTTTTGATTGCGACGAGAACAGTTCTCGGTTTTGAATGCGAACTATCGCAAGCCCTAATGAAATCTGTAACCAGTCGCGAGATATGCAGATGTCACAATCAAGGGCCGGTAGGATGGGCAATACGTCGAAGACGTAATCAAGGGGGCTGAGTTAATCAGACGTAATGTAGTCACCAAATAGAGATAAATCAAAGCAAACGGCGCGATGCAATATTAAGATGATACGAGTCAGACTGGGCGCGTGCTGGGCGGGGATAAATGCAACGTAGACGTAGATTTTGCCTAATGATGGAGCTCGTCGGGACGAACGTTCTGTGGCAGATTGGATGCAAGCACTGTCGTATTCCGCTAACGAAAGGGATGTGTTTAAACCTTCGCCGCGACTCGACGGCGAACTGGGCTTCGCCGCCAATGGCGACAGACACTGCGGGGACCCTGGGAAAGTTTGCTTCGGAAATTCGCCTTCGGGATGCGGAAATCGAGCTACGAAAATATCATACTCGTTCAAAAAAAATATTGTCGGATTCTTTTCGATCGACGATGCCGAAAACTGACGCAAAGTTCTCGTGGTAATTCGCGACGATGAAGCGGTCCGGATAAATTTATCCGAGAGATAATTAGAAATACCAAACTGACTGAAATCGCACACAATTGTTGTTACGGATAATCCGACCATCCGTTGTTGCGCATCCCGAAGCTGAGACAAACTCGATGCATTACCGAAGCCGATGTATACGTAATCGAGCAGGGGACAAGACAAAGCCAGCCGAATATACTCGAGCTCGGTGGAAACGCGTGGCATTAGCACGGGAATACAATTTCGTCTGAGCGGATAATCGCGATGCTTTCGCTACGGTAAACTATGCTCTTCGCTCTTTATCACGACTATTTATAGGGCTGAATTAGGCTGGCAGTTCGACGAAATACAATTTGCAAAATTGGAAGCGCTGATTGCAAGCGGGCAATGAAAATGAATTCGTCCAGGTATCTCTAAGCGCGTTGAAACAAGGCCGAGGTTCGATGCATTAACGACGGGTTCGTTCGTTCACGATGCAACAGGACGGAAGACGAGAATAGTCGTAACAGCGAGCGACGGAAGCACGTGACATCGATCCAGGTAGAATTCCCTTCGTGCGGCTATAATCCTGAGGATCCCGCGAGGAGACAAACGCCGGAGGTCCTTTCCGGATTGCGAGGGGTGTTCCGTGGAACCGCCCACGACAAGGCGCGCTATCGAGCACCGGGGACGAGGCCCTTTCGCATGGTGAAACGGAACGCACGTCGGCCTAACAAGCTCCTCCATTAACGGTACGTTAGACGTGACACGTTACGCGAATTTCGAAACACCGATCCGGAACTGTTACTCCCGCTTCGTCTTATCCAAGTACCTGACGCCGGCCACCCTTTGAGCACCCTCCTTGATGGGCGCGCGCCCTTAGCTGCTGCCAGTGGAATTGTCCTTTGTGCGGAAATTTCGAGTGGTTTACACGCAACAACGACCCCATCGAATATTGTACTTCGGGGGAAGGAGCGTTTCGGTTAGCTGCCTATACTTTGCAGCGTGGTCGTTTACGAATACCACGATCGATCGTACAGACGTATGTGATAATAACAATTGTTCCAAGTTTCTCTGTTCTTAAACGCTCGAGATAACGGTGCTTTAGCCGAAGATTATTCATGGGTGCTTATCAGAATTTAATCTCCCTTAAGAGGACTTATTCAAGGAGCACGTTCGAGTCGACGAAGTATCCGCGTTGAAACTTTCTCAAGACTCTCCTTCATCCCCGTGAAACAGTCAGTCAAGCATGTTGACGCCTGAGTTCCGGTTTAATGCGTGCTGCGCAAAGCCCATACCAGGCAGGAAAACTACCCCCTTCCAGGGCGTGCTGGCCCGTTGACGAGGAAGGGCATAGAACGTGTCGTCGGTCGTCGTCGCCGCCGTCGACAAAGAGGGAACGCATGCAAGCCGTTTCCAGGGACGTGACGCGAGGAGGACACGAGGAGGACACGACGACGACACGAGGATACCAGTGGTGGGTTGGACGCGGCTCGTTACTAACGACCGAGCCACCGGGATATACCTGTCGGTCGGTGCGTCGCACGTCTAATTGGTGGAAAATACGGCGGAGACGTTGCCACGCGAAACGGATGTCCAGCGACGACTAGCGTCGACGTCAGTCGACCAGGAATAGGCTGGTCGTGAATAGCGTCCGCAGCGAAATCGGTCGCAATTACCTCGCTCTTTCGTTTCCGCGTACGATCGTAGATTTAACATTTCTCAATTATATCGCTCTATCGCCAGCTGCAATTCTCACTCGCGGGCAAAATATTATATTTCCGAAAGTTTGTTACTCTCGACTGAACGTCTCGCGTGCTTTCTCCGTTACAGTCGAAAGATACGGCAGCATCGCCACCGGATCGTTTCGACGGCTCCGTCCCCGTAACGTTTGTAAAGGAAACGCTGAAATATCGGCGAACATTACTGCTCCTTTGCCAGATGGCAGCGCAAAGGTTGCACGAGTGCGATACGCGAGGGCTCGAGCTGTCAGCCGCGAGAGCATATATCCAAGGAGTTTGAATTTTATCGCGAGAGTATCCAAGTATGCGGGTATGCGCGGCTGCTGGAATCGAAAATGAGACGTACGCGGCTGTAATAATTCCAGCTGCATAAGCTACGATGCACGGCTAAACTTCTGTTGAATTTCAACATCCAACGCGCCCCGACGTTCTACGGAGCATCGGCAGCCGCGGCCGCGTTTTTGGTTAAACGCGCGACAGCAACGATACACCGTGTACTCGGCGAAACACGGACAGAGAAATTCGCGGAGAAAAGCGGCTTACCGTGAAAATCTACTTTTCGGTTTCCATTAACGGATAGTCGCGATTTCACCGCTGTCGAGTCGATCGACCGCAAAACGTTGGACGACCAGATAAACTTTCGGTGCATATCCGCGTGCATTTAACGCCAACCACAAATTCCAAAGCACCGTTTCGTTACGCAGACGAAGCTGAACACCTGTTCTACGGCACGACCCACTCGATCGATGCGATGGGACAATGTTCACGCGCCGTCGCTGCACTTGGTCATACGCGCGTCCATCTAACACGCGTTTCGAAACTGCGCTAGCGTTCGCGTGAAATTGTTATCGGCCAAGCTACTTGTCGGATCGACAGAGAACAGAGGGAGGGAGAGAGTGCTTTTCTACTTCGCGGGGCAATAGGTTTTGTCCAAAGATTTCCCATGAAGGCGGCATCCGGCAAGCAACTTCGAGCGGCGTTCCTCGCGTGGGTGTGTACCATTCAGAGCTTTCGTGGCTTTGATGGGTCTCAGACCGCCCTTTTCCTGTAGTCACCCTCTCGACCCCAATGGAAGATGCTTCCTCTCTAAAAAGCCACACTATCCGCGTTTTTATTCCCCTCCTCGTCGGCTTCCGTTCTCGCGGGACCGTCTCCGTTTCACAAGTACCGCACCCGAGGTGTCTACGTTTCGCGACTCGATTCCCGACCCGCTTCAAATTTTTCCCCCCCCGTCCTCGAGCGTGCTTCTCTCTTATACCGGTATTGACTATCGATCGATCTCGGACTTCCGTACCTTGCCACCCGCGACCCTCGATACTTGCGAAACAACTCTTGCAGAAACTTTGTCGCAGTACCGGAACTGAAAGAGGTGACCCTTCGGAATATTCGAGTTTGAAGGATGCAAGTTTTTCTCCGAGATGCACTTGGAGGGAGATCGAAGCGAGGAAAAAAGATCGCGGCTCGTTAAACGGAATTTTCATTGCCGAAAATGGGCAACGTTCAGCGAAAGGGGTGAGCGAGGGAAACACAATGGTGTGCGAGCATCCCTTATCGATGGTGCGAACGGCACGGCATTGGGAATTGGCTGAATGTTTGCTCTTTTCAACGGAGTAGCATTGGTTGCGTTTGCACGCGAATCGCAGGCTCATTGAGAGCACTCAGAGGGAAACCGCCAATCAGTGGAAGTATCGGAAAGCGCCGTTTTGAAAAATCGTTTAGACCAAACGCTATGCTTGGAAACTCGCGTGCATAAATTTTCTCAGCAAGATATACCCTCTCGTTTTATCATGGAATTGGTCCCTGATGAATCGCTTCGCCTCGAAATCACTCGAGAACCACTCGAGTCGCCGATTACTTGACAGGGTTCCATGCGTCGAAGGTATGTACCAAACCTAAGCTTTTCCCCACCTCTTGAGCAAAGAGGTGGGAAACCAAACCTGTGCTCAATCTTCGGAAAAGTAACCATAGTACGCGGGCACGATTCAATTACTCGGCATTGATCAATTCAGGTACGTCCACTTAACACGGCGAACGCAATTCAGCCAATCACACGGAAGAACGATCGAGTGGTCGTTGGCTCGTTTACGTCTGTCCTCGCGTGTCATTCTCTTCAAAGGTGGGTACGTTCTGTTCCACCCGCGATCAAACACCGAGTCGAAATACGAAAGAGAGCCGGGCAAACTAATTACCTGTCGAACACGAACCGTGGAACATTTCCCTCGCCGAAAGACCGGCGGGAATAAAACGCCACCTGCGTGGCAAAGATCGAGGCGAGCTGCGAGCATTTTCTAGAAAGTAGCTGCTGCGAGCGGGGCCAGCGGACATGGAGAGCGTCGAGCTGCTTATAATTAAATTCCCGATTAGTTCGTGATTATCCACTTAGCCCGGGTTTCGTCCAGCGACGCGGCTAGGCAATCCGGCGCGAATAAATTTGTTGGATCGATCGAGTCGCGCGATATCGATCTCCGAGGTCGGCTTAAGATGCTTATAGGGAGCTTGCGATTCCGTTTGCGGGGCCACGGCGCGGCTCCCCGTGTTCCAAGCGTCTGTGCACCGTCCCAATTGGCATTCATTGGCGCCAATTTATCTTCGCAGACGCGGGGCGTGGTCCGAACTTAAACGCGCCCGCTTAATTGTGCGCCGGTGCTAATTAAGCGACGACGACGACTTCGCCGAGAAGCCGGGAAGCCGAGAGGCTGTGCGAGACCATCGAACAGAGACGGGGAATGTCTACTGCGCCCCCTTCGAATTCAAGAAATCCTCCTTACCATTTTCGTTCTCGCAACAGGATCGTTGGAAAGGTTTGGTCCGTTCTGCGACGCCGAAGACGTGCATTCGATATAGAACGAGAGGCGTCGATGAACAAAATCGAAGTTCGATGAAATACGATCGAATCTTTGTTGCCGTTTCGGGGGAACGATAGACGCCCCTCGCGCGTGATTCTACTTCTATTCTATTTTTCCGACAGCTGGAATTCGTCGGTCGAATCGACTCGGATTCGTGCACCTTAAATTTTCGCGACGCTTTCAGTCGTTTCGCGGCGAGCTAGCTAACGTCCGTTGTTCAAAGTTCCCCACAATTCGAGATCTATTACCGGAGGTAGTCCCAGGGTACGACGTCGAACGCACGGGGCATCAAAGCTCATCGAGGTTCCCAAAGAGGAAACGTCGTTTAACCCCTAGTGGAAGGGTAGTTCCGTAGCATTCCCCTATCAATTACTTAAAGCAGATTACGTTGACGTTCTCCTGCGGTATCGATCGGGGACGCGTTGCCGCTGTTTGGTTTCTGGCAACGTGTTCACCGATATCGGTCCCGATCGGGAATCCGTCGAATACTTCTCGGTGATTTAAGCTTCTCAGGTGCAATACGCACCCCGCGAACGATCGTTTCTCTCGAACGCCGCCACCAAGACCCGCCCAAGAAGCTTTCCTTCGGCCACCGAAGCATCGTTTCGTCGTGCAAATTTCATTAGGGTTGCTGGGGGAAGAGACGCGACAAGGCAGTAGCGCGCGGATATCGATTCCAGGCTGCTTCCTGGCAATAACAAAGCAGGAGATACGGTTGACGAGAGTGCTGTGCATCGGCCACGGACATGCACAGGAACGGAGCGCCTCTTCGGATCGGAAGCTAAGTATAGCGAGGAGGCCGATCGCGTTCGCGTCACCGTTAATTAAATCCAGTCCGGTGATTCAGGAGGGACGACCTTTCGTTGGGGGAACAAGCCGTATGTGTACGCTGGTTCCTCGTCCATTGCTTTCAGGTGCCGCTGGCAGAGTCGATGAGGTTTGCCAGCGGCCAGGCACGCGTGGAATAATTGCTTTATGTCCGTCCGCCGATCGATATCGACCGCGGAACAACCGAATTTCTCATTACACGCCGCCGTGCCGACCGAAACGTCGATACATCCGGAACACTGCGGATTTGCGCTGACAATTTACGAGCGGGTGGTTGGCCCGGCTTCGGTAACGTTTTCGTTCTAAGGCGAAGAATCTTTCCAGGTAATGCCCAGGCAAGTGATTCGACAGGGGGAAAGAAATTCTGGTCGCAGTGGATCGATCGGATTAATCGCGAACTCGTGTACGCGTGTATCTGGACGCGATACGACGAAACGCATACGCGGGACGGCAATAAATTTAAACGAGAGGCGAAGCATCCCCGGCGATCTTTTATTCTCGATTGAATTTAATTTGACACGCGTCACGAGCCAACGCATCGGCACGTGAAACGCGACCGATACCCAGGAATTCCTCGCATACCTTGCAGATTACGGCTCAATTATACATACCTTCATCGACGACCGGGTTCTCGATTCACGAAAGGCAAGAGAAAAACCCTCCGCGAGATCCTCTACATCTCGCGCTCTCCTCTAAAATCGACTTGCGTATCAGCTTTCGTTTAATTGCTGGTTTCGCAACTCGAAATCTGTACGAGCTCTACGTACTAGATAATCCGTGAAATCGGCAGCATTCAGGGCAGGTTGAATTCTTCAAAGCTTTCCTCGAACTCCTATTTATTTGAAACTCGTACCGCCACTGTACGTTCCGTATCCTTATTACCGCTTTTCAACCTCATCCCGCCTTCTATTATTGAGTTATCTTTGCAAGCAGTTGGGATAATCCCGGCGAGATAAACGAGCAAAGAGAGTGAAATAGAATGAGGCGTTTGCTCGACCTCTCCAATCAAGCCAACAGAAAGCAGCGTCGAAGAATTTTCAAATAATCCTCCACCGAGTTTCAATTAGCCGTGCTCAGAAACGAGCGTCAGAAATTTCAGTCCGATAAAAACCACACAACAAAACGAGTCTTCTTCCTAGGTTTACGATGGATCAGCCAATAAATATCGAGTTCGATAAATCGTGGGCGGCACGGTGGCGGTGTTTAATCGTGCACCGATTTAAAATAGCTAGCGCTTTGCACGATGAGATAGCCGGGTACCTGGAAACGAAGACCGTGGAGGAGGCAAATATCTTGCGGCACCTAAATAAAACGACAGAAGCACCAAGAGCTCGGGGCCCACCCGTAAGAGGGCCTGATTCCCGATGCGGAGTCGCGTGAGAATCCTTTGGGAGTAAACAAATCAATTCCGTCCCGGGACACGTTTATGCCTTCGATCGTAAATTATCATTAAGGTGATTGCCTGACTCGACGCACGGACGTAGTACGGTGTACGCATACGGGAAGCCAGGTAATCCAGTAAACGCGCGGCACACGCAAGACGTGCCACTCGCGAGTGGGGATCCGCACTCGATCTCTTAAAACGCCAGCACTTGATTAAACCGTGCGCCTTCCTCTGCTTACAGAGCAGCAGGTGCCCGAACCTCTGCATGCTTGCGATGCTCATGGAAATAGAGATTCTTCCCGTTTCATCCACGGTGATTTCCTTTTCGAACGGCGGGAAATGGAATTACGAGCTGTCGCCATGATATATGAAGGATGCGGAATACGCAATGTAGACCCGTGAATCCTTGAAACATACCCATCGCGAAACTGTTTCGAATTTAAACAGAAACTAGGCTGGCGGGCAACGTAACTCATAGCTGTGGCGACGCTTTTCGATACGCGAATGGGATCGACCGCGACCGAGGGACATCTCATTTCCGCGTGCTTTGAAAAATGGCTTGCGACTTCCGTGCCAGTCGAGGCGACACGCTGAAAAAACACAGCGATCGCGACAGGCGCCACGAAAACGTCGACCTGGCCACTTTGTCGCCCATTCTTTGTCGAGGGATTACGGTGCTCCGTTTCGTGGGTTTCCCTCGCCTCTTGGACCAGCTGTTTCCACTCGCGACGCTTCGTTGAAAAACTCCTGCTTTTGGGGACCAGCAGATTTTCCTAATGCCTCGGCTTAAAAAGCAATTACTGCTTTTGAGACACTTGTTCCAGAACAGGTGGCGCGCCGCGCCGCGAAAACAGTCGTGGATTTGATCGCTAACGACTTTAAAGGCCAGTCGATATTTCGTTGCGTCTGGATGGAATAATCGAGAGAGCCACCCTTTAACCGGTTCGAGCTGAAAAATCGGTCGAACGGGATTCAATATTCGGTTCCCCGTGACTAACGCGCCGGATTTTCCGCGTTCGGTTTGAATTTTTTATTTCGCCCGAGCAACCCCGTCGTCGCATCTGCCAATACCAAACGCTGTGTGTAATTCGGGTCGCTTTTATTGCGAGGCCATTGTCGCCACGGAGCAAATACCTCCGCACGAAACTCTCGGAAATCTGTCAGAAAAGGAAGAGAAATTCTTGAATATCAATTACGTACCATCGAATTCGTGCTCGCGCGTGTCTCTGGTCATAACGATAATTTAATCTCGGAGAAGTACCACTGAAATTGTATCCGAATGCGCGATACGAAACTAAGTGCCATTAAGAATCCGCAAATAGCGAGAGCACGGAATTGTTATCGTACGAGGGCGTTATCAATCTTGCTCGATTGTTTACGACAAGTGTTCGAGAGGTCTCGATTTGGCGAGGTTCCAGAGCACGTATGAATACCGGAGCAGCCGCGAAGTCCACGAGAATTCGATGGTAATGGATGGAAGCGGGCGAAAAATGTTCATTTGACGAACAATAACAGAAGAGGAAAAAAGGAAGGGAAAAAGTGACGCGTTCGTCCCCAACCCCCCGTGAATCTATATTACTCGCTGTACCGTGGCCGCGGTGCCGTGTACTAGCTGCAATTAAAATGGCCGATGATTAAAAATATGTTTCCCGTTGCGTGCGGGTAAACAAAATGCACGAGTCTATTGTGTTCCGTTTATAATGGTCTTTAGCAGTGAGTTCGTACTCGTTATCGCCCCGAAGGTGATGCAGGGGAGTCTAGGGTCACGATATGCTGCTTCTCGTCGTTACTACCTTCCTCCCTGGTCCAAAATTCCACCAGACTTCCTATATGGATAGTCCACATCCGCGGCTGTATCTCTAGTACATATCGCGCAGACGAATTCTTATCCCTGTGGCGCGCGCGAATTATATATAAGCGCTGAAGATTTCTGGAGACGACGGCTGGCGTTGCCGCAAGCGACGCGAAATTAGAGCGGGCGGATCGTCGAGCGTCTCGACGAAACACGCCGCGATTCGTTGAATGTTTCTCTCATGCGTGGAACCCTCGAAATCCCTCTAGTGTCTCGTGGATTATAAGTCGAAACGCGTGCGCGGTATTTCGAGGCAATCGAAAAATTTCACATGGCGGAGAAAAGAGGTCCGACGGAGAGCCGTAATTGAGCAGCGCTCTCGATGTCATTTTTTTCATGTGTTTGATAGCCGCGGGTCACACAGCCACCGAGGGGAAAGCTAGCGCCTTCTGACGAGTTGGACGGTAGTTTCCCCGACCGAAAGACTGCCCATGAATAACTCGAGTTGCGGCAATAATTAGAACTCCCAATTAGCCGGGACCCGAAGAGCGGAAAGCAATATCGTTCGCAACGTTCCTTCTTGATAACTCTTTCACCGTGAAAGCCATCAGCTATTTGCCTGCTGGCGGTTCGAGCGAGGCAATTTTTGTTCAATCTTCCTTTTTTCTTTTTACCAATTCACCTTGGACTCTGGGTCGAACGAGACGGAGAGTCAAGCGGAACGACGCGACTTCGTGGATCCGTAAATTAAGCGCGGCTCGGTTTTTCCGTAAAGTCGTCACGCGACGGCGGATTAACGGCTGCAATAGTTGATACCGTCGCGTAATACAAACGTAACGTGCGATCCGTCGCGTGCATACTTAATAAATCCGTGGCGATCGATAGCATCGGAAACGACGAAGAGCCAGAGCGCCTGTATAATGCGACCAATCTACGGAGGCATAACAATATTTCGTCGAGTGATTAACGACTGCCGATAATCACCGTGTCCTCGATGCAAATGACTCGTTAGAAATTCCGTGGTTGGAAATTCCGTGTACGGTTACGCGTTTCTCGGATCCACACCGAACAGGGGCTTTCGACTTTAGGGATTCGATTATGCTCGTGGAACTTTGATCGTTTACTCTCGTATAAATTAAGGAAGCAAAAATGTAAGAGTCCAGTGTTTCTCGAGGTCCGCGAAAATCTGAAAGTTTCGGAGGCTGTACCACGCTGCGGCGAGGGGAATACGGGGCAAGAAGAAGAGGGACTCGACGGTGAAACCCATCAAAAAGACCGTAAAAGAATCGAAATCCCTTTGAGCCAGCAGCTCGACTTTTCGCTGGACAAAGAAACAAACTTTCAACCACGAAAAGAGCGTCCACGGTATCGGACGCAGCAACGCGACTTCCCTTCCAGCGTTTGACCGTCGCTTTATTTGCTTTTGTCGGGGTAACGAGCGGCTCCCGGAGGCGGGGACCTTTCTTTTCGATCTTTCGCGAGGGACGACGCCCCTCGACGCGACGCGACGCCAGGGCGAGCACCGGTGAATTTCTCGCGAAGAGGTTCGAGAGGGCGAGGGTGGTCGCGCACGTAGAACGGCGCGGCGTCGCGTCGTAAAGTGAAAAGTTGTCGCGCGTTCTCCGGAACGCGTTCGTGGCCGGGCCATTGTTGGTTAACGAGGTAACTCGACACGTTCGGAGATAACAGGGTTCGTGCTCTGCACGAGCAACTCCGCGTGCAGGCAAAAAGTTCGCGCGTCCAGGCGCACCTCTTCTCTCGTTGCCGAGTTATGGGAACGCTTTGCGGAAATCGAGCCACCGTTCCCTCGTGGACGGGGATAAGGGATAAACCCGAGAGCAACGCCACCGCGGACCAAGGGCGATTGGATGTCGGGATTTTTAAAAGAATTCGCTGAATCCGGATCGCCTTGCGGGAGCATTCCGTGCGCTCAAGAGGAGAAGAAACTGTGTGCCGATACCCTGCGTCTTTGAGCCCGCAAGCAAGCAAGCCCGCAAGCCCGCAAGTTTCGGGCTCGGCGGTAGAGGGGCTTTGGGGGGAAATAAAGAGGTTCCTTGGAAACATGGACTTTGTTTCGATGATTGGAAAGCTTCGTATATGCAGGAAGTTGAAGCTGGTCCGGCTCGACCCGCGGTGGTTAGACAGTCTCCCAATCAAGCGAACTCCAACTATTTGAATCGAGTCGGACTCGAACCTTAGGATACCAGGCCGGCGTAATCGCATCCAGAGTTTACGATTAGCGTTAACGAGCTAAACGCAATCTGAAATCGGTGTAATTGGGTTTCAGCGGGAAATCAATCGCTAACATTCGGTGAATTCCCTATGAAGTGATCGTGCAACTACTATACGTACATGCATACGTACAATGACTCGATTCCCGGGCAAACGATACGATACTCGAGCGAACAAGTCGGAAGCTATTAGCGGTTGCCCTCGAGAAACAACTAGACATCGACGAAATAATAATCGACCTGGTGGCTGCTCGTGCGCGATCGCATATGTGAGAATTTCGCGGGACATTGAAAAGTTGCTAACTTAGTTGCCAGCATGGAAATGCAATTTGCCGTGGAAGTCGCAGTTCCGCGTTCGAATTACCGAACCGAACCCGGCCGACGTCATTCAACGTATGAATCTTACCGTCGACATGTTATTCTCTTAGAAACCGCGAAGCTGAAACGGGTTATCGATTACTCGCGTCGTCGAGCCGTCATTGTGGTTTGTTACTCGATTCGAGACGCACATTATTCAACGAGACGCGTGCGATATTTAATTCGTTGCATATACGGTAATTAGCGAGCAGGTAATCACCGGCAACTGTTTGCGTAGAAAAATCTCACTTTCAGGACGTCGACTTAATATTTCTGTGATTTTTATCAACTCGAACATCCGTGAAAACTTTCGAATAGCTGCGATATTTCGCGTTTAGCGACGGGAAAAGTAGTTTATCGCGGCAGTTAATTACTTGCCGCATTAATAAAGCATGCAGATAATCTCTGCAGTCCGCGTTAATGAGTATGTAAGAGACCCAGCGCTCTCTTCGGTTCTACGAGGATTAGCTTAACAAGGGCCGGGGATTTGCGTGGAACATAGGTGGGGAATAAAATTTACGCGCTTTTTTCGCGGCCCGTAGCCGGAGAGAGTAAAGCACGCGCGAACTAAGCGTCGGCGTTCGCTCTCGTTTCATCCTCTGGGAGAGACTCTGGCTGCTTCGTTCGGAAGCTTTGCTATTTAATCCTAATAAATTCCCACTTTCTCGGCGGTTCATGACCGCCAACCTTTCGGTGGCACCCGTGAAAAGCACGCAATCGGGATATCAAACATTTCTCGGCGAAATTTGGTAATCCTTTAATTTTTCAGAAGAGTGCATTTGTGTGTGATCCTTAAAGAAATCACGCCGAACCAGCATATTGCGCAGCGGAGGTGGTTTTTACGCTACGCCACTCCTTGTTGCGTTTAACCAACGCGAATCTTGGCATTCCATTCCCAGGGGAAATTAAGAACGAATAAAATCGAGCGATGTTAATAGTTGATACTTTTTTTTTCGGTCTCGCGGTGCACTTCCCGAAATGACCGTGCGCCCATAAAATTGTTCAAGGCAAAGCTTCTCCGACGAATGGGCTGAAGCACGGAATAATCGCCCTTCCTGAAACTGAGCGTAACACGATTTTCCGCGATGCTCGTTTCATTCGAAATATCGGGGGCTTTTATAAAATTGGATGACTTGGGCCGTACATAACCCAGCGGTAACGCAAGGCTATCTTCTCTTGGCTTCTCGAAGACACTTCCTCTTCCGGCGTTTTGTTTCTTTCTGCCAACACGATTCGTCTACCAGGGCGCCACCCACCCTCATAATTTCTCGTACGTTTATCCTATGGAACCCGGAATGGATCCGCGATGCAGGAAATTCGTAAAGTTTTTCCAACTGCCTCCTCTCTTTCAGCTGGCGAAATCCGGGGTGGCGGAAGGTAAAAGGATAATAGAAACGGGTAGCAGATTACGTATCGAGATGGAAGGCTCGAAAGAGAGAACCAAGAAACGGAAGCAATACCTGTTTCTTTTGTATAAGCGGAGCTTTGGCGCAAGGATTATTTAGAAACAACGAAAGTGGCGAGAGAAACGTGAAGCGTGTTATTAAAATACGAGAGGAACAATTGCGGTGGTGCTGGGGGCGTGGTGCAAAAGTTGCTCGGACTTTCGCGAAGCTCACGAATCCCGACCACCGGTCGCGAACTTTCCCTCCCAATGAAATATTTTCCTACGAGAAAGACATATTGCCGGAGGGGTCGGCAGCCGCGCGGCCATACTTCGGGTAATATTTTCGTTGGCCGCGAAGCGCTCTCCTAGCCGCAATAAAGCATGGCCGGTCACGGGACCGCGTGTATTATACGAAGTAGAGATTGGAATTGTAATAAATTACGCGACGGTTTCGCTACTCGTGTTGCCACGCTACAACTTTCATTTCCAGCATCCGTCGAGGAGCGGCTTCGCGGAAAAGCAGACCCTAGATTCATATGCTCGGCTGCTGTGCCGAAAAAGGGAATGCGGAACTCGCCGTAGCTGTACCCGCGGGACAGCGAAGAAAACGCCCGTCGGATATTTTCCGGTTCCTCCCCAGACGATCACGGGATTACACGGTGGTGCGGATGGTGGAAAATGGGCCAGCCGAATCTGACGAAAAATGTTCGTGGCACGGGAGGAGAGTCTAATCTAGCCTCGGGTAGAACGACGCGTGTGTCCCGCTTCAACGGCTCCTTCGATTATGCAGCATTTAAATAGCAGTGGGATTCCAAATGTAGACGACGCGCAACGACCCCGCCGATGGCTCCAGGAGATTCACGGAAATCCGGATCCACTTTCGAATGGAATCTTTATTCGAGCAGACGGGATTCCCCTTTCGACACTTGTCAGGCGAATGGAGAACTGCCCGACGAAACGATGGAGCCGGTGCGACGATAGACCCGTCTTTATTTCGGGAAAATTGCTTTTAGACGAGAAGGAGGATCGCGCAAACAGTGCTCGCCGAGTGCTAATTGGATCAACGTGTCCATCGTCTTTCGCTTGCAACGTGGATGCACAAATTCATGAATGCCCGATAGAAACTTACCGGGTGCTTCGCGAAGCTGTTGCAAAGTTAAGACAATAAACTCGGCTGAGATACCGAAACGAATATTTTTAGACCGAATGCGGCCGCTAGAGGTGCAACTGTACCGTGTTTCCAATCTTGTGTTCGTCGCGTTTGAAAATTTGCCGAGCAGCTTAAAAAGACGCCCCGTTCGTGTAAATACACGTGTATGACCAGCAGGTAGGAAATGAAAGTCACCCTTGAGAGGCGAATACCCTCCAACCTGTAATAAAAACGCGTCCAGCAAGTATTCCGGGGAACACGGTAAATTGAATCGGACGATCGAGCAGAGCGGCTGGTATTTCTCGAGTATGAAAAGTTTTAATTAAATTCTACCGTGAAGCGAGTCTCACGGTGCTGTTTGCTCGCGAGAAACAGAGGGTGGCTCCGGTCAGCCCTGCGACAAGCGAGTGCGTTTAAGGGTTGCGGCGCGATTGGAAAGGCAAACAGAAGAAGCGAAAAACGTTGGTTCTTCGACGAGGTTGGAATCGACTGGAAAGTTTTCGCCCGGTAACCGAACAAACGCCACGGTGACTGGAATCGAGAGCGAGGGAATCAATAAAAGTGTCGCTTTACTCATCTACTAATTGCGACAATTTCTCGATTGCGCCAATTACCGTAGCTTTGCAAAACTGTGTAATTATCGGCCGGCGGCCGGGACATTTAAACAGGATTTCCAGCCAGGGGAATATCGAGAATAATCTCGATAACAGATTGCCGATTTGTTATCTCGCCGATTTATGATATTTCCGTGCGCATCGACGCGCGGTCAAGCCACTCTTCCAGCAGATACCGCCGCGCGTTTGTATTATTTGCCCTGGCGTTAATGCACTCTTTCTGTCCGGATTTATTCGTTTCGCCGAGCAGCAAAGGAAACACAGTAGTTGCAAGCGTTCTCTTTGCCATCGGGATTAAATTATCGTTGGAGACACGCGCGGCGCGGCGGCGAAAAATCACGGATCGTTTGGTGTTTACGGAAATTAGCGAGGTATCGCGGATGCCGGCAAAACGGCGGGGGTCAGCCGCTAATAGAAAATACCAATTAACGCTGTTCGGCGCGTTTCCATTTAACATTCAAATAACTTGTCGCGTCCGGCCGTGTCCCTTTAATTCGAACTTTTGATGAATGCCGGAAATTATTCATAGCTAGGTCCGATGAGAGGCACCTCGTGCACAATCCGCCGAGCTGTCGCGAATTAACGCAGCCGTTCGATTCTGCGTTCCAATACATCGATGCGTTGTCCTCTGCACGCCCGACCACGGAACTCATGAATTTCATTAACGAACGCGCTTACGCCGCGCCCCATTGACGCGAATGAAAATAAAAGGAATCCTTTCTCCCAGGAATGACTGTCCAGGAAGAAATCGATCGGTCGCGGCTAATAGGGGGTAATCGTTGGACGCGGTTAGGCGGTCGGGACGGTTGACGTACGATCGAAATACTCGAATCCGCCGCAGTTAACTATCCGGGAAGGTAGCAAGCGGGGACGGTTAACTCACCGGTACGTAGCCGCGATCCGGTAACGTATGCACCCATCGAGTAGCTTCCTGGTAATGCGTTACCGCTTCTTGGCGGTCTGCGCGAGCGTATATCAATGCCTCTTTCGGCCACGACAACGCTCTCCCGACCGGGACGTGCTCTCGCGTCCCATCGTTCGGCCCCCGATGGGGATTCACCGGGATCGGAATTGCGACCAGCCACGCCATCGACGAACCGCGACGGATATTGCGGTTATCTGCCCTCGTTCCTGCCTGCGTTTTTCCCCCAAGAGCTCCCGCCGGATCTGCAGAATCTACCCCGTTCTGTCGCAGGGCCAGGATCCTCCTTTTGCAAAAATTCCCGTCCCCCGTTCACCATTTCCTTGTTGGCCTTTTCCTCGGGGCGGTCGACGTTTACGCGATTCGATGGAAATGCTGGGCGATTACTCGACACGCCCGCTACTTTGAAAATGTGTACGTTCGCCGAAATTGCTTTTCTCCTGGGTATTTCGTATGCAAGGTAGGAACCGCGACGCGATTTGTCTCTTGGTCTTGGCCCATGGTGGAGGACTAACAGATAGGAAGAGCGGGCGAGTGCAAAGGTTGCTCGCAAATCAGCTTACTTCTTCGTCGACGGATTTCACGACACTTTCCACGGAGGAACGGCAAACGAACGAACAAGAAGAGCAAGTGGAAAGAAAAGAATTCTCTTGCTCATTCTCTTTCTCTTTCTCCTTCTCCGCGCTTCAAGCCCTTGGTTCCATAGCTCGATACGCACTCCTTCCCGCTTTCCCTTTTCGTCGTTTCCTTGCCCGTGGCGGAGAGGGTGAGCACGCCACCACTGTTTGCCCAACTCATGCATTCGCATTTTCACAGGTCACCGGGCATTCGATGGGAGCTGCGCACGGTCGAACTTGTCGGCCAGATTCCCTGCGGTCCTTCCTCCCGTTCCATCCCTTCGAGCCTATGCGCACTCCCACGAGAATTGGAAATCAATTTAGAAAACGATAATAAACGGACGCGAGCGTACGCTACCCCTGTGTTCCCCGCCCCCGCAGGTGCCTCCCCTTTTTTGTCTCGACCTCTCGGCCTCTCTGACGTCCCTCGCGCGTAAATAACATCTTCGTTTTCCTGTCCGCCCCTGAATAGTTGAACGGAGGCATGCCGCTTTCATTACGCGACACGCAATATTGGATAAAGGAAAAAGGGCAAAGGGTTTCGATATCAATCGAAAGGTAGGCAAAGCTGTACGGACAATCCTCGAGATTGTCGCAGCTGCTCGCGATATACTTATGATTTACACGCGACGCTCGTACATACAGGCCCGTCTCCGAGTGGGCTTCTCCCACAGAAAATTTATGCTCGTACGTGTCTGCATCTGTGGCGGAGCTTAATCCAAGATTGCAGCGGATGCGGCAGAGATTTTCCAGGGTAGTCGGGAACGCGAATAGAAGAGAAGAGGCAGGGGAGAATCCCCAGGATCCCTGGGAGTCGCGAGGAGGTATGCTTCATTCGCACCTGGGATACGTACGACGCCGGACGACCTCTTTTGACATAGATATCGGATATGATATCCCCGGAGACGCGACCCAGCCGTGTCGTTCGAAATTATCGAAGCTGTGATTTGACTTTCCCATCTGTCTGCGAGTCGAAGTTCGGAGTGACGACGCTTACGATAACTCCCCCCCGAAATTCCGTGCTCTCGTGAATTCCGACAAAACGGGAAGCAAAAACGCTCCGGTGAACGGTCACGCTAGACGCTCGATACTTGTGCACGCGTGTCGCGGCCGAAGAAGCACGCGGATGCTCGTGTCGGGGCTTTTTGCGATCGAAATCTCGCGGCAGGTGGACTAATGACCGGAGAGGGTGCACGAGACAGCGTTGGAAAGGGGTTGCCGCCACGGAGGAGACGGGAGAGATCGACGAGCGTGTCGTTAAACTTGCCCTCGAGACCGTAAACTACCGGAGAAGCTCGTACCGGAGGGCTTTCCGTCCTCTTCCGGGCTTCGTCTGCTCGGGGGAGGATCAGCTAGAGTCGACAGGGGTTGTACAGCCCGACGAACAGGTGGATAGATACGGATTGCCGGAGGAACCGAGGAAAGAACGGACGAATCAGATAACGCGGCACGAGGATTTATTTGACGGCTGCGTTTCCTGCGGGAATTCGCGACGCGAGATTAAACAAATAGTTCGAAATAGCCGAGCTGTATATGGGGGGCTATTTAACGGAGCCCCAAACGATTCACTTTTGTTTCGAAATTGTATCAGGGGAAATTATGAGGAAATGCAAGCGATATTCTGTGAGAATGTACCCTCTGTTGATTCTTTCGCATATGATTTATCGTGGGACATTTGCGCAAATTAATATCTGAAACATGCTACCCCCTTGCGTCGGAGAGATTGGAAAGCTGTAAGAAATGGAGACTTGCATTCAAACGAAATAAAGACTGAGCGGTTAATTAACGTATGTAGAACCGAGTCGGCGTTACGTCTGCTCCCATCTCTGGCACGGCATTCCTGAGATAAGTAATAATTTCGCTGGACGTCACAAGCTAATCCTGGACACCCCGTAGAGGGTAATTCCGGTAGTCGAGGCGTTTAAAGCGAGCTCGCGTTGATGGGTTAAATACTCATAAAGAAAGTGACGGGCCTCCGGCAACAAGGCCGCAATAGACGTCGGAAAATTAAATGACCGTCACCTTATGCTGGGCAGGTCGAAAGAAAAAGGGGACAATCGAGGAAGAGAGATGGGAAGAGAGAGTAAGGGAGACACACGGCCAGCCTTAATCTCTCATTTGAATAATGAGAACGACGCGGGTCAGGAATACAGCCCCAAGTTGCGCTAACGATATTATTCGAGTCGCTTCTGTAAGTGACACACCGGGACTGGTTTTCACACTGTTCCGGGGTTGTGTTAACAGACTCACCCCTTTTCGCCTGGATTTCCCTACTTCTCTACCGACCCAGGCAACTGCATACAAAAATGTCTAGGAGGGTTGATTTTATCGTCGCGTTCTTCGCCGAGCTGGGATCGATGAACGCGGTTACGCGAGTAAATTCAGGGAAATTAGCTTGCTGACCCGACGAAGATCCGCCTCGTTTATTCGCGACACACCAACTCTTTTATTCAATGGCTCAACAATTTTGTTTCTCCCCCTTGTCCGTTCTGCTTGTTCGTCGTGTCCCTGCTCGAAGTTAAGAGGCATGAAAATGAAATTGGATATGCATGCGAAACGGCAAGCAACAGCGGTAGGAGCGTTCCAGGGGAAACTGTTACGAATCGTTCGATGGGATTTGAAAGTTCCGACGACCAACTTCAGCCGGAAGATCAAACTCGTGTTAAAGGTTTATCGCATCAGCTTGCCTCTGATTTTCCCTGTCTTCCGCGCGATCCAAGGAGATCGCTACAAAACTGTCGTGTTACCGGGACGAAAAACCGTCCGGTTCACTTTGGCCGGAAAGGAAACATAGTTTCGCGCTACTCGAAATCTTCGAGTCCGTCGATTCACTACAATTTTCCTGTTTCAAACATTGGGGTAAAGCGTTGGTGGGAAAGCTTTTTCCAGGATGACTGGCGAGGTAGCGGCCTATCGACGGAACGGTGAACGCGATCCGCCCGTGAATCTGTGACCACGATGGCCTCACAGGTGTGCAACCAGCCTGCCGAGAGAACGTCGATGCAGTTGAAACTTTAATAACGTATTAATAATTTGGGGGCCGCCCAGGCCGAAATGGCAAGGGGAAACAACCGTCCATCGTGTAGAGCAGAAGTGAAGACCGAGGGAATGACGCGTGAATGACGGTTAAAAATAACTTTAATTAATGCGGTCTCGGTTTTCCGCGCCGTCACCGGTCGGTCCATTCGTCGCATATTTTAATTAATTAAAAGCACCCGCGAAACGCATTCTCCGCGCTGCTGCCCTGCCCTTCGACGGTCAAGTGAACGTTAATCGTTAAAGCCAATCGACTTTGACGTATCGCCAGACTGCAACCGCAAGAACATTAAAAGGTATCGACTTTGTCGAATCAGCCCTAATTATAATCTGCTCGATGATACTTTGAAGGAGCAATTAGCGGAAACCGGTTGGGCTTCGTCACGAATCTTTTGATACGACAGTGGTCCCGTGTTCGATTCGTGGAAATTTGTGGAGGTAGGCGATTCCCGTCCCCGGAAATCCAGGCCGGCGGGCCGCGTCCGAATCGTGGAACGATATCATTAGAGAAATAAAGTATAGAGAGCACGAGAAGCTCGTTAAAGCACGTGCTCGCTTCGTGCTGTTCCGCCGTCCCTAACACGCAGATTCAGCGAGAAATTCGCGTGTCTACAGGCCAGAAAGGAACACGAATCGACGACATTTGACCCCGTGGCAGATAGGAAACGCGCCGTGTCTCACAAAGGAGAATCGATCGTGCACACGTAACTCATTTTCGCGCGGCGATCATTGAAAGTTTCAGCTGCGGCCGGCGGTAGTCTGTTGTTAATTTCAGGTGGTGGTCTCGCATCGACGGCGACAGAGCTGAAAGTTAAGGGTGGTTCGATCGGTTCGACGATTCGTGGAACCGGAGAGCGCGGGCAGAAAGAGGGAGGAAAACGGTTGCTGGTCGCGGAACCGGGAAATCGTGGTTCATTAAAATGCGGTAACCCAGCGAATCGTCGGTAATTGAATCGACTAGGGTGTCTGTTCGGACGACGTTCGTTCAACTACGAACTAACTTTTTCCTCAAGTTTGACCGCCGAACGGCGTGTCGATCCGGAAGTCTGGCGCGCGGAAACTCGGCGACGCGCTCGACCGTGCGTCGTTTCCGTCGATCCTCGAGATTGGAATTCGAAACTTGAGCCAGTCCTCGGTTTCCACGCCGATGGAAAGGTTCGCTGGTCAACGATCGAATATCGACGCGATTCCTAATTTCCTCGTGGCGGTCCACTTTAAACCAATTCAGATTTTCGACCTCCTAGCTACGGTATGCCGAATTGGAGCGCGAATCGCGCCGAGGCGAGAGAAAGTCTAGTGGATTCGGTGGAGCTTCGAAACCGCAGCAACGAGCAGGGGTTAATAATACCTAGGAATCGTGATGTCGTCAGAGGTAACCCATTTGCACCGAACGAACGGCGTGCTGTCGTGATCACCAGGTGGGCAGTACAGCGAGGCACGCAACGCTTTATGCGCGATAGCAACCCTTTCATCGGGATTCGAAGAAAATAAAGCGGTGGAGCGAAAATAGGAAAAGTTCTTGAATGAAATTGAGGAGGGCCGAGTGTAACTATACGCGCGAGCATTCATTTGTTCTTCGAACGGGTCCCCAATGAGCTGATAAATGCAATTTTGCTCGCGTGCGTCCGGCAAGTGAGTTGGCCGCCCATAAATATTGTGCAGCGCATGATAAATCGGCGAGGAGGCGCTTAAACGAGTGACATTCTGTTTACTGCGAGCAATAAAGATACGCAAAGATACGAACTAATCTTTCGAGCAGCCATCGTGCCAGATGCAGTGGTGGTTAGCGGTTAAATCGCTTCCCTAAGTACCGGAGAAATGTCGCTTCGAGATCGAGTATATGGTTACGTACGAGCGACGAGTACCCTCTTAGGCGCCGCTAAAGCTGGCGAATATTCATGAACCCACTTGGAGCTATGAGAATCTGCGCAACTGTTTTCAGGTCAATATTTGATACCATTCTGTCCGGGCGCTCTGACCGTGAAAAAATTTCTCTCCTCGGTTCACCCACCCTGCTTTTTTCTTCCCCGTGATGCTCTGCCAGAGTTTCCATACTTGCTCTTTCCATCTGGTCTCTCGTCGTTTCACGATTGAAGAACACGAGAATTACTATGGCGTGACGGTATCGACACATCGGGGATAGTTGGCTCGGGAAAAGACGTATCAGTTTCGGCTGATGAATCAGTAATGAACTGCCGCACGTTCCCATTCTCTAGCATCTTTCTGCTAATTTTGCATTCGAGATTCACTCAGCGGTGCTCGAACGTAAAACTTCCTCTCCGTATCTAAAGTTCGAAGGTGCATAACAATTGAAACTCGTGTGAACTATGAAGTATCTCTCTTCCTCGGAACTTATCTCGGTCGCTTGAATATTCATGCTTGCTCGTCAAGTCATTACGAGTTCCGATAACGTTTCCGCGGCAGTTGCCACGTGGATTTAATTAAAAAAAGAAAGCTGTCCATCCCGGTTCTCCCGAATCGAACGTAAATTTTTTTCCTGCAAAATCGTAGTCACTGTTCGTTGAAACGAAGCTCTGGAAATTTCGCGTCGAAATAGATTTGGTAGATCATTTTGCTTCGGAGCGAACGGTCAACGAAGTTTCAGTCACGTCGATGGCCTCGCATAATACGATACAATTTATGCAATGCCTAATTAATCGATGCATCGCCATGGGCCACCTATCCGTCAAGATTTTCAATGAAATTCCATCGCTAAATTACAAATTCTAGGTATAGCTCGTAATATAAACGAGCAACGTCATCAGCCCCGACAAGTTCGAAGCAAATGGCAAGCCCGAATTCAAACACTTTTCATCGCTAAAATCACTCCACGCTGTGCATTAACTACGCTACGCATTACCCCAGTTAAAATGCGCTCAAGAATAATTTTTCTTAACTGCACTCAGACAAGCCAAACGGAGCAACAATTAAGAAGACGCCAGCCGAGTGGTGGCTCTTCTCTCGGATGGTGGTTTATTTGGAAAATGATTTCCGTCGGCGGTTTAAGATTTACACGCTGCGGACGAAGAAACGCACATCGCGAAAAGCATTCGCGGGCCATTACCCTTTCCTCTTATTTCATCTGCCTCGCGAGCTCGAATGAAGCTCGAATGAAGCTTTTCTTCCCCGACGAACGGGCGAAAAAATAACAAACATCGATATAACGTAACGCGTCGATGTGAACGCAAACGCTTCTTCTAGATTGGAACGCCTTGGAATAGCAATAACTGTTGATACGAGTAACTCTTATGCATAACTATCTCCCTGGTCATTGTACGAGCCGGCTGCAGAACGAACGAATAATTAGACGGAAACCGGGGCCGTCCGGAATCCCTGATTATATTCAAATCCGTTCGTCCGTCGAGACCGAGCGGAAAGTGACCCACAAACGTTCGCCAATTGGTCGTAACAGGCCGCGAATTAACCTCGGCTAATTGCCGCTAATTCTGTTAATTGCGCCTTGGGCGATCGGTTCAACTTTTCGCGCCGACTCTCTGGCTCCTCGATTCGATTTTCCTGAAACTTTCGATATCTTCCGAAAGCGTCGAAGGTATAGTTACCGTGGGTGCTCGGATTTAGAATTTCCTGTAGAGCAGACTGTAATCGTTGCCTCGAGGAATAAGATTATCCTTCCACATCCAATTTAAAAATCAAGTTCCCAGCGTTTCTCGCGTGTAAAATAAATGGAAATTAAGCAGATTATTCTGCCCACGCAAGTTACGAATAGGTAAGTAGCGAATTTCAAAGGCTTACCGATTGTTTCGCATGCGAGAAACAGCGCCGGGAACACCTGTCCGCCTACATAGGGGGTTATATCACTTAGGCGGCAAAACGTCCTGTATATTGCACGACGAGCAAAGTGGTGGTTGCTTCTCAGCTACCGTGCAAACCCTCCCGAGCTCGAATAGAGTTATTTAACAACTTCGTCGTGTCTCTTTTATTTTATGTGACACATTCTCGAACAATATATATGTACTGTAGCGTCCGTGAAATTTAAAACGACTCGACGTATCGACACGAGTGACTCGATTTCCACAGAGGTGAAAGATTAAATATACAATGATACATTGTTCGATGGTCCACAGGCATATTGAAGCATACGGTGACACTCCGGGGTAGTCCAGAAAAGAAAGAACTGCTCGCAGCAGAGCCACGTAGCGGCAGGATCGCATTAAGGAACACGAGCACGTAAGGGAAAGTATGTTTCCATGGCCGGTTTCTCGTTTGACCGAGTAAATAAATAAACGAAGTATGGCCATCCCTGTAGGCACGTATCTGGGTACCGTAGAAAAGGGAAACGTAAGATATCTAGCAGCGGACCGCGCGTATTTTCTGCGGGGACGCGCAAACGTCCGTCGTAAAATCGCGCGTAACCCTTTATCTCGGACGTGCGGCTCGTTTCTCCGTTCTTTTCAGTTCACTTCCCTTCGGAAAGATACGTCATACGGCAAACGAAACAATGGGGTAGAAGCGCTGAAAGTACCGTGCTACTTTTATTCCGCCCGATAAATTAGAAGTGATGGATTAAGATTTGCCGTGGCGAACTCGCGCCGGTTCGCTCTAAGCCGATCTAATTTGCCGATTAATCAAAACCCGTGACGGCCTCCGTTGCGGCCTACGTGCAAGCTCTGTAACGATGCAACGACGTTCAAGACCGTGCGAGAGTCGAGAAGCTTCGCGGAAAAATAGGTGAACGCTAATTGCAGACAATTCCTCGCGGAATGCTGCGGCAGACGTTGCGCGTTCTCTACGTGCAATATTAATTTTCGATAAGAAGCTGGAGAAGTTTCGAAGCTTCCGAATTTTCAAGCGAAGAAAGTCGGAAACTTCCGCGACGTCTAGCTGTCAAGATTTTAAATGCTCTCTCGCTTTCGCGACGAATGTCCGAAGAAGTCGAATCGCGTCTCTGAACTTCCGAGCCATCGGAAGAACCCTCCAGCGAATTCATTCATCGAGATGTCTGGGCCAAAGTTCGAACTAATATTTGATGACGCGAAGCATCCTCGATCGCGTGACGAACTTCGGCCTGGAATCCTTGATCATTTCGACTTGTCGGGTATCGATATCTTTGCCGCGGTTATGGTGCACGGTAAAGAGATCGTTGTTGATACACGCCCAGCGCTGTACGGTTCGGTTGCACGGTACTTTGGCTGTTCCTTTCCAAGCTAGAATACATGGCAGCTGCTCCATCACTTGGAAGTTTCCACGCTCCTCACAGAGCAAGCTCAACGACACACCCGTTTTCCACCGTCAAGTATATTTCATTACGTAATAAATCGCCGATTCAAGTTTACCAAGATGAAGCGTAAATGAAAAAGAAAGCAAATATGAAGGTAACCCGTTGAGTGCGTTTAATCAACCTTTCGGTTGCACTCTGTCCACGAATGCATCCTTAATCATAACTGCTCCGAAGCAACACGAAATGGGGTAACTCGTGGCGGTGATTTAACGCCAGGAAGAAAGGAGGGGCTTGGCAGTTCTGTGCCATCGTCCCTAGGAGCGTTAGAATTAAGCCACCAGAGAGCTGCTTCGTCCCGGGAGAGAAGATCTTAGAGCGGCGGGGCGGCTGAAATTGCAGATTATGTCGAGTTTCCCGTGCCGCCTATGTCCGCGTCTTTTTCACAACCCCCCTGCCAGGACCGCGATGCCGCGCGTTTAGCATTAAAATTCATGGAATAATAATGCGGCGGTCGATCGCAAATACTGGCCGTATTCTTCTGATTCGGGTGGGCCGCGATACGGAACGGCGCCGACTCCGAGCGTCAACCGTCCTGAATTTCAGACTCGATTTAGTTGCTCCCTTTTGTCATTAAAACGGCGCTGGCTCCCGAATATCATCGGAATCATCGCAGGAAAATATGAGGGGGCGAGAGTTGGGCAAACATTTGTTTTCCGCGCCTCGATTTAACCGAGGGGTAATGACAGTCTGAATTTAAATCCCGAATTAAGAAGACGATGGGACGTCCCCGCTGCCTCAGAATATTCAGTAAAATTCAGATGCGAAAATTGCTTCGTCGGGCCAGCGAATTTCGTGTTTGCAAGAAAAATATTTAAATTCCGAAAGGTGGGGTACAGTTTGTTCTCCGCGGTAAAGTTGCTTAAAAAATATCAAGCCCAACGAGGTGGAGAAACGCAGCTGACGTTAACGCATTACTCGTCGACCCTCTTTTCATTACGCACTGGGATTATTTCACCGTCTGTTACCGGGTTACCGCTAAAGAGAAAACATCGCCTGGACGAAACTACCTGGCAGCTTCGAATTACGTGGGATATTCGAGACATACTGTTTCCTTAATTGTCAGTTACACCGCGTTCCAAGCATCCCCTATTCTCGGCCGCACGATCGCGTTTCAATAGGATTATCTTCCCTCGGTCGCCAATGCGATTCGCGCTATTATCCCCAACAATGCTATCCGCGAAGATAAAGTTATCCTGCCGTTCCTGCCGTCCCTTCGGGCTACCGATCGACCCGGACATTTCCAAGTGGAACGATTCAACGGAGAAAAATATTTCGAACGCAACCGAGCGAAGGAATTGCGGATGTTTCGATGCTTCCACGGAATACATCCGTGCAGAGTTATGTACCCCCATGAGCGAGAATACACACAGGTCGGTCGATGGATACGGCACAAAATCTGAAACTGGCAGGGCGCGTTCGTGTCGTGAATAGAAAAATGCTGCGCCGCGGAGGACAGCGATGGGGACAGGTGGAGGGTACGCGAATCGGAAAATGTGCGGGGGTGGGCCGGTGCAAAAGAGGATTATATTGGGTGTATTGGATTGAGTATTCCACATTTTCCACGCTCGGCCAGCCGGAAGATGGAGCTCGTCCGACCGGAAGATTCGACAAAGGCGACTTATTGGCCGACGTTACTTCGCCTTCAGATGTTTCATCGCGATACGAAGCCAACTCCGCTCAGAATTATTACGATTTATCATTGAATACTTCGCTCGAAGAATACTCGTTGCGATTGACAGTACTTATCGAGCGCAATACTCCGAACGATCCACGCAGATATAAGATTCACTTGGCCGACTCGCGTATATTAGGTCGCCTTAAGACCTTCAGATTTTTTGTCCACTTTGAAAACAATCGAAATGCCCCGTTTCATCCAAGAGGGCAGGAATTTTCTGAAATTCAAGCGCGATAATATTGTATCGTGGAGCAACGAATGACTACTCCGGCGGTGACCGGACTTCGTTCGGTTTGATTGAAATCGAGTTAGCCAATAAGCAAGGAACAGATAGCAGCGAATTATAGCTGCTCCGGACAGTGAGCCACGATGCTGCGGTTAACGTTTGAGGTTAATTGTTCGCTTTCGAGCCGAACCCCCGTACAAATTGCGTTTGTAATGTTTCCACTCCGAGTACCACTATAGTGCAAGGATGGCATCGTTCGATGCATCCCTACTGAGTTCAACGCGTACTGCAAGAATCATTTAACAACATAGACAGTGCGCAGTCCATTCGCGAATGCTTTTAAATCAAAACGGGCAAGCAAGAGGATGAAACACAGAGGCGATGCAATTCGAAATCCAGCATCATTGCCACTTCTGTCCTGGGGGACAGCCCCGTTGTACGCGGTGCAATCCAGTCGCGATTCGTCGATACCGGATTTCATTAGCAAGTTTGATTTAATTACCAGAGCTGGTGCTTGCGCGTCCGTCCGAGTCTTTAATCGCGTTTCCCATTTATAAATCATTAATTTTCCAAACACAGAAGCGGCGAAATCTGACCGTTCTTCGGGCTTTCGTGCATCCCTTATTCTTTAATGAACCACAGCTTCATCGCGTTTAATAATTCTACGCGTTTTTCATTCAACTACCACCACCCTCGCCCCTATAGCGAAGGAGATAACGATGGCGTTATTGCGTTTACTTTTTCATCGCATTCTTTTCGCCCAGAATAGCCCCGAACCACTCGGTTTTCATTCCGCAAAAATACGGCCGGAGATAACCATTGATAAAAAAAAGGAAGCTCGTGGAAGCTTGCACGATCGGTTCACGGGGAATTATTCACCGGCAGTGGTCAGTCGATTAACTCTTTATCGCGGCTTTCGAGCACGTTCGTTTTATCTTCTGAACGAGTGACGGACCATCCCGGCCATTTCCTTCCATTCTCTGTCCTCCCCGCGATTATCTAATAATTTTCCATCGCGATCGTCCTCGTCTGTCTTCGCAGTACCCACTAGCGAGAAAAAACAACAACAAAAAACTGTGCCATTCGCGAGACAGGCAAAGAGAAAGTGGTTGGAGCGCGGAAAATATCCAGATGCAGCCAACAGGGTCAACAGTAACGAAGTGCTGCACGAACAAAAGTGTCTACTGCTATCGTGCAGCTATTTGCGTGGAAAAGCTAGCGGTCATGGAGGAACGGGGATCGCAGACGGTCGAGGTTCGACAGAGGAGCAATATATTTCAATTCCAGGGTTAAATACTCCATTCTGGCCCATCCCCGGCTCGCCAGCCGCGAGGCGGCTCAAATTGTGGAGGCTCACGTCATGTCTGAGCAAATCTTCCCGCAACCAGATTTCTTCCCGCCTCCAGGAAACCCCGGCCTATCATCGATTTTCATTGAACCCATGTCGACATAGACGTTGGAGCATATCTGCGTCTTCTTTCGGCCGTGCAATTGGCTCGGCGCCTGAACGATAGATTAAAATTACCCATCACGAACCCCTCGCGTTCTAGGGGTGGCGAATCGGGTCGAATTGCGCCTTGTAAACTACCCTCTTAAATTATCTTCGGCCGTTTCCATGAAATCGAGGTGCCACTTGTAGAAATCCTAGCGTTCCAAGCGATAATTATTCGATTTTTGTTCTCCCACCGGGAAACTGTAGGGAAGCTCTGCTTCTGTATTAATGTTAAAACTTTTCAGTGTATGCAAGAGGAATCAAGTATTAAATAAAATCCGATTAACCTCACACTAAATTGGCCTGCCTTAAAGTTCGCTAATTATAATATTTCTTGGAAACAGATTTTGTTCCCATTTCCTTTCCATTGTTCTCCCTTTTAAGAAGCGCTTTCCTTCTCGACTCTTTGCCAATTCACGATAAGTAGAACGCCTTGGTAGTCTAACGTTCGCACGTTATCCTACTTCGTTAGAATGATTGAAACTCGCTGAGATCCGAATTAAGGTCTCCTAGAGTAAAAGAGAAGGAGAAAGAGAGAGAGAGAGTAGGAACGCTGAAACACAAGCAAAGGCGGCAGGCCTCTGCCAAGTATCGCTTGACCGCGCCATAAATCTCTCGATACTGGCCCTCAAAGTCGAAGAAATTAAAGGTTTCCTCTCTGTGCTTCCGAAGCTTGAATAACAAATAAACAGTGGCGCCTACTTGCGTTCCAGACGAATTACCGAATTCGCGGAATCCGCTGAAGATGATTTAAGAAGCGTCCGCGTGCCTCGTAGTGTACAAGAATATACAGCGACAGAAGTCGGACGATACTCCCAAGAGATCCAGGATTAATTTAATCATTTTTTCCCGTGACAACCCTATAATTTCAGAAAAGAGGGAGAACCATTTTTCCCGTAAAAGCGTCTTAAAAGCTTGGAGCAGATGCACGCAATGGTTGCACGCTCGCAAATGCTCGGTGATTCGATGGTTCGAGGAGGGGTCCCTACTTAACCCCTACCAGTTTGACCTTTTCGATCCGCGGTAACCGATTTGTATGTTCTTCCAGTAATTCCATTAAGCTTATTAAGCCACCAATAGGGAGTAGCAGAGGGACAAGGGTGCACACGGTTCAAGAGTGTATGCTTTGAAAACTTGAATTAGGATCATGCAAGCATGCAATTTTGCAGGATAGCAACACGCGATGGTTCGTCAGTTCCGGATTGAATCTAATTAATCGGGTTATCCGACGAACCTGGATTTCGTTATACTGCCAGGTGTACCTCCGACATGAGACGTAATCCGGTGAATCCGGTGGATGTGGCGCGTGTGTGTATGTGTCAGAGAGCCAGCGTCAACTTTTTGACGTATTTATTTCGCTTCACCTTCCCTGGTGGACGTTCCGGCGTGATTCGAGCTTCCACGATTTATAGCCAAGCTGCCAGAGAGTCAGAGACGCGAGAGAATCTTTCTAATTAACGCGACGCTGATAACCCAATGCAAACGTTCTACCGTAAGAACCACTTTCCTGCTCTTCCTTCGACTATTTAGGGCCGCTTAACAACCACTGCACCAACGATCTACGCCGCTGGTAATGCGGTTTCCTTCTAGTCATTTACATGTTGCATCGGCTCTCGAGATCCATGGAAATTTCCGGCACATAGCTGTCTAAATTCGAGCCGCAAGCGCACGGTGTGCTAGTTTCTGCGGAATAGTTAGGAGCATGAAGAAGATCGGCAACCGTGCACTGTATCGCGGGGTTCTCGATAAAAGTAATTACCGTACAGCTGGACGAGAAATGAATCTCTGTGAAATCACGATGCGATCGATCGGCGAAATCCTCGTTTGCCAAAAACGGCGAACCGGCGAGGAGGAGGAAAAAGGGGTGTAGAGCAGGGCCGCGATGTGGTTCGAAAATTCGCGGCGAACCACAATCGTCAATTGAAACGAAACGATGGCTGTCGGCCGATTAATTAAATATGTATAAATCGGGCGCGAAAAGTGGGTCACAAGTAGCGTTCCCGATTTCTCGAGAATTCTCGCTCATCGATTTCTGCGAGTTCTGACCGACATTTACCAATTATTATAAATGAGATTTATAATAATTTTCTTAAACTTAAGTTTCTCGAGAGATATTGTAATTTCTGGAAAATGGAGAAATCAGCAATTATAAAGTTTCTCGGGAAATCCTCGAGAAAGAATTCTCGCTAAGGAACACTAGTTCCGAGTAATTGGAACTGTAGTCCCGAGCAAGAACGGGCCACCGTCCACTGACATCGATGCACAAAGGAGGAGGCAAGACTTGCCCGCGAACGACTGTCGAGAGAGTTGTAACGACTTTTTGGGGGCTCGAATACGCTCAGCCGACTGTCCGAGAGCCATTAAAACGGGGGACGAACTTTTCGAATAACGGGCCTGCATGGCGGCGTACGCGTGCTCCTGGTAATTTGGCGTGCTTATTCACTTTTATTACGACCGTGGCAATTATTGAAAAGTTTCCGTGGACCTTGCGCCGCCGCCAACTGTCTTCTCGTTCCTGTTCACCCGTTCCTCTCGCTACGAAACCGAAATTTACCGTAGCTGCCTTCGGACTGAAGGGTGAAAATCGCGTGGTACCGCGTGCCGCACCCCATACACGTCGAGAACGGTCCGCAATTAACGGGGATAGCCGTTCCTTCGATACGATTAAACACTTGCTCGTTAATCCCCCGTAATTCGGAGGTAACGAGACGTGGACGCTATTCCCGTGTGCTTTTTGCACCTCGTCCGACGAGAGGGTTGAAATTCAATCACGAGGCAAGTCCGAAAGCTCCCCCAAAGGGAGCGACGTACAATAGCTCGTTGTTGCGCGGCTCGAAACGATCGGAGGGTCGTTTCAACGCCACAAACCGTGGGAGGGTATTGTGTATTTAATGTGGTAATATGTTATCCTCTGACTATCCCGGCCGTGTTTCCAGTTTGAGCGATGCGTTAGGGAAAAAGCGGAGACGATGAATGGAAAATGCTACGAATCAGCTGCAATGAATTTTTGTATGTTCCATTGGTGTTTGAATGAAACTCGACGGGCGAATCAACGTTGTCCAATGATTTTGTAGTAGATAGTCGAGGTCTAGCATTTGCATCCCGCCTCCGTAACTTTCATAACGGGTGCATGGCGATCGAATAATGCTCGCTGCGCATACCGCTGTTTTAAAATAAATACACGAAGCGCAAAATACCAAAGCGAGGGCACGAGTGGGGAATTGCGAGAAAGTAGCGAGCTGCATTCGAGCGCCGGATGAAAATGGATTAATAGTAATAATAATGATAACAGTAATAACAAAGAGGAAAAAAAGAAGCGCCCATACCCACGGCATTGTGATGCGGGAAAATAATTACGCGAAAATAATTGCGATATTTAAATACGAGCGACGCAGGCACGCGCGGCGAACAATGGAAGAGATGTGCATTCAGCTTTATCGAAAAACTCGGTTTCCCTTGTTTAGCCCGTCTATATAAGTCTTTCCCTGGCATCGTTGACAATATTTACGTCCATGAAATTTCAGCTATCCTAAATACATACACGTATACACATACGCCTGGGCAAAATAACGCAACTCGAGTTTCAATCATCGTGAAGTAGACAGCGTTGGCAGTTGCCTAGAGACCGCGAGCAGATGATCCGACTGAAATAGGATTCGAGCGGGATATCCCGAGTAATCCGTGGCCATTTAAGGCGAAGCGAGCCGATTCGTCGCGATTCCTGCGCAGAGAACAATGTGTTCCATCGAGCTGATTTTCGCGACAGCCTCGCAGCCGCGGCGGCTGGATTATGGAAGCGTTCTGGCGTGCCGGCGATGAAGCGAGATTTATTGCGATTGTTACACGCCGCTGTCAAAAGCTATTTTCGCTCGGGCTGCTTGCCGCGCGCCATAAGTCACGCTGTGCCTCGCTTCGCTCTCCCTCTCTCCCATCGTGGAAATATCGGCCCGTAGAAATATCCCGCGTAAACTCTAAATCCTCTCGCGTAAACGTCCCTCCTATTCGGACAAATTTCGCCTCGATTCTCGGCAATGAACGTTTCGGGTCGGTCGCGGGAAACCTAGATCGGTTTTTCTACCGAAACTTGTTATCAGAGAATCGGGGGGAATAGAATATTCGATGGGTTGTGTGAACGAGGGTAGACGAACGGAGAAAGAGGACCGGTTGGCCGAAAAATCTGGCAGAAGGCAATCGTGATACGTGGACCGTTAAGCGGTAGAAAAACCACAGCGGCAATCTCGTCACCGCTGCACAGAGATTTCCCGGGCTACGCGGCTAAAGATTGGCCAATTTCCGACTCATTCTGCCGGGCCAGGAAATTTCTGTCGGTTTTCTCTGCGATCGAACGCCGGGGGATGATCGCGCGAACGGCTGGATAAAAAGACGCTCGGCGATTATCAGGTGGAAAATACGGGCTGCTTTACAAATTCGAGGGAAAGTTTCGAAAAGCTTGCAGAAACGTTCCAGTGCTTCTGGAACGCTCGAACGGTTTGCCCGGTGGTAAAATTCAGCGTAAACGTTTGGCTTCGCCACGGGAACATCTCGATCGTTCCCGCGTGTCTTGGACCCGGCTAAAAATACCTCGACGCGTTTAATCGAAACGGGGAAATTCAGACGGCCGCGAATGGGCTGGGTCAAAGGTTTCGTACGATCCGCCAGACTCTGCACAGAAAGTTCCCGATAAATGCGAAAGATAGGAACAAAAGAGGAGGGGGGCATTGCCTTTGAAAAAGATGTCCGCCGTCGGCGAATTAAACGAGCACGATTTTTACAATTCTTCAGAGTGACGCATCATCGGGTGCACACGGCCTCTCGTGCTGCTACCTCGTACACTCATACTCCGCAATCTGACCCAAATCTGAGAGCGCGGGAGAAGAGACCGCTCGTCTTGTCCCAGATGTTGGTCTCATCTACCAAATGGAGCAAAACGGTGGGTGCCAGTCAGAGAAACTATTGGGACGGTTCTTTGCGATGGGTTACAAATGATCTCGTTGAAGGGAAGCGCGAGCGCGCACAGCGGTGTATGGGTGCACGTGTGCGTGTGCAGGCGGCACGCGGACACACGACGGAACGAATACACGGTTCGCATACGGAAGATCGATAACGAGTCCCAGAATGCACGTGGCATTCTCTCCGAGTCTCTCGCTGATGGGACATTATTCAAATACAATTTCAGCCAGGCCTTTTATCCCGTGCCGAGGCTCCGGCTTTCAAACTTTGCTCGCCAATCTAATGCACCTTCCCCTCGTGAATTTTAATTAACGTTCCGCCAGATATCGTTTGCTCTAGCTTACAAGATTGCGCTGTTTGCTTCTTCGCTCGCTCGCGACCAACTTTCCGCTGAGCCGCGGCGCCTATGCCGGACCACGAGCGTCTGGATCTACTTGCGAGCGCCCGCGCGCGCCTCGGCCACCGATTCTCGGCCTACAGTACTTTCCCAGATCTCGTCATTCCAATTGCGTCGAAAACTGCTTCTTTGCATTTAATACACTTGTCAACGATGGAATCCATTGATCGAATCGAGTATTATCGGACGCTCGATAAATCCACGGCAAAACTCGCGCAAACACGCATCGCTCAGAGTCCACGGGTGGACGAACGACAAAAGCCGATGGATAATGTACGATCCGATTACGATGAGGCATTAGCGGACGTCGCGTATTAATTGCTAGATCGCTCTTTACGTATGTTTTGTTCACGATCAATTATATTTCGGCCGGCCGGTCGTTTCAAACGGCATAAATCAAGGCAATCGCGATAAGCAGCGCCCCCCGCCCCGTTCTGCCCCGGCGACCACCGTGTCGAGGGTAAAAAGTTCCAGTCAGTCATAAATCAATCCTGGCGCGATTTAGCTTCTTGGGACGGCGCCAGCCGAACGACGAACGGAATCCTGGAGCCAACGATTTCTTCGTCCTTCTTTCGTAGCGGGGCCGCCGGTTCCGAATCCCCTTATCCGTCATTTCGTCGCGGCACGTATAGACCGGAACGGATCCCGATGGAACGTATTATCGAACGAATAATCGAGTAACGCCGTCCTCTCTATAAGCTGGATCCACGGCGAGAGCCGCGACGCGCTACTTACGCGAAACTTTGCATCGCCGGGCAAAGATGTAAATCGGTCTTGGGCTAATATGAATTTCAGATCGACGTTAATAAGGAAGACGGACCGGCTCGCGGAGACGGATATTTCTATGAAACATTAAGCCGCGCTCTGCCAACCTCCTAGGCTCGCCTCCCCAGGCTTTGGAAAATTATTACGGGAACTTTTCCGCGCCACGGAACAAAGTTTCGAGGAAATTACAGCAAATTAAAAAATGACGAAACGATAGCAGCAAATTATAGAAGTAGGCCACGAATCGAGAATAAGCTGAGAAAGTTATCGTTATTTAAAATACATGAACCGATTAACGAGTTACGCATCAAATAATTCATGCGACTCTAGTACAATAGTTGTGCGGTTCAGCATTGCGCTGTTCCACTGAAATTTCCGCCCCGACTGCGAGACACATTTTTCCCTTCGAGGTTCGCGAGGGGTGACGGTCCAACGAAAGGCTCGGCGGTTCTCGGACGAAGAAGAGAAGAACAAAGACTCGTAGCAAGGACATAGAACGCGAAATGATGTCAGCGAACGTCGTCACGCAGGAAAACGCTAAACCGTGTGATTTATAATTGAAAATCTGGCACGCCCTTAACCGTTGCATACAAATAAGATTTTCCCCAAGGCGTCGGACGAAACGATCATCGATGATGTCGCGTTCCAGTAATCAAAGTCCTGCCAAGAGTTACTCTCGAGTTCCTGGAAAAGTGTGCTCCACGATAATAGGAATGACGATCGACCCACTTACTTCGATAGTCCTATTCCAGGCCGGCACGGTTAATATCGGCGATAAATAAGCATTACATCGTGGCACTTTGCGCATATTTACGAGAGACCGTGACGCGCGTGATTCTATACTCCTCGTCAAGATCGGTAGACTCGTTCACGTAGGGTTGGCGACTCTATTCGTGGCTCTTCGTCGAGCCCCTTTCGCCGGGCGGTCGCGTGACTTTCACGGCAGGTGTGCAGCCACTTTAAGGGTATTTTAATTAAAAGCAACCGTTGAAAACTAAGTAATGCCACGCTGGAATCGCGCGTGTCGATTAAAGGTGAATTTAGCACCTGCCTTTCGCGAACAATCGGTCGGCTCGTTTCGCCGACCGCTCTCCGGACGACAAAAAATCGAGTTTACGAGCTTGGCGGAGATAGCGGCCGGTGTAGTGGACAATTTTAGACATATTGAAAAGGAATCGTTATACGTACACGAAACGTGAACGATAATTCAGACGGCGGGCATTGCGAGGCGAGCACGCCGAACGATAAGCAATTAACCGCGCGAACGAAAGTATCTAGGCGCGGCGTTAATTGCACCGAAAGGTGAACAGTATCGCGGAAAACCGTCGGAATAAATAATACAAGGGGCGTTTCCATATTTTACACGGCGTGGCCGTCCTGGCGCGAGTGAATCGCAATTAGGATTCTGTTTCGTGCCGCGCAACGATTCAATTTGTCTCTCGTCCTCGCGCAACAGACTGGCCTGCCGCAAAAGCGACTTTCGCAAAATTGCTTTCAAGTAATTTCGCGGTAATTCAGAGGACCGGCGTTGCCAGCGATCCTGCGAATCACCGCTGAAACTCTGAAAGATGTTCGTAGGTGCGGGGACTCGAGGTGAAAAAAAGTCGTTTCCTCTATCGAGCCGTGGGAGATCGCAACACGGTCGTAACCGGGTCTCTCGAACGCGGGTGCAAGTCGTTGAATCTAGAAATGCCACGGAAGAACAGTCGTTTGCGAGTTATACTGCCAGGACGGAAAGCTACGCGCCTGTAAAAGGTAACCCAGTTATCGAGCGTGCATCGTCACTTTTATCGCTCGATCGTTCGTCCACCGTTCGCGTAGCTCTTTTTTTTCGCGTGCAAGATTAGACAGCTTTCTTTTTCACGCTCGATCCAGTTTCGTGTTTTACGCGGGAACCTTGGGCGATCGATAACGGCATGAAAGTCAACAAAAAGTGAGGAGCATCGCGGAGAATCGATTATCCGAGAATAAACGGCAGCTGTAGAATGACAAAGATCCGAGGTCTCGCACGAGACACGGATGAATTATCGTCCTTCTCGCGGGAGGTACAGAAGCTATTGCGCCGCACGCAACACAGTGCCCAAGCGTTATAGAAATAAGTTGTGCAGAACGATCGACGACACTTGCCGGATGTAACGCTGCAGGCACGCTGAACGACCCTGAGATCATCGTGGCTGAGCAACGAGGTTGGAATCGTCGAACGCACCCACACGGGTGCCACCCACAACCGCCGTGGATGCGTTCGCCAACTCCCAGTAGCGATCTACGATTCTTCCGCGGCAGAAAATCTACCTACTCGATCGTGCCAGCCGTCCCGAGTCTCGTACAAGAATCAATGAAACTTCCCCCGTCGAGCGATCCACCCGAGGCTCATCGCAACTCCCCGCAACGATCGGGCAGGTGTTTCATAGATTTCAATCCAGTTACCGGCTGTATATTATAAAGCTATACGCTCTTTAGTATTTTCCGCACGCGACGCGTTAGAAATCTCGTCTCACCGCGGAATCTACGAGCTTCATGAGTTTACGGCTCGTCGTAAACTTGCCGTAAACTCGCCCAGATATTGCATTGCACGCGAGATCTCGCCGTCGCGCAGCAACTAGCTGATCCATCCACAGAAAACTCAATTGCCGTGGATGGTCGTCGAGTCGCCGATTATCCAAAGTTCCGTGCCTAAAGCCCGACACTCGCTGCGCAACGTTCGGAGTACACTTTCGTTCGGCTGAAGGAAGAGCACCCCTCGTGACGGTCCTCGGGCGGCTTTTCAGAGCGCGACGAAGAAAGCGAGGCCCGGAGCCGGAGCACGGAAGTCTCGCGAAATCTCACAACTATCGAGCCGTTCGAGCGGAACTCTGAGAAATTTCGACACCGTGCGAGACTCGACGCATCGCGGTGCATCTTGCTCTGGGACGGTAGCCCGCGCTGCACCGGACGTAATTTCGTAAATACCTGCTCACTTCTACGAGGTTGTGTTACGCACGTACACGAAGCTGGGTTGGTGCCATACAGCGCGATGAACCCCACCCGATGCGAGAGGCTCGATCGAGCGTGTCCTGGCATTATTGCGATCGTCGTGCCACGTCGGACACGATGAGAGACCTCTCGCTCTCCGCTTCTCCCATTCTATTTGCCCGTGCTATCCTGCTCTCCCACGACCATGCAGCCCGTCTCTGATGTTCTGACAAAAATGATTGCCCGCGCGACGCAGACTGGGTGGATTTTCGGAAGAAAGGTATCGGGGCTGCTCGGTTGTTCGGGGTCGATAAATCGGGGGAAATAATCAATCGGGAAAAATCGACGAATTTTAGCTGCGTCGTCGTTGTCATCGCGTCCAATTAAGAACGCTCATTACCGCACGCGTGAAAAGCCGCTCTTGGGGGTTCGGTGAATAGCTGCCGATGGATGCAGGCATTCGAAAAGTTCGTCATATTGCGACTGCGTAATTAAATTATGCAGTTGACGCTGGGTCATCAGGAGCATTCACTGTTCGACCGAAAGCGAATAAATGGCAGCGGGATGCGCCGAGTCCGCGCGTTTTATCGAGCCAGTCGCGAATATATTACCATAGAACGTTTGTTGATTGAAACGCGGACCGGTTTAGCCGGGCTTCCATCGAACGACGCTCGCCGACATTTTTCGCCCCTGGACCAAATTAACAGTCACGCTCGATCGTCCCGAAAATCGCGGAGCTGCGGTTTCCGTGTAGCGCGCAGACGAATTTTATCGGCCCGCCTTGTATCGATCCTTCGATTAACCACGGCTGGGGCAGACGCTGGCCGCTTTGTCTCGAAGTAAAAGTAAATAAGTAAAAAGTGGCGGAGGGAAACGCGGGCCGAAATGACTGATCCTTTCGCGTGGACGGGAAAGCGATAAAAGGCGAGGGGCAGCAGGAGAAGATCGAGTCTCGTTAAGACGGTCGTTCGAAGTTCAGGACACGTTGCTGGGACAGGAAAGGTCTTTCTGGCCGTGTCTGTGGCGGAGGGCACCGTCGTGGAAAAGCTCGGCTTCTAAGGCAGGCTAAATTCGTTCGGTCCAGACAGAGTACAGGAGTATCGCGCTTGCCAGCAGCGTAGCTCGAACCCCGAAAACTCGACGGTCTATCGACGGAGGCCATTATTTATCCATTCACCGGTCACAGGGATTCCCCTAGGATAGACGGTGCCCGTGCTTTAATCGCGGAAGTGGCATACTGCCTGCGATATATATGTCTATCCGAGTGGCTCGAAGCGAAAGAATCGACCTTTGAACGAGCCAGAGAACAAAGCCGAAGGCTGCCGTATGGTCGCGCATAGGAAAAGGACAACAAAGGGGCCAGAAAGGAGAGCAATGGCTTTCGAACAAACGTTCGTACCGAGCTGGCATCGAGAGGGAAATAGAAACGCTACCGGGAGATTGTTTCCTTTCACGGGGAAGAGGAACGCGCGTCCGCCACTTTGATAGATTCTCTCGCGTTTTTAAACAGGAAAACACGACCGGCCGCTTTCTGTTCCAGTCCATGCGAGCTACCATTGAAATTAGACCACAGCCGAACGAGCGGTTAAAGAAAGCGAAACGATAGAAGGGACGCTTGCGAAACGGGAGTCAAGTGCAAGCGCTATAAATGACGATACGGGGAAAGAATGCATCGGATCGTCAGGCGCCGTCGCGCTTAGGAAAAAGCCTTTAATCTTTATCGGCAGCCGTGCGTGTGTACGTGCGTGTCTCAGCTCTGAATCAGCCTGGCCGCTGATCCACCTAATAGACAATGGAGATTGTTGTATAAACAATGGAAATTGATAACGACAGCGTAATCTAACACCGGATGAAGAACGTATCGAAGCCACAACACGACGGAACGCCGGAGGAAATAAAGGGGGAAGAAACTCGACGTGGGTGATGGGAAGCAGCGAAAGGATTCAGCGTCGCGTCCCCTCGCGATATCCATTTGTTAACCGAACACCGGAGAAGGAACGCTCACAATGTTGCGATAAATAACCGTGTCCTTTTATAGACGTCGGTCGTTCTGCCAGTCCCTATCCCGATACCCGTGCGCTACCTGCACCACGAACGAGCCGCCGAGTCATCGGCGGTGCGTTCCACGAAAATCCTGTTTTCGCTAATTTCTTAGAACGCGAGTGGAAGAAAAGCCGCGACACGAGTGACGCACTAGGCCTTGATACTATTCTCGATGCCGGATGATACCGGAATCCCTAGCCGGACGAATTCGGTGTTAGAGGCGAAAAATAAAAAGGAGAGTCACGGTGGCGCCTGGTTTCGATGGCGCGGATGTCCAGTCCGCCCACGCGGAGACACGGCCCTGAGAAGGAGAAGCGCTATATGTACCGAGAAACCGAGAACTGCTTTGGAATGCCGGTGATTGTACGATGAGAGAATTATCTAAGACCGATATCTTATCGGCGATGCCGGGACAGGTAACCGGAAGGTGGAGTTCATGCTTGTCGGCGATCTTATCTGAACAATTTGCACTTTGCCGCGCGCCCACGCTTTCCTCGGTGTCACGGTCGACGCGAATGAAGAAGAGTTACGGGATCTCGATCGCGGGGAGGATTGTCTTCGGGGGAATAAAATGCTCCGAGCTTTAAAGTCCGTCAAAAGAATGGCCGAAAGGTCCCAGGAAGGTGGCTTATCGACTTTTCTTCGCTCGCACCTACGTATCTCTCGGTGCCTTCATCAGCGCGATCATCATTGATAAACGCGTTGCGGTTCTTCAATTAACGAAGGCTACAACCGTCCCGGAGGAACGAGGAGGAATAAATTGCTGGAAAATATTCGAATCGCTACGCGCAGTTGATCTAATGGCTTCGACGCGATTGCGAGAAACGGATCGCTCTTGTCCAGTCCACGCCAGATTAGTCTCTGTTCGTCTGCATACTCCGCGAGCTTCGAATCGGAATGGTATATAGCGGCAATTTGCGCGGCACGAAGCCGAGATCGCGTAATCTATAGTTACCCGGCGCGTTACAATGCGGATCCGTATATCTAGGGTTTCTTGGCCTAGCCGCGACTCTAACAATCCCTGTAAAAGGGAAATTGCGAGCGGAAAATCGGAGGAACGCCGGGGTCCTCTATAAAGGCAGCTTCTTAAGCCTGCCATCAGGAAAGAAATTGGAACGCTCGCAGCGCTTATTAGATCGGTCGGCGCTCGTTCTCGCGGCCTGAACTCGTTTGCCGCTCGAAAGTCCAAACTTGTAATTCAATGAAGAGCCCATTTAAGACTCCCGCGCGACCGGGAAACGAGCTAGAACGCTCAGCCGTGTTTCCGCGCCCCCGCTCCTAGGAGAGCCTCGTTCCGCCAAGCCTCCGGAGAAAAACGAGAGTCTTTAATCGAATGAAATTCGACCGGGATATCGGGGAGAGAGAACGACCAGACCCGTGGATCTTCCTTCAAAGTTAATTCGCGGTTTCTCGCCGGGCCGATGGATAAGAAGAAATAATGGCGCCCCGTGTCGGCCAGCGTTGGCGCAATAACCGAAACGAGGCAATCCGTATCGCAGTTGTCCAGCTGAATAATCGTCGGCCGGAGAACAAAAGTTTTTCGGTGCTTCCTCGAAAGAGAACGAAAGGGACGTGAACGAAATGTAAACGATCCCTGAGCATCGTCCTGCCGGACGTTTTATCGCTGCGCGTAGACCGCTCCTGCGCTGCCGGGCAGATACGCCATCGTCGCCACGAAATTGCAAAGCTTTATGCAGAGAGCCGGAACACGCGAGCTGCCTCGGCTGCACGCGCTCGGCGAGACGGCAGTTTCGGAGCGGAGCGATGGGCGAGTTGACGTGTCGATTCTTAGCGCGTCGTCTACAAAATTGCACCTTGGAGGGGAACTTCTCTTCTGTCTGTTCCCGAGGGTCGTTCGATTGCAACGCCCTTGGAGGGGAAAACGAGCCACGGGAGAGAGGTAGGGTCAAAAGGCAACGAGGAGGGAGAGAAGAGATTTCGTGGAGGCCTTGGCGAATACGGGCCCGGCACAAGTAGAATGACAATTATTTCTGGCCACTGGGTAGATGGCGCCTGGCGGCTTTCCTTTGCCCCGTACTCATATGCATGCCCGTCATGCTTAAGTAAACCGAGTTTATTCTAAGACCCGGGTACAGTGCCCTAGAATACTCGTTTCGATGGTCAGGCTGGCCGACAGAGAGCCGCGCCGCTGGAATCACAATCTCGACAATGCGAGACGGATCGTTCAATTACGAAAGCCACCGTTGTCATCGATACGTTACGATACGATTTCCCTTGAACGGGTCGATTAGCGTCGCGTGTGTGCACCGCGGTGAAATGTGCATGCACCGCGATTGGAGTAGCGACGTCGTACAAAAAATAATATCCCTCTGCTCAAATCCGGAGCGATCGAGGACACTTTATGCACGGCAGCTCGTTTGAACTAACGCTCGACTCGACCCTATAAGCTCGTCCGTTGTTTATCTTATTTTATTAGCGATAAACAAATTAATAAATAAACAAGCCGCCGAGTCTCCGCGGTGCAGCGCGCCAGAAGTGCCAGGCACTTTCTATCTCCAGACAAAACAAAAAATGAAAAAACTACCACGACCGAGACGTTCCGACCGGCTGGCTGGATAGTCCTTCCCATGGAACGCGAGCACCTCGAGAAGCCGTGAAATTTTCGACTCCCACGCGATCAAGCTCGTCGGCCACGATTTATCGGCACGCGATTCAACGACAACGATTCTTTTTTCTCTGGAGAGATCGGTCGCGCGAACTCGCTATACATCCGAGTCCGAATGCATATCGGGTATAGCGGCCTAGAATACTCCTTTCAACGGTCAGGTTACCAAGTAAACGCGCGGCGTGCACGATCGAAAGCGACAAGTGCAGTAGCACGTTGTCGCTGGAATCCCGGGGAGTGGGAAAATGAATCGGTACGATTTCGCGTCCTCGACTTTATCGCGTGTCGCTGCGTTACATCGGTAGAGAAACAGCACTGAATTCCGAAATGACATACGCAACGGATGGAAAAGAGGCTGGGAAAAAAGGAAGATAAAGAAAAAATCGCGGATAAAACGGGATAGCGGTGTAGGTCAAGTGCAAAAGTAAGTCTAGCCGTGGATATATTGGATCCGATCGTTCCAAACGACGGCCCATAAAGCAAATAATTTTCAAAGGCAATAATTAATATAGTGGGGCGCGTTCTCTCATGAAACTACATTCCTCGCATAACCTTTTATCAGCCGTGGGGACTCGGCGGGTCTGGGCCGGGCAGCGCGCTCTCTTTGCGCTCTCTCGCGCTGCCCTGCTCCTTTTACTTCGGATATCTCGCATTCTACGTGTATATTATCTTATTCACTTTCGTGCAACCCAATAAGGCGCCAATACCGCGGAGCCCAGCAGCGCCTAGCGCCAGCTAATAATACCGAATACCGCGATTTCACGAAAGTTTCTACCTTTCTCTCGTTCACCCCTCGTCCACGTCTCTCTCTTTCTTTAAGCGACGTACGCGATCATGCTTGCACCAATTCTCTCCTGTCTCTCGGTACATGCGCGCGCGCGCGCGCCCGAGCGTGTGCAGCGTTTGTTATTTATCGTTTAATGAAATTCCGTTTCGTAAATCGTTCTGTCTGCCCCGCTTTTCCGAGTCCGCACTCTTTTCACGGTGCTCCTGATATTGGCTCGCGAACCAAGTTCCACGACCGTGGGAAATTTCGTCCCGGCGAATATGGAATAGCGAGAACGCGAGGCGACGCAAGCGAGAGACCGTAATTGTGCCTACGATGTTTTCGTTGCTCGGAGCACCGAACGTCCACAGATATTGCATTTTTCATCGTAAATCACGAATTCCAACCGGATGACATGGACATGATGTTTTCAACCGGCTTTTCGCCCGATGCACGTTCGTCGATATTAAAATCGTGGCCAACGGGTTGCCCTATATCCAACGATTAAATGCGAAGGGCATCGAACTCGGGCGTCGTCCCTTGCCCGAGCTATTTGAAAGAAACGTGTCATCGTTGGATCACGGATATTTCTGTTCCCGTGTTTCCACGGCTAACTCACGCAAATGACATGTTCCGCGGCGCGGCGCACAGTTGCCGCGAAGTAAAATCATTTTAATAAAATGCAGTACAGCGTAAGGGTGTCGCCCGTTGGCGAGGCGTTCATATCGTAATTAGTAATTATCATGCTGACAAACAATATTGTTGCTCGACGTAAGCAGCAAACATTTTCGGATTCGGTACGACACTCCCATCCCATCCGTACCGAACCAAAGTTAAAACTTGCCGAGGCACAGTCCTCTCTCCGCGATACCAGCGAAGCGGTATCGGACAATTAAACGAAACGAAATAATTGCGCGTCGGTGGTGAAAAGCGATTACGGGTTTATGCGTATACGAGTGGGCTGCAGAAAATGCTGCGCACCTGGGAAGCAGTTTAACCGGCAACGCGACTGATTTTCGCGACAAAGAATAGAAAGACCTAGTTGCTACACAAGCGAAGAAACGAAGACGGAACGTCGCCAGAGATCTTTCATTCCGGGCACACGCAGTCGAAATTTGAATAGCCACGTAAAGCGGATTCACCGTGGGCCCCGGTGTCTTTTTCTCAGTGACTAAGCCACACGCGAAAAGAATACAGAGGGAGACGTCGCGTCGCAGGCGTCTGCCCCTCTCTCCCCAGGAAAACTTTTTCTTCGCAACCTATTTTTTTCCTTCGCCAAACCCGTATTAATATTCATCAGGATTACAAAAAACAATGCCGCCCACCGACACCCGTGACCTGTTGAGCCGCAGCCATCAAACGCGGATTATGTCGGATCACAAGTTTATAATTGAATCTCTATGCGAACCGGGCCTTTCCTCCAGTCCACCCACGTCCCGACGCGACCTCCATGCCAGACGAATTCGTGGAACCGACAGTGAGAAACGGGCATGCCCGCCTTTAATGACGGAGCGTGGATCGGTGTCGAACGAGCACGAGCGATACACTCGCGAATTCCATCAATTGCGACCCATTCACTGGAAAATTGATCGTCAAATCATCGAATTGTGCTGGAGACCAGGAACTTTTGCGTGTCGTGGAACGTCGCGAGACAAGGAGCTGGTGCTTCGAGGCTGGGAGACCAACAGCGTTGGTTTCGCAGTGAGCCACGGGACAAGGTCGAAGATCGATATTTATGGGGTACCGGGTACGTTGAAACGAACCACACCTGCGTTCCGCTTGTCTATTATGTCTATTATGTCGTCGATTACGAACCGAGACAAATTGTCGACCATTTTCCTATTTATCGGCAGGCAGATCGTTTCAGCGGAATGTTACGCGACGTCCTCCTTTACGCCGACCCCGCGGCCAATCGAAAAGGAAAGTCTTTCGACGAACGGTTTTCCAAGGCGATTTCGTGCAAAGCGGACGCTTCCGCGAGCCGAGGCTCGTAAACGGGCGGAGAAGAAATAATAACCTCCGATGCATAAGATTTATTAACGATTCGTGTCGAATCGACGCAAGCTCCGAGGCGCAGATAACGGTGTTGCAAGTTTTCATCGCGGTCGGACAGCTTGTGCGTCAGAGTGTCCGCGTAATTACTGGCGACGCGGGGAAAACTAATTCTACCGGGGAGTTATATTTAGCGGAAGGAGTTAAAAGGATTCATCGGCGGAGGTTCGAAGCATGAAAGCGCGCACTTCATCAAAGCCCAAGTATTTGCGGAGCCGGGCGCCTTACAGCCATTCAAGGTAAGTAACCGGAGCTCGTATTGAGTATCGTGAGTACCGCCGGGGGCGGTGAGTTAATCAGCTTTTCGCCGGGAACAAGCCGCGCCGTTTACCAGGAAGGTCTAGCGAGCGAGCATTTCCCTTGCTGGCAAACAACCGATTTCGCGATTTTCATTCGTCGCCGAAGACAACGAGGGACCGAGAAACACGCGCGCTGCAATAGTAAACTCCGACGCTCCGACTATACTATTTACACTCGTGCCGTGACAATTACCGCGCAGCCAACCTTAGGTCTAATTGTCAATTGAGCGTCATAGAATCGAGGACGCGGAAGCTCCCGGCGGCACGATCGCTCTTGCAAGGTTACTGCGAGGACCTTTTGCGAACAACGTCGCGTCGCGTTGTACTTCGATGCCGCAGAGAATCGGTATCGAGCACGGTCGCGTCGCCTTCAATGACACGCTGGAAACGCTTTAATCGACTTTCCGATACGCAACGAATGCAATAACGACGGCCTGCCGTGTTTTGCTGGATTCCATGGTAAATTTGGCCGGACGGATCGGCGCGGCGTATGTGCGATTCACGTCCCAGTTGTCATTCCCCGTGGACGAGCGCTTACGTATTCATCACTATCCGCGAACATACTGGCACGCCTCATTACGCTGGAATCAATAATTTCCTGCTGACAAATCGACACGAAGCTGGCTACGCAGCTTCCCGCAGACTACGTTTTCTGTCGCGACCGGAAGTCGCGGCCCCGGTTCGCCAAACTCCCGTCGATTTTATTTCCGACCGACGTCTACCTATATCGCACCAGGAAGAATCGATGCTCCGCGCGTGCTTTCGAAAGTCTACTCGCGACACCCAAGAAGGCAACTCTAATTGCCCGCGATTGCGCTCCGCTGCGCTGACTATGGACTCTTAATATTCATGTCATCGATTATTACGCGTCGCCAGAGCAAGAAGATATTTCCAGCGCTAAGATTTCTTTCCATTTCTAAAGCGTGACTCACGCGATCGCGCCGCATCGGTTCTCTATATACGGTTGCCTCTTTATGTAAGCTCCGTCCGTGCGATTCCACTTTGCGCCATTATGTTTTCCGCGTCCGTCCTCTTCGACGGAAGGCTCGCGACTCGCCGCGTGCGAAACATCCGCAGCGCTGGCAGAACTGTTGAGAAAAATAACGGGCCAACGATGGATTCCCGTGGCAAATCGTGCTCGCGTGCCGGTCATTGGTCACCGGGGCTAATTTTGGCAGAAGGGCTCCGGCCTCCGTGAATAATGTTTAACCGTGCCGCGTGGGGCTGTTTACACGCGTTGCTCGCCGTTGTCTGTATTTCCGCTTACACGGGATCCGGATCTAAATAGATATTCAAAACAATTCTAGTCGGTTTACAAACGGGCTCGCCCGCCTATCAAGTTCGCTTTAAAGCTTTCCACTCGGGGCTATTCAGTTTTCGGATAAGCTGGAAATTTATTCGCCGGCCGAAACTGCCGCCATCCGCCACGTGGCGCCGTTTGCCCGCGAGTCTAGAAATACAAAAGGATCGAACGAAATTATTGAGTTTCAAATTAAGGATGGCGCTCCTGCGAAGCGAGGGGAGTTGATAGGTCGAGCTGGTATTCCGTGTTTAAAGTTTGCTCGTAGACCGTGGAAAACCGTTTTCTCGAATGCCGGCCCCTGCCCCGCGATCTCAATTTATCGACGGATTTGCCGGATGTCGATGCGAAGAGGGACGGGGAAAGTAAAGCGATACTGTGTATCTTCTCGCGACGATGGTACTTTAGCGAACCTTTTGCCGGAGTATCGCCACCAGGGGACAAAAATTCAAGCTCCGCGAAGAAAGGCTACGACAAGGGAGCGACTGATAATTAAAAGTTTTAATTATGCAACGAGGATGCTGGTCGCGACGAAAGTAATGGAGATTCTATAGTGTACAAGCCCCGTGCATTTGCTTTTTATTGGCGCGTCGGTAAAATTTGAAAAGTTGCGTCGCTTGCACCAAGTGCTGTCGGCTTGAAGCAACGCGCATAGCAGCCAGCTATTGTATCAGTCGCCGTTTAATACGGTTCCACTGTTTTTACTTTCGACGACGCGACAGTGACCCAGTCCCGGCGAACGAATTGCGAATCGAGGTGCATCGCAAAAGAGACAGGTCGGCGGTTCTACGTGGCGGAAAATGGTTACACCGGCTGCGCCACGCAACGCCGGTAACGAACAGGAAGTATAAGCCTTACTTCCAGGAGGACGCGAGCATTAGGGCTGAGCCGTGCCCCTGTAATCGCGAACAGAGTCCGTCCCGGTGCGACCTCAATCTTTTACGAGCTTCCCTGAAAGAGTCGCGGTCGAACGATGCAGCAGGAGGATGAGAAACAGGAAAGGGAAGGTGGACGCGTAAACGCCGGGGAAGCTTCGGCCGAGCTTGCCCTCTCCGACTTTGCGACCTTTTCACCTTCCGAGTAGAGCTTTAAAAGTGAAGCACGCTGAAAGTCACGGGAACACAATACGGCCACGTATAGCACGCGTGTGCACGCCGATGACATTTTCCGTGCGCCATTCTAGCACGCTCGTTGATTCCCCGCCACGCCTTTGACACGCTGCACCTCGACCTCCCGTTTTCATTAAGCCTTTATTAACGGCCGAACGCACGATTGGAAAACTCGCTCGTCCAATCTGCGATACATTTCCGCTCCGAAGTGCTCGAAAGCTGGCGCGTCCTCTTTCCTCGTCGAAGGGAATATCTACTCCCTGTTGCTAATCGCTTCTTCTAATTCAGCCGCTCCAGTTTGCTCCGCGATAGCGAGCGTTGTCATTTGAAAAGAGTTTCACCGCGAGCAACCATTAATAAGCTGCCATTCGATTTCACGACCGTTGCGGACATAATAAAATCGAACGCACCGCGTATCGTTCCGCAGGTGGACGACGCGTGTGCACGTGGAAAAGGTGCGGTGATGCAGTGGAAATGGGCCACGGCAGGCCACGGCAGGCCGCAACGATATAGATGGCTGCGTGCAACCGTGGACGGGGTTCCCATCGATTCGCGATATCCGGGAATATCGGGCCCCGGGTATCGCAGCTCGATCGCGACGCGGGAAAAGATACTGCACCCACGAGGCGATTGATCGGAACAGTTTCACCTGGCCATGGCCAAGCAGGTCGGCTCGAAACTTTGACTTTTCCTGCCCGAGCGCACGATTCCACGTGCGCCTCTGTCCGCAGGCCTTTTCCTCCTCTACTAGGCTGCCCCGCGGGTTCACGGACTTTTCCTACCTGTCTAGCTAACTCGGCAAGTTTTATGTTACACCGCACGTTCGCGCAGTTGTTTGCTTATTTATTTAGAGCCGAGCAGGATCTACGGGTGATCGGGTGACACGGTTTCCCATGAACGTAATGGAAAAGCGTGCCAGGATATACGCTCCACGATGATAATCGTTCGTCAAATTCACATGCGCAGAGAAACATGCAGGTTTCACAAACGCGGACAGTGTTTTCCGAGTCTCGCTTTTTTCCCGCACAGCTGTAATAAAATATCATTCCCATCGAGATGTCTGGCATCGTTCGCTCGATGACGCGGATATTGTTTGAACGAGGCTACAGCGTTTCAGCGATATGGAAAACGGGCCGCGATACGCGTGCAACGTATCGATCTATAAAACGAAAAGCGCGTAGCGACACGGAGCCCGGGCACCGCATAGATCTACGAGTGGCGGCGATCGAAGGGATCGAAATATTTTCGACTCAGACGGGAAGAGCGAGGGTTGCGTTTTAAAAACGTACGGTCGAGATCATTTTCGGGGTCAACGCTGGCCAGGTCAATGGTTCAAATGATCCGTGTGAAGCGTCGCGTCAAAAGTTACGAACGGCGACGGGCACGCATTCCCCGGGTGTTCGCGATAAATCGGCCGTGATTTACGATTATCGGCTCCGGCGATACACTGTAATTCGTAAATGCTTTATCGGTTATCGATTTGAAAAAAAAAGAAAAAAGAAAAGAAGATCATCGGCCAATAAATAACAGCCGCTTACTCTCGCTAGAAATGCTCCGGAGCGCTCTCCTTCTCTTTTATACTCTCTGCCGGCTTCATTGTTTCGTCATTTTTCCGCGCACAATTTTCGATCGAGCGTCATAGAAAAACACTCGAGCGAGATTTACGACGCAGCTTCGACCACTGTGGATGCCAATAGATGCATGCAGGTCGAAAGTGCGCGTATCTGACGATTAATCGCATAATTGGCGCAACTTCTACCTCCTTGAGCCTGCTAGAAAAGCGCCATGCACTCGACCCTATCGAGACGCGCTCGTAAACTCTAGCGTACCAAGTCCATCGAGCATAGTTTTCCCTTTCCGTACCTGATTCGATCCGGGGGAAACGCGACATCGAACGGTCCAGCGGCTGTCTGACCGGTGACGCGTCCAAGGACCACTTCTACTGATACGCGAGGCGCGCGACTCGATGATTCGCAACTGTGCTATCGTATTTATATATCAGGCTATCGTTTATGTATCCAAATAACGAATCGCGCGTCGCGATCGACTCGGGAGAAAAGCAGCTCGACCGTGGATGGAAAACGGAGAGCCGTGAATCGGTCGGAATCGAAGGATCGTGTCGTTGGCTCGCGTCTGAACGAGGCGCTCGCGCTGGATCGTTCCCGCGGAGGCAAGCCGGCAAATAGGCGTTGCACTCTAGATCGCTATCAGTGTGGGTAAACGTTTGAGCGTTCACCGTCGGGCCTGAACATAGAAAACTAGGAGTTCGGCTCGTATATCACGACGGCAGATAAAAAGTTTTCGCTCGTAAGCGTGAGGTTATCTCGCGGATTCCTGGTAAATGTTCCCTAACCCGAACCCAGGCTAGCACGTTCAGACAGAGGCCGAGGCGTCGCTTAATCTGCCTGGCCATTACGCTAAGCCGTCGATGGTAGTCACGCAGGGCCACCGTGCGCAACAATATTCAAGAATGTTGCGATCCGTGTCTGTCCGTGTACCTTGCCGTTCGATCCCGACTTCAGAACCACTGCCACCGGGCCTGTCGTCGTTCTTCCACCTCTCGCCCGATTACGAAAGGAGGGATGCAAAATGCCATAAATTTCGAGGGGCAAGGAACAATATAGGACGGAATGGGATTGTCGCCGCTTCGAGAATGATAATTCATCTTATCGTCGAGGTCGACGCGACAGCTATCAAGGAGTTACTGGACTGTGTATCACTACGCGATGCAAATTTCCTACTCGTTACTGGAAAATACAGTAAATGCGGGTCAGTGATCTATAGGTGGTTCCCTTATCAGCCGCGTCGCTCTCTTGGCTGGCTCTCTAGGCTAGTGATTTATTTATTTCCGAGGAGCCTTCGAAAAAAAAGCCTTGTACAAATTGGCTGGGTACGCGTCGCGCTCCGTGGAAATTAAATCCGTCGTTGTGCCCGATAAAATGTTTACAGTGAATCGCGTGCAACCCAGACGGGAACGGACGGAAAGACTCGAGAGTAATTAAAATCGCGCAAAGAACGAACGTGAGAAAGGTATACAAGGGTCTTCCAGTGAATTCATTGACTAGGGACTGGGCGATAATTAGCTTCGCGACCGTCACCTTATGCAGCGCCGAGGTAGGCTACGTGATCCGTTTAAAAGTTAATATTTAGTAAACCACCGTCGGTGGTGGGTGTTTTATTAACACGTGCCAACCACAGTCCGCAACGCGTGCCAACGTTCCTTGGTCAAGTGGTCAGTCGACCTACACACCGCGATTACAAAACAAAAGGGGAGCTTAATTGCACTAGCCACCGGTAGCACCGGAGCCACCAGCGGCGCTCTCTTTATATCTACAACAATAACTTGTCTCCGTGGCGTGGCTAAATTTAGAGTTGCCATATTAGGGGAGCAAGCTCTCTCTCTTACTCTCTTACTCTCTTTCACTTGGTCCCTCGTTTGCTGCTCGAGTTCGAATATTTCGTAGTAACCATGGCGGAATGCGACGGTACAACGCGCACAGGCTTTAAGCTTTTTCCGCTCCATTCGACAGCGAGAGCCACCGGTGACCCGGTAATTATATTACATTACCAGCAATTCAGGGAACTTGCTGAATTTTTGCCACGCATCGCTACGTTTCCTGGTCGCGGTGAAACGGCCTTTCGCAGATAAGAGAAATTTAAACGCGGGTTCGTTTTTCTCCGGCTCGTTCAGCGGAGCCGACTATTAAATTAAGGGTAGGAGCTGAGAGAAACCCTGTCGCGAGGATCACCCGAAAGTCTCCTCGCTGCAACGAGACACTTAAATGCGTACATTCGTGCGAACGCAATTACAAAACCACACGGAACGCGAGCCTGGCATGGCGCGTGAGTTGCACATGAATTTCAGATGGTAGGTACCGTAACAAGCTCCGTCGTCCTCGATTAATAGAACGCCAGTCTCGGGACTTTTGGCAATTTCGGTTAAACGCCGCAAACGTCTCGCGTTATACGCAACGAAATAAACGATCGAGGGAAATTGTTGGCTGCCCTCTTCCCACCGATACCGGATAATCGAGTAAAAGAAGAATGGTCGAAGAGGAGCGCGTAAAGTTGCGTGCTCGTGGATAGAAGCGTGTGCGTGACGCGGTGAACTGCGTGTAGGAGCGTCGCTCTGCCGACGCACCGAAATAGAATTTCGAAATAGACCTAATATTTTCGTCGTCTCGCATTTGCGCCACCTCTACTTGCCTGCTCGCGTCCTCTTAGCCGTCGTCTTCGTCGTTCGGCGTCGTCGACGGGCCCGAGAAAGCTCGAGAAAAGAGGAAAAGAGGAAAAGAGAGGTGAACGAAGGGGAACAGAGGAGAGGCGAGTCTCTTCTTCGAGCCCTGTACTTCTCTGGCCCGTAAGAGGCTTTGCTCGCCATTCATACCGAGCCACCGAGCGCACCGATGTTTCGGAAATTTACTCGCTCGAATCTCCCAAAGAAACGTATTAGACCGTCCTCGGTGCTTCCGAGCCCTTTCGTCTCGAACAACGGGCGAGTCAGAAATATTTTTTAACAGCGAGCTCCTTGCCTATGCTAGAAAGTTCTCTACTCCTATTGCCGACCGTCGCGGATTTTCTTTAAACCGTGAAGGAATTTTTTCTTTTAACCGTGAGCTCGTGGGTGAACAACGCGGCGTATACGTTTGGGCGGTAGAATTTTCCAGTTCGCGCGTATATTAGACGCCCATACGAAAAAGGGGGTAATAGATGAAGTAGCTTCCCTCGTTGCTCCTTTTACGGCGTTCTCCGTAGTGTCCCATTAGCGCCAGAGAAATATTAGAAACCGTCATCGCGCCGATAACGTAATTGCCCGTAATCATGAAACACAGTCACGTGTGCCCGGGCTTTCGGGCCGCACCCGCCGCATTATAGAAACATAACGAAAGCTGCTGCAAGGGGAACGAGTAAACCGGGCTTTCAGATTGCACAAGGATGCACGGGGGAAAAAACTGCTATCTTCGCAGCGCAAACGGACGATCGTTACTCCGAACGGGTGTATCGGTACGTTCGATCTTGGGAAAATTTCCCAAAACTCGTTCACTGGAAAATCGTCCCGCACTCGCGACCGTGCAACCTGCCGCCCGATCGGGAGGCAGAAAATTCTTGAAAATCTCGCGTCGTTCGAAGGCGACCGAGCGGTGCTTCGCGAAAAGGGTCAGAGCGAGAGAAAGAGAGAAAGAAAGAAAGATGTAAGATGGGCAGGGAATGGTGGGAGGACAAACGAGTTTGTTTTCTACGATTTTCCCACAACGAACATGGCGATACGCGATAGGTACTGTCCACGTATAGAAAGATAGGTACGTACACGGAATAGCAGAGGACACCATATAAACACCGCAGTACAGTTCCGCGAGCCAGCGAAGCGACTAAAGGCAGAATCCCGGTCGTCGTCGGATCCGGCTGCGGTCGCTTGGCCTTATACGATGATCGTCCGCCATGAGCGCGTTGCCAGTTGACCACTGCATTTGATGCAAAGAAAGTAAAGACGAAGATCTGCCGATTTAAGAGCAAATGCCACCGTCCGTCTGCCTCCGCCGTCGCTGTGGACTTGACGTCTCTTCTCTGCTACGATCTCGACACGCAACACCAACGGCTCTCTGCCTGTCACCGTTCCTCGCTTATCGTCCCGGCATTTCCCACTATCACCTCTTTTCGCATTCTTCGTTCGACGGGTCACGCTGCTGGCAACGGTCCCCAATTTTTGCCCGGCACATTGCCGCGATGATTAAACTTATCGAAAAGCAAACGATTATCCCGATTATCGTCGATTATCCGTACTCCGAGGTGGAACGATCGAACAATTATTTAGTCAGGCGGCCGTGCGCACGATGGCACGCTATTCGCAGACAGCAGGGTGCAACGTGTCGGGCAGCAGCTTGCGCTGTTATCGAATGTTCGACTACGCAAAACAATAACGAATTTAACAAGGAACGCGTAACGATCAGGTTCGATAACAAATGGCCAGTTATTATCTCTGGAAATATTATTACGGACGCGTGTACGTGCGCCAAGAATCCGTGTTCACGCGCTCGACACATCCGCGCTTGCCTCCGAACGACAATACGCGATCGAGATACAGATTACCATCCTCCTAGTAATCACTTTGCATCGACGTATTGCACGCCAATAATGAAAGCGCTTTTTATCTCGCAACGCTGTTTATTGCTACTATATGGATGGGATTGGAGCACGATTTCGCGAAGAATCGCGAACTGACGACAACTAGCGTTCCTTTTCGAGAATTCTTTCTCGGGGATTTCTCGGGAAACTTTATAATTGTTTGTTTCTCAAGTCTCGAGAAGTTACAATATGTGTCGAGGAACTTAAGCCGGAGAAAATTATTATATATCTCATTTACAATAATTGGTAAAAGTTGGTCGGAGAACGTGCAAGTCCAGTAGGTCTGACCCAAGGATCGTAGATCCGCTGAAAGTTGGTCAGATCTGACTCATAGACTTCTGCAGGTTCTGACAAACTTTCAGCCGAACCTACGACTCTAGGGCTATACCCATAGGACTTCTGCGACCTCTGACCTTGAATTCCTCGAGAAACGAAGACTATCGAGAAGTCGGGAACACTACCGACGACCTAATTACGCGTGGTGTTCTCTTGGCGCGACGCGACGAGCTTGACCATTTCCAGCAGCGGGAGGGTAAAGCAAAGAGGGACAACTTGCAAAACGAATAAAGAGGGGATTTCTTTGCTCGGAGACTCTCTGTCGGTTAGACCATTCGTCCAATTGAACTCGGCGAGCACTCGGTCGCACCCACATCAACGAGGCGATGCCGCTATCTTCGCTGCTGTGTAATGCACTTATTGTTGTGTCTGGCTCGCGCTTCGGGTTTCCCGGTTCCTGTGAGAAAACGCGGAGCTTCTCCTTTGCCCTCGCCGGTTCGCCACCTCCGCCAACCTCCTCCGTCCTGGTTTCTCTCTCGAGAAGGTAGCTTCGGCTCGCAAAGCACCCTCGTCGCCCCTTGTCGCCCATCTTTCTCGCTCGGTCGCGCTTCGCTGCCTCTTTCTCGGCGTGCCTTCTTCGTCTGCCTCCACCTCCGCGCCATCAATCCCTTCCTCGCGAGCTGCCGACACTGCCAACACCGGCTGCCGCCTTCTCCTCCTATCTCGTTCGCGTCCTCGCACAGCCACGCTCGTTTCATTTTCGTCTTTCCAGCTTCTTCCTCTGTTTCGTCGTCTCTCGGAGAGGGAGCTTTTGTCCGGCTGTCCTTGTCCCATTCGGCTGACTTGCCTTCTTCCGTCCAGCGCGGGCACTCGTCGCTTTTTTGGCTGCGAATCGGACGAATTAAGTCGAAGGAAAAGTGGGCATACCGGCTCCCCAAGAGGCGGAGGAGAAGGTGGAGGTCTCGGTAGAGCACTCGGGGGCAATAACTCGCGGCGTGTTGTGACTACGCGATGACGGCCAGACCGCTGGTCGCTGCTGTCTTTCTATCCCACCGCACCTTCTATCATTTCTTCTTTCTTCTTTCAATTTCGTCGCCCTCTCTTCGCCACGACCCCGTCTTTCACCTCGCGCGGCCGCTTTGTCCTCGGCGTTGCACGGTTTTTCCAGCCGAAGAGCTTGGAAAATAACATCGAAGTCAAGATGGGCGCGTGGTGCGTCTCCCCTCTAGTGTTCATCCGGCCGCGAAATATTTAGATCTTGACTGAGATCGCCCCTCTGCACCGCGAACGGCCGCGATGAATCAGAAGAGACAGAACACCAACGCAATCTCTGTCGAACGGCAGCATTCGAACCGCGTCCGATTGCCGCTCGTTAGCAAAGCAAACACGACGACGAGGATGACGAAGACCGAGTCGGCGACACCTCGTCGCTGTTCCTTTCCAAATTTCCCTCTGCTTCACGAGATCGCAAAGTTAAGCAACGGCCAGTGCCGCTGTCTACTGACACAGTTGACGTCATCGAGTATCGTAATGCTCCCACGAATTCTTAGCTCGTGTTCCAAGGAAAACCGTGTTTCCGTGCGGCGACCCATTCCCCGTGCATTAACCGTGGGGAAGTGTTCTCGGGTCTGGCAAGATTTCACTCCAGATACGATCCCCCCCGACACGAAACGCTTTTCCATCTGTCGGCTGACTCGGCCCGCCTAGAGTCGAGCCACGAATTCGCGATTCGAGACCGATGCAATATCGGCTGGCTAATCGTGCTGGCTGCCTCTCCTCTAATCGGACCGGCACAGACTTTTGGTGGCTCGCGAAGAACGAATCGATTGTGGCACAATGTACGCGCCGGACAGGGGAGAGCTGTGGCTGCTTGGACAGCTCTCGCAAATCGCTCGAACCTGCTGCCGCGGAGCTGTAAGCTATTTTCCGTATTGCCGCGAACGGGAACGCTCTGAAACACGGTGGCACGGAGAATCGTGACTGGCGTCGGCGTTCGCCGCCCTTTCATTTTGAAAAAGCGGGGGAAACGGTTGGCATTCCCTCGAGTCCCCAGACAATGAAGATTAGCCGATGGGATTACGAGCTTGGATTCCGGGGGAAAGCTTGCGACAACCTTGAACGAGTGTCCCATCCCCGTTGAAGGGGTTACGCGAGGGTACGCCAAAGCTCTCGGAGTTCCGCAAATACGGGCGGTCGTCAAAGGTATCCGACCGACGAATTATTCAACAAGCCGGAGCACGGCCCCTCGTTAATTATCGCATTGTCTGCTGCTCGTATCAGCTTCGCCTCCGCGTCGTCGAACATTCTTTGACGCGAAATATTTTCGGCGTGATTTAATTGTTCCATAAATTTGCCAGACATGGGGCCAGACGTAAGAAGGGACCGCGAAACGTTTGTCGTCGACGGAACGAGTCGAATCGTCGCCGACAGATTTCCTACTTCCTTCTTTTTCCACTCGCGTTTCGTGACCTCTTTCACGGATCCGAATGGGTTCTAGACCGTTCGGAAATAATACTCCGTGAGTAGGATATTTATAACCACGACAACGGGCCGGGACGTCTGATCTAGCAGCTCCTAGCCACGTTGCGTCAGCCGCGTTTCCAAAGTATATTTTTTCGTCGGTGGAAATTGTTTCTCCGACCTTCGCGATGCAGAAATCGCGGATTGCAAATAAAAAAAGAATTACACGAGGCGGTGAGCAGACGAGTGCTGGAAACGGTACGACCAGACGATCGAAAATAAAAGTGTAGGACGTATCGATGTTACGAAAGGGCAACAAAGATTCGGAGGCGCAAATTGATCGCAGCCTTCTAACCGATCTGTGAAAGAGTCGTCTCTCCCCGGCGAGAGGCAAGGGACGAACACGCGGAACCACGGAAGGGTAAAATACTGAACGAAGTTCGGCATACAAATCGTTGGGCGTGTCCACAAGATGTGGCCGTGATATTCAATCTACGACTCTTTAAGCCGGCTCATCCCCTATTTCGCCTAGAAAAGGAGCGCGTGTAGAAAGGGCAGCTGATAGGGGGGAGCCAAAGTCGCGGGGTATGGTGCAGGGAAAACACATGTTATCGACAGGCTGTCCCTTTTTTGTTGGCTCCTTCGTGGCGGAGGTTGGAATCGGGGTTAAAAAGAAAATGAGAAGAGAAAAAAAAGAGTAACTGGTGGGGGTGGTGGAACCTAACTCCAACTTTTTTGTCGAGTTTTTAACGAGATACCGAAGCGTTTTCCCTGAGATGGGGAGACGGGGTAGCCGAGCCGATGGGGAAAAGATGCCCGGCGAGAATCGTGTTTCTCGAAACGCCGGGTCTCTTAGGTCTTTCCTGTTCTCACCTGTGCCCGAGCTTCTGAATAGCAGAGTCGACGATGCGTGGATCGATCGATCCGTTCTGTGTCGTCGCTATTGCGAGATGCATACGGCGGTCTCAAGTTTAGAACCTTGAATTTCGTGAAAGCAGGACGCGACTTCGGATCGCTGCCAACGAACAGTCATTAAAGATTAACGATATCTTAACGTTCACCTGGTTCCCGTGATTCGCGACAATAAAAATATCCATTACGCGTTCCACTTTGCAATCCCACAGAGGGAGGGGGAGGGAGGGAGAGAGAGAGAGAAGGAAAAAATATCTTTCGAGCACATTAAACGAGCAGAGTGGGGAAATCGTGCCCTCCTTAATCGCGAAAAACATTTATCCGCGGCAGAAGTAGTCGAGCGTCAGAAATTCGTGGGCTCGATAATAATATGCCCGTAATTCAATCGACGATGGCGACAAGTGATAGCAAATTATCGCATTGTATCCGGGAACATTGATTGTCCTACGGCAACAGTCCTGCCAGCTGTGCCAATTTCGCGAATCCCAATTCAGGACGAGGAGACAGGACACCGAGGGAGAACATTTCCGCGAACGCCATCGAATTGCGAACACCGACCAATTCCCGACAGAGAAAAGGGACCATAAATTCAGCAGGCTGAACGATATTAAAATTTCCTCCTCCTTCTAGGAATGATACATGTCTGCCCTTATCACCGACTCTGAGATTTCCCGTGATTCGTGAACATTAATCAGCGACGAGTTTCATCGTTTCCGAGGGCATGCCGGTTTTTTTTGGAGAGAGAAATGTTCTCTCGAGTACGATACTCGGTCACGAATCTCTCCATGAGTTCGCGCCGGTATTCGGACGATAAGAGGATCGCGGGAACGGACCTTATCGAGTCCCGTGATAATGCCGGGTTTCGTTATCGTCGAAAAATCTGTGCAGCGTGTCCGAGCGGATAGGCGGTTTGCGCCGTTCACCATCCATCGATGCGGTTCACCGTTCACCGATCGCTAAAAATAATCACGCTCGAGTGACCGGCCACGTTAGATCGGCAGTCGCCCAGCAGTCTACTCGATCGTCCACGTAGCGAGCGACATGCCGCAATTTATTCCGTGCTCCAGTTCGAACCCACGAATCGCCGCGCCGCCCGGCGGGAACCTGTGCCCATTTATCGCGATCGAATTATTACGTTAAAGCTGGACGTATTAACACGCCCAGGCCGGCATTCGAATCCTATTTCAAGTTGTACACATTATACCCCATTACAGAACCGATCGTTAATCCCGGATTATTAATATCGCTCGAGATACGTCGCGCTGCCTCGGTGTCTCGCCATCGCGTAAACGCTGGACGCTTGGGATGGAATTTCATCGGAAGCGTGAAATTTTCGCGACAAACGACGACCCGTGCGGGACCCAGCTCGCCCTTAAATTCATTTTGTAAAGGAAGATCGAGCGCGATGCGGAACGCAGGCACGGTCCCAATGTCGCGGCGTGCACAGTGGATCGCTGCAATCGCATTCCGGGTAAACTAATTTCGATGCGAACGAGTCAGGTGGAGCGCAGCATCGAGAGCACCGGTTCTCCAGATCGGCGGATCACCTCGGGGACCTCGTGCTCGAGGCTGGATCGCCGGCCGCCCAGCAGTCTACCTGCTCGCCGCCAAGGTGTATACACACACCACACGTGTGGTCCCCCTCCCTTGACCACTCGCATACCCCACTTCCACCTATGCACGTGCATGTGCGACCGTCCGTCTGTGCGCGAGCCTCCGTGCACGGTATATAGAGCGTACCTGCGGGTTCCTCTGAGTATGGGCACAGGGCCGTACGTGCTCTGGATACGTACGTGCCGATTTCCCTCCCTCTGCTCACCTCGCGGGCCCGCTCCTCTCCCCTATTTCTTCATTCCATCCTCTCATTCCTTCTCACTCTCTCCGTTCCCCTACACCTCTATCTATCTCATTGCTGCGCCTCCCGATGCCCTTGTGCCTTACTCCCCTTCCTCCGACGATCAATCTCGCGTCCGATGTAGGAGCTGTTCCCGCTAAGTCGCCAATTATGCTTCATCGATTGGCTCTCGAGGTGCACCGACTTCGAGACACAGGGATCGTCGAAATTGTCCCTGGTCGAACGGAGATCGGAGCTATTTCGTTAATTAAGGGTTAATCTGTCTCGACGATCGCGAGCGGAAAGAACGGAAGGGCGCTGATTCGCTTCTGGCGCGTGTACGCTATTAATTTCGCTTGGCTAATTTCTAATTAGCATTCGTTTGTTCGTGGACAGACGAGAAAGTTGACAGGGGAAATTCTACAATTAGCGACTCCGAAAAGGACGATCCACAATAGCAGCTCTTCGCGTGGCGAGAAAGTGTCACGGCAAGACGTTCGTTATTATCGAAGCCCAGTCCTTTAACTATCTGCTCGAAGCACCGTTGCGTCGTTGCACCGTTGCGCCGTGCACCGATACACGACGATGCGCCCTACATACACTCATCGAACGCAACGATAATCGACGTCAATTGATTTCTATAAAAAACGCAGAAACTGAAGAATATTTTGCTAGAATGAAATAACAGTTCCCCACCGAGAAATCGCAGGGATGGAGGCGATTAACGAGCACCCGCATGGTGCATTCCTTGCACGCTCAACGGTCCACAACGAACGCCGAAATAACGCGCTGGCCTGAACGTTTCGCATCCCTTTTAGGACCTGTCATCGAGCCGACACACTGTGCCCGAGGATTCTAGTCGCTTGCACGATAATGCAATATCGCGTGCACCCGAGAGCGACCGAACCAACCAGATATCCTGCCGCCGAACTCGTAGTTACACCATAACGCGCAAATGCTGCATGCGCCGTGCAAAATCTAAGAATAGCTCGCTGAAATTTCTGCGAACGCGAGCTCTTAATCTGCCAGCGAAACCGCTTCCGAAAAATGATCGACTCTCTTATCCGTAGCACGATTACTTTCCCCCCCTTATCACCGTCGGGAATTGTATACTAATATGCGCCCGCGAGTCCTCTCACCGAGCAATAGATGTAAGCACTTACGATATGTACGAAGATACCGCGATAGCCCGCGCGGCACTTGGCGACGCACGACTAAGTGCTTCATCGTGAACCGTAGATAGGACTTTAAATGCCCCGCTTATCGGTCGGAGATTACGCTCGGAAGTTCGTCAATCGTGGGACCAGTCATTTAAACTAGACGAACCCAACCCCCGCTGGAAAATAATTGAGTAGGGCGATTGCTGCCCTACAGCCAGCATTCCACTGCGTGGCTGATTGTTGCACCCTGTTGCATAGCAGCAGCTCCCGAGGGAGTCGTAGAGTATCGCAGTTGACCCTCTCTGCGCGCAACGCAGAGCTTGTCGAAGCAGACTTTTGTTCAGGGGCGCAAAAAAATGACGGGATACGATAATAGTCGGGGGATTCGAGAAGTTGGAGACGCGTGACGACGGGTACAGTCGCGCGCGACACGGCTATGCGCTCTCGATATTCCGTGTTTCTTCGCCGCTGTCTCACTCGGATGGCATGGCCGAGTGTAAGCCAACAGAAGTAAGGACGGGTTTCCGATTAAGGCCTTATAATTGACGTCCCGGGTCCCCCCGTCTGGCTTAGTCACCGGCAACTGGAAGAAGGGCCGGCGGACCCGCTTTTGCGGATCGCGGATCAACGAACCGTCGCCGGACACCAGACGCGTTTGTGCTGCTTTTGCGCCTCTTTCTCACACCCAACCCCTCCGTCATTGGGGGTCCTAATCTTTTGATTCGGCGAAGATGGATGGATCGGGGAATATGTGCTCGGAAAAAAAACTACCATCCCTTGTCCTTTAAACGAAATAATTCATTTTCAACAAAGATTCGACGGGATTATCGAGATTCGAGGCCCTCGTGGAATCCAATTTACGCTTCAACGTTCGACCGTGCATGAGAAATCGGTTTAAGCGTGAGACTCCCCGGCCGAGTGGCACACTCCGAGGCTTCGTAATGGGATAAGTCGCGAAAACTTTCGATACGCGTCAAAGCGGCGGTGTAATACGCACGTGTGAAGAGGGTTCGGGTTGGAGGGAGCTGCTAGGAAAACGCGAGCAACAGTTCTGAACTCGTAAAGGAGACGAGGAAAGTGGACGACGAGAACGCCGCTAACGAAGTTCGGGCCGAGTTGCTCCGAGGAAGTATCAAAGAAATTTTCTGGCGAATCCTGCTGGTCCCAACCTGTGCCGGTGCTCGTCCCTCCTTCCTGTTGCGAGCCCGATCACAGACGTAAGAAATCGTGGCCAATTCCAAGAGGTATCGTTATCCACGATGTAATTTACAGTGAAGCCAATTACGTGGTACGCAATTTCGTGCAACAACTAATTCAAAGGAGCAAGTGGGAGACAACGAGCGGGACAGCGCCAGCGCATCGAAAAATCGATGGGTTCGAAGACACGAACCGTTCCCGATCGAATGGGACACCACATGTGCGGGACAAGTCCTAACGGAGCGTCTTAGGCGTTAGCTAGTCAAAAGTTTCACAGATGTTCCGTGACGAGCTACTTTCGATATCTTGAAACGAGCGCGCACAACTTGGCGCGATAAATCAAGTCACGGAAGGTCGTCGTCGCCGCGGCGTCGGGGCGCGGCAGTCATCGGTGACGCGGACGAGTCTTTGGCCGAGAATCGTCGCGGAGGGAACGAACAGGGAGTCGGAATAGAGCGCGTTGAACCGTCGTCAAATTGGACCACCTTCAAAACTTTACGCTCGTTACGCTCGTGCTGGCGTCGAGTTCCGGTGGAAGTGATCCGATAGCGTCGTCGTCGATCGCATTCGAATAGGAAAGGAGAGGAGAAGCCGGCGACGAGTGTCTCATAGTCGCGCGAACGACGGAGAGCCACGCACGCCGACTCGAAGGCGATCCAACTTACGTGGCGGTTTAAATATATACGCGTGTTCGCGTCTCGATTACGCGCCTCGAGGAAAGCACCTCTTCTCTTCTCGTAGTGCGTACGTGGGCGTGCTCGCGCAGCCAGAACCGAGTCTCGGATAGGATAAGTAATAGCGTCAATGCGCGGTTACAATTTATCGTTCACGGTTCCAAGTGACCGGAGTGATTTTGCCGAAGCTGAAAGACGTTCTACGAGTACCATACTGGGATTAGGTTTCTACCGTACGGCATGTGCCACTTTTTGCATAGCACATAATCTAGCTGTATCGAAGAAATATCACGGTGACTTAATATACTGGCATTCGAGCTGGCGTTGCTTTTGAAAAAAAGCAGGCGCATGAGAGCGTATTGGCATAAAGTTTTTGAAAAAATATTCGAAACTAAATGTAACGAGCTTTCGATAGCATCGTTACCAACCCCTGCGGTTCCCCGTCAAAGTAAAAGCGAGAATGACGCACGGGTGTCCGCGAATCGGAAACACGCGACCGCGGTAACTCTCGATCGTTCTTCTCTTCGTTGAGAGTGCAGCTCTTACGTTAATAGGCTTGGATAAAAATCCTACTCACCGTAATCCGGTCGAACGACAGCCTGGACCGCCTGCTCGTTCTTCTTGCTTCGTATCACTGGCTCACCGAGGATCGTGAAGTTTCTGGGTCCCACGCGATTCACAAACACTAGATACACTTTACCCCTCTTAATATTGGCTCGCACCACACCACTCTGATTATCGCGTTGCTGCTGCTGTTTCTGCTTCCCGTCGGCGTCGTAGCCACAGACCGTCGATTTGCCGGGTGCTGATTTGTCTCGAAAGTGAAGCCTGACGCTGTCGTTCTTCTGCAACGGCTGAAAACCAGGCTGGCTCTTGTATACTTGCTTCACCTCGAACGTCACAGCGTAGTTCGAGCCTGGTTTCCTCACGGACGACATGCTCCTGGCCTTCCCCTCGAAAACCGTTGGCGCTAGGTAAGCTCTGTTACCGACGTCCACGTCGGGGCACCAGTTCTGACCGCGACAACCCTTGTTCCGGCATCGTCGTCGCTGCTCCCTCGGCGAGTCCGCTTTCGTGCGGTTCTTTGGTCGTTGCTTGGTCGCTCTGATCACCCGTGGCCTCTCCACCGAAGACGACTCTGTCCCTAGAGAATAGAAGAGCGGCGTTTGCGTCGACGAGTGACGAGGAAGCCGCGTCAGGCCAGACTCCTCCATCCTCGGACGAACGTTCGTCTCGCCCTCGAGGCGTCGATTGGCCTGCCTCGACGAGGCGACGAACGCGTCTCGTATCGAGTCGTCCAAATCTTTCGCGCTCCCCTGTGCAGCATGCTCGGAGTCGCCAACCAAGGGTTCGTCCGTCTCGATCGTCGGCGAGGAGTCCTCGTAATCGAGCTGATACGTCCGCGAATTCGCGCGGGGGTGCAGCTTAGCATTCTCGGAGAGTTGCTCGGATCGTTCGCTGAACCGCGTGGCCGATGGCACGTCGCCGGCCGATAATTTGTAATCTCGCGAAGATCGAGCGTGGGGCTGCAGTGGCGCTCGGCGTTCGCGTCTATCGATAGTGCGCGTAACGAAGTTCCAAGTTGGCGAACGATAATCGAAGGGCTTTTGAACGGCGGCGATGCTCATCGATGGCGGATGATCGCTGGTGGTCCTTGTCGACGTCTCCTCGAGGGAGTTCCGATTGGCGGGGGGTGCCGCAGCGAGCGCGAGTGCGCCCCACCAGCCGCTTAAGATCCCGGCCAAAAACAGAGACGCCCACATCATCCGACCTGCTTGCTGGTTTGATCGGGGGTGAGGTCGACACCTCGGTCACCCCGAAACAAGCACACCACTCTCTGGGACTCCTCTCTCTTCGCGAGCAAGTTCGCCTGAAAGTCCCGGGAACAATCTCTCTCCCGGTATCGCGACCCTCCTCTCCAGTCTCTCGCAACGGCGACTCTTCAGCGTAGCCTCATTCGTTCCAAAACTGTATTCCCTTCTCGACCTTCCTCGTTCTCCTCCCGCGATCGACTGTCGTCACAGAACGCGACTCGCTCTTCACGATGTATTGTACCATCGGCAGCAGCAACGCATCGGCACTTCCATCGGACAGATTCTCGGCTGTCTGCTTTTCGTCCAGCGCAGTGCCGTCCTCTTCATCCTTGATGCGCCTCGATGGATGCGACAGGGACACCGCGGTACCAATCGTACTGCGTCTATCGAAGATTATCGCGACCGATCACGACCGCCGGCTGCCGCGATCGCGTTCGCTCCAAACGACATCGAGACCCTCGGCTCAAAACTTTCGATCATCCTAACGATCGGTCCAGAGGAGCATCCTGTCGCGATTCGTTGGTTCGCAACCAGGAATCGACTCTCGATCGGCTACGCCGTCTTGCCGATTGCTTCCTATCTTGCCACGCTGCGACGTAAATATTTTCTTCCGCGCGGATGTTTGTGTACTCGACGAAGCTGCCCACGGATCTTTACGGTTCGCGTCGAATTTGCGTGCTCGTTTGCTCGCGTTTTCGCTCACTTGCGCCCCCGATGGCGAGCTTCTCCAGTGGAGCACATTCCTGTTTGACCTTCTACGTCGTCGGTGCTCGGAGCGTTCGCCTCTAACGGTGGCGAATCGGCGACACTGTTTCCGTATCTCGAAATAAATCCTCGGGAGCAGATAAACAGAATTCACGCCACCCCCGTGTCGTGCCTCGGTCTCTCTGCGTATCACGTTGCACTCCGAACGAGGAAAAGCCGAGGATGATGACACACGACGTAGGAAGGAGCAGTAGAATAAGAAGAAGAGGAAGGAGGAGGAGAAGAAGAAGAAGAAGAAGAAGAAGGAAGAGGAGGAGGAGGAGGAGGAGGAGGAGAAGAAGAAGAAGACGAAGAAGAAGAACAACAAGAAGAACCAGAAGAAGAAGATGAAGAAGGCTTCCTCTGACCAGCCAGTGAGGCACACTATTTAAATATACTCACGAGGCTCTCGCGCGGTTGGTAGCGTCGACCGTCGAAGTCTAGCCCTCGCGCAACGCACTTCACTGTTCAGTTTTACCGCACGATTTTTTCTCCTCCTCCTCGTCGCCGTTGAATCTTGTCGAGGTTCGCGGTGGTCGCGACACTAACGACGAGGAACGCGCGCGAATTGCCGTGGAAGCAGCAACGAGCGGAACGCGAGCTGGTTCGCCAGTGAAAATTCCCGGCAGACGGCGAACGGAACGAGCGTGCTCGTCGGATTCGCGAGGAGGAGCGACCAAGGCGACTATACTTTGCAATTTTCTCAGCGATTCTAGCAAGGCAACGATCCTGATGGTGCTGCTGGATGGCTGGCACGCGTATGGATAATATCGTGCGGGGGATCGGCGCGTGTGTTGCACGCGGCATGCACGAGGAGCCTCGTGTCACGTCGAGTCGGAGAAGGGATTGTCGGTGGCCCCGCGTCGGGCGCGCGCGACGGTTCAAATTAGACTGAACGGCCCGCTCGCGCAGCCCGAGGCCGGCCACAGCGGCAGCGACTCCTGGTGGGCGCCGGTCGAGGCTCACTGCGCGCACCGTCCGGAGCGGCGACGCCGCGCACTCCATTCGACTATACGCAACCAGACGCCAGACCACGGGACCTTTAAGAACCTGTGTAACGACGACCTAACAACCGAGGAACCGCACGCGTGATCCTCTCCTCCTTCTTCTTCTTCTTCTTCCTCTTCTGCACCTTCCTCTTCTTCTTCCTGACTGCACACCACCGACTCTCGCTCGCACCTTCTTCCGTCCAACTTCGCCCGACCCGATCGTGAGTACTGAAACGCAAATGTTCTCTTTGATACCGGACCGCCCTCTTTCTTTCGGCTAACCTGTACGCCCGCGAACGTTCGACTGTTATCAACGATTTTCTATCTCTATCGCGAATCGCGCGATCTTTATTATGCGCACTTTGAAACGCGTCAAACGTAGAACGGTACTCCGAAAGCCGTGGCAGAAACGGGATCTTCGTTTTCACTCGATTTTTCACGACACTGTAATCCAAGCGTGAAACTACCGACGCAATGACGCCAAAACTTAGCGCATTAAACGATGGCAATGGCTATGGCGATACTAACTTGCACGCCCGTGAAACGATACAGGACACCTCTCTGTGCACTTATTGCACTGCACTTTGCGTTACGAATTCCATTCTTCGTTTTGCGTCGTATTTTCACGCGGTGTTGACGTACACGGAGGTTCTACTGACCCTCGTCACGTTTATTTTTTGTTTTCACCTTTTTGTGGAGGTTTCACTTTGCTCGGTGCGCTAAGGCGACATGGTTCAGCGCACAATAAGCGCCTTTCTCCGTCTCTCTCTGTTCCTCCGCGGCGACATTAGATCGTCCTTCGTACAGACATTTATAAGTACAATCTAGTGGACGACGCTGTTACTTTTTATCCTTCCTTTTTTTTTATGCTTATTTATGTTCCAAGAAAATCTCGTTCCCGGCCATGAAATGCACATCAGGTTCTCTCGTTAGTAATATTATTTCTATTTTTTCCTCTTCAAATCCTTTGTTTTTCGTTGGCTGCGGCAAAATGCGAGCTCCAGTTCGATAGAAGGGTAAGGCAGGTTGTTGTTTTTTTGCCCGCGTATCTGCACAAAACATTGAAGGTGTATTATTGTTTAATTATCGTCGATGGTACGGTAGTTTCCACAGTTCCTTCAAGTTTTCAAACCGCGAACATATCGGAAGCTGAGAACCACCGGATTGCGTACAGAGGAACAACGTTTTCGATGCTGAAGGAACTTTGTTTCCATTACGAATGTTTCAATGTTACGTTTACCTTAGATCGCCTAGTCCGTGGACGAGATATGTAACACGCGGGCCGAGATCTCGCCGCGATTGTTTGTCCCGAACAGTTCCAGATTAGAGCTCAAATTAATATCGTTCTCCAATATTTACCTCCTCCTGGAGAACGGTTCGAACAACAATCGACTACGTTCGGCCACAGTGACGATGCGCATATTAAAATCAACAACGAGGACAACGATGGTGGCCGAAAGAGCCAAGTGCAAGTCGGGTTGCTCCTATAAAACGCTAAACAGTTACGAATCGGAGCTCGCTTTCGGAACCATTATTCGAGTCTCGAGGACATTTCGCTTTCTTCGTGTCTCGTCCCCTCCAGGCTGCCTCTTTCGCTTGGACTTCGATGGGTCGATCCTCCTCTTCTTCCACGCTCGCGATCAGCGTCATCGGACCATCGAAAATAAAGTCTTCCTTCGTTTCCCTGCCGTTCCTTCTCTCGCGTTCCCTCCACTTCGCACCGCTTCCGACTCGAATATACGAACGCGCCAGTGGTCGCAGAGAGGTTTTTAAAAGAGAGAGGGAGCACCGACAATGCAGAAGAGGAACTCTCCTCGAGAGCTGCCAATCAAACGAGCTGCCACGAGAGGCGGCCTCTTAAACGGGTGGTTTTTCACACTCGTCCCGTGACAGATTAATTCCGGACTAAATAGCGACACTTAAGCGTGCCGCGTCATAATTAACGTTTTCATGCTTTTCCCCTGGGCGCAGACAACGATTCACGCCAAGTCTACCGGGTTTTTTCCCTTTTCCAGGTGCCACAGTATTTTGGCATTTCGAAGCGCTCCGCGGAGCGAATCGTTGGGACATTTCGCTCGCACCGTTCTCGAGTGCTTAAATAATAAAATACATGCGTCGACTCGACCGGCTATATTTCGCATATCCGGACGTTAAATAACCACGCGTTCGTATTCAGCTGATTAATCGGCGTGTTTCGTTCTGCAGCGAAATATTTACGGCGCGTTCGTCAGGATAATGTATCGGTGATACGATGGCCCTTCATTATCTCCCTCCGACAAAATCGAACGTTCCGGATTGCGTTTTATTTCCGCTCAAATACCCGGAAACGGCATGCTCCAAATAAATACCGCGCGTCCGCTGTACTTAAACGAATTTCCCCTCGCATCGTATCTATCGTCCCTTTCCCATTTCTGCATTTTGTTTTCGCGTAGCTGGTCAGAAAAAACCCGGGGGTATGATAGGATAGAAGAACGATCGTTCTTGCTGCGATGTCGCGAATCGATTCTTTCGGGGGGGTTTTTTGGCACGTCGCGCGGTTATCCGATGATTACCAGAATGTTTCTGAGTGCGCTGGAATGGGGTCTAAAATGTGTTTGATGTCGACACGCAGTTACGTGTTCGGATGGGGGATAGATCGCTGGAACGCGCGGCATTCGTTTAACGATCGGCATACGATCGATCGGCGAGCAAGAAGTGGGAGGAAAATACGGAACGAGACACTCTAGTCGATATAGCATCGCGCATCCGCTATCGCCAATACGGCATGAACTTGAAGCATTCTGTTGCGCGAACGAATTGCTCTTGCTTGCGTTGCTCCATTTAATTGCATTATATACACTTCTTTTTTAGACAGCTGCCATTTAGGGGTAGGAAAAGTCAAGGAAAATAGAAAAGTTGAGTTACAACGTCCTCTGAAGGGGAAACAGCTTCTCACGGGAAGAAGCTTTCGAAGAACCCCTACAAAAAATCGATCCATCTTAGAAATATTTTAAAAAACGTTTCGTGCACGACCGCGACGTTCTGTATTCATGGTCGAAACGAACGCTACAGTGTCGCGTATGAATTCGTAATTTTTTCTTATCGAGGCAAAGTAATGAGATGCCCCGTTGGGATAGAGGAGATGTAAATATTTGAAGTAAATAAATATCGCCCGGTATCCTGCATATCTGAGGAAGAATACAGCGTGGAATCGGCGAGAAAAAACAATTGCAGTCCAAAACGAATGTTTCCTAAATATCGCAGCAAGTTTGCTGAATATAAACTACAACCGGTTCCCGTAGGGGAGGGCAGTGATCCAACGTGCGAGATAAAGTCCCGCGTCGGGCGAGAATCAATTGGTCACCGTGAGAAATCAAGATCGTTCGTCGGTGATCGAACGTGTGTCGTGCGCTTTGCTCGACAAACTGCTATCAGAGTCGACAAATAACTCTTCTGAAACTGAAAAAATCCTTTCCAAAGAAGCACCAAAAAAATAAAAATTACGAATGTAAAAGGATCGAATCCTTCTTCCGTTCAAAGCATTCAAAGGTACAAAAAAATGCCGCACCTGAGTACTATAATTTAATACTGAAATGCTATCGTCCTTGGTCTCCCCCCACTATACGCGATCATTTTCCTTGCTTTCTGCATGGATCGCATTTTGCGCTTTCCACAATCGCCGGAACGCGCGTAGTGCTAATTGCACGGTAGGGAGACAGGATCCTGACATATCCAAAATCACGGGGACTCCCCGTTTCTCGATACCTCTATTACGGAAATTGCAGCCGGAAAAGGTACAATTATTGACTCACATGGACGGAAAAAACCCTTTGTGCTTGCAAAAGACACATGCACATAGAGGCGATAAGGTATTTTATAGAGGCAAAAACAAGATCGACGAGTGACAAGGGAGATAAGTAAAGAAAGAAGCAAGTTTTTAGTAGGTAACTAGCATCGACAACTCGCCAACAGATTATCGACAAACACTTTCGATATCGGCAAATTACTCTTAGCGGCCGTCCATGGGCACTTTTCCTCTCTTTCGTCCCCTCTGGCTGATCTCCGTGCAAGTTCGTCTGTTGAACTCGCTGCCAGTCGAGCACTATGTCGTTCGCCCAGAGGAGAAGTTAAATCGAATCCGCTAACTGCAGCCTAAGAACAAACCGGAAGGGTCGAGAAGAGAGAGACCGGGCGTCTCGATACCCGGCTAACTTTCGGGAAAGTTTGATGCTTCGTAAATCAATGGCCATTCGTCGAGCCACGTTAAATTATTCTCGGCTGAACGCACCTTGCCTCGGATAGGAGTCCCTATGAATTTTAACGCGAAGAGCTTATCCATTAGCCGATACCGATTATTACGAAACGAGATAACTTTCGACTCGGAAATGGAAGAACAATTTTTGTTGATCGACTGTTTCCCAGAATTGAAACGTACGGTCAACGTTCGTCGATCGCACCCGTTCCGGGAACCTCACAGAATTTCCAAAACCTATATCGTCGTTTTCCGCTCTTTAGCAAAAATATCGAATGAATGGAACGCAATTTCAAGGATCACGGAGAAGCTGGAAGCCTCGTAAATACGGTCTTCTACGTTGTTTTCGGGTGCAGGGAATTTGCCGAAAGGGCAGAAACAGGGTGGGAGACGAAGGCAGATCGAGAGAAAGATAGAGACGCAATAGGTGGCTCATTCAGCGCGCTGACCCCTGTAGTCGAGGGGTAAAAGCGACAGTTTAAGCCCATTAGGATATTTATGGATTGGCCTTCCACCAACGAAGTGGGGGTGAATGGTGTAGGGGGGCGTATGCGAGGGGTTGCAGGCTATTCAAAGGTTCGACGGCACGCGACTCGCCAACGATTCCTTTCCCTTCGACGCCTTTCTGGCCAGCCGACATCAGCGCGAGCACCTTTGGGGATGGTGCATCTCTGGGCCGCCAGGTCGGACGTTGAAAAAAACGTACCGGTGATTTATTGAATGCCGTTGAACGAATGAACCTCTTTAATGGGCCGTTTAGATGTCTCAATTTCTAATCCGACTTCTATACACGGCCGACGAACATGCTTTCGGGTCGTGCACCCAACAATTCGCCACTCTCGCGTTATTTACAATTCGCACGAATTTTCTCTGCTCGTCAGAAGACTCTGTTAGCGTATACACTCGGAGCTGAGGACGGTTAATAAATTCTGCCGTCGTAATATGTTTTCATTCCGCCACCAACAACCTAGAGGTCTATTGTGTTTCTCTCCTTCCTTGCATTCTCCTTGCGCGTGTCGCGTGTGTGTAAAAAATTTGTCTAATTAGTATCAACGCGGGGAGTTTAATTAGTGCGGGAGATCCGTGGGTTGGACGCGCATTGCAGGGCAACTCGGCCGAATATCACGTACATATATGCGAGCATCGTTAGATCGCATTAACCTGTGCGAGCATTTTCCAGTCGGCCACGGCCGAGATCTCGCATTCTGCAGACGCGCTCCTTTCTTCCTCTTTAATAAGAGCCGCCTGTGTACACGCTTGTATTTCGACTTCCGGCTGACCGGAGTCCCCCGGTGCCTAACAGAGATGCATTGTGTGCAACGAAGCACCTGGCACGCGCCAGCTCCTGTCTTTATGTAGCCGCCCACTCTCTCCTTCTCTCGCTTGCCCTCTCTCCTCCCCCTTTCTTCATTCCCCCCTGCCTGCTGTGCACCTCTCTTTCTCTGCCATACACCTCCGCCGTTCCGTAGTGCGAGCTGTTTCGCTCGTATTCACGTACCGTCTCCATCGTGCCACCCACACGTGCACACGAGTCGTTATCCTGTGGATATCCTCCGGACGTCTGCCTTCCCCATTCGAGTTCCTAACAAGATTTTCATCTCAGATATCGCGGACTCGGTTAACCGCGCACGGACTATTAGCGATAAAACTTGTTCGGTAAGTACGTAATTCAGCGTCGCTCCGGAGGAATAAATGTATCTTAATAAATGCAACCAAACAAATTTCATTTTTCTATGGCCGAATAGAGCGTCCGTCCGCGGCCAGATGTACGTATCCCGTGGAATGTGTATCTCGACCTGTTATCTTTATTTTAACGGCACGCTGCCACGATGAAGTCGTTGCGTCGATCAAGATTGCGAGGCACGCTAGAAACAGTCAACCGAAGTAATGGTATTCCCGTGGAATACCATTCCCGAGTATATAGAACCAATTTTCTGTTGGCTTTCTGCTCGATTCGGAGTTGCGATTCGATAATAGGCAATCGCCTTGGCTCCGAAGATTCATTTTCTCAAAAATCTTTGCCGAATAAACTGATCACCGCAAAGTAGGAGCCTTTGGCTACCCTTATGGATACATACGTAGAACCCGAAGGGTCGACTGGCCCCGGGTTGTCTCGACATGCGATCACAGTTGCTGGCACGCGTCTACGATGCTTGTCAAAATATGCGCCCAATCGTTCGAAACACTCTCCTATCCTACGCCTCCTCGTCGTCGAAGACCCTTCGAAAGGCGAAAAGCACGTATCACCCTCCCAGTCGATTCCCTCGACGCGTTTGCTGTCGACCTGCACTCCGAAACCCTCCGATTTCTGAAGTCGTTGACATATACGTGCACGCCCACTCACACGAAGCTCTGATTTTTCCTCGACAAAATATTCTCAAATGGATTCCCCTCCGTTTTTATGATTCACAGATGCGAGACAAGGCCGACGTGGCCTTATCAATCTCGCGAACACCCCCAGCTTTTAGAGGACGAGCATGTTATCCGATTGATTTAACGTAGGAATACGGCAACACCACGGTCTCCTTTTACGCAGCCGTATTCTGTACGTGTTTCCCGATCATTCGTAGGAAATGTTTCACGCTTTCGGTAATTCCCGTCGGCACACGAGCTCGCCAGGAATTAAATTCCGCGGAACGTGGTATTCTTGAAACTTCCGCTGCCTTGTAATATCGACCCGTGTACTCTAATGAATTTTATTCAAGATTCATCGATGCCCTGACGACGAGCAAACATTCTGACCTATTTAATCAAACGGCAGGCGTTTGAACAGTGGCCCTCGTTTCGCCATGTATTGGCATTCCATGGGTAAACGCGCGTATTTGAATTAGAATGGTCTAGCCATGCTATCGGCCCTGTTCACGGAAATATTGACTCTGTCAAATGACGTGTTCGAACGTTTTCTAGAAGCAAGTACACGCCAAATGAAACGATAAGATAAGGTCTCGAAATCGAATCTTATCTAGGCGCCTGATCTGTCTTACGCTTCTTTTTCGCATGGAAAGTATCGGCATTTTTTAAAAGGGATAAGGACGATAAGCGAGAAACGTTGCCTGCACCTTATCGCTCGGCATCGTAATTAACGCGTACCGCCACGCGGACGATAAAAAATCATCGTAGCAGCTCGTGACTCACGACGTCGTTTGCTACCTTACGGTGACGCCGTGTCACCGGAAGCCCTTAACTTATCCGGAAATTAATAACGTTTTAATCAATCCTTTAAAGGCCACAGCGTTAATAGGAGGGAATTGGACGGATGGCAATTTATTCGAGTTTGAGAAGTCGTACCTCGTAAACCAGGGCAATTTATTGTCGAAGTCGAAATGTTTTACCCGAATCGTTGGTCAATTTACGTCTGCTGAATTCCGCGCACCCCCGGAGATTTTTCTGTCGTCTTAAACGAAAGTTTTCGATTTCGCTTGTTCCGCCGTAAATCTTGTAGGAACAGATAATTGATATTACCACACACGATATGCAGCGATAAGCAGCCGCAGTGGTCTTATCGCGGACGCTTCCGCGGAAACCCGTGGAGATAGGTCAGTGCCTAGCCGAAGAAATTCACCGAGGAAAGAGTTATGTATCGAGAATACAAGCTACACGGGATAAAGAGAAATGGACGGTGATTTCTTTTTCTTGGAATAAAAGCTGGCCATCGTAGCTTCGTCGAATGGCGAGGAGGGGGATGAAAGTGCCGTATATACTGATAAACGTATGCCATTTAAGGAGATTTATCGTACCCTCCTGTCGTTGTTCTACGGCCCTGTGAAAGTCTTCTTTATCTGCCCCGAGGAAATACGCAGAAAAATGAATTTTGTCAAGCGAGAACATATGCGGAAGAGTATTTTTTGTCAACAAGAATGTTAATATTAATTTACTGCGCAGTAATTCCATACGGACACTGCGAAATATCAATATCGATAATAGCACTCGAACCTTTGCAATACATCGTCGTCCGTAGCCCACGTTATATCCGCAACGAGCCGATGACCGCAGCATCGAATTTATAGCGTGGCTACTACGACTCTATCATTACCGACCAGTCAGCCCCTGAATTCGCGCTCTTTCACCCTCTAATGCCCGACAATCATACACATCACGCTGATAGGTACGCGGACGGTCTCTAGCAGCTGGCCAAACGGTAATCTTACTCGCATCGTGAGTTTTACCAACAGACTCGACGAAAGCGAGTCGTCTTCTTTTTCATTCGCCTCTTACGATCAGTCGAAGAAAACTTTCACGCAGCGATGGTAGAAATTGATTTTTGCGAACATCAAGCTTGCACGAATACTTTTTCTCTAAACAAACACTCGCGTGCCACGGAGCAATGCGCCGATCGGTCATTAGCGATAGCAACTATCATGCTTTTTCGTCGTTTATTCCACGGTGGACAGTGTTGTCCACCTGTCAAAGTGGTTCGATCGTTGGCGATAACGTCGCGACGCGACAAATCTTTCGTGCGATCGGTTAATTCAACCGATGATGATAATACTCAACGCGTGTCCGCGCTGGGCGGGATAAAATAGGGGCGAAACTGACGGACAGGAGGGAATAATTACTTACACGAACGATCGACAGGGCGATGCTTCCTGAACGACGGAAAATCCATTAACGCGTGGTTACCCCGTCAAAAGACGAAGAAATAATCGGGCGAATAATTACGATCAAAAGAGCGCAATTTCGCGGCTAGATTGGCCTTTAACGAGAATTCTCTCCCTATGCGAAGAAAAATTTGAAAACGTGAAGCGACGAACGCTAGAGGGACAAAATCACGGGCATGATTGCCCTCGCGTCGTTCGAAACGCATTTTGCTTCCAGACCGAGGTGTCGCTTCGCAAAAACAAAGGTCCTATGCCCGGTTATACGACACCGAAACTCTTTGCAATCAAGGAATAAATTCGTGCAACGCCACAGAGCGCGCAACGTGTGGAGCACCGTGTCTTTGCTCCAGTTCTTGCCTCGCGGTCGTTCAGGTTTCGGTGGCGCAACGGTTCCCTCTTCTTTCCCGACGTGGCAGTGATTTGTCACGTGGTGGGTGGCAAACGATTATATCGCATTTGCAATTTCACGCGGCACTCCCCTTGCCTCGTCGTTTCTTATGATCTCTTTCGCGCGAACCCTCGAATATCATCTTCTTCTTCTCCTCCCGATGCTCCCCCGCTTTCCGAAAATGTTCCGCAGTGTTCGAGAAGTTTTGGGGACGGCTGGGCAAATTACTCGCGCCGCAGATGATTGTCTGCGCTTTGTTTCGACGAGCCGGCACCACCCTGAATGTGCCGGCTAAATGAGAGCACGACAAAAACACCTGGAGAAACCGTTCGTTCTATTAAACTCTAAGTTCCTCCCTAGGGACTAATGGCGAACACGTCCTTGCAGACGTTGCGTCGAAATTTCAGATGCAAAGTTTGTCGATACCAATCGCAGGCTCTCGAAATTGGAGCGAAAGTCGGGCCGCGTGTTTCGGAGAAGGTCGGCGCAAGGTATTAGGATTCGAGTACCGTAAGTTCGTCCCGCTAGGGCGGTCATTTACGCGAGCGAATTCGTTTCGCGCGACTTTTTCGCGAGATGGTAACGGGCGGGAAGGTGCACTAATGGAGAGAATTAGCAGAGACGAGTTCGCGCGCGACGAGATCGGCCATTGCGGGTACTTGCCAAATTACTCACAGCACGGATGATCGTTTCTGTTTCGATTCGTGACTCCTCTCGTCGAGGGAGCTCCGACCGCTTCAGATAATCTGCCAGGACCGCAGAATCCGGCTGACCCGTCCTGTGGGAACAGAGCGAAGCAGAAGAAACGAAGACTCATCGGTCGGGGTAGGAATGGTCCTTGTTTTTGCGGTCCTCGTAATGACAAACCGTGGATTAGCAGGATCCAGGCACTCGACGACAAGCACGATTGTTTGGTATTTAGAGGAGCAACGAAGGCCTGTGCGCGCAAAGCGAAGAAAATTCGTCGCCCTTTGATCGCAAGAGAATATGCTAACAGGAAAACTTATCGAGCCACCCGAAAGCGATTGGCCGCCGCTCGTATTATCAGTTTCAGTTGCATTGAACGCGTCTCAACGGCAGCGATACGCGCGCACGGCAACGAGAAAACGAGAACGGCTGGCTAATAGTTGTCAGGTGCGCCTTCTTCCTCGTTGCTCTATCGATGGGAGCTCGTCTTTTACTTTCGGTCGGGGATTGGACAGGAGCTTCCGCGACTCTTCCTTGTTCCCCTGTACACCGATGCACACGCTTGACATTGTACGACGGACCAAACGATCCCGGGACGCGTACATCTATATGACCTATTTCACTGCCAAGGCGTTCTGGCAAGACGTAGAACGGATAGAATAATAGCCTCAACGAGTCACTTTCGTTCAAAGTTCTCGTTAGACGCGAGAAGAAGCGGCAGCAGACGACCGTAGCTGTAGGTAGCAGCGTGACTCGATTCAACGAAGCGATCCGCATTCCTGCGGCAGATTGGTCCTTCGCCGATCCACGTAGTACACGCGAGACGAGGACGTGTACGGACGACGAAACCTCGATTATGACCTCACCACGAGGTATGTACGTGCGTGACCGTCCGGAACGGGAGGCCTGATTCCTCGGGGATTATGTCGGACCATTTAGTCAAGGGTTATAATTGCTGACACCTGCGCAAGAGAAGGATAGATCATTAGCGAACACGAGAAGCACCGAGGAACCAGTGATTCCACGACCTTCTCGTTTCTCCCTCGGGATTCGTCATTTTTCCGAGCCTCCGTTACGGCCCTAATCGACGCGATTTCCTAACAATATCTAGCGGTATGGTGCGACGAGGGAAGGATAGGATATTAAGACTTCGCTGGCAGAAAGAGCACGCTGCTCCGAGTCCATTTCCTGCAAGAAATTTCGTGCCACTGCTACGATATCGTTATCACGAACAGGCACATTTTCTCCGTACTCTCGGCGGAAGGTTATGGGTTATTTAAAGATTTCCGTGCAATCGTCACGCGAGGCAAACTATAGCGAGCCGTCTAGTGAAAATAATCGTAGGAGAGCAACCACGCTGTGCATCTACACATTCATCGTGACCGGCTCTCTCTCTCTCCTCTTCGCTCTCCCATTTTTTTTCTCTGCTGCTCTCGGGGTGTTTACGTAGCAGCTACAAGCCGCACACATGCATTCACGCCACTGCACCGCAACTGCAATTGGCGCGCTCGCGCGACGGACCCTTGCCCGCTCGTACCCGCGGGGACATTCTGGAGCGTTTCGGTTAGGGTGACAATTGCCGTTAGTGTTCCCTCTAACGCACGCATATGCTCGACGTTCCGTTGTTGCGGTATGCGCCACGCGATTCCACCGAAGCGTACGTGCATGTGCTAAGCTCGATTGCTGGCTCCGTTCGCGCCGTTTCAGGCACGCTCGCCAAGATCGATTCGGACGAGGTGTTGCCTACGTCACGATCATTAGGTGTTTGATCTTTCGAGAGGTGGACGTCGAACCACTTCGCGTTGCATAACGCCGCCGATGCCGATCGATGTTTGATCGTGTGCACCGCGGATATTGAATCATGTCGCGTACCGCCTATTCGAGGCGTTCGATGAACAAATATTGCAATACCCTGCCCCTTGGTATCGATCGTGCCGTCGTGGATTATACGATTACCGATTCCTCGGAGGGGTGTTCGTAAGGTATTGAAATTTGCGCCGCGCGTACTACGAGATTAAGGTCACCTTCGATAAAGGGACGGGCCAGTGGCTGGTTTCGTGAACCAAGTCCTGCTGCCTTCGCTCAACGTCCAGTTGCGCGGTTGATCGGTGGCGCTCGATCCACGAGATCGAGCGAGCATTTATTTCGCGTGCTCGAAAGGGCAACAACGTGGCACGGGGGAAAGGTGTGCTGGGGAAGAGAGGGTGGTCAAGGGAGTGGAGAATGGAGGACTATATTGCAACAATACGGCATATGGCGCGTGCTCGTCCCGAATGCAGCGGTAACAACACGCGATGCAGTTCAGCTGCCGACCGCATCATCGTTCGGTTCTTGCGCCGGACTCTTGCGTTGCTGCTTTATTCTCTACCAGTTTCTTATCCTTTGGTTTTTTCTTTTTTCTTTTTTTTGCTTTTCTTTCAACTTCCTCTTCCATCGATCGTGTTCCTCTGTGCGTGTAGCCACTATGTATTCCCTACCAGCCATCGGTTATCTTCGTCTGCTCTTTCTCGGTGAATTGTCTGCGGCGGGGTACCTCGCGGGACAAACTTCTGGCATCCCGAACCGGGGCCCCTGAGGCGAGAAATTCGAGGGATCCCGAGCACGTTGCGTGCGCCCTCTCTCAACGGCACCGCAAGATATTAAGAGCTACCTATACGTCTTCGTTACGAGTGCACAGTTGGAGGAACCTATATAACACGTACATAAAGTCTGTTACAAGGTAGATAACGCACGTATCGGGCCTTGCAGCAGCAATTGGCGAAGCTTCGTTCGGGACCGTACGATAGAAACTAATGGTCGGGATGCGGAAATGCTGGGAACGGTCCGCGAGGGGAGACCAAGGTCCAAGAGACACAGTAACAGGTGCCAACGAGCGAGGGTTTACTTTATGGCCACGGTACATCGGTTCCTTCGGCTATACGTTAGCCCACCTCGGCCCACCCATGCTTGATGGCGAGACGAAATGTATTACCCCCGAGGGCAGAACCGCGAGTCCCGAAACCAGCCTCGTTCCGTCTCTCCTTCCGTGTCCCGCACCGCGACACCTCATCGTCAACTTTCCAACCGCAAGAGACTTCCACTCTTTCTACAACGATCCACGGATTCTCCGAGTCGTCGCTGAATTAGAATCGCTGGACAGACAGAAATAGAAGCAGCAGAGAAACGCATCTTCCGATTAAGGATGAAACTGCAAATAGTCAGCCAGGCTTGCCGCTTGTTGCAGAAACGGGCGATTCTTCGAGGAATCCCACTCCCTCGTGTCGCGAGTGGCGTACAAACGCGCAATTAGCATTTGGAATAATTTCGCGATACAGAGCGGTGAGGGAGTGGAATCACAGTGGCGCGGTCTCTAGCGAGAGAGGAAGGACGAGAGAGAAAGAGGGCCGGCGGTGTAATGGTGTTGGCCTCTGCATCGAGCACGGTGGCTGGTCGCACCTGTCGCGATCACGGTGGTCTCGTCCAACCGAGAAAGAGACGCCCCCACGGTCCAAACGGGTCTCGAACGAGTTCGGTTCTGTTCGAAACTTCGTCCAATTTTGCTCGTCTTGCGCCACGTTGCACCCGACCTGTTTCGTGGCTGCTCCACAGCTAGATCGTTGGAGAAAGAGCACCTCTATTTTAGAGGCGCAGGTAATTCGTTGCACTTCGAGCACACGAGACGCTTGGACAAGTTTTTCCCGACAACTTTGTTATTTCTTTTCTCGTCGAATCACTTCCGGAATCGTTGCACACGTAGTTGCAAAGTGTTTCCGCGGTACCGTGAATTCCCTGCTTCCCGGCGAACCCACGGATTAAACTTAAGCCGAACCTCGCACCCCTGGACCCCTTCACCCTTTCGCCCTTGCACGGGCGAATGTAATTATCGTTATTGTTAATGTTCAAGTTGATCAAAGGTTGGCCAACGCTGGAGCGGAGGAACGTCAAACTCCGTTTAATTCGCTCGCGATGAAGTGGCTCGAAGAAAGCACCGAGCGCGGGAAGTTTAATGAAGTTCGCCTCGGTGCACCGTCATGCTCCAAAGTTTTTTGGCCAAACGAGCCACGTAGGAATCGGCGAGATTGCGTTGCAGCGCGAACGGCTGCATTTTCGGCACCTCTTTTGACGCAACAATTTTCAACGTCCTACCAAACCGTTTGGACGCCCTCTTTTTATCGCGGCTAACGAAGACATTATAAGCGACCGCTTTTCTCCTCTCCCTGCGGCCGGTCGAGCAGCCCAACCATCGAGAGACAACCGTTCGCGCGATTCATTCCCGCGAGAAGAAATGCGCCGAGTGGACATCGAGAGCGAGTGAAAGTCGAAATCGATCCGCGATCGATCGATCCAAGATAAGACGGCCCTCGGTTCATTTACGCGGCAGACGCGAAACGGCTCGTTCCCCGATTGCTTCCGTGAAGTACGGTCTGCTACGTAAGCAGCGATACCATCTGGAATCGCGCGAGAGCAAGAGCAAGTGTGTCGCCTCCCTTTGAAACCGAGTCGTCGCATCTTAGCCGCAATTAAAACGTTGTACGCGCGTCAGGAGTGGCTTATCAACGTTCGGCCCGAATTCCCTCCTCTGACTGGACCCCGCTTATCGGCGGCGTCGAGATCTGCCAGTGACTCGAGCGTGATTGCATAATGCCGTGCCAATAAAAAAGCTGCACGGCGACCCGAAACGGGAGAAGAAAGGAGGACGAAAGAATCGCAACGATGCGTCATACTGGACGAATAGCTATGTAACGTCTGTGCGTCTCCTTTTCGCTTCTCTTCTCGTCCCTTCTCGGCCCTTCTCGCGTCGACCCACGACTTCCACGACGACGCCGTGGAATCGATCGTGCGAATCGATCGACGACAATGCTCTCCCAAGGCGCAGCATACATACGATTGCATAACGGTACGCGTCAGACTCCAACACAGCAGACCAGGAACGAGCAACGAAAATCAGCAGGACGAGTGCGCGACGCGTTGCACACCGAGTTGCAACGAGCAGTACAAAAGGAAGCGATCGCACGTCATACTTAACGAGGGCCCACCCTCTCGCTCCTCTCTTTTCCTCTCTCCTCCTTTTTTCCTCTCCTTCTGCCTTATTCTTTCCCCTGTCAGCTCGTAGGCCCGAATCTCTGTTTATCTTTATCTCTTTTGGTTTGGTTTGTCGGCTCGCGGCTTGGCACCGTGATTACAGGGTACCAGCACTCACCTCGGTAACTCTGGTGGTCCTCTCTCCTCGTACTACCAGAGAGACGATGCGCAGCATTCTCAGCAGGAGCAGGGAGGACCCTACCTCCTCGACTCTTGCCTCTCCTTCTTCCTCCTTTCTTCTCAAATCTTCTACTCTCCACCTCCTCCACCTCCTCCACACCCTCCGCTTCCTCCCTTTTGCTCTTCCTTCGTCCCGTCCTCCCCACTTCACCCTTTTCACAGCCGGTCGGCATTCTGCGTCTCCGACTGCCTTTTTTATTCGCCTCGTTCGATATTACTTTTCTATCTTCATTGTATTTCGCTCGCCTTTATTATCCCCGTTATCCGCGCTTTAACGTCGCCCCTCTTCTTCCTCCTCTTCGAAACCTGCTCGTCCTCTTCCTCGTTCTCTTCGCTGCCCTTGCTCCTTGCCGCTCGGCCTTCGTGCTCCGTTCTCCTTTCTCTGCCCCTCTGTTCGCCTCCGTTCGTCGCTTCTCACGCCGTCTCTCTCCGTCCTCTACTTCGCCACTAACTACCTGTGTCTTATTAGCAATACAGTCGGGTCGAAAAGGTAGTCGTGCCTGCGCCGGTGATGTGTTAATCAGGTGATTCTCGGCGCCGCGGCGTCGTCGTTTTGCGTGCGCGCGACACTTTTCTTTCGACCAGCAGGGACGTTATTCTTCTGTCCATACTTTCAGTCAATTTTATCGCTGTCCCGATCGAACTTAATTTAAGCGGGGCGAGAGACGCCCGCGAAGTTCTCGTCAATCGATATCGGCTTCTGTAGCTGGAACAACGACCAGAGATGACGTTCCGTTTCATTATCCAACGATCCTTCATCGTAATTGGAATCCAGCTCCACTCGACGGGACTAATTAATTAATTAAGTCGGCGCTATCGCGCGAAAAATCATTAGCGTCGCAAAGACGGATCGAGCGGTTCGTTTCGCAACTTCCAATTACTCCGAAGCAGGCACGTGTCCCGTTCAGTCAGCAAGGCAATTCCGTAATATTTAACCGGGCAGACTGTCGCTCGTTTCGGAGTAAAACTTGCGTCGCTGCTGAAATTTTCATAGCGGCCGAATGTAATTGTGCCAAACTCGTTGCAACTTACGGTGTAACTTAACGCCCAATCGGGGGATGTTTTGCGTCGGTCAGTTCCTTCTCCAACGAAATATCGAGGAGCTCCAAGAGTGGTTCAGATGCGGAAGAATAGGAAAAGAATGGACGCGATCGAAGTTTCGTGGGCACCAAGGAGCGAGAGCCGGAACGAAACTGCATCGGCCTGTAACGAGCAGCGAGCGTTTCCACCTGTGGCCAGGAGGGAAAAGGACGATGACGAAGAGAGAAGTAGAGCTTCGATTTTCTATCCCCCTCGACGTCGAACGATCCTATTAGGAGTGCACGCGGCGATGCACTCGCGGGCTCTAACGAGCCGTGAGAGAAAATTGCTGCAGCCGGCTCGGCGACCACTGCCCGCCACCTCTAATCTAAAGTGAATTTCGGCCGCGTCGCTACGCCGCGCCCGATTCATTTTCCACGATTTTATGACGACCGACCAGCCCTTCGTCTAGACCGAAACGTCGGCCACGCGGGCTGGTGTTTTGGTTAGCGCGGAATATGTCCCGCGGTTCCGGCGACGGAATAACGCTTTCGGCGCCGATTCACTTTAATTAAGGGCCGCTGCAATTATCGACTTCGACCGGGAGGAAGAACGGGCGCGCTCGATGCCGCCCGGAGAGGCGACGTTCACTTTTGCCGTTCGTTCGAGTCGTTTAATTACGCGTCGTTCGTGTTTAGCGTTTCCCGTTTCCCGTTTTCCCTATTTACCCTATCCTCGATCTATCGTTCAACGTCGCCCGCCGTTGCTCCCTTTCGCTGTTTGCGAATCCGGCGTTAAGAAGATGCCCCGTTGGCAAAGGGATTGCATCGTCGAGGCTCCACATTTATTTTCCACGGGCTGTCAAGATAAATCGCAGGCCGAATTGATCCTCGGCAAATGGACGCAGCTCGTGGAGCGGTCCCCTGCGTGAAATCAGATAGCCCTTTAGCCAGAAACGTTTTCTCTTCGCCCGTGTGTTCTTGCCTCGCATCCCGGCGAGCGAGATTCGGAAGGCTAACGATTCATCGTCCCGCCGCGCCGCGCCGCGCCGCGCCGTGCCGGTGCGTCTTTATTCAAGGTAACGATCCACGAAGACGATGTCTCCATCCGGGGAGACAAGCGAGAGACGGCAGCGCGGCTCCGGCGCGGCGCGAGATTCTCGACGGTCGACGATTTTACGGTTACATTACGAGGCATGGCATCGCGGTAAATTGTTGCACAGCCGTTAACGTGCCACCGAATGGCCGCGTTAAAGGGGTCGATGCGCGCATGATTTTCCCCGCTGAAATAAAGGGATAATCGAGCCGGAGAGCGAGGAGAGGATCGCGTGTCCCGGCGATAAAACCGGACTCTCACGTGTCGACCTGCGAATCGTCGCACCTGCGAGTTTATCAGACGGAAGAGGCCATAGAGTCACGGTAGCCGTCTTCGAGTCTTAAACGGTCAGCGGTAGTCGTACACTCTCCGTGCTGGCTTATCGCGAGGAACACTGCGAAGGCAACCTGAGCTAGCACCCGTGCTTCCACCGGCCGGAATCATCCTATCGAGAAGGCCTTAACGCCTGGAGGAATCTCCACGGAAGCGTTCGCGTGTTGCCATTTTCTGCTTCTACCTCGTCGACGTTTCGATTTGGGAAATACGAAAAAACGGCACGCACGAAGCTACGCGTCAGTTCGATTACGAGCAGGCCACGAGGTTTCGAAAACGTTGCGAGAGATCGGAAGTTTCGTCCGGTGGTCGGAAGGGTCGATGGGGCCTGAGCCACGGCGGAGCTCTCGGTGCAATTAAGGGAATTAAAGAAAAAGTTTCCTCGTCGTGCGAGAGCAGGCGCGCGGTACGAGCGAGTGCATTACGCGCAGCCGAGGCGACAAATGGCATTCATACGTCGTCGTCGCTGGATAAAAAGCTGCAGGAGTTAACGATGTACCGGAGGACTTCATTACCGCAGGATTCTCGCCTTCCCCCTGGCTCTCCCCCGTGACCGCCACCCAGGGACGTCATTCTGTTGGACCGTTATTTATCGCGCGCTTTACGGGTAACCGTGAATCGATAGCAGAGAGTTTCCTCGTGCCCTCGTCGGCAACGACGTCTCAGGGATCGGCCGAGGGGCAAGGCTGCGCAGCGGTGGAGAATTTTCGATCATTCGAATCCTTTATCCCGTGGGCAGAGGGTGTCTCCGGTCGAGGACGAATTCCATCGGCGAATGCTTCCTCGTCTAGACGCGTCTGTCGCTGGCGCAAACAAGAATACAGAGAGCCGTAGAAAAAGGACTGCTTCGGCGGGGTCCCCCGAAACCGGCGACATTCTTCGACACGCCCCGGCCGCAGTGACAATTCCGATAACAAATACGCGGGATCTAGGAATTATGGGGCGCTGCTCCGAAAGCGGCGCGACCAGAAGGGAAAGCAACGCGGCCGGGTCGAGTTCGCGCATAAATTCGCCACTGCCCGGAATACTTTTATGTTGGCGCGCATCCACGGACCGTGCGGAGTCCCCGAAATCGGCGCCGGTCGATGCCTAAACGGAGCGGAGCGGATCGAAGCGACCGCGAGGAAGCAAAGGGAACGCGAGTCGCCGGAAGGCGCGGAACGTGTAAATTCCTGTGTGGTCGTTTCCTACCACCTCGTGCCTCCACTGGCCGCCGCGCCGCGCCGTCTCTCTCACCCTTTTCACCCTTTTCACCCTTTCTCCGCTCGCACTCGTCCGCCTCTTTCCAGCGGCGCGCAGGCCGATTTAAATATCAAAGGCGGCTTAAATCTGACCTATACCACGCTGAATCATGTTACCTCTGTAGGCTTATAAGGGATTTACCAGTCCGCTATTTCGAGGGAACTCCTCTTAGCGGCGTGTTGACCGAGGCGCTAACATCCTCCGGGACAAAGGCGGCCACCGCGATCCTAACGATCGTCGCGACGCGGCGCGTCGGGGGGAAAATATGCATCCGTTCTTGGATCCTTCTGCGAGAAAGTTGCTGGTCCTTGCGCGCGTCTGCCACTGCTATTGCAATCGTGACTCTGCAATTACGGCTGCGCTTCATTTGCACGCGCCTCGCTTCTTTCGCCTCCAAAATTCCTCTCCGCCAAGTTCGACGTGGCTACGATTAATCGATCCCGAAAGAACCGACCAGCTACGCGCAACCTTCTTGGTGCCGACCGGAACGTTTCTCACTTAGAATCTCATTAAGCGAGAACCAGTCTCGTTACCGCATCGGAATGTTTAATACGTAAGACGCCGGCGCACGCAGACGGAATGAGTATTCCCGGAATGCAGGACGCGTGGAAATTTAATTGTACGAGTTCGGTCGGGAAAGAAGTCGCGATTTTCTGTCCGGTTGCCGCTAGACTCCCCGCCCCTAGATACATCTTCGTTGCCGCTTGGACAAAGAGCGGGCGGAAATTGTCGTCCTTCCCTCGCCTCCGCGTTTTCCGCCACAGCGACGCGCGACACCTGTGCAATCGTCCCTTATCTGTCGAGGGTATCCTCCAGACCGGAGAAATCGCGTTTCCTCGAGGTGCAAACAAATTTGCTTTGCCACCGCTGAAGGTAAGTTCAACGATGTCTCTGTCCGTCTGTATCGTTCGTCCCGGAGTCGTCCTTTGGCTAGATCCCCGAGTCGAGCCATATTTTCTTCCCATACTGTACCTTATTTGCCGATAATCACGAACGGAGATCGGTCTCGGGTAGACAGGGTGATGGCTATTTTAGTGGGTGGAAAATTATACGGCGGCTTCCACAGGCTCTAAAATGGGCAGCTCTTCGGTTACGAACTATAATAATCATTTCGTCGGATGAGGAAGGAGCTACGGCAAAAGGACGACCGAGGGGAAGCAAGGGAAAGAGTAGGGGTCTCGGATACAGGCCTGTGTATACGAGTCGCTTCCAAGCGTGCCGATGTGGTAGTCAACATATTTACCGGCTCGTTAACGTCTCGTAGAGAGAGAGGACGACGCGTTCCCCCTTCGGGGTATCTCGACGTCTCATTCTTCGTTCCTCCCCGGCCCCTAATACGCACCCCCAATTTAGTACTAACGTGACTCGAAGTAAGTCGTTTAGCGGCGACTACCTACCGACCAGCATCGTTCGGGTAATTAATTTTGCTCTCTTTTTCGTGGCGCGCATAGCGATGGAAGGATGCTAGGGGCCACTAGCGAGCGCGAGATCGCCGCACGGCGCGGCGTCGCAAAAATTCCTTCCCTAATTGAGATCTCGCGGTGGCCAAGCGCCGGGGCTGATTACGACATTCCAGAGAGACTGTTGCCGCGCGTGAACCGTGCTGATTGCCGTGCCACGGAAGAAAGCCAAGGAGCGAACAGCGGCTGGAAAAAGGGCCGAACGAGAACAGAAACGATATAAATTCGTTCCACGCCCTGTCTACGTTTCGCGTCGCAAGTGTGCATAAATAATAACCCGCGCGAAACGACTAGCTAACGAGACCGTCGAGATGAAGCAATCGACAAATTTACGGGCACGATTGTCGGGAGTGTCGTTGCTTTCCTTGGACGGGTGGAGGAAACCGTGAGACTTCCAGGGACGCCTTATCACCGTCGCGTCGCGACGTATCCTTCCACTCTACGATCGTTAACGATAACCAATGCCCCAGGCGTTTTTCTTCATCCTCGTAAAGTATACGTTCTATCGTTCTGTAGTTTGGATTTCAGCAAATCATTCGAGGCTTCGTGCGTTTCATCGGGGAGACGAAAAGAAGATTACCCTGTCCCTTTAACGGGCCAACACTTTTCCAACTTGCTACGGTTAACTCGGAAGACCCTCCGCGGGTCCACGGTGCTTTTTCCCTTTTACTCGTTTTTGATTGGCAGCGGGGAGAGGGAAAGGAGGAGACCTATAAAGGGCCGCCGAAAAATAAGACCAAGCAACCCCTTCTCAGCCTTCCTCTCCTCCCAACCTCAATCGTGCCCTTCCTCTCGTTTCTTCCGTCGCTCTTTCTTCCTTTCGCCATCGGTCCGCCTCCTCTCCTTCTTTTATTTTCTCCCGTCTCCTCTCGCGGCCCTGCCTCCTCCGCTTTGATTTCGGAAGGTAGAGAGGCTACGAATGGACCGACGGAGCGAACGAGGGAGACGAAGAGGAAGCGAAGGGGGCCCCTGAAACTGGGCAGTGTGTAATTTTGCGCCGGCTTAGGAAAACACGGGGGCCACCCGCGCGTTTCGCGAGCGGCGGAGATTTAAAAATAAAAGGCCGCCTCCGTGGGTGGGGTTAGGGGGAACCGAGGGCGACAGAGGGGCAGAGGACCGCGCCGATCGCAGCGGCCACCTTGTTCTCCATTCGGGCGTCTCTTTGTCTCTCCGAGGCGAGAACACAGCCACTTTGCATTCTCGTACGCGCGTGCTACTCGCAGGAAAGCTCGCCCGGTCAGGCACCGTCCTATCGACGCTTCTTCTTCCCAGCGTTTTGCGTCTCTCAAAGTGTGATTTATTTTTCGATAGAAAAGAGGGAAGGGAGGTTCGCTCGGCGATGAACCAAAACTATTCGACCACGTCCATACATGTCTTATACGTATGTATACGGAAGGATTAATCTCCGAGCTGAACGTCGACAAATTTTATTCCCCTGCGTTTCAACCCCTCGCATTTTAATCTGACGCGCACGTATTTTGCTACTCCGAGCAAGCGTGAACGTGTACGTGCTCCGATAATGGTCTGCGCCGCGAGAGGTAAGACATTTTTCGTCGGGGCTCTCGAACTTCTCGAGCATAACCACTTTCTTTCGTCTCGATGCGAGAGAAAGGAGCCCGAGGTGTTCGCGGGATTCTTCCGCGTCCTCCACCGCACCCTTATCCTCCTTATCCCTTGTCGAGTCGGCGCGGCGTATGAAAAACTCGGTATCACCGAACGGAATCTCCGTCGACCCGTGGCTACCGTCCAAAGTGCAAGCTTTCTTCTCGACGGAAAAATAAATTCTCCATTATCCTTCGTCGCCGCAAAAATGTCTGGCCGTCGGAAGTGCGCAATTTATGCTCCCCGAAATTTGCCCATCGAGAAATCTTGTTTCGACGGGAGCCTCCTGCCACTGATCAACGCGACGAACGAGACCCCATCGATATTTAACGGCTTAATATCGAAAGTGGAGCCGTCGAAGATGCGGCGGCACGACGGTAGAGAAAATTTTGTCGCGCGAATCCGAAGCCTCCGTGGCTGTGTTTACTCTGCGCCGTCACTTCGTGGTCGTCCCTTTTTTTCGCGTTCTCTTGGCCCAGGTAACCAGATACACCGGCGGCGGCACGCCGTTGCTGCCCAAAAGGGACCCCCACGGCGCCGATGGCGCGGTGGGTCCGCATACGTATGTATATACTCTCCTCCGCACGATAGAGACCTCGCCTTTTCGCTCGCCTTATTTCTTCCACGGTCGCCGATCGATATTCTCTCGCCTCTCCACTCTCCACACCGGACGACGACTCCCGAGCTTACGCGTGCATTGAAAAAACCAATTGCCGCCACTCGAAAATCCCCCAGCTTTCGCTCGTAGCCGAGTTCCTTCGATACTGTGCTCCACTTGAAACAAGCGCGCAATCGTCCTCGCTGCGAAACAGAAAGCAGGGATCCGAGCCAGGAAACACGAGTGCTTTCTGCCAGCTACGAATAGCTCGGCGAACTTCGTAATTTCTCGCTGGAGGCGTCGGAGTTATTAACACGGACTTAAATGTTGCCTCGCGCCGTGGAACATTAACAATGATGGTACGCTTCGAAGCGGATAATCGAGCGGCCGGGCACGGCGACGAACAAAGTGCCGACCGTAATGTCGACCCTGTTTTTCAAATAAAGCCCAATTCGATGGCATCGCAGCGAAGGTACGTTTCTCCTAAGTGAAATTTCACACTGAAGCTAGATATTCGAAGATCGAGATCCGAGACGTTGCTCCGGGTTACCAAGGGACCGTTGGCCGTAATTCCGAGGTAATCTAGATTTCTGAACATCGACTGGCTGCGGTGGAGCAGGCGACATGACATCGCGATAACACAATACGCTATCCACAGTTCGGATCCTCGAGCATCGACATCTACGATAACGATAGAAACCATTCGCGATAAACCTGGCACAGAGATTCCATGGTTAGCTGTTCGATTGTTTGGCTGTTTCGTGCTTTAACGTCGGGCAGTACTAAAGAGACGATTGCTTCGTTGGCGCTGAAAGAATGTCTGACCAGAAAAGGACCAAATCTACTGATCGTCGTGAAACTTCTTTCCAGGGTTCATAGTTCGCCGACGCTCGAGCATCCTTGAGAGAGATATCCGGGGAATAAGGGAGCTCGTAATTCACAATTTTCTCAATGATTTCTGCGGGCCATAAACGAACGCAACCGGGCTATGAATATTCTATTGTGTACCATGGTAAAGCCTCGTTTGTACGGCGCGTACTTCCGTCGCGTCGAGACCCTTAGCCCTCGTCCCTCTCGTTGCTTAGTTTCTTTGCACGATATTTGCATGAATCTACATAAGCTATGATCGAGTACGATTTTAAATGACCGTAAATGTCTATTCCATTTCGCCGTGAGAACGAACGGTAATTAATAACGTTGGCAAACTCGAACTGGAGCGATTGAAACTGTGTTCAACCATCTGCTGTATTAAAGCAGCGGGAAAAGAGTGTCCCTCTTTGCGTTCCTGGACGGCGACGGCGAGGAAAACGTCGGATGCGCGTCCACTCGTGCGAGAAGGGAGAGGAACCGGGGGCCATAAACCAGTTTGTAGTATATAAGAGGCAAATTCGTAAAAGCGTAATCTTACAGTGGCCGGGGGCCGTCTCGAGTCGGGGTCACGTTATGATAACATCTTTATCCTTTCTCGTATAAATTTTACGGGGAACGCCGCTTTACCCGAAATACAGCCGTAACCGAGCGCACGAATTATAAGGATCGTTTCGCGGATTAAAGGGACCCGGGCCGCGGCGATGATAAAATTGTGTTATTCCTGCCTCTCTCCGTCTCTTGGCCGTGACAGGGGGATGGTGGTCGAACAGAGATATTAAAAGCTCGAGACCGAGACGCCACTCTTTTCCGCCTCTCGTTTCCTTTCCTAATAACAGAGAAACAAACGACTTTTTAACTGACGTTTGTATGGAGAAGCGATACGACTGTCGTATAGAACGATGTTTTCATTTCTTCTTCGCCGCTTGATTTCCGTCTTACGATCGCGCACATAATCGTCAACTTTCAAACATTCTCCATTAGCCCTCCATACTATATTACTTTGCTCCTCTTTGAGGAGCTGATGGTGCACGTCTTCCTGCTTATCCTGTACGCCCTTTAAGGCGTCCCGCTGCAGCCGAAGCATCAATGACGGAGACCAGTCGTTGCCTGTTTAGTTAAATAGTTGTTCGCCATTTAAGTGGAAAATTCTCCTTGCCGAGCGCGTATATGATAATAGGATACTTTGTAGCACAGGTAGCCCGATGGGTCATATTAAATCTACGCTGTTCCAAAATTATCGGACAGCCCCGGTGTTTCCCCCTGGCATGCCGCATATTCCAGACACGCGTGGAATCTCAACTTTGGATCCACCCCGATGCACGCGCACCCCTAAACGCAAAAGGTCTCCCCCAAGATATTTCCATAACGCGTGGCGCGGTCAACGTCTAGCCACCGCGTTTCTTTTACTCACAGGAAAGCACGTTCCATCTGAAACGGAAAAATCCACCCTCCCGTACAATCGAACGGAAGCTATGTCAACAGAAAACTCGATTACATCGTCCAACCCTTTGTTGTCTCTCCTTTACCGCGACAAACAGAGCTACCCTTTAACCCTCGACTTCTCTACAGGTTTCCGTTCGTACAGGAAACAAACATAGTCCGAAAACCGAGAGCCCTCTTTAGTTGTCACCTTCTTGCGCGGACCTTTGTTGTCGGATTTAACGCTGCGATAACACTGGCACAGAATTTCTTTGCGCTGCTAAAAACAGAGGCGGCTCCGTCGCCTATGTGGCGTCGAGCACGACGTGGCCGCGAAAGGACGGAACTCGAACGTCAACGTGGCTGCGCAAAACCTTGCCCATTCTTCCTTCATTGTTCAGCATTTCTCGGACATTGTCCCCGACACGATTCCCTCGCGATCGACCGAAAACAATATCGCGAGTCGGATTGCAGTCTCGAAGACAAAGACGTAGCTACGACTGGAGAACTAAATAGCCGCCCGTTTATAGTTAACTTTCCTCTTGTTTATACACCGTTCTACTGTACCACTTTCGCATACCGTTTCAAAAGCCTTCCTGCCGATAACTTGAACCAGGGCGACTTATTTTTGTACGGAAGAACTCCAGAGAGGGAAACGAAGGTTATGACAGTCGAGGCGAAGAACAGAGGAAAGTCGGACGACATAAAAATGAAAGGGAAGGAAATACGTGCTTCCTTCTGGGGGTGGGATCGTAGTTTCTAGCTGCAGCGAAGCCTCGTTTCCATCGGCGTCGTAAATCATTCATTTCCGTCGTTCGCATCGTTTTCCCCGGCAAGCTGAATTCAGTGGCAACCGGGGAAACATTACATTCCACACTTATTCCAACATTCAGACCCGTCCAGGCAACGAGTGCACGCGCAGATATTATCGAACGTGGAACGATTCAACCAGCTAGTCCGTCAAAAACGTCCGCGAAATCGAGTTCCATTTCCAACGAGACCGTGTTCAATGCCACGCTTGTTCTATTGGTCCTGCAACATTGTTCCTGCGTCCATTATATCCCGAGATTCAATTTGACTCTTTAGTAACACGGCACACAGGATGAGCTTAATTTTGCCGTACAAATACTTCAATCGAAATTACAGTGGCGAGTTAAACATTTTGAAAAATTTCTCAAGCCACCGTGCAACCAGGATGCAGGGTGTAACAACGGAAGAAATACTTCGCAGATTTCGAAATACTACTGTCGATACTGGATAGAGCCCGATCATAGAAACCAACCGTACCGTTCAATAATTCATGTCATTCGGCTAAAAAGCTTAGCGCGGTTCAGCGATATTCAACCCGCCACGGATATAGCCCCCCTTTTCACATAGGATAGACCGAAATTCCAAGGGGAGCTGTCAGAAATATACGCCAAGTGTGTTCACGTCGGAGCAGTAGTACTTAAAAGTCAATAAACCTAATGAATTTCCTTTCGCTTCAGCGTCGCGTTACAGTGAGCTCCAATTAATTAGTCCATTTAATTAGCACGGCATAGAAATTATTCTTCCCGCGTCATACGTTCATTAACGTATTTATGAGGGACGTTTTGGCACGGAGAGCGCGTGGGTCAATTTCTTCCCTCGCTGCCCCTAACTAACAAGTAAGTCATACTTGTACTTGTTCACATTTCCTGTGAGCAGTTAGGACGAAACAGTTGTATCGGCGGGTGTTTTGGTCGTGAAACGCGAGGCTAACACGGACGCTATTCCCCCCTAAACTATTTACAGAACGTCACTTAATTAACGTACAGTCAATACGAGCACGCGTCGTGTTCGCGTCATCGAAACAACGGCCCATTAATTCGTGCTTCGGTCCGTGTTTAGTGCGTGACGGGGTAAATATCATTTCCAGGATGAAAAGTAAGCTTTCCACGCAATACCAGTGCACGAATCTCGATTCCCCTTTCACAGTTTGCTGGCTTCTTTTCTCCCTTTCTTTTTGCAAGGAGGAGCTCGATGGGAGTTGGTTTATTTTTCTAAATATTGTACTCCCCAAATTGGAAATCTGCTTTGGGGCAGAATCGCAGAGGGGCGCAAATGCGGTGTCCAAGTGACACCGGTTCACTTTCAATGTTGTAAGCGGAACCGTTTAGAGGCCTGAGCTAGTGTTTACGAGAAGCGTCGGGTATTCGACGAGCGTTCGTGGTTCCACGTATACACTAATCCAATAAAAGTCCACGCTGAACTTGTCATAAACGTGAATCGTGTCGCTCGAATCAGTGTCCACCTTTCGCGACTGATCTCTTGTCGCTATATTTCACACCCCAGATGCCCTCCCGCGCCTTCATTTTATTCGTGGAAATGTAGTAGAAGCAAGAGCAACAAAAGCTCCGAAATAAAACGTCCCGGTTCGTGACGCGTCGCGACGCGGACACCGAGAAATGTGCGACCGTAATAAATTCCGATGTTTCTCCCGGGCCGTCGAAAGGAGGAACCGTGTTACGTAGAAATTTCGTGTCTTTCCTGGCTGGCCCGTGAAATCGCGATAAGCAGCGGGGCCTGATCGCAGCCGTGAGAATTAACGAGGTCCGAATACTTGCGGCCGTCCGAACGGTATTCGCGATACCGACGAATTCCGTGGAGATCCGCCAATTAGATTTGAATCGATGCAGGTCAAGAATACCCAAAACACCCGGCCCCGGGATATATTTCGGGTCGGCAGGGAACAGGTAGCGAGGCGTTTTCGTGCTTCGATCGGTGGTCGCGTTCGTGGAGAAAATAAATTTCGCCGCGGCCGACTAGCTGCAACAACGATTGCCACGTTACCATTATGCGGCGATTAATACGCGCTTCGCGTGTCGCAAGGCTTTTTCGCGGTCGTCTAATCATTTCGGCGAATGGCAAACGTTTGAAAGTGCAAAGGAAAGAAGACCACGGCAGGGAGAAACAACGCCCGACGCTAGCTGTCTTAGAGCTAATTAAATCGGAGGATCGAAGGAAAGGGTGGCCGGTCCTGACGGCAGTTTAGCTCACCGATAGCTACCAGTTCCATCGCGAAAGACCACACGCGAGCCACGTCGTCCCATCCTCCCGTTTTTCTTTTCTTCGTCTTGGTGCTTTACTTCGTGTTCCCTGGATGCCCGGGGCACTTGGCAACCAATAATCGAAGACCAACGGAGATAAGTCATTCCGGTGTTCCTCGGTTGGATCGCAGGTATCTTATCGCAAGGGAAAGTGGCAACAATAAAGGTGGGATATGTCGTTCGATTCGGTGTCATCGGTTCTAGGTCCTGGACACGGCCCGGCATTTGCATTAATTCGCACGGCCTGAACGCCTTCCCTCGTGCCCCCTCTTTCTTCTCCGTCCAGACGATCTCCTTAATTAGCATTAAAACGTGCCAGAAATTTCTCGCGGCGGAAATTCCGCGTGATAATGCTATTTCCGACAACGAGCTCGCAACCGACCACTTAACCATGCGAAAGTCCTTCGAGCCTCGAAATTAAAAATTCCGAGTCCCCCGGCGAAGTTGATAATTTTAAGTAGCCGACGGAATAGCGAATTTCAAGTCAGCTGTCGTCGCCCAGGGGACACTATCGTCCTATCGATTAGCCGAATTGCATCGGGGACAAAGTTGCCGCGTCCGTATTAAAAATCGCGTATAGAGACGTCAATGGACGAGATATCAGGCGCGTGGCTAATGCGGCGGTTACCACCCGCGTGTTTCAAGACGGCCACCCTCGACTTGGGTCTGCTTCTCCCCGTTCTCAGCCGCTCGTCTGCGCTCCGCGTGGCCGGAGGCTGCTCTTAATCAGCGATCGCAGCCCGAGAAAAATAAATTTAGTCGCATTATTCAAGGGGCCCGGTAATACGGATCGCAGGATGACGAAAAAAAGATGCTGGAGAGGGAAGAAGTAGGCGAAGAAGAGGAGAATATCGAAGAAGGAAAAGGAAGCGTGTGGGACAAGAACGAAGCCGGCGCTAAGCGTTCCCTCGTAGTCGGTGAGATAACTTTCTGTAATTCAACCGTACGGCGACGAATACTAATTCCTGCCATTAATCTCCATGGGTCGCTTCGTACGGACCTTTTCGATCCCGGCTGGACTGTCCTCTCTTCCGCCGGCGGACGGCTTTGAGGGCGTCCTTAAACTTTGTGAAATAGTTGACCGTGATTTTGCACCGTGAACCAAGCCTACACGCCAGAAAATACATGGCGTCTGGTTATCCCCGGAGAGAAAGAATCCGTCGGACAGCTTTGATTCTGAATCCTGTGTCACATTTATCGAAAAACGATCAATTTATTGACCGAGCAATTAGACGCGGAATAATGCAAGGCTGTGGCACTGTCGTAAAACGAATTTTATCCTTCTCGTAGTATACATGAACGATGCTTTTTGCCAGGATTTGCCACATTTTTCCCCACTGAGGCAGCCTGGTGGATTTATCGACTAGAGGATATGCCATGTTATAACGGAATCAACGAGTGACGAGACACGATGAAATCCACCCACACTCTATATCCCGATACACGTACGAGCGTTTTTCATTTCGTCGAGTTCATTTGGGCTTGTTAATACCGGCACGCGCCCCTTTGCCCCGTCACCAACCACTGACACGCCGTTCAAGTTAATCTGAAAAATCCACCAGGAAATTAATAATACAAGCTCGATTAAAAGCTGTCACATCCCAGCCTTCGGAAGCGCTGGTTACAGAGACGCTATAAAGTTTGATGGGATACGCTTCGATACATTATTCCGTGGATCTTCTATGGAACATTGTCGTCTACAACTTGGCTCATTAATGAATCACCCTATGATCTCGGAACGAGGATGCTACAAATTACAATGCCAAAACACAAACATCTCCTCTTGACACGGAAATCTAACCACGTAGTGATCGTTCTTAACGCCGTGACAGCGTTTTCTCAACAAGATCGCGAGGTATGCCTCCATAATCCCATCGTTCGGTTTATAGTCCATAGCCGAGTCCGAAGCGTCGCGATAAATCGTTGCCCACGAAATATGAGAACGAACGGCGACATTGAAACGTCGGGCGAAATCTACATCGCGGAATTGGCACGATTCCATTGGTCGCACCTGTCGCTCGTGCGCGTGCACACATTTTTTTCCCCACGGTGCACCACGATGGTCAACTTGTCCTACCTGGCTTGGTGTTCGCAATTAATAGTGTCAGATTAAATGGGAATTTCGTTTCACCGCGAGGTCTCCTAGTTACCACGAATCGAACGATTTCCGCGTAGATCTGCTGGTCGACGAAAGTCTGCCGAGATCCGTTAAGCTTTTAACTGGTTTTTGGTGCAATCGATTCTCGAAATCGGGACCGACGTTTCTATTTATTTCCCCCGACTGTGAAGTCGGCAATGACCGTTCGCCTGCTCCAAATTATATGCGCGTAATCGGCTCGCACATGAATATTTCCACAGTCGAATTCAGTAACAATAAATCTGCTGGTAAGACATGAAACGGATCTGCGACATTTGCAAATTTCATACTACCGTCAACGGTGTTAACTATTTCTTTTGACAGAGAAGGGAATCGACGAGTCACCGTGAATTCGTTACCGCAGGGAACGACCCGTGATTCATACGTTTTGAACGACGCTTTATCCATTCGATGGCAAAGGAGCTTCATTATTCAGCGTGACCTGTGACAGCCGGAGATTTCCCTTCGCCATTGACTTCTCCTCGTTTATTCTATTTTACCTCCATTGGCCGTTACCAATTTTTTTTATCTCGCGCAACAAGTTGTAGTCGCGTTCGAGAATAATAGCATCTTAACGGATTTGTTGCACTCGAAGTCCAGAATTGGGAACCAAGTAAATATTGATCGACTGAGAGAATAATTCTTTTTTTATTCCGGACACCTGATCCAAATTTTATATTTGCATATCAGAAACATGACGAATTTTCGTTCAGCTGTTTGTTGTTCCGAACGGACACATTTTCCGCGAGATTGAAAGAGGGCATTTCGAAATCGATAACGAATGGACGGAAAAAATTACAAAGGACGGCAATAAAAACGGGGCTTGTAGTTAAGCAGCTTCGTGTCGAATCATCATAAATTTGCATTGAGAATTGGTGTAACTACTAGCAAGAGGAGCGAGAATATCAAATGCGGTTTCAATATATTGTAGTACATCCGCGTCGCAATGGCTCGCAACGTTTCCTGTTCCCTTTTACCCTTGCGCAGTTCACGTTTTTAATCCGATTATTACAAAGTTTCTCAAATTGTTACAGCTACGCAAAATACTTGGCGTTTGTCGGGGTGATAATTTTGTATTAAATGAAAAAAAGCATTGAAAAAGCCAAGCTGTGGTAAAGCCGTAAATTGGTGGGAAAAATGGCAAGCCCCGGGCATAAGCAAAATGTATGTAGAGAACGATATGATATCAACGCTGCGTGGATACGATGTGTTAATTCAGTCCTGAAAATGCTCTGCAAAAGAAACAAACAGTTGTAACAAGCAAATAGCGTCGCGTTCGACGCCTAAAACATAATACTTGCAAATTAGTTAACCAAATCGTATGCTGTGGTTAACTAGAGTTATTGGTTTATCACTGGCAACAATACCGAACTCGTTCCCTTCATAATTAATTCCAATGTACAACGATTCCAATTCAAACAGAGGCCAGCTGTCCAAATATTTGCGTTCCGCCCATCCCTCCGCACGGTATCCAGTTGAAAATTATAAGAACGAGGAATGCAATTATCCAATATGATTTTACGACCGATCTGACTTCAGTTATTGGAATAATTCAATTACTGTACGCTGCCGCCCCAGGAAACTGGATAGCGACGGGGCGATGGAACGACTATCTCTAATAACGCTTCGACATAACGTCAAAAAGTTTCCGCACTTTCTGTCCTCTTCTCCATTCTATTATTCGAGCATGTTCTCCGGTTCTTGTGTTGCCCGATTTCTTTGTCTACCAGCGTTCTTCGATCCTCCTGGCTGTGGAGCACCTTCGAGTCAGCTCCCGGTTGGGTTTTAACATAAACCTTTGGCGCGAACGAATTCTAGACCGCGTCAGCGGACGTATTAGGAAATGAATTTGGCGGTGAAACCTTTTTGTCCCTTCCCCCGTTTCATTCCTGCCTCGATTCCTGTTAAAGGCGCAAACGGAAACGCTCGCCTTGCTGCAGGTGATTATTTCAGGAGGGAATATTTCCACACCCCCGCCCTCAAATTTAACTAATTGTATCTATTGATTGTTCCTGTTATCATAATTCCGGTAATTCTTCCTTCCAGTAAAAAAGGAAACACGAGCAAATGAAATTTAATCTCGCGAAATCCAGGCAATCAATTCACCAGCTTATGAAACAGCACCCCGCTAAAACGCATCGCGCGGTATAAATTTTCATATCTCGCGAATGCCGGCCCGGTTTACCCGCTCGAAACGCGATGGAAAGCCGGACAATTATTAAAGCGATAACTAGTTTTAATAAAGGAAGCGGGATTACGGTGGTTTCCGTAGCGCAAACCTGATCCCGCAAGGTATATTAAAACGCGCCACGCTTACGCGACAATCCGCGCACGATCTTGCGCGAAAATCCCCTTCGAGGGTGCCCGCTTGGCTCCGACTTTCTCAGAGGTGTAAGAACGAGCAAACTTTCCAACCACGAACGAAGCACGCCGTCGGACGACTAATTAACATAATTAGAATCACTCTCGAGCGTGGACCAGGCAAGAAGGAAAATGGGAGAGTCAGGCTGAAGAGCGGTCCACGACGGATGACACGGTGGCGCGCTAATTTTCCAGAAGAATTACGAAATTTCGGTGGTGCGAGGAATCAACGACGGGCTGGCCGATTACGTTTGCTGCACAAGAATGATTCGGTTAGGAGGCATAGGCTGGAAACGCAGGGATCCATAGATTCATGGACTTAACGAGATGATGAAGTGGGTTGAAACCACCGACAACGGTGTCGCGTTAATAATTATCGCGAGCAACGTGCTCGCGCGTTGCAGGTGCGAAATATTCGAGGGGGAGCCGCGCGCGCCGTTGCACTAATTTACTTCTAATCGCTGGAAAATACCGGTGGATAGAATAATATTATTATCCGGTATAATGATATTATCGCGATTTGGTGGAACGAGGAAGCGGCAAACAGTGCCGCGATACCAGACGAGGACGAAAGGGGTGGAAATCAAATTTCCACGAAGTTTGCGCAAAATCATTATTATTATGGCAGATCGTTGCAAACAATGCGCTCAGGCTTTCAAATATTGATCCTGTGACGTAATCGTTGGCGAAACTGCCCCAGCGGTTCGCTGTAACGCGTTCCGATCTCGTTATGGCGTTGGTTTATGGTGCGCTGCTTAGCAAACATGCCATTCTAATCGGCGATAAGGCCACCGGTGCGCTGTTCATTTTTCCGGATATCCCCGTTCCGAATTAACTCTCGAACTTGTTCGCCAGCAGATTCCGCTCTCCACTGCACGCGTACGACTACTTTGCAAGTATAATAATTAAGCGAAATCATAATATTGACCAAACGAAATTGCCCAATCCTTCTTGCTAGCTCTCGTTTCGTCTGTTTCCGTTTGCTTTACTTCGAGAGCATAGCGAGTTTACGTTTGCAACGCCAAGCTAGAAAACCATCGGAACGAATGGAATGGAAGCGAATGGAGATTAGCTGGTGAAGAGTACAACCGCACGAGTACGGGGTGAAATTCACCTCTCAATTTGTCAGCCGTGTTAATGGTTGCCGAGCAAATAGGTCGGTGACGGTACAATAACGGATGGATAGGACGCGGCAAGATGCGTACGCCAGCCGGGAACGGGGCAAAAGTGCTATCGCGTACAGAAACAGAAATTACTATTAAACTCGATTTGCCCGAAACGACGGGGGACATGCACGTATCGCGACAGACTCCATTTTCGCATGGAGAACACGAGACTCGCGTCCTATCAGTCGCTCGGTCTCAAAACCGGAAAGAAAAACGAGGAGCTGAGAGCAGGGTCGTGATTTTCGATTCACCTGTCTGCTCTATCGTGAGAGTAGTCTAGCTTGCTCGTCCCAGTGAGTGGTACTTGTGCAAACAAGGATATAAAGGATGTCGCCCCCGATTCCAGAGTCGAGATAGAGCTCGGGGATAGGGGATCGACTGATTACCAAGATTGAATCAACAGTTTCGCTACGTTCTGTGTTATTTTCTGAGTATCGAGTGAAAAACTTGAGGCACGCGACACGGGGGAAGAAGAATAGTCTAGCTCGCGTTGAATTTTGACGCGACACCGACAGACTTGCCGCGGAGACTGTATAATTTAAATGTAACTCAAACAGTCGGTATCCGACGAGTATCCACTTTAATGCCAGCGAAGAGAGGAGAGGAAAGATAGAGAGAGAGGGAGTGAGGGTGGGAAGAATGAGAACGAGCTGGTGTACCGGATCACGATGTGCACATACATTTCTGTCAGTCGACGATGGAAGAAGAACGATGGCTACGTCGAGCAGGCTGGCACACGGCGAAAGAGAGAAGGAAGAGGGTGGGCTGCTTCCACGGGGATAAGAAAGGGGGACAGACGACAGGAGGGTGGTTTCAAAGAGAGACAGAAAGAGAAGTGACTCTGGAGCGAAGCCGGAGATTTCAAAGCAAATTGCGAACCTCACCCACGAATCTCCTCTCTCTCTCTCCTCTCTCTCTTTCTCTTCTTCTCTTGCCTTGTCCGTCTATCTTGATTCCCGTTTCCCTTTCTCCCCTGCTGAGTTCTCTTTTCGGCTGCCGTGTCGCGTTGGCTTTCCCTTTTACGTTCTACGACACACCCTGGCAAAGGAAGCAGAATTCGACGTTCGTTGGCGCCGCACGAAACACCCTTGGAAAGTGTTTCCACGTTCTTTCTGCTTTGGGTACTCGCACCGCGCAACACCACGAAATTTCACGTTTATTAAGCACGCCCTCCTTGCTCGCACGATTTAAGTGTCGCGTTAATCGCAATTAAGTCGTCGCTGCGGGGGGCTCGTACGAGGAAAGGCGTAGGAGAACTTGAACAAAAGTCTTGCGATATGTGCGTGGCGCAAAGTGTTATTCAGTAGCAGCATTCTGCGCGTCGAATCGGAGCTGCTTCGACGAGCAGCAGTCTTTGAACAATCTCGAGCAATGAATGAATTCGATATCGCTTTAAGCAGAGTCGCTCGATACTGTTGCTAATTGTTGCGTAATTTGTCCCCGGTGATATTAATAGCGACGTATATTACGACACGAAAGACAGCCTCGACCCGAGGTCCAGGGTCCCGTGAGCGAGCGATCGTACGATGAGATTGCGATTGTAGATGAGTCGGGCTTCAAAGGAGAACCCCCCAGGGCGAGGATAAGCAGAGAGGAGAGTTCTCGATGTGGGAGGACTACCTCGTAATCGAGATGCAGCGCGAGGTAATCTCCGACTTGTCCCCTGGCCAGTTACCTTTTTGTAGCCTCTGTCCTGCCGCTCCTTCTCCCGTCCTCGTGTTCGAGCAACTGTTTAAGATAGCGCGGCTTTTCGCGTTAATCTATCAAACGGTATTAACGAGTCTCGCAATTATTACGCCATTATCGTGACCGGCTTGTAATTAACCGTTGCGGGATTATTAATTTCGTCCTGGGTACTTGCCTCGTGAACTCTCTGGTTCACTGCGGGCAATTCCCCCGATAAGAGCCACTTAACGTCACGGTGTCCCTCGGCTATTACGAAATAATCGAAGCGAGATCGAAAGTAAAGGGAAAGGGTTAGGCAAGTCGGACGCAATCGATAGGTCGTAGAAACGTAATCCGCGGCGAAGATTCCAATAGCGGCGGCATAGCAGGACTTAGGTTTGTTCGTAAAGCGTCCGGGTAGAAAGCATTTATCCTTTCGGGGTAGAAGGCCTGGACAGCGGTTGAATAAACGGAGTCCGGGGCAGTCTTATTTTGGCGAGGACTACGGCACAGCCGGGACGTGCTCCTCCGACTTGGACGGGCACCATTATTTCTTCAGTGTCGACAACTCCTTGCCGCTGCCCTTCTGTCCTCCTCCCTACGGCCCCTTATAGCTTCAACAAACCAACGCCAAATACAGAGAGAGCTCGACCAGAGGAAGGAAAAGGAGGTGGCGCACGGTAGAGAAAGAGAGAATGGGAGAGAACGGTGAAACGCCAGGAACTGTCCCCGGCGGCGAGAAGAGGACGGCGGAAAGGGAGGCTGGCTGCGTCCACTCGCAAGGACTACGCCGTTAAGCCGGGGAATGGTGGCCTAAGACCATCCCGCGGGCTCTGCCTCTTTTGTTGACAGGACTATGAGAACTCGCGCACCGTGATTTATCGAGGCTCGCTTATTCTTAGTCCTTTGCGGCGACTCGCGTTATACCCGAGCCGCGTTGGCTAACTGGCTGGATTATTAAGCGTGATACGCGCGCCATCTCCGCAACCGAGACTTCATCGAATTCCCCTTTATCGTCCCCTGCTTCTGCCTCTTCTTCTCCTGCCTCTTCTTCTTCTGCGTCTGCCTCTGCTTCTTGTTTCTCTTCGTTCCCGTTCCCGTTCCCGGGAAACGTTTTCCTCTGTGCCCTGAATTTCGATTCGCTTCAAGTCCGACCGTGCTTTTTCGCGACCGAAACGGACGCCAGACCAGCTGATTTCTACGATACCAATATACGGGAATGCCTCGGCACGCGTCGAGTTCAAGTGAAAATAGTTGATTCTACGAGCAGGTCGACAACCCCTTTCATCGTAGAGGGCTAAACTACGGTCGTCGATTCCAGATTCAGAGTTCAATTCCCGACGCGCTCGCATTTCGCCCGATATTTAATGTAGCTAAACTCGGCGGTAACCCACTCTCGGCTCTAATTATAGGACGGTGAAAACATAATCGGTGTGACGCGCGACTGGATTTAACGTACGCGCCGCCGCGACGATACGAAACTCGGGGCGAAACTTTTCGTGCAATTAATTCCCAATGAATCGTTAAACGCGTGCACGATCGACGAATTTTTCCAAACGTTCCTATGGAACGCCTAACCAATGGAAATCGAAATCGAAATTAACGCGGAACCCAAGCGTTCGATTCCGTGCGGCGGACGCGTTCGCACGGTTAGGCAAATTTTTCCAATTTTTATTGTGCTGCGAATCTGCAAATATTTTCGCAGACGAATTCGCATTTTGGATGGCTTCGATTACGGCTTCGAAGCGTATTTAAACGTTACGGTCGGACTGAAATATTTGTCGACGGGTGAAACACGATAAAGAGGCCACACGAGTCGTGAAAAAACGCATCCACCGATCGAGAAATATTGCCGGGGGAAAGTTGGAAGCTCCGTCGTCCATCGCGGGAACGAGCCAAGAAATTCCACGAAGAAACGATCCCCCATGTATAATAAAATATGATAAAACGCGGCCAATCCCCATCGCCCATCGGAACCCGGTTTCCCCACGGAAGTAGATTTCTGCTAGTCATGATCTGCCAGTCATAGTCCCTCCCTGGAACTTTCTTACCCTCCGTAAATGTGTTTAATACGAGCCAAGCTGATTTCAACCCAGTATACGGTCCTTTGAAACAAATAATCGATAAGATATCTGCAACCATAGCTGAAAAACGAAAAAACTGGAAGCAAGGGATCGTTGGGATGCTTCCCACTAAGGAACTTACTTTCCCCAGAGGTCAGATGATAGGAGAAATGGAAAATCTTATCGCGACTTGCACCGTAGATTGGTCGGGGTGACGATTCCCTCGCCGGAGTTTGCCAGGTCGATTTGCTTGGACATACCGATTCGGACGATTTTCCTATTTTCGTCCACGTGAACTTTTCAAGGAAATCTTTCTGCGAATATGACGTGCCGCATCTCCGCGTTAATACTTGATTCGCATCTTTGCTGATTACACGTGACGGTTGATCTATCTATAACACGGAGAAGAATAGAGAATCAATGATAACGCGATAGAGCGCTTTACTCCGTTCTACACAGGGAACGGATGACATTTACCACAGCTCGCATGTTCCAAATACGACTACATATAGGGGAAAGGAGATTAATATACAGGAGCGTGTATTTTTGAAATTTCGACGTTTTACGTTCATATCGGGAAACGATGAATCGTTCTAGGTGAGGGGGTTAGATTTTTTGAAAGCGGCCGAACATTCACCGTGATATATTTACCTCCCGATATCATCCAGAACACGCGCAGTTCTCCTAAAGCGATAACAAGTTTTTTTTTTAATACGACCAGACAAATTCGACGACCATTCTATTTTCCCAAACAGTCGGGGCACAACTTTTCTTTGCACTTATTCGATTATTGTGCGCAACTTTTAATACGCGATTCACAATTTACATTCCATTCGACACTGGACGAAGGCAATGGTTGTTTAGATTAAAATCCAGTGACCACCAGCGCCGAGGCAAAATAAATATTTTGCATTGCCCCGAAAGGGAGCTTGAAAATTTCAAGTCACGCTCCGAATACTGGCCTCTAGGTTCGGATTCACGGATCAAAGAAGCTTCCAAAGACCGCACGCGGTGTTTCTGGTTGGGTTTCCAACGGGAAGAGACCACCAGGCGGTGACGGGAAACCTATTGCGTCGTCATTTACCCGAAATTATTATTCCTGCTTGGACGCGTGCTAAAATCGTGCCATCTCCGAATACCTGGAAACAAGTTGCATCCTCCAACCCTGCTGGTGCTAACCGTGGCTCGATACGTGGCTCGGAGCGTTAAGGGGGTAGCGTGAAAATTTATGGCTAGACAGCGAGATGAATGAGGATAGGTGGTGGAGCGGAGGAGGTGAAAACCGAGTGGTTCCAGAACGTTATATTCCTGTCTGTGATGCTCTCGATTTTGCAATGACACCGCTCTTGCTCGGCTCGACGAGTCGACGTTTCCTTTCGTGACTTTATACGACTGAACTTTGTCTTTATGGATACCACATTTTCCCTTTAGTTGCCTGGAGCTTCAAATATTGGAGAAGAGCAATCATCTATTATACCTACGAACTTTTTATTCGACGACGCTTCTATTCTTCTAGGTGATGGATTGGTTCGGGGAAAAAATCTGCTGCGTAGAAATAGTCTTGATTATAATTGGGCAGGTCAATAGTCAGTTTGTATCCCTCGTTTGTTCCGTCCAGTGCCACTGGGCACAGGGATGCCAAGCTGTTCTTTTATTTGTTTGTTTCAATAGCCCTCGATGAGATAACGATTGTAACGACAAACCAATTGACGATCAAACATTGCTACCAGAACGCGTTTCATTATTATACGTCTAATCATCTTCCCTGACAATTCAGTTAAACGTGTACAGTTGAAAATAAATGGATCCACATGTTCCGATCGACACGGTGGTTATTTTTTCCCTCTTGGGCCGAACGACTCGTTAACGAAATAAAGTTTCACTTCCATCCTCGTGCACGTAACGATAGCAACGGTTCCACGTCACTGTCGCATCACGTAATTTTTATTTTCCGAATTAAACGATAATCGACTCGTCGGTACAGCTAATTTTTATCGAGTTTCTGCCGCTCTCGGTTGTGTTATTTCAAACGACGTTCCGACAAATTTCATTTCGACACTTTGATACTGGACCGGCCGTTTCGCGGTGTATTTTAATTCGATACGCTTTGATAGTCCGTGAAATTTGTTTTCCGCCCGAACAGGATTCCGTTGACTGCGGCGATAAAATTGGATGATCCAGAACGGGGTGTCGACTTTTATGAGTGCCTCGTAGATCCTGCAGAAACCGGAGGGGCCCACCGTCGACGTTTCTTATTATGCAAATACATTGTTGATGAATTGAAAGGAGGGTTGCTAACCGTTTTATTGACTTCCAGACCCTCTGTCGCGAACATCTTATTTGTATTCAGAGGGTAAACCACCCCCGGTCGTATCGTTATGGCCAATACCCGACCTGGCCTTCTGCGATGGAGAATTTGTGGCGAAGATAAAACTTGCGCCACGTTTTCGTAATTGTGCTCACCGGAATACCGAAACTTCGTGTCTGGCGAATCTGTTTCGGGGATAAACTGAAATTCAACGAAATACCTGCGTTCGTTCCGGTCGAAAGAAACGATTAAACGTTTTAATAGCGTTGCACCGTGACGAAATTGTTCGCGATGACTGAGATTGGCTGGACCGACTGCCATCGCATCGGCAATCTATAGACGGCACACGTAAATATACGAGGCGAAACGTATTCTAAATACAACGAATTCGCTAAAAGTCCCTTCTTGCATCCATCAAAATTCAATTAACAATACAAAAACGAAACGCATCCGCGAAGCAAGGGGGCAACGAATAACAGATCGAACGAAATGAAAAACAGGGTTGGTCGGACAGTTCCGGTAGAATGAAATAACGGAGCGCCTGTCCGGAAACGCGACTCCGGAAGATCGATGGTCGATCCCGATGAAGATGGAGGAGGCTAGCAGGCCGAGAGAAAAAGAAAACGAGAAGGAACACGGAGAAAGCGTTAAAGAGGGCTCGGGCGGTACACGCAGGGGCGCGATCGTGAGCTCAAAGGATTGGCGTTAAAACAAACAAGAATCGAGGTCCTATCCCAAGACGCCGACGGCGACGCATGCCTCGGTTGCTCTTGCTTTTTCCTTTTCTTCTTCACTCCATCCCGGTTGGTCCTCTCGCGAGCCCGGTCCGGCATTATGCGAGAATTTTAAACGCCGAATATTATGAAATTCTTTCGCGTAATCTCCCACCCAGTTACCCGGCCTCCCGTTTCAACCGCCGCGCCGCCACCACCATCGCCCCCCTCTCATTCGCCCTTTTCTCTTTCCTCTTTCTTCTTTCTCCTTTCTCAACCCGTTCACCAGCTTGTGTTTCTCCTTGGCTGGCTTCCCACCACCGTTCGTGGACCGCCCTCGAAATCTCGACGATTAATGCGCCCCTGCGCGGACCCGGCGAGCTCCTAATTAAAACGTCACTCCTTCCTCCTTATCTCGTCCTTCGAGGAAATGCGTCTTCATACCGGCGAACGTTTCGCCGAATACTAGACACTCCTCTCGCGTAATTGCTACCTCCTCGCGGGGACCACCAGAATGAACGGTCCTACGCCGGTGTACTTGTCTTTACAATATCAGCACCGTCTGATGGAGCGCGAAATTGTTTCCAATTAAAGCGCCAACGGCAAAGTAACGAGCAACGGTTTCAATATTTCCCGGCGAATCTTCTAGCGGCGTGCAAGGAATCTGGAATAAAATCGTTTCTGTGCGGCATCGATAGTTCTTGGAACACCGACGATCGCATCCTCGCGCGCCGCTAACGACAGGGATCCCTCGGTCTACCCCGAACGTTACCCCCGGAGCAGCGAAGAAAAGGCCCCGGGGGCAGCCTCGTTGGGGACCACCGTCGCCGTGCTGGAAGACAAGTCGGAGCCGCGAAAGAGAGCGACGCGGAGCAAGGGGAACAGAGATAGCGTGATCCAGAACGCGGTGATTTCCGAACGGGTAAAGAAATGCGGCCGAATTAAAGCTCCGTTTGCTCCGGGTGGGCCCGAAGACCAGGCTGCGAACGTTTTCGGTGGCAAGAGCAGGGAGGTGGACGAGACGGTACAGGGGCCTGCCGTAATTGGTTCTGCATATTTATGAAGGCGCTCCTTCCGAAGCCGCGTTTCGCGTTTCGCCTTCGCCTTCGACTTCGCCTTCGTCTTCGCCTCGTCGTTCTAAGCATGCTACCTTGCTCCATTCGCGAGCGATCGTTTTTAAGATTGATCTAGATATTTTTCTAACGGGGAAAGATTCTTTCGCGGCGACTCTGGCCGCAATTAAGGAAACGACAGCCGTCTTCGTTCAAAGTGCGGTAGAATGGTAAAAAGGAATCGCACGACACTCCAACTGGGCTCGATTTAAAGGGTAAAATCTCTACTCCGAGAAGCCATAGTTCGTTTTCTATCAAGATTCGTTTCTGCGTCGTGTAGCTGGTGGCAAAGTGAAGGTAATTTTTCCACAAATTTATGCAAATTCAAGCGTCTGTACGGGCCTTGTGAAATTTTTTTCATAACTTGAATTACCATGGATTTCAAGATTGTCGTTAGCTGTTCGGACCGCGACGGCTGGTGGATATTTTAATTAGGCAATTAGTCCGACGGAATCTCATTAAACTTTCGAAATATGACCGATCGTAGATTCTTCTTCGCGAAACGACTTTTGTTCCATGGAACGCTATACCCACTATCCTGTTCCTATTCAACCTCGCCTGTTTCTCGATTCCGGGTGTAGCTGTCCGGGGAAGAATTCTCCAACGAATACCCGCCGTGCAGTGCGACGTATGCCCGCGACGTACGCGCCTGGGGGAAACTGACTTGTTTTGTTTTTCCTCGATCGGCGCCAGCGAACCACCCCATTTGTATCGTTGAGTGGAAACATTTTTCAGATCGACCCGAAACCATCCCGAGGAGCATAGGATTTCGCCAGACGCGTTTCGCAAATCGTTCACGACGCCCTATTCGTCGAAGACGCGTTTCTATCGTTAGGCTGTGATCCACGAGCCCTGAATTTCGGTCGGTCGCTATTTATGGCCCTCTAAAGCGGCCACGGGACTCCATCCGTTCTGCACTCGCCGCACGATCCAGGAAAAATCGTCTAGCTACGAACAGAAATGCCCTGGAATAGTGGTCGTGGAAAAATGTCACTGTCGACAATCCGATGCCCCGATTAAAAGAGCGAAACGAAAATTCACCCAGGGGGTGTGGAACTGCCACGAGACGCGTTTCGACTACATTGAAACGAGGTTGCTGTCCATCGGTGGATACGTCTTTTTATCTGACCGCAAGTGTTCGCCACAACTGTAGCAGCATTCGGCCCGTTCGTCTCATTGTCAAAACAGACGGCGAAAAGGCAACGGGTTTCCACATTCTATCCGTGTTACATGGATTTCAGTGGCAGTCGAATTTGACGGAGGTTTAGCAGAATGAAATCGAAACGACAAAAGCAATGGGCTGGTCTCGTGTTTGTCAATTACTACCAACGAGAGTCCCGTTCCGCAGCAACGTTCAAAAGAATAATGCAAAAGCAATAATGCCGGTCGTGGCGAAAATTCCATCGCGCTTTTGACGTTTCCGAAAAGTGCTCCAGCGATCGTGTGCTCGCAGCCGTCCAGATTATTATGTTTTTTTTTCTCTTTTTTTTGGAACTCGAGAAACGCCTTGCTGCACGCTGACACTGTGCCGTTTTGCATGTGACGCGGCCGTGATTTACATGCGTGTCCCGGTCGAACTTTGATATTTCTTTGAACCCGTTGGTGAACGCACAGAGGGAACGGTGACGCGGGAATCGATCGGCAGATTTAATCTCCCTTTGTAGCAGCTTCTATTCGAACGGTAAAATCACAGAGAAAGTGGAGAGAGAAAGGTCTTTTGCGAACGCTTGTTCGATGCGGTACAGTTTCAAAAAATTCAACGGGTACCTGTTGGAGAAGATTTGCCGAAGAATGCAATGCATAAAATAAATTCATATTCCTCTTCCCCGTTTCAGATATATAGTACAGAGTGATACAAAGACTGTTTCTCCAACAAACAAGTCTGCGCGATACAAATCCCTGTGAGCGTTTCCGTTCTCCCCTATCGACTCGTCTAATCGGTGAGACTTCCAGCGCTCGAATCCCCTCGGAGATCGCTGCGGGCGTGAAAGAATTTCCACGCTGGGACCAAGTGCAAACAAACAGTGATCCACGCGACCGATATACAAACGAACCGTGAAGAGACACGCGCCAACAGAGAACCAACTGCATCTATTTTTAGAACCGCTCCGATTTCGATTCTTCCAGTAGTAACAATCTTGACGATACGTCTGACTAGGGGCTGCCACTTTCCCCTTAACCGCCAGACCAGCGCTCGCTCTATGCGTAGCTTCGAGAGTAAGTCAAATACTTGATACTCTTTTAAACATTTCATAAAAAACATATCTATACACGCAGTGGTGGGTGGCGGTCTCGCATTAATTGCCAACACGGATGATTTTTCCGCGACCGTTCGGTAGGTTTTGACGTGGCGCGGCGCCAATAAATTTTCCGAAAACGGCCGTGTCCCGGAGAACACGCGGTTTAGCATTATGTAAATTTATTCGCGCACCCCACGACACAACTGAAAATATCCGGGTGCCGCGATAAAAATTCGTAGGGACTTTATCGCGCCGCAGCGCGTGGATACAGCGAGTCGCTTCGATAAATCACGCACCCCGGCGCGGCGTCTTTCTAGCCGAGAATCTCTTTATGCTTTCGTTTATTTCTCGACACTGACTTTCCTCGAGTTGATACGCTCCTTCGTACCTACAGTTTCGTTTGCTAAAAAATCCTGCAGGCAGGAAGAACAGGTTTCTCTTAACACAGTCCTTTGAGTTGCAAGTTTATCGCCGCCCGCCAAAGACGAGCGCACTTGTTTCGGAAACTTTTGGGCGGATTTTCTATTGGATACAATATCCCCGAGCAGTAACCATTTCACTGGCTCATAAAATGTTAGCAAGCTTCGCGAGGAAACGCGTTCGCCACGAGCCGGCTGACAAATGTTCCTGTCAACGACAACCGTGGCGCACCTGAGACCCGGCCGGGGACATCTCCGTCGAACATTCAGATTTGAGCAAGGAACTTTTTTTGCTCGCGACGTTCCCGGGAGAGCTGGACGACAAGGGTTGGCGAAAGACGGAACGTTCCGCGAAATTATGCTCACCTGTACGGGGAACGATCTTTGTCGAGAAACCGATACGGAAAATGGAACACGGCGTAGACGTTTATTCGCCGGCTACGTCGAGGGCTTTCTTTTTTTATATTTTATTTTTAACGTCAGCGTTAACAATTTCATGCTGGCACTGATCGCGAAGATTCGAGACAGATACCGATAATCGAGTACACCGGTAGGGACGAGGCAAATTTGCCGGTGGCCTAATAAGAGGCTCGTTTTCCAAGAATTGCTTTCAGGCTGGCTCTCGTCACGCGTATCACGAATCGTCGGGAGGCATGTAAAGTGCGATTGCGTTGGCGAAAACACGTATAATTCGGGACCGTTACATTGTAAGAAACATGCACCGGGAATGTCTTACTCTATGTCGATGCACGCGGTCTCGTAGTTGATCCCCGTTTCTACTTGACAATGGGTACAAGTGGATGGGGGCAAATAGGTACAAGGCTCAAAGGGAAAGAAAAACAGCAGAATTACAAAGGAAGGGGCGGAAGGAATCTCGAACGAATTAGATTCAATTCCAGTCGTCGGTTTTCCGATATTCAGCGTTTTATCGAGGGGGCGAGGTAACGATCGTTTGAAAAGAGAACGCACCGATACGAACGTAATGCAATCTGCGAACGCGTCTCGCGCCTGAATTCCAGAAGGCGCGACAAGCAGCCGGGTTAGAGTCGGTGAAAAATTGTAAGTAACCTCGAAGGAGTAAATACGCGAAGGAAAAGGAGGACGGAGGGATCCTGGCGAAGGGTGGTTGGCTTCCTGTCGGCAAGAATGCCTCGGCGTCGTAATCGGGTCCCCGCCGGAAGTAAAACCCAGCCCGTTTCCATTCTTCGTCTTTTCAATTTCCGATATCCCCGCGGAGAGAGCGTCTAATGGTAATTTTAAAAGGAAAACGCAATGGCGCATGCATAATACACTCCATGGGTTCGTTGATTTTCCCGTTGATCATTCTGAGTGGAAAAGAGAGCGTGATCGAGGAAGGAGAAGAGTACCAGGGCGATGTAATTCCAAGGGTGCGGCATCGTCGAACGAAACTTTGAATCGCTGGAATGGTTCGAGAGTACGAGCGAGGAAAGGAACGAGCAAGAGGGAGCACCATCGTCTGTGGCGAGTTAAATAAATAAATCAGCGCTGCTCGCGAAGTAATAACAGGAACGAAGGGCTGAAAGCTCCGACGGATTTTCTTGCGGGAGAGCGACAAAGAAACTCGTCGTTCTTCGCGTTCCAGCTTTTTAATTCGCGAACCGCTTAATTCGCGATGTGAATCGTTGATGAGGACGGCGAGCAACTTCCCCGCTGGAGAACGGAAGGAAAGTTTCCTTTGCCGCGCTATTCCCTTCGCGAGACAGCTGATCCCACGGACATCGATGGAACGCGAAGACTTCTGCAGGATTCCCCGAACTGCCTGCTAAACCTTGCTTAACGAATCATCGAAGAATATTAAAGGTCCACCGAGAAGTGGCAGAGCGTGGAAAAGGACGAAGAGAGATGAACTGCAGGCTCGAGGGGAAAGAAACGAAACGGAGCAGAGAAAGCAATTACTAAGGAGAGGAAGGCGAGGAGAAAGAGAAGGAAAAACAGGGGCGGGGAGAGGCTTAACGCGAGGCCCTTAATATGGCGAGGGCGGCCTTAATAAGGGAGGGAGTTTCGGCGTATACGCAGCGTGGACACAAAAGCCGCGGACACTGGACCGGCCCGATACAGGAGGTCAAAAATGCGCTGAAAAAATTGCCGCCAATTTGAATTGCTAATAAGGACGATGCGCGAGTCCTCGAGTTCGGCCTAACCGGTGCAAAACAATGGTCTCGCGTATAGCGGTATACCCTGAGCGGCAAAACGAACGCCGGTGACGAAGTCCATATAAGTGTTCCGTTTGGCTCCGCAGAAATGCAGTCCGAGGGGAAAAATAAAGGAGCAGCCGAGGGAGAGAGGAGAGTTCCAGGCACGGGAGGATGCCGTGGCCAGAGGGGAGCGACGCTACCGGCCACGAGGGAGAGATCGCCGATGCAACCCTAAATAATTAGTCACTGCCACGTCCGAGGTTCTCCGTTCTCCGCCCGTTGGAGGAAACCGTGGAAAGGGAACACCAGTTAGTGGAATACTGTCCGCGCGTTCGTGGGAAACGATACGACCGAAGCAGCGACGGGGAATTCGCGGCGCGGCGGCCGGTCCACGAGGTGGATCCACCGGGGAGGGAATGGGGGGCGTGGGGGACGAACGGTAAGAAAACGTCAACCCCGATTTACCGGCGACCCACTCGATCGGAGAATCCGCTTGGCGATCAAAGACTCCTCACCGACTCTGTGCCCTTCTACACCGGTCATATATGTATGTAGAATGATTTTGCCAATCGATACACCCGAAGAAAGAGCCTCGGTAGAAGGAACAAGATGGACGGAGAGAATTATGGCGAGGAGGAGCATCGTCGACGCGGCGCTGCTCTCCAAAGTATTCCGCATTTTTCTTAATCACGAGATGCCGCGACGTTCCTCGCGTGTAACGAGTTTAACAGCCGCGCCGACCGGCACCGGTCCCGCATTCGTATTAATTGCTTCATTAACGTAACGATGCGTCTGTTATCGAGCGATTTTCGGTACGAAAAAGAAAAGGGAACAAGAAACGCTTATCCAGTCGATCGCGCAAACGAGGACCCGATGCATACTGGATATTGATGCTTGAAACGTGGCCACCGCTACTTACTCGCCGTCGAGATAATCGCTACTTCCCCTATCGGAATGCTTAATTCCCGCAATTTATCCATACCGAGCACGGCATTCGTCCTTCTTGGCGGCGCGCGGCGCACACGCCCGCGATCCAGAGAAAAACCGAGCTGCGGACGGATCGGTGGCGTGGAGTGTGTCCGAGCATTCGTCCTTGATAAGATAGTCGCGAACCTACCGCGGCGGTGTCTACGCAAATAGCCGTGTAACCGGGAACCGGTAACCGCGGGCCGCATTCCCGCGCCGAGTGCTAACCGGCCTCCGCAATGCCTCGTCGAGGACGCCTGTAACCTCTATCTAGCTTCCGTTTAACGTCACCCCGACCTCGCCGCCTTTCCTCCTCGCGGAACTTCCCGGCTGCTGCGCGGCCTGGGAAGCCCGTCCGGCTTTCAAGCTGTATCCGATTTAGAACTTTCGCTTCTCAAAGATGCTCGAGGGTGAATTAATCGGGGAAAGTCGCCAACGTTCGCACCCAGGTGCCGAGCTGTATGCGAGGACGGGAATGGAAACGCGTTTCCAGAGGCGCCGACAGAGTGGACTTAATCACGCATTCACGGAATACAATCGGGCGTTCGCGTTATGCATGCCGAGGATCTCCGAGTGGTAGGAGACAGGCACAGAGGGAGATAGCTGGTCATCGAAGCAATTCTCCACGTATCGATCGATACGGGACCTCCCTCGTTGTCGCGATAACCTCAATGCGTACCATAATTGTCCGACAGATCTCGTCAGCTGGGACAGCGAACGGCGAGGTCGTTTCTCGGCTGACGCAAACCGGAAGCTGAATAAGAAGTCGCGGTGAAAAATCCCCGGACAGAATCATACCGAGATTAGAAGCGAGATTAATTAATACACGTGTTGGCGGCAGTGTCGCTTGTGCTATTTTAGTTCGGCTGTGCTAACTCGTGCTTCGTAGAAGCGGTTCCATTTATTTTCGCTAATGAGCCGCAGGAAATTGTCCGCGCTGGTCTCGCGTATAAACAATAACAATAAGCGTACTCCGGCGATGAACAGCAAACTTGGCGAATTCCACGCGAAAGGTGATGCAGGAGCAAGGCGCGATCGTCTGCCGTGAGGAGGGTCGATTTTGCCGGAGATAATTTTTCCGGCCGAGATTAATCGATCTCCATTCGCCGGCGGATCCGTCATTGTTCCGAGAAGCGAAGCCGTGAGATCGGTATGGTCATTGATATCACCGTAGATAAACGTATCAGTCGTAGCAGGTATGTTAAATCGCCGTGCACGCGACGCAAGCAGCAGCTGCGTCGATGTAACGTTGCAGGCAACTTGCAGCGCAACGGATCGGGACGAACAAAGACGGAGTACTCTTAACTAGCTGGTGTGCATCGTGTTTCCTACAGGAATGCGTATTCGCGAATCTTGTAATTAATATCGACCACCCTTTCCACTCGGCTATGTTCTACGAAGGAATCTGGTTCATTCCAAATGCCAAGGGACAAAAAGTGTCCATCTGTTCTCGCGCGAGCGCCGTTGGCAAGTGAATATCGGCTCCGTTTAAATGGTTCGGAGCGTCGACTGGAACGAAGGCATGGGAAATGGGAATACTCCCATGGCGGTGCGCGCAACGAATAAGAATTATGGCTCGTATCGTTAAGAAACCGTGGAACGCGGGGGGCATTAATAATTGGAACGTTCTTGTTCCGTGTAACCGCAAAGTCCGCCGACGAAAGGAAACAACGAGCTGCCGATGAACACGACTCCGCAAAACGGGCCAGTCCTTCGGCTTTTGGCGCGAGAGAAACGCGGCTAGCTCGCGTTAACTTACGTACTTAATTCCACGCTGCTTCGCCTGGCTGCTGCTGGCGGCTGGAGATATTAACGATCCAGGAGGACAAGTTTGTCACAACATTTAACGATTGTCTCTTCAGCGACGCGCTGCATCGCGCAAAATTCTTTTCGCCACGGGGGAAATTAATAGCGAACCTTTCGTCGGAAATGGGAGTCACGGCGTTTTGTTTCGCTTCAAGATTCCTCTTTTCCCGTGTCCTCTTTCCCTGGACCTCCATTATTTACGATCTATCGGTTGATGGGTTAAAAGGTTGGGATGTCGTTTGCCTGGGAGCATCGGGACACGGAATTAAAGAGGATCCTATTTGTACCAAGTGCCGTTCGTAGGAGCACTCGATTCTTGGTTTTCTTCATTTATTTTTCTCTTTGACCTCTTAACAAGAGTCTGCTTCCACGGCGAAGATTCGCCGGAAACGGAGGGGACGATTGCGAAGCGACGGTGAAGTTCGATTGCATCTTGGATTGTTTTTTGTATTTCTATCTGTCATCGACGACGATAAGTGGATCGACAGATTCGTTTCACAGTCTGAATATATAATACTTTTATCTACGATTCGAGGATGAATAATGGAACGGTTCGAAAAGGAGAATAAAGTCCCTATTCGAAGGGTAGCTGTCTCGTGAATTTTTCTGCTTCATCCACTGTCTAAATTATTACGATTACCAACGGGAACCAAGATCTCGCGAAACGATCTCTGACATCCTCCCATTCGCGCAAGCCGGTGGAGCATGAGAATGAAAATGTTTGCACGTCGCTTGAATTTCATTTACGTAGACGTTGAAATCGGTCTTCCTTTTAATTCCAGACCCCCGCCTTTCCCACCCTGTCGTTTAATAATGAGAACGCCCACGCTGTGGACGAAGAAGCGCGATGCTCGTTGGACACCGCGTAAAATATGGCATCGGCGTCGGCAGATGAGCAAAATTTCGGGGCGTGCTGCTGTGGAATCGGAAACCTTGTCACTGGACGGCACGCGATTCAAAGGAATCTTGGAATATTGAAACTCTTTCACGGCTGGAGCACATCGATGTCCCGGAAGAATTCGTTCTCCGACACGGCGAACAAAGAACGCGACTGAACAGCGAGTTTCGCTGGACCGGTCAACTTTTCGATAGGATTAAAGGATTACGGGTGGATCTACCAATAAAACGAAGAGGAGGGAAAAGATCGCAAACTTTCTGTCGCGGCTGCGGTCCATTATGGATTTTAATGAAACACCCATGGCCAGCGAACTGGCGCGTCTGGCTACTAGGAAAGTTCTGGCATAAGATCCGAACTGAACTCTCCTGGCACGCAGTCCCTGGATGGCGAGGCGTGCCGTAAAAGGACATTTGTCGCTTTATATGGGCGAATCGGGTACCAAATACATCGCGAGCAGGCCGTAGAAAAACAAAAGGAGCCCGAGCCGAGATCGGGCTCTCTCGCGAGAGCAACGCTGACACACCGGCTCAAAATAATGTCGCACGTCGTACGACATCGTTTCAGTGCAGTGGGACGAAATCGTGCCTGATTCAACTATAGTCCTGCCTTTCTTCTTTTCACCGTGGCGAATTCAGTCGCAAATATTTACGTACAATATCTTGCGAATAATCTTCATTGTTGGAGGATGCGGAAAATCGTGTCACTTTTCATTATTCCTGATCAGCTGCGTCGATGGTCGAAATAAAGAAAATTGAAAACAAAAAGGGAAGACCAACGGGAAATCTCCTCAACGTCTGTCGGTACACTCGAAGCAGCCGCTAGTCGGGTCTCGAGACACCTCGGTAGGAATGGGAACGGCCTCGCACGTTCCTGATCTCTCGAGCGGTCGCGCTCCCACGGAATGTCGATGAAATCCACGGATTCCCGAGGCGAATGTGCGTTTATCTATTCGGCCCGCGTCTGTTTTCAATCCCTTAAAACTTAGTCGGGCCATACGGCACGATGCAGAAAACCGACGATTCCCTTTCTCCACTCGTTCGATCGACTGCCAGCCACCGGATTTCCGCGACCTTTCCCCTACTTCTCTGTCGTTTCGTTCGAGTTTCCCAGGATTTCCCTTAAATCCGACAGACCGGCTATGTAAATTCAATTTCTCGCCGTCGTTACATCGCTCGAGTTCAGCTCGCCGTTCTCCGCTTCCTTCTCCTATGTACAGATCCTTCAAATTTTACAGCCCCGAGGACCTCCGTTTTCTTTTGACTTGCCTAGCGATAGGTATGGAGCGTACTCGTCGCTCGAGACGGTAAAAGTGCAGATGTGCCAGGGATCGAACTCGTTCGAAGTACTTGTACGGGGACGGTTATTAAAATTCGAACGACGATTCGACGACTAAGTCCCTCCCCCTATTCGGTATTCCGATGATTTCTTTGTGCCTCGATTCCACGGAGAAAGTCTTGCTAAGGGTACGAGATTGACTAACCACCGCCAAACCACCCCCTGCCCCTCACACCGCTCCGCTCCGTGGAAGTTTGCAAATTCAATTTCTCGGTTCCGCGAAGCGCCGCATATTTCGCCGCTGCTCCAACTCCGCGAAGCGTGTAAAGCTGCTAAAGCGCTAAAGAGTTCCCGTCTAGCCCGGCCCTTTCAGCGTTCTAGACGTACATCGAATTTCAAACCTGAAAAATGCTCGATAGAGGCTCGTTCTGGATGAGACACCGCCTGGTGCGGAAAGGTATCCTGCTTTTTCAGCTTCCGCGACGGTATCTCTCCGTTCCTCTGCTTCCGCTGCGTTACACGGTAACTTATAAGATGATTAGGACGAGTCGATGAAGCGTAGGAACGACGTTCCTCGTGGTAATTTCATCCGAACTTGTCTGTCAGCCCGTTGCAAGTTCCGCGAGGCAAAGTCTTGTCATCGATCGTTGCGGAACAGCAGATTTTATTCAGCGGCGCAATCATCGCCGTAATATCTCTGGCGAATAAATGAATTTCGCGGGCAAATGAATGAGCAAACTCCACCGCGGAGTCGAGAGTTCGGTTTTATTTATAATTACATTAATCAGCTCTGGCCATGGTGGCGGTGCTGGGTGTTACAGCTAGATCGGTGAGCAAATCGAATATTACGGAACAATCGATAATGTTGTCACGAGAGGGACGTGGCGCGGTCGAATGTAATTTATCCAAGCGATATTTAATAGGAGGAAATATCAAATAGACTAGCTCACGTGCCAGCACGGCGAGACATTTTCAAACGGCCCGGTCATTAGTTAAATATTCATTATCCGATGTTTGGATGCGAGTCTCGCGTTTCGTTCGCTCAAACGACATAATTCGATACGCCGATTAACAATGTGCTTCGCGGCCGCGTTCGCACGGTCAATTGGGATTTTTCGTTTCCAGCAATTATTCGCCCGTGGCCCGCCCTTTCGACCGCCCTTTGTGAAACGAGCGAGAGCTATGTCATTATGCGCCAATCGGTAAATAGAATCGGTCGGAAAAGAGTCGCATTGCTGGCGAAATGCACCACTCTACGCGTCGCGAGCTAAAAACATTTAACCCACAGCGATCGAAATTTGTTAATCGCGAAAGCTATATACTGCTTGTATTTTCGCAACAACTTTCCATTTGGTTCGGCCCTATTTTTCCAGGGAATTACGTTGGCCAAGAGTTGCAAAAATCCCCCGAAGCCGCGGAGAATCCATTGACGCGTAGCTTAGAGCGTCGTTCCCGGGGCCAGGTGTTCGACGATCGTCGTGCGATAGCACGGAATGCTGTTCAGAAGCGAATTTCGACGGAGACCGCTCGTTATCCGGCCATTCTATTCGCGGATAAGTTACGTCACTGAGATTCGCAGGCTAAAGTTTTCCAACGATTCCAGCCAGGCCATTTTCAGCCCCGGTGGCTGGAACATCCCGCCGTTTCATTCCCCTGCGGACTTTCTCCGCACGTTCCTCGAGTTTCCCCTAACGTAAAAAGCTCAGGACGTAGTCGTCTTTGGCAGCGAGGCAGCGCGGCGCGATTCAAACGGCCGATTCGGTTCGATATCAACGAACTTCCAAATAATTTCCTCCTCGACTTCCGCCCGAGACGCCGGCAAATAGCGAAACAAACTTCCGCCCCCGTGACTCTGAAAAGTTCGCGGCGAATTGCCCGATAAGAAGCTACCCACCGATCAGGAACAAACGGTTATCTCTTTACCGAGTAAAAAGTATGAATCAGCGTAGTCGGTTTCTTATCGCTACCCTCGCGGTTGTCCCACGATGATGTTACTCCATATTTCTGAGCGGGGGACAAAGTTTCTTGGTGTATTATCACGTTGTTAAACTTTTATATGAAGTGCAAGGCGTTCGAAAGTTGAAACTTTCGCAGTATTCGCTTTCCTTATGCCATTTCTTATCTGCCAGATAAGTGGATTAACTTAGAAAGCTATAAAAGATGTTTAAGTTCTCTGCTCTTCGCTTTCCTGAAAAACTAGTCGCCTTGGTATTTAAATTATCGCCGGCCCCGACGACACTACTTCCACGGTCCCTGTGACTTGCAGATCACTTTGAGTTTACCTTGCACGAATGTACCCGCTTGTATAGTACGGTAAACGCTACACCAACAACGATCGACAGCTCATCAAACTGTACCTTACACGCTGCAACTTTTCTTCGACCCGTTCTTTTTCTCTTGCCGGTGGAATCCCGTGTATTTTTCATTAGGAACACTGGCGCTGCTCGCCCAGCTCTCGACTTTCGCGCAAGAGTCCGGCTAGGAAAATGGGATCGAGAAGGTGTAACACCGACAACGGCAAAGTACAAAGTTCCACGTTCCTTCCACCGGGCTGATAATGTACCGAGACTTTGCTCTAAGGACAGCGCGAGTGTTCCTTCGCGAGAATTCTTTCTCGAGAAACATTGCAATTGCTTATTTCTCTTTTCTCGAGAAACGAAAAATATCGAGAAATCGAAAACACTGGACGGCACACGCGTCCGGGAATCAGTTCCCGAACAACGGGCTCGAACACCGACTACTTTTTTCGAAACCAACGCGGCTTATCGCGACGAGCAAACGAGGACTGTTCAAACTCTAATTTCAGTGATGCTGTATTTCTTTGTGCTTTTTTTTTAATGAAAAATCAGTTAAAAGGGCAGCGTCGATTCAAACGCGAGCAGTATATGTGCAGCGATGGTAATATTCTAGAACAATTTTAATTCTCGTCAATCTTTGTCGCTCCAGTTGAACGTTTCTGATGCACGAAAGAAATATTTGGCCGCATAAAATGTATCCGTGATACCCGGAGAATTTTATCGGATTAATCACAAGCGGGGTCAGAATCCACCGGCAGAATGCCCGTCGGCTGGATATCCCGTATTTCACAGTAATTTTTATCATAGGTGCCGACGCTTAAATTATTTCGACTTTTTCCCCGTGTGAAAATATTCGTCTCTGACGCACGGCGTGATACGCGCATTCATCATTTTGATACCAGCCGCGTTACGAGCCCGGGTGTAAATTTTGGAACTTCCACAGAAATATTCGCGTTCTCTAGGCCCCCATAACTTTCGTGGAGTACCGTTGGCCACCTCCACCTCCGTTTCTCCGGCCGCGTTTACTTTACATCTCACCTGATTACGCGAGCGCCCGGCCAGCCAGGTGTTCATTCTGCCCCTTCTCCGGCTCGTGGTCATTGATAATAATTCGCTGCTGGCTGTGCCAACAGTGCCTGTATTTCGGGGTTGCTCCAATTTGGCCCAGTTCGCCACCGAGGACGTCGACTTGATTTCCATCGACCGATATGTCAATACGCGAGCGATAGAAATTAGTGTGCCCGCGACACGAGTGACCGGTTAATAGGAAAATAACGGACGATCGAACGGAATTGGGGCTGTCGTTTGTCTGCGACTCGTTAAACCTGCGTGTCACGATAACGTTCGAGTCATCGGTGCCCATAAAAAATGGAAACGTCCTCACGACAAGCTTTGCCACGATTTCACGACAGACGAAAATGGTATCGTAAGAAATTCATGATCTTTCGCCGCATGACAGCGACTAATTCCTGTTGAATAAATGAGAAACGAGGGGATTCTGAAGTTTACTACGTTCCGAGGTAACTCTACAATGTCAGCCGCATTCGGTATCGCGTTATTTGACACAAAATGCCGCGCGAAACGAATTGTACGCTCTTATTCGTCACGCCCCGAATTACACGTCGGCGACATTGATAAAGTACGCATTTATTTGATTATCCCCTAGGCCGCGTTCCGTCGAAGATTCGAACGTGTCTGGAATATCATTGACCAGCCGCAGCACTATCATCCGCAACCCTATTTCCCTAATACCATTCTATTTGCTATGGAAAATCGGAGAACAACGCGGTCCGAGCATGATCTCTCATCCTCCTTCTCGTTCTCGCTTGTTCTATACGCCAACCAGCGTGGCGTGGAGATTCTGCCAGGCTCCGAATTAACGCTACGGTTGGTCCCATCGGAACGAGAAAATGATGTTCCAAGTTTCGTCAGCGGCGAGACAAAAGTAATTAAACCCAGAGGACTACTCGATAATTTAGCATACGTTCCGCGGTACATTCCAGGAGTAACGGAAGCTGTCGCCGCCGAAACGGGTCGCTATTAGCGAGCCACGGAACGCTACGTTGAAAGTTTATAGAATTTGCAGCCGGCCAGGATCGACGAAAGCGTCTTTTTTTTACGACAGATTAAACGCCGCCGACCTCCCTTTATCCCTTGAACAGTCTCCCTGGCGAAAAATTGCAACTAATTTGATCCTCGATACACCAGAGACGGAGCACGGAAGTTGTCTAGAAACTGGAGATCGTCTCCAGGGCCAAAGTACAACGGCATTAGGCGGCCTCGGTGACCGGGGCACAAGGGGCGCCTGTTTCAGCCGCGGAAATCCGGCGGTATTGCACCAGACCCTACATAATGCACGGGATAAACAGTTGGGTTGGACTTTGCGTTCTCTCGAGGGACCCTCGTCGCGGTAGATCGGGCTGAACCATTTCCTAAACTAATCAGCCCTGGGGCAGACGTCTCCGGCGGAGGCCACCTAGCAAAAATCCTCGGCACGCGACGAAAAACGCCGCCCGTCGAGCCGTAAACCGATGAGGAAAAAAGAACACCGAACGATGACCATCTTTGTTAAGTCGTCTTTGACTCTTCTCTGCAGAAAATGTATTCCCGGAATGTTCATCTGCATTTAGAAACATAATATAGCCATGTCAGAGACCCTGTTATCCCGCAACAAATGCAGCGAAATGAATCTTGAAGAGCTGTCCGTTCCCTCGTCCAACTATTTGTAACGGAATCTTCAAATCGTTTTTCAACTCTCTCGCCAGGCAGCTACAGCTCGCCAACAATGTCCATCAACATCGTTCACCGTTACTCATACCGTGAATCGCTGTTGCGCGGGGCGGAACACTTGCCAGCCAACAGGCGAATTATTAACTTGTATCCAGCATGGGAGAACGCGTTGCACGAAATACGTCAACCGTTGACGGTCGTCTTATTTCCACGGAGTGGATAGATTAAACGCTGCCTGACGACAGTTGGCGCCGTGCCGGCGTGCGGCCTTCTCCTTCGAACTAATCAGCATCGAATCCGCTGCGGCGGACCACCTCGTTCGCGCACAGCCAGAGATTTCTGCCTAAAATCTGTGGCACGCGGCAAAGAAAGTTGTCGACCCGCCGTGGAATAGTTGGCGAAAAAACCAAGGCCTTCGGATTCGGGAGCCAATTTAGCTGTACACTGTCGAGCCTCTTAAAACGATCTTCCCTGAACCTGAAATTTCGAGACATTTTTGTTTCATGGTTGCCTCGTTGTGCCAGGATAACGAAGTTCAATTAATGGTGCCTCCTTGATGAGCGACAGAGCTGAGTCAATTAGTAAGAGGTATTTAACACTTCGGCATTAAAAATCACCGAGGTCCTATTCGTGCCAGGGCGACACTATCAAATATCAATGTTGACATTCGGATCGATTGCTCGGGAAACAGCTGCGAGACGAATTACAAAATTGGGAGACTGGAATAGGTGCGCAGACCAAGAATGTATACCGATTAGATCCCTTCCAGATCCCTTACAGATGCAACCGCGGGTGATTGACATTTTCGGCATCGTTCCCAACGCGTTCCAACCCATATTTGATCGACGAACGACACCTCGAGTAATAACCGTGCCAAAATATCGCTGGTGGTATTCTGGAACTCCGTTTAAACGCTGCAGCTCCCTCGCATTGGACGCCTTCAACCCTGCGAGAACTCTAAGCACCCAAATTGTCGTGCACCCTTCTGTCGAAAACGCCTTGGATATATTCCCTTCGCTCCTGCAACGTATTCCGCTTCACTTCTGGATACCCGTGACCGCGCGGAAAGCTGAATTTCTAACGAAGCCATTACAGAAGCTGACAGCGTAATTTTTTTCCATTTGCAAGCATTCAGAGATTTGACAAACCGCGACCCGCAGACTGCACCGAAGGGAGAAAACGGAAGCTCGCGAACATAATAGCGGTGGCACGCGCGTCGTTAACTTGCAAGGGGTGCACGAAGGGGTAGAAGGGCCAACGTGGCGGACGATAAACTAGAACTGGGCAGGAAGACGAGCCGGCTTTCGCGGGCCTGACGTACGACCTTCCTGCCTTCCTACTTACGGCTACAAAGCCGCTAGCTCGACCATACCCTCGGTGGATAACTTAAGCAGTCCACCGCAACCCCTTCGCTGGCCCTGTTTAACCAAGCACCGCGTACACATAAACTGGCTACTTCTAACAAGTAGTTGCGCACTCGTTGGCCTCCGTATTAACGAAGATGTGCGTTCCCCGCTTTCACCTTTCCCATCCTCTGTTTACACGCCCCTTATTCAACCCTCATTTCTCCCTACGCCCCTGCATTCCACGTATGAGATAGTTGCCACTAACAAGCATGGGAAGTGTGATTAGAGTAATATCACGGTGCATTAATGTATGCCACGCTGCAATGGAATAAGGAAAAGGGTGTCCTTAATGTGCCTGGCATGGAGTTTCTTTGCAAGGGGATTACGTGATCGGTATAAGGTAATTTGCAAAAGCCGTGAACGCAAGAAACAGCTCGTTTCTCCCTCGGTAGGAGCCGTGCGGAACGGTTCCGTAGACCTGAGGCGCAATTAAGCTGGTAATCGTTTATTCAAGCCGTCGCCCTGTTGTCCATTAGAAGTGTAACAAGTTCAGGGGGCTCTTAAAATAGGGAGAATGATCTGTTTGCGCGTGGTGCTCGCTGAGAAAGTTAAAAATTCCAAGGAGGAATGAAGAAATAAAGTACGGGGTGAGAGGAGGAAAGGGAGGGAGAGAGCCTGCCCGGAAAAGGAATTAAAACGCGAAGGGATCCAGGCAAGAGAAAAGCTCTCGAACGTGGTGAGAGTCCGGAACGACGGCTGAAGCGTTCCGGCATTCTCGAAATTTTCAGAGAGTCCGTCGGCGTGCGCTTTCGAGCGTTCTCCAGCCATTACTTCTCTCTTACTTTCCCCTCTCCTTCCGGTTCATAGTTTCGCGCGGTATTTCCTACAACGGAAGCAAAGCTCGTGCCTCGGCGCCACAGCTTCCGATACGTTTTTCAGACCCCGTCCTTCGACGATTCATCGATCTTCGACGCGGGGGTGAGTAACCAGCGGACTGTCGGCTCGATTGCGTTTCTGCCGAACTGAAGAACGGTAGAAGGAATTCGTAGAACACGTAGTGAAAGATTGTAAAAGAAGGCACAGGTGCCACCGCGTTTCGACTGCGAAGAATATTCTTCAATTTCGAAGTCTCCCTCGAGGGCATGGCAACGCTACTCTCCGTCGATCGAGGAAGCGCTGTGGTTTATCGGCGTGCGATAGTCCACGGAAATGAAAGTCGACTTTGTTTAAATTCGGTAACAAGAACTTTTTGTACCAAGCGAAGTGGTGGCTATGCCACCGTAATGATTGCACTGTAATAAAATAATAGTAATTTGCATGGTAAGATAGGCAAAGGCAAAGGTCGAGGTGCGACGGAGAGACAGTCTTGGCGAAATTGTTACCGCAGATAGCGAGACAACCGTAATACTCGTATCGTTTCGCAAACATACGCTACCAGAATGGGACACGTGGAGCCGCCTAATGCGGCACGGCGATTCCGGGTCACGGATTACATTGTAGCGCGACGTTAATTTCATTTTGCAAACGTTCTAAATGGACTTGGAAGGCCGATACGTGGACCGTTCTAATAATTTCGCTCTGCAAACGCGACGTCCCGGCGATATCAGTCTGCACGTTTGCGGCAATAAAACACAGACAATCGGCTGGCAGTGGACACAATTTTCTTTCAACCCGTTTCCCCTCGTAATACTTTTTAATAGGATTCAATTAACGTTTCTTCTTTGCAGGGTGCAACATCGATTAGACAGGAAGCGGAAAAGAAGAGCATGCACCGGAAATGGTAATTTCATTCGCCGACAAGTAAAGCACACAAGGTGATCCCGGAGAATGGATTACAATGTAATACGATGTAATCCCGGATCCTTTTATCTTTCAACCGCGAACACGCCACGTTAAGCTGGACGGCGCACTTAATTTGCAGTACTTTCGGAATCAGCAAATCGGCCTCGGCTATTCCAGCTCGTATCTCAAACTATCATCTTAATACGCGTCGCTTTGTCCTTAATCAGCTGGCCGATATGTGCGTTGTTTTCTAAGGATCAGCAAGCACGACTTGGAAAATGAGACTACACCTAACTTGCGGTTGTATAGTTTCCAACTTGTCGACGAGTCGCGTCGGGAAGATTGAATTTCGCGATCTTGTTAGTTTTATCGGTGGGCAAACGGATTGTTCGATAAATTATCAGGGCTCTCTCGCACTAGATACCCACCACCTGTTTGGTAGAACGCTGAACGCAGCGGATGGCTTGGCATCGCGCTGATCCCGCCTCTTTGAGCAGAATCGTCGACCAGCGCGTTCCTGTAATCGTCACGCAACTGTCACACCACCTAATGAGAAGTTTATACCCTGCATGCTACCACGAGCACGGGGAAACTTACGACCGGCCTCTTTCACGCGACACTCGCCGCGAGGGTTGTTAACGGAATCCTTGTTTCGAATGGAAACACCTGGCAATAAATGGAACGATAAAACACAAGTTACCAGAAAAAAAGGCGAATAGAGAACTACGTTATCTTCGACGTATCGTCGGAACGACGTTCGATAAGGATCTTTTATGCGTTCCAATTCTCTAAACGATCGTTCGAAACCGTGCAAGGCTCGTCAGAAGCGCAAGGAACGGCAGAAGGAAATTTAAGGCGCGATAACGGGTAGAAATTTATAGGCGATTAAAGCGGGGTGGTATTGCATCGCTTAAACGAATCGTTACGATCCGAAAGGGGTCCGTTTCATTTCCATAAACACGCGTTTACTTTCACCATAAGATTCCGGGTCACGGATTACGCGATGTCGATTGCACAGGGCACCGAATTACCCTCGTCGATCCTCCCTTGCTTGTCCGTGCTACGCTTTTCGCGTCTCTTTTATCGCGCCACGTCGCCACGTCGCCCGGCGCCTGTTAATTTGCCTTACAATTAGTGTCGCGAAGAAAGAGTCGGATTGCGAGAATTTGTCCGAGATCTAGCAACAGACATTAATCTTCAAACGTTAAGTGTTCGTCTTAAGTCTCGGTACCCTTGGTCAGCAATATTCCCGATATTTAGCGCACGCCAAATGAAGTACATCGAAGAGGAACGCAAATAGCAGGTGCTCGATGAACGGGACACGACTCAGGAGGTCGATTACAGTGGTCACACGACGCAACACTGATTATAACATAGGGGCGTTCAAATTTGGCCCGCATCTCCTATTTCGACGAAAGCTCGAACCTCCTTCCTCTTATGCAAAATAACCGCATGCTTGTAACAGCAGTCAGCAACGCAATTAAACCAGCGTTCAGCTGCAAATTGTACTATTCAGATGGAGCAGGCGTTCCCACGGAAAGGGAGATTTTTCGCGCAAGGGAAACTACGAGAACTTTTCCCGCGGTCACCATCGCGACGCATTTACCTGGGGAAATATTCGAGCGTCCATGCATCAGCGACCGAATGTTTGCCTCCCGATTGTTTGCCCGAATCGCGTGGAATATGCAGCGCGAGCCATAAATAAATAGCAAACACGAATCTAGCGGGCGGTCAGCGAGGGATAATTGCGAGTCAGGTCAATCGTTGCGGTCACCCGAGGTGGCACGATCGTCCACTGCGAACTACTCTCGTTAGGATTTACCCCGGCGATCTGCACTCGAGATTGCCATCCCTTCCGCTTATTCAACCGTCACCTTTTCCTTCCGCTTTCTCCTTTCGCCGCGTAACGCCCAGCTGAAACGGCCGCATCGCCTTCAATTCGCACTGCAAACTAATCGTTGCTCTCTGCTCACCTACGAACCAAAGCACTGAGAACCCAAATTCAATAGCAAGGGGAAACCACCAAATATCCGGCCAATCGCGCATTGTTGCCTGCGTACATAAGGCTGCCGTGAAAAAAGCTGCGAACAAATTCGAGTCGAACCCTAATTGACGCTATAATTAGCCTGTAATTGTGTATCGACCCGCGTTTAAGTGAACCAATTACCGGGGATCGCGTTTGAAGCCGTCCTCGCCGGTACTGGAGCCGCTCGAGTGCCACTTTCCACCGGAAATAATATAGAGTTGATCGAGGGGCGGGGGAAGATTTCCGGGAGCCGGTGTGCGTGCTCCAGAGTATCTCTGTGCCTGTGCATGCACAGCTCCGAGTGCTTTTACGGTTAATCGAAATCGCTCCTTCCATTCAACCCGCGGCTTCATTGCTTCCGAAAGTCTTCCAAAGGAGGCAATTTCGGCGCAGCGTTCGACGCAGCGCGAAAAAGGATATACTATAAGATACGACCGGAATTAACTCGGCGTTTCTGAAATGTGCCCATTGAAAGTGTCGGTAACAACTGAACTATGATTGTCCCGAGTTTAGCACCCGGGTTACTCGTTGCATTAAACAAGGGAAACCCTCGGTGAGACGGTGTTCCTCCTTCTCGATCGAATACCGAGTTTCTTTTCCGCGCTATTATACATTTGAACGTTGCAAACGGTACAATTCGATCAACGATTTTCTGGGGTAACAAAAAAGGGGAAAAAGCACGAGAGCCGCAGTGGCACTAAATTCTAGAGCAAGCCCGTTGTTTAGAATTAAAATGGGCCGAGGCTGGGAACTTTTGTACCCGCATAAAGCTCGGATACTGGCTCGTTGCTGCTGCAAACGATCCCCGCACCGAGCCTTTTACCGAAATTGTAATTTCAAGGAACTGTAAAGCCAGAGGGGCAAAGTTTGCCTTAACGCGGTGGGTCTTCTCATAAACGGGTACTCGGAACGACCCATTAACAGATGCTGCTGGTGGAACTAATATGTGATACCGCGGTGTATCGGTCTGGATAAGATGTATTAAAAATTGCATCGAGAAACAAAGTTGTTAACAGGTGCATTAAAGCTGCTCGCTTGTCTGGGAAGAGGAACAAGGCCTTCCTTAATCGGAAATAATACTAAAATATAGAATAAGTTCTGTCGAAGAAGCGTGCATTACATATAAATAATGTCATCTCGTTAAATGAAGGACGCCTGATAGTCTTAGCGGGCCAACCCCGTAAAATCCTTAAGACGATAGGCGGCGCAGTCGTAAAATGTCTTGCGGTTTATTACCGATAAATATCGATCTGAACTTGGATGCTGGCCGGCTAAGCAACCTTTCAATTTATCATTAGCGAAGAGGGGATGATAACTCAGAGAAACACTGCCGTACTGGAATCGTTCAATTGACTTTTTTCACCCGATAACGGATCTTGAGGCACCGGACGGTCCGTCTAGAAACAGGGGGCCTAATTTTCAACGTGGGTAAATTCGATTCGCATCGGCGCAATCGGCAGTCGTAGAACAAGCCCTAATTAAGTTAACCGGTCGCGCGCGTACAGTATCGAGAAACTATCCCTGATTGCCTTGTTAACGGGATAGGTTACCAGGTAGCGGCGATATCGATCTGCGACACAGAGGAGAAAGCCTGATAAGGGCTGCAATCCCCGTTCGTGGGCCGGCGACACGCGCTCTGCCTCTGGCAGATTTATACCGGTGTTCGTGAATAAACGCGGGGTCGTGGCGTTCGGTTAACTAAAAGTTGGCTCGCACCTGCGGAAGCCCGATAGACATGACAGTATGATTCGTTCATTCGCCAACTACCTAGGACCAGTGTCTTATGGTCGATTCGTTCCTTTCTTGGAGGCGATCGTTATTAGAGCGATAACGAGAAGTTTTTCCCCCGAGCCTGCACGACCGACTCGGCTAGACGATTAATTGAATTATTCACTCAGTTTGCCCGACCTCGCTGTGCCGCCCCCTGCACTCCCTTTTCTCGGGGACGCTCGTTCGCCAGAGACGTATAAATTCACGTGAAATTAGAATTTTATAGCGACCACTGGCTGTTAATAATCAGAGGTGACAATTGCAAAGCGTACGACCGTCTGGCGTCCTCTTTTCTTATGTCAGCAACCCGACGAACAGTTCTTCGATTTCTTCTCGCGCTGTGACACGAAAATTGGGGGGATTCGCGCGACAACCGCGAAACGAGATACGAGTGATCGATAGCATTCAGAATGGAGGAAAAAATAAATGATCGCGGCAGCGGAGAACCGGAAGGACGACGTTTCTTTCAGCAGAGTCCAATCTCCTAGGATGCGTGATGTATCGTCGTACAGCTGGTATCATTCACGGCTCGATAACAGTCATGCAGCGTGACATGGTACGTCGCATGACGGCAAACTATCGCCGCACGTGGAACTTTGTGGCACGGGGTGCTTTCAATTTCCATTTACAAAAGCAACGATTAATATTAAAGTCGATCCCACCGATCCACCTAGTCGATGTTGCACAGTATCAAGAACGTGACCGTTTTGACAAGTACCTAGCGACGATAACTTTTCACATAATTCCCTATGGAGACTACACATGCATGTTTCTCGTTGCAGAATTTCGTCGGAGCGGAGCGTAATTACAGGGACATGGACCAACAAAATTGTGGCGGTGGTGCCTAATTTGTACGGCACACACGCTACGGTGTTACATAACGAGGGACGAAGTTGAAATTCATTGGTTCGCTTGTGACTTAAACTCTTTCCCCCTCGTGGCGTACTTAGTGGCCGTGGCAGGGCCATAACCGCGGAATATGAGATCAGCTTCGCGGGTAGTTTGCATAAGCAACTAGCGCCGCCTACGTGGAAGATTTCTATAAAACTGTTCCACTGTTTACTTTATCTCTGATTAATTCGCGTGCGTATTTCAATTGTTTCGAGCGGTGCTATTTTCGTGGAACGCGCGAGAGAAAGTTTGATCTTCGGGCATATATCGAATTTCAATCTGTTTACGGATAAATGTTTATGAAGACAACATTCGAGCTTTCATACAACAATTCGTTCGCTTAACGGCCGGGTGCCTGGGCCAGATCGCGAATGAAATTGGCGCGGATCGGGTGCGGCGTGCTTTTTTCAAACAAATACCCGCCAACTCGGCTGCAAGGAGAAGAAAAAATATATCGATATTTTGCATACGAATTCGCTGTGGAACGAACGACGCGGGAATAACACGGCCGGAAAATCGTTACGTAACAAGCAACGAGCGATTCGATGTACATATTCGCTGGAAAATGATATCGAAATAATGTACACGTACCGGGTCGACAAATACAGGATAACAACACGTTCGCGAATCGTCCTCGATTTTCTGCCTCTCCTATTCCAATTCTTTCTTTGGAAATCACGTCGATACATGTTCGAAACGCGATTCGAAAACGAAATATTACACGGGGACACAAATTATTCGTGCTCGTTCCGCGATACAAATATTATGCAAAGTGGTCGATTATGCGGCGCGGCCGGATATCATGCTGGACTTTCCAATCAGTCGCCGAAAGAATAATTTCTACCCCAAATTCGTGTATTCCTAGGGACCAGAATTTCGCGTAGGAAAATCGTACGAACTCGTACTTTAATTTCTCGGAGCCCAGAGAGGTTCTGCCCGTGGTAGAAACACAAAGCGAAAAGTTCTCAAACACCGGTAGGTACAAAAGATCAAACTTTTGATCGTCAACGCGCAAGTTCGTGCCCATGCTTTTCGCGTGTTTGTCCGCGTAATCTCATTCCACTCTTTTTTTTCTAGTCGCTTGTTGGAGAACGATTTTTCGTATAGAAAAAGTTTCACCCTCGACGAACTACCCTGTGTTGAAATTCGTATAAACGTTGTTCAACGGTCGATCATGATCAAATAGTTTGAGAAACTTTTTCCCTTCTTTTTTGCCGATCGCAGTTTGTCCACGAGACAGGAGCGGCAAAATCTCCGTTCTCTTCCCCAATTAGAATGCGCGATACTTCGTCCGGCGAATATTTCAGCGGCGTCTTCCGGGACCACGGAAGATTTACGTGACGCGCGAATATTCTTCGCGGCCAGGGAATATCCTCGCATCATAATGCATCACTTTGTCGAATGGCAAAACGGATTTCGCGAGCGTTTCCCTCAGCCTCGGAGCATTTCGCAAGGCTGCAACTGTGCCGTAATCTTGTTCGAGGAGCTTCTGTCTCGGCGTGCCGCGAATCAAAGCAGGAATTTAGGCGTTGTAACTCAACGAGTTTACGAGGCTAACGAGGCGCACCAAGCCGTCGGTGATTTTTCCATTTTCATTTCCGACATTCCGCTGGGTGAGAAAACAAATGGAAGAGAAGAATTTTTTCAAGGTTTTAGTCGAATGGCGAGGCAAATTATTTTTTAAGTAAGCACGATATCAATCAAGCAGAAAGCATTCGTGTTGGCACAAAGCTCCCATTTGACACCCCTTATTATATCCCCCGAAACGATTTTCCACCCACATGATTAATTACACACTCGTCACAAATTACCTTTATTCCGTATCTTCAAAACTACCCAGTCAATAAATGCCACGCTACTTTCTAACGCCCATCCACAAGTTTGCGCACACGAGCAGCGAAAGCCTTTAATTTTTAGTTCCCTCGTTTCCAAGGAAGCACAGAAACGCGGGTCGGTTGCTAAAGATCCGGAGAAGCGAGGTACCACGAAGGAGACACGAGACAGCGTAACGGGACGGTTTAAGAATCGCACAGTCGTCCGTCAGTAGACAAATGCATAATGCACACGGTGCTGCTACTTTACCAAACTGAAAAATGGAATAGCCAGACACGGAGCACGACGAAACATCGTACCCCTCGAATGACCCTAATCACTTACACCGACGAGATAGAGGAATAGAGAAATCAACCAATGTATTTTTATGGTGGGTCGAGTCCTTACATCTTCCGATACAACCACTTCACCTTTTCTATTACTTAATTGCCTTCTATTTCACAACTTAAACGAAGCGTAGGAATCACAAACTTGATTACGGAATATCGGAAGACCTTGTGGCTTTTAAATGGAACGCTGGAATCGGCCAAACTTTTTACGCATCCAAACACGGGTTCCGTGGCAGTTTATCATGGTCGTTTCACGGAAGGAACCACTATAAAGTATCCAGAAAAGAATCCGAACCGCAGGCTCAATGATTCGTAAACTTCTGGCCGAACGGTGTACCTCGAAACGAAGAAACTTTTCAGATCGAACGTGTCATACTTATCTTCTTATGAACGGTCCAATTGGCCCAAACAACCAGACTTTTCCCGACTCTGAAACCGCGATCCAGGGATTTCTTCCCCTCCCATCCGTTCCCGAACAAGATAAACCAATCTCGAATTTTTCCTCCGCGTATTTTTTTTCCTCTTTTAACGAGCCACATCCCGAAGGCCCGCGGCGCCGGATCGATTTCCACCGAGTGGAGTTTCGATGGGGGCGTCGAAAAATCGTGACTAATTACCGGAGGCATTAGCGATCGAAGCGGATTACACGTAAACGGATTTGAGAATTTTTTGCCGGCCACCACTGCGGTGGCAGACGAGGCCGCGTTTTTCTCACCGCGGCCGAGCCAATCAGTGACGGATGCGATTTACGATGAGCCGAGGTGTGTCGCCACACTCTGATTGCCGCGATAACGATTTCTTCGACCGTCTCGATAATTGACGCCCCCGTTCTCCGTCCGTCATTCGGGTCCCGTTCGTCTCCTCGTGCTGGCCCGGAAGTGGCAAAATTTTCCCCGCCGGCCCCGACGATTTATCGATTCTATTAAAAGGCTGAACCATTCTCTGGAAATGATCGGAAGATTGTGAAAACCCCGACGGAAAGAAACCGAAATACTCTCCCGCTCTTAACCACATAAAGTGGAAAAAGTTTTTCCGCGGACATTGCTGTAACAAAATGGCATGACGGCGCCAGGCTCGGGCAGCTTCTATTACAAACGAAATGGGTGTGGTGGACGCGTCGAAATGAGATAAGGATAACGTCAACAAGAGCTTTATGCGTTCGCATTCACGATACTTTTATTCGTCGCCGTCGTGACGAGCCACAGCCACCGAACTGTCGTAACTATCGTCGCTATCGACGCAGACGCCTCTCCCTTTTGCTTAAGGTTTACCAACCCAAGGGGATGAACGGCGTCCAGTACCTCGTAAAGAAGCCTGGCGCCACCGTGGATGAGCTGCGCAAGAGGGATGAGTTATTTACCCCTGCTGGAAAAGGAAACTGCGATGTTTTTCTTCTGGAACTCGTAACGAGTCGCGGCCAATGGAAGTTCGATAAGTTATTCTCCCTCGATGTTGTCAAGATTAATGGCTTCGATGGTTAGATGATAGGTGTTACGATCGGGAAGCCACCTGACGACTGTAATCGCGTTCGCAACGATATTTTGTAAGCAATCTCCGAAGAATTTTGTGTGGTGTTCGAGCGATGATACGTCGAATAGTGGAAGCCTGAAAGATTTCCATAGAACGGAAGCTACGGAAACGAATGCTGAGCACGAACTACGAGGCTACATCATTCACCGACAGATCGGCTGGTAAGACACTTCTTCGTGACAGGGCAGAAAGGAGAAAGTGGATGGAAGCAGAGGGGCGATCGAGCCAATGATTAATCACCCCGACCTCCCCTGGATTTTCGCTTTGAACGCTTGCACCTCTGACGTTCTATCAATATTTTCGTTTCTGTACTTTTAATGACGTCGCTCTCGTCTCTTGGCCAGTTCTTTTGTACCTGTTCACTGACCCATTAACGAGATTCGATTTGAAGCGGCAGCGCTACGGGGATAATATTTTTTTCCGCAAAGAAAATCGATCTGCAAAGCGACGACGAGGAAGCGTACCGTGTCAAAAAATGTCGAGCAGGGCTGACAGATCTGCCTAGTCTATTGCTCACTCCTGCGAGTCAGGTGCATGCAATACTGGGGCTCTGAAAGCATTGCGCTTTTCAGAATAGAGATAATAGAAATGGCGCAACGATGGAATAATGCAGGGAGTAAAATAGTTTTCTCGTGACTTTCCCCACGGGACTGCATCTTGAACCGGTAAAAAGTGGTTAGGTGTATTTCCCCGGGAAACACGTCTGGCGGAATGCAATTTCGATCCCTTCGTTCCATTAAAACGAACCAGCTCTATGTTTCTAAGAAAAAGAAAGCCAGTTCCACCGTGAACGCTCGGGGATATCTAAAAGAGGAAGCATATTAGCATTATTGTCGTTAGGGGTTAGGCGTTTGTCGCCTTCGTCGCCCAGCTTTGACGTGCAAATACGCCCTATCGCGAAACTCTGCGAATGGACGTCTAATTTCAACGCGATGCATTCTTTGTTTTCTTCCAACCCTTTCGTTGACCCTCCTTCCTCTTTGCTTTCCGTCCAACCGTTTCCCTCCGATTCGGTTTTACGCGCAAGAGCCAGTCGTTTCACAGAGATAACCAGAGCGGTTTATCAAGTATTCCAGCCTGGCTCGAAATAATTCAACTCTCTTTTACGTTGCATCGGTTCGACACAGGATCTATCGACACTCGTTCGAGAGCAGCGCAAAAGCACCTAGCCGTTACCCTTTGACAAGCCTTTCAAGCACGCAATAAAACTTGCATCTAGCGTTCGCTTAAACTTCGCGCTGCCAGCGCAAGAAGTTAATCCCGCCGCTTAGTTTCGTTGAAAAACTTCTCGACGAAGGAAGCATCGCTGCTGTTCTTAAACGCTTACACGTCACTCGATACTCTTGAATTTCGTCTACGAGAAAAGCTTCGATCCGGTTGAAAGCCTCTGTAAACTTGCGTTGGAAAACCTCAGCTGCTGCGCAACTCGTCGAAGAAGATTCCGCATCGAATTTCCCTTGCTCGTTCAACAGTGCGGATAATATTCGATTAAAAGCTGGCGGATCTTTGGGCACATAGTGAACGCAGAAGCTAGGGCAATTTAAAAGATGTCATGGGTCGAAGAAGATGTAAATGCTTCTTGTTCCGCGCCAAGAAATCGTTCGATGATTCTTGCGTCGCGCGGTGTGTGGGCAGCGTGGCGGACCTCCATCGTGGGCCCCTCGGCTCTAAAAGAAAGGCGGAAAGGGCGGTCTCGGGGGCCCGAAGGGGTCGGGGTGAGGCCGGCGGCCTCACACGGGGCCCGGCGTGAGTCCCGACGCGAGGAGGTCTCAATCTCACGGGATACGCCGCGAGCTCCGTCCACGCACGCATACACAGGGTGGTTAAATAATTCTGCTAGGCCCTGGCCGCCTTTTTATAGATAACGGCCGACGAATTACTCGCGTTTTTCGCTTCTCCTTGGCGCTGGAAAGTTTTCCCGGAAATGTAATTACCCTATACTCATTATTCACGGGAACGATTGAAAACTGAAGATGCGAATTACGTTTGTAGCTCAGAATCGGTGAACAGGTACGCGGAATAAAACGTCCTGACCCTCGTTCATAGAGAATCAGTAACGAATTTTCCTAGGCCTATCCTAATTAGATTTTCTTTTGTCAAGACGAGCGTGCACGATAGAGCCAGTCGGGGCCACCCTGTATGCGTGTACGTGTTCCACACAGATATGTGTGTAGACTTGCAGCAGGAGACAGAAGAGAGGGCATCCAGGGAGAAAGAGATGGGAAGAATCGGAGCGGTACCAACCGAGTTTACCATGATTAATCGGCACCGCCTACTTATCGTGTTAGATTTAGACGGGTGGGCCCGCAGGGGCCAGCAGCCCTTGTATTTCGGCCACCACAAAGAGCGCAGCGCGAATGATTCATTGGCTCGCGAAGAATGCACGACACATCGACTCGGGGAGCTTTTTCGAAGCGCAAAGCCTGACCATTGGCAGAGGGAAGCCCAGGCTCGAGCCCTTTAATTAATTACTCTCGAAACATTCGCCGTGGATTTAATGCAAGAGTTTAAAGATCCCTCGTGTATCATTATCGGCCGCGTGTACCTTTGCCCGTGGACTCTTTTATTTGCCTTATCCACCAGAGGGTACGATATTCGCATTTTGGAGTGCTCGAGCAATTGTTGGAGTTTGATCAGCAAGAGCAGACGAAATTTTGTCCCAACGACCGAACACATCTGTCCAATTCGTGCCAAAAGAACTTTCACACGGTCCTGGCCTGGAATCGATCGTCCCAGCTACCGATCAAGCTCCCTCGAGGTCCCCGGTAGGACCCGGAGCATGATAGATAGGTGTCGCGGGATCGTCTGCGGCTCGTCGAGAAGGAGGCACAACCGGAAGTCTAGGCTGCAAATTGGAAGCCGACTGCCAGTTGGAGCATAGCTCGGGGCGGTTGCTTTCTCCAGGTTACCGTCGATTCGCCGGTGTTCGACGCACTCGCGAATAAATTAATCGGCTGTTCAAAGGGTGCGCAACGCGGGGACGGATCATCGATCGAACTCTCGAGCCACGCTGCTCGTCTTCGCCTCTCTCGCTCTCGCTGCATTCCGCCCGGCTATATAATTATGACATTAGCGGGCAATTTCGCTTCCCTTATAGTTCTCCCTCTTCGTCTTCCTTTCTCTTGCCCTGGTCCCTTCTCCTTCCTCCTGCGGTGCAGCGTCTGCTCGGTCGCTGCTGGCGGTTGCATCGAGTAGACGACTCTGTGTCCCAGCGCGGACCGAATTCGAAGATTCCCTTTGAAGCGCCCATCTCGGACACTCCCAGATGATTGACTATGAATATTTATGCCCGATATCCTGCGTTCACGCGCCCGTTGGTGTTCAATGGTGCCGTTTAAACTTTGCTCCTTGCTTGGCTACGAGTTTCGTCTAGTATCGTTCCGACACGGAGGCGGCCTCGCCTTGGGCGACTTCTGCGAGGATCTTGGCTATCTCGAAGTATCGTTAGTTTTCTTGGCGACGTATTTTTGCCCGTAGAAACTGCTGAGCAAAGACCGTCTGTTGCCCAGGAAATGCATTATTTCAGCAATTGCTCGAAATGATTGGAACTGTCGAAATGAGGGCCGCTCGACGGTGTATCGACAACATTAAGCCAGGCTCTCGTGTACGTAGTTATCGGTGGCTCTAGCCATGGTAAACTGGTCTAGGCTGGTCCTGGCAGAGAGGCTGGAGAGGCCAGCCAGGCAGGAGGAAGGGAGAGAGAGAGATAGAGAGAGGCGTGAGAGTTGGACGGGTCCCATAATGCCACGGGATTCGATGTGGGAACCCATAACCCAGCCCGAACGCCGATTAGTCCTGGGCCACCGCGTTGTTTACTCTGGACAGCTCCTCCCTGCCACCTAGTTTACGTTATTATATATGTTCGTCCTCGCAGCCATCGACCGCCAGCGTGGATGCAGCCCACCACCGTCGGCTTTTTCAAGCCGATTTCTGCCCCATCCTTGCCCTCGAAGCGCGGGCGGATCGTTGACCCTGATTGAGTAGCGCGAATTCCTCCATCAACCATTGATATATATGTAGGTCCACGCGGTTGTCCCTGTGAAAACTTATTTATAGATGTTTAGAGTCGGGAGGAACGAAGGTACACTCGAATTCTTTGGGAGCGAAAAGCCGAGTGTATTACGCTGAATACATCTCTTTATTTCGGCGGGATTCGAGTGAAAAATGGAAACCAGTGCACACGTACACCGACGACTCGTTTTTTCTTCGTTCTCCACTTTTCCCATTACGACGCCGCACTGTATTACTTTGGCCCTCATCCCCGGCCCGGCTCGCTTTGTATGCATTATTCTTTGGAAATACCTATCTCTTCCGGCTACTCGTGCTGAAAATTTCACCTGTTCTTACACGTTCGTTAACGAACCGGGGACCCTTGCTTCACCTCCTGCACCTCTTTTCAAACATCTCTGGAACTTCCCTGAAAATGTGGGTCATTAACCAAAGGAAGTGTGAAAATTGAATAACCAAAGAAATTAGCCTTCGTATTAAGCCTTCTACGAATCGGAGCTCCGAAATTAATTGCCGAACGTACCACAGAAGCACGCCTGCGCGCTAAACAATAAGAGAAACTGTAAAATCGCCAGGCAAAGGGATAACAGTCGGCAGCCAGCGTGCCACTAATTCGGGAATTATTTGGGTAAACAGCGTTCCGTGCCGTGATTGTCGGCTGCTTCATGGGACGTGGGAAATCCACGCCGCGGCGGTGCTCTGGCGTCGTTTCGGCACTTCCGAATTCTCAGGGAAATTGTAGGTGCCACGAAATCTTCGATACTACTCCGAACGACCACGCCCGACCTGTTTGCATTTTCATTAGGCCGTAACTTTCCACGGAGTGTCCCTTAATCTACGAAGTTCCCATGTCCTCCCCCGTCTTGCCCGCTTCTCACGAATTATAAAAAGAGATAAGAAAAATAAAAAATATCGGTTGGTAAATTGTAACGAAAAATTAAATTTCATTGCACAAGTAGCACAAGTTTCACACGACACACGCGATCGCCACCCTTCTACTGCGAACAATTTCTCCCTGAACCGGGGATGGTTTTCACGAGTCAGAAGAGAGTTCGACTCTCGAGAAGGAGGCTCGAAGGCTTCCGGCGTAGGAAACGTTTGGGGGGTCGATCGAAGGGAAGTTCGAGGCTCGAGGAAAGGAATAGCCGGGGTCGGTGATTCTTCTTCCTCGTCGTTCCTCTCCAAATAGAGAATAATGGAGAATGAAATATCAACTTGGCCAGGGGATTTTCATACGTATCTCCTGGCGCGATGGTTGATTTCCATTTTCATAGGAGAAACTACGAGAACGGGTTGAACCATAATATCGTGCCTGAGAGCCCCGTAAAAAAAAACCGGGGAACGATATCGTGAAAATAAGAAAAGCTCCGTTTTATTACTGTCCCCGAGCCGAGGAAAAAAGGGGAGACGGGCTCGATATCCATTCCGTGTACGAGTCGTACGTTTACGAACAAAAGTGGATTCGATTCACGCTGGAATTTCTTTTGTCTTTCGGGACATCAATCGTGGAAAACCCGCAGCATCGCTGGTTTCCGTTTCTGGTACGCGTTTCAGGCAATTCTCGCTTAACAGAAACTCCGAAACCATGGTGACAAGGTTTTGCCGCTTGGAAGCTTCGAATGGATCGCTTGAAGGAAGATAATGGGGCGATGCCGGACCATTTGTTTCGATCCTTCGAGCTTGCCGTTTGTTTTGCGTCCGGCGTTGCCTGGATCGTTCGAATTTCTGCGCCGGCAGTAATTCATAATTTCGAAGGCAACTCCTCCGCGGCAGCTAAACGTTCCTTTGAGCTTCATTTTTCAATGACAGGCGTAGCTCGTTAAGCCGGGGAAGACACGATGCAATATCTGCAGCAGTTCACTCGCATTGTAGCGTTCATCGTAACTTAACGCTTTGAAGTCTTTCATAAGACGCGGAATTCTTTGTGTTCCCTAATAGGAAAAGAAACACGAAGACCTAATTACTTCTGCAATGGTATAAAGTGGAATCGAAATTCTCGTAGAAATTCCACGGATAAGTGGGATTCGCAATGACGAAACGCGGCAGCGCTTACCTGTATAAACAGTGGAGTGGCTCGTCGGTTGAAGAAGGAAAATGCCTTGGATGAACGGTAACAAACGAGAATATCAAGGCCGGCCGAGTAAAAGCGATTCGTTGAAACGGAATAGTTTCTTGCCCGTGACGTTTCGACGAAAGCCAGCCTGGAAGCCGTACGATCCGCGAAGCTTTTTCCCCGAGATTCTCGAAAGAAAGCAGAGAGAGAGAGGTCGAGGCAGAGCGGACAAAGGCTCACGACCTGACGTGACGCCTTCTAAGGTGTACCGCGCCAGAAACGGATCCACAGAGAGAGCACCTGGAGCTTACTTCTTCGACTCCTTCTTCCTTCTCTTCTTGCCCGCGATCCTTTTAAGGGCCAAGCGTTCGCCAAATCTTCCCCCAGTGCTCACTTTTTGGCACGCCATGTCGATCTTTGGCCGCCGAGGAACTTTAGAGGAAGCAGCAGCGGAATACGAATTCTGGGTAGCTGACAATCGCACTGTAGTCTTCAAAGACCGGCGCGGAACAGAAGCGGACAATGGAAGCTCGAGAAAGGGCACGAGAACATTTTTTTTCTTCCTTCGCAGTAGAGAGATTAAAAAGCTTCCCCTTTGTTTCTGTTCCGAAAGAAAGAAACGATACTTGGTCGAATCCGGTAGAAGTTTCGCGCCGATCGGGCAACGATATCGGCCGATCGCGAAACGAAGATTCGGGCAACGCGGGAGACGCAGAGATCGGAGGGGAGAGAGAAAGAGAGAAGCAGAGGCGGTTTTTCAAGCGATCGACCATAAACGGCCGAAGACAAGGCTGGCTGTAAATGGCCGCGACGGGAACCACGATGCCACGTGTACGCTCGTGCTCATAAGTCCTGACATAGCCCGCGAGCGCGCGGCTATCTTTTCGACGAATCGTCCTTTTTACGTCTACGCTGCCTGCTACCAGTGGCAGCCGCATTTGCAACCGCGCGCAGATGGCTCGTGGAACAGAAGAGGCCAGAGATGAATATGCACGGTAGTCCTTAGAGCGGGTCGCAGAAAAACGCTCTTCCCGAAAGAGTACGCCGCTATGCACCTTACTTCGGTTTCAATTATGGTATGCAGAGGATTCAATGTCCTCGGAATGGGGACGAATTAAATAAATGACAGCCCTGTAAAACAGCGGACGAAGTAGAGAGATTGCGCTGCCTTACAGCACTGCGGAATGTCTGCTGCTTCGTTGTGATCGACTCGTGCTACCAGTCGTGTGATAGACGATCGAACTTGCGATGCATTAGTTTGCTCCTAAGCGTATTATTAATGGCGCTGTGTATACCGTGTACGCCTTGTGTACGCATGTATGCATTATACGCGTTACATAGGCCACGTCTAACGTAAACCTGAGGGCCACATTATGCGTTCACCTGCTCCTAGAGGATTACAAATGTCGCCAGGGAAATCCCTAACAACGCACAAAGACGCTTTGTCGGTCGTATCGCTTTCCTTTGAAAGGGACGTAATCAAGTCCGGCACGTCCGGAAGACTGTCGTACGTGCCGGGCCAATTTGTGAAAAGCACCTTTGTAGCTAAATCAAGGAGACCGTCTGTCGCTCTGAGCGTGTTTCACTCAACGAACCACGCTTAGAGGCACCTCAAATTGGCCCTGGCCCCTAATCATTTTTTATATTGCCTCGAATTCAATAGGGCCGCAGAGTTTCACAAAGTGTCTTAAAATATTAGACCCGAGTATTACCTTCACTCTGGAGAATTGCTTCCACCGAGAAAAGCGCAACTTCGTAGTTCGCAAGTTCAAGAACAAATAACGGATATAGGACAGCCCGTCCCAAGAGAATCACCGGCAGCTCGGACAGGAACACGAACGACGACGAAAGGAAATCAGTGGAACAGTGCGATTCCTTCGAGTGTGCGACAACCACCCCCTGGCTCTGACCACCCTCCACGACATTTCGCGCGGATATTGAATGGACCGGTGATTCGCGTTGATAGGCAGTTTGTCAATTTCCAGTTCTTTCGTTTTCGCTGCGCCCTGGTCCCCCTACGAACGACGTTTTTACTCTTTCAAGCTGAAAGAATTCGCATTATAAAAATTATAAAATTCGCATTAATAATTTAATCGCGTGTCAACGAAAGACGTAGAAACGATTGAAAGCTCGATGGTCTAGTTTCGAGAGCAGAAGTGTACCAGATAACGGCATCTACAGCTCCGAAGTGCAGGGACTCCTCTTCAGCATTGCGTTTTAACGCGGTAGGTTCCAGTTGGGTTGTTCAAGTATACCGGAGATAAAGAACCGGCAAAATGCACTCCATATCATCGCAATTATCTCGGTTCCTGGAAACGGTAGATTAATGCTCGGATGCTAATTTTGTAGCCTATTTTTTTGCCATTAATAACTACATATCACATAGAGGACATCGCGCTGATTAATCTGCTTTTTTTTCGAACTCGATCCGATAATTCTGAGCCGAGTTACGATCGTTATTGTTTCGTCAAAAAAATGAATGAACATTGTCGCATACAAATTCCTAGAACTGCGTACGCTATTACTACTCCTGTGTAACCGATACCCGTGGGAACGTCCTTGCAAGGCTGCGAAGATGCATTGTCGTAACGCCAAATTAATCTGGATTTCCTCATGAAATCTTCAGGCTTCCATTGGCGTAACTATTAATTATTTCCTATCTAATTCTCCACAAAATTTATTTCTCTTTTGTTTAATCCGTATATTTTTGTATCGAGTACCCTGTTGTTTCACTAAAGCATTGCAGTAATATAACAGATGAGTAGCTCATTCTTTTCTCTTTCATTTGACACCTAATTTATTCCAAAGTTCCAGATTACAAAAATATGGCATTTGCGGTTTAAAAGTTATTAACCATTTCAAAATCCACTCCAGGTCATCGCAATTATCTCGGCTTCCGCAAGCGTTAGATTAATCATCAAATGCTTAAAATTAAAAAATTATAAACAAATGCGATTACTGCCACTTCTTGATGATATACATCAATGACCAAAGGACATAAACAAAAGCTAGAAGTATCAGCTACCATCTCCAATAGGTGTGAACACTATTCCATGTGCAGTTCATTTGTTATAAACAATTAAACAATTCAAATTGTTATTACGGCCAACTGCATATAGTTACAGCAACGGGGTATTTTTTATCGTGTAGCTTATTCGTTTCCCTTTCATTTGACACCCTATTTATTAAAAATCAACTACCAGGAGCCGAGATAACAATTTTTTAATATTTTGTCGGTAACGATATGCCGATAACCGGACATGTGGCGCCATCTCGCGTTTGCGGCGTTTTTCTCAGTTTTCGCCACCGCCAAAACCGAATTCCTGGATTACATCGTTAATTTAAACAATTGCGTATTTCTCGGCTTCTAGTACGTATTTTTTAACCGGACTTGTCTTAAATTAAAGCTATGCACCACAGCTATCTCCTTCAGCAGTTCCAACAATATGGCATTCGTCGTTTAAAAGTTATTAACAATTGAAAAATCGGCAAAAATGCACTCCGGGTCATTGCAATTATCTCGGCTTCTAGAAGCCCTGGATTAATGATCGGGTGCTTAAAATGAAGGTAAAGGATGCCGCAACACGATAGTAAACGATTTACAAACGCTGCATGCGTAGTTTATTATTTATAAACAATTTAACATTTCGATCGAGAATTGCACCGAAGATACAACCGAATGAAGTTACAGCAACGGCATATTTTTTATCGTGTAGCTTATTCGTTTCCCTTTCATTTGACATCCTATTTATTAAAAAATAATCACCAAAAGTCGAGTTACTTGCAATGACCCGGAGTGCATTTTTGCCGATTTTTCAATTGTTAATAACTTTTAAACGACGAATGCCATATTGTTGGAACTGCTGAAGGAGATAGCTGTGGTGCATAGCTTTAATTTAAGACCAGTCCGGTTAAAAAATACGCACTAGAAGCCGAGAAATACGCAATTGTTTAAATTAACGATGTAATCCAGGAATTCGGTTTTGGTGGTGGCGAAAACTGCGAAAAACGCCGCAAACGCGAGATGGCGCCACATGTCCGGTTATCGGCATATCGTTACCGACAAAACGTGAAAAAATTGTTATCTCGGCTCCTGGTAATTGATTTTTAATAAATAGGGTGTCAAATGAAAGGGAAACGAATAAGCTACACGATAAAAAATACCCCGTTGCTGTAACTATATGCAGTTGGCCGTAATAATAATTTTAATTCTTGAATTGTTTATAACAAATGAACTGCACATGGAATTATGTTCACACCTATTACAAATTATCACCTAGCCTTCTATCTTTAATGTGAACCCCCGGTCATTGTTGCAACTTAATTGCAAATCCAAAAAATTGCATTTGTTCATGGTACTCTTAAACAAATTCAATTATTGCGCCTAAGATTTTAAACAACACTTTCGTTAGGTAGCACAGTTCTAAGTGTAGTTATATGAGGTTTCGTTTTCATTTTAAATGATGTGGTTTTATTTATTACGGCAAAGAAGAAAAGCAGGGACCGACAAAATATACCTTGTTTCAGCTAAGCAATCGATACTCTTGTTCTGTCGCGTAGGTTTCTGCAGTATCAACTGAAGGGCGCATTTAACCAACGTATAATAATCCTCCGATCGCTGGAAATATATTTCTTCGTTTTCCTCTACTTTCTGCAAATGGAAATTATTGTTAGTTGTGGAGAAAGAAACTCGCTGACAGTCTTTCTTTACATTATTAGGCATCAAGGATATTATTTCTTCCCATCATTATCCAAAGAAACTAAAATTACTTTGATTTGGAATTTTCTCCTCCCATCTTATTCAGCACTTAAAAGAATAATTGTAGCAGCCCCTATTTATACGAATCGTAACAGCTTTAAATGTTTACCTTCGTAAGCGTAAGAATCAACGATTGGGCAATCAAGTAATCACTCTAACGCGAGTTCATTCACAAGGGTGCAAAGCAGATTCAGGGCAGGGGGTTGCTCTATCCACGTGACGAAGGAGCTTGCGTTATTCAGATTTTTCTATTCGATTATGCAAATTAATGTGAGACACATAAAACTGTCTACAGGGTGGTAGAAACAGAGGAAGCTCCACTGTCACCCCAGAGGAACGATTTTTATGCTTCTTCGGAAACAAAAGTCTGCCAGCACCAATCTTTCTTTCCTTCCCTCTTGGTTCCCTTTCTACGGTTCTGTCGTTCCCTTTCGTTGTCCTGCTCGCTTCACGTACATCGTAACTTCTGGCATGATGCCTGCGTCATAGAAATGAAAAAGAGGGTGCCACGGTCTGCAATGGTTCCCTTCGCTTCTACGTGCATATGTCTCCCGGAAAAGGGAAATATTGCAGTCAAGATCGGTTCTGTAGCGGATGCAACTTGCCACGCAACAGAGATTCCCCTTTCTCTTAAGAATCCACTTCCCGAGTTCCCGCACAAATATCAGATTACTCGCCCTCCAAAAATTACTTAACAAATTGTGCCCCTTGCTTCTCTTTCGTAAACGAGAATATTCTCTCTGATACCAACGCGGCAAAAGTGATAGAAAACGTGCGAATACGAACTCGTGGTTGTCAAACGATAGATAGCGAATATTCCAGGGCTCAGGGGAACCCCGCATTACGAGCGAACGGAAAATAAAAACGCGGCGACATCAATTGCAACATTCGACGATACATCCCGTGACAGGGCACCACAGCGTAATGGAACACCGTGTATTTAGATTGCGCTCGGTAAATGGAGTTGCCGTGCAGGGGGACGGGGGGTGTTATGGACATACACCGCGAAACCAAGGGACGGAGAGAGAGATCGGAGGGGTTGTTTTAACGAAATCGCCGTGATGCCATGCAAATGGCTCGGTAACAGCTTCCGCGGCTTCCTGCACCCGCCGCCGGACTGCACGCCAGCTTAACTCGATTCCATACATATTTTAACACGGCCGAAACCGTAAGAAAATTGCGTGATATGCATAAACGACTTCGCAAACTAGGTTACTCCATCGAGCGGGGCCCCAGGCCAAAATCTTGCCCGTAGAATCCACCACGATGATCCTTCGCCGAGGACAAACTTGAAATCAAGTGCGGAGAAATGAACTTTGAAACTGTAGAACAATGCCCGATCGCTTGTATTCGTGTCTTCCAATGTTCGCCGGTGAAAAGCTGATGCATCGCATAACTTTCCTTGCACGATGAAGGTTGATGGAACGTTACGACTGTATGACCGATACAAATGTACAGAAATCCAGCACCGATATTTTTGTATCGCAAAAATAGCTGTAACATTGACAATGGGGAAATGCTTAATCGTTTTTCCAGTGTATGCAAATAATTCTGACAGGCTTAATAAAAGTGACTCATCGAACGCAATGATTGAACACCTTCCGTGAAATATAAATTACGAAAGAAGAATTGCAACTGCAGGTGATCGATCGTTACCACTCATATACCAGTTCGGCAAACGAAAAATCTTCGAAGTACCGAACATTCGATCGACGTGGAGGGCATGGCTTCGACGTACAGTCTCCGCGACAAGGAGCAATTTTTTGCCGCTGCTTGGTCCCATTCTTTTTCAGAACAAACGACGGGATGATTAAAGGAACACGGGGAATGCGTGGATAACAACGGCGAGCGAATCGCGCGCCACGTCGTCCGACGTTCAGCGTGCACGTTAAATTATCTATCGCGCAATTATTCATTTATGCTTATTCTCCTTGATACACCCGCGGATCTTGAATTATTACCGGCTTAACCGGACTTTTAATTCTAACGTATTACCATACTTATCGTAGCGTACGAGCGATTCGCCGGTCCTCTGTCACGAGCATTTTCCCCGAGAAACAGTAGCTAAAACGTTTGAGAAGAAAACCTGTAGAGCTATTCTGCGACAGATTTCATTTATTTGAAATCAGTGTTTCCTTTTGCGGCATACGTAATTCGAAGGAAAGGGCCTCAGTGTTTGCTGCGCTTAAAAGGCCTTCTATTCGTTTTTCATGAAATATCGGCAAGTTACGAGAAATCGAGGGAAAAGAAGGTAGCACAGCGAACGGAAGTATGGTATGCCGGAGGTGAAACAAAAGGGGATGCTTTCAAGAATCCAGTGGCGGGAACTCGGCAACGAGAAGCTGTGTTCCTTTTCCAGAGAGCTTCTACGGTGCTTGGTTTGCTTGCAAGGCATATTTAGTACATAAATCAAAGCACGAGTGGTCTTCGTCGGGGTTCATGAGTTTATATGCTAATATAAGGTGGAGCACACTGTACACCGGCCTCCATCTTGACCGCCCCCGGGAACGTCTTGACGATTTGCCCCGGAAGTTGTGCTCGCTGTAATATTGCAACGAAAATGTGGCAATCTTTCTCATGAAAATAATATTCTTTTAGCAGACATGTTAAAACAGCGGTGAAAAAATCCCAACCCTTAAAATACAAACAATCATAGGAGAGACAAGTTTCTTTCAGATGGGTGGGGAGATTGAAAGATTTATTTCAAAACAAGTTGCATTCAATATGGTAAAAAATTCCACTTCGTTACAAGCTATCAAATTATAGTTTGAAAAATCGCTGTGGTTCTCTAGCAAAATCTCAGATCGCAGCGTTGCGTCGCGTCGCGGCGAGAAAATGCTAAGGTCCACAGCTCGGTGAATTTATATGCAAATGGAAATCGGAGTGTACCGTATAGAATCCGCCATCTTGACCGCGATAGAGCGATTCCAGGGGGTTGGATGGAAAAACGCTGGCAGAAATATTCTCCATGCCCGAGATTACCAATATGCCCTCGACACGGTGAATCCATTCTTTTTCGACGAACGGATACGGAACGAAGGTCCCGAAACCGATCGCGACGAAGCATCTAGCTTCCGTCTGCGCGCAAAAGTTGCTTCGTGTCCGCTTTGAAATTGGTAAACTTTCGGGCGTTCTCGCCGAGCTTGGCGAGGGTGGGACATCAATTACGTGTTGCGTTTTCCTAATAAAAATTTGCAAAAGTCTTTCATATTTAATCTGCTCGATTGACTATCTTTTGAAACTTCTGTTCAGCTCCAGCCGTAAAACGGAGACTATCGGTCTTCACCTTGTACTTCCTCGAAGTACTTACAAATTCACCTGCGAGATCGAAACGTTCAGACACAATTTCAAGGGTACAAATTAGAAGGAGCGTTATCGAGCGGTCGCTGGTAGAACTAGAAGATCCGAGCGTGCTTTCTTCGCCGGCCTTTAGTGGCACCGCAACGGCAAACGTTTAATTAAACTTGTAAAGTTGCCGCGTTCCAGAGCCGCCCTGTCTTGGAGAAGGGGTTGGTGTTGTTATGCGCGAGGCGCGATCCACCCACGTTCAGGCGTATCGCGGCGTCGTAAAGGCGACTGCCGGATCGTGTTCAGTAATGCGGGCATCTTCGTGCTTGTGTTACGAGCGTCGTTCCCTTATCTCCACCCTGGTGAACGTGTCATCTGCTCGAAGGCTCTTGTTCGCCGTGCACCTATGCCACCCTACATTCCATTTCCTCCCTCTTGGACTTCCAAACGGGTTCTCTATGCGTTTCAAAATCAAACAATAGCAATTAAATATAGGGTTCGTTTGAAAAGGTTCAGGAAACTTGAGAATTCATCGAAATGGAATCTTGTTCAACATTTTCGACTCGAACAACGAATCCTTAGCCAGCATTAAATATCATATAAACGGCGTCGACTGAAGGACCAGGGATAGCTATTTCCATTTTTCATCAGGCCGGCCGTAATGCTGGCTGAAACAAGGCTGTCGGTGTGGGAAAGGTCTGAAAAAGGCGGAACGGGTGTTGTATAAAACCGCTCGCGACATTACCTCCAATATTCGCAAAACGGATTCTCCGGCAGCAGCCACGTCCCCTGGCAACCCCTTCCACGCGAACCCCCAGCCAGCGGCTGGTAATGAGGTGGTTTCAATTCTGGCCTCGGGGAACAACCCGGCTCGGTGTGTAGGTACATCAGCTATTGCCATGTAAATGTCCGAGAGCGAGAGGGAACGAGAAAGCGAGATTGATACGAGGGACGAGACCTAGCTACCGATCCTGTGGTTCCCTCGTTTTTTTTCTACGAAAATTCCCGATGAATCGCCTCGCTCGAGCTAACCTCCACGGTCGCAGAATTGCAAGGATTTTTAACGCTGAACTGAACATTTTTAGGCAACCAGAATATGTAAATGGAAAAGGTGTAACTTTCGCGAAAAAGTGCACTCTATATTTCTTCCAAAGTGCTTGTAGAAGTAAACGTTACCACGAAGTTGGAGCGTTTCAAGAAGGCCAAGTCGATAGGAGCCCCCATCTTCGGGCGAAACTGCGAAGAGCTCGCAAACACTTTAAATCTTTTTCTTACGAATTTTCGATGCCACGAAATTCCCTCCCCAGCCTTCAGCCTGTCCGAATAACGATATAAAGCAGGAACCTGTGTCCCGGCCCGAGACGAACGTTTTATATCACCGTCGTCCAATGAGCGGGCAATATCTCAGCGTCTTCAAAACGTTCGCGAACTTTTCACCCCGTTAACGTCGAGAGTTCCGCGAGGAAAGAAACTTGCTCGACCGAAATGGAGACAGTGGGGGTAGCGGGCGAGGGGTTGGCGGTGAAACGAGCCTCGTGAAATAAAGTAGACGATGTCACTCGGTGTAGTTTTACGGATATATGCCCGCGGGGGTTGCCGGGGGTAGCACCCTTCAAAAATAAATCGCAAAGGCGCCGGTGCTCGTAATTTAAACTAGCGCAGTTTCGGTAACTAGTTCGTCTCCCGTTTCGCTTGGACTTTCAACGACAAAGAAAACGATGAAACGTTCCAAGGGTGAAATGCGCGAAAGGGAGAAAGAGAGAAAGCGTGCGCCCGCGCGCGTGTGTGTGTGTGTCGAGAAGGAGCGGAATAGGTGACGCCGTAACCGAGACGGCTGTAAAGCGATTCGCAGTAAACCGCGAAATGAGTTTATTGCGCTTATTGGCCGAACCCACGGAGCAGAAGTGTACGCGTTAAAATCGCTACTAGACATTTTGCACTGCCTCATCGACGGTCGCCGCGGTTTACTTCCACCAATATGGAAGCCACATTTGTATAACGCGACTTGAGCTGTGGTCGTTGTTAACGTCCGACGTTCAATTGCTAATTTAGTGTCCACCACTTGGACATTGATCTCCGCAAGTATGCTATTGTTATTTATTTGGCAGCGATCTGCGACTAGTATACACAGCTCGATGGCGAGTTTGTTTTTCACGGAAGGGTGCCTCTATTTCTTCGGCGAACCGCGTCCCTCCGAAGGTTCGTAGCAAATGGAATCGCGGGGGGCAGTATTTTTTCTTCCAGCCGTTGTCCGTGCACTTGCGCGACGGCTTTTAATTCGAGGCCTCTAACGAGTAGTAAATTTTCTGCAAAGGCAATACCGGTAAACGGGAGCCGGCTCCTAACAGGACAGAACCACTTAGTTTTTTCCCCTCTTCGGCTGGACCCTTTCGCACCCCCCGGCCACGAGTATTAAATACTAATTCCATTAAAACCGTAGAAGGGTTGCGCACGAGCCCATATCTCTGACCCATATTTCATGCCGAAAGCTTTTCAATCTGAGAAAATACTTATGGATCCGAAGCGGACCCTCCTGACTACGAATGCAAAGAGTGTGGGAATCGCGAACGAGGATCGATAGTCGAAAGCTCCTATCTGTCTGTTGGGCCTGGTCGCAAGGATAGAAATTTTCATATTTAGAAGACAACGAAAGAGGGCAAAAAAAAAAAATTGCAGTGCGATCAACATATTCCATAAATGCAGACTATAATTTATGATGAAGCCAGAGACCGCGGAAGTTCGGCGATTAAACGCCGATCGAACGATATCCACGGGCCCGATTTCATTAAGTTCAACCACGAAGGAGATGGGGATTGGCTGAAAAAGACACCGTTTGCTGGGCAATCTCACCGACGAGCCGCGAGATCGCGCGTGAACTTCTTGCGGCAGATAAACGTGAACGATTCAGCCTCGCGGTACCGATGCAATCACGTAGAAGGCCGCGATAACGGAGTTTCAATTATGGGCCATTCGCCCGGTCCCGGCTAATAGGCCGATCGACGATCGAAGATTAAAAGCCGATCGCGCCGATCGGTATGTGTCGGCTGATAATAATAAGAGTGGCCCGGCGGCGGGTAACTTCCACCGAACACTTTCCAACTTCCTTTCCTTCTTTTTTCACTCCCGTGCTTCCCCTTTCTCCTTCGTGTTTCTCGTATCACTGGAGAGAAACGGGTGGAGGGAAAGATCGGCAACCGGTGGCGCAGAAAGTTTCGTTTCAATTACTTGGCCGGTGGCGTCGGGGTAATCGCGCGATAACTCAATCGACGGGCCAGATACATGACTGCAATCGCTAAAAGGCACCGCGTGCCTTCGATGACGATCCGATCGTGAGAACGCGTGGCGGGAATGCTTCCACTTACGAGCTTCTTTACGGCCGCGTAATCGCTCGTCCTGGAAGCGGCTCGTAAATCGACCTCTCGTTCGAGCTCACCGAGCGTGCCAATTTTGTCGGACCTGACTGTCGATTTACTTGTAATTTCTTCACCTACTCGAGAGTGCCTCTCCTTCGGCGACCAAAGAATATAGTGCCGTTTATCTGTTACAAATGATGGCGGACTTGGACGGATATTTGTGAAAGAACGGGAACAATAGAGGCTCCATAAATAATTATGATCGCATGGCAAGGGAGTGGAAGAAGATTTCTGAGAATCTGCAAGCACGTGGTCGAATCTCTAAAGCGAATACAAGGGGGAGCGGTGGTCAGCGATTGGTCACGAATCATTCGAGTCGAGTCGTGGGTCGAGCGAGGAGAATGATCGAACCGGACACGCACTCGAATATCTAGGAAATCCATGCAGATCGTTAACGACAGTCAACGAGAGTTCAGAGAAACGAAGCGAACGTCCATCGAGTGGCAGGGCCATTGTGTTTTCGACCCCCTGAGACAACGGGGTTCGCACCCTATTGCCTCCGACACGGACGTCTCAATTAAATGTATACGAGGCAAGTGGGGTTGATAAAGCGTTCGGTCATAAATATGAATTATCCGCGGTAAACGCTCCCCCGAGGACGGAAGTTTGGGGATCGAAGGAGACTAAAAGTCGTCCATGAATCTGTGCTAAGATTTCGTTGAAAACCCTGATTGATTTGATGGGACGCGTGGCTTCGGAACTTTACGGCTAAACGCGTTCGTAGAATTTTGATCGATTGTCGACTGCCAATGTAAAAATACTTTACTGACGAAGCGACGGCGTTTTCAATGAATACAGACACTTTAGGAAAATAGAAAGCGAATGGAAACGATGGGCACGGAATATCGATTCTCCCTTTCGTTCAATCGGTCTAATAGAAAAGTAATGTCGACCCACTCGCCGCGGCATCTCGAGGCTAATACGTCTTGTGGGCTTGCAGGGGTGTTTATGAAGTATTGCGATGCGTTTTAGCAGATTGGTGACGATACTAGGGCGAGATAGTCATAACCCGGCGCGGCCAGATGAATAGCGAAAAGTTGCGTGAGCTTTTTGCGTCAGATTGATAGCGCTTTCATGTAATTGCAATGAAAATCTAATCCCCCTCGTGCTCAAAGAATTCGCATTTCCAACGCGCCTGAAGAGTCCACGTTCTAACTCCAGCTAGCACCTGCACCGCAATCTAAATCAAGTTATTCTCGAGGCAGCGGAAAATCTGCGTTCGGGAAGTTCGAGTACCGAAGTACCTGTCTCCGACTGGCAAGGTCAGGAAGGGAGCGAAAGCGAGTTCTAAAGGGTGGCGGCTGTATACTAGTCTCGCTAGCTAACTCGCATGGTCGTGTATCTAGCAACCTACATCGGTGGTTTCCTTCCTCCGGGACCTTCGTCGGTAACCCGTAGGGAATAGAAACGACCACGACGATTCAGAGGTGTGTGACTCGACGAGACCCAGGAAGCGTGTGCTTTGCTAACGATGACAAACTGCCTTGCTCTAAGACGCCATATTTATGCTAATCTAGCCCGGTAGACTGTGCCCGAAACCTACGAATTCTCCCTTCCCTTTCAATCGTTCCACACTCGAGATTTTACGCACCCCCGCGTCGCGTCGCCGTGAATTCCCAATCGAATCGGGCGAATGAAACGAACGTCTACCGGCCCCCACTATTTCATGACAAAACATTTCGTTCCAAACACTCATCCCTTTTTCACCGCAAGCTCTTATGTTTATTAATAAACGTTGAAGGGGCAGGAAATATTGTCAGCCTGAGTTGACAGTTTTCCGAAGTTCGGGGCTCTCGAAAAATCGTCTCCACAGAGCCGATTATAAATTCCCTAGTCGTAAACTATTACGGCTCGTGTGTCCGACAACTTGGAGAAACCTGATGGTATAAGAATCTAGGAGCTACGCGTGCTGGCACGAACGCGACAGGAACCGTGCGAGTATCTCGCGACTTCTTGTTACGCCGGCAACGTGTTTTGCCTTTTCTTTCGCCCCTTCTTCGATATTTCCCCGTCCCCGATATCTAGCCAGCTCCCATCCCCTTGCGCTCTCGCGGAGAATATGGATCGGCCCTGACAATATTGCCGCTGGAACCACCCCGTGTCTAGCGTCATGATATACGCGGCCGCATTTCATATATTCCATTGTTTCCAAGTTTTCGGATCCATTTGTAAGATTAAATTTGTAATGCGGCCCACCGCCCCTCCATTCGCCACCCCCTCGACGCCCATCTAGCTTTCCTGCGCGTACGACCAGAGAGGCGACGCATATGGCCGACAGGCCAATTTCCATCGCGCTTGAACCGAAGTCTCGAGCCCGGTTGCGATCCGCGTGACTTCTATTAATTAAATCGATCGTGTTTCATCTAAACACTGAATCTCGACGGTCATTCGTGACTAAAATATGGAAGAAACGACAGAAGACCAGAAGCAAATAGGGAGAATCGGGATCTAGGGGGCAGGGGAGCACGGTATTCATTTCCATCAGTGGTTTCTGTTACTTCTGGACGAGATCACGTACGTGAATACGAATGTGCCCTGGTAACGTATTGGATATAAGCTGTTCGCGTTAACCGGCTACTTTCAGATTGGATTGCTCGCTCCTCGGCATATGGATTCGTCGCGGATTGACCCACGGTTTTCATCGCGAAATGGGAATTTCATTTCTATTGGTCGCCGACATCGAAACGGCTGCCAACAAAATTCAACTTCCAATTCTGCTGTTAGTCTAACTTTCTTCGTCTCGTACACTACCAATCTACACCTTTTCGTCCTGCGTGTCTTTTAAACAAAATTATCGATGTACAGCGTTACGCGACCCCGCTCAAGTTTATTATGAATATTTCAGCGTCGAATTCCCTCGGACAAACGAGCCAGCGAAAATAGACAGGGTGCCGTCGGTTCTTCCGTTTCCGCAGCAGAATTCAAACATGTTCAAACGGGCCAGCCGCAGCCACCTTTGCGCTGCCACACATGCGGCAGCCTTCCCAATTATACCACGAGGTCCGCGAAACTTTCATAAATTTCGTCACAGCGCGAGCAAATGGCTTCCGGTCCAGCGGTCGGACATTGTCGATAACAGGCACGTCGCCAGGGGCGAATTCAATATCGCATTCGCACCGTTCTCGTCCAACTCCACCGTTTCCACGCCGCCTCTCGCACCGCACCGTTGTTCCATCCCCTCTGTGCGCCGATGGTGTGCCCTCCTCCTCGCGGTGTTCACCACGACTCCCTCCACGCACCCCTCGCATTGTCCCTCGCATTGTTCCGAAAGTTTTCGTCGGAGCCGTGTAGTGGCTGCGCCGCTCGCGATTACCATATGAATTAAAGTAATGTGATATACGGTCACGGGGACTATCCGGCGGCGAGGCTCGAAGACACGCGGAAAGAGCCCGAAGAGGGCGCAGGGATACCGGAAGTGATCTTGGTACCGACTCGATTATGACTTTGTATCTCCTTCGATTGATCACGGGGGTTGTTTTTGCGAGAGCAGCTCGTCGAGTAAAAAGCTTCTGAAAAGTATTGTAGGGGAGCGGGGGCGAGCGAGTTACTGCAGTTTTGGAAATCAAATTTTACGATCGCGCGTTAACGCCTCGAAGTGGATAGCTCGCAGAGGAGATCCTTTCGAGGTTCCGAGGCTTGATGGGACGATTCTCTGGTTACAAATACGTTATCTTCGAACGAATAGGAATATCTGGTGGCAATCAGAAATCCTGGTATCTCTGCCAATTCAGTTAGCCGGAGAAGAAGCTGCACGCGTGTCTGTTCCAGATGCATTCAGATAGGAAGGTCGACCCCAGGAAAATGGCTGGCTGGTTTAAAACTGTGACTGGTCCCCTCGGTTGTGGCTTGGTCCTCTCCTCGAAACGATTTGAGAGCGAGCACAATGGCTATCGGTTTGACGGCGCGAGTAGCACGCGCCTCTGCTTTCTGGCCGGTGCGATATCTCGATCGCAATAAATTCACATTAACCTATCTGCTGGTGTGGTCCCGGCCGCAGCTTTAATACATCCCATTGGCCTGTCCGCCCCCTCTATCAGCCGCGGATCCGTGCCGATGTCGGCGCCGATTTTAATTTTCCAATTTTGCGACTGCCGCCTTTTTTACTTCCCTCCCCGATTTCTGGCCCTTTCTTACTCGGTCTGTCTGTCTTTGAACTACATAGTATACGATCTAAGGATGCATGAAACGACGAGGCACGTGGAGCTACTCTATGTAATTTAAAAGCCAAAGATTTGGTTCCGTAGGTAGATAGGATTGGGGAGAGTTGCGTAGGTGTCACGATTAACAGCGTGAAAGCAGGTGAACAGGGGCTGGTTAAACGACGCGGTTCGCAGTGACCGGTGTAAGGCTCGAACATTAATTTCTAGTAATTATCAGAGGTGTAATTCACTCGAGGAGGGTCGCGGGTCGCGTCCGAGGTCGGCCAGTGCGTGTTAACGCCGTTGTTATGCCCCATTATATTGTCCTACCTACACGCCAGACAGAAAGGGGGAAAGGCACAGACGATGTGCAGAGAAGGCCTGTTCCCAAAAATCCCGAACCCTTTCCCGATGATTTAGCTTAATCTATTTGCGAAAGAGTAATTCTTGTGAAGCAATTGGGAGAATTGTGTACATATCTGCGAATGCGTGACTCGTGGATCTCTTCCTAAGTATTTCTAAGGCAGGCAGAAACTTTTTCACCGACTTATCACGCGACAAATCGTATCGGTAAAGATGATTCATCGAGGCGTAAAGTTTAAAACTCGAGCAATTGTACGTCGGAACAATGGTGAACGGTGTCACCGCGTAACGAATCGCCGCGAAAATTGATAAAATATTATTAAACCTTCCCGAGCACCGACCAAGAGATAGCATTACTAATTTATTTAAATGGACTTATCTTTTCGAAGCCCGATAGGAATGTAAATTGAACCCCAGCGAATCAAGGGAGTAATGGCACGAGTAAGATAAAGATATTTTATTGCTTTGCGGTCGGACATATTTAAGCAGGGTGGAAAATCTTTTTTCCACCGTGGAACCTTTCGCTTCAATCTCGCCCCATTGCGTGACCCAATATCCCGCAACATCCCCACCCCCTTCTAACAAATTTCAATTGAACAGCGCGCTTGAAATATATTACATGGCTTGAACATCGACACTTTACACTCTACATGGATCGCGTTGACGAGAAACGGAATCAGGTGAGGGTGCGATCCACACAGGGATGAAACCAGGGGCACGAGGAAACATGGAGGCAGAGCTAGGGGTTGGGAGAAGGTGGTGGGTCCTCTTCTACACCTTGATTTACTGTCGGCGATATTTTCTCGTCGGCGCTAGTTGGCGCCTACCGCACCACCGCACCCGACAATGGTGGTCGCTTGACATTTTGTTTCGAATTATTGCCCGCCTGGCCCGTCCTTTCTATCTCGGCCTCCGCCGCACGACATTGCTCTGCTTCTTTTTTTTTTTTTCGAGGCAGCTCTTTGTTGAGCCGCGAACTATGCACGAGCCATGCGTGGTATCCGCTTCAAATTCGGCGACTGTCCACCCGCCACGGATTTACGTCTCTCGCGACAGGACAGAAGGATTCAACAATGTCGGCGATATGCTGGACGCGACTTCCGTCGATTGTATTTTTGGTCTCGACACTGAGGAATTAGAGGTGCTTTGCGATCTTGCTTAGTTGCACTCCGCGGAGGGAAATCACGTCCTGTATAATTATTAATAGTGTCGTGTGTGAGAAAATCTGCAGACGAATCGGAGCATATGCCCTGGAAAAGTGGCATCGTGAAAATCGTTTAGAGACGCCTGATCGAGATCGTAACGTGGAAATGGGGATGATCGTGAGACCAGTGTAAGCTGCGTGTTCGCAGTCAAGTTACATAATCGCAACGAAATACCGTGGCTAATCGAAAATTGGGGTCGATTCTCGCCTTTTCTACAGTCGAGCCAGATATCGTATGGCTTTTTAATATTACCTGTGTAATTGTTTCATCGACACTCGATGGTTGATAAATAAAAAAAGATCCAAATCATTAATCGCCAAGGCAAACAAGATTTCTCAGCTGCTTGAATCGAAAGTCAAATATTGGGGAGTGCGAAGGGAAGGTATTCGATGATCGACGTGGTGTAAGTGCCTTCGTGTCGAAGACGTGACTCGTCTGGCGAGATTCGGCAAACCGAGAACTTAATGTCTCGGAACGGACGCCATATTAGCATATCCGCGTCCAATCGTCGCCCACGTGGCAAGGGTGCCGTGGCGAATCGGCCTGGAGCTATGACATTGTCATTATTTCTCTGACAGGACAAGCATGCGCGTGATTCTCCACGGAGAAGTATCGCTAACAAGGGTGGGAAGACCCGATCGAGACTAAGAGGGATGAATAGCCGATGTTCCTTTTAAATCGAACCACCAAGCATAATGGGTTGAATCTCTTTTGAAATCCACTTTCACCCTCTCGATTTTTCTTATTGAATAGTTGCGGCGATGAATTCGTGAATGAATAATTTTGAAAATGTTTCCAGGACAAGAGAGGGGAAAAAATTAAAAATAAATACAAAGCGAAAATATTGTCGCTTAATTCAATATCGGGAAAGAAGAGTGACGATAATAAGACCAAAGGGTGGAAGAAACGGAAGCGTCGAGAGACGGATTTACTCGTTAAAGGGAAGACAGTAGCAGGCCACAGCAGCCAAGGGATGATGGGGATTTCCGAGGGGGTTCTTGCTAGTTTTATAAGGGATACAACTACTCTCGGAGCCTGTGGCTGCTTCGTGTTATTTATCTTTATGGACCTCGGGCAGAGGGTAAGTACACTTACTCCCGGGATGGGGGGTTAAGGGGCGAAGTTAAGCCGAAACGAGGGCGGTAAGAGATTGTTTGTCGTATTGGCTGCGGTTTCGACGGGCTTAACGTTACCCGTTTAGGAAATTTCTTTGTGGTTTTTCTCTAGAGAGGTTGATACCTCTTCGGATTGTCTTCAGGGAGACTTGTGGTACGGATGTTCGATTCAACAAGTCGATGTCTGCGCACGTCACATTTTTCTAAAATATGTACCGGAACAATAAAATATCCTTTTTCGATGAATACTTTGCCCAGTCAAATGAAAGCGCGTTCTCTTATTGTGCTCTGATTTTCCGAGGCAGCCACCTTTAAAAATGTTCCGTGGGTTGTCGTTGTTGAAAAAGATTCTCTGTCGGGGGTGCAACGATAGCGGAGGGTCGTTCGAGTGGGCAGAAATTAATCTACCGCCGTGTAATCGGCTTTCGATGATACAGAGACAATCGTACAAGAAAGGCAAAAACGTTGGAAGCCGGTAGAAAAGTAAGGGTAATACCGCTTTTGAACGAAAGTGTTATTAATGGAATACGGTGGAAAATTATATTAGGCTTGCTTTAGAAAATGAAACATGGTAGATTGAAAATGATTAAGGTGTAACGTTTACCGAGTTCTCTTCGTGGATACTCTTTTTATTCATTAACAACGATTCCGAGTACATACAGTGCTTATGTACAAAGTGATATTTACATCGAGACGATACAACATGATACGTCGTAATAAATCATTTTTAAAGAACAAAACAAAACATCGACGATAATCTTACACCTAAATGACGACGAATCATTTATAATACATCCGACTTACACCATACGCTTACGTCTAGAGCTACATACATCGCGTGGATTACAATATCCTAATGAATTCGTTATCCCATAACGTTCAATGTCCGCGCAGCTTGACTACATGCGAATCGCTCTTTTATCGATTAAGGAAAAAATTGTCCCTATTTTTTAAACGGGGAAACTTTTGTACGAATATATACAAGCTACTGCAATTATTGCTGTACAGAATACTGTAGTCTCTTATTACACTAACCCTTACAAGGTATACTCGATCGTGATGCTTCGAATCCCATCTGTTTCTTTATTTTTTACATTCAATGTTTAAACAGCAGTGTCTTCGCAAAGAAAGAAGAGACACGAGACGCGTACCTACGCCGGTGTGCAATCCGCGTGCTTCAGCAGAGCGACGAAATAGGCAAACATTAAGCTCGGAATGGAAGTGACGATAAGTCAAGCAATTGCAGGCAATATTAAGCCACTCCGGCCGGCAGGTTAACCCTATGTTAAGCCGTACGTTGATCAAGAGGGGGCCAAGGAGGCGGGGGTCGAGTGCGGTGGTGGTAACGGGGATGGTAGTGGAGGTCGCGTGTATTTAAAACACGAATGCGCGCCAGCCGATTCACTGTTTGAAGTTAAATGGAGTGTAAATGGCAGATAACAAACCGGCACTGTTTCCGATTACGGCATTCATTGTTTCCTACCATTATGCGCGCTCTGCCGGTTTGTGTGTTAGCCGGGGTACGGTTTACGATCTATTTATTGCCGCGCCACCCCCAACACACAAATGAACACGGCTTACGTCGCGTTCTATCCCCGCCTATGTGCCGTTTCTACCCCACCTGCGCCCTCATCCCCAGGCTTCACCTGCCTACCAGTGATCACGAACGAATCCATTCCGTTTTTCCGCTCGGAAAAAGCATCGCGCGAGATTTTGTTAATTGCCGAAAGATGGTGTTTGGGATTCGAAGTATAGTTGCGTGACTTATGATACGTTTAATGCTACGATTAATTAACGAATTATTTACAAATTTCTCCTACCTAATATTGACTAGAGAGGGAACGTCAGCTTAAGTCAATCCTCCTAGGTTGATCGGTAAAGTTTATATCGACTGAATTGTCATAGTACACGTATACCACACAGAATGTAATAGAATAGTCTCAAAGATGTTTGCGGATAATTAGTTAACGAGAAGGGTTAACCGTAGAATACATGCGATCGTTATCTTTTTCATCGATCTACGCGTAAGAGATGATATCTTAAAAAATTGGAAGAACATTTGATCCGGCTGAGATATTTCCAACATACAAACCTCATATATCAACGATTAAATTAAAAACAAATTAAACGTATCGAATCTTCCATACGCACTGCTCTCACTTCAAACATTCTGAAAATCCAATACCCTACCACCACGAGAATATCATCGTACTTCACCTACCGAATATTCTAAAAATCTAAGGATCCCGAATTTCTCTCCCGGATGATTTATCTCAATTCTTAAACGAATAGCCACTGTTCAGTGCCGAATCTTCCGTCGACGATTTCCGTCGTCACTTGCTGTGAACTGTAGTGGCCCTCCTTTTTACTTCTACTTGGTCCACGATTGCGTCGCTCTCTTTATCCTGGTGGGCAGTCATATGCCTCGTAAGATGATGCCTTTCTCTGAAACTCTCGTCACATACGGGACAGCGAAGCTTCTCTTCCCTCCGTCTCCTGGCTGCTTCTCCAACATGTTCATTCTTGTGATGCGATCTCATATGGTAGACCAAGTCGGAAGTCATCCGAAAAGACAGGTTGCACTTGGCGCATACATTTTGCGCGGGCAGGGCCAACGCGGCGAACGATGGAGGCAGAAGACCAGCAACCCCTGCGGCCGTCGCCAGAAATCTTGGCCTGGTCAATGCCTCAGCCATTGGTGGAAACACGGAAATAGGATTGTACGACAGGTTTGGATAAACTGGTGGGAGATCTGGACGAAAACTAGGCATTTTTGGACTAGGTACTTTGGGTGGCTGGGCGATCTGGGGTATCTTCAGGTTCTCCAGTAAGCCAGGCTGAGTGCCTTCGGGATTAACCAGGAAAGGGTACGTCATTTTTGTAGGAAATGGCGCGTACTTGTAGCCAGTGGTAGCTGTCAGTGGCATCACAGGTGGGCTAACGCTGGTCCGATAGTTATTACGATCGTCGGGAGATATGGAAGACCTCGGTGAAGTTTGCGCATCGTCGTTGAAGCCGTTTCTCTGTGACATCAGGCTCACCTTCGTGAACGCGCTGCGAGATTCCCCGCGTCTATCGGTTGCACAAGGCATACCTGCGTCGTAGACCTTGCAAGCCAGATTTGGTTCTACCGTCTCGGGACAGGTGGCTAGAATCGACTGATGTGTACCAAACGCAGGTGGACTAGGCGTCTTCGGAAGACGAGTGGCGGAGACGTACCTTCGAGCATCGCTATCGGGTGACAGACTCGGTAGAGTTGGAGTTAACGTTCTTGAAGAAATATAGGGGGGGCTCAAAGAGTTGTCTGTGCACTGAATCATTCTCCTTCTATCAGAAGCACCTGTGTCGTTGTCGTAGTTCTTGATCGTCAAATTTTGTGGCAGCCTCTCGGAATCCCTCGCGTCCTCCACCGATATTTCCTCCCGAAGACGGTCCTTTCTGCTGGACGCCAGCCTCATCTTCTCGTTCTGACGGCGGGCAAGGTTCTCGTCGGGCGCGACGAGGAACGCCACGTCGAAGGAACGCTTGCTGGCACGCTGAAGCGGATACGACGCGTCCGATGTGACATCGTTGATAGACGAAGGACTGGACGATGTTAGCACAGCCGTGGCTGTCGTCGACGTCGCGGGGGCGGCACGGTCGATGCCACCCGTGCGATCTTCCATTGTCATCCTGCCCGTTCCGGATGATCGACCTGTGACAATGATGACGGACGATCAATTTACCGCGCTTCGTGATAATGATGAACGTGTATCGCGCCTCTGCACCCGGGCCAGGTGAAATTGGGTCAATGAGAATCGACGAGCGATTGAATTTGTAGGTGCATTTAAATAAGCGGAGACGCGGATGATTGAGTACCGATAAGAATTCACAATTATTAGCGAACGATTGGCGATGAAAGTTGCAGGGATTTTCACGCGCAAAGAAATGAAAACCGGTGACGAATAATTACGACGGAACTATAATTAACCGACCACAAATCACGAGACACGTACGTAAAATGGAACTTACCGGAGCACACGTCCAACTGAGAATCTTCCCTCCAATCACAGTATACTTCTCGAAGGATCCACGCTGAGATCGCCCCCCTGAGGTGTCAATCCTTCTTGATCCAAGACATTACTTTACACAATTCCATATCGTTGGACGACAAACAGTCTAATCACAATCGCCGATGCTTTACTACACCGTCACCGATTTAAACGCAATGGTAACACCGAAGAAGAAACACAGAGAATAACGAGGGTACAGCGTGCTACGGCGGACCACGTTAAAATGAGGGAACCGGCCGCGCATCTCTTGTATTTAGGGGTAGAATCCCGTGGAGGGTAGCTCGGCGTGGCAGGTGGAGGCGCAACGAGGGTGGCACCGGCCAATAGCAACGTTTCCTGGGTTAGACGGGGGTGGAGCTTTTCGAACGGGGTGAACATATTCGGTCGTCGGGATGCGTCTGCTAGTCCCATCCAGACCACGCCTACATATTTCAGGTTCGACACATGTGCCCGGGATCGTCGTCGACGACGTCGTCGTCGTCGTGGTCGTCCTCGTCGACTCTTTCCTCTCCTGCCTCTCTCCACGTTGCGCAACGCGTTCCGCAGGATACCGCTACCCCGTTAGCCCGGGATCCAGGGGGTGGCGAGCCCGAACGGGGCTGTAATTCAGTCTGACAAACGATCTTGAATATTTTTAACGCCCGCGCCAACCTCGACTCCTTTTTTATGGTCGACCTCCTGGATATTGGACATTCGGCAGACTCGTCGAATCCGCTGATGGACCTCCACCGTTTCCGATTATCCCACCAATGATTATTCGCTCTGACTTTTCGAACGTTCGCTGGAACGTTTTCCATTCGAGAAGAATAATTTGCTCTCTGCTCGTTTTTCTTTTTTTTTCTTCTCGGGATATCTGTGACGTCTTCGATCGTTGCTACTTTAATTCATTTTATTTATTATTTATTATGTTACTTCAAAAATGGTCTCGATAGTGAAGCGACGATTCCACTGTTTCGAATTATTTCAGAGCTCGGCGTCTTACGAGCACCTCGTTGCGGGAAGAGAAATGAGGCGCATTAAATCGACCGCACTGGACAGAAGGTAGCAGCACGGCCACCAGAGATCATCATTTTGCAGATTATCTTCCTGACGAATTCCCCCGTTTCTCGGCAGTTCGATAAATACCACAATCCGTTCCAGGTGACATACGGCTCTTTCGAGAGCGTTTTTCAAAAGATAACCGGAATTCCTTTACCGCCCCCTTGTTGCTGTATTTGGGAATCACTTAATTGAAAGTCATCTATCGGTCTTCTAATATACACTGCAAAGCGAAGCACGAAAATGAAAGTCAGTCAATCGCGGGAAAGTAGAATTTAATGCCCGAGCAATAATTCCCTCTATCGCAAAAAAACGGGAAAGAAAAATGCTGGCCGAATAACAGAGCCAATAGGCGATCAATCATAAAACTGGTGATCTATTTTGCCCGGCATGTGAGAACCGTCGACTTCTTACGCTTACGGTTCTCCGTCTACGGGGAACGCCTAGAGGTTAAAGGACATTAACTTCTTGATTGAGTCGGCAAAAAGTTGTAATGACTTTTCGATTGGACTCGTCGACCTCAGCGGAGATTCGCGAAAGACGAAGCAAATGCTATCCAAGTTTTTCTCCGCCCCTCAGTTTCGAAATTATTTGCCAGGGCAACACCAGCGCAACAAAAAGAAGATATATAAATACGTGATAAATTAAATCGCTCGATTGCCAAAGAAGGAATTGATAGGGGATGGACCAGGCGGAGAACTAATCCTAATTCGTGGTCGTAAAGTCGACAGGACCGTTTAGTCGATGTTATGTGTGACACGCGTCTCGCGGCAGGATGCCTGCGAACATTTCGGTATCTCTCTCCAACCATCCCTGGCTTACGAACCATATTTATTGCCGATCGCGGCATCCTGTCCGTGCACGCTCCTGATGGCGATATACCGATCCCTAATTCCACTTTATGCGTCTCCTCTGACGACACCCAGTCGACCGTCCCGCTATCTTGGACTCGGCGTTTTATTTCACCCGCTCACTTTAACCTGTTTCTCCACAGAGAAAAAAACGAAGCGAAAACTAAACAGTGCAAGGTTTATTTAGTTTCGCTCGCGAGACCAGGGTGAAGACTGGAGTTCGTGAGAATCATCCAGGTCTAATTTCACGAGCATCTGTCCTTGTTGTCCTGCAAATCGGGCAGAAAGGGCAGCTTCGCGACGCCCAATTCGTCCAAGTTAAACGAGCAGAGGGTCGGCGGCCCGACCGGCACGTGGCTGACACGCGTGAGCTGTTAACGCTGAATCTTACCCAGAGATGTTAACAGTGGCACCGTGCGTCATGGGGACACCTTCCAACAATCGCATCACCGACGCCAACGATATCCCCATAGCTGTCCCGAATTGTACAGAAATTTGTCAAAAAATTATTCGATCTAATTTAATACTTAATTTATTTCACAAAAAACGAGAATGGTTCGATGCACTTTCGAACGATATCTTCAAATAGCTTCCAGTTGACTGGTATTAGGGCGAGGATTGCTGAGTCTGTTCTGTGATAAATATGCAGCCGATGCAGTTGATGAGAGAAGGTCGTTTATCAATCACCCATTAACGCGGGCCCAGCGTGCCGTGCAGCTTTACCGGCTCCGTCGAAAACCTGCTCGCTCCTGCCTCCATATTTCACGGAATCATCGTGATTCTCTTCCACCAGGCTTCCCTGGCTGCAGTCGATTTTCCATTAAAATCCGCCGTCCACATTGGTCGCATACAAGCCCGCGGTGCTTCAAGGAAATATTCCATAGAGATGCGCTCCTGAGTCAATCGTGCTGCTTCAAACTTTTGCTAGAATCGCAAGCTACAATCCATGAAACTGGGACCGATGGATTTTCCAAAAGGCATATTTTAAGAAACAAGGGTGCCACGTTTAATTCTTCACTAATTTTTTTTTTCTCTTTTTTTGAATGTCTTCGAGTCTCAAATAGGAGAGAAAATTGGCCCAGCTCGAAGAAATAGGGTGGCGCGTCCTGAGTCGCTGACAAATTGAATGCATGATGAGTTCAGAGGATTCTTGAAATAACCAGCCGTGATGTACACCAACCGCGAAAGGGGAAGAGGTGTACGGCCTCGGCGCACGAGTGTCAGAGATTTAGATTTTACGGGCGCTTGAGCAATTTCTTGACTTATAACCGCGACTATGCATACTAAGCGAGCCATCAAATGTTTCTGACTGTCTTAATTCCACGGAGCCTCCCTCCTAAAAAGCGGCACGGGAGCCTCCGACCCGTCGCACTCTTCTCCATTTCAACCTTATCGCACGAAATAATTGCCGATTCTCTTTAAATCGAAGTAATCTCTCTCCCGCGCTATAAACGCGAGCGCGAAACGCAAAGTTTGGAAGTTAAATCGAAGCGAACTTCTAACCGCGATATCCTCTGGTAGCCGGCCACCGATTCTCTCCAGACAGGCCTTGCCTCTTCGAACTCTGATCAACTATTTCCCGCAATACGGAGCCTCGAATAATCATCGATCAAAGCTCACCCTCCTTCGTCTTCCGGCTAATAGCACGGACGACATTGATTCCAGGCTCCAGAGTCGAAATCCACTGTCGCTGTGGCAGTGGAACCGCCTCGACGGAATTTCAATTCACTTTCAGCGCTCGCAGGCTGCCGTGGAAGTTTGCCACTCCACCCTTCCACCTTTTGCTCTTGTTGATATCATCCGGAGACAATATCGGATTGCTCCGCGGTTGCTCGGGGAATTTAATTCTATTCGAAGTGCTACCTAAGATGCCACCTTCGCCTCTTATCTCTGTGCACACGGTGGGCTGCGCGTGGCGGTTGCTTATGTGTTACGTGAATACCTTACCTAAACGGGTAGCGTTTCTGCGTGCCGTTACCTCCCTTCACCGACAGCACGCGATGGAAGCATACCACCCCCCTACGGTTTCAACTGGAAGCACAGTGAGGGAGTCGACCGAGGGAAATTAATGCAACTTCCAACGGGGCGCTATCGGACGCCGCTATCTCGCGCCTCGCTCGCGGAAAACGTGAGTCGCCTAGACGAGAAGTTTGGGAATTTAAGTGGCGAGGCTCCACGGAACGTACGCGACCCCTGGATTTCAGAATCGGTTCGATCAGGTAAGGGGTACTCCCTCGTCGGGAATAGAACGTTTCCGATACCAGTGCTTTAAAATCCGAGAACGTGGCACGATTGTGAATTCCGACGATTCAGTGTTTACGAATTATAATCTGGACGCGTGCAGGAAGCGATCGATCGAACGGCGCGAATCATTGGCACGGCTAAACATTCATGGATCATTAATCATCGGCGTGACTGGTGGTAAGAGGCTGCTCCTTGACGACGATTTAATCGCGACGCACGAGTGCGGATGCGAAACCTTGTGTCATCTAATGCATCGAAAGAAATAGCCCCGTCTGCGATCGCGTCAGAGAAAAATTTGGCCAAGAAGGGGAGCTTCGCTGGAAGCCGTGGCCTCGCGTGGACGCAGTGCACGAGCGTCGCGACGACCTCGTCGACGGCTTTACGATTATATTTGCCGAAATCTTGGAAGAGGGGTGGCTGTTCCGCGTGCACGGGTTCGAGGCTTCCCCATGGTCGTCGGCGCAGGCCGAGCAGAGCCAGAGAACGAGGGTGGAGGTCGCGGAGGTAGCTGGAGGAAGCTAGATGGAAGGGAGTTATTAGAATGGTCCGGAAAAGATGGCGCGGAGTCGCTCCGTATTTTTATACTGTATGGCCGCTGCTTTGCATAATCCCGCACTTAGCTCGCTCGTCCCGAGATGCCGACTCGCTATGCAGATCTCTGCTCTCTCTGAAAACCCGAACCTACCGAGCGTTTCGTCGTTCCAGCGAATGATGAACGACGCCCAGACCCCGCGCGGACCCTCGTATCTTCCCTCTTCGAGGATTCGCTTCCTGAAGAGCCAAGCGGAGCACCATCGGCGACGTTCGCGTGGAAAGTGCAAGAGCGACTTTGATGGCGAACGTATCAACTGCAGAGAAACCTGTAGAATTCTCGAAAGCCTGCGTGGAATATTGACATTTATTTTCCTTGCACATTTCCAATCGTTTATTTTGCACAGCTGTATTGTATTTCGTGGTCGAGCTTCGTCATCGGTTTCCGAGGGCGAGATACTTAATTATATCGCGACAGGTGAGACTGACAAAGATTGTTCCCGGAGCAATGTCACGGAACATTTGTCAGCTGAAGTCGAGGCGAGTCTCCCAGTCGGAGACGTCTCATTTGCACGAAGAAATCGCATCTTCCTTTCTCGTGCTGTCTCCCGGCGACTACCGCCGGAAAAGAGAATACTGGAAATGGTGAGAAAGCGCTGGAGGAGTCATCAATCTTGCAGCGAAGAGACCCAGGACGATCGTGGCGTCGTTCTGGACGTCACAGATGTGACTTTGATTCTCTTTCGGCGTTCCCTGGAGAAACGAAGCTAGATTAAGTCTGCCCCGCGTGTAATTTGTCCGAGCTCTGATTTCCGACTTGTCTCGGCGTGACCAATCCGTGGAAATCTTGCGCAGCACCTGGGATATCTTGACAATAATTAGCAGGACCCTTAAGAAATTTGTCGCACATAATCTTGCTACCGATTCTTCGATTGCAAGTGTTCATTCTACGATCGTACCGTAAAATGTGTGGAAGGATGCGAATTAAAGTATCAATGACAGGTGAAGCGAAAGATATGATTAGATAGCGGGAACATATTTCGCGGTCGCTGCCGCAACGAAGCATATGTGCAAGGTATCCAGTTTCGCTATCTTTCGATCCACCAATCGTCCGTTCATCGCCCCTAACTGTGCTGTCAAAAGCAATCACGTCGGATCTTTGAAGAGCGACCCTCTGTCCACGGTTCCCCTACCTGATCGGCCAACTTTGTCTCTGTGCATCCCGCATTTATCCTCTGACTCGACCGAGCTTTTTCCAGCACGTCACCAAGAATGGAGTTTTAAGCAACAGGTACAGGACACGCTTCTAATCAAACGGCCGCCTAGAAATATTAAATATCGAACCCTCTGGTTGGGCAAAAGTTGCCGCGGTTACTTCAAGAGGTATCAGAAACCAGAACCAAAAGAGACTCCGAGCATTCGGTATCTGGCTGGGGTTCCGAAAGTTTACGCGCAGCGTATTCCGTAAAGGCAGCAACTGCGACGGCCTCCGTCACGGTGGATGCACCAACTCCGCCAGAGAAGCCAGGGTATAAAACCTCTGGCCCGTTGCAGCACTAGCTACGTTACGAAAAGCACGATTATACCGGAGGACCTGGGGGTGAAACCGGGAGCATACCTTAGTTGTCCGCTCGTAAAGCATCCCCGTATGCCTGGGAGTGCGTGCCGGGTCTTCTTCTCTCTGTCTCGTGTGCTAACCCTTTCTTCGTTGCACTCTCTATTTCTGTATTTCCGCCCCGACCCTTCTCCTTTCCTCTTGCCCGCGTCTCCGCGAAGTGTTTGTTAAACCGGAGGAATATGCATGAGAGAGCCAGCCGGCACGGAGTTATGCTACGCTGATCTTAACGGTGGTCACGACCTTAAATATGTATGCAAGCGCTGCGTAGAAAGGGTTAAACGGAACAGCCTGGAAAGAGCACAGAGAATACTGATCACGATCAAAGATGCCCAACGTGGAAACCGGAGAATAATTCTTTACGAACTACTCGTACGACCTCAGGTGTACTCGCTTTAGCGCCAAGCAATCAGCATATTGCACAGCCGTGTGCGTGGCACCGATCCCCGTGGCGACCAATGAAAAAAAGCACGCGACATATTCTCGCAAGCATGCATCACGCGTTTAGACGCCCATGCATATATACGTAGGACATATGGTGGTTGGCACGGTGCTTGGCCCCCATGCGTGGACTTACAGAGACTTCTAGGGCAGGGTTCAGCCCCTTGGCTCACCTCCTACCCCCCTGGACCCACCCCCACTCTGAGAGTCCTCATGAGTTTTCAATGAGATTAGCGGCCCATCTGTGCGGAGACCGACCCCATCGTCCCCATCGTCATCATCGAACACGGACAAAGCTAGTCAACCTGCTCACTGCCCGTACAATCTCTACGGGGGCCTCTTCTGCTTCATGGTGTATGCACCGTGCGCGCACTTGCCGCGCAAACTCATCCGCAGTCTACGGTTTCACGATGGTTATACAAAATACCAGGTTTTTAGCCACCCTCGTCATATGGTTCGCATTTAAAGTCGCCGACGATCGCAATGCTTGTCGGCATAATAGTGAGCAAAGATACATTGCTCGATATATTTTCATTCTTGAAAGTTGAAATAATTCTGTATACTCCTGCGAACTCGTTTGCAACATGGGAAACGTCGCACTTGCATTGCACTTTACTTCATCGATTAAGTATAATTTAAAACGTTTTCACAATGGACGAGCATAATTGTTGCAGATTCCGGAAAATTGCCACAGGAATCGTAGGATTTTCGGGGGCCCGTTTAACTTTCGCAGTTAACTACCAAAATACTAGGAAAACATTGCGGAAAGCCGCAAAAGCTGACCGATTAAAGAGCGAAACGGTATCGATCCCTCGTGGGGGTACGGTCCTTTGGAACCGGGGGCTACGTATTTGGGTCCATGGTGGCCCATATGGAGTCTGCCGAGCGCATATGTTGCGACAACGCCGCTAACGACCTGCCTTCGGCCTGCGTAATGCTAAACTGCGGTTCGATTCTCACCCCATGAAACTAAATAACCATTCGATTGTCATTGGTAAATAGGTAATCAGGACCGCATCATCGCGGATCTACCAGCTACTGCTACCTGTCTGTTCACCCTATTCCCATTACCCTGATCCTAAATAAAATTCAGGCATTATCCTTATGATTAAACATATTCCAGTAATCGAGTTACCAATAAAAAAATATTTTTCAGATCAGAGTTTCAAAACTGAAGCGTCTCCGATTTCACGATCAAGGATCAGCAAAAATCGGTCAGCGGGGTTGCCTTAAACGCTTTGGCCAAGCGAAATCCCACGGCAGCTCCGCCCTTCTTACTTTCTTTCTTTTTTCTTTTTTGTCAACCTGCAAGACTAAACGAGTTACGTATTACGGCGGACGGTTGTCGAGGGGTGAGCCAGTACTCAATACCAGGTTGTATGCTCTAGCCGTGCCATCTGGCACGCTATTATACGAGTATTTTAATTTAATTAACTCGCCGCATCGATCGATATTATCGGCGCTTTGCCGGGATTAAGCTTGTACGTGGACCACCGACGAATTCGAATCTGCCGTTTAATTAGGATTTCGCCCGGCAACGCGAGCAACAGATTTTATGGAAACGAACCGCCGCGTGGTCGCGGACGCAGATCGATCGCGTCACCTGTTTTTTCGTTCATCCGCTTTGCAGTTCGACAAATGCTGCCTGATTTTCCATCGCGACACGCGTGGAGGAAATCCAGACTGTTTAACGCTCACTAAGGACATGCTTCACTTGCTTTCATTTTTGCAAGATTCATATCTAAGACATTTTCACTGGTTCGAGTTAAGATTGAAACACCGAGGCGAGTGGCCCTGGGCAGATACACTCAGGGTATTCCCGTATTTACAACATATTTGCGGGAGCGCGAACACAGCTCTTTGTCATGTCCGAGTGATTTTCGGGCCGGCATTGGCCCCAGTGAAGAGAGCCAGTGCGCCATTGTACTCTGGGGGGGTCATTGTGATCGACTGTACCCTCATCCATACTGCACAGTGCACTTCCCCTACTTGTGCATCTGTCCTCAATCAGCGGCCTACGAAAATGGGATATATGCGACCGCTTCGCGGTGAAACTATTGCCCGTCAGCGTCGCCGACATGTTTGGTTGCTTCGCGAGCAAACCTATGGGAAACGTTGGGCGAAATGAAAAGGCAGAAGAGAAATATCTACGCTATAGGACGAGAGAGCCCTTAGAGAGCCAGATAAAAAAGTTAAAAATAAAGTAGCAGAACGGGAAAGAATTCCATCGGAAAAATGGTTGGCAGCTGGAATTGCGATAATCTTTCCGTGGTTCCTTTTTCGAGGAAGACAAGAAGATGAAATTCGGTGGATTCAAAGCTGATGAGAATCACGAGTGACAGGTTACGCTTGGCCCCCAGTGCTCCGGACAATACTAACCCTGTCTGTCGACGGTGGAAGTCCAAAGACGGGGTGAAGGGGCGCCCCCGAAAGAATAGGGCGCACTTAACTTGGGGCTGCTTAAACAGTTGTTTGATCGGCATTATACATTAGCATGTGGCCGGTGCCACTACTTATTAGCGGTATGGTGTCGGTAGAAGCGCGTTACAAGAGGGTCCACTCCGTTCAATATACCAGCGTTACGCCAGGTAAGGGCAGATTATCCGATGCTTGTCTTCAACTATTAATTACACACCGTGGCTCCTCGCAAGAGTAGAATATATTTGGCTCGGGGCCGTCAGCGTCGTTCCAAAGTCTGCCACCGCCGGCAAGGAATGCTCCCCGATTTCTAAGATGCGAAAAAACGACGAAACGTTCTTTGAGAGTCCTGATCCAGGATCTAAATCGTGCTTTTGTCGAGGTTGGCGAGCTCGCGCGTCCGTAACAGAGCTGGCGCGAGAGAAAGGGAGAGGGAGACCTAGGTATAATATTCCGGATATTAAATCGCTTTTAAATCGGCTTAGCGTTAACTAGTGGCACTTTAAGCTGCCCGGTGAAATGATTATCAGGGCTTCCCACTCCGTCGACCCGGCTAGCTGTTATCGCCCGTTGATTAATTGTTATGCAATATGACGTCACACACGCCCTCCTACCCGGATTAGAATCCCGCGGTGGAGCATCACGGCGGCTGCCACGATCTCTCCCCCGGACCACCCCCTTGTCCTCACTCTCTCTCTTTCCCTCTCCCAGTATCTATCTCTGCACGCTGTGACCGTCTTCGTTCTTCTTTGCGTTAGGCCGACTCTCTCATGCACGGTTGCATAGAAGCGGAGGGAGCGGCGCGAAGTTTCCGGCTAATCCTACGAATTTGAGCCAGCCGAACATAGGACGGTGATGAATATTGATACAGAAGCGGCGGACCTGACAACCACGTCGGCCTCTTCTTCCGCCTCCTCTGGTCTGAGAAACGCAAGGTGTCGCGGAACTGCATCGTCTATGCGCCAACAAAGATACGCAGCGATGCATATGCAGCCCTCTCTGTGACTAAGGAAGGATAAAGGTGCATTGTTCCCCGGCAATGCAGCAAGTTCGAAGGTAATAATGGCGAGGGTTTCTTTAAAGGCTGAACGGAGAATAGGCCAGTAACCTTGTGCCATTACTCCTCTAAATAAAAGAAACCATAAATCGCGAGTGTACGGGCCGTGGAGGAGCGACGGCATGGCTCCATTATATCTTTCGCGATGAACGGTGCCCTTCTTCGTCGGCCATTATGCCGCGGAGATAGCAAGGAAGAAGCCACCCCTTTATCTCGCCAGACTCCGCGGCGAGAGTAATGCACGGAAATCAAGGGTTAATTCCTCGGCGTCGTAAAGTATTTTATCTGGCCCCGCTTTCTCTACCGCCACGGGATGATATTAAAATATGGCGATACACCTGCAAACGCCGGCTCGAACCTTGGATCCGAAGAAAGGAGATACGCGAAAAATATGGAATCCTTTCAGCGGATCTGTCCGTGAGAAGGGAGCACACGGAATGCGAGGCAATCATTATGATCCTGGGTGGCGGTACAAATGCGAACAAACCACACTGGGAGTCTGCGGACCTTCGACACCTGATCCCTACTAAAGATCGTATCTGGAAAATTGGATTCGGTGTCAGGGTGACCGGTGAAACGTATAAGCAGCTCGTAAAATACTTTTTAGCGCACCACCGCCTTCGCATCGGAGGGATTAAGCTTTATAGATAGATAAGAATCCCGAATCTGGATAGTCGACTGCTCGTCGAATATTTGCTCCCCCCTTCGAGGGAACCGTAACGATTAACGATGATCCGTGACACCGTTCGCGCGAATATTCAATCAAGAATGATCTTTCTCGTTCACGAAAGTCGACACTTTTCGCTCGTCGTTCTGCCGCGAGGACAAGAGTTTCTCTTCAGGGAAAGAAAAAAACGCGGAGACCCTCTGTGAAGAGCCGGCCGCGAAATATCGCCCGGAAAGTCATTCTCTTCGTGGCAATAGGAGTCAATTCGGGTCAGCGAATTGCCTTATTGAGGAACGGGCCGCAGGGACCTTCAACGCCTCAGATGGAACGCGAAATCGAGTTACGTTGACGCCATCGTCTTTGCAATAAGCGACGGAGGAAAGGTGGTGCTGAGACGATACATGGAACGGTGGCTATTACCAGCCCCCATGAAGTCAGTGCTCTTTCTCGAACGCTTTGTACCGTCGCGTCGCCGCGTCGTTCAAAACTATCTAAATTAATTTCCTTTTCCTGCCTTCGTCTCGCGTATCGTAAATTCGTACGGCTACCGCTATCGATCGGTACGGAAAGGTAAATTTATATTATTCGCTGGGAAATTCGGAGATGCGAAATTGAGAACCCGGACGAGCACGTTGGCCGATAAAATGCTGTCGGGACAGCAGGGTCTCTCGATGACGTAAAAAAGTGCCCCGGGGTGGCGGCTGGGAAAAGGGGAAGGCCCGGGCTAAGGCGAGGCGACGTTTATTCGGTCGGACAGGAGCCGAGTGACCGAGTCAAGTCGAACGTACAGCTTGGTCACACTCGGTTTGATCTAATAAAAAGGCAAGACTTCTCTATCCTTCTGCAATTTCCCCCGGCCGAATGTGTGCCCCACGTGCAGCAACCGCGATACCCTACGGTCGAGCGCCTCGCTTCGCCTTAAACGAAATTTCGAACCTCTTCCGTGTATTCTCCTCTCCGCGTTTCAAGCTTTTTCTTCGCCGCACGGTCGCGGAGGAGCAGCGAGTTTTCTTTCCTCCACGAGCCAAACGACAGAAATGGGAGGAACGAACGCCACGATCGTCGATTTTTTTCTGCTGCTCGTCAGGGTTCTGTCCGATATAATCCGCAGTTGATCAGATTAAACAGTGCGCAGAGGGCGAGCCGCGAGGGTGTGGCGGTTCGCTAGAAACCATCGGAACAGCATCGTCGACAGCGCAACCATTACCGTCGGAATCGTGGCGCGAGCACCGTGTCGCTGGATGAAAGAGGCTCAAAATCATCGTGCCGTAAAATAACATTGTCCCGGTGCAAAGCGGAGAAAGAGTATAGAGGGAGGTCGGTGGGCGGCAGGAAAAAGACTGGACGAGGCGAAAACTCGAGAGGTTTCTTTATTTTCTCCGGCGAACTCCGACGTACTTACGTTAAGTACTACGAGAACACGAAGCACAGAGTTTCTCGATGGGGAAGCCCAGCGCCGGCTGCGAAACACCGAAAGGAACGCCATTGGCGCGGTCGTTTGGGGGCAGAACGATCTCGCACCCATACTTGCGTCGTTCTTGGGAAATTTACTCCCTGCAAATTTTCCATCTCTCGAGACATAAATCGGACAGAGCTGTTGAAAAGACGAAGTGGAATAACTTCTGGGGAGCCTTTTGTCCCTAAGGTTTGCGGGGATAATAGGAAAGTGGTAGCTAAATGTCGATCTCCAGAAAACGGAGAACTCGAGCGTCGGGATATATGGGGTTAAAATGCCGGCCTCTCATCGGGAAGAGTAACGCGAAACGATGGCCGAGGAAAATCTTGGTCTACGCTACTGCGACGTAGAGGGTGGCTGGAGTAGTGGAGCGAAACGCGGTGGGCGGCGGTCGGAAAAACAGGGTGTCGGGGGTGGAGATTACAGCAGGACAAGCAATATTAAGCGGCCAGGAGCAAAAAGACGACCCAGCACGCCGGATTACCCGCGATGCACCGCGTTGTCCCGTGAAATTGATACGCGGGTTGCTTTTTAACGGGGAACACGGCTCGGGGTTGAACCAACAGGATCTCTAAGCGTCCTACCGTGGAAATATTCGTCGCGATTTAGATAACGCGAGGCCGCTACAAAAGGACCGATTTGCGCTAGGGGTTTGTCGCTCTCGCGACACGGGGGCAGCTAACGAGGAAAGACCGAAAATAATTAGATCGTCGGTCACCCGAGGGACGATGTTCTTTCATCGAAGCTTGCCTTTGCCCAGATTCCCCGCGACCAAGCGCGAATTTTCACGGAATTATTGAGCTCGTAGATGGCGATATTCCGAGCAATAGTATCGAACGAAACTCGCGGGCGTTATTAAATCGTAACTATGGAGCTCGATCGAAAGGCAGCATCGAGATTTTTGCTTTACGACCAGTCAGCTATCGTTACGGGACAGGCAATTAAACATAAACCGTGGCAGACTCGATGGGGAAAAAATCGACAATAAAACGCGCAATGTTCCGCGCGTGTATGTACCTATCGCGGGAGTGTTTCCTAGTCGACGCACGTCCCATGGTTTATCTAAATATTGCTATAGAAGAAAAAAGGAGCAAGTTTGTGGCAAGCGTGGTCGTATCGGTCGCGTGGGAAACATTACTCTCGACCGAGCACGATCCCTATCGCAGCGAACCGATTCCGCGGGCAAAATTTTCATTTCTCTGCGACGTATCTGCGACTGTGCGCCTGCTTATGCTAAATGGAAGCAACTAACCAACCGCGAAGTTGCTGCTCCAAGTGATCGATCAGATATTTATCGTCGATCGGCCCACGTCCTTCAGATAGGAGCGAAGCATTCTATTAGAGTGACAATCGAATGGAACACTGCGCCAAGAACGCTTACACGAGCGTCACAGAGTGGCCCTGTGGGAATATTATTTCTGAGTATAATGAGGATCACCCTCTTCGGGACCTGCACCCTTCGAGAAACGTAACCGGATTTGCAATATGCGGGCCACGATCTCTCCACCGATTTCTCGAATCATACCAATTCCACGATTACAGATTATCCTACAAAGCTACTAAAAATGCACAGACACACACGCGCAGAGAGAGAGAGAGCTTAGTGTAATAAAAAATTGTTGATAAAAAAGAATAATTCGGTAACTCGGGTCTTTAAAATTGGCCGGGGTGGATCAAAGGGAAAGCGAAGAGGCGAGACATCTCGTTCAACAGCACATACGAGTGGAGCGCGTATTATTTTGATCGGGAGACGCATATATTTTCATATCCGAATGAATGGCACGGGAATATTGTAATTTGCATCAGAGACCGTGGAAAGAACTAAGTCCCAGTCTGGGGCGAGCGACGGGGGAGGCGAGGAAAGCATTGGAATCGGTGGAGTATGCAAATTCGGTAGCTCGGTGCGTTCCAAATCTTTAGATGTGGACGAATAACTCGGAAGTGCCGGAGCAGTCCTCTTCGCTTGTCCATATCGAGGCCAGCAAGAGCCAAAAGATCATCCAACGCCGAAAATACGGATAATCCGGACAGCGCGGTTCTTCCCTCGATGCAAATACGCATGTGTTCGCCGCGGAGCTGCTGTTCGGCATTTTATATTGGTTCCGATCATTTTTACTTTGCTTTACGTAAGCAGATTTGTAGCCAAAATTTACCTATTCGAATTTTCGAAAGAAACGTTGCCAGGACTCCTTCACAATTTTCCTATAGGAAAAGTAAAATGCGAAAACGATAAATGGATAGATCGGTTAAGAATGTGGCGGCGAAGGAGGAAACCGTGCAGAACCCATTATCGACTGTTCCCTAGGCTCGTTTGCTTGCTGAATCGTGGTATCAATCATGGTTCACGAGAGAAGAGGCCGAGTCGAAAGATTTATGCTCGCGTTTGATGTCGCAACGATTCAAATTCGCGTTACATGTCACGGTAGGCGTCATGGTAGGTCGAGCATCGTGTATCCCGCTGGAGAAAAATCGGCAAATCCAATAAAGGGTGAATAATGCAGCGGTGGTGTCGATGCAAGAGCCCTGAATTCCAGCGTCGCTTCTCGGTCAGAAACAAGGGCGCTGAGAATGCGCCAGTAACAATAAAATAGTGTGACAATGTTAATAAAATATTTGTAACAAGTCGAACAAAATTTGTAATGGATAAAAATGTCCCCAATGGACAAATGTTTTTCGTGTATCCAGAAAGTACGGTCTGAATCTGGCGATGCCGAGCATTAATTTAAGGAATTCATCGAAGAAAGTGGCAGCGCGGAAAACATCGAAACGCGCAGCTGGGAAAAGAGGGAACGAGGAAGAACGAAGAGCGAACGGCCGGGCACGATACTCCCCTCGCGGAGGGTCGGGCCGGAAAACGCAAAATTTGTAATCGAGAGAAACACAGGCCGTGAATATATGGCCGCCTTCCGCCGCGGCGACGGGTTTTACTAATAACCGATACCCCAAGCGAACCGTGGAATATTATAATTGATTTATTGCGAGAACGATGCGAGTCGGATTTATCAGCGCCTCGGCTGAATTCTGCTCTTCGCTCTGTGCCGTGGACGCGATCGAACGGAACGACGAGCAACGATAGACCGCATCCGGTCCGCTCTCGCCGCTACCTGCATTCATTTCGCCCTTTCGACGCGTCAACGCGCGTGTTCGTTGCTCGCGACGATCCTGAATCGCGAGAATTTCGTCGGCGCTTAAGCCGCCGCGCGGGGAAAGTTCGGGTACATTTATTGGCGATAATCGATACCCGTGGCCGAGCGTGAAATATTATAATTGATTTATAGCGGCAACAACCGTCGGATTTATCAGCCGCTTCGTTCTGCTCGGTTCCACTCCGCTCTATGCCGCGGACGCGATCGAACGGAACGACGCGACGCGACGCGTCGTCGATAGACCACGTCCGGTGAACGAGTGAACAGTGCATTCGTTCGATGCTCGTGCGTTTGCTTACGCAATTAGCCATTGCAAACGGTGAACGCTAATCGGTTATACGATTGTGCAGAAAATTCGGATATCCCGTGTCGTCCTACTTAGTTGGACGTGAAAGGCATCGCCCTTTGGCGGAAATCAGCGATTTCCAGCTTAGTCGAGTCAGCCTGAGTTGTTTCCGCGATCGCGAGGGATGAGAAAGCGTGGCTCGATCAACGACAAAGGGGAATTATTCTTTCGACCGTACGATCGCCATCCAACGGCAGCGTGCTCGTTCCGGGCAAGGGTTGATAATAAATTCAAATTTAGGGGTGCGCGCAATCTGTGATTCAGCACCATTAAGCACAGGATCCAGCGAAGGACGGGTCGCGTACTTTCTCTCAACTTGGCACGTCCGCGAGTGGCCGCCTCTTTAAACCGGCGAAAAGGTAAAGAGATCAGTTTGGCGGCAAAAGATCACTGCCATATCAATTCCTTATCGGCCCGCTATTTTTACGAGCCCCCGGGCTACAAGCGAGATGAATGTCCCCCGCGTATCTCTCCTGCATGCCCGACTACAATTGCAACGACCCCTCTCTCGTCTGCGACGTCGTCGTTTAAAATGCCGATCCGTCCGTCGATTAAATGAAGGTAGTGCAAAGTTTTTAATATCAGAGTTCTGTGGCTTTTCGCGAGTCCGCCAGCCAAGACGTATGGAGGACAATCCCTTGTATTCCACGTCGAGTTACAAGACAGAAGTAGCGTGGTCGTAAAGCAGACGAAATAAAATCTACCTAAGTACCTTAGAAACAGAATGCCGAACGAGCACGCTTTATGGGTAATCGAACCAAGTTTTTAACTGCCTAGATTCTCCTCCTTTCCGGGACATAAAGTCTCAGGAAATATCTGCGTATCTACCAGAATGGCGAACGATATTCGTGTCTAATGTGCGCTCGTTGTACAACCGTTCCTATTAATTCTTTCCTATGCTGCTCTCTTTTTTTAAATTTTTTTAGCAGGATTCACGTTCGTCGCCGCTGGAGCCGACGAAAGAGCGGAATTGGAAACGACGATGTTTTCTAATAATCTTTCTTGGTACTTGTGTATGCGTGATGGATTATCGTGCGTCTGTGGTTGTTTGCTAACCAGGAAACAACGACAGAGTCGATCGATCGACAGTGATAATGAATGCGGAATCGGGACGAGAAAAAGAAGGTTTCTAGGAGGTCTTGATTTATATCGGCTCGATATTTTCCGCAGCTCTCAGTGTTTCTTAATTCGAGGTTTCGCCGCGTGCACGCCGCGGAGGTAATTCGATTTACTGGCGAATCGGTCGGAAGTAAATCAGAGTACAGTCCCCGGTGAAACGCAATCCCGGCTATTGTCATAACTTCCTCAAGATGCATGGGTGCGTCGATCGTCTCGCAGCCACGTCGCTTTCGCGTGCAGCGTTTCTTAATCTCGAATTGCTACCGTGATAAAAATTGTCACCCTTCCCTTTCGTAACGAATGCTTCCAAAAATTGTGCCAGCATTCACGATCGCAATTTCTATCCTCTCTGGAAAGTAACACGATTCATCGCGCATAGATTATTCAATTTTTGTGCACTCGGGGACACCGAAACCTTCGGCAGGTCAGCACGAAATACGGTTCGTAGGTTTTTGCACCGTCGCTTGGCCAGCCATATTCCTGAAAAGGAGCAGAATCGAGACGAGGGGTATCGAAACCGCGAGGCCACAGCCTCGGGCTGTCGTCTGCTGATAACAAAAAACTTTCGGACAGCGTTTCGCTTACAGAAACAGGCGTTCCAATGAAGTAAGCCTGAAAAGCCCTAAACAACGAAATCTCTTAACAATTCCCTCGGAAGTACAGACCACGGTCTCTTAATTCACCTTCCACGGGTCTCTAGAATCCATGATCGGTTAACGATCCGTCAGAAGAAAGAACGTTTGGCAACGTACGCTCCTCCTTTGGCCGTCGTTAGTATTCCGGTGCGAGGTGATCGTCGGGAAGCGATTTGACCAAGTTTAACGGATCCACACGGGTCAGCCTTGTCCACAGGCCCCCTCGTGCGAGAGAACTGTTGCCGGTCTGCCCGTTTCAGCCTGAGGTGCTTCTTCGCAAATCCGTCTGGCCATCGCGACTGCCACGAACGGAATACCAATTCCCAATTTGTACGGGCATATCGACTGGGCACTCAAGGGCGTGACACAAATGCCAGATGCAATCAGCAGCCTCGGAACGACGCCACTGAGAGTGCAATCTTCGTCTTAATCCGCGATTTCAACAGCCGCTGAGCTGCGGAAATCTGGACCTCCTCTCTGTCGTACATGGAAAGCGTCGGTCGTGGCGAGTCCCAAACTGCCATGGTTTTTTGCCAGGTGTACATAGCAGGCGCGACACTACGACCAAGTATTTCGCGACGGCGAAATAATGTATGACCAATTATTTCGAGTTTTTGCAGAACCTTCGTATGCAGAAGAATTTATGAAAAGTTTCAACACCTTTCATCTAGGATAATGTTCACTTCTCTGGAGATTCCTCCGTTGCTCCCTTCTTCGTAACAAAAGATACTTTCCGGACTTGCAAGCCTGTAAGCAGCCTTGAGTACCTTGATCTTGTGTAAAGGCGATCCATCGGTAAATTGAAAGTGGAAGGAAACGCGAGAAGAAAGAGAAGGGCAATGACCCAAAATCGGCGCGAGCCAGAAGCAAAATCCAGTTGGCTTCTTTCGAGGCTCCCGCAGCCTCAATATTGTCGCTATCTCTTGTATACAGTTGCCGCCATATTCCGTGGGAAGCCGCCATATTACCAGAAACTTCCACCCCCTTTTATGCGGCTTGCCACGGACCGTCTCCGCGAAAACTACCCCCATAAAAGTTGACGACTTAAATCGCGGGGCGTATGGCCCCGACTAAGACGACCAGGGAAACGTCGAACACCCTTACGATCCTGCGAAACGCCGCGAAATATTTCGTCCTACAGCGACAGCGATTCCGGCTTTTCCGGTACGCTCCTTTACGAAAAGGGGAGGGAAAGAATTCTCCGTTTCAGGAGCTCCTTGTTCTAAACATTGATCGATAGATACTTGAAGAAATAAACTTGGAGCATTTCCTTTCCTTTATATATTCAAAAACGAAGGAGATCCTTCTTGGAATTTATTATGGAAGCCATTCGATTATGCTTCCTGGGAGTTTATCATCGCCACTCGTAAATTCTCCCGACGCGCAAAAGCAATCTGCGTGTTCGTTCCGAATAGCCAAGGCGGCGTTCGTTGCCGAATAGACCGGTAATCCCGAAGATACCGAACGATAAAAAAAAAGCAGGGGAAAGAAGAGAGAGGATCTCCGAGTGGCCCGTAATGAGGGAAACCAAGATAAATATGGAAAGGAGGGCTTAACGCAAATGGCGACCGACTACACAACCCAGCTTCAATATGCTTGAAAGTGTCCCGCTGACGTGGCGTTTCGGAATTGAATATCTGGGGGATTAATTCAACGTCATCGCATTGACGATACGCACGGTATTGGAGAAAATAAAAGAACAGTTCGAAAACTCGCTGAAAAAAGATGCCGAATAATATCCGATAACTTATTATGAACGGCACCCCTTAATTAATTGTCCCCCTTCTTAATTCATTATAGAAAGTAGGGGTGCAATAGCGTAATAGGAATTCGGTAGATAAGCAACGATTCTGCACCGCAAGTAGGCTTAAATAAACAAAACTGTTTGGGGTATTCCATTCTGCGGCTAATATGACCGATGTATGTATGAGGGCATGCCATGTATAAAGCAGGGGTGCATAAATATGTGCGTATGCGTCACCGCACGCATAAGTGCCGATGAGGGGATTTGTAAATGATCTTAACGTTTCGCGTCAATCACGTACATCATCTCGACGCGCACTGCCAGCGTTTACTATTGGCAAATCGCTGGATGTCAACCTGCTTCTCGTCCAAATTAACTTTCCCCACGGTCTTAAAAGTCAGTCACAAACGAAACGTCCTTCGCCGCTTTCCTCGGTGAATCCAGGGTAAAGGAAGTCAGCTTAGAATCCTTTACCCGCGAAGCAGGTCGCGACATCCGGCAGGAATCCGTAAAAAAAAATATATATATTCTGCCGGTTGATATACCGTGCTGAGGGAACGGAGTTCTCTTCTTCTCTAAGACGTCGGAAACCGGGCAAAAAGAATCTTTCGCAGCGGCGGCGCGAAGGGGCGAAATTACGTCAAAAAGTCCGGAGAATTTATCGGAGCACTTTTTAAACTCCGCCTTCGCGCGATTAGCATATTATTTCTATGGAAGCGCGGCTGTAGGGAGCTCCGTCGGGGTAACGCGGCTAGAAGCATATCAAATATGTTGATAAATGATCCCTTTGAGCGATGAATAGGCGGCGCTGGGCCCCGCGTATACTTTTTCGCGTGCACCGAACATTTGAATGTCAGAAGGAATGCCTTTAGTGGCTGCTTTGACCTCCCCATTCCGGCCATTGCGAAAAATCACAAGCGTCTGCATCTTCCGTGCCAAAATATTCCAGCGAAATCGAAAATATCTTGAGGAACTCGGCGTGACGATGGATTCGTTAGAGTCGATCGAATATCGAATTCAACGGCTTCTCTCTGGAGTATTACATCGTTCGCCCGTTGCGTCGCGTCGGGTGGAGATGTTTCTGAACGTCTGAAATATCGTGCAGGCGGTTCAACGAATAAACTGTCTCTTGCATGTTGCGGTGGACTATAAATTACGAACGCAGTTAGACGCAGCACGGTTAACGGTAAGAAAGTCTAGGATGAGCGACAGTTCGCAAACCTGTAGGGGTTGAAATTGAACCGGGACTCTTTGATCTCGGAAAGTGAGCAGGTCATCTATGCAAAACAGTCACATTTCCGGTGTGCCAATCAGTTCTGACTGACCGCCCTTTTGATAATCTCCATACGATTTCGTCGCATCTGCGATGCAAAGAAAGTCAAGAGGTATGTAATAAACACATCTTCCGCAACTGGCCTTCACTTTAACTGCATAATTGCAGGGTGAATGAAGAAAGCTTCCGAAAATGGCAAAAATACGATGGTGGTGAAAAATCGCAGCAGCCCGATTATAATTTGTACTAGGTATCCGCATTGCATTGCGTTGCACAGTAGGTGAAATATTGCATCGAATGGGGATGTTTAACAAATTTCATCGTTCGATTCTATTTCATGAACCGCAAACAATAACGTTCTGACAATTAGCATCATAAAAGGAAGAACACACGTCGAAAAGCATAACGAGACTGGAATAAATTTTCACCAACGCGAAGTTAATTGTTAGCGCCACCCCTTTCGGTGGGTGCTTTGGTGCTGACACTGTAGAAAGCAAAATTGTCTCCCATAACCAGTCGCTGTATTGATAACTAAAGGTACAGCAAGTCAATTTTATCTTTCGAGGCTTCGATAAGGGAGGTAATTCACAGAAAAAGCAAGTTACCAACAGCTCGGGTCTAGACACGGCAATTGCAAGCCCAGAAATTTTGAAATAAATTGAATAAGCGAATGTGTTTGCGAGTGCATTTTATAGGCACCTTACTGAATTTATTTTGATGAGTAGCTTATGAGATGAGTAGCTCATTCTTTTATCTTGCCAACGAGCTACAACAATGATCAAAAGAAATTAATTAAAGCTAGCAGTATATGCTGCGTTTTCCAATAGGTGTGAACATTATTCCATGTGAGGTTCATTTGTTATAAACAATTTAACAATTAAAATTGTTCTTATGGCCAGCTGAATATAGTTACAGCAACGGGTTATTTTTATCGTGTAGCTTATTCGTTTCCCTTTCATTTGACACCCTATTTATTAGAAATCGACTACCAGAAGCCGAGATAACAATTTTTTAATATTTTGTCGGTAACGATATGTCGATAACTGGACATGTGGCGCCATCTCGCGTTTGCGGCGTTTTTCGCAGTTTTCGCCACCGCCAAAACCGAATTCCTGGATTACATCGTTAATTTAAACAATTGCGTGTTTCTCGGCTTCTAGTGCGTATTTTTTAACCGGACTTGTCTTAAATTAAAGCTACTAACCATAGCTGTCTCCTTCAGCAGTTGCAACAATATGGCATTTGTTGTTTAAAAATTATTAACAATTGAAAAATCGACAAAAATGCACTCCGGGTCACTGCAATTATCTCGACTTTCGATTATTATTTTTTAATAAATGGGGTGCCAAATGAAAGGGAAACGAATAAGCTATTCACCTGTGATAGCCTGTTGCTTTTACAATTTCCAATTCTGAGAATATGTACAGGTGTAATATTTTGTAGGAAAAGAATAGAACGGGGTGAAAAAAACATTTACGTATAATAATTGTTTTACCATTCATTTTTATTAACTTGCAAAATTACCTTAATTGTCTACTCATGCACAGATAAAATATATAAATAAAAATGTAGGTAAATGGTAATCGTGTGTCTATTTATCCAGACTACCTAAGCACACGTGTGCAAATTTAAACCACGAAATGGATTTTTCCACAAAATAATGATTGTCTTTTCCCCATTGAAAAAGACATAAAATCGTGGTGATGACGCACGATGTAAGAAATCGTGTAACAGATTTCTAGAACAATGATAAACCTATCATAGAATAATGAATAAATATAACAATCGAAAACATGGCCAAATGCAATGACGAATAATAACCAGACGTTCTTCGCGTCCCTTTCTCACGTATCTAAACTTTCGTTCAATGGAAATTCGATGTTTTCTACGTTTTCACGATGAAACTCTACGAAGAGGTATGCACATATATATACATATACATATATGGTAAAAAAAATCTTAACGAGCTATATAAAAGATACAACTGTAAATGTTAATAGTTACATCTTTGGACAGTCAACGAAAGCGATCACTCGCGAGAAACGGTTCTCTTAATGTGGAAACGCAGTAGAGAAAATTATATAGCTTCATGATAAACGACGACCTCCCATTTGTAGTTCCATGAATAGTTTACTGATTAGCTTGATCTCTTGAAAAATACGACCGTCGGATGTGAAGCTTTTGCTTCATAGGAAAGAAGCAATTTTGTTCATACAACGGTCGCCATAGTAAATTTTGCCAAATAAAAGATCAGCTACTCTTCTGAAACATTACGACAATATTCACGAATTCGATTCTGCAAGGTCTTCCTACCAAACGCCTATATTCTTTTTTCTCCTTTGTCGTCAGCGGTGAAAATTCGTTGCTGTAAAGAAGCGTTTGCTTCGCGCTGGTTATGTCGATTCTTGGCGAACACGAGTTCTTAATAATAAAAAATATTCTTTAAGTCAGCTCATTTACGTAATTAACCCAACATGTACGCACCAGCAATAAAACAATCTTCGTGTTTTACAAGTATCGAACGTGACACCGTTTTATCAATACAAATATTTAATTCTGGAACACTTTTCAATTTCACAAACAGTTTCATTCATTTCGTTTGTATGTAGATATGCAACTTTTAATTGTACTTTTCTTTTTACCTGCTTCTTAAGTATTCTAAAAAGGTAATTGCTTTGAATTGAAAATTATTTTAAATATATAATACTATTGCAGTAATGTTTCTAGAATTCCTTACTCAGGCTTAAAGTTAGTAGTTAATGGATATCGATCATTTGGTCCAGGATTAAATATCCTTTACGACAAGGAATTTTTCACGCACGCCGCGCCGTCACATTGCTCGCTTATTCAGCCCCATTAACTAACAAATACCATGAAACAAATCTAAAATTAACTCGATATCTCACGTGGTCTTCGTTATCTGAATTATAGCACACATTTCGACTAGAGTAATATTATATAATATGTATACGCAGGTAAAATTAAATCTCGGAGATGAAATTAATATATACATTCCAGCAGTCTTGCGGCTCAAGCGAATACTTATAAATCAATTGTACCCTGCTACCTCTCGAAGTACTCTTACAATCAGAAATAATTGCATACCATTCGTATAATTGCCATTTAATGGGACAACAAGACATAGAATTCACGCAGAAATAAAATCTCACCAGCAATCAATGTAACAGTAACAATACAGACGTATTTCAGTGATATTCGAAATAATAGGGTACAACTTTGGCTCACGGAAGTCGCAAATGATTAAGTCGAGCCGCGTTTAAGAGTCCATCACTGCGGCAGTAAACGCGTTTTTCTTCCCAACAAAGAGGTATCTAAAAAATAGAATCTCCGTGCATTCGTCATCGAGGACCTGCATACTCGAAAACAACAATGATTCCTTAACAACGACTTAAAAAGTACATAAAATCTCTGTCACCTTATCAACGTAATTTTTTTCTTACAAAAAACAGATGGGAAAAAAAAACAATCGATATTTAGAATGCATCGTTTCGAGGAGAACACTATAAAGCAACCTTAACGTAAATTTATAAAAACTACGCCCACTCAGCATCCAACAGTTTAACAGGAAAATGTTTTAAGAATTCCTCTGTATCTCGAAATAAACGTCACTTGCGATCGAAAAGGACGATGTTTTATCTCAATCATAGCGGGACCTGCGTTCACAGTTTCTGTTTCTTCGTTTCCTTTCTACCTTCTCATTGAAGTTAACGGAACACGTCTTGTCTTTGGCTTGTTTTCATCATTTCGTTAGACACTACCTCCGAGCTTGTGGAAACGAAACAGCAATTGTAGATTGTAATCTGCAGTTTTGGAAAAAAGAGGCATACCCGTTTCACGAGTGCTGCATGAGTCGAATCAGACGAATATCTTAAGGTCACGATCTTATTCGAGCCTTCCAAAGTCTCGTGCGTGCGGTACCTTGCGTACGGTGCAATATGTACTATGATTAACAATACGATTACACAGGGCAGTAAGCATCATTTACTCGCGATTCCAACGAGGATGAATATTTAGACGCGCAATTTCCATTTGTTGCAGCCTCGAACTGTGAATTTTTCCCTTCAGAGAAACCACGGTGCGCTTGTTCGTGGAACTTATCTATCTTTCTCTTTCCATCTAAAAAATAACTTTCCCTTGGGCTAGGGAAATTTCATTCGCCGAGGTGTTTCGTCAAGATCGACAGATTGAATTTTCAAGGTTTCTAGATCTATAATTAATTAATGTTTCTTAGAAAGGGCTGCAGCAAATGAAAGACCCACATTTCATTTTGTAGCCCGGTGACTCTCTCGCGCTTAAGTAAAAATAAGAGTCCGTGATTTTCTGTCTATTTACAACGTGAAGTACACAGTATGTATAACTTAGAGAGATTGAACAATGACGCTTGTTTATCACACATCGTCGTGCCGTAGCCTGATTCTTTCTCCCTGCTACTACTCATAGTTACGGATCAATTCGGTGATAGCTTCTCAGTTTCGTCGCGAGATTGTTTAATACATTCCTCCTATTATTTTCGGATCCCAAAACGCCAGACAATGTCTAATGATTAGAAAAACTACGTTTCCTCGATTAGTCTTCTACCTGAGCAGAATGTTAAAATTAATATTCCTCGGATATCTTTGTACTTTAGAGGGGTGACTAAAGCTTGATCACCGAATAAATTCGTGTCTAAGAATTTTATAATCCAAATGATTCGTCAGCAATCGTTTGCCATTGTACGCGACTATTCGCGAAGAAATTACACGACACTCCTACTACGTATATGGAAAACAACTACGCGTTTAGACTATCGAATTGCCTCTGATAAAGAGGGCAATATCTTTTCTCTGGTGCTTTTTCCTTCACAGTGACGGTGAAGTCTTCTTATCTTCGTTCAATTGTCGCTCTCAGCGTAGTCATCGCTATCACCACTATCATAATATTGACTTCTAGCCTGATGACGAATAGAGTCCGGATGATCGTCAGCTGGTAGATCATCGGAGTATCCTTGGGACTGGATGTCAATGCTCTGAAGTATGTCCACGGATTCGCCGTCCAGGATTTCTAGGTGCTGGGAAAACGCGTCCTCCGACATGGAATCGTTTGACCTGGGAAAAATGCGTATTATTTGCTTGAAATAAATGTACAGCGATTAATTTTGAATTTTCGTCAGGCCAGTGTATGTAGTGGTAATTTATAAGTGCTCATCTACAGCAATAGCAATAAAAGAAATACGGGAGATTCTATTAGTCAATGAAAAACGATGCAACTGGAAGTGGTACCTTAGTAGAAGCAACAAAACGGTATCTAAAAAGCAATCAATTACGAGGGTATTGTGAAATTCAAGATATGTATGTATTTGGAATTCGCAGCTTGTAATGGCGTTAATGATGAGTCACGAGGTACGTCGAATATTTTTGGCTAATTTAAGTAAATAATTCATAGTGATGTGACTTGGAGACGAAAACAATAATAATAATAAAACAAGCAATTAGCCGACTCTCTGATTAATCGATTATGCATACACGAGCGTCGTGCTTCACTGTATCATGCACATCTGGTTTCGTTTACTTACTGAGCTGCAGATGATGGTTACATTTCATCATCACACAGCCTGCAACAAACGCATAGATCGTACCATTGTCATTACGGTCATAATACAAGATGAAATTGTTAGATTCCGCAGCGGAACTATTCTATCTAACGACAATGCATGCCACAATTCGACAGACTATGAGTTCCGTTTCATAGCTGGAAAATGGTAAGCAAGGCCTATCTATGGGAATAATGTAATCGGTTCATCTATTGTACCTTAAAGTGAATAGTATCTCTGCATCTTCGCCAAACAGCGCTGACTAATTTCACGTCAATATTTTACCTCAGCTCGAATAATGTAGGTGATATTGAGTTTGGTGCAATCAAATGATATCTACGTATAGATGAACCGTGTCGAATGTGAGTCGCGTAAAGTCGATACTTACATTTGTTCGTTCTGTTCGTTGCCACTCTCTTCTGCGACTAGTAGCTCGTATTCCTCTGCCGCGAATCGATCCCAATCCGATAGCTATAACAAATTGTACGAAAAGTAGACGATAAAAGGTGCGATACTGTTTCATTCCATTTCATTTAATTCCAAAAAATTATGACGTCGCCTACCTCATGACCATCCGGGTCGTGCTCCCTAGCAGATGCGAAAGGATCTCTCTGCTCGTGATCCAGGTACTTCTCGAGGTTGAAGAACGTGTCAAAGAAGATTGATGTCATCTTGCACTTCTTCAAATCGCTCAGAGATATTTTCCCTGGTATGGCTGGTTTGATCATATCCAACATCTGCCAAGAAAAGCACAACAAATTTATTACAAAAATATTAATGGATTTCGATACATTCAATTAAGGGTGTTCCCTTCAATTTAATTAAAGTTTAATTTTCGATCACATGCCTGACAAAGACAGTCCTCAAAAGGCAAGGTTTCGAGTCCAATCGCTTCCATGCGATGCAACTGTTCCTCGTAAAAGTATTCCAACTCGTACATCGACAAATATCCATCGCCGTCAAGATCCATACATCTAGCAAAATCATCTCCAATGAAATATCTAGTCTGCGCATAAAAGTATATACATATATGCTTCGCAATATACCTGAACCAATATTCAATAGCAGTGGGATGGTTTTTGTCCTCCTCGCTTAACAAGAACCACACGAACTCTGTATAGCTCATCTTGTCCTGGGGTTGTTGCACACCATTTCCACTTTTCACGCCGCCCCTCGTCACCGCGCCGCTGAATATCCTCGCGATCATACGTTTCGACAGAGCTGAAAAATAGTTCAACAGAGGATAAGGAAGTCTTGCAGCAGGGATACACTTTACAAGAGGCAGAGGATATTTTTTACCATGATCGTTGTGCTTGGTCAGGTCCGTCTTGTCGATGAACAGGTCATGATCCCGATCTAGCTCCCAGAATTTACAGTAGATCACATAGAAGTGTTCGTAGCTAAAGTAGGCGGTTACTTGATTGATGTCCTCCTCGTGCTCGAGAATAGCGATCACTGATAGCAGGTTGCTTCTCCGCAGCTCCGCTATAGAGATCCTTCCGCTCCAGCTTCTATTCACACAGTAAAATATCCTGGCGATCACCTGGAGCACAAAAATTCAGCAAATAAGAACGACAAATGTAAATTCCGCTCGGCAAGTATGCTTTCAATATTAGATATACAAATACAATCGATTGACGCGCAAATACAGAAGCCAGTCAACTTGAAAAAGATAGGTAGGAAAGAAAGTAAAGAGATTGCGAGATTCGTTAAACAGTCAATGTTGAATAGAGCAAAGTAGCGCAGCGTTGGTCAGTCAAGTTGATTTTTTTCTACCAGATGTGATAATTGCTCGGGGCGAGCACGATCATCCTGAATAATTCAAGACGATCCACGTTGCGTAAACCGCAGCCCATCCTCCGTGCAATTTCTTTTCTCCGTCTCCCTGTCTCTATTTGCGACGAGAGAAATAGCCTGCAAATATTTATCGCGGAAGTACGCACCGTGTGTACGTAGCGTGAATGGAACTCAGTAGCCTCCTTGAGGAAAATTAAGCCGGGATGCGTCTCGACTACATCTTGCACCAACGGGATCAAATCCTCCGGCAGTATATTGTTCCTCTGGCCGCGGGTTGTGATTCTGATAAACTTGCTCGCAGCATCGTGGTGGGTGTTCGACAATCTGCAAACAATCAGTCGCATCGATACATTCATACATGCATCAATGTAACAAGAACAAGAATTGGTACCATTTCTATTATAGCTTACTCTTTCCAAAAGTCAAGGAACGCGTTCATCTCGACGTAGCCAGTCTGATCTCCTCCAGCCGCGAGGAAAAGCGGCACCTTCCAGTAAAGCGGCAAGTCGCATGCCTGCAAGACAAATCATAAGCCTTTGTATGCGGCTGTTTTAGCAACGCAACACGACAGAGTTAAAGCTTTTCCACGTGGTAGAAAATGCTAATAACATAGATGGGATCGCTGCGCCGTTCTCCGGATGAGATTGGAGAACGTGCAAACGGAAACGAATAAATTTTTAAACATTTCACCGAACTATTTACCTTTGTAATAGTATGAAATTGGGCTCGAGCTGCTCGATGGCCAGGCAATCCCTGAAAAGCAGTTGTGATCCTTGCGATGGTCGCCTCCAGTTGCGACAGGGGCAACGGTTTCCCTCCGGGGAAGTAAAATCTGCAAGTATCCGATTGAAACACGACTTTAATGCTCCCATTCGAATTGTTGACCAATATTACATGGTATACGGGTTGTTCAACGCTTTACCGTGGTATGTGAACGTTTCTGTTCGCTTTCACGTGCCTCTGGAGTGTCGTGTGCGGTGGCAAGCTCTTTTGCTGTGTCTTGTCTTTCGCGTACGTCTAGAACCAACATACAGCGTTCCGGAGAGATCGATTCGGATGAAAAGTAAAAAAGTGGCAAGCAAAATCGCAGGCACACGTTTCTCTCTATGCGCACGTGCACTCTCCGTGTACAATAAATCATACCACATGAAATTTCCATAACGTGCTTGCGATCTTGTTCTAACGATAAGTACAACAATAAGTATAACAAGACTATCAATAAAATGGACAACGATGGTTTTATTTATTTATTTCCTTCGTTACATAACTTCGTTTAATCATGCTGCGAGCAATGTACACGACGAGCCACGATTCTGTTCCGATTGTACCATCCACAATTCTGATGACCGGAGATCGACCTGGTTCTCCAAGGTGTACGATCGTTTGCGTCTAGCGGACAGAATAATTTTACGCTTCTTCGAAAGCGCTGCACCGTTCCAAGCCGAAGGTGTTGGCTCACCAAGGACACGGCATCCTGTTACGCGACCAAGGATCCGAAGAATGCAAAGAGACCAGCCAACGCGAGTAATGCATTGCCGCACCTCACCCATGTGACTATGGTTACATCACGATCCTCCTCCTAGAATCGTTACAACTATCAACATCATGGTCACGGGACCAGAAGATCCTTCCACGTGCTGAGTGTTGTTGAAACAAAGGTGTCGACACCACGAGGAATTTCTTATGGGACACATTTGCACATGTTTCTTTAATAAACCGATCCGCATTAATGATCGGCAGGAATAGTGGCCAGACTATAGGCGGTGCGGACAATAATAGACGCGAGTAAATATACGTAGTGTAATAAAAATAGCAGTAGAGCTTCTCCGATGGAATCCGTTCTAAAGAAGACCAATAATTTGTACTGTCCCACGGGTGAGAAGGAAACGATTCCCCTCTTAACCCTTCTACGAAATCTGTTCAAATTGAGCAATTTCAATATCAAGACGCAATTCATTGAGAAACCCGGGAAGAGATCGGAGCTGCACCGCGTGACATTGGGATAGATTAGACGAAACAGCCAGTGCAATTATTGCGACCTCAGTTTGGCACGGTCCATTGCGTGGCACACGGGATACCGTCAATCAGCGTTGCAATTGACACAGCAAATTCGACTACGCCTCTCGATCGAGCTCTCGCCCTGCCAACCGGCCAAGGACCACTCGTTTCGATACTAAATACTTGACCTCCGTTCCTGGACCAGCACCGGTATTTTCATTCGATTTTATTCCGCTTTGAGCGGCACCCCCCGCTGAGTCGATTCGATAGTTAGGAACGGGACGCTGACTACGTAAACGTATTTCAAATTAATTGGGGTAGGGCCTCGCGAACAAGTGGAGTTTCGTCGAGGTTTCGGTTCAACCGGGCGTTCTCCAGGGGCAGCGTAAAAAAAAATAGCAGGGAAAAGCTACGAAGATAAACAAGCGACCTAGCGTAATTTCATGTCTAAATCGTGATGATGAATTAAAATATTGGAATCTTATGCTCGTCCGAAGCACGTTCGATGGTTTCTTTCTTTCTTCCTGGTCTAGGCTACTCCGAAGAGTTTTCCTCGAGCGTCCCGAAGAACTTTCCTGCCCCGAGTGTCGCTTTTCAGCCATAAGCGGCGATAAAGTCGCGCGTGCTCCAAGGCGACAGTCGACGGCCTTTTAAAATCTAGCACGATATCCAATATGGAACGACCACAATGAGTCAGTCAGTCGTCGCAGATATGCCGGCGAGAACGATTTCTCGGAGTTAAGCCCAAGGGCGCTCGAAACTTTTTCCTATTTTCCTTTCAGCATTTTGCCACCGATCTCACGCTACGCTATCGCGAGTCTTCTCGTTTTCCCATATGGAGCTGCAGACCACGATATAGAACACCGTCATCGTCTCCTCGCGAATGGGAATTTTAATTGCCCGATACCTGGAAACCTCGCCTGACCACGTGATCGCCTTAGCCTTAGGCTGTACATCTATTCTATCGCTGAATTAATCTAATCTAGTAATTTCAACGTAATCGCTTGGTTAAGACGATGCACATGCTGCGTGATCAATTATAATCCAACCCATTCGTTGGAAATTATCAAGGAACGGATGGACCACCCTCTACGGTGTACATATGTACAGCAAGGTAGTAGCATCACAAAATGAAGTGTTATTTAACCACGAGGACGACGATAACACTCGAGAGCTGCCCATTTCCACTTATGGCTATGGTGGTCCACTTTATTCCTTTGCTCGAGGTCGTATAACATTAATCGTAACGAAAACCGAGCAGTGAGTCAGCGGCGACCAAACAAACGAGACACGCCGCGTTCCTGCTCGTCGATTAAATTAATCGAGCCGTCTCCTCCACACGGTACTACGTCTTTTCTCCAATGGAACCTATTTTTTCCCTCCTTGTACGTCGCATTAAACGGCTAATAGCCGCGAAAGCGGCGACGAAAACAGCGATTGCCAAATTCGCGAGGGCAGAACCCCTTCACCGTTCCAAGGATAAGAAAATAATCTGACACAGAGAAGAGGCAACAAACTCCAACGATTTCTGGCTACCCGGATGATTCTTTCAGGGTACCATTTTTTTCTGCCAAGAAGACGAATTTCACCCGGCTCCCTTTATACTTCTCAACGATGCAACTCTTTGACAGCGGCGAGGAGAATTGATGCTGCCCTTTCTACGCTCGTTGCATCCATAAATATCCGCGTGTTTGTTGCTCGCCCGACGCACTTTGGTATCTCTGGAATTTCATTGTTTCCATTGTTACCTCGACATCGAACCATTTTTACCTTACAACTGATCCAGCTATTTTATTCGCCCGCACCAATTCGATAACCGTGTCCAATCTGTTCCAAAATCTAAACACATTAAGAATACAGGGCGGAGTTTCTTCGAGTTGAAGTCTAGGCTAGTCGATTTCTAAGCACAATGGGAACGCAATAATCGGCTAATAACAATGCCACAGCCAAGCCCTCGAGCCACGTGCATTGTTCGAGCGTTGAGCAACGTCGTTGGAGAACCGTGACTTATCAGCTGGCTGTATATAAATCGTGATTAACGTGATATTTGGCTACCTGAAGGGAATCCGCTGATTAAGATTACGCGCTTCCGTGTATTAAAATGCTCTGGAGCAAATTGGATACGAAAAACGGAAACGGATTCGGTGTCGACAGGAATCGCAAGCGTGAATGATAGAATGTGGAAGATCGGTAGATACACTCGATCAGATACACCCTTGTCCCGCAAGGAAAAGCTAGCGCAATAATGGTTTTTGGCAGGCAAATTGTGCCAGGTGTATTCCTTCTCCTCCTGGCTGCAATCCAGAACAACTTCGAATCTCGTATCAACGTTCTTTTCTTCGTCGTTCTGTTTCTCATTATTGGTTGATCGCACATGACCAATGCGAACGATGCACGACACGATCGATCTTGAATTGTATGCAACAAATTACCCAATGCTTCTAAAGTAGACTCTATGTCCAAAGGAAGTTTTAATTGAACAATCGACAATCTCCTACGTCGAACCAATATCGCGAACTCGTAACACAAAGAAAATAAAAAATGTTCCTCGACAAAAAAACGACGAAGGAGAAAAGTATCGAGGACCGTGCTCCAATATAAAGATTCGAGGCATGCAGAAACGGCCTCTATACTAAGAGATCTTGAACTCATTTCGAGACAAAAGTACAGGAGTCGACCGGTCGAACATTCTCCCAGGGAAGGAGGAATTTGGACCGAGACCAAAACACCCGATATAAGCCACCCAGAGTGGCGAGAACACGCAAGGGAAGACACGTCTTCCCGATGGCTTTCTCGAAGCATCGTTTCATCCGGCGGAATTAGACCGCCGTTCCAGGAAAACGTGGCTCGTCTTGTACAATTTTCTTTATGCACCGTCCCCTTCGCTCCTCGACATTTCGATTCCTATATATTAATGGTGCAACATTTTTTTTACCAATTCGTTCTATGAATTCTTCTATTAAATTCCATGATATCCATAAAATGAAGAAATTTCTGGGCAACCCAATTGAAACACAAAATGCGCCGTACAGTACCCGACGAGTAAGCACAAGCTTACCTGAGCTTTATTCTGAACCTCGTGTCCAGTCCTCCAGGTGTTGATAGCTGGCTGTCGTGGTCCCCGTTTGTCGAGCAGAAGCTCGCTTGGACACTTCTCGAAGATTAGAACGCGTTCAGCGACCGATCCTCTTGTTAGGAACGGTCTGACAGGATTGTTTCCGGTTCCAGTCGCAGCAGCGGCTCTGATATGTTGTTTCTGTTGCGTGGTCAACTCTGGATGGGGCACTTGCTCGATCCTGGGCCTAGGTGAATTGATTCTGGGTCCCCATCTCGAGGTCACAGGATCTTTCTCTTCTTTGTTACCCTCCTTATCTTTTCTTATCTCTGTTTCGAACTTGGACCTCGTGGTCGACACCAATTGCTCCATTGGATTAAAGGCCGGAGTGTTGCTCGTCCTTTGCTCCTCCAGCCTCTGCTGGGTCGAAGGATTCTGCTGAGCTGCTCTGTATCTAACTTTGGCGTAATCCACCACGGACATGCTCGACAGATCGTCTTTGCTGAGAGGTTTCGTGTCGGATAGAACGTTAGGAATGCCCCCAGGTGAAGTAGACGAGACATTGTTCACCATAGTGGAGGAAGTGGGTACCAAACCGCCAGCTTGGTGATTGTGACCGATTATTATCGGTTTCACGGGCTCGACTTTTGGTTTCTCTCTTTTTATTGCCGGCTTCTGACGAGTCAGAGGTATCGTTCTCTCCGTAGGCTCCTCCGTGATCACTGAGCCCGTCTTCAAGGCATTTATCAGTCTTTCTTCCTCGCGTGCAACTTCGTCCAAGTAAACGCTAGAATTGGAACCGCTGTTCCTCTTGTCCTCCTTATTCGTCAAGGATTTGACTTCCTGTTGGGGAGACCTAGCGGAAGAATCCATTAATCTCTTGCTGTCGTTTAATTTATTCTTCAACGGCCACGTAGTCAATCCCGAGTTCGTCGAAGAATTCTCAAGACCGGAAGCTGTAGGGGAAGAGATGACGGTGCTCGTTGGCCTCTTCTGCTGCACAACGATCTTCGTCGGCGTTATGTCCGCAGGGAACGTAGTCTCTATAGTCTCCAAAAATACTTCTCGATGGTGGGAACCAGGGGTCTTTGTCGATACCTGAGGCTTCACTATCTGCGAAGGTTTATTAGCAAAAGGTGAAGTTGGAGATAGTAAGACGTTTCCCTGCTTCGTCTTAGCTTGACTACCAGGGCTACTGTTTTTCAACGGAGATGTTTGAGGCTGCTGTTGCTGCTGCAGCATCGAATTCCTCTCGAACTTCTGCAGGGCAAACTGTATCGACGAGGGAAGAGTCTTCGAGGGGGATCTCTGCCTAGAGGCAGCTATTCTAGCCTTGTCCTCCACGACAAAATTGTTCACCAATTTCTCCAAGTTTCCATTATCTAAATTCGGCGTTTGGCTCAGGATATCGACGGCAGTTGTAGGCGTTGTGCTCGTAGGGCTATGTTTCCCGCTATTATTCGAGGGGGAAGTAGGTGTAAGAGCACTGCCAAATTTATCAGCCGCTGTTGCATTGCTATGGCAGTTTAGAATCTCCGTAGGAGCCAGGCCACGGCTCTTCCAGGTCTGATAGATCGCCTCCGCGTGGTCGCTAATTTGTTTAGCGATCGCAGCAATGTCCTCGTCGCCCGAAGTCGATGTCTCCGTCGGAAACTTACGGCGGAGGTCGTGCTTCGCTGTTGCGGCCATGGTGGGGCCACGTTCCTGCTGTATCTGTAGGGTTTGTCGCTGCTGACGCAGCTGAGGATGATGCTCGAGCAAGAAGCTCGCGGTCCGCGTGCTTAACTCGGTCGAGTGGTCAAACACGAGCTCAACCAGCCCCGGATCGGTTTCGAGTGGCACCACGTTCACAGGGATCGCGTAACCAAAATGTACAGCCTGGCAGTCGACCTGGTCGCGACCAATTCGAGCCTCGTTCACCAGACAGGCGTTCAAGTCTGGACAGTGGACAGCGCGGCTCGGACGTGGATCGATGGTGACGGGGACGAAGAGATCGCGTCGGGTCGCGCAGACCCGCCGCTCGATCGTCTCGATATCTATCGCCAGCTGTCGGCCAGCGACACCCCCAGACCCCGACGACGCCGTTTCCCTTCTGAATCTCGATGATACCGTTGCTTCCGTGATCGCTGAGCCCGTTGCTGCTGGCATATCTCAGGCCATCTGGCCCAGGAACCTCGTTCTCCACGGCCACGACGGAAATCGAGCCACAGTCCACGGGATCTTTGTTCCTTCTGCTTGAGCCCCCATCGTTTCTTCCTTTTTCTTTTCTATTCTTTTTTTCTTTTGCCTTCTACGGTCGGACGGCTGTTTCTTTTTGGAGTTCGGATGATTTAGAAGCTTCTGTGATGTTCAGGTACTCAAACGGTACGCGAGAGAGAGTTCGCACTGGGATACACTGTCAGCATTATACAGTTTAATTATAGACCAAGTATGTCCACTGTCACTACGGTGGCATTCGCTTCATCACGCGACCGCTGACGCCGGATCGAGGCGCATCGTCGCGTTCCTGTACCACAAGGATTGGCCAGAGTGATCTGAAAGAAGATAAATATAAATTAGTATTTATCCCGGCCGATCCGAGGTGGACGAGAGTATTTTCGGATATGATACGCGCTCCGAGGTAGCGAGCAACGACGTTCTATAAATCTCACCCTTTGCCTTGGTACACGCAATTAAAAATGAGTGGTAACAGCATGAAAATAACAATTATCAAACATTGCCACGATCGATTCATGCTACGAATCGCCAACGATGCGTCTCAATCTCAATACATTGGAACGTCTACCAGCCATACATTTTCCTCGTGAGCGCCAAATACATACTCGATACAAGTGCAATCCTAAATAGGTATTGCTGCGACGATATACATATATCGATGGAACGAAAAATGCAGACATTCATGGAATCTGCACCTTCATAGAATGAATTGGACAAAAATGTTCCGACATGATTTTCAATGTTTGCGCGGCAAAGTATATCCACATAAACCCTGCAAACAATGTCTCCTACAACCACAAGAAATACAATATACACATAACAAGATCCGTCCTAGCAAATCTTGTCCAGCTAGACCACGACACAATATCGGTACTTTCACCCTGGATTGCTACGCGTATGTAAATCCATACGTGCGTGCACGGCTTGGATCATGCTCGAATCGTTGGTAGCCGCGCACGTTTCGCGTTCCTCGCGTTCTTCCTCTTCCATTCGTCTCCTATCCTCGGTCGAAGGAACAACAGAAGATATATTTGTATTCCAAAAGCGAAACCGTCTTTGTCTCCGACAGGCCATGCGTTTGGCAACTCGTTGGCGATGATTCTTAATATCTCCCGCATTCGGCCGGTGCCTCGACTGTCACAGTAGTACAGAAAACTACTGCCGGTGTATTCTAATTTCTATGCTTTTACGTAAATCCTCGCGACGAGAACTCGCACTTTCTATTTTCGTTGATGGTGCTTCTACGTTTCTTTCTGCGTCGAATCATTCTCGCGCACTTCTGACTTTCAATGATCTATTACTTTCGACGATTCCTCCCTTCGAGATCTACGCCCTCCTCGTGGATGATAGAATATGCATTACATTCTCTGATTCGATAATACGATACAACTGATAAGTGGTACCGTGCATATAATCGCTAAGAATACAAATTGCCAGATAGTTTCTGCATTGTTATGCAAATCATCGCTAATAATAATCGGTAGCTGCCTCTTTTTTAATCCAGCCGTCCACTAACACTTGGCTCCCCTCATCGCCGTCTTTATCTCATGCCAAGCGAATTAATGGACGCAACGTTTCTGTCAAAACGAAGGTGATAGGTTTCTGATCTACGACAACGTGCCTCTGCCCCCCGATCCGAATCTTTCGTCGTAACGTGTCAAAGGAACACGCTACTCGGGAGATTTTGGCAGTACGCGCGAAGCTCCTCGAGCCCCTTTGCCATTCTTCGTGTCAATGATCGCTAACATATCTCCGATGCTCCTATCATCGGAAACTTTTCATCGACCGTCGGCTTTGTAAATGACAAACTCGTAGTAGGCAATAGTCGCTACAGTCTAAATATACCACGGTGCGGATAAGAGGTGACGTAACACGCAAAGCATAAATTCTTTACAGGAATATGATGTAACCGTCAAAAGCGAATACATATTTTTACGCCGCATGAAATTTTCTAACGTTTCGAAACATCCAGCGTGCACGTCGAAAACTGCGTGCCCCTATGAGCATTCAATAAAAATACATCGTATATTTCCCTCGACCTGGTTTCCGATTTGCTGCCCACTGTTTCGCGAATGCGAATCAACAACCTGTGCACAACTATGAATCACTTCAAGTCCTGATAACGGCACCACCTACTCGACAATTCCATCGTTTCACAGTCCCCACTGAATTAACCAAATGTATACACACGAAAACACTGACAATTCTCAAACAAGGCTAAACGGAACACCTTTTACGTTCCACCACCCCCGAGGGATACCACCCACTCGTCGTACAATTTGTTCGACCAGTTTACGGGAAAGGTTCGCCAAGGTAATCGTCACCTTCAAGTGCACGTCGTGCTACCAGAGAATTTCCAATTCAGGTTCGCCTAGTATTCGAATTTCCCTGGAACGTCGAACTCGCGTTCGCCTGGAACGATCCAGTAGCGCGGCGAACAATCGTCGATCGTCGAACGCCTTCTGTCGACAAACGATTGGCCGATCATCAACGTTCACGGGCTGATAAGGTGAAATATAGTACGTGCATCGTAATGGGCCGCGTATGGTAGCCCGTCACGTAGCAATGTACATACATACTTACTTACATACGCTTCGATTCTACGTAGAGCCTTCTCCCGTGTCGCATAACTCGGTCACGTTTGCGGTCTGCATCGTTAGAATACGATACGGACCACTAAAAATAGCGACCGAGCCAATATCGATAGGCTGTAAACGGTGTCAATCCTGTGATCGGAAACACCGGTCGCATGTAACAACGAGCTTCCGCGTGTACGCAATAATCATCCTCCCTTTTTCCACGTTTTCCCCTTTATTGGAGAAACGCGTGTGCAAATGGATTTTATTCGCCTTACGATCGCACTAGCAACGGTACTCTTTATTACTATCATTATCGTCGTTATTATTATAGAATGAACGCAAAGTAATTTATAGAAAGAACACCTGCAATTAAAGCTGTTTATAATTGAAATCAATCAGGCAGCTGGAAAACAAGGCATTAGTTGTACTGTATTATGATATTATGGATTTCCATTACCGCTACTCGAAGACTCAAGTTGTGCAGACCGTATTGATACTGTTAACAGGATTTTAATTAACTTCGATCTTGTACCAGCCCGAGACGCAACGAGCAAGACCGAAGCACCTACAAACCATCCATTTGCTTATCAACCAAGGGAGAGAAGTGGAACGGTTGCAACGTGAAAAGAATACAGATCTCGGTGTCGATGTGCGAGCATCGCGAAGGAAATTAGTTCAAACAGTTTCACAATCTGAGGCGAGAAGGGTGTCGTTATAAATAGTTCCTTAATGCAACGCTCGAAAGAGAGAAAAAAATCGATTTCAAGGATGATGGTATATTTTTTCGCCGACACGGTTCATCGACTCTGATACCGATTCTGATTCCGATCCATCGGAAAATTATGTCGTGTCGCCTCGCCGTCTCTATTAAAACCTTCAAACTTTTTTGGTCGTTCCACATTTTCCATTTGAACGATCGCAGTTTAATTTAATCAACCTAAAACGAAATATGCTTCTGAACGCGTGCTTGAACAATGGATTGCTGGATTGAATAAACACGTAGGTACCTATCCCCCATAGAATATTCCTATCGTAAATATGCAAAAGGAGGACGTAGCTTGTGGGTTTACTTTATTCCAAGGCCTCACGAATCTCGTGGTCAACGCGAAAAACTTGGTACGCAGACGGAATCACGATTATATGTAAAACGTATCCCATGAGAGATTGCGTTCCGACTCTAGAAATAGCCGGACGAAAAGTCACTCGGCTCTGTTTCCCTCCGCAAAATTTCTGCGGAAGAATTTCGCCGCGAAGTAAAGAAAGTTTTTTTGGCTTAACAGCCATCGCCATCCATCTGAACCGCACAGCCATATTAAATTCTTTATTGTCTGTTCCGTCTGAGAAGCGCTTTTCAGAGGTGAAATGTGGAGAAACGAGATCACGAGTAAGCTCGAGATGAGAAACTTTGCGAACGGAGGCATTGCGAAATGTCAAAAGTCGGGCTTTCACGTGTAACTGTCTTCTCAAGTATTATTTCTACGTTTCAATATTCATTTATGGTTTAAAAAAATCATCCACTGCTAAGCATCGTTAGGTCTGCCTCGAATGATTTCCAAGAAGCTATAATATTAACTGTTTGCTGCCAAGAGATCGTGCCTCCTGTGAAATTATGTCCGGCTGCCAGTTCTACCATCAGGTCGACTCTCCAAGTTTTTGCTCATTATCGACTTTCCTGGATAAACGGTAGAAAAAAGATTATCGACCTCGACATGACTAAACCGAACAGCTTCGCATTTATCAGACAAAGTTTTCGACAAATCGAACAAGAAAATGCTCGACGTCTTTCGGAGGTTCGACGTTGTCAAAAGTCTTCGATGAGCCGCTTAAAAGTTTCGTATATTCCGGCCGGTCTAAATGCATGGGCTGACAAAGAGTGACAGGAGAACGTCTTATAACATCTTGTGACAACTGTGAAAAGTTGTAAACGTACACTGGTAATATCGAGTTAAAAAGAGAGAACTTGCAAAAGAAATTAATTTGTCCTGTAAAATAATGGTGATACTTGTGTTAATGAATTCTTTGGTCTTAATAAATCCATCGGGTCTATCGACAGAGCTTGTAAAAGACAGTTTCCACTTCCCTTAGAAATTCTCAAAGCGCTTCTTTCCTTTCTCTTGTTTAACATTCACGTTGTTCTTCCCTATTGTACTGCTTCCTCCATTAATCACAAGTTTAATTGAAGTGGAGAACTATAGATAGCTCAACAACGGTAAAGAAATGTTAGATCTATCGTTGCCAGTCGTGGTAATCATGAAAATAATGCAATTTCGCAAACAAGCTAGACGTGTCGCGTGTAACGAGTAAATGCAGCAACGCGTTCCCACTGGCTCAATTTTGCATAGAAATTCGTAGAGAATTTGTGGTTAACGATAGTTACACTTCCTATGAGTAGTATGCACTCGGCTAGAGTTTATTTTGGTTCGTCCTGTAATAGTAGACGCTATGCGAGCATACGAATGCATGATCTAGGAAACGATCATAGAGTTCGAGCTTATAAATAAGTAGTGGAATGCTTGAATATTCTAGTTCTGCGGATTAAACAATGCAGTATTATATTTAATTAATGAATTCATACGATCTAGCGAGCAGAATAATTTTCAATTTAAGAGAATGGATACAAATGACTGTTATATATTCATATCACGTGGATCAATTTTAGTTTGAGTCGTGTGCTATTGTAGGAAAAGTGACTGCCACGTTGTCGAGTCGATATTTGACCACAGTCGATCACCGACACCGAGATGCTCGCTGACTTACGGTCAAATGTATTTCTGGCAGCGAATTCTCTCGTACGCGAAACTGAAGTCGCGTATAGGGAGCAGGAACTCGCGAATCGATCTGCGTCAAAGTCTAGCTCACGATATTTGTGGCATACAACACTTTTTTCTATCTGTCGCCTTCTAAAATTGTGAACTGGTGAACAACCTCCTCGGTGCTCAGCCTGCCCAACACATTTCTAAATTCTTCTTACATATCCGTAAATATAAATCACTAGAAGCTACTGCACCGTGAGCATGTATATCGGAGCGAATGATGCTTTTAGAACGAGGACTGATTGTCAGTGAAAAGGGTAAAGCTGCTGAATCTAATTAACAAACGAACAAATGAAAGTAATTCTCCGCTTCTTTGAATCCCTCTGTAATATTTATTCTTAAAGGTCGTACGCTTCTTCCATTCAGATATAATAGAATATCTCTGCTACGTGACGCGGCTCTCCCATTCAACACCGGCTTTCAAAGGGTTAAAAATAAAGTCAGCGGATGTACTACGTACACTTTTCTAAAATGCACACTCCGAGCACTTTCTTCGTACAAACCAGGAAGAATTACTGGTATAAATGTTCCTTTTTCCTCGCCCAGGCCTCGACGTTCTTCGAAATTAACACAAGAATAGCGTTCGCCATAAATTCACTCAATCTTCTTCGATTTTTCTACCACTCGGATCTATTGAAAATCCTAAAATCCTTTTGGTCGAGGTGAGCTTCAAGAATTCCAATCTGCGCACCAGAAAGCTAACACACTAAACGATCACACGACATCGAACGAAACAACGATTCGAGCAAATGCAAAGAGTACCTCATCGACGACACGCGTTGTACAATCGCGCAACACCGACTGAGCTATGTTGCGACAGAAAAGGGGACTTTAAAGCGACAGCACCGTTCCCTATAGCTGCTCGTCAATATCCAACTATACGTACAATTCGCATTACAAACTTATTTTTATGTCGAATAATATTACCTAACACCATTACGAAACAGAATAGCGGATCCTAATTGACACCATTTTACAGACACTTTAATCCGTTGCAGAGAAATTACATATAACAAACAGAAACAATTCGGGCCTACTCGTATTTCGTCCTGGAAGATATGCAAATGCGATTTTGATTGGAACAAGATATTAATTATCGCCATGCGATCGCGATACGCTTTCCCCCGACGTTATTATCCCGGTTATTTTAGACGGGCGTATATCGTGCGATTCAAGAAAGTTGCCGATTGCACCAGATCGGTAATCCTTCATATGTTGGACACAGAAAATCCAAATAAGCCAGTAAAGCGTCGATGAAGAGCCAGGGTATCGTTTATTGCACCGAAACCCGTTAATTGGGCAAACGATAGAATTAGCGTGTCCAAGAAACCGATTTCACATTGACTGTCCAACGTTTCATTGTCCAAGTAGGCGTGTCCCGATTAACGCGTGCCGGGGCCAACGCAATTTATGTTACTTACGTAAATCAACGTGAGAATACACGACGTTTCGTTGCAGCCGTAATTCCAGACCCCCTCGTAATCGTGTAATTTTACGCAGGGTTCAATGTCCGTGATAATTAACGTGTCACGCGTCGCGATTTCTAAACACGAAAACGTATGATTTACGAGCCAGAAAAGACACCGAGAATTTCACGCGACGCGAAGAAGGACCAGTCTTCGAGATCCAATCTTTTCGAAGGATACTGAATTCGCTCTTGTCCGCTGTTCCTTGTTCGACGCCTGGGTCAAGCAATACCCTCGTCGTACGTGTCACTGGGTCAAGCTAATACCTTCCTCCTCGATGATGAGATTTAATTCGCGACACGACGCGTCTCTATGTCCCTCTTGCTTTCTCGCTGCTTGCTTGCTCTGTTCTCTCCCCTGCGACCGCAATTTCAGTGAATCGTCCTCTCTCTCCCTCTGACGTCTCACACCCACATGACGATTAGGCTGAATGGTTGAATTATGACAATGGGGAAGAGACAATGTTTGAGTTCGCTGTACGGCTTTGTCTACGTAATATTTTTCCCGTTACCTTTGCTCCTCGGACACGTTTACCTTTCCGCGATTCATTTCACGAAGGCTACACAAGCCGCAAGTTCGCTCGATTATTTGTACACACATATTCGAAGGAAACACAGGTACCCCGAGGCAAAAGTACGATTAAGTCATCATTCTCCCCGATCACGACTAACATTGTAGAATAAAAGGCTCCGCTGCAGCGTGTAATTTGGAAAGCGTAATGACCACTATCCCAGAAACTTCACCCTATATATTACACTTATCACTATAATCGTTCGACAGCGAACAGCGGACAGCGGTCGCCTCTAGTAGCGCGAACGTTCAGTGCGTTCCAAGAAACTGGCAGCGTCTGCAATTTGTTGCATCGATGCAACAACGTGCAGCAATCTCGTTGAACGGTGCAACGCGTCAGGGAAATGGGGGACTGAGGAGACGAAAGCGTGGCGAAGAGCGGCAAAGTCCACGGGTCGAAAGTCGAGCAAATTTTCCGCGCTCGTTCGGCCGACGGTGCACGACGCAGAGCGTCGTGGCAACCCTTTTGCAATTCCCTGGAGGGTTCCTTGCCCACTCTCTCCCTCCCTCTCTCTCATCCACGGTTTCTCTCTCCGCGAGCCGATTTAATTATTCCACGAAGGAAAGCGCTTTGAGTTTTCCGGCAGCGGTCGCTCGATGTGAACGGAAGAAGAGCCGGAGCCAAATATATTTCTGGACGCCTGAAACGGCTCGAGATTTTCTCCTTCTTTTTTTCAACTCCCTCCGTTTTCACTCCGCCGTCTACCGTACGTTCCTCTCGTCTTTGCAGCTCTTTGCCTTTCTTCTTCATTGTTTTTCTACATTTCTTCATCTTCCTCACCTGGCCAGGCCATGCTTCTTCCGTGTATATTTTCGGTTCCATTTGCACGTTTTGTTATTGGAGCACGAACTTCTCCAACAGCCTGATCCTATGAGAAGAGGAGAGGAGATGGAGACACACAGTGGATCTCGTGTCTATTCTCATTCCGACCTGGCAGCGTGGTCGACGTTCATGACTAGCTGCTCTTGTTGCCGGACAGAGTTAGCCGGCTAATCCGCTATTAATCGAAGCAAATGTCCTGACCTCGCAATCTACTTGTCTGCTCGTTATTATTACTCCCTGGGGGATTTCAAGACCGCGTGGTTTCTCCAGAAACTCGTTAATAGATATCCTTCTTCGTCGACGACCATTTCATTCCACGCGTTGCATCTGCAATGGACATAGCGCCAATACTGCTTCCTCCTTCCGCGTTCAAAGAATCAGCTAAGCGTCCAAGGCACGCGGCATTTTTATAATACACTGGAATTCATGTTGTGTTTCAATGGCGAAGATTTTCTGTTTCACGGTCGTTTAAAAAGCTAAAGGCTTCGCTTTCTTCTACTGAGAAATCGATACTTCGGTATGGACGTTAGAAAGAAATTAATGGGAACCGAGCTTTCACTTCCTCGCGTTTAGAAGTTAATGCTCGGATACTCATCGTGCAATAAAATCAATGAGGCCATTACGATGATGTTTACATTGGGAATTAGAAGTTTCAATTTCTCTTCCCCCACTTATACCTATTCAGGAACGTGATTATAGTCTCGCGACAAAATTGATTCGATCCTGCAGAAAGGTACACCGTGTCGCAGAAACGCGAAATTAATATTTCAGTCTTGCCGCAGGAACATTTTCCATTGCACCGTCTCCAATTTCGATTACTCCTTGCTTCTTAAATATTCGCACGTAGCGAGGGCTTCTCGATTTCAGCGGATTAATCAAACCAGACAGGCACGTGCAGCTTCTTTCTTTTCCGTAGCAGGATCGCTTGTTCTTTTTTGCCGATTCAATAATACACAGAAGTCAAGCGTGAAGAAATCACGTTACGTAATTCGCGAATCATGACCCCGGCGATGCGGCGGAGAATTTTTATCAGTGGGCGAGTCATTGAGAGAAGAAACGAGATAAGTGTCCCGCGAATAGACTCCGAACGTCTTTTCAGAAAAAGGAAGGGAAGATAAAGCGTATAATTTCAATCCTTTCAAATTTTAGGACGAATGAAAATCAAACTGCGTCCTTTTTCCAACGCCAGACTTCCGTTTGCGCATGTCCATTGGTGCACCTATTTTCGGTGCGCGCTACATATCACTCTTGAATCGTATATCATAGTAACACGCGACATTCGCAAGAGAACGCATAAGCTCGTTGTTTTCCGTGAGCTATAGGCTCATGCTAGCGTAACCTACATACTGGATCGTCTAATTATCCGCTAATTGTCGGTCGAACGAATAAAAGAACAACGATACCTGAAGACCTACTTTGATTACGCTTTGCTGCTTAGACTTGCGATAGAAGCAGGTGAAAGAAATAAAAATCGAAAGGTAACAGGATTGCAAGGTCTCCATTAGCCGCTTCAACAGGCGCAGCTCGTTTCCAAGTGACCATACACGAGTTTTTCCCATCCATCTTCGCTCGCCGATCTGTTACGATAAATAAAAAGAAAGCACACGCTAGCGCTGATTCATAGAAAATATGCAATCTTCCGTATGAAACGACTCATCAACTTAGAAGAACTTATCTGGTACGCTATCTTTCGCAAATAAATTTGAAACATAGGAAATAACCAGTTTTCCTTATCTGATTACTTTCGAACCGTGAGAATATCTTGAAAATTATCAGCTGAATGCATTTTCCGTGTCTATTAGTCAGCCTTGAGATACTCATTGGCCCTTGATGTGCAAACTGAATCGTGGTACAAGCTTGGGCCGATACTCTGTCACTATTTTTGCCTTTCTAGATTACAAATCGAACGTTCGACGAAGATTTATGAAAATTCCACGTGAACAGGGATATTCGAGAAATGCCGAATTTATCATTTTCACCGTTATGGCAGACACCGCCTCTTCCTAGTTTACCCAATTAGGCGGCGACGAGGTCACGTAGATCATCAATTAATCCCACGTGGGTGAGTGTCGGATTTTCGAGAGTGAAAAACCTGCTCTTTTTGCGTCGTTCATCATCCTGCTATTAGCGATGCTTGAACAACACAGGCCATTAGAAAAAGAAATCGTCACCCTTTTCCTTTGAGCAAGCAGCTGAAGAGACTTTGAACAGAATTTCCGAGCCCTGCGGACCAACAACAATTACTGTAAACTCGTAGCCTCGAAGTTACTCTCCTTCTATGCAAAGAAACTATCAAAACCTACGTGCCTATGATCGTCATACGCGTATTTTCATCCTGCCAAACTCAATTTCCGCACAATGTTTCCATTCATAAAAGGCATTTACACCTGAACAAACTTTCCATAAGTCAGTTTCACTTGAAAGAAACGACATCTTTCATACCCAATCTGGTCCGCGTCGTCGTTGGTTCGTTAACGAGCAAGCCAAGGAGACGGCGGCAAAAAAGAAAGAAGGCACGTCTAATCTCGTGCATGTTCACGGTCACCGGAATCTAAGCCGAGGATGAAAAGAGCTTTTTAGTCGGCCATTCAGCGGGGCAACGTTGGTGTGCAAGCGGAAAAAGAAGAAAGCTGGCAAATTGAAGGGGGCACCGGCGCAAATAGATACGTGCACTCGGATCTTCGTCGTTCGCGTCTAGCCTAGCCGTGGAGCGATGCCATAGCATGTTTTATTAGCATTTCCGAGAATCTCTATTTGCAACTTCGACCCCGATGCTTGAGTAGACGTAGGATTGCAAGGGGATTGCTTGGATTCAGAGGAAAATCAAATCCCTTGTCCCGATACTTATTATCAGAATATCACAAGATATAAAAATATTTGTGGACGACTCCGTGGTGCCTCGAATCATTAAAAAAAAATCAAGAAGAAAGGTTTCACAACCACAGAAGTAAAATGTTTAAAAAGTTGCGGGTCACGAGTCTCTCGAAAGGAAATTTCGCAGGAAGCTTGTCGCGACGACCAAGCAAACTGGAGCATCGAGACCGCGAGGTATCCCGTGAAATGAAAACTGGTCGGAAAATTTTCTGCGGAATCTAATTGACGAAGTGGGACAGGAATTATTTCCTTCGCGCGAGGCCCTCGACGTACATTCAAATTAAGGAAACGCAGCCTCCAGGTGCCCCTCTGATATAGGTGGGTTCGTGTTTATGAATGAGACACATTATATATGCGTGTACCAAGCGACACGATTTAATGCGTGGTATCGCACCACCTCTCACTGGCAATGAAACGAAAAATTTACAATCTGTAAACCTACGTTCCAAACAAACAACACTAAAAAAAACGGAATAACTAATGGACTCGTGCTACACGCATTCCGCAATTTACTTAATTGCTATTCAACGCTTAGCGGGACGACAGCATTAAAAACAAGTTGACCAAATCTTTCGTCCGGAGAAGTTTAACGGAAATAAGACGCAGAAAAATCGACGCAAGGCGGGCACTGAGGGAAAATCGCTGCATCGGAATGCAGCAGGAAGAATTGCTGATAAGCGTGAAAAATACAGACCAGCGATCGGTGCTCCTCAAAACGAGGCACACCGTCTCAATTGCAGGTACGATCGCTATGAACCGGATGTAACGGGCCCCGCGACTGAAGCTTCGGCATAGATCGATTTGAAAATGCAGGCACGTGCAATTGTACGCGTTTAGCAAACTTAACGTAACGAGCCAGACTACACGCGTGGGACGTGGGTGAACGTACGCAGCTTTGCGCAACGATTATCGACGATTTTTCGCAAGAAACCGACCGACTCTGAGAGACCGTGAACCTCTTTCTCCTTTTTCTGTGGGCGCCACGTAATATGACTTGATGAAAGAGTTGTTGGATGACCATTGAGAGTGTCGAGCGCAATTTGGCTTTCATTATCGAGTCAAAATTGAATTGAAAGAGTGTTCTGTCGTATAGGCACCCTGGAGATCCTCGTCAACGCAAATCGTTCGACGAAGAAACGACCGAAAAGCGGCGACGAAACGGCCGAGCAGAGTACAGGGGGTCGTACCGTCGACGACGCTCACTGACCCTAATAACCTCGTTGCCTGTTCCCGGCGATCAATTAATTACCGCCTAATTGGCGTTGAAGCGCCAGTATCGTCACGATAAACCTGTAACGCTGTAAGCTACCGGCAACGTGTGCCCACTCTCGTCGCTAACGAAAACCATCAGCGCCAGAACCTTTCTTTTATCCTTCCAAAAGTATGTAGCAATAAACTTCATATGGACCTTGATAGGAACAGCATTAGAACGAAAGGTCTCCTGATAAAATAGCAATACAGTTACGGGCTTCGCAGTTCTACCACGAGCAGCGTGAGTTATATTACAGAGAAGATAGAATGGGAAAAAGGATTGATGAAACCCAGGATTCTCGACGACTTTACCTTTGAAGTGGAAAAGACTTCTGTCTCCGAAAAGAGAAGCAGCTCGACTTTTCGTGTTCCCGCGGGCTACACGGCTCGGCCACGAGGTCTCATTGCCAAATATGGCTGGCCGCGGTATTCTTAGCACTGCTCGAACGCGAACGACACACGCCGGAGCCGGCCGAGCGGACTGCTCCATTCCTCTCCGCGAACACGGAGACGAGACGACCGGCTCAAGGGAAGCTAATGCGATAGAATGCACGGAAGTTGAACGCTAGCAACGAATAGAGAAACGGAGGCAAATGTAACGATAAGGGATATCTTGGCTTAGAAGAAGTAGCGCAGAAAAGGCGAGGGATACGAGAGGAACGCGGTAGAAATCGTGTTATCCGAATGTGTCTGGCGATTGGGAAGATAAACAGGTCGGATAAGAGAGGTTTATACACTACGTTGGCTACTGATCATTTCTGGAATGGTTATAGTAGCCCGGTGTATGGGGAAACTATACCTTGAATGCGGTCTTGTATCTGGTTTTAAACTGATACACGGAGATTGAGATTTCGAGTAAAGAGCAATAGGGGAATAGGGTGAAATAATTGACGGGGCACTGCATCGAAGAATGTTCGAGGAGAACAGAGCTGCACGAATTGGGATATAATTTCATGGCCACCATTGGGGTTTGTAATGCGGGCAAACAAGACCCAGAGAGTCGGGAAATTTCAGAGAAAAGGCCAATATTTTCTTTCCCAACTGCTCTCAGATGAAACAATATTGTAATCGTGCACTCCTGGAAGCCACTCTCCTACATGGCAAATACTGATTGATAGAGTTCTTCGAGGGAATGCGCGAAGGTTTAAATAAATAGTTGCCACAGGCGTTCGCTGTTGCTTTGGCAAAGCACGAAACTGAAGATGAAAAAGTGGAGACACACGCTTGTGAAACGATACGCAACTCGGCACGACAAACGTGTAATTCAGAAACGTCGGGCAATATTTAATAACGATAGTCGGCCACGAATGAACCGCTGAAGAGACGCCAGGAAAGCGACGTTATTTTCGGATCGGTTCGCGACATTGCAGCGTCCACGCGATCGTACATAGATGCACCGAATTGCATGCGTACAAGAAATTTCGTGTCGTCATTACCGTCGACTATTATCTCGAGCTCCCTCGACGATCAGTTAAAGTTCAAAGGATACTTTTTGTCCTCCGCGGGGTTGGCGCGCCCACCATTCGATTTCTGGGTCAGGTCAGAAGGGTGTGGTGAATACTTCGAGTGCTGATCGCTCGATGATTTATCGAAACGGGGCTGCAATTTCATTAGACACCGTAGACCTTCGGCTCTGTTCACCGATTACACGACTTTCCGCGGAAAGGCGCGGCTGTTTCCTTCCAGGACTCGTCCTTCCTCTAGAAACAGCTGAGCCGTTTTCGTCTATCGATCCACGAGACACTTGCAGCCTGAGCATCGTCCAGCGCTTAATTTTTCCTCGCGATAGAAACTTTTTCTACAGGCTCAGATGAGAATGTATATTTTTGTAACGCCGACCATGTCGTCCTTTCCATTCTATTTAATTCAAGGATCCAAGAGGGTATCGCTATAAATTGCTGTTGTTCATTAAATCATCGCGGTGCTGCCTTCAGCCTTGTTCTCCTCATTTTCCATACACCTTTCTCTCGTAACGCAAGAGAGGCTTCTAACTCGTTTACACGTCCACGTCGGTCATTCGTGCGTCATAACCCGCGCGTTCTCGTGAATGAATTTCTACTGCAATCCGATGTGACTGGCGTCGCAAAACAGCCGTCGCTTGAATACAAAGCGTTCGAAAGTAATAGGGACAGACAGTCTACAATTTGGGTCAAACATTTTTCCAACGTGCTGCTACGTCTTTCAAGCCCTTACAATCTGCGTTCGATTGTTCCAAGGTCTCACGGTGAAGATTAAAAAAAGCAGAAAGGCAAAAATGATCGAGGCGGGAAGCTAAAGGAGGCGGTGGCTGCAGAAAAATAACACAAGCGAACACAGAAATAAGTGTCGCGCAGTTCGAAAGGCATGGAAGCAAGGTGTAAGATAGGTTGCCGTGGTGGAGAAAAATGAGAAGGGAAAAGACCAAGAAGGGACGAGGAAACGAGAGGTCTGGGGTACATAAACGGCAGTGAGAGTGAATGGATCGATGAGACCGTCTGGACGCGGCAGGCGCCATCGCCAAAACATCGCCTCGCGGGCCAAAATGTTAGCGTTCATCGATCTTTCGGATTAGCTGGCCCGTAATATGCCAAACTTATACAGGCGTCACTGAACGCTTCAATGAGTTTCTTTAAATCGTTCCCGCTTTGCAAACTTCTTTCATGTTTCATGGAGAAACACTTTGGATGAAATGATTGTTTGAGCTCCAATGAAAGGGACCCCGAACGATTCTCCTTTCGGATCAAATAGCAGAAATAGAATTGCCGGAGATAACTGTCGGTGAAGTAACATCGCGAGTGCGGCAACTTAGCCATAAGTATTTCGTTGGACGTCTCGCGTGTGCGCCGAAGTGAAGACCTTAGAAGATGTTACGCTGTCAGTTGCCGCGATTATGAGCCACGCTTATTGCCAATTTATCTGGTGTCGCGATCACAATGCTATGCCTGCACAGTTGAGGTTATTGACCCAACCAAGATACGATATTTTCATGTGCCCCTTCGTAGTTCCCTTACGTATACAGTTACGTCGGAGTTAACTATATTCGACTTGACATTGCACTGATTGTCAGATATCTACTGAAGTATTAGACCGCATTGATAGTTACCGATTCGATCCTCGTTCCATGCAACTAATCGTAATTGCGACAAATTCACTTGAATAAATTCGCGTATCGATCATCTGTAAAGGTAGATTGTCGCAGCGGAAGGTAAACGGGAGCAGCCTTTGTCTTTATACTATGATGCCATTGTGTTGTGCTATAATACCTCTTTGTGCCACGATACCGTCGCAATGTGGCAATGGGAACAGCGGAATGCTTCCAACCTAAGGGGCCCCCAATTATTAGCTCTGTATTTTACGTAATTAATCGAGCATTCAGGAAAACGACCTGAATGGTCGTAAAAAAGCAAGTTGCTGTTTCTACAGGGCCCACGAGCAAGAAAACCATCAGCTGAAGAGCGAGTATTGCCAATCCCAGAAGCTATCTTGCCGGCAGGTTGAATTAAATCGCCCCAGGTAACGACGTCACAGCGGAAACGGAGCACGTATGCAAAATTGCGCGAATCGGCGGGACCCCTTTGATCTAGAAAGTCCATGGGAACTCAAGCAGAACCGTTTACTTTCGCGATTTCTACGCCACAGATTTTCCTTGCCCCTCTGTCCGCTCGTATGCAATTGGAAAATCGGAAAATTGAACTAACAAAAAATATATCTGAATAATATAGTCGGACGAAGTGTCTGTTATTCGCCCGAGGAACAAAGATAAGATCCGCCAGCTAATTCCGCCTCGTATGTCATTCTCGATGACATAATCGACAAGCATGCGAATGGAAATCGTGATTGTTCCTCCGCTGCACACACGACCCTGCCCACGGAAGCGCGCGATTAATGCATCGCGATTGTTGCAAAACCGGGGAAAGGGTTACGTCGAAGACGCGTAATTCGATGGAACGAACGCGTGCAGGAGTGATGTAACGTGTAAAATCACCGTAATCTGTATTCTTCCTCGTTCAATTGATTGGAAAAACCACGCGCCCGATTTAGCCGCGTACGATTGCATCTCTTCCAAATAGGCTTGGCCAAAGACTATTGGAAGTAAATACCGCGAAGGAAACAAAAGGGGCAGATTGAAAGACTACCTCATCTGGAGGTATAAGAGGAGCCCAGAAACGTCGAAACGTTCCAACAATGAGAACGAGGACACTGGCTTGTATTCAAAAGACTCGTTTTCTAGCTGATCAGCTGATCAAGGAAGGAAGCTGGTTGCGGTAGAAGTCTATCTCTGAAAGGGGTATTGGTGTTTGATCTGGAGATCATGAAAGATCGAATAATTTTGTTCCTAGATGGAACAGGCTCGTGGCAAGATCCTACGCAAATTTCACCGTGAAAGTAGAAGATACGAGCAAGATTCCGTGATGAAACATCATGAACAGTACCTTTCGTCAGTAACAGTCGGTTCGGCGCGGATATGACCTAAAAATTAGCGTAAATTTCGCGAAAGCCGCTTACACGTTCCAAGCAGCCGCGCTTGCTCGTTGATCTTGAGTAGCTTGCTCAGCGTTTTCGCGACTTGAGTGCCTACACGATGCTTTCAGACGCGAATTTTCAGAAGGAAAGAGAGTAGACGCGGCGGAGAGGGTAGAAAAAAACCACGCGAGCTGCATTGGTGCAGAAAAGTCACCTGCAAGAGGAATTTCTTAATCACCCTTGATCTCCAGCCTCTTCTCGTTAATTGACTCGATTCCAGACTGTTTTCAACCTTGGATTGCTATTTGAATTTACCAGACACCCTCGTGGCACCTTATTTCAAGTTGAAAATTAGAAGATTGTCTGACTCAATCCCTCAAAGTAAGCACAGTAGTTTCCTGGTTTGAACGATAGTTTCCGAATAGTTGAAATGAAAAGTTTTTCATGATGGATGTACCGTGTTGCAACAGAAAGCTTCGACTATAGGCAGATAGGATAGTCGGAGCGTTGTGCATGAACGCTTCAGCAACGAAGAATTCACGAATCTAGGACAGTTTGATCGATACCGGCGTAAACCTGGTCGTGGCAATTCCAGGAATGGCAGCCTAATTGGATCCTCCTTAAATAAGTATTTCAATTTATCTGCAGCCCTCTGTAGGTGAGGCGCGTCGTTCTTTTAAAAAAGAATAGCGGTGCAAACACTTTGCGAAACGTTTAAAAACAACAAGTATCGTTCATACTAATTACCAACTTGGAAATCAATACATTTATCATAAATTTTGCAGATTGATTTCACAGACATAAGTGTACCAATTTTTCTTTGGATTATTTAACAAAGGAGAAGATAATAGCTGGGAAATGCAAGTAATCTATTCTTTAAATACATTGTCAATGAATGGCTAGTGAGTTAGGTTTTGAAATGCACCGCGGGGTTTGTTTGCCCGGATCCTATTTGGATTTCGCAAGCTACTCATTCAAGGTCACATGTCGTCTGCAGCAGTCATAGTGATGCACCTACTTGTATTCTGCACCGACGACAATCGATAAACCACGGCAAAGGGATTAAACCCCGCTTTGTATATCAGCCGCGAAATTTTCATCCCTCAACTTTTTCATCGAAATATCTTTCCCGTGCAACCCCTGCACAGAGCATGTCCATTTTAATCGACTCAACGACCGTATTCATCGTTTAACCTCTGTTGGACAAGCTTCTCCACGGTGTTATCAGCCTGACGATATTAATATAGCATTTTACATGCAAGTGCTTCCCTAACCCCTATGCGATAAAAATTCCCAACTTTCTCCCCCTTTCCCCTTTCCAGTAACGCACGGTGGTCAAGCTACGAGAGCATACAATTTACAGAAACAATTACCGTAACCCTAGAGAAGAGAAGTAGGTAATTCGAGCCCAAGATAACCATCGCTAATTCGCTTTATCTACGGTAATTCTATCTCGTAGAATTTCCATGGAATTGCCCCGAATTTGTTAATATTATATACAAAAAATCTATGTTGCGTAAGTCTATAGAAGAAAAGATTAATACTCGTTTTGCAACGTTACCTATGGTGGAGGAATTGACCTTGATCGGCTGATTTCCGCCAGACTGTAGAGCAAAAGTTGCTCCAGAGATCACGTGACAAAGGTTGCTCCGCGGCACGTGGACGTAACAAACAAATCGGAAGTGGCAACGTTACGTCATTGGAGCACATCGCCAGGTACGCAATCGCGAAATAGGCTTTCAACTGGAAAGACGACGTTCAACTGGAGTTACAAGGGAAACCCTATGAAGTTACTCAACCCCTGTTACGTGCACCTCTATATTAACTGAATTATAATTCGAGAAATCTAAAGCGCAACGATTATGATCGCGCGAATGAATCTTGGTTTAACTCGGTTAAAACAACTCGCAGAAACGCTAATTCTCGTTTTTGAACATAGGTATTATTAAAGGCATTGGCGCGATCCTGTTTATCCGATATGGTTTCTTATATTTTGTTTTACGGCCGGTGAAACGAAAATTTCGTTTTTCTGGCGTGAAACGGTACCCACTATGAATTTTAACGACATCGTAAAAGACGGATATTTTAGGAATGCGGCGGATTAAACGCGTTGGCGCCGGGAATGAATATATGTTAATGTTACTTGATGCAATGTCGAATGGTTGTATTCATCGTCTGCCTAATTAAGTCGTAAACTCTCCCAATATCGATAGCTGGCTCGAATCAAACCGGATAAGAATTAATTGATACATACGCGATGATCTTTTAAATGGTGGTAGACGGAGGCACCGACTTTTACTATTATTTTTTTGTTCCTTTTGTTTTTTGCTTTCGTGTTCCGAGTAAATTGATGTACCAAGTGTAGTAGTAAGAAATATATAATGATGATATAATTTGTACATATTTGTGTTATACTTGTACGATGTGTCATAACCTTTTCATGACAATCAAGCATCATAAACATCGGAAAACTATTGGCAGGACAATAAGGTACGATTATCAGAATCAGAATTGTACGTTTGCAAAGATACGCGTATACGCACGTACGCACGCTCCGATCCAGAGCACGATACCAATCAATAACACGTAGAGATTAATTCTAAAATAAGGGATGAAATTGACGGGTGACATACCGTGGTTGTTTCCCCGCGGGAGCCCGACACTTTCTTGTCGCAGTTTTCTTGATATTCAGTCGCTTGTCATCGCATCACAGTTATATGCACATAAATTACCACTCGCGTTGCATACGAATGTCGTTTTCCCTCAGCACGTTCTCCAAGAACTGTCTTTAATTGTACTCCGAAATAGAAAACACGAAATTAAAGGGCAGCGAAAGCACTGCAAACCGGCTGACACAACATACAACCACACCTCTGAAGCTTGCAGAAGCAAACTGGCATCTCTCGTGCAGCAAACTTTCGTGCAAGGGCGCAGCATGCGCTCCGATTGGCGATGTCACCGACGGTTAAACCAATCGCGATCGATCGTTCACCGAACATTGACCCGCCTTCCCACTCCATATATCATAACATTTCTGTTTGGCACCGCGTTCGGAATAGAAAACTTGCATGCCGTCGGGGCACTGGGTGCAAGTTGGATTTACGGTGAAAAATAAGAGTAAAACATCATTAATTAAATGTGTCTTCCAGCTTTCGTAAGTGTGGAAACAAATATCGTTACTATGGAGTCAAGGAGACACGGTACCACAATCGGGCAAACCGGCTAAAGGCGCATGCGTCCACGTGGATCACCATGGTTACGGTAAATCTCAGATAAAACGCGCGTACTTTTTTATCATCTATACATATGAATTTTGCAAAATAAATATTAGGGCTATGTGCCGATATACACTTTTCTTTTTTAATATAATATCATGCAATCCGAGAAAAAAATTCGTCAGAAAAATACTAATAATATTCATATAATGCGCACCAGTGGGTTATCGACCGGCTATTTCGAATGTAATACAAAATTTAAGTAGAATTCGTACTTACTTGGCAAACGATAAACTCGAAATAGGAAAAGTATTTCTGACAGTGAAACACATCGCCGCGATCGTTGTATCGATGAAAATACTTCACACAGCTACTGTTGACGATGAATTTTTCATACAGGCCAAACTGTTTTCTACGATAGTAACGCTTACATAGATAGTCCGATAGTACAATTTCACTGTAGTAATTTTGAAAATTATAAACCGTATCTTCTGATTCGTATGGTCGGACAATGTTGGCTAAACTTGGGATTATCTTGTTCAGAACAGACATCATAAGAACATTGACAGCTTGTGATCACTACTTTATTTTCACCCATTTTATTAACGTACATCTATGGTATCGTTACGAAATATTTCATCAATGGGTGAAAAAACTGTTTGACTGAGGACTACAATAAATTAGAAATTTTGGGTACAGAAGACTCCACGTATCGTGCACTATAAGTATATATTCTTAAACATGTCATTGAACACGAAGTAATCCAAACAATGAATTTATCGATTCATGTTATGCAATTTGACATTGCGCATACTTCACAATAATTTATACCCGGAATAAAAATGCATTAAAGTATATGACAAACTTTTTTTTTATTCCTTGTATATAAAAATGAATATTTCGAATGATATATTTTACACATGTAATAGATACTCACGCAGAGCAGGGTAATTTTTTTACGGAAAAAATTTAAGAACGGCTATAAACTTCAAATTTTTTAGACCTTCATTAAAAAGTGTACATCAAAATTTATCGATTAATTGTAATATGTGTTGTTGCTCTGCTTCTCTCCACTCTGAATCGCCAGCATCACCAAGATTACCGGCATATTCTAATGAAAAGAAATATATTAATAAAGTTAATTCATAAAAAAAAGTCCAATGTGTACACAAAATAGATCTAAGAAAATATTTAAAAAATTTACCTCTCATAATGTGTCTAATAGTTTTTAGAGAAGCTCTTCTTTGAGCTAAAATTCGGGTTACACGTTGTTTCACAGCTGGTGGACAACCTGTACACGCTTCTAACAGCACATAGTCCACTAATTGCAAAATGAACAAGCCACCATCTAGTCTTCTCAGGTACGATTCTTCTTCGTCTTCATCTTCCTATAATAATAAATCGAATGATGCACATATTAAATTAAAATGATCATACAATTACTCACCTTTGTATTTTTTTCAACTTCCTCAACTTTTTCGAGGTACTTAAAATGCAGTTCCATCAATCGATCCACTTTTTCATAGTCGTTTTCCGTGAATTTACTTAGTAACCTTTGACGTTGTTGCCCTTTACAATTCCTTAGCATACTTGCAATAATTGATACTACGTGTTCTATAATAATAAAAGACTGTACAAATATTGTCAAACAATATAAACAATGAAAGTTGGTCACATTTTGATCACCTTCATGTTCTTCTGCTGAAAGCATTCTCTTCCGATTTTTTGATGGTGTTTTCATAAATAGAGGAAATATTGTTCTTAGTCCGAGAATGTCTACAAATTTACTGCAGTTATCCTTCCCATCTGGCCCATTCATCGCATGATCTAATACCTGCAATGCATTGCGATTTAATAAAATTTAAACATAAAACAATTGAAACTTCAATTTGATATTTACTTTGAGGGAACCGTTCCTAGACATTTTCTTTTCTCGTAACATTAAATTCATAAGTTGCAATCCCTCTCCTCTTAAAAACCTATCTCTGTTCACAGTTGCCATTAAACTTGAACACAGTACATTAAATAAATTTTCCATCATTTCTTGTTCCTCTGCCGTTTGAGGATCGTGCCTTTTGTAATACTAAAATTAATAACAGTTCATAATAAATTACTAAGGAAACAGTATATCAGAGCCCATAAATAAATTTTAGATACCGCTAATTGTTGAAGTAATACATCGATTCCATCAAGTTCACCGAGTAGCAGCCTGTTGTCTGGTGTGTTTTGTAAAAGAATAGATAAAAGTTCACTACCATAAAGTTTGTTAGCATCGAATGGCGATTTAGCTTTAATTCTTCTTAAGAGCCATTGCATTAAACCTTGCTTTCCTGCATCGATGCACAACTCAGGCCTGAACTCCAAAAGATTTTCAAATATGGCTGAAAAAGAGCAGGATATTTGTATCGCGTTAAATTGTGATAATTATAATCTCATTCAAAATTCACATAGATACCTAAAGTATTATAAACTCCATCGCTTTCTTCTTTTACCAATTCGTCCAGTCTTTCTAAATTTTGTACAAGAAGAGCGCAGACTTGTTGCTCCAATAAAGCATCGATTAGTGTATCTGCACCTTCCTGACTTTCATGCAGAATATCAACATCCGTAAGTTCTTGCAAAAGGTCCACAACACCAACCGCTATGTCTGTATTCTCATGAGACAATAACTCAAGTAAAGAAGGTACAGCACCTAATTCTACCATGAGCGGATATAGGTCTGGATTGGTAGCAACAACGTGTAGTTCTTGAAGAGTTTCATGTAATTCTACTTCTGATTCCATAAACCTATTAAATTTAAGAGCATTCTTTAGTACAACCATTGAATATTAAGTTTTCACTTGCTTTCGAGAAACATACTTCTCTGGTTGATCTGGAAACTTCACTCTCATTTCTTGATTTCGAAGTGCCCTTTTTTCAAACAACAGAACCATTCTTTTAAGTGTTGCATCATCTAATGCTTCCACTTCTGGAGCCTCAGTCTCTACATATTTTAATATGTCTTGTTTTTCCTTCTCTGTGAGCTGTGGTTCAACTACATCATTTGCTGGGGAAGGTAAAGCAGCTCTGATAGGAGTAGGAGGTTCGTTGCTCCTAACCGGAGTTACATCTATTTCTCTGGTTTGTCTCTGACGCGGATGATATGGCGTTTTTATTACCCTTTTTGGTTTCTTAGCATTTTCCCATTCATCATCGTCGTCCTCCTCTCCTGCTACTGGTCTTTTCGGTGTATTAGGTGGCTACAGAAAATAAACTATACTTTAACAGTAATTGCAGGTAACTTCTTCTTTGTCTAGTTAGGTTAATGTAAAGAATTTATCTGAGAATTATACAACATATTATTACTGGAAATAACATTCTATTACAAACATACTTTGTACGACAGTAATTCGCCGATGTCCATTTGAAAAAAATGATTGATTTCTTCCTAAAATTAATTACGTGCAATTAAACACGATTCAGTCACTAGCCTCAACTGACATAAATTTCATTCTTCCGTACAAGTAGCTCACTGAAAGTGTATAAAAAATATATACAGTAGATTATATCACTAACTATTAGAATTATAAGTTATTTAATAACTGTATTTACCAACACAAATTTAACACCACAATGTCTTTTTACATGCTCCATAATGCTAAAGATGGCAGTAGCTTCCGTTTCATTCAAACAGAGATACAATATAATACATGTATAGTATTTCGTGGTTCACGAATTAAAAATATCGGCATTTTATATTGTTTACTAGGAGATAAATAATAATATTGAATTTTGTATAAATTTAACAATTTTCCAATGCTTCTGTCATTAAGCGTTCAAAGCTAACACCCCATTTCTTATATCAAGAAGTAAACCTCGGAAGTCGATTTTGATAACCACTGTTTCAGGTATTCCATCTGACAGTATAGTAGTTGTACTTAGGTACACGTCATAACTTTCGTGATAGTTAAAAGTCGAATGAACATATTTATTAAAAAAATATGGAACCATTGTATCATCAAACAAATAAATTAGTCCAGGAAACGCAACACCTTTTCTCCCAACTTGAGAAAAGAACGCCTAACCTGGACGTAAACGAAATAGAAAGCACCATAAAATCAAAGATAGACCTTATTAACAGGTAGTTATTTAAAAAACTTGAATTTGTTACGATAAAAAATTCTTCGGAGGATTCATCAAGTTGCACATATACTGCATATCAACTGTATATTTATAGAAAAAAAGAAGGAAAGAAATTGATTTAATTATATGTTCTTATTTTTTTAGTAATTGCGAGAGGTTAGATGTATTATGCATGAAGGGGCCCATATTTCAAAGGCAGAATGCTAAAATGCGCGTGGATCAATTGAAATATGATAGCCGTCATCTTGCAGCTGCTTTAAATTCTTGGCGCACCAAAACGATTAGAAAACAAAGGGAGGAGGCAGAAAGAGAGGCCTTGCTATCTAGAAAGTTTACCACAAATGATCATGTGGATATTATGATAGGCCACGATGTACAACAGAACTCTAGTCTAAGGAATGCACTTCATGGCATGGATGATCTTCTACAAAGTGGAAGTAGTATATTAGATAGTTTAAGGTCGCAGAGAATAACATTAAAAGGAGCTCACAAGAAATTAATAGACATTGGCAATACATTAGGACTTTCGAATACCACAATGAGATTGATAGAGGAAAGAGCAAGGCAGGATGGATTTGTCCTAGTTGGTGGAATGTTATTTACATGCATTGTTATCGTTTTAATTATAATTTATCTTACATAGGAGAAGCATTTTCTTTACTTTTAAATGTACATAAAATTAAAGCATCTCTCTTGGTCACATAACAACCAATTAATTCTAGAACTGTATACAAAAATCACATGTTTTTAACTACATAAAAATATATAGCATTCTGAGGCTTCATCCTTTATACATTAGATAAAATGTTGCATTGTAAGATTGAAATTTGTAATTGTTATTGATTATATTATATTAACGCATATGTATTTATATAATAATAAAATTAAGAATGGAAGATATGCCTACACATTAATATACAACAATTTAATTCTTCTAATTATTTATATAAATTGTTCATTTATTACCATTTAAGAAGTACTTACATACTTATAAAATTTAGTTAGAAACTGGTCTTTATGTATTCCCAAAAACTTGAATTCTTCACATGTGAATTGATTCACATGTTGGTACACCTACTTGTTCGATTTAATTTACACACGAGTTTTATGTCAAAAAAACGTATGCATCTTTTTATTTGCATAGTAATTCAATTAAAATATCATTTTCCATCGTAATCTGAATTTCGAAACCAATGTCTTCTGTGTATAGCTGATAAGACAATAAACTGTTTGCAAGAACACTATAACACGTGTTTGGACTCATGACACTAGACTAGCAGGCTGAAGAATAATAATTATATTATTTGGAAGTTAATGTAAATATTATCATTAAAAAATCAGACATAATATTTTTCAATTTGTCGCAAGAAGAACTAATAATCAGGTTAGTTTCTAATCTCTATTAGCACAAAGATATAATACTCATGTAATTCATTCAAGAAAGTCACATTAAATAACAAATTTAAAATTCTCTAATGTTATTTTCTCCTACATACATACATATATATGTACATAGGACTCGTGTACTCTTTAATGACTTGTTTTATCAAACAATTTTCCAATAACCTAAATGACATTTTATATTCAAACTAAAAAAAACAAATTTCAAGTTTATATGTTGTTTAATATTTCCGAAAGTAATTTTTATCATAAATAAATTCAGTATTTCCTCATCAATTTTTGAGTATATAAGCTACATGTATAACACTAAGATTATATAACTGTGTTATGTTTTATTTTAAGGCTGTTATTTTTGAATGTATAAAAATAAGTGCTTATAATAGTTTTGCAATATATAAGTGAAAATTCATTCAATCGCTGCAGAAGTTTTGTTTTGTAATACATATTTTGATAGGTAAGTATCTGTTACTTTCATTGGAATTACAAATGGCAATTATATTTTTGATAGGAAGTATTAAAAGATATAGTCAAGACATTTTAAAACAGTAGACAAGTAACTGTCTAGTCGTGAAGAATTAAATATAAAATATGCAATAATCTGCGAATCATAAGATGTCAATGTTGAGTATTATTGTAGAATGTCTTTCCCAAATAAAGAGGGCCGTACAAAATGTTGGAATCATAGGGATGAATATTGGAAGTGCCTTGACGATGGTAAACCAGAAACTGAATGTAAAAAGTTTAGAGAACAATATGAAAAATTCTGCCCTGCATTATGGGTGAGTTTTATGGCAATTTCTGTTTCTATACCAGTAGCAGTAACTGCTAAATAATAGTACATTTAGTACTTACATGTCCTTAATGAAATCTCTATTTGTATCATTTTTTACTAGGTGAAACACTTTGATCGTAAGAGGGAATACTTGAAATTCAAAGAGCAGCTAGAACAAGGGGGGTATGTTCCAGAAGAACAAAACGCAGCATAAAATATAAAAACTAATTTAGCAATTGTAATTTATAATTTATTACATTTTAACTAATATATAGCTGTTCCACTGTTTTCAAATTGAGTTTCCTTATTTTTATTACTTCTAATAAAAAAGATACTCACAAGTAACAAAGTACTGTGTTATTCTATAATATAATGATCCTTAACCTGGTATATTAAAAACAATTAGTTTCTTTAAGTTTTGTGTTATCTGCAATAAATATGACAAAGAAAGCTAATTTAATAGTTCCTATATAATACGCTTTTTTTTATATATAAACCAATAATTTTTTATATTTTCAATTATTTAAGATTTTCTACAGCTTGACAGGAATTAGTTATATTTCTTACTTTTTTTTGGTAAATAATAAATTTGTTAAAAAAAAGTATTTTAATTCTTAATTACAGGACATGTAGCTTGGATGGAAGTAAGACAGAGAAGACTGATGCAACTGCACAATCTTCAAAAGCAGTTTTTAATTTCCAAACAACAAGTACAAATACATATAATGATTAGGGAACAGAGATTTGTATAATACATGCCATTATTAAGTTTCTGTTTTTCAATTTTAATACCGCAATGTGTACAAAAGATATGGAATTGAATCGTGTAATCCAAGAATTACAAACATGTACAGTGGATATTATTGTTTTCAGAGTTAGTACTATTTGATTTAATAAATGAATAATTTTGTTCGCTATAATTAACAAGTGAAGGTTCTAATATTACTTTCAATATAAAATATCTTTTTCTTATCTTTTTAGAAATTGATAAACTTTGCTTCATCATCCAAACAACCATGGGATAATGAATATGTGGAACATTGGCAACCAGTCTTTGAATATATTATAAAAGTATTTATTCCGAATGCAGAAATAGGAAGAGAAAGGGCATTATTGGCTTCTCATACATTTTTTGCTTTATTATCCAGAGAACCAACTATGATCCTCTTAAAAGATATTTTCACTCATCTTTTAATATCCACATCTAACGAAGTATGCGTCTTTGATAAGACATATGATATCGCTGAGCCTGATTTATTTAAACTAATGTGCGCTTACGGGTATCTACAAGTAAATCGAAATGAAATATATTCGAATGATGTTTGTACTCTTATTTTCGATATTATATTCGAGCATTGTATAAAGTATACTAAACATTCTTATTTTGCGTACAAAATACTATACATGTGGTTACAAAGAACCATGAATACAAATTTTTGGAATGCTTCTTCTAAATTGGAGCATCAACTTGAAGCAATTATTTTTGCTAATTGGTATAATGCTATTAACGGAATAAGTAAGCAAAACTCGACGCTCATTTTTAATATGTACCTGAAGATCATGGAAAGAAAGTATAATGGATACCTAGAGTATTTATTTAATCATTGCGTTGATAGAATTTCGTGGCAGAACGAGTTGAAGTACGATATACTCGCCGAAATATGCAAAGTATGGGACAAAACTAAACTCATGACGTCCCATGATTTTTTACTTTCTTTGTGTACTAGTTTAACGAAGTATTATTTACATTCAGCTGGTACCAAAGTTTATCTTGCCATTGTCAACAAGCTAAGCGAAAATCAGTGGAAAGAAGCTTTCGGGTCCATAATGAATTATCTTTTTCGTCGCTGGGAATCAACAACAAAGTTAGTTTGAATAAAGCCGAATTTAGAAGTTATTACAAACATAGAGATTAAACATGAATTTTTAATTACAGCGAAAATCATAATGCTCTGCAATTGCTCTGTAAGCACTGGCTTGAACCAGTTGTTAAAAAGTACAGGAATATTTTACCTTATTTATGGCACTTGATTAATGATATAAAGCATCATTTTCTTCGCTCACATCTAGAAAAAATGGGTTGTGAAATGCATATTGAACTTCCTCTGCAAGCAAGAATCGAATGCTATATAAATCACAGGGATGAAATTGTGAGATTGAATGGATTTGCTATAAATTGTTACCAGGCACCTAACTTTTGCAGTGAAAACCAAGATCAGTTCCTTGCAATAAGAAGTTTCTTATGGCATAATGCAAACGGTGGGACAGTTTATATAAGAGATGGAATTGTAAAATATTTTAAAATATTTTATGCCAATATTTTGAAAATGTGTGAGAATAGAGCAGAGAGTATCAATGATTTATATTATGTTACAAATTGGTTGCATGAGTTTCTTCTGGATTGCTTCGAAATCGGTTCTTGTTATTCAAGAAAAATTTTTGGCTTAAGTTTGTATAGAGCCATTCTTTCTTTCGCCAATGGACATATGATAAAGAAGTGTAATAATATCGAGAACATGTCATGTATGTTATTGGTGGAGAAACATTTAAGAGCAAGTGAAAATTGGAGATTTACGAACAAAAAAAGTTTCTTTATTTTATTAAGGCTTGTTTTGGATTCTGCACTTGATGTTAAACAAGTGGCGACTTCCATTATCCTTAACTACTTTGATAGCAATATTTTATCCAACAGTGAGAAGCAAGTAAGGAATTATAAACCTTACACTAACATTTAATTTTTCTTTACAAAAATCTTCTTAATAATTATCAAGGCAATGTATTACTTATTTAGGTATTATGTCGTACAGCATTGCAGAATTGCAATTCTTCTAAATTCTACGAAATCGAAAGTGGAGCGGCCCTTATATCAATTTTAGCACATTGGCTGCCTTCGAATATTTTGCGAGATGATTTCTCTACGTGCAACAAAGAAGAACACATGAATTGCAATCATTATTTGAAGTATTCCGATTTCTTGTATAACGAAGCAAACAATCAATTAATGAAGATGAAAGAAGATATATTAAAATCGATTGTTCAAAATGAACCATACTATGGCGTGATGACAGCTTTATTAAATATTGCTTTCCAAAATGGTCCAGAGAAACGCTACACAACTTTCGAATTCATTGAGAAATTATTGACCTTATTGGAAGACGCTGTAGAATTCTTCCTGTCTATAATTTCTTCAAAATCTGAGAATAGAGGTAATTGAATCTTGAACAAAAATTTCTTCTTGCTAATAAAATTATAATTCGATTTGTAGAATATTCTTCATCATTTGCCGAAATGGGAAAAGCAATTGATGAAGCAATTCAAAATAGCGAGATCGACAATATAAACTTCGATGATTTAAGTTTAACACCCGCGCATCAAGTTCTAATTTCCTGCATTTGGATGTCTTTAAAGGTGAAGACACTCAACGTCGCCATTTATTTATCAAGAATAAATACCATTTAAAAAAAATACGCTAATGAAATTTATTTCCTACGCAGGTCTCCTGCGAAATAGCTTGTGAAATAGGTGCATTAATGTATTCAGATGAAGTTGTCGAGCGCTCTGTTAATATTATTATTACCCTGTTACTCAAATGCAGACATAAAGGGGTAGTGGAAGCTGCAGGTACAGCGATAGGACATTTAACAAGGTATAATTAATATAATTTATGGAAAAATATAATTTAAAATTATATACAATATTATATCGGATTAATCATTTCAGATGTTTATGTAAAGAAGCCAAGTATTCTGATATGTTAAAGATATATATATCGCGTATATTAGAAAACGATTCTATGAATTCTTCAAATATTACCAGAAGAGGTGCTGGATTGTCCATCATGTTTCATAGAATCGCCGTTAGCGACAATCGAAGAGATAGACCTATTTTACATTTTGCAATACAGAAATTGTTAGACTTGCTGGACAATTTTTCGGGCAGTTGCTTAGAAAATATAGAATCTCAACACGATTCACCATGGGCTAGACGTTTGCATTTTTTGCAAACATTAGTGGCCGATAAAGAAATACACGCACAGTTAACTCCGTACATGGAAAGAATTTCACTTACCTGTTTCAGATACTTAGAATCTGAAGTATGGACCATTAGAAATGCAAGTCTGCAGTTATTTGGCTCGATAGTTCCAAGATTAGTTGGCCAAAGATATGGAGATACATTAGACTTTGGCAGTGGTTATTCGATAAATCATTTTGTTAGGCATTATCCAATCCTCGCAGATCATATTATGAAAGAACTGCACAGGTTCTCGTTTTCGTTTACAAAGTTTTCTACTGCCCTATACTTGCATTCGAATATTGTTCACATTCTTATACTTCTTTCGAAATTTTCAAACAGCACTTGTAACTTAATTGATTACTCTTCCCAAGAATATGTAGTAAATGCAAAACACTTACTTCGTATGATATTCGAAAATCCTGTGCTATATGTTAGACTTTTAGCTACAAAGGCATACGCAGCATTGACAGACTTTATAGAAATTAAGTTAGAGATTGAGAAATTAACGCACGACGTCTCTTTGTGCCGGAATGTTAATTTAATACATAGTTATTTATTAACAATAAAATATTTGAATGAGAAAGCGTCTGTCGAAATCGCAGACATTGATGTTCGTGCAAGTACGAATAATAAACTGGAGAGATGTGTAGAACCATTACGATATCGGAAAATATTACAATATTGGAGTCAAATCTCTAAGAGGGAAAGTAATCCACAAATTTGTTATGTACTGGAAGAACTATATCTACAACTAAAAGAATCTATATTTCAACAAATACCCGATATAGATATATTTCTTTTTAGTAAAGACACGCCTCTACTTCCTTCCGAAAAAGTAAAACCAGGGTTTTTCCAGTTTGTCGATTTCTCTACAAAGTTGTATACGGATAACGCAAATCGTACTAATAACATAAATATTGATATTTTATACAGAATTTTAGATTCGAATTATCCATGCCCCGATCAAAGTATTTCTTTTTTAAATCACGTATCACACTGTACCCCCATAATGAAAATCGTTCTCGATCATTTATTACGGAATGAAAATTCTCACAATGAATTACTTTTCAAAACAATGATAAATTATGTATTGGAAACTTTAAAGCAATGGTCACTATTAGACATAAATAACTTAGATGCCGAAAAGGTAATAGACTATTCTTCCATTGAAAAATTAGAAGCTAAGGTGTATTCTAGATTATGGAGCTTACGATGTATATTGATAATATTATTTTCTCAAAACGAGATAATGATAAATGAAATATTGGCATGTGCTCTTCAATTGAGTGTACACAGGGAAGAACATATGCGACGAATAGCAGTTGAATTTATGCAATTCGCGGTTTATCGTTTTCCTAAGCTAACAGACAAAAATAAGTTATGTGTTTTACATTGCAGCTTAGTTTTACTAAAAGATGAAATTTCAGAAATACGTGAAATTATTGCGAACTGCTTAAGAACTTACATTTTACAAACAAATACTGTTAATCGTGAGTATGATATTGTCGAGCACGATGAATATTTATACCAAAAATTATTATCCGGAATGATGCTTGGAAAATTAAATTTTCCTACAAATAAGGACATGAATCTGTTTTTTATAAAATTATTCACAAACAGTATTAAGGACTACAACGTAAATTCAGCCATTGAAAATCCTTTTTATCACGAGGATAGTCCTTTTTATAGAGAGGAGTCAAAGTTTCTAAATATTTGTTTCTATTACTTAAAACAAACCCAGCACAGCCAAGATAAGTGCCATACAAGGGGTAACTCCATAAAATTTGATAGTAGTTACGATACAGAAATTCTAAGTAATGTAAAGATGGGATATGAACTTCGAAAAAAATGTTCTCTTGATGCTACTAATTTAGAAGACGTTTTAAATACTAATTATGTAGATTATTTATTAATGAAGCAAAAAATTGTAATACAGGAATATCGAGAATAATAGTGTACAATTATAATAAAAGAAATAATAAGTAATGACAAAGTAATTTTTATAAGTAGAAATTAATAATTTTTGTTAAGGAATTTCGAAATAAATGCTTTTTAATCCACCAGAGTACAGAAGAAATATTTAATTATCCTGAATAAATACATCTGTACACCTTACGAACATACGAATGTGTACACATTCACAAAACTTATAATTTTATATTTACATTATGCTACATTAATCGTATCAGAATATTAGAAAATTTTGAACGATCGTCATATATATATATTACATACTTCACAACTTGCATCCCCTAATATCCCGATCTCTGTACTTCGCCATATCTACATTTTACACCCTTGCGCGATGTTAGCAAATGTAATATGCTCACTTTATCATAAGACCATTTAAAACATTTCGTTCTTGTCCCTACAAATTAAAACTATTTGTAGTCTCGATGTGATTCATGAATTATTTAAACCTTATATAAGCAAACTAATAATTAGCGGTACGTATATAAAATTACAAAAATTTAATTTTAAAATTATATCTGGGTATTAAGCAAGTGTATTTGTTTAAGAAGAACATTTACTCGCTGGCTACGCATTGTCGCTCACTTAAATGCAATTGTAATTAAATACGTAATCGAAGAAAAAAGTTGTTCTCAGCATGGGAATGAACACACACGCGACAAATTATTCGGCAGCGACTTTTTTCTTTAATGTGAAGCAATGAAAGCTTATATCTAATAATGTACTTCGAACACTGCGCCTGCTTTCGTGTGTAAAAGAATTGCACCTACTAGAACTATACGAATCAACGAAGAATGTAATGAAAGACGATCAGAATGTAACAGATTATTTCTCATTATATTATAAAAGATTAGTTCATTGATGTCAATGGACAAAATCAAATGGTCCTCCATGCAGAAACACTTCAACGAATATTAATATTTTTTCCAATTGAAATCTCTTCTTGTGTTAAATAATGTGTTATTCACTTCTGATCGTAGTAATGTTTTTTTTCGGTTGAGTTTGGAAAACTACTTGTCGGCGAGATAGTCCTAGCGACTATTTAATCCGCCTGCGTGATATGTCGCTAGCAATTACAATAAATTTCTTTGGTGATCTCACGTCTATTTACATGGATGTTTATATCATAATTTCTAAAATGTATCTAATCTCACAATCATTTTCAGGAATAACATCTTCCAATAAAGAAATCGTGCACACACGTTTGCGAGTGTTTTTTTTTTATATTAACATTAAGTAGTAGACTCTACCTAAACAGATATTAAACTAGCGATATTATTACTATTGCTATTAATAGTAAATGTAGATGTACACATAAAACTATAGATAAATTTACACCTATCTGAGGTTCAAAGTTTTATCGTAAAGCAATAAGAAATCATTAGAAGTTAATATTTCTTGAAAGTATTATCTAATAATACTTGTACCATTCAAAATGAATTGTTTAAACATCTTTTAAAAAATATATTTATTATTGTATAAACAAGAAACTGTTTTGAGACACTTGTCGAAGTATTCTTTTCTGAATGCGGCGTTTATCCAATAGAAATTATTCAACGCAAATTTTTGTTACACACGAAATCGTCCCCTATTTGTAGTAGAATAAAAGCTTGTGCTTGTAACTATAGAAGCACCGTTATTTTCTGTAGTATGTTATTTGTTAGATAATTTTGCATAATACAATAAAAATATCAGGAACCATTTTTTTATACAATTGAATTGAGATTTCAGCAGCAAGCCATAAAAATATATTCTCCTTATTTTGGTATATTTAATATAGCACGATTTTAAACCTCTCACTTCTCATTTTATGCATCTAATAAAAGAAGTCTATTGTGATGTTAAACACTTTCCGTTAAAATTTCAATGAGACTGTTTTCTTTCGTTGAGCATTAATTTTTCCCAAAATATAAATCGTTCAATACGATCATTGCTTTTTCATTAAAATAATTTGACAATGATTGTACTAAACTTTTTTTTACTAACACCTTCGCAAATGTCATAAGTTGCATGATAGTTGAGAGAAACTTTTCTTTATTCCAGCTTTCCTTCTTTTATACAGTAAATGTATGATTGTTCAGTGTGTAGTAATTTTTTAATCCCAAAGGATGCGGAAAAATTAAAGAAGAAAACGTTTTCTCAACTTCTGCAATTGTATCTGTCTTTGTTTATACGCCCAGAGTTGCGTAGGCACAAATACAAGAATTTTTTTATTCGATACCAAGATCTTATGTAGGTATGAAAAGAATGATTAAAATGCATCCTAGAATAGATTATATGAATGAAAAATAAATAAATAGTTGCTCGTTTTATGTTTCTCTTTCTTTATCTATACTTTTTACTCTAAATTCCGCAACATAAATCATTTGAAAATTTCTTATCAATTCCCTATAAAGAGTTAAACACAAAAGGTATAAAAAAAAATACATGCAAGACTTGAAATCGGGAGAAACGTGGCACTATTACAGCGGCAAGATCTAGTCAATGTTTAAGCAGAAGAAAAAAATTGTTCGAGCAGTGAAATAGTTCACAAGGTACCTTGATTACTCACATATGAAATTTTCATTAATTCTCTGATATATAGGATTATTTTTATAGTTATTACCCAGCAGTAAATGATGTTTTTGACACGATAAACAATGTCGCTATTTTTGTTAATATTTTTACAACTGTATTAATTCTTCATCCATTTCTTACGTTTCGAATCTTCTATCAAAATAAGTAATTTCGTGTTTAAATTACTTTCATTAGTTAAAATGGGAATTTGATATTCCTGATTTATACCTAGACATATTATATGCTACAGAATAGAATCATTTTACTGAAAAGAAAATTCTGCATCCCTTATTACACAAAATCAATAATGCTTATTGCATTTACATTCGGATGCATTCATTTAATGAAATTGACTCTTTACGAATCATATGCTGTTACGAATCACATGGCATTCATGGAATTACACTCTCTCATATTGCTTAATGAAAATCCCATTTTAGACATACGCGAAACATATTACACTAAATATAAGGCGAGCTGAATGAAATTCACACACTTCCATATTAATTTATCTATCTATAGATTATATGGATCCCTAAACCACAGACAAGTTTAATTGTTACTTGTACTTGGTATTTATAGTGCAGAACTGCACCAGCATTGTGGGTGAAGCAGTAAAACTCAACTAAGAGTTGAAATTACAAACTGAATTATGAACATATACCTTTTACACGATATTATCGATTATCAAAGTGCCTGTGATTATTTTTGTCACGTTTGGTGTTCAATAGTATAGTCATTTGTTATTTAGCCGTCTGTCCAAGGCCTACAGATGATTTCGTTTTCTGCGATGACTCTGCCGATTCATTTGGTTGATCAACATCCATCTGAAGCAATCGTATTTGACAATTTAGTGATCGATATTAAATGATTTTTGAGGAAAATAAATTTCTAATTTATTATTACCTTTTCTTCTTTTTCATCGTCAATTAATATAGGCCCATTTTCAGCTTCGTATTCTTTTAAAACTGCATCTAAGTTATACCTTCGCCGATAATTCACGAAAAACGATCGCAAATGAGCTTCCGTCTTGGTTCCAATTACATCGGCAATTGCGGAAAAATCTTTCCCATATTTCCTAACACCCTGAACGGCCAGTAGCAATTCATCATTAGTCCAACGGGCATTTATACGACTCGATACTTCAGGTGGTCTTAAGTCATCAATACCATCAGTCGTTTTGCGTTTCAATGCGCTTACTTGTTGCTTGTTTGATTGTATCTACAGCGTAAAAAATGAAGAATATTATTTAATAAGTGCAAGCTGTTGAAATCAAGCGATGTATAAACTATATCGATTTTTTTATTTAAAAAAATGTATCCACACGTTTTGCTCTTTCTTTTTTAACGTACTTGGCGTTTTAGGCTAACAATTTCTGTGTCAATTGCTTGTAAACTGTTGTTTGCTTGATTGGGTTGACCAGCCAATGCTGCTAAATCATCGTGATTAACAACAAGACCGCGAGGTGGTTTTCTTTTATTTGTACGACCCGGCATGGAACTTAATGGTCTTGCTACACCAGTTCGCCTATGTAATTTAAATAAATTTCAAATTTATACTTCTTTATCTTACAATTATGTCTGATCTACAATGTGTACAGATAAGAATGCTCATGCATTCTTTCTAAGATACATTTTAGTAATAAAAGTTGTGGAATGCTGTACTTGTATGCATTATTAAATTCACGTTATTAAATGTTTATAATATAGCTTATCACCTGTACTCATACTGGTACAGAATAAAGTATGTGCATGAACATTCTAATATTTTTTGTACAGTCTAACTTTTTTTTATAATACTGATATTTAATTTAACTTGCACTCACTGACCTCCAGTGCAGATAGCAGCTGTGACACGCGTGTCCTTTTGGCGTCGCACGAACACTATGACAAGCAACGCCACAGTTGCTACACGAGCCCTACAACACATAACACCCTTTTAAAATAGGTTCTGACAATCCCCCAACCCTCCCCCTAATTGAAACATTTTAACATGTATCTAAATCGATTTCTAATTTTTATATAAAAAAGGCAACGAAATATGTATATGGATGGGCATATTTATGAATTCTACTCGAAAATATTAATTCGACCCGCCATAGAAAATCAGAAGTACCGAATCTTTTATACTCGCGCGCATAAATTCTGTTAAATTTCTCAAACACCAAAAAGAAATATCCTATTCACAATTAATGATTTTCTGCGATTTATAAATCTCGCTCGTATCAAATAACACTTTCTGCGCTTCAACTTTTATCCCTCAGTAACGTTTCAACCTATCAACTCTAATATGAGGATAATATTCGCAAAACTTTTTTCCTCTCAGTAAATAAAAAAAAATGTACGACACAAAGAAAAATAAATACGGGGCGTAAAAATAGCAAAATATAATAAGCATACTATGCTATGCAACAGGGTAAGGTTTAGGCTGAGTACCTGAACCTGAGGGGCGTTTTCCGAGTCGGATGGGGCTTTGGCGTCAGTGCCTTGGCTTCCTGGCACAGCTTGGTTCTTTCCACGACGTATTCCGCGGTGGATCGTCCATTTCTGGAACGTTCCACATTTACGTTCACACACGATAAAACGACCATTCAATTAGCTTCAAGTTTGTATCATTGATGTTTATGATTTCTCTTAAAAGCTCGATAATTTTTCGTAATAACACTGAAGGCAAATATACACAAGTTATCAGCAAAATAAATTAATGCCGGTTCAATAGTGATCGTAGTAATAATTTTTAGCAATTGTAGATCAGTGCTCTTGTCGTATTCATCTTATTCACTGCAAGGAATACGTTACCGTGTGGATACATTTTTTAGACGCACATCACTGCATATTATATTCATGTAAGATTTTAGAGCCAGTGCCGTGGCATTTGAATGCAGAAAAAGGAGAAACACTACCACACGCAATAGCATAATTGTTAATTTCGTGAAATAATTTTATGAAGGAACAACAAACTAAAATGGGAATCTATAGCTCCAAAATATATTAAAAATAAAAAGTTAACAAGCAACTAAAACGAATTCATTATCTCTATCTAATTTGTAACACAATTTCTATTACTTGTATAGTCACTAAAATATGTAAAAACTGATAATTCATACCAGTTAGTGGCTATAAATATTATTATCCAAAAAGAGAGAGAGATGAAATTGAGCTTTTGTATGAATATCAAGTGCATGCATTTGTTAGACATTTCAGGAATATATCTTACTTTTTCTTCTGATTCGCTGTCTGTATTGGAACCTAATTCACTCCCATTCTCACTACCATTTTCACCTTCTTTGCCTCCACTTGTTAACTTTCTTGCTTGCCTATCCATTAGTGATGTTCTAGTTCTCGTCTTTTTCCAGCTGTAATAGTACTTTACAAGACTGGCAATAGATTTATCAGGTAGCTGTAAAATTAATAAGTAAAAATTAAAATTTTTTGCACGATATTCATATGCGGCTACCAAATTCCGAAAATTAAAATAAAAAATATTACCATTTGACGAATGCGATGAAAGCTTTTCCCATGAAATTGAAATGCTTGTTCGAAAAGAACTTTGTCCTCAACTGTCCATTCATCAGGAAATGGTGTAAAATTAGCTAAATCTAATACAGCACGTTCTAAATTATGTTTGTGCCAAAATAACATTCCTAACGCCTGTTCTCCGTTGTAACCATATTTTTCCTTTGCTAATATAATATATTCGTCCACTGTAAAGGAACAATATGCTTTATAATCAATACATTATAAAACTCAAATGGAAAATGAATATTTATACTAACATTTTTGGTCAGGTATATCAGTAGTGGGGGACCATACCAATAATGCTCTATCGGGACATTGATCTAGTCGTCGTTCTGAAATATAAAATCTATAATTATAAACATGCGCCTTTTCCAATTTCACATCTTTATTCATAAATTATTCTATTAAGATATAAGCCAACATATAAATAGGTAATTAACTATGATAAATAATTTTGTTAATACAACATACCACTGACTGGAACAAATTCTGGAACAATAACTTGGTAGTCTCTTCCAACACGTATTTTTTCTGCTGGAACTTTAAGAAACAACAATTTTTAATTTGTATACATTCTTGGAATTAATGTATATAAAAATGCAATACTTCTATTATAAATTCCCTGTAATGATATAATTAAACAAAATGCACACTTCGTTTATTTATATTTTATAAGAATATCAACCAGAATTTTCATAAATTGCACGATATAAAACAAACATAGAAGTGTCCAATTACTCATCACTTAAAAAGTAAAATGCCATTTATCAAGTTAAATTTGCGAAAAAAGTTAAGTAATATCACAAGAAATCATTTAAAACTGGTTCGTAAAATGTTCATACGAATTGTCTGATAATGCGAAAACTTAAAAAAGAGGAAAAGTGGGGCGCGCTGTTTGAAGATCCGTACAGATTTTCGCATTCGATCAATATAAAAATATACAAAACTCGTCAATAAAAATATCTGCTTATGCATTAATAATATATTAATTCGGATAATATTTAAAATGACTATATTAATCATAAGTATAATTGATGTGCAATATGAAATTGGTACCTCCGTCTTCTTCGCTCGAGGATTCCGTCTGTCCATTGGGGCTGGGGCCTCTCGATCTGCGCCCATTTCTAACATTCTCCGAGTTTCTCTCTGCCAAAACCATTTCTCACTTTTTCTTCGATTCACGTTATATCAGATTATCGCGCTGGTAAAAGCTTTTTCGTACGAAAAGCCGTCAAAAACTGCAATGCAAGCGCTGGCTTGCGATTACACCGTGCTCCGTAGAGTCTAACTCGCGCTTCGTGCTACCGTAGCGAAAGTAAAATGGCTGCTTATTGAAAGTGATTTGATTGGTCAACGATTTAATAAGTAAAGATGGCAACGTATATTTTCAATGTATGTATTTCGAAATTAATTGTATTTTAAGGGACCAATATTTTAGGATAGTTTGTTTGTAATTATTATAAAGATGCTTTTTCTTGGTTTAATATATTCTACTCGTACTGCAGGTAAAGCAAATTTTATGGATAGGAATAACAAAACCTTTCTTTCTTAATAGGATTGCAATTATATTAAATATAGTTCTATAAAATTCTTCAATATATGTTGAAGTATCGTTAAAACTATTTTACTCTCTCCAAATAAAGAACGATATCCTTGAATCATTGGTTTATTATACAAAATCTATAAGAATTACAATTGTTTTATCATATCACAAATATAACGTATATGTACAGCATATGAATTTGTTTCTGTGATCTAGTCCCAGTGTAATACAGTACTGAAAGTCTAAATAAGAGATATTAGTCTTAATAAACAAATGAAGTTATGAATTCGAAAAAGCAAAAATTTGAAAACGATTTCAAACTAAGCAAATCTATCCTTACACACGTTTGATTTTAGAGTCTATATGTTTCAACTTTGCAATGGATCGCAATCTTATTTTATAATACACGTAGAACTATAAAACAAGTGTAAACAAATATATATACAGAAAGAGAAAAATTATTATTCTTATTTGATTCAAGTTATGTATATCACAATAGGTAAATTATAACGTAGACGCGGATTGAAATAACGAGACATCGATATATTTTATACATTGATGATGTCACGAGGTATGGTCGCACGAGTTACACCTGAGAATCTCTCGCAAACGACTCCTTATTTTATCATAAATTGGCCAAGTTCCAAATAATATTTTACAGTGATAATAAATATTGTTTGTTGCAAGAATAAAATTGGAAATAAACTTGCTCAATCAACATTATAAACAATCTTAGAATGAAAATAAGTCATAACCTCTATTCTATCGTTTATGTTGAAAGTCCTATCGCCAAGAGGCGCCACTATCAAGGAATCGCAGTCTCTGATAGACTTTGCCGTGTAAGGAACTTTTGTCGCCTATTTAATGTAAATATTACATTTGTTGAGAATTTAGAGTTTATTTTAGCGTACATAAGTTCAAAATTATCGTCCGTGTTCCTTGTGCAGTTCATTGCCGGGCGTCATTCCGTAATAGTTCTCGTTTAGCCGAGATCGGCAATAACCAAAAAACTTCTCCGTAGGTATTTTTTTTTTCCTTAATGATCGCTGATCGTTTTTCTAACATCTCATTAAAGTTGAATTTTGCATTGCACTTGACAAAGTTTTACAACTTCCTTGAAAAAAATCTACCGTTTATTGAGATTTTCTCGGATTATGTGACATTTACTGTTTAGAATAGTACAGTGATTAACTTTTGTTCACCAGCCAATTGTTACACGTATTAATAAGTTAAATTATATATCCGGTATCCTTTTTGCTTTTACTTTTTGTGAAATTCTATTAAAAATAAGGGACTCCTGTTTTCGAAAAACGTTGAATTTATCGAACGATAAGATATTCTTCTGCTCCTATTATTAGATATTTATTAAGAAATGGCAATTCTGTAACTTCAATTATTTATACTTTGGACCAGTAAAGAAAGATATGTGTGTATGATGTGCTCTGCAAATTTGGTTTTGGTTTGTGTATACTTCCAAACGATATATATATATATATATATATGTGTATAATATATATGCATATGAATGTCTATATATGTATATGCCTGCTGTGTAATGTGGAATATGCTGCTGTACACATTCCTATAATTATGTTGTTTTTTCTTTCTGATATAAACATGATTTATTAATGCCTACTCGTAGTTTGTTCTGATATAAATGATGAAGATAACAGAATGTTTATTTGTAAGTGTTCGGATCATTATACCATTTTTTTATCTCAGTGTATTTATGTAATAAGTGTTATCATATAATTTTGTTTTACTCAGTCAAACACAATTAGACATATGTACAGTACTTGAAAAAAGAATCCCTTCTTTTGCTTGTTGCAGTCCTAAAAGTAGAAATAAGAATGAAAATTTCTTAATTTTTATTATAATAAAATTGTTTTCATACAGTTTTTTGTTGTTGTTTTGTTACAGATGATTGTCTGAAACAATATACTGGGATTTAACTATAGGCTAGGGTCTTAATAAATATTCGGAGAGATTGTGAATCTAACATAAAAAACATGAGGGTTGTTGCACTAGTCAGCGGTGGGAAAGACTCTTGTTTTAACATGATGCAATGTATAGCTGCAGGCCACAGTATTGTGGCTTTAGCTAATTTATATCCTGTTGGAAAAGGTAAATAAAGAATGAGGTATAAAAATTTATCGTAATGTTTCTTATATTAAAAAATCATATTATTTTTAGATGAACTAGATTCGTTTATGTTTCAAACTGTGGGTTACCAAGGTGTTGAATATATTGCAGAAGCTACAGGCTTACCAATATATCGTGAACCAACCTTTGGTAGATCAAAAATGCAAGAAAAATATTATTATCCAACAGAGAATGACGAGGTTGAAGATCTTTTCAGGTTGTTAAGTAAAGTTAAGGTAATGTATAAAAATATACAAGTTTACAATAATTAGATTCCATTCAGTATTTGAATGAAATTAAATTTTAGGAAAAAGAGAATGTAGAGGCTGTTTCATCGGGGGCTATCCTGAGTGATTATCAGCGAATTCGTGTGGAAAATGTGTAATTATTCAATGAAAATTTCTGAAAAGAAAAGTTGCTATTTTGATTTGGTAGATAGAAAAATATCTAATAGTTAAGAGTTTATTTGTAGGTGTAGTCGTTTAGGTCTTGTTTCTTTATCTTACTTATGGAGGAGAGAACAGGATGAGTTGCTAAAGGAAATGATAGAAAGTTCTGTAAATGCAGTTTTAATTAAGGTGGCAGCTTTAGGCCTTGAACCAAGGCATTTGGGTAAATCACTACCAGAAATGCAATCCCATCTTGCCAAAATCGTAAGTAAAGTGCCTTAGTGATTAATTTAATACAAAACATTTTCCTTCGATTTGATCTCGCATTGGAAGTATTCCAAATATAAATAGTTCTTTGAGAAGTATATGCAAAAGGATTTAATTTAAAATTATAAACAGTGTAGATATAACTTATTCTATCAGTTTCATATTTATTTGTAGAAAGAAAAGTATGGTGTTAATATATGTGGAGAAGGAGGAGAATATGAAACCTTTACATTAGATTGTCCACTATTTAGTAAAAGTATTGTAATGTAAGGATGAAAAATTAAATATTAATATAATATGTGCCGAAATGTTCTTTAATAACATGAATTTTTTCTATCATTTTAGAGATGAATATGAAAGTGTAGTTCATTCAAACGATAATATAGCACCTGTTGGATATCTGAACTTCAAAAAAATTCATGTGCAAGATAAAACTGTAAAGCAACGTTTACTGTTTTGTTTTTTAAAAAATTTCTTAACTAATCTTATAATTAACCATGCGAAATATTTGTTAAGGGTACTGCAGAAGGATCAACGTTACAAGAGAGATTAAAAAATGTTCCTATTAAAACCCCATCCGATTATATCGCAGAAATAGTTGGGCCAGAATTACATGATGGTTGCAATTTATCGGAAGACGAAAACGATGAACACGATTGTACAAGCAGTAATCTAAAGACTTCGAATTCTGGTACTAATTTTAGTTCGTAATGTAATTCTATTTCCTGCATATAAATTAATCTAATATGTAACAATAACACAGGCCAGTTTAATCCACCGAGCCCGATGGAAATTTTATACGAGGAAGAAGACTATCCTGATGTACCAATAGTAAATAGGAACCAAACTGGCTGGTTCTGGTTTGGAGGCATTGCTGGAAAACATCCGGATGCTAAATCCGCGATGCAAGAGGCATTGGATAAATTAAGCAGTAGGTAAACTTTGAGTCTTTTAAATCATCTTTTAGTTAATTTGTTTATTTGTTTTTTTTCACGTAACGTGGATATATTTTGAATTTGATGTAGATTGATAAAACACTCGTATCGACTGTCTAGGTCTAGTCAAAATGGAAAATCTTCAAATATCGGACATCGTTGCCGTAACGTTGTATATAAAAGATATGTCAAATTACATATCTATAAATGAGGTTTACATTTCATGTTTGAGCAAAACAAATCCACCAGTCCGCGTATGCGTGGAGTGTCCATTAAATATACATGTTGTACTTGATGCTATAGCCTATAAAGAAACTCAAGACTGTGGTGATAAGAAAGTTCACAAACGACATACAATGCATGTTCAGAGCATAAGTCACTGGGCACCTGCAAACATTGGTCCATATTCTCAAGCTGTTCGTGTGAGTGTACTACCGTTACAAACGAATTTGCGTGCGCGTCTCTGTGTGTATATGTAGACAAAATGTGTGTATGTGCGCATTTGTACGCGCACTCACACACATCTGGTTTACAAAAGAAACACAACAGTGAGGTAAACAAAATAAAATTTTCTAGAATGAAAATAAACACTTAAGTATTTAATAAGTAACGTAAAAAAAACCATTTAAGCGGCGATCACTAATCGATCACTAAAAACTATCAACCTATTTTAATTAGTGTGCGATTTATGTATGTATGTGTATATTATATGCATATGTACATATACATATAACAATAGACTATATAACTTTGGTATCACGATGACGTCTGTTCAATTAAGATTTTTAATCAAATAAATTATTGTTTGGTAGGTGGGTGATATTATCTCAGTTGCTGGACAAATACCATTGGTGCCTGGTAGCATGACTATTCTGGACTTGAATATTAAAAGACAATGTCGTTTAACATTGAGGCATATAAATCGTATTGTTAAAGCTATGGACTCGAATACACAACTCAGGGACATTGTGCAAGGTATTTGTTTTTTGACTCATTCTAGTTATATACCAGACGCACGAAAGGAATGGGAGAAACGAACAAATAATGCCATTGTGGATTACATCGTTGTGCCGAATCTACCGCGCGGTGCTCAAGTTGAATGGTGCGTTTGGGCTCATAGAGATAATAATAGGTTTGAGTGTAAGTGTAGAAACGTACGAAAAATATAAAGCACCTATAAAGGGAAGGATCAACCTCGTTTCACAAATATATTTTATTGCAGACGAAGAGACTGGTAAATGCGTAGGTAACTTTAAAGTGGCAATAAGACGTAGATGGAATTACGAAAATAATGTTTCAGCGATTGTGTGTTACATGTCCACTGGTACATATTTTTTAATATACATCCATATTATTTCTATACAAGTATAAAGGATTCTATCTTAAATAGGTTCGTCCAATTCAACTGGTAATTTAGCAACAGAAACGAGTTTGCATTCGGCAGAATTAACCGCTGGCGAATTAACAGAGGCATTCGAATATGTATTGTGTAAACTCACAAAGGGATCACAAACCGTAAATCCGACGTGTAACCTGCGCATCTTCTACAAAGTCGGCAGTTCGCCAGGACCGAATTTTGTTCAGGACGTTCTTTCGAAATTTTCTACACGGAATTTAGTTTCGACGATTATACCGGCAACGCACTTACATAATTTCAGTACCTTTTTATCTATATGTGGCATCCGACACGAGTAAAGCCTAACAAAACTTTTTACGTTGTCAATTATTTACAAACATTATTGTGCCGTAAAAGGATTTTAAAAATTTTATTTGTCGTTTAAATTATTTCAACCAGTGGATGAAAGCCAAAGACAAATCGATTTAGATATGAATATGGAAATCATTACTGGCTATGTGGGAAACTTGACCACGGTTGTAAAACTTACATATATTCTAAAGGACAATTATTTAGCTGTATCAGTGCTCGAATATAAACGTTATTTTTCACATTTTCTACTGGTCACTTGTTGGGTTGGCTCAGAATTCACTTGACATTTGTCAATAGTGTATTTGTATTCGGCTAGTCAACGGGACGCTAGTGATTTTCAATCATTTTGTCTCGTTAGTGTAAGTGTTCTACATAATGCAAAACACGTTATGTTATTTCATAACGTGTACTGTATGCTACGCCTCGTTTTTTGCTCAACTTATTTTTTATTTCTCACAGTTTCACGATACGTGCGGAGTGTTAAGTGTGTGATTTTATGAAAGAATTTGAAAGCGTGCACAGCCATTTTTATAGTAGCGCTCAAGTGAATTAAACAAGAAAAGGAACCATCAAATGTATTAGCGGACGCTGAAAATTTTAACATCCAATACGAAAAACTTAATTTACGTTTTTTTCCAAGTTTTAATTTGAAATGCAAAAAGGAACAATACGTCTTCTTTCACTTTTAGAATGCTAAAGATATGAGTCCGCTATAATTGTTAATAGTATTAAAAAAATATCTACTTCGCAAAAATATTGTGCAAATCCTCGGTAGTTTTTCCATAATTGATTAAATGCTTTAGAGATAAATCTTGTACAAAATCTATGTGTTATATATTAGAATATTTTTGACGGTATAATATTCATGCAACGATACGCCAAAGTTTATATTTTGCAATTTGGTCATTGTTTAAAGTTTAAGCAATTCCAATACTGTTATCTTTTTTTCTGTACATATTGCTAAATAGCCCGAAACATTTTTGCAATGTATTATAAAATGTAATTAGTTTTGAACGTGGCAATTGGTTATCAATTACGTGTGGATGTTAGGGGAAGATAAATTTCTGATTCAAGGAACGCGAAGCATACTGTTCACGGCGTGAATACTTTACTATAAATATGTAAAAAAAGATATTTGCAAGGCGTACAACTCTCGCAACAAAATACTATTCCGAGGATGAAATTGCAAAGAAAAATAAAGAAAGTGATATATATTTTTAAGAAATTGCTATTTTTTTGTATATTTTATTATACTTCCTTCTTGCCTTAAACATACATACGTATAAGTTTCACCTTTTTAAAAAAACTATAGATAATAAAATGTATTACTGTTAAATTTTGTGCAATTAAAATTAATATTAAAAATTGTTATTAACTTAGTTATTGACTTACACGAATAACAGATGTAAATATTGAAAATGAAGAAAAACAGCACTCTATATACATTTACAAAGGTAATAAGCATTGATAATTATAAAATTTCTATAACTCTATAAAACAGTCTTCCAATAAGTATTTTCTTATTATGATCCAAAATATTTTGTATAATAAAAAATAAAGAGGTGATAACATAAATAATGAACACAAATTGTTTTAAAAATAGAGGGATAAAAATTACAAAGATAATTGGTTTCTTTAAAATTTGGACCGAATGTTAATATTTAAAGTGAGACATTTTATATTTTATGCTCTATACGTAGCCAATTGTAGCCACTGTTTTATAACAAAATTTCCATTTTTTAAACTCAGTATAATCATACAATTATGTACAGCCGTGTTTTTTTCTCACACAGACATTCTTAAAAAATGTTTCATAATGAATCACTCGAAGCATCAGTTCATCAACACAGGCGATTCACATTTTATACAGTTCACGAGCTCGAACAGAAGTAATACAGTTCGTATTTGTTTACGTCTTAAATGTTTTTGATACCAATGGTTTCACCATTTGCTGACGATTTGGCGCACAAAAATCACATAGATAATTTTTCCTGTCTAAGGGCACTCCCTTGGTCTCCACGCAACCTGCAAGCAAGCGTTAGTAATATTACAAATAAAAATATTTTGTATATCATATTGTCACATACAAAATTACTAATATTCGTTCTGTTCTCAATAGTTTACTATACCTGAAACCGATCATAAACATTTCAAATGCCGAGCCACTTTTTAGGTCAGAGATATTCAATGAAACGTGCAGATGCAAGGGCATGCAATGATAAGTACATATACATATAGCAGTATTATATGGAATTTGTGTCAATACCTAAGTGCAGATATTTGTCACATGCGCTGCAATGCACTAGGTTCGCTTCCAGGTCGAGTCTTGGGGCAGTATGACAGCGACTGCAGTGAGGGCAATAGCGACCCTTTCGCCATAGCCTTGTTATTGCACAAATATCATGGGGTTAGTGAATTTTGTTAATGGTTTATTGGAATGCCAGAGTTTAGTATAAGTGATAAGTTATCTCAGACCTTAAGCAATTTGTTTTATTGTTTTAAACATGCATATGTAAGAGATGAATATTATTTCTCTAGAATGTTATTAATTAAACATATCAATAGCATTGTGCACCATTTTTTATGTTCAAAGGTTCAGATATTTTAATATTGCGAGCACATAGAATTAGTTTTAAAATCACTGTGAAACGGAAGTCCTGTGTGATTTAAAAAAACCGCGAAGCAATAAGAAAGCCCCGTGAGAATTTCAATATTAGCATTTAGTATGTGTATTTTAATGAACATTTTCACTCGTACACGACACCACATTGTGAAAGCAGGAAATAATACTACTTACTTGGAGCATGGTACACACAGCGTTGAAACATAAACACGTGTGTTCTTGTCACCCTTTTTGTATTCATGCTGCCACTGAGCAACACTGTTCCTATCAGAGTTCACACCACCTGGTTCTCTGGAACCACAGTTTGCGCAGACAGCACATTCTTGACAATGCCATCTTCCTTGAGGTACTCGTCTTAGTCCAACGCAGTAAATGTGGTATCTAAGGAATATTTAATCTTACACAATTATACGTTATTAAACCTCTTTTTTTTTAACTTACCCTCTATCACACATATCGCAGAACAGCATTTTGTCCTCGTCCGCCGGATCATGACATTGTGCACAAGTTTTACAATCCGTACATTGCCATGCATACGATTGAATATGGGGAACCATATCTAATGTTAAATCGATACACGATGGATGAACTGCAATGATAATTACGATAGACTTTCTTTCAAGCAATTACATATATAGATAAGCCTAATATGAAAATAATTACCATGACCATTACACGTCCCACATTGAATTAATACTTCATTTTTACTATGTTTGTTCAAAGCTTTCAAGCACATCTTACACTTCAACTTTATTTCATCCTTTTGATTAGCAATTTCCATATCTACATCATCCATGGTGGACTGAGAGCCTTCGGTATCCTGCGTTCCCTCGCTAGAAGACGAACTACATAAAAAATAGGCACCTATCCTTTGACAAGAAAAATTTAAAGTTGGATTAATTTAAAATAATAGTACTAACCTCGAATCGTCAGAGGATGAATCACTGTCACTATCACTTTGAGATCCTTCCGATTGACTATCAAATTTACGTTCGTTTGGTCTCATAGGACCATACAGGACGGTATTCAAGGGATAATATCGTAATTCGGCTGGGGTGTATTCACGATAATAATCCGTATATTGTCCCGGTATCAAAGCAACAGGGTAATGGCCAATTCGTCGTTCCGTTTCTACTTTTTGCTGTTTCTTTGGCACGTGTATCGTGAAAGTTTGTAAATCTAAGCTACATTTCCTACTTTCTCGGCGTGCTTTATTTAAACTAATGTTCCAGGATAATGCAGATTGCACCGCCATTTCTGCTAGGTCTATCCTATTTTTTTCTGCATTTGCAGCTGCCGTTAATTCTTTCTGTTTTTTCGAATGTTCTTTTACTTGTTTTTCACGCATATGTTTACGATATTCTTCATATTGATCCGGAAAATCACTGCACATTACATCCAACACTTCTGAACTACATACAGCAGTTAAACCTATGGCAATATTAAAAATTATTTACGCCAATAAACAAATATAATATTTTCTCAATGATCAATGACTTACCCATGTCACACATTGCTTCACTAACCAATCCATTCTCCCTTAAATAGTTTCGTTCTTCCATGTCTACCACTCTTCGCTTCAAGTCTGGATATTTTCTTTTGAAAGATTTCACGCCAAGGTACTGAGATATTTGTTCTTGTATCATGAAGGTTTCACCCTTACGGTCCAATGGCCATTCATATTCAGCAATCTTGTCGACAGTAAATGGTCCTTCGTCTGGATCAAAATTAATTTCCATTCTACGGTTCTTCACTTTCACTTTTTCTGATTCTGTCGTAGCAGTACTAAGTACACTTCCTTGAGATTCCTCATTTACTATGGTTTCAGAGGCTGCAATAATTGATATAGAAATATAATTTACTGCATTTGAAGACATAACCAATTAATGCTGTAATATATGATATGTTATAATATTATTAATACATAAAAATTATATTAGCAAAAAGAGAAAATGTGTAAAATAATTATGCTTACATATTAAATCAAAATATATTGGAAATTAGAAAAGAATATCTATTCATTCACAAATTAAGTTTAGCACTGAACATCAATATTGTTAAACTCTTCAAGGTAAAATATTTTCAAGAAAATATGCATGATTCGGAGATAGAACACACAGAGCATCATGATTTTATACTTCTATACATCCAATACGATTCGAAGTAACAGTACATTTTGTGCTTCATTTAAATACATCTATTTCACATTTAGGTACTTGAGAGATGTTAGGACACACAAGAAAGGATCTATTTATAGATACCTTGCTTGGAGGTCTACCAATACATTTATCTTTTAATTTATTTTAGTCATATGATAGCTATGGTTCACATGTGCTTCTCTTTACTGTCAATCAGAATGTTTTTTACTTCGAAAAATTATTATGCTAAGAAATACATTGTTAAAATGCACAAATAATATATATATATATATATATATATTACAAACTTAAAATTGTGAACTATACAATTGTTATCTATATCATAAACGTATTTTGGCAACTATTATTATTAGTACAATTATTATTGCACTGTTTATACTAATAATAAAAAAGGGAACATTTATAATATTGTTAAAGGCTAAAGAATGAGAAATACCTGGTGCAGAAATATTTCTAGCTGGAGTTTGAGATCTGGAACCTGATTCGGCACTCATTCTCGTTTCCTCGTCTATTACCTGCACCGTAGAAACATTTTCATGCTTCGTAGCGCTCTCTGCTGCTCGTTTTGATACTGGAGTCAACCAGTTCGGATGTCCTGGTGGTACTAGTATGTCCCTGTTTTCCAATTTTATATTCTCTGTTCCTTTGTCATCCTTCATTGGAACCTTCTGCACTCTTTCAGGAACCATTTCCACTAATTTCTTGTCCTTAAGACTATCCTTGGAGTCATTTGATATTGGTTTAGGCAGCCGCATCTCCGGGATTTTGCTCATCTCCGATTGCGCACCCACAAAATCTGGAATTGTATTATTAATATATTTTGACTTTTTACTATATCGTTTTTTTCCCGGTAAGTTTTTAGTCGACTTTACCCGTAGTGTTCGCAATCTTAGAATCCAATGCTGGTTGCTTAAGAGCTTTGTACAGCTCTGGTGACTTCCCAAAGGATTCCTGTTGCATTGTGGGATCCTCTAGCGTTATTATAGCTGTAGTAGAAGCTTCTATAGCGCTTATGTCTTGTTCTATCCTGGGCTTTTTCGCTGACTGTAGGTCTACGCTTTCCATTTTCCGTTTCCCCCGACCTAGTAATACAAAAATAAAGAAATACTTATAAAATTTATTACAGAATATGTACATTATTAAATTATGAAAAATTGTGAAAAAAATACCAACCACGTCCTCTACCTCTTTTAGGAGGTGCATAACTTTTCTGGCTCCTACATGTCCTCTTAGGCCTTTCATTTTCTCTAGATTCTGCAAAATGGGGTACTTGTGGTTGTTGCATGGATTGTGCTTCATCTAAGGATAGAGTATCTCTGGGCATTAACATATGAGGCGGAGGATGAATAATTCCTGGAGGCAACGGATTCCTTCTAGGTCTACCTCTTTTTTTGGGTACCTTAACTTCTGGCATTCTACTTGGGGATACTTCTTCTATTATCATAACATCTTGGCTAGAATTTGAGTTTTCATTTACTATTATTAACTCCGATCGATGTTCTATAATTTCACAGTCTGAATTCATAGGAGATCCTGATACATTTTTCGATAAAATATCTTTTAATTTTTCGCTCATTGAAGGATCCGCAGGTTTCTGTGGTCTCACTTGAGTAATACTGATTTCTTGATTTATCACATTCATCTGTTGAAGACTAATCGAATTGCTTTTTGGATCAAATAAAAACTGCTTTTGTTCCCTGGATGTGACAGGTTGGATAGTTACTTCAGGCAAAATTTGGGTGAGCTGAGCTTCCAGCTTGGATTTTTTCGACTCAATCGGTGAAATTGTAACGTCCTTACGCTTCGGTGATATCTCAACCACATTATCCGGTTTCTTTCCTTGCATTTGTATAGGTTCGATAGTCAGTTCTGAACGATTGCTTTGCAGAATAGTAGAGTGCCCAGTTTTAAGAATTTTTAACGCCGGTTCTTTGTGAGTAACTTGACCAGACTCCTTGTATCTTTGGGAAAAATTCTGAGACGGATCTGTACCTTCTTTGGATTTGTACCCAGATTCTATTTGGTTGTCACAGGCCACAATTGTTGGATGACCAGTTTTAGATAGCCTAATCTTCATTTCTAAATGGGTTTCAGTATCTCGTCTTCGTTGTTGCCTATCCTTTTTGTCTGAATCCACTATCGATGCATCTCCAGTTTTCAACAACTTTATCTTCATGCCCAAAGTAGCATCCGTAGTTTTAGAATGTTCGGTTTCCGATGTTCGCATTATTTTATTTGCATCCTCAGATATTTCGGGCTGTATAATGGATGCATCGCCCGATTTAGATAGTTTGATCTTCATGCCAAGAGGTGAATCCGTTCTCTTAGGTGTTTCCGGGAGAGGCCTGCTTTCTTCGACTTGTTCTTGCCTCTCTGAAGGAACTATTGAAGCATCGCCAAATTTGGAAAACTTAATTTTCATACCAAGAGGTGAATCAACTTTTGGTACTGCTTCTTGTACACTTTCTAACGATTCTTCAAAAGATTCTTGAGCGGCTGGATGTATTTCTCCTGACCTGATTACTTTTATCTTCATTCCAGACGATGACTCCGATGATGTTGCCGCGTCTTGAGTAGCTTCCACTTTGTCTTTAGTTTCATCTGTCACTTCTGAATGAATAATAGATGCGTCGCCAGTCTTGGATAATTTAATTTTCATTCCAAGTGGTGATTCGGTCCGTTTAGGAATATCTGGAACCTCCAATTTATCTTTTGTCTCTTCAGTGTTCTCTACTGATATTATAGAAGCCCCGCTTTTTGTTTTCGCTAATTTAATCTTCATTCCCATCGGAGAATCAGTTCTTTTTGGAATTTCTGGAGAAGACTCGAACTTATCTTTCACTTTATTACCAGACTCTTTATTTTCATCTGGAAAGTCTGGAGAAACGATTGAAGCATCTCCGGTCTTCGATAGCTTAATCTTCATACCTATAGGAGAATCAGTTCTCTTTGGAGAGTTATAACACGATTCATGTTTCTCTTTCGATTTTATTTGCGTATTCTCCTTGTATTCGTCTAGAATATCTTGCCTTTCTGGTTGTATTATTGAGGCATCCCCAGTTTTCGAAAGTTTGATTTTCATTCCAATCGGAGATTCCGTTCTCTTTGGACTTCCTTGAACCATATCTAGTTTGTCCTTATGTTTCATCTGTAATTCTTTACAGTCTTGCTGTACTATAGAAGCATCACCGGACTTTGATAATTTAATCTTCATTCCAATTGGAGATTCTGTTCGTTTGTTTTCCTCGTACTTGTGCTTACCTTCTTTTGAATCGTCAACTGTATCGTATTTTTCGGAAGATACAATTGATGCGTCTCCCAATTTTGATAATTTAATCTTCATACCAATTGGAGATAACGATGACGAGCCTTCGGAGTACCACTGCCCAACTTCTTCGACGTTCTCATTAGATATTATAGAAGGATGACCTCCCTTAGATAGTTTTAGTTTTATTTTTCCTAATTTTTGTCCTGGGCTATCTTCAGGATTTGGTGAATTAGTTGCAGATCGAATCTTTGGGCTCTTAGGAGATCTCGGTTCACTGCAATCAGTGATTGCTGACTTTGCTATTTTGAGGATAATTCTCGGAGATCCAACATTTTCAAAGTCGTGCTTCTCATGATCCTTCCTGGGTGTTTCTACAATTCTTGGTTCTGATTTATCTGATAATTTTGGAGATTCAAGCATCTTTTGATAGGCAAGCAGTTTCGTATCTTTTTGAATTAAAAGACTATCTTTAGAAGTTGTAGGAGACATTGAAACTTTAGTTACATCCACAGATGGAATTTCAATTTTAGGTGGCTCCTTTAAACGTTCCTCCAGTATCGAGATTTTGGGAATTGATTCAGATGTTTTTAAGACATGCTGACGCACCGTCGCAATCGGTTCGGATACACTTTCCTTCTCTGGATTCGATGTTTGTTGCATTTCAATATTCTGTAAATTTTTGTCATTAAATTTGTTCTTAGAATCTTCAGTTTCTGTAATCTTCCCTTCAACTATATTCTCGTTAATTTCCCCTCTATCGCCCACCCTAAATCTATTCTTCGAAGCATCAATTTTTATTTGTTCCGCAAGCTTCCTCTCGCTCTCTAATTTCGCAGCTTCTGAAATAATTTCTGCCTCGGAAATAGAAATGGAATCGGTCGCGATGTTTTGTAGGTCTGTATCCAGTTCTGCATTGTCGCACATGTCTTCATCGGGTACGAACAAAGATGATGCTGCGGCCTGTTTTGATATATCATCGACCACACTTTCTACTATTTTGGGAGACAATACCAATGGAGAATCCATAGCTTGTTCTTCAGACTCCTGAAGAAATTTAACTGCCGATTCCAGTTCAGATATTTCGGAGCTGGGTTGAGATGTTTCTATACCAGAGGGAGCATCGTGCAAATTTTCTCCTCGATCCACATTCTGCAACAAAATATCTGAAGCTAACTCGAGTTTGGAATCTGTTTCCTCGAGATCATCTACAGATTGTAGAGGAGTTTCTTCGAAATCCATTACCAATTCATTTTCTGGCATATCAGTATCCTCTCTTGAATCTTTGGACAAATTCTCGTCGTTTTCCACTTTGTCCACCGTTTCAGATATTATAGCTTCATTAACATTTAACATACCACTAGGCTTAGTATTTTTCACTGTATCATTATCAACTTTAATTGGTTCAAACTTCTCTCTATTAACGTCTTCCAATGAAACCGCATTCCTATCTGTTAAACAACTACTAATCACATGTGTTATATAATCCGAAGCTTGTGTCATATCAGAAGAATGATTTGATTGTTCTAATAAGACGCTTGTATCTACAACCTTTGATAGTGGTTCCGATTTCTGAAGTTGCTCCTCAGTTTTTGTTGCTCTCAATGCAGAATCAACTCCATCTGGCATTAATCCTAGGCCTAGTAAACCTTCTAGGGAATCTATATTTTGATTGGAAATTGTATCCATGTCAATGTCTTTGTTTAAAGTATCTTCCGAACCCTGAGGCAACTTCTCAATTAATTCCTCCATTTCAGATTCTACGAGTGGCAAGTTTTCAGATTGCTGAAAAACTTTTTCTATTTTACTTGATACACCTGCTTCTATGCCTAAAATATTTTTGAAGTCTGTTACATTTTTCGCATCACCTAGAATACTTGTGACAATATTCTGTGTAGTTTGGCATTTTTCTGCAGGTAACACCTCTTCTACATTATTAGTACTTTCTAGGATATCCTCCAAATTATCCTTATCACTGTCACTCTTTGAATCATTATCTTCCACATTTTGCTGGCCTACTAGCTCTTCATGTTTATATATCTCTGGTTCTCCAACAACATCTGACTCTGCAGACTCTTCTATTTCCATCTGAGTAGTACTTGAGTGTTCTACATTTAATGAATCATCTATTTTAAGAACAAAATCTTTTTGGTCTTGTTTGATAATTTCTTGATGAAGTTGTACATCTTTTTCATTTTCAGTCCCTTTCTGAATATCATTTTTAGATATCCCTGATTGTGATTCAGTTTCCTGAAGTTCTAGAGATAAATTCATTTGTCCTTCCATGTGCCCTTCTCTTGCATCCAATTTAGGTACTACGATTACCTCAGATTGTGAAAATAGATCTTTCTTGAATAATTTACAGCTGGATAATAAATCACAGCTATCCTCTATAGCTTCTTCTGTCCTTACATTTTCTTCTTTGTCTAAAATATTATCTTGTGACGATTTTGGAGTGTCCTCTTTTGCAACAAGGCAGGCATTTCTATCATCCTCTAACTGATTAATATCATTTCTTACTTCTGATGATTGTTCTCCTACATTTACTTCAACCGAATCTTCTTTTTTATTTTCTAACATCTCTTCCTCAGTAGTTTTCTCTTCATCTAAATCTTTTGCAACAGGGACAACCTCAGTTGTTTGTTCATCCAGTGTAAACTGTTCCACTATGTTTACTTCTATCTTTGTGACCACTGTTTCTGCTTGCTTTTCAGATGTAACCTTCTCTTCTATTTGTTCTTTAATTATAGCCATGTCTTCTACTTGTTCCTCTGCCGTGACTTTGGCTTCCATTTGTTCTTCAACTACATCTTTTTCATTTGTTTGGCCATCATCTGTGGTCTGCCCTTTCATTTGCGCAACAATCATGATCTTTTCTTCTGTTTGTTCTTCAGTAATGATCTTTTCTCCAGTTTGTTCTTCACCAATGATCTTTTCTTCAGTTTGTGATTCAGCAATGATCTTTTCTTCTGTTTGATCTTCAGCAATGATTATTTCTTCTGTTTGCCCTTCGGCAATGATCTTTTCTTCTGTTGGTTCGTCAGCAATGACCTTTTCTTCTGTTTGTTTTTCCTCAATTATCTTGTCTTCTGTTTGTTCTTCTGCAATTATCTTTTCTTCTGTTTGTTCTTCAGGACTGATCTTTTCTTCAGTTTTTTCTTCCACAATTGTCTTTGCTTCTGTTTGTTCTTCCGAAATTATCTTTTCTTCTGCTTGTTCTTCCGAAATTATCTTTTCTTCTGCTTGTTCTTCCGAAATTATCTTTTCGTCTGTTATTAATCCTTTGACTTCTGCCACTTCTCTCTCTTCAAAAATTTCTATATTCTTTGATTCTGAAATGATTATTGGTTCCATATTTTTAATTACTGCATTTTCAGTTTCTATTGATTCTGGATTTTGCTTTTCAGAAGCACAACTTTGAACTCCTACATTCATCTCTTCTATTCCCTTATCATTGTTTTCTTCCATAGGTTCTTCGACTTTCATTTCAAGACTATCTTCTAGTGTATTAATGAGCATACGGGTTAGAACATCTTCAGTAACATCTGTTTTTACCATAGGAGTTATAAATTCTACTTTTATATCTATTTCCATTGGAGCTTCACATTTGGAAGTTGTGTTAGAACTTGCTGATTCACTTAGTTTTAGTCCCTCATCATCTTGAGTGGTACATAATTTTACTGTTTCTATTGGTTCAGCAATAACACCTTCTTTTATCTCAATTTTCTTCAAGACAGGTGATACAGAATTCAAATATTTCTTCTCCTCGTTTTCTATTTTTATATTAAGTTCTTCATTGTCATCTTTATTTACAATATTATGATCTGAACTGGTTTGTATTATTGGTATAGAATCATCTGTGGAAGCTATTGATGTTTGGCCACTGGTGTTAGAAGGCAATTGATTAGAAGTTAGCTCTTTAAACTCCTCGTTTAATTCTGTTTCTACGGCTTTGAGTTTTTCCGTGTCCATTTCTTCTGATACCTGTACTATTTCTACATTACCAGCTTTCTCATTTGACACTTTTTTAATATTTGGAACTTGTAAGGAATTATCTTTATCTGATACGTTAGTGGCCGGATTGTCTATACTTCCTGCCTCTATTTCTGATTGCATGAGTTCTACTTGTAACTCACCTTCTTTTGGACTACCATCAGTATCTGCGTTTACTTTATAATCTGTCTCGATATTTAATACTTCAGTCTTATTAACTATATTAGTTTTAATCTCTAAAGCATTTACTTTTTCATGCTCCTGAATGTTTTCCTTCTCTTTATTTTCTTTATCTTTCTCCATTTCTGTATCCATAAATGTTACAGTCTCTTGATTTTTGTTAGTTTCTGTGTCTGTTTCAATAATTTTGGCTTTACATGTTCCAGACTGTGCAACACTGTTAACTATAGGTTTATCATCCGTTTCAATTAATCCTATTTCATTATCAATGATTGTTTCTTGTAATATTTTCTTTTCATCATCGCTTATTTCTATAGCATGTATATCGATACTTTGTTGTCCATATCCTGAAACAATATTGCTTAGACTACCTGCTTTGAATTCGTTAGCAGCATCTTTTGCATCTTCCGATCTTATACATATTTTTTCTGTACATTCGGGTATTGCAGAAACATTCAATGAGTCAACTTCCATAGTGCATACTTTTTCACTGTCCACTACTGCATTATTAATGTCTTCGTCTGTACAACTTTTATCTGAATTTATATTATCAGCTCTTTCAAAGACATTATTTACATCTAGTTGCAATACATGATCTACTTTTGGGTCATTTTTTTGTGCACAGACTACTAGGCTATGTTGATTAAAACTAATTGCTACACTTGTTAGTTTTGACTCTTCATTGTTTGCAGTTGATTCTTGGGAATCCTCTGAACTATATGCTTCACCAATTAATTTCAAACTTCCACAAATACTGTTTTCATTTACTTTCATTGCTATCTCACTATTCACAGTTGTTTTCTCAATATTGCTGTCTTCTTGTCCACATGTAATAAGTCTATTAACATTTTCTTTATTTCTCACAGCCTCTGTAGTCACTGAAACAGAATCATCTGCATCTTGAATAACATCTATATTCACTTCATTTGAAATGTTAGAAAGTTCACCCACTTTAGCACCCACAACAGACGCACAGCCAATCAGTAAATTAGATTCAGAATTGTCCTTTTGTTGCTTGCACAATTGAAAACTTTCCGGCAAGATATTTTCACTGCTAAACTGAATGTTTCTTTTACCCGATTGTTTTATTTCAACACTTGCTGCCTCTTCAATGGAACAAACCTCCTGCAATTGCTTCAAAGCAGGCTTCAATTCTTCTGCTGTGTTAGACATCTGAACAACATCACTGTTTTCCATCATAGGAAACTCTTCATTCTTGCTTTCATCATCTCTGTATGTTTCGGACTCTGTTTCTACCACATTCTGAGTCCCATCTGTCTTGGACTCTGTGATCATCTGAGAGAGTGCAGCAATTTCACTTTCTAAAGTGGAATCACTAACAGGTTCCGACTGAACACCAATAATATCATTAATATCCATTATGCTTAGAGCTTCTGTATCGTACGTTTCAGAATCACTGTCAATACAATAAGGTGCATAACGATCAGGCGATTCGTCTTTGTTATTCTTTTTTATTTCTTTCGTCTCGTCTTTGGAGCCAAATAGGCCCATCTTAGAACTCTCGGACATTGTTTTAATATTCGACGCAGGATATATTAAACCTGCGGTCGCAGCTTCGCTTCCATGCCGTGCTTATCCATTTGGGCACGAATTTCGGCTTTACTAACAAACCTTTTATTCTGTGCAACTTTCTGGTCTCTAATCCCAGTTCGTTGGTACGATTTCATTATACCAAGTTTTTACCTATTGTGGTAATCAGGTTTATTTGTTTCCATTGTAGCTCGCATACATAACCAAATTTCTTTCCACCGTTGTATCGATTTTCATCAAATTGAGCGCCCGAATTATTGCCGAGAATACTATGGCCTTGTAATGGGTGCTGTTCGCGCCCGACCTAACCTATCATTTCAGGCCTTGTTCGTAGTTTTCAAAATATACTTTGTCAGTTCGACATTCCTCGAAGCGACGCTCAAACATCAAGATCTCCCCACCACAGACGAGATGCATGAATAGATTAATCACCTTACAGGCATTCGTAGGCCAAAGCGACTACCATACTCCCTTAGAAATTCGAAACTGATATTAGCGTCCTCTACTCATACACGACGGCCATTTGATAAAGTATTTATTAAAGAAGCGTTAGTCAGAGCCAACCAACTTGCTCTCTACACCGACGAAATGTAGGAATAGACCAATCATACAATGTATCCTTTCTTCCCGAATTCTTGGGTACCTGAGGAACCCATTCCATTTCCGTATCACCCACAACGATATAAAATGAAGGGTATAATAAATAATCTACGTAAGTTGCACAAATTAATTTCTACGTAATGACTATTTCAATACTTATGTAGTTTGTACTTTGCGAAGTAGTTTCAATGAATATTCAACGAAGGAAATTAACTGCCTTTGTTATTAACGATTTCTTTGATTCTATAGTATCAAACACTGTATACAGTGTCCAGTTCCTATTCATTAAACAAGTTGTACCGAGACTGGACTTTGAATACAAAGTTCTAGAGCGGGCAACTTGTAAAAATAAACCTAAAATAAATAACATATATGTCATCATAATAATTAATAATAATTGAAAATCAATAACTTAATAATACTTAACACTTGAATATAGTGTATACTGGAGTAAAGTGTTATTATAGTACACTTATCGCAATTATGTATGCTTGAACCCTCCGATTACTAACCGCACTAGTTGCAAGATTATATTGCTGTGTGCGGCACGAAGGTACAAAGATATAACAGCATTCATCACGATATGTATTTCTATTTCATGTTGGAAATATCATTTGTACAAATTAAATGAAATTTAAAAACGGTAATTATTAAGGTTGTAACATTATATGCTGTAGAGAAGAAAATCAAACACTTAACAATACTTGGTCATTTTGCAAATATTTTATTATATCAGACGGAGAATGTTTAAAGGCGTTATTCACACCCAATGATTAGTATAAGACGTTCTTTTTACATAACAATGACTTTTGCTAAACATTCTTATGCACTGTCCGCAATTAAAGGGTGAAATAAAACTGTCCGTAAAATTCTATATCTAGGTTACCTTTAAATGAGCCACGTGTAACTACAAAAGTGTAATTATATATTATCAAATTTGCTCGGCGAAGTTGATTGGTTCACTCAAGGTCTCCAAACCTGATCGTCTATATCTCAAAGGAACAGGCGGCAGTGTGGCTTGTGGGCTCTAAGTGTATGTTTGCGTCGATGTGAGAAAAGCGCGGCAAGAAGTTCCACTTTGTTTCTTGCGCTATTAAAATTCCTGTTATCGCATTTCTGTTGACTTGTTTTAAGGTTCTATCAGAAAAATGACTACGGAAATCGATAAAGAAGAATTAAAGAAACGTTTGACGCCGCTGCAGTGGCACGTCACACAGGAAAAGGGTACGGAGAGGTACGTTTGACTAGAATTGAATATATTATACTTATCGTGGAATTAGGCTGTGATTCAGCGTCGTTGTTTAATTTACATTCGTTTATTTTTCGTTTTATGAAAATATTTGTAACAGTTCTTAAGATTTCTTTTTTTGAATATAATACTTCTCTGTTGCACAATTATTATACGTATAAACAATGGCTTGCAAAATTCGAAGTTCTCCGACAAGCATATAAATAATGATAGTTTTTCAAAATTTAACTGACTATGTATATATATGTCAAGTATATATCCTAAAATTGATTAATATCTTATTCTTTTTCAGTTCTTGTGAATTGTAATTTTCAAACTTGCCATAAACGAGGTTATTTAATTTACGGATTACCTCGTGAACAATTTTTTAACTAACAGTGACGTAGTATTTGGCATTTTAATTGCTTAGTCATAAAGTAGAGTTACAACACTTATTCGAAGCAGTTTTCCAAAAATATTTTCTGTATGGTGGAAACCGGCTTACTTTTAGATGATGCCAGACCAAAATAACTTTTTCAAGAGCATGTGTTAGCCTGACTTTGCGTCATGACCGAGTGGTCTAAAAATAAAGCATAGGTTCTAATAATTTTGCTTCCTGCAATACATAGCTTCTAACTTCTTTTGTATGTTTTCTTTCTACAGACCATTTAGCGGATGTTACAATAAATTCTACGAGAGGGGCACATACACCTGCATAATTTGCGATCAAGAATTGTTTTCATCCGATACAAAGTACGACAGTGGCTGTGGTTGGCCTGCATTCAATGAAGTATTGGATCAGGGACGAGTCAAGTTAACCAAAGATACTGCACACGGTAAGCGAAACGTAAGAATTTGTTAATTTCAACAATTACATTTTTAGACTTATATACTTGGTTTCTTAGTATAATAACACAATACTTATTATGCATATCATTCTACATTAATTCAAGCATCTGCTTATATGGTACACAGATAAACTTTTAACTTGGTTTGCACGCGATAATATCGGGTGATCTGGCGAACTTTACAGTTTTATCTGTTTACCATTCATAAATACTCTTCATTTTATCTTACACTTCATTCTATCACAACAACCTGTCCTACACTTTTAGTTCTGCTGATCCCAAGCCTTCCACACTTTCATTTTCTTTTCTTTTGTTCAATATTAAGCAGATTCTATAAATGTCACTGAAAGGTATTATTAAAGAATGATAATTGCAGTTAGTAAATTTGATCCATAGTATATTTTTATAGTACATTTTGTGCATGCAAATTTGATCGATAACAATGAATTCTTGTTGTAATATATATATAGATATATATATACATTTAATATGTTAATGTAGTAGCTCTTTTTATCAACTTTTATGTTTTGGTGGTATGCGTCAATTAGGCCTCATACTAAACATTTGTATTTAATGGTATGGGCAAATCCGTTGCAATGGGCATTTTTATCTTTTCTCTTTTGTTGCATTTTAAACAGCAGTGGGACAACTGAGCTCTGTGTGTTTCTTTGCTAAATGTTGTTTAGTATAACTTTCAGGAATTTGGTTGATGTGTATTTCCATGAAAAAAAAATGATGAAGGGAACTTAGCATGCAATGAAGATTCAATAAAATATGGCCTGTCCTGAGCAAAGATACAGTACAGGGTAAATATATGTCCTGTATACCGACAAATGTGCTAACATATATGAGGATATCATTATTTTGCACAGTTGCAAACATTATTTTTTGGTATAATTTAATTGTATTTAATATACTGAACGCAATCCTATCCTCATCCTTTTAGAACGCATGCCACTGCTTAGAGTGTGATTTGTGTCAGACTTACATCATCAATTGTACAAACTAAGATCATACCAATTCTTTTATAATATTTTTTTTACATTGAGTAAGAGGGAAAAATATTAACATTTCTTAGCTATTTTATCATAGCTTTTGCTTTGTTTATCATAATTTTAACAATGCTATACTTCAAATTGGAAATAAAGCTTAAATTTATATTCCATACAATACTTCGGATCTTTTGTTTTCAACTGCTTTGATCATGATTGTTATAAAGTATTCAAATGTTGCACTGGAACTCGAGTAAGTTTCTTTAATTTCCATACGTTACGTATCTTGTAACGCATATATTTAGTGATGTTTGGCATAGCAAATTTACAAGATCTAAGAAGTAGATTGTGGTGACATTCGTTGTTCAATTACTCGAATCATCCGAATAAAGTAGCAGTAAAGGTGCATAAAAATAGATGAGCTAAAACATGAAATCTCAATGTTTTTTGTCTGTTCGTATTATATTAATAAAATGAAAATATTCTTTTAAGTAGTACCGTAACAATATCTAACTGAAGATAGATATTACTCAAGAACGGTCTTAATAATATTTCTAACACTGTTGTATGATACGGGCGGTGAATTTGGACAAAGCTTCGATGGATGAATAAAGCAAGGAACAGGATTATGGGTATTCATTAGAATCCGTAGCTATTTCTTTTCGTATTATTTAAAGAATGTAATTCATCAAATAGTATTTTCTCGTTCATTTAGAATTTCTGCTCTCTTTTCAAAACTTACTTTGGATAAGTGATTTTATTGTTATTTGTGATCAAGCTATTGCTTTTATTAATATTAGTTCACTTTTTCTCTGGTGCTGCTATTACCAGAAAACATTTAGAGTGCACAAACAAAGGTGTCGGTCTACGTTTAATCACACTCTATTATTCTATTTCCTTTGTCTTCCCACTGCTCCGCTACCACCACTTCACTCTCACCATTGACACACGAAAACTGCGTCAACAATTGACGTACAGTTGGTGGAAATCTACTACTGCTGATCGCAAACCCAGATATGATGCGGACCGAGGTGACCTGCTCTAAGTGTGGTGCACATTTGGGACATGTATTTAACGACGGGCCAAAACCTACAAGAAAGCGGTTCTGTATCAATTCGGCATCCATAAGCTTCCATGCAGCAGGCGAAGAGAAGAAAACGTCATCATGAAACCAGTAGGACGCAAGATTTTAACAAAACTTGGAAGAAAAAATTTTAAAAAGTCTAGCTTAAGGTATATATATCAAGAGAAGAGTTTATATTTCACCATAAACGTGATTCCATTTGGTGTTTGAAACTACATTTTGCTATTGCTATTTCCTATATTTTTTACAAGTTTTGGAAGAAATCTTTGATACAGTAAACATATTAAAACACAAATTACTAGACACAAATTACAAATTGCTAGATTTTAATAGGTATTCCGTACTTCCTATGAATATTTAACTTAAATATGACTGCTAAGCTTATTTACACTTGCTAGAAAGCATAGATTACTATAAACAAAGTATGTACATTTGTCTGCTTCTAGCACAGGTATATATACATAAGTATTCCAAGCAAACATCTGCAATATTATAATCTTGGAACAAATTCAATGTGTTAATATACACTCTAAGCGAATGTAAGATAATACATTCAGCGTGTATAAAATATAATATTCTATAAATTAATGTAAAATGTTTAAGAAGCAATTTATAAAAGAATTATGTTATTTTTTCATGCTACCTGTAATGAACATAATATGTAAATAATACGTATTATTTATTTGTCTCAATATATTAAATTATATAAAAAATGCAATACCTTGTAATCGTTAATAATTTATCATTCTTCGTTGTCAAAAGAAAGAAAATACTTTCGTACCTTAACGCATTGTCGACGGAAGGCCCGATTCGGCATTATTCAGTTTTCAGACGACACATATAAAATACACTATCAGCATTATGAATAATTGTATGAACCAATTTTTTAATAAACGATTTCTTTTTTTGTTCCTTTTACATTGTAAAATATACGGGAACTGCGGCTCGATAGGTTTCGCAGTATACTGTCCGCAATGCGTTAATTATATGTTCGTTCTATTTGATTTAGAAACATTCTGCCACTAAATACTAAATAAAAGTAGGAGGATCTTTTCGGAAGAGGAAAAAACTTGTTTGTTATAAAATGTTTCCTTATATTGTAACGTTTCAAAACAAACTAAAAGGTGTTACAGTACAATATATACGGAAATTCTAGGCATTATTTTTACAATAATTCATTATTCATTTACTGCTTCTTCTTTCATTTTTTAAATTCGACACTGTTAAGTATTAGCTTTCCTGAGAAACCAGATTTCTACCAAATGTTTCCCTGCGTTAATAAATGTCAATTCGATATCAAATAAAAGGGATACAGTTAAGATAATAAATTTTCAGAAAAATCTGAAAGCCGATAACTTTTGGGGCATTATATATAAATAAAATGAAGGCTTCGTCGCTAGGCCCGATTTGTTTTTACAATTGAGATCTCAAAGCATTTTCAAAAACATCATATAAAGAGTATTGAAAACATGCGTATACATACTTAATCTGATTTATATATAGGAACCTATTTCATAGTTCTAAACTGATAATAATACAATTCTTATGAGGATACATAAATGCACTTGTAATCAACAGTAATCAAGATGTAGATGCAAAAAAGTTATACTCGTCCAAATTTTTCTAAAAGTTTGTATAGTCATATGATTAGTTTCAAATTGTCAAATATAAAGTAAAGGTAGAAACTACTTTATGTTGTTAATAATATTTGCTTTTATTATTGCAAGGTATCCAAATACAACTTTTCTATTCTTTTTCGTTTTGCTAAATAAATTAGATTGAATTTTGTATGTATTATGTACATTTCCCGCTATTATCTGCATATTATGTATGAAATCATTAAAAATATGGACAAAAGTAAGGTTTGCATCTAACTTGATTTGATTGGCGAATAAAAATAAATCTTATAGATAGCTGCTTGTAGCTCAAAAATGCTTAATAACTGCCGCAGTAATACAATGACATAAAATGGACGTTACTTATTTTTCCTTTCCTTCCAAAGATATTTGTGAAAATGCAGGACCTTGCTCAGTATTTCTGATCTAGTTAACGTCAATTTTGACCCTGAATCACTCATCTTTTTTGCACAAACATATGTTTATTTTAATACTAAACGTGCACAATTATTTTGTTTTCTATACCTTCTATCAATGCTTACAAATTCCAAATAATTTGGAGTAGATGCTGAAACGCAATAATACAAGGGCTCAATCTCACAGAATACAGAGTTAAATTTCATACAATTACATGTTTTAATCCCTGATTCTTTACAGGTAAATAGATTTATTCTTTTCAGCATACAACTCCAAAATTTGGCGTAAGCGCGATACAAACTGAGCTGCTTCGTCTGTCAAGTATAATTAGACATTATTGATTATTATAAAAAGAAATAAAACCCAATCAGGCTGTTTATAATATTACGAAAACAATCAACTCAGTTAAGTAATGAATACATTATTACATATACAATTGTTCATTACTAAATAATGTATGCTCTTTTCTTTCCGTCTCATATATCATAATTTCTTCAATATCTATTATACTTTTACGTGGCGTTCTTTAGCGGTAAATTTACGATAAAATTCTATATATAATTGATGATGAAAAGAATAGAAAGTAACACGTCCGAAAATGTGTATTTCTTAAACTAAAAATATTCAAGGTTTCGTTTTCAGTAATATATGTATAAGATATAATACAATTAGGAAAGACATTAATTATTACGTTTAATGTAGTACAACCATATAGAAACCTTGCCTTAATGTAATCGTCAACGTAAATTTATATATAATATATATATTTCTGTTGATTTGTATGTTTGCGTCTGTGTTAAACAAAATATCAAATTATTCTATTGGTGGTTCAAGATTACAAGGAATCTAGCGCGAGTTTTTTCACATTCCTAAACATGACAAGACAGGCACTTTATAGTGTCACAAAATGCTCCTATATATTTGAACCTTGTTTTAAAATTTCGTCGATCGTCCGTTCATTTCTTATAAGACACGTTAAAGACAACTTATGTATGACCTGTATTCGAAGAACACACGTAACTGGACATTTGCCCATAAAAAGATGTTCTTATAAGTAACATATATTTTAGTAACAAGGTCAATACCTCAACGTGTCTCATCAGCGATGCAAATGAGAAAAAGTACCTATCGTTTATCTTACACTTACAAATGAATAGCATTAAATAAGAGTCGCATGTATTAAATTTATCATAAACTTCACTATATATGAAATTAATATTCTTTACTATATACACGTTAACATAACGCAAGAATTGCAGTGTCCGAATATTTAAAAAATCTGTTAAAAAGGCATCAACTTAACATAAATATACTAAAAAAAAGTCTGCTAACATTCAATGACAAGAACGTGATTCTTGTGAACGTTTAAAACAAGTTAGGCTTATCGCTTATATATCTACGTCATACTGACAGACCAAAGACTGAAAACATATTGCTCTGCTCCCCATAACTTCATTCAAAAAATATAAATCTGACACGAACACCCAATTTTCTTCATCATCTACGATTTCTTGTTAAACCATAATAATATATTAGAATAGGTCCTATGTACTTGCTCACATTTCTTTATGGTATTATCTAATAAGGTTTTCGCTATAAATAATGTGTCTGTAGCTAACTCTGATCATTCAATTTTAGAGTCAGTAATACTAGTTTTACATATTTAGAAAATAACTGACAGTCGCTTGAAAATCCTCGATGTCAGTTCGATATTAGTACAAGAGCTCTTCAGGCAACGACCCGTTCGTTTAACACCCCAATTTATCGTCTATTTTGAAGACTATTTAAATAAAATGTTGAACATCTTGTAACTAATAAAAACTCATCGAGGAATACAAGATTTCTGCCGCCAGATCGTTCTCAGTTCTGATTTAACTTTATCTCCTCGCAACATGCGAGAATCGAGCAATTTAAAAACTTTGAAACCATTTCTCGATACTTTTTCAGGGTATCGAATAAGTTCTATCTATCTATGACCTATATATATATATATAGATATATATATATATGTTTATTCATTATTTATTATATATTATTGAATTATTGTGCCGTTCCGTTTTGGGAGGGTGATTCATTATTCTTTTTCTTGCAAAAATTATACCGCGGTCATTTTTCGTATAACCACAAACACCACTCTTCTAATTACCTTTAGCAGCTTCCTTTGCTGCCATTATTAAAGGTGTTAACGAAGCAAGTGGCCTTGCTAGTTTCAGAAAAGGGTGCTGCAATTTTCCATGAATGTACAGATTATATTAAAATTCCTTTCTTTTAACGAATGTAATCCTAATTTACACGGTGCCTCACCTGATATTCACAAGTTGATTTACGTCACTATTATTATCCGTAGCGAAAAATGATTTAGATCAAAGTTGAGTGGTTTCAGGGTGGACATACCCTGGCGTGGTTAGTTTTTTTGTAAATGGATACAAAGACCAACTTTGTTTTTTAAATGGAACCATATCTTTTGAATGCATTGCTCGATGCATCTCGACATTCTCTATAAAAGGATATTAACCCATGTATGCCCAGAAATAGTTAGTTTACGGGATATTTGAATTAAAATTTCATATGACCTTTATGCGTTCACTGAAATTCTAAGGTATTCACCTCTCGAAACAATTTAAGTTTCCTCAAACATTTTTCATTATGGGTAATAATAATAACGTAAATCGAATATCAATATCAGGTGAGACACCCTGTATATGAAATAAAATTTTTATTTTAATAGTATATATATTATTCAAATTACCTTGAGTAATTCTGATGCCGCCGAACGTTTTTCCACTTCAACTTCTAAACATTGATCTAAAAAATCTTGAAAAATTCCCGACAATTTATCTTTTTCTTTAATTTCGGGTTTCCCATTTGTTGCGATTAAATACAATGCTCTTAATGGGTTTTCATTTAAATACGGAGGCTCGCCTTCTATCATTTCAATAGCCATTATACCCAACGACCAGATATCAACCTAAAGATTCAATTGATTCATAAATATTACGATATACATAATGAATTCATCTTGTGCTAACTCTAACTAGTTTATTTACCTTTGGACCATATTGTTTTCTTGTAACTACTTCTGGTGCCATCCAATATGGTGTACCAACCATCGTAGTTCTTTTGCTTTGTTCAGGTGAAATTTGTGCACAAAATCCAAAATCTGTTAGTTTTACACCACCGTCTAGTCCGAGTAAGATATTATCAGACTTAATATCCCTGTGTATAACTTGGTTACAATGAAGGAACTCCAAAGCTTGTAGGACTTCTCGACACACCGCAGCTATTTGACCCTCATCCATACAAGTTTCGGTTACAACATCAGTCAAACTACCGCCAGGCAAATATTCCATAACTACCCATAATTCTTCTCCTACAAGATAACTATCCAAGTAATTTACAACATTCGGGTGTTTATTCTCCCGCATGACCAATATTTCGTTTATTATTAATTCCTTCTTTGGTTGCTGTGAAAGGTTCATCTGTTTGATTGCAACTTCCATCCCTGTTGATGTTTCGATTGCTGTATACACTGTACCCGAAGCGCTAGAAATAAAATTTTCGATACATGCAAAAACGTTAGAAGAGCGGTTAAAACAAAATTTACATTACGACTTACCCTTGTCCTATTTTTTCCATTTTTGTATACTTTCTATTCGGATCACCTACGCTTACAATTGTTCGAAGTTTTTCTAATATTTCATCGTCCGACATCTTTTTCTTTCTAGCTTTATCGCTTTGCGCTGGTCTCGTTTGATCCGTGGTCGTTGAGGTGGGTGTTGCTTGATTTTTATTTCTATCCAGTTGCGATTGATGTGGTTGTTGAGGCGTGCCATTTCGTTGAGGTGATCCTAACGTATTAGTTAACGGTGGCGGTGGTTCTTCTTCTATTGGTTTTGTATACTGCCGCAAAAACATATAAATTTTTGAGATTATGCAAGGTACATATGAGATGTAGCAGAAATTTGTGATACACTGCTAACGTTAATTGTTACTTACAATTGATTTCGTACGTTCTGGTCTAGCAGAAATCGGTGGTGGAGGAGGTTCGTCCTCTTGTTCGGAACTAGTTGCACAAGCATCTGTTGGTGTACTACTAGGACTACTGCTACTTACTCTGTAATTTGTTTGTCTCTCAGCAGATATAAAAATATATATGGTATAAATGATATTTTAGAAGTGTAAAAGGCTCACCTGCTGAGCGAATGTTGGGAATGAGAACTTCCGGAAGCTTGTGACATTGCTTGCCGAATACTCCCAACACCTGTTCCGATACCTATACCCATGCTTCTAGGACTACTTGCTCTTTCAATGGGTGCTGAACATAAAAATCATTTATATATTTCATTTACTAATGTATATATTATCGATCATTATTAGACCATAGTAACACCATACATTCATTTTCATACAAATATTATTAACTTACCAACCACTCCAACCATTTTTGTGGTTGTCATGTACTTGGAACCCTTTGTTTCTTTACTGCTACTGTCATACCAATTCAAAACATCTAATACAGCCTGTGGATTTTTCTTCTGCTCTTGTTTGCTGATGTTACTGGACATAAGCAACCTTGCCCAAGCCTCTGGCATTCCCTGGGATCAAAATTATATTTCAAAGTAACTGTTAAAAACCATGTGGGCATAAATTTAAAAGACAAACAACCGATAACAGGTACAATGCTTACATACATATAATTCACGAACTTTCAAAAACTAAGAGAACGTTGTGCAAATATAAAATATTCAAAAATTCAATCAATACACGGGCGAAATATTTTGTGAGATTCTTAAGCACTCAAACCAATGTTCAATTTTATTCTGCAAGAAAGCCATAATATCGAACGCAACGTTGACTAAAGCACTTGTTAAACTACTAAAGCAGCTATTTCTCTAATCTATGATAAATCAAAATTTTGAAATAAACAAGAATAACTTAATTCTGTTAATAGCAACAAAAACAAACAGTTAAATCAAGTGTATGTAGAATAAAAGATACAGGCAAACTACTTTTGTGGTCAGTTGAAGTTACTTACTTTCAATGGCAGCTTGAAAGAAATACGTGTCTTGTTAGTTTTTACATGTGAAAAAATAATAGGTATAAGAAGCATCAGACAAATTACCAAATTACTTTTCCACAATGTCCATACACATGTGAACAAGTGATGAAAATTTCATTTCTTTTAGGTACGAAAAATCCATTAATTTTCAATGATACATTACTAGTTTCTCTTATAATTTTAAACAACTGAAAAGCGATGTTGATGCCAAAATATCATTCTTATTTAATTCTTTTAGAATTTGAGTTTATTTCTGCACTTGTAAATGATTACAAACATATGAAACATTCGTAAATGAATGATTTAATGATGCAAATGTTGATCATTATGCGTTCAAGAAATATTACTTCATTAATACTGCATTGCAAACAACATTCAATTAAAAATGTGTTAATGTCTTATATTTCCTGAATAACTTTTCATCAAGATTATAAAAAGTTGTGCAAAAGTAATGTATTGAAATTATGGGAGATATTTCTTGCAATATAATATTTTATTTGGATAGTCCGTACCAATGTATAGTAGCAAAGCAGGAAGCGAGTGCATTTTGAACAGGTGAAACAAATTGAAGAAGACAAATTTGACTTACCGTAAATTCACCAGTAACAGCATCAAATCCAACATGTACAGTATGTTCAAAATTGGTGGGATAACTGATATTGGGTTTATCCTTATTCTCTTTTACCTTCATCTTGCTTTTCAATGTCTTTTTCTTCCGTTCTTCAGAATCTGGTTCCTTAGGCAATGGACGCATATCCACTGGTAAATTGGGTGCCGATTCACCTCTGAAACATATATATTTAATTCGTCATACACAAAACAATAAAGAATAACAACAATCTTATTTTCACATATTTATTACTAAATTGTAAGTACACAAAAATTGTATACAATCTACAATAAGAATCACAACTACTTCTATAGTTACAAATCGTTTAAAAAGAATTGAACATATTCATATATGTATGCACATAAGAAGAAACGATTGTTCGTGTTTGACAAAATATAATTATAAAATATCCTATTAGGATTTAATGATTAATTATTTATAAAATGAGTGCGCATGGTATTTATACTCATGTATTTACATGTTTATGTAAATTATATATAACATAAATGCATATATGTTTGCAAGTATGCCAGGAGAGTATACTTGTAAGTCATACACATAGAGTAAGGGCCACACATAGAGACTTAAAAGGACGGTCTCCCACATTAGAATGTCAATGTGTCTGAACTGTAGGATTTTATTTTTAGCAAGCACTAGATTAGTGTCTGTTCTTCTATTTTCGGAGGATGCCAACTTCTACATATTGCAAAGAAAATAATAAGAATACACAGTCTAATTAAATTTGTCAATTTTCAAAATACCATAGTCATACATTCAAAATGTACCCCTTTAATTAATAATAACAGTCAAACATTGTTACAAACTTGTAACATTACTTACTAACATCTTACAATTAAGAAACTACCATCCGTAACAATATAAAATGAAGTATAAAGTCATGTTCACCTGTTTGAAGTAAGTCGCACTGGTGGTGCGGGTGGCTTGTCCTCTTCGTCTGACATGATGTTTCCGCCTCTGTCTCTTTGTCGCCAATCTATCTTACGTTTATCTGTATCTCAATACTTCTCCTTAAACGTTTATTTAAATACTATTGCTACCTTGCGCCGGTAGCTCTAGATGACGCTATATTATAGATATTTCTACAGGACTATCGGTTTGAATCACAGTTGCACAGAGAAACCTTCACGTCGAAAAGACCAGTGAGTTGTCTGTTGAAAACACAAGACTCTCAGATCCATTCGCCTTCTGTTACTAAAAAAAAGAAAAAAAAAAGAAAAAAATATATAGGGTTCGACGATCCTCTTAAACTTAACAAACGTTGCAACAACGATGATTCAAATACCGGCTGTATATCACGAGCACGGATGATAGACAGATTCTTCTTGATAACCGGTAGGGGACATGTAACAAGAGGTAGGAAAGAAGCCCCTCCTCGTGGTTGACAGTTTCGACGAACTGATCGGTACTACTCGCGAAACGTTTTGCACGGTTGCGAATAGCTAGCGACAATCTCCGACGGGTCAATGTCGTGAATACGGGGGTGTACTTGAAGACGAGGGGACAGACAGGCACCTCCGAAGCGTGATTCACGCACGGGTGCAGGCAGACCCGTGCCGCATCCACGGCTAGCCAGTTCTTTCTGTCTCTCTCCCTCTCTCTTTTTCTATTTCTCGCACTTAATTTTGTTGCGTCGTTCACTGTCTTGACCACCCTTATTGTTGCAATTGCCGTTTAGTTACCGGGACGATTCACTCCTCCCTTTTTTCTGTTTTCTCGCACTCGCGGAAGAAAAAAATACGGTTGTAGTATATCCGTGTATATATGGCGCCGCTTTATCCACACGTCCGTGATGTGCCGCGGTTTGGGCACGGCGGAGGCGGAACCACGCGGCGCTCCAAGTCTTATCAATGGCACCTCATTTCGTACATAATAATCGACGCCCGATGTCGACGTATCTCTCCCTTATTATTCTCCACGACTTTTCAAAAGTTGATAAGAAGTCTGAATCACCACCGCCGCCGCGGTCCCCTGACACTGCACAGCGCCACCACTAGACTCTGTTCACTCCCTCTCTTTCTTCATCACTCTTGCTCTCTCTCTCTGTCTTTCCTTTTGCTTTTCCTTCAACCATTTACAGTTTTTCAATCGTTTCTTCTTTTACTTCCTTCTCCTTTTTTTCCACTGTATCTCGTATACTTGGAAGGTTTTATGATTAGTGCGCACACACACCACACACACACACATGTGTGCATATATATATATATATATGATATGTATTTCGTTCCGCCTATGTACTCTATTGTCAGTTACACGGATGCGTGCGTATGTTGTGTATGTGTAGTTTAAAAAAGAATTTAGAATAATTTAGGTTAAAGCGGTGGCAATACTGCGAGTGAATTAATTACAGGTCAGCCAACGTAAAAGGCAGTATTGTTGCAAATTTTGTTACGGTTTTATGCGTAAACTTTCTATATGTTCGCAAATTGTAATACAGCAATTTTAATTGTTATTTTCTCGTAGATGTCTATTAGAATTTTCCACAATGTATGATGTACTTATAGATGTTTAACATCTTTATCAAAGAATACACAGAGTACTTTATATATTTGTAATTTGTTTAGTAATGTCCAGAGTTATTTTTATAAGTGTCCCGTTTTGGAATTTGGCAACCAATCTTCCTCCCTTGTAGCACTTGTTTAAGGAATTGGAGGATGGTTAAGGCATGAGAATAAAAAGAGCAGTTGAATTCCTTTCATTGAAGATTTATTTAAATTACATAATGAAGATACAATTGTATCTATGTAACTTGAGTTACAAACATGTTATAATTTAAACTTGCAAGTTAATACTTATGAATTATTCTTTTAAATCTATTTAGAATACATCTTACAACTTAATCTTTACCAGTTTAAAAATAACATTTATGTAATGTAAAAAGCATAATAAACACAAATAATCTAATACTTACAACACATCTTACACATAGAACTTATAGTAAAAATTTACATAGTTTATATGTAGAAGCTTTAAAAAAAAAAAATTACAGGAACTGTGCAACTTATTTTACATTTACTAGAACTTGTAATAGTAATATAAGTAATATTAAGATTTACATGAGATCTATCAAATGAACTGAATATAAAATACAATTTATAACAGATATACATGACAATCAATTGCACAATTGTTCTAAATTAATTCACTATAACTAAAGATTTCGGTATCATTTTCAGCATCAATAATTTTTTAGACCAAAGCTTGATCTATAGTCATGCCATAATATGGAGTATCTTCCAATGGCACTTCGTCTGCTGAAGGAACATATATTTGATCCGCTCTCTTTTTATATTCGTTTGACGTAGATGCAGCTTCCAGGGTAGCGAAGGAACCTTTATGTATATGGTTTGTTAACTCGTTCAAGTTTTGTACAGGCCGCATTTGTAGAATTTGAATGTGACGTTTGGCCTTTCTCCCCCTAAGGTATCCAACGATGCGTACATATGTGTTAACTTGCTCCAGTGCTTTTTTATCTGGTTCTTACCACTTCCGCGCAGTAATAGTACCTAAATATGTTAACGCAGAAGAAAAAAGAAAGAAAACAAACTGAAAGTTAAGGGAAAAGTAATAGAGACAAGTAAAAGTTGGTCAGAAGCAGTAGAAGTCCAGTAGGTATTGTCCAAGGATCGTAGGTCCTAGTAAAAGGTGGTCAGCAACAGTAGAAGTCCAGTAGGTATGGCCCAAGGAACGGAGATCCGGTTAAAAGTTGGTCAGAAACAGTAGAAGTTCAGTCGGCACGACCCTAGAGTCGTAGGTCCGACTAAAAGTTGGTCAGAAGCAGTAGAAGTCCAGTCGGCACAACCACAGAGTCGTCGGTCCAGCTAAAAGTTGGTCAGAAACCGTAGAAGTCCAGTAGGTACAGCCCTGGGATCGTAGGTCCAGGTAAAAGTTGGTCAGAAGCAGTAGAAGTCCAGTCGGCACAACCTCAGAGTCGTCGGTCCGGCTAAAAGTTGGTCAGAAACCGTAGAAGTCCAGTAGGTACAGCCCTGGGATCGTAGGTCCAGGTAAAAGTTGGTCAGAAACAGTAGAAGTCCAGCAGGTATTGTCCAAGGATCGTAGGTCCGAGTAAAAGGTGGTCAGCGACAGTAGAAGTCCAGTAGGTATGGCCCAAGGATCGGAGGTCCGGTTAAAAGTTGGTCAGGAACAGTAGAAGTCCAGTCGGCACGACCCTAGAGTCGAAGGTCCGACTAAAAGTTGGTCAGAAGCAGTAGAAGTCCAGTCGGCACAACCTCAGAGTCGTCGGTCCGGCTAAAAGTTGGTCAGAAACCGTAGAAGTCCAGTAGGTACAGCCCTGGGATCGTGGGTCCAGGTAGATCGTAGGTAGAAGTCGAATAGGTGACCCAAGGATAGTAGACCGCACGGCTGCGGTCGGAAACCTTCGAAGATTTTCGGAAATTGCGAATAGGACCGAGCGCGAGCGAGCGCTGCCGAGCGATGGCACGGAGTGGGGAGGTCGGGGTACGGCGCGGCGTCATTATCAGTTCAAATGTCGCAGCGTACGGATCGTCTATGTTGTCGAAGGTTAACGACATACTTCACCTTACAATACAATAACATCTCGGGGTTCACTTTATCATCGCATTCGTTTGACTATTAGCTTCTATTAATTAATACACGTTTATTTAACAATCGTTTGACTATCGCGGATGTACATTAAAGTCTTTATCGAGTCCCTTTTGCTGGACGCTTGACCGGTCATCCGGTACCATCGAATCTTTGATACGCGATAACTAGTCATTTATTAAAATATCGGGTTAATAATTTACTGGTTTGAACGGTTCTTCGAATCTTTATTATATTTTATTACACGATTATTTGGATTCGAAGCGGTGTTAAGGTAGCGTTTATTTTGTCCGCAATGTCACTTACATTTTGATTTTAGCATTGGTTTATCACGTTGCTTTTCTGTTTGTTGCAGGTACAATGGATGATTGGTTGGTAAAGAATAATATATTGAAGCTCCAGGAATGGAGTATTGAGATACAATTACTGCGGTGCATAACAATAAGTCCGATGACCTATGATGAAGGATTGGTAACATTTAACTTATTATCCCAACGGTCTATGTATATATATCTTTGTACCTGACGATTGGATTTCGATTACAAGTTATTGAACACTTTTATTATTGTAAACGGATTTCTATACTTACTTCTCTCTATTCGTATATCCATGTTCATTAAATAATGAAAACATTTGAAATAGAACTTACAATATATCATTCGCGATTGAAACTAGACTCGGTAAATTTCATTAATTCTAAACGAAAAATTGAAATACGTTCACGTTTCGCTCCATATCGGTCGCGATTTCTATTATGGCTTCGCTAGTGTTCTTGTTGACACTTTTTGTGACATTGTCTTGTTGTTACTTGGCACAAGTACGGTGAAATTGAATTTTCGATGCAGGATTGCCCCCGTTATTTACGTACGCGTTGCCATGCCCTTCAAGCATGATAAATAATTTCGAGTCTTGAATTCTGCAAGCAGCTACGAGAATTTATAAATGCGCGATATTGTTTGCTTACTAGCATCATGATCACTTTTAGAACTCTGACATAGAACAGTCACAATACGCTTTTGATAAATCATTTATATTAATCTGTAATAATATATCGTGAATGGACAGTTAATAATACAGTAGTACTTTATTAAAAACAAAAGCAGTAATTCCTCAACAGACATACAGAAATAAGAAAGAGACAAATAAAATCACATGTGTATTGCTTTAATCTCTACCTCCTCCCCTCCTTTACTAACTTGTACAGATTTTCTTTCAGCAAATTTTGATGACCGCGCGCAATGCGGTTGGTAGAGTCAGTGCTTGTTCCGTTAAAGTTCTTTTTATTATCTTTGGAGCGCAAACGCTCTTAATAATTATAATTAAATATAAATAGTAGTAAAGATGCGCGAAATTAGAGTCAGTGTTTGCTCCGAAATAATACGCGCAATTAGAATCACTTTGTTTGTCAATCATAAGTGTTCCATTAGAGTCAGTGTCCTGTTCGGCGAGTTCGGGCTCTCATCCATCAATTTGAAGAGTAAGTATCACTGAATTTCTTTAATCTTGTATTGCAATAATCTTTGATGATTAACACATTCGAAAAGTACTGAAAATACGTAGATTTTAATGTTGTTTGCTCTTTTTGAATGTTTCAGCAGCTTCCATGACTTCGATGGCGACGAGCTTGACCACACCCCTGGCGAGTCTGCAACCGGTGAGTCGCATGCTTTAAAGTTCCTCTGGTCACTCAATCATGTCGCAGGACGAAAGGTCCGAACCGACACGAGTGACTGGTTGTAATTACGTAGATTTTTCTGGCAAGCACTGTGACCATGGGTATATGGAAATATACTCATGAGTAGTAACTTCTTTACTGTTTTATATTATATGAGGATAGGTCTTCTTGTACAACGCGTTTTTAAATAGCTTGACAATTTTAAAAGAGGTCATATAGTATTTGATTGAATACTTATGAAACGAATATTTAAATAGTTATTAGTTAGTAAATGAATATAAAGTAACGTCCAGTATTATACGTGCATTAGTTTGTATTGGAGAAGTCGAATACCCTTCGACTTCGTTTATTTGTCAATTGCAATTACTGCACAGTTATAATAAATTGTTAGTAAGGGTATACTATTTCCTCTTTTTCCTACTTTGATTATATATGAAGTCAAGGAATTTATTTACCTTGTCCATTTTTAAAACTATCGACAAATTTTATTTTCGATATTCATATTAGAAATTTAGCGTATAAAGATATCGTCAATTTTACTTTTGCCGTACAAGATATTAATTAAACCTGAATGTACAAGAAGACAATACGCGAACGGGTAGTTCTCGAAATCAAGGCAATCTACTTTAAAACCAACCTTGCGTTTTAGAAGCAATGCTTTGATGACGGGAACGCCCGAGGATGTTTCAATTTAATTCGAAACTTTATTAAAGTCGAGTCACTGAATAATATTTCTAATAAAGTAAAGTCTTTGAATAATTTTTCTATTAAAATAGAGCCTTTGAATATTTTTTCTATTAAAGTAGAGCCTTTGAATAATTTTTCTAATAAATTAGAGTCATTGCATAATTTTTAAAATAAAGTAGAGTCATTTCATTTTCTCTTTAATAAAATAAAATCATATATTGATCTGGTATATACGCGTATATATTTAGCCCGTTAGAGAATCAGTATGTCTTTATCATCTTTTTAGACGAGGATTTCCAGGTTTAACCCTTTCCGTGTTCACTGCCCGGATCCCACTCACGTGCCCCTGTGCTACTTGAGTGGGAAAACGGTGGTAGAGCACGATGATATTTTTTAGTTCATAAGCCATAAAATGATTTATTGTTGGCGACTGACAGTGCGTTGGTGTATCGTGCACGACGTAATATCCGCATTGTGTGTGTGGTTAGGCTGTGGATTTGCGTCGTTCCGTACTAAAACGTAGTTACTCTGACCAAGATAAGATGTCATTAATTGAAAACAGAGACATCATTTTTACTATTAACTGCATTAATAATCCCTACTATACTGTGGCACGAAGTTTTTCCATTTAAAATGACAAAGCCCAAATGCCAAAGAGTATTGAATATACTTATCAATTGCTATCAAGTACTTCTTGTATCGGTACTATTTAATTATTCTATTAAATATCTCAACCGCGACGTGGTTTATTCCACGTGAACGCAAAGATCCCAGCCACTGTCAGTCGATTTCAGAAAAATGGTACGTACATTAGAGTGTGCAAGTTGTGTGACAACACCTGGGTGTCGGGGGCGTCCCGGGACGCCTCCCTAGTGTAGGCTTTTGCGCCCAAGTGTTTGACTGAGAACCGTGGAGTGTCGTGTGTTGGTGTGTCTGTTTGCCATTTTTTAAATATAGGTCCAGGTAGGATAGGTAGCATACTTTCTGGTGTGATTGATAGATATAAGTAGGTAGGGCCGGACAGGTTGACACAGTCTCTGATCGGGTAGGCACTATTTCGCGTGTTCAACCTGTTTCAGGAAATCTAATTTGAAAAGCCGACGGTGAAGCTGTGGCGCGAACGAAAATGCGTTCGCCTCTGGTTTTGCCTATCGATTTTTCGAATTCTTCGCGGTCGTGGTCGCGATTCAGGCTCCGAAACGAAACGTGTTACATTATGCTCGAGGCTGCACGTGTGAACGATGAACGATTACAATTTTAATCGTAATCTTTGCGATTTTCCGTAATCACAATTTTTACGATTTTATTTGGTCGTGATTCGACCACGTGTGTTCCATTTAGCTCCGCGATTTAAACTCTTTATTTCACATTTATAAGTTTTTCTTTGGTTTTCGATTAGAGTCTCGAGCCTAGTTTAAGTTTCAGCTGACCCTTGGGTCCAACGAAAAGAAGAGGCTATATGCCGAAGAGGCCCGACAAACTGTCACTCAAGAGGGCAACTACTAATGGCTCCCCATTCTTTTTAAGAATGGGGAATCATTCTTTGTTACTACTTTGTCACTGTGCTTGCATTTTCATTTGTAGAATATTTATTTGTACTTGGCCGACGCACATTCCGGCCCAACGACGCAGCCCTCCCAAAAATATCGCGTTGCGTTAGAGTTGCGTAAAAATTTGCGAACGGGTCGATTTAGAGTTGCGTTAAATTCCACTTATTGCTATTCTTATTGTTACTTAAATTGTAGTATTTTATAATATACTTTACATGTGAGCATCTAGTGTTGCGGAAATTGCTTTCGCGTATTGGAACTTTCAGTTCATTTTTCAGAGGATCTTCAATTTGCTTAATTTTGGATATTACAAATAGTTTACTGTTTGCTGTCTATCAGTCTTAATAACTAGTGTTACGAAATGATTCTATCGCGAGTTCCAGTTAGCGTTGCGTTGATTAAAGATCGCGTTTTTAAGTAGAGTTGCGAGTACTAGTCCCCATCTGCTTCCAATTGGAAGCCTGTTCCTGAACCAGGAACTTTTTCTTTTCAGCGTTTTATATTTGCCATTCTTTTTCTTTTTTTGCTTAATAATTATACCACCTGGAATGTCTGTTGATGGAAATACTGCTAAAAATTTGCATACATATTAGTCAATTACTGTGTGAACGAAATGAAAAGAAATGAAAAAATAAATAAAGGAAAGAAAGAGGAAAGTAAAATGAAAAGGAAAGAAAAGAAAGAAAGAGAAACGAAAAAGATATAATTTGCCGAATCTTTGATAAATTCATAATAATTCTACATAGTAGATTTCAATTAGAGTTACAACTAGTAACTGTTCATTATTGAAGTTTAACCCAAAAAGATTTTCTCTTAATTGTTGCAATTCTATCTTAACCTTTGTTTTAGTAGAGCCATTTTTTATAAATTTTTGAGTATGCTTTGTAGAAATTCAAATTCACTCGCGATATCTGTAAATGTTTAAACAAAAATCCTTGCACGAAAATCTTCTTGGCTGTAGTTGGACCTCGGCATGGTCATAATGGAAGTTTGATATTTTGCTTCTGAGTAATCGTTTGTCGCTTGCTTTATAGAAGCAAAATAGAATCAATTCTAGTGAATTGTGACTTCAATTTGGAGTTTTTAATGAAATTGGTACCACCATTCAGTTTGATCTAGAACGTAAAAAAGAATATATCACTCTGGCCGAAATCCAAGTACCTATTGTTATTAAAAAATAGTTGCACTTTTCATATCAATTGTGATTTATTATCCATTTCAATTTAAAATGGAGGGGCTTGGGGATGCCACTAATCCAGTTGTCTGTTGTCTGTTCTAGGAAGGCATGGACCGCGAAATTAATATGGACTAATTGAAGGGAAATTAAGTGTATGCATTCTTGTACCTACATGAGTATGATAAAGTATCTGTTAGATTCCTATGTAGGTAGGATATTATTGAAATTCTTCTTTTAATTGAACTCTTAGCTGTTATACTAGGTAGGGTGTTTCTAGTTTTAAGTTAGATTTTTAGCCAGGCAGGACGCATTTGAATCTAATCTAGTATTTAAGAAGGGACGATTTATTTTTATGCTGTACCTTAGTTTTTAAGACAGCCGTGTACACTGCTGTAATAATATTTCATTGTCTATTTTTTAAGATCGTAGGATATATGTTTACGAAAGTTTTGTTTCAGGAAATTGATTTCAGAATTTGTTTTAGGTTTCCTTCGGATATTCAATTTAGCTTTCGGTCGTGAATATTTCAAGTACTCCTCTTGCTGTCATATTTGTACTACGATCAATTAATGAACGTTCTACAAATTGACAATAAGAGGAGATTTTTCTTTCTCACAAAGTATATTAGAATTAGTTTTCGCGTAAATGGTGGGTGGAAGGGCCGTGGCTAGGGTGGGTCTCCAGGCGCAGTAACCTCCACGGGGTGAGACCTGGGCAATCAATTATTTATCGTATAATTATTAAACGTTTAACAGACGTTTGATAATTATGTGGAAAATAATTCGAGCGAATTGGCTGCGCATTGCACTTTCTCCTCTGGTTCCCTTTTTGCTTCATTCCCCTTGTTGGTCCACTCCGTTTTCGGTTTCATTGCCTTTTTTGCGCTCTGCCGGGAGCAATTACTTTCGTTACTTTTCTTCTAATTCAATTCACCACTATTAGCTTCATTTCCTTTTCCGTTCTCGGCCCGGAGGACCGATGGTTGGGGACTCAGTGTCAGCGAGTTAAGATGTGTGGGGGCGTGATTGTGGTTCTGGAGGAAGGATCCGAGGCCCGCTGTTAGACTACGTCTCTAACGGTTGTTTGGTTTTCGCCCTAAATCTGGAATCATGGTCGCGGTTCTTGCATTTCCGGACTGCAGTGTCATCGTGAGCGGTGTGTGAGGCTGTGATTGCGTTCCGGACAGGTGACCCGCCTAGTAGGAAATTCCTGCGAGTTAGACCACGCCAAGCACACCTTGGGGTGGCAGAAGGTATATGGGACATAATCTGGAATCGTGGTTCGGTCATGCATTCCGTTCCACAATGATTGCTGTGGCTCGGTATCGAAACTCGTGTAGATTCTAAGTCCTTTTACTGTCAGGGCTTTGGGCCGAGGGCTCGCGGACTGCCCGGTAGCAGTCAGTTTCGTTACTTGCCTCCCATTTGATCCCATTCGTGCGTTTAAGATTTATATAATGCTTTACTAATTACTGCCTGTTCGTTTTTGTTTCAGAAGGACTGAAAAGAATCAGCTAAAGAAGAGGATTGCTTGAAATATCTATAATATGACCACACTCTAACTCTGCCCCTGCCCCTCCCCCCCCCCTGCCCCTGCCCAGTTGCCAGTTTTCTGTTGTCTGTTCTAGGAAGGCATGGACCGCGAAATTAATATGGACTAATTGAAGGGAAATTAAGTGTATGCATTCTTGTACCTACATGAGTATGATAAAGTATCTGTTAGATTCTTATGTAGGTAGGATATTATTGAAATTCTTCTTTTAATTGAACTCTTAGCTGTTATACTAGGTAGGGGGTTTCTAGTTTTAAGTTAGATTTTTAGCCAGGCAGGTCGCATTTGAATCTAATCTAGTATTTAAGAAGGGACGATTTATTTTTATGCTGTACCTTAGTTTTTAAGACAGCAGTGTACACTGCTGTAATAATATTTCATTGTCTATTTTTTAAGATCGTAGGATATATGTTTACGAAAGTTTTGTTTCAGGAAATTGATTTCAGAATTTGTTTTAGGTTTCCTTCGGATATTCAATTTAGCTTTCGGTCGTGAATATTTCAAGTACTCCTCTTGCTGTCATATTTGTACTACGATCAATTAATGAACGTTCTACAAATTGACAATAAGAGGAGATTTTTCTTTCTCACAAAGTATATTAGAATTAGTTTTCGCGTAAATGGTGGGTGGAAGGGCCGTGGCTAGGGTGGGTCTCCAGGCGCAGTAACCTCCACGGGGTGAGACCTGGGCAATCAATTATTTATCGTATAATTATTAAACGTTTAACAGACGTTTGATAATTATGTGGAAAATAATTCGAGCGAATTGGCTGCGCATTGCACTTTCTCCTCTGGTTCCCTTTTTGCTTCATTCCCCTTGTTGGTCCACTCCGTTTTCGGTTTCATTGCCTTTTTTGCGCTCTGCCGGGAGCAATTACTTTCGTTACTTTTCTTCTAATTCAATTCACCACTATTAGCTTCATTTCCTTTTCCGTTCTCGGCCCGGAGGACCGATGGTTGGGGACTCAGTGTCAGCGAGTTAAGATGTGTGGGGGCGTGATTGTGGTTCTGGAGGAAGGATCCGAGGCCCGCTGTTAGACTACGTCTCTAACGGTTGTTTGGTTTTCGCCCTAAATCTGGAATCATGGTCGCGGTTCTTGCATTTCCGGACTGCAGTGTCATCGTGAGCGGTGTGTGAGGCTGTGATTGCGTTCCGGACAGGTGACCCGCCTAGTAGGAAATTCCTGCGAGTTAGACCACGCCAAGCACACCTTGGGGTGGCAGAAGGTATATGGGACATAATCTGGAATCGTGGTTCGGTCATGCATTCCGTTCCACAATGATTGCTGTGGCTCGGTATCGAAACTCGTGTAGATTCTAAGTCCTTTTACTGTCAGGGCTTTGGGCCGAGGGCTCGCGGACTGCCCGGTAGCAGTCAGTTTCGTTACTTGCCTCCCATTTGATCCCATTCGTGCGTTTAAAATTTATATAATGCTTTACTAATTACTGCCTGTTCGTTTTTGTTTCAGAAGGACTGAAAAGAATCAGCTAAAGAAGAGGATTGCTTGAAATTTCTATAATATGACCACACTCTAACTCTGCCCCTGCCCCCCCCCCCCTGCCCCTGCCCAGTTGCCAGTTTTCTGTTGTCTGTTCTAGGAAGGCATGGACCGCGAAATTAATATGGACTAATTGAAGGGAAATTAAGTGTATGCATTCTTGTACCTACATGAGTATGATAAAGTATCTGTTAGATTCTTATGTAGGTAGGATATTATTGAAATTCTTCTTTTAATTGAACTCTTAGCTGTTATACTAGGTAGGGGGTTTCTAGTTTTAAGTTAGATTTTTAGCCAGGCAGGTCGCATTTGAATCTAATCTAGTATTTAAGAAGGGACGATTTATTTTTATGCTGTACCTTAGTTTTTAAGACAGCAGTGTACACTGCTGTAATAATATTTCATTGTCTATTTTTTAAGATCGTAGGATATATGTTTACGAAAGTTTTGTTTCAGGAAATTGATTTCAGAATTTGTTTTAGGTTTCCTTCGGATATTCAATTTAGCTTTCGGTCGTGAATATTTCAAGTACTCCTCTTGCTGTCATATTTGTACTACGATCAATTAATGAACGTTCTACAAATTGACAATAAGAGGAGATTTTTCTTTCTCACAAAGTATATTAGAATTAGTTTTCGCGTAAATGGTGGGTGGAAGGGCCGTGGCTAGGGTGGGTCTCCAGGCGCAGTAACCTCCACGGGGTGAGACCTGGGCAATCAATTATTTATCGTATAATTATTAAACGTTTAACAGACGTTTGATAATTATGTGGAAAATAATTCGAGCGAATTGGCTGCGCATTGCACTTTCTCCTCTAGTTCCCTTTTTGCTTCATTCCCCTTGTTGGTCCACTCCGTTTTCGGTTTCATTGCCTTTTTTGCGCTCTGCCGGGAGCAATTACTTTCGTTACTTTTCTTCTAATTCAATTCACCACTATTAGCTTCATTTCCTTTTCCGTTCTCGGCCCGGAGGACCGATGGTTGGGGACTCAGTGTCAGCGAGTTAAGATGTGTGGGGGCGTGATTGTGGTTCTGGAGGAAGGATCCGAGGCCCGCTGTTAGACTACGTCTCTAACGGTTGTTTGGTTTTCGCCCTAAATCTGGAATCATGGTCGCGGTTCTTGCATTTCCGGACTGCAGTGTCATCGTGAGCGGTGTGTGAGGCTGTGATTGCGTTCCGGACAGGTGACCCGCCTAGTAGGAAATTCCTGCGAGTTAGACCACGCCAAGCACACCTTGGGGTGGCAGAAGGTATATGGGACATAATCTGGAATCGTGGTTCGGTCATGCATTCCGTTCCACAATGATTGCTGTGGCTCGGTATCGAAACTCGTGTAGATTCTAAGTCCTTTTACTGTCAGGGCTTTGGGCCGAGGGCTCGCGGACTGCCCGGTAGCAGTCAGTTTCGTTACTTGCCTCCCATTTGATCCCATTCGTGCGTTTAAAATTTATATAATGCTTTACTAATTACTGCCTGTTCGTTTTTGTTTCAGAAGGACTGAAAAGAATCAGCTAAAGAAGAGGATTGCTTGAAATTTCTATAATATGACCACACTCTAACTCTGCCCCTGCCCCCCCCCCCCCCCCCCCCCTGCCCCTGCCCAGTTGCCAGTTTTCTGTTGTCTGTTCTAGGAAGGCATGGACCGCGAAATTAATATGGACTAATTGAAGGGAAATTAAGTGTATGCATTCTTGTACCTACATGAGTATGATAAAGTATCTGTTAGATTCTTATGTAGGTAGGATATTATTGAAATTCTTCTTTTAATTGAACTCTTAGCTGTTATACTAGGTAGGGGGTTTCTAGTTTTAAGTTAGATTTTTAGCCAGGCAGGTCGCATTTGAATCTAATCTAGTATTTAAGAAGGGACGATTTATTTTTATGCTGTACCTTAGTTTTTAAGACAGCAGTGTACACTGCTGTAATAATATTTCATTGTCTATTTTTTAAGATCGTAGGATATATGTTTACGAAAGTTTTGTTTCAGGAAATTGATTTCAGAATTTGTTTTAGGTTTCCTTCGGATATTCAATTTAGCTTTCGGTCGTGAATATTTCAAGTACTCCTCTTGCTGTCATATTTGTACTACGAGCAATTAATGAACGTTCTACAAATTGACAATAAGAGGAGATTTTTCTTTCTCACAAAGTATATTAGAATTAGTTTTCGCGTAAATGGTGGGTGGAAGGGCCGTGGCTAGGGTGGGTCTCCAGGCGCAGTAACCTCCACGGGGTGAGACCTGGGCAATCAATTATTTATCGTATAATTATTAAACGTTTAACAGACGTTTGATAATTATGTGGAAAATAATTCGAGCGAATTGGCTGCGCATTGCACTTTCTCCTCTAGTTCCCTTTTTGCTTCATTCCCCTTGTTGGTCCACTCCGTTTTCGGTTTCATTGCCTTTTTTGCGCTCTGCCGGGAGCAATTACTTTCGTTACTTTTCTTCTAATTCAATTCACCACTATTAGCTTCATTTCCTTTTCCGTTCTCGGCCCGGAGGACCGATGGTTGGGGACTCAGTGTCAGCGAGTTAAGATGTGTGGGGGCGTGATTGTGGTTCTGGAGGAAGGATCCGAGGCCCGCTGTTAGACTACGTCTCTAACGGTTGTTTGGTTTTCGCCCTAAATCTGGAATCATGGTCGCGGTTCTTGCATTTCCGGACTGCAGTGTCATCGTGAGCGGTGTGTGAGGCTGTGATTGCGTTCCGGACAGGTGACCCGCCTAGTAGGAAATTCCTGCGAGTTAGACCACGCCAAGCACACCTTGGGGTGGCAGAAGGTATATGGGACATAATCTGGAATCGTGGTTCGGTCATGCATTCCGTTCCACAATGATTGCTGTGGCTCGGTATCGAAACTCGTGTAGATTCTAAGTCCTTTTACTGTCAGGGCTTTGGGCCGAGGGCTCGCGGACTGCCCGGTAGCAGTCAGTTTCGTTACTTGCCTCCCATTTGATCCCATTCGTGCGTTTAAAATTTATATAATGCTTTACTAATTACTGCCTGTTCGTTTTTGTTTCAGAAGGACTGAAAAGAATCAGCTAAAGAAGAGGATTGCTTGAAATTTCTATAATATGACCACACTCTAACTCTGCCCCTGCCCCCCCCCCCCCCTGTCCCTGCCCAGTTGCCAGTTTTCTGTTGTCTGTTCTAGGAAGGCATGGACCGCGAAATTAATATGGACTAATTGAAGGGAAATTAAGTGTATGCATTCTTGTACCTACATGAGTATGATAAAGTATCTGTTAGATTCTTATGTAGGTAGGATATTATTGAAATTCTTCTTTTAATTGAACTCTTAGCTGTTATACTAGGTAGGGGGTTTCTAGTTTTAAGTTAGATTTTTAGCCAGGCAGGTCGCATTTGAATCTAATCTAGTATTTAAGAAGGGACGATTTATTTTTATGCTGTACCTTAGTTTTTAAGACAGCAGTGTACACTGCTGTAATAATATTTCATTGTCTATTTTTTAAGATCGTAGGATATATGTTTACGAAAGTTTTGTTTCAGGAAATTGATTTCAGAATTTGTTTTAGGTTTCCTTCGGATATTCAATTTAGCTTTCGGTCGTGAATATTTCAAGTACTCCTCTTGCTGTCATATTTGTACTACGATCAATTAATGAACGTTCTACAAATTGACAATAAGAGGAGATTTTTCTTTCTCACAAAGTATATTAGAATTAGTTTTCGCGTAAATGGTGGGTGGAAGGGCCGTGGCTAGGGTGGGTCTCCAGGCGCAGTAACCTCCACGGGGTGAGACCTGGGCAATCAATTATTTATCGTATAATTATTAAACGTTTAACAGACGTTTGATAATTATGTGGAAAATAATTCGAGCGAATTGGCTGCGCATTGCACTTTCTCCTCTGGTTCCCTTTTTGCTTCATTCCCCTTGTTGGTCCACTCCGTTTTCGGTTTCATTGCCTTTTTTGCGCTCTGCCGGGAGCAATTACTTTCGTTACTTTTCTTCTAATTCAATTCACCACTATTAGCTTCATTTCCTTTTCCGTTCTCGGCCCGGAGGACCGATGGTTGGGGACTCAGTGTCAGCGAGTTAAGATGTGTGGGGGCGTGATTGTGGTTCTGGAGGAAGGATCCGAGGCCCGCTGTTAGACTACGTCTCTAACGGTTGTTTGGTTTTCGCCCTAAATCTGGAATCATGGTCGCGGTTCTTGCATTTCCGGACTGCAGTGTCATCGTGAGCGGTGTGTGAGGCTGTGATTGCGTTCCGGACAGGTGACCCGCCTAGTAGGAAATTCCTGCGAGTTAGACCACGCCAAGCACACCTTGGGGTGGCAGAAGGTATATGGGACATAATCTGGAATCGTGGTTCGGTCATGCATTCCGTTCCACAATGATTGCTGTGGCTCGGTATCGAAACTCGTGTAGATTCTAAGTCCTTTTACTGTCAGGGCTTTGGGCCGAGGGCTCGCGGACTGCCCGGTAGCAGTCAGTTTCGTTACTTGCCTCCCATTTGATCCCATTCGTGCGTTTAAAATTTATATAATGCTTTACTAATTACTGCCTGTTCGTTTTTGTTTCAGAAGGACTGAAAAGAATCAGCTAAAGAAGAGGATTGCTTGAAATTTCTATAATATGACCACACTCTAACTCTGCCCCTGCCCCCCCCCCCCCTGCCCCTGCCCAGTTGCCAGTTTTCTGTTGTCTGTTCTAGGAAGGCATGGACCGCGAAATTAATATGGACTAATTGAAGGGAAATTAAGTGTATGCATTCTTGTACCTACATGAGTATGATAAAGTATCTGTTAGATTCTTATGTAGGTAGGATATTATTGAAATTCTTCTTTTAATTGAACTCTTAGCTGTTATACTAGGTAGGGGGTTTCTAGTTTTAAGTTAGATTTTTAGCCAGGCAGGTCGCATTTGAATCTAATCTAGTATTTAAGAAGGGACGATTTATTTTTATGCTGTACCTTAGTTTTTAAGACAGCAGTGTACACTGCTGTAATAATATTTCATTGTCTATTTTTTAAGATCGTAGGATATATGTTTACGAAAGTTTTGTTTCAGGAAATTGATTTCAGAATTTGTTTTAGGTTTCCTTCGGATATTCAATTTAGCTTTCGGTCGTGAATATTTCAAGTACTCCTCTTGCTGTCATATTTGTACTACGATCAATTAATGAACGTTCTACAAATTGACAATAAGAGGAGATTTTTCTTTCTCACAAAGTATATTAGAATTAGTTTTCGCGTAAATGGTGGGTGGAAGGGCCGTGGCTAGGGTGGGTCTCCAGGCGCAGTAACCTCCACGGGGTGAGACCTGGGCAATCAATTATTTATCGTATAATTATTAAACGTTTAACAGACGTTTGATAATTATGTGGAAAATAATTCGAGCGAATTGGCTGCGCATTGCACTTTCTCCTCTAGTTCCCTTTTTGCTTCATTCCCCTTGTTGGTCCACTCCGTTTTCGGTTTCATTGCCTTTTTTGCGCTCTGCCGGGAGCAATTACTTTCGTTACTTTTCTTCTAATTCAATTCACCACTATTAGCTTCATTTCCTTTTCCGTTCTCGGCCCGGAGGACCGATGGTTGGGGACTCAGTGTCAGCGAGTTAAGATGTGTGGGGGCGTGATTGTGGTTCTGGAGGAAGGATCCGAGGCCCGCTGTTAGACTACGTCTCTAACGGTTGTTTGGTTTTCGCCCTAAATCTGGAATCATGGTCGCGGTTCTTGCATTTCCGGACTGCAGTGTCATCGTGAGCGGTGTGTGAGGCTGTGATTGCGTTCCGGACAGGTGACCCGCCTAGTAGGAAATTCCTGCGAGTTAGACCACGCCAAGCACACCTTGGGGTGGCAGAAGGTATATGGGACATAATCTGGAATCGTGGTTCGGTCATGCATTCCGTTCCACAATGATTGCTGTGGCTCGGTATCGAAACTCGTGTAGATTCTAAGTCCTTTTACTGTCAGGGCTTTGGGCCGAGGGCTCGCGGACTGCCCGGTAGCAGTCAGTTTCGTTACTTGCCTCCCATTTGATCCCATTCGTGCGTTTAAAATTTATATAATGCTTTACTAATTACTGCCTGTTCGTTTTTGTTTCAGAAGGACTGAAAAGAATCAGCTAAAGAAGAGGATTGCTTGAAATTTCTATAATATGACCACACTCTAACTCTGCCCCTGCCCCCCCCCCCCCCTGCCCCTGCCCAGTTGCCAGTTTTCTGTTGTCTGTTCTAGGAAGGCATGGACCGCGAAATTAATATGGACTAATTGAAGGGAAATTAAGTGTATGCATTCTTGTACCTACATGAGTATGATAAAGTATCTGTTAGATTCTTATGTAGGTAGGATATTATTGAAATTCTTCTTTTAATTGAACTCTTAGCTGTTATACTAGGTAGGGGGTTTCTAGTTTTAAGTTAGATTTTTAGCCAGGCAGGACGCATTTGAATCTAATCTAGTATTTAAGAAGGGACGATTTATTTTTATGCTGTACCTTAGTTTTTAAGACAGCAGTGTACACTGCTGTAATAATATTTCATTGTCTATTTTTTAAGATCGTAGGATATATGTTTACGAAAGTTTTGTTTCAGGAAATTGATTTCAGAATTTGTTTTAGGTTTCCTTCGGATATTCAATTTAGCTTTCGGTCGTGAATATTTCAAGTACTCGTCTTGCTGTCATATTTGTACTACGATCAATTAATGAACGTTCTACAAATTGACAATAAGAGGAGATTTTTCTTTCTCACAAAGTATATTAGAATTACTTTTCGCGTAAATGGTGGGTGGAAGGGCCGTGGCTAGGGTGGGTCTCCATGCGCAGTAACCTCCACGTGGTGAGACCTGGGCAATCAATTATTTATCGTATAATTATTAAACGTTTAACAGACGTTTGATAATTATATGGAAAATAATTCGAGCAAATTGACTGCGTCTTCGTATTCCTCAAGAAGCCTTCTTTTTATAAATGAAATACCCATGTATATATCTTTTAATTCATAAATTAATAAATATTTGCAAAGATATACTTGAAACGACGCGGGTCTCTGCCATATCTACAGTGGTTGCTATGGATTCGCCATCTATACAGACCTCCTTGAAACTACACACACTTCTTACTTACCATAAGTGTAGATATGGCAGAAGGCCCGAGTAGTTTCAGTCACATCTGTATAGATGGCGATGCTAATGACTCCAGATAAAGCAGACATACATATAGTTTCGAGCAGTTCTGTATAGATGGCGAAACTAAAGTCCATTTTGGGTGTAGGTAAGACAGTGATGTGAGTGGTTCATTAATTCGTGTATCTGTTTATAAATAGCGGTGCGATAAAGTTCATACAATTTAGTTACATATGTTTTCATTTATAAAATTATGTTGATAATGCTCAAAAATCATTTCGCCCTCTCAATCACATATGAATAAAGTTTTAGCAAACACGGTATTACCATCTGCATTAAAATTAATACGTGTAGTAACATTGCAAGTTCCATTGTTCATTTCCTTGTACGACAATCAAGATCTTTAACGAAGGTAAATACATCTACGAATATCGTATACTTCAGCGTGGACGCAAAGAGTAACAAGCATTGACTGGCACTTCTCATCGTGCATAGGAGCAAGAAAGAAGATAGAAGAACTTTTGCCACATACCTTAGTTATCCTTTAGTTATTGTAAAGTGGTTTATAAAAATAGTTTGTAACTAGTAGCGCATATGCTTAATTTAGAACAATTGTGTAATTAACTGTTCTATATACCTATTGTATACTTTATTTTATATTTAGTTTATTCGGTAGATCTTATGTAAACTGTAATATTACTTATATTATTATTACAAGTTCTACTGAATGTGCTAAATATAAAATGAAAGATATAATAAATAATTTACGTATGCACAAGTTACACGATTGCTGTAATTTAATATTGTATAAGATATGCGAGGGGGTATCCGACATCGGCAGTTCTTGGAAATGACGTCACGTTCCACAAATTTCCGTGCACTCACATTCAGGGGCTCCCATCAAAACGTTGCAATAATTCTCGGATAATTAGCCTATAATTTAATAATGGTCAGGTATATTTTGACAAGTTCTCCGCTTGTGAACTTTGCATTTAAAGTTTCTGCACGGTAGTACTTATTTAAGGATTTGGAATTAGGTCTTTTCAAGGAGTGGTAAGGTTTAAAAATAAAAAGTGCAGTGGAATTCCTTTCATTGAAGATTTATTTAAATTAAATATTGAAGATACACCATACAAGTTAATGAGGGTGGTTCTAAAATAGGTAGAGATCGTTCCTTGAATCGAAAGCTTTATTGTGAGATGTCGTTGATTAAAATCGGTTCAGCAGAAGCCGAGATAATTGAATTTGTTTAAAGAAATTATAAACAAATGCCATTATCTCGACACACAGGCCAGCTACGTCAATGACCAGTGCACATATATTAAAGCTAGCAGTTCCAGCAACCATCTCCAATAGGTGGTAAGAATTGCATGGGCGGTTCATTTGTTATGAACAACTTAAATTGTTATTACAACCATCTGCATATAATTACAGCAACAGGGTATTTTTTATCGTGTAGCTTATTCGATTCCCTTTCATTTGGCACCCCATTTATTAAAAAGTAGCCACCACGAGCCGAGATAACAATTTTGTAATATTTTATCGGCAACTTTATGTGTGACGTGGGGAATGGTAGTGGGGTAATAGTGCCCCACAGACGGTCGATAATCGTACATGTGGCGCCATCTCACGTTTACGGCCTTTTTCATAGATTGCCGCACTATTATGATTATCGAACAACGTTAATATGTATATGTTAAAAGAAACAGAAGAGAATTTTGCTATAAATTAATTAAGAAATGGCCAATTTGAGTCTTAAATTAAATTATTTGATTAATATATTTGAGTATTTAATATTGCGGCCCGCCTAAAGTAGTAGATTTCAACTGTTGGCCCACGGCGAGCCAAAAGTTGCTTACCACTGCTTTAGATCTTCCTTACAAATGATACAAATATGTTTGTACAAATTATTCAAATATATTTAAACAAATATCAGAGATACAATATTTACATAAAGTTCTCACACACTCATGCGAACACAACACTCGCACAGCGTTATCCTACATAGTTTTACCAACATCAAATACAGTACATTATCTGATCCATAACACTTTGAATGCAACTGTACCCGGTGGTTTCATTACTGAAAATTGTTTCTGTAGTATTTACTTCATCTACTCATCGCAGAATTTCAAGCAAAACTTAATAATCCACAACCCGCCGCCGTAACATTTCAGTGACAGTATCACCGCCATACATTCTATGGTTTCATTCGTATGCGAGTTGAAGCACTTCTGCATCTTTTTTGTTTTGTATGTCAAGTAGTAGAAAATTTTCACGGAAACTGATTATTATATACTTTCAGTCCGCCTCGAGCGTAACGTCATTTATTAATTGTTCAGTAAGTCAAATAATCAAAGGTTATTACCATTCGTATTATAAATTATAAATAATATATTAGACTACGTTACCGAATTATTTACACTATGTATATTTGGATCGTTATATTTTTCAATTGTATATATATATGTGTATGTGTCTGTGTGTGTGCGCGCGGGCGCACGATACATTTCAATTAGATGGTGATCATTTTCTATTTATTTTTTTCCCTTTGACTTACTGATTGACCGACAGCTTTCAGCATACAGTATCCTAATTCCATGTAGATGCAATATATATGACCACCGACGAGGTAGATTAGCAAAAATCAAATTTTAGCTAATATAGGAAAAATCGTGCCGCGTAAATCGTGACACGATGAAAGTATCAAAATTTTGATTAGGCTAGAAGCGTGAATGGGAAACAGGTGGTTAATTAAAGTGGAACTTAAATTGGAAGGGAGAACCATGGAAGTGATGGAATTCTTGGAAGGGATTAAAGCGTGTCTGATGTTTCCCCGATTCAGGATCTAGCGGATCTTCACCTTGGTCGAATTTCGCTCTCTTTTCATCGTCAGTCAAGACTTCTTTGGCAGCTGCGATATCGATAAAACGTTTTTCTGCGCGTTTCTTCTCTTCTCCCTCTTGAAAATTATCAGGATGCCACTTTTGTGCTGCTTTTCTATACGCTTTGATAATATCACGTTTAGATGCTGTTCTTGGCACGCTTAGAATTTTATAATAATCTCGTGATTCAGAAAGTTTCTGCCTTTGTTGCGCTTTATGGAGCCCCTGTTTTGCCCTCTGCAGATTCATATCAATTTCTAATGCTTCCTTGAACTCTCTAATTGCTGTTTACAAAATTATAATTGCATTGTCAAATTATGTTACCGATAGAAGAAAGAAAGAAAGAAAGAAATGAATGCATCATATTCAGAATGTTTTATTTACAACGTGTATCGTAAAAGCCTTTGTTCTCGGATATTGTCTTCTATCAGCCAAAACAATGAAATTATTACGATGCACGTCGTAAACGAAACACCCTGTAAAGTTAATTACTTACCATCGTCAAACATCTCCGCTGCGAGATATGCTTCTGCACTGTCACAATATATTGCAGCTTCTTTTCTTATTTTCAATGCTTCCTGGCATTCTTTGATAGCCTCACTTGGTTCCGAATTACCATTGTAACATTTACAAAGAAGCTGGTGGGCAATGAAACGTACATCGGGTAAATCTGGTTCGATTTTAAGTACAGATTGTGCCGAGCTTATACATTTATCGTACTCTCGTAGATCTTCAGCAGATTCTGCTTCATTTAGGCGCTTGGCTACCTGCTTAATTTTTTTGTAGAACGGGAAACATGCAAAATGATCCGGATCGAGCTTCAAACATTCTCGAATCTCCCTAAACATATCAAAGTTTAATTATATTTATTTCGTACACAACACAGATAAGTTCACATGTTTAACCATTACTTACTTCAACGAATCGTCCACTTGTCCAAGACGATAATGCAGACTAGCTAGTTTAAAAAATCCTCCAGTATTAGCAGACATTAACTTGGTTGAGGAGCGCATATCAGAAATAGCACGAGGATAATCTTCAAGCACCTCGTACCATTCGGCTCTAAGTTCTCTGAGTTCTGGTGCCCATGGGCATACTTCAATAACTTTAGTAAGTTGCTGTACAGCCGAGGCGTAATCGCCATTTCCCATTAAGTTATCTGCAACGACCAAATCTTCTTGGGCAGGCGTGATTTTATATAAGGCATTTAAGGCATCTGCATTATGTGGCTCAACTGCTAACTATTAGGAATTAAAGGGAAGTCTTGTTATACAATTCCATTATAGTATTCTAAATAGAATTAAGTCATCCTATAAAGTGTTATATAAAGCATTGTATAATGATGCAGGTAAAATATAAGCAAATAGTCGCATAGGTTTAAACTCTTTTCACAAACAAGGAAATATAAAAATTGTTTCTAGGGATCCAAATAAATTTTCAAAGTGTGTTATACATAAATATACCACTGCTGAAAATTATAGGGTGACTTGATATAGGGTTATCCATTCGCCAGTGGACACAAAAACTATGTAGCAGAGTATCCTCTCTGTGACCATATGTGTCCTTCTACTCACTACAGACCGGATCACGCTATATGTTGCAAGTACTAAAAAGGCGATGCTTACCACATCCCTAAAATCCTCTTGAGCTTTATCAAACTTGGCCTGCTTAAGCAATACATTCCCTCGTTGCAATCTCGCCGAAGTAAAATCCGGCTTCAATTCCAAAACTTTGTCCAGATCAAGAATTGCAAATTTTGCTTTGCCCAATGCTAGGTACACCGTGCCTCGTTTATAATATGTCAGATAATTGTTCGGATCTCCCTCTATAAAAAACATTAATTAACACTGAACGCAATAATAAACGGGGGAAAAGGAACGATTTCAAACAAAACTTACCCACAGCTGCATGATAATGTGACAATGCATCCTGCAGCTGACCCTTTGCTAAACATTCTCTACCTAATTCCAAGTGTCTGTCAAGTTCTAATTGGGAAACACTTCCAAGCACTGGAACACAAACTTATTAAGTATCGCATACCGTGAAATAAGTTTGATTAAACGTTAACTGGTCGCAAGGTTAGGGTTATTTACCATCTACAGATAGATCCAATAAAACCAGCAACAGACCGCAATAGTACATGACGGAATAAAAAAATTGAGCCACAGCAATATGAAGACTTCAATACATAAAGAAACAAACTTGCTGGCTTTAGAAGCCTCTACCTATCCACCCGATAACAGAAACTTGTTCAGCCACGCCGCCATTGCGATCGTGGTCTTATACGATTGGTCCAGGTTGGTCCAACAGAATTGGTCGTTTCAACGACACCCACAACACTTACAATACACATCATCGCACGCTTATAGTGTACACAGATTAATCTACTAACATTTTTATTATGACACGACAATCGAAAGAAAAAAGAATTTTACTACAGAATTATTAGAATTGGATAAAACTATTCATACAGTGCTCCAGTTAATAGAAAAATGTATACAAATATGCATTGAAATAATTGGTTGCGTCTCTTTCTTTTTCATGTGGATGTTTATTTATAATATCTTACCTTGTGACGATAAAAAGGATCCAGTAAAAAATAATAATTTAATGTAAATATATTAAATGTGAAGAAACATCTCGAATTGTTGGTTGTAAACATATAATTAAAAACATCTTGTCATTAAGAACTTGCTCATTTTCTTTTATCCAGATGTGCAATATATTACCTGTATAATGCATTTTCATTAATTATTAGGTATGGGTTTTTGAAATGTTCGCGAAACGTCGAAATTTCCAAACCCCTCGAAAATCGACAAATTTTCAAGGAATCGATAATTCGGCGCTTTTTTCGTGATTCGGAAATATCAATATTAATTTTCTAATTTCAAATATTAATTTAAATTAAGGAATGAAGTAATTGTTTGTAACGTATAACGAGAACGTTCGATTCGTGTAGGATGTTGATTTTCAGTTTAAACAGAACCCCCCTGTAGAAATCAATGTTTTGTCATAGCTGCCCCTAAAACCCGAAGTACCGTACTTAATTTCAATTAGACATATGATTTCTTTTTTATTAGGATTGCAAAAGAACACGCTAGGTCTTTCGAAATGACCTGATATTTAATATAAAAGATTATGCAATTCATTGTATTACAAATAGAAAGGAAACGTGCATATACGAAAAATAAATAAATAGAAGTAGAATCGTATTATGCAAGTATACGAATGACAAATTGCAAGGTAAAAGAACTCTACACTGCATAATCTTTTCATTCTTTATTAGACGAATCATTTTATAGAATTCTCCTGTCATTTTGCATAATACTATAAATAAACGAATGAATCACTAAAATGAATAAACGTTTAAATAATATATATGTGATCCATCGTCTTTTATGAGGTATTTGTAACAATATTGACACTCTACATCGTTCTTCACGGAACACACAAGTTTCTTTTACCTAAGCAGGAGATGCACAATGCTTTTCACAATGCGACCGTAACTTACTGCTAAACCATATATTATATATATTTATATATATGCATATATAATATATGTATCGTACACTTTCATAAAATTAAGTTGACATCTCTTTTAAATTTCAGACACTTTATTTTTATTGATTCTTTCAATAGCCGTACGACGTACAGTTGTTTTGTAGAATTCGTTTCGTACTTCTCGTTATTTTGTTCTCGGTTCACCTAATGTAGCGTGTAAATGTGCAATTACTAATTTTAAGAGAACGACAGAATGGTACATTCACCTTTCCGTTTCTTGAACTCTTTCACGCGTATGCCATTTGCTCGCCATCTCGAGTGAAGTAGTTAATATAGCAAGTATCATTAGAGTTACAAGTGAATGATACGACGAGCGTCATTCATCGCCGAAAAATTAAACACAGCCACCGGAGACTCGTGTGTCGGGGCCGTTGTCCCGCCACATTTCTTTTAAGTTCTGCCCATTCTCTATATAGACATATCTTTGCTGCGTTTACGATTCAACGACAAGCGACGCTTCTCAATTAAATAACATTCGTAAAAGTTAGAATACATTATTTTTGCCATCCCGTCTTAGTTTTGTCCATGAATATTTCGTTCAACCTAAGCGTGTGCTCTTCTCGTTTCGTCTCACTATCTCTTTCTCTCGCATTCGAATCACGCGCGTACGATAACACAATGCTTCTATTTTTTTTTCGTTTTGCTTTTTGTTTTTCCCCCTCTTTGAGTATTAGGTTTTCATTTTTCTGTTCCTTCTATTTCACCTTAAACAGAAAACTGCTCGAGGTGGACACACAACAAGCGCGGACAAATATTTTTTCTGTCCCTCACCAAGAGCAAATCGAACAAGAGTTTATTCGATTGGTTTTTTTTCCAGTTTCGAAGATGTACAACACAAAATGTTAGGAAGAACGGAGACTATAATCTTCAGCACGCGACAACGATTGTGCACGATTGCATATCTTTTTACATGCACCGATTCTTATCCCTCTTTTCCTTTTCTTCCTTTCTGACTCAATTGCGTACTTTACACAATAATTATATGGCTTACAATGTTTACTATTTCGCTTTCTCTCTTTCGCTCTCATTCTCTCCCTCACTCTCTCTCCCGCTCTCGTATGTGTGCTTTGTAATTGCGCATTCTTCTCGTAATAATGATTGCAGTCACAGTCAAACACCATTTTTTGTTTTTTTTTCTTTTTACATAACATCGTGTAATGATTACTATTCGTAGCCCACCCCTCTCTCTCTCTCTCTCTCTCTCTCTCTCGCCTCCACTCATTTCATCGCACTACATTTTAATTGATCTTTGTCTAATCACTTCGATACTGCGTAGATTCATAAATGTTTCCTAAGGCTGCTCGTCCGATATACTTTAGAGGACCAAACATAATTGTTCAAAGGTACTTGCACAGCACAAATACATGACTGTTCTCCCGATAGAAGTAACATAAAAAATAAATACTTAACACATTAATAAATAGTCTCGTTTATTATACCATTTTTCCTATTTCCTCTAAAAGGTGCTAATACGTTCTAAATCATAATACCGTACTTGAATTTATACATTTACCAGTTACGAAACGGTGGACATTTGACTATCGCACGGATATTTGTTAATTTCTTTTCTTCTTTTTGTCTTGTTACATTTATCTTTCATTTCGCGTGAAACATACGACGACGACAAAAAACACGCATCGCTCGAATCCGGGCGTCACGTTGCTTGAACACGAGTTAGCTGCGAGCTCGTTATTATTACAGATAAACGGAAAAAAAACCCGAAAATGTTTAAAGATACACATGGAATTAATTATGATATCGTGATTGCTCCGACGATCAACATCACTGTTACGTATAAAAATACCGTTATAACTAGAGGAGAGAAATAAGTATGAAAATACTTTCGCGTATAGAGTGATTACCTGGCATAATCTCTGTCCACCACATTACTCGTAAATGAACATATTACTTCCAACTGCACAAGACTAAATAACTTTACACTGACGTGTCACACGAATTCGTTGCCCGAGTGAACGATTGGACAGCAGAATCCAGAATTCCTTCCGACTCGAAATATACAGGCTATAGAAAAGTTTTCACCACGCATTCATGCAGCTGAACACATTCGGCAGAATCGTTGCGATCCTGTCGAACGCGAATTTCATAAATAAAGGACAAAAATACATTATGCATGTATACGTGTATATACATATACACACATATAAAAGAATAAAAGCGAAATTCCGGATAATAGTGTCCAAAAGTCACCTATACTTTTTCCCTATAGTAATAAAATAACGCAACGTCAATACAGCAAAGCCGCTATGCAATGTTTGCGTATGCAGTACCACCTACGAAAGTCGACGCAGACACATTTCTTTTTTTTTTTGTCGAAAAATCATAATATTAATAATAATAATAGTAAATAAGAATAATAGCGATAGTGGTACTAGTTTGTAGTAACAGTAGTAATAGTAGTAGTAAATATTACGGCATGGCCTTAACAGTCTCTTAAGCAGACTAAGGACCAATTGAACAATTGTTGCCGCAAAGTTAGTTGTACACTATATAACAGAAAAGTGAACGTTCACTTTTCGTTGTGAGTTCCTTTTTCCTTCATTTTTTTTGTAATGTTCTTGGCAGGGCCTCCGCCGAGTTGACAAACGGACACGACGATAAATCAATCATATTAGAATTTGAAACCACACGCGCCATGGTCGGAAGCCAACAATATTTATTCGTTAACACTATTTGAAAGTTCTAGTTGAAATAATTATTATTCCCCGTCATCGAGGCATTCACACCTTGGTCCACGGTCACACGGCATACGATTCACGCACGCGATTGCACTATAAATCTATTAATATAACAGGTATAAGTATGACATGTCTAAAAATCCTGTCAGTTGTCACGCAAATTGAATTTGTACTTTTCCTCGCATAGATTAGGTAAGAATCCGACACGTTTGCACAAAAAGATATCGACATTCTATAAAGCCCTACCAACATCATCATCAACCAGTAATGACGCGTTTCGCTGCTATTATCTATTATTAATGCGCGTTTATTTTAAGTAGAAACAATGCCCGAAAAAACGTGTTTTCAGGACTGTAAGAGCTAGCGTTCAGCCCTCCCCGATCGGACAACAGCCACGTTGTTCTTGATGTTCATTTTTCTTTAATTATTTTCTTTTATTCACTTTTAACGACTTAATATTCCCATTCTCGGCCCAAATAACTGAGCTTATACCTTCCTGACATTCAATACCGATTAATTAATACATTTAATATTTGTATTTCGTTAAATTGTTCACTTTATCAATTCGCTTGGAAATTGAATGTCACAAGATCGTTCGATATCACAGTCGTTTTTCAATTATTTTAATGTTATGTATTTACGAATATTACTTAGTATGTATATATATGTATATATATATATAGCGTATCGTATTGATAAATACAGTTATAAAATATGAGTGCGCCTTATGCCTCCCCTGATTCGAAGGGCTTGCTTTTTTGTATATTTTTCTTCTCTCTCTCACTCTCTCATCTTGCAAGGTTGAGCCAACTAACAGTGTATGTGTTCTCGCTCTTTATGTTTTGTCATCTCTCTCTTTCTCTCTTTGTTAAGTTTTCCCCTCTGTAACTGCAACCGTATTTTAGTATACCCGTTTTCTCTCTGTTTTTTCTTTTTTTCCCATTACTTTGTTTTTTTAATGTAAGCTTTCTCGTTCTAGAGCACTCGCATCCAGTACTGCGAACTAAGGTTTTTATAACGCACCGTACCATTTGGTTTTCTTTTTACAGGACAACGTCTTTGTTACGTTTAGAAATTCTAATTAGAGTACGTTTAAAATTCTGGTATTAAATACATATACCTGACATTCGCTGAAACCATTCCAGCCTACTCTAAATACAATGATCAAACACTTTTAAATAAAATAACTCTTTCAATTAAAAAAGAGTTACAGAAGCAATAAGTTTACAGCGTCGGACTTTTAAACTTACTTACAATATTAACAGGACGTGACAGAAATATAAACGAGATTTCTAAAAGTATCTGAAGACGCAGCCTGTGTGTCCTTTTCGTAATATCAAAGCTGTCGACTACTGGAACCTTTACGCGATTTAGTCGATTGAACCATGATATTGCCGGCACAACGTCGTCTGTGTCTGGGGACGGCAAAACAACAAAGTACCATTCGTCGCTGGACTATAATAAATTTAAAACCAGGAATCGTTACGAAACCTACGGCGATGGCGATACGGCGTATCCTAAGGCGCCTAGCGAGACAAATGCGTTAAAAGGAAAACAAAATTAAAAAAAAAAGAGAAGAAACAAAGAAATTGGCGTCGTTGATTGAAATCAAAGTACACAAGTTACTGGCCATGCAGGCGAGATTAATAAAGCACTTGTGCATTTTAAAGCTCTGCGATTATATTTGTATCTAGACGCCATGTTTCTCGAAGATACGCCCACCACGTCCCTTCAGAAATTTAAATAATGAAGCCATAACGAGCCCCATAGTCTCGACAGGAGTTCTAAAAAATTTTACTAAGTTTCATCACCTACTATGTGTCGTATCGTTATGCCCTATCTAGACATTAACGATTGCTCGCTTTGATTCATTAGTGAATATACTACTTGTGTTCTTCAACACGCACGGCAACGAAACCATTGGATGGATCTTATATACTTGTCTACTTATCTGACAAATCCCCCGAATAGAGCTGTCCTGATTCTCTCAAAAAAATGAGATCATTATACATATATATATATTATTCCAGGTTATATAATAATAATTTTCTTTCACTGAGGTCTACGCTGGAATTGCACTTAGGATTTGTCGATTTTGTGTTTCGTCGCACGCGAATAAATGTATTTATGGAATTGAATAAACACAATTACTTTTTTCCTTTTAGTTTGAAAGTTATAGTGCACAGGCAGTCAGCGAACGTGATTTGTATATATACGTGATACTGTCTTTTTTTTCCTCTTGTGTATACGTATACGCGCGCAAATACGTGCGTGTTGTATCCCATGTGTATGTCGTACGTGTCTTTCTTACATATATTTGAATTTACGTGTACAGTAGTAATAATGGTAAAAGTGGAAATAGAGATGATAATTATTTACTTGTCCCACCAATCAGGATCATTACTGCTGACGTTGTTAGCAGAATTATTATACGATGAGTTATAGTTACCTCCGTAACTCCCGTAACTTCCTATATAGGGGAAAATGATTTATACGTATGAATAATATTGTTTTCCGTTGCCACGGGGAAATTTCATGATTTCCGGTAAGCTTAAATATACGAACCTCCGTAACTGCCAGGCCTGTTGGCGGAACCATTATTACGAAGAGGTCCGGAGCTAGGTGTTTGACGATAATCTCTTGCGCCAAATCCGGCGCTAAATCGACCTTTAGTACTAGTAGTTCGACGAGATCCACCTCCACCTCCAGTATATCTTGCTTCAGAGAACATATCCTCTAACCAAGGTGGAAGTTCTTGATTAGCTTCAATTAGGAGGGATACTAAATCGCGTACCAAGTTATGATTCTTGTTGTTGAAGAATGATGTTGCCAGACCTGTTACACGAAACAACACCATTGAAGAATAAGATGGGAATAAAAATTCATGAAAGAATCATTTCACAGGATAAATAATAAATACGAATGTAAATATATAATAATATAATAGGGAGGTAGCTTACCTAGATTACCCATACGACCAGTACGACCAATTCTGTGGACGTATTCTTCCACGTCCCCAGGTAAATCGAAGTTTATCACATGTTTTACATGTGGAATATCAAGTCCACGGGCAGCAACAGCAGTAGCAACAAGGATTGGTGCTTTACCAGCACGGAAACGACGCAAAGCATCTTCTCGTTCACGTTGCGTTCGATCACCATGAATACTAGTGACCGGATATCCCATTTGGTGTAAATATTCTTCCAACATATCGGCACCCTTCTTCGTTTCGACAAACACCAAAGTCAATGACTCGGAAGCTGTATTTTCGAAATAATTACATCAAATATATTATGCTCTAACATTTTTGTTTTCTTCTTCATGTTATCGTAATGATCAGTGCTATAACTTACAAGGATCGGCAAAATTGCTAGCTTGAAGGAGATCAAGCAGATAAGAACGCTTGTCATGTTCCTCCACCCAAACAATTTTCTGAGTGATATTCTCAGACGTAGAACCGACACGACCTACAGCTAAGAAGATGTAGTTACTCAAGAAATCTCGAGCCAACATTTGAATTTCTTTCGGGAACGTAGCTGAAAACATGAGTGTCTGTCTTTCCCCGGTAGGAGGCATCGTGTCTTCTTGAACTATACGTCTTATTTGGGGTTCAAAACCCATGTCCAACATGCGATCAGCTTCATCCAATACTAAGTATCTAAACAGGGGAAAATTGCATTTGCAGTATAGATCAATTATACGATACTTGGCGGTGTACGGTAGGAAAGTATTATAAATACCGGCAATTATGTAAACCAATTTTTCCTCGTCCCAACATATCTACAAGACGACCAGGTGTGGCTACAAGTAAATGGCAGCCACGATCTAACTCACGCATTTGGTCAACAATGTTTGAACCCCCATATACAACAGCCGGACGCATTCGTGATCTGTATGCAAATTTCCGTGCTTCGTCATATATTTGTGTTGCAAGCTCTCTCGTAGGTGCTAATACTAGACCCAGAGGGTATTGTTTACGCTTGCCAGAAGCATTGACATGTGCTGGCGGTGGACGTGGGCCGCATTCATAAATCTGATTTAATATTGGCACTAAGAAGGCCGCTGTTTTACCAGACCCTGTCTGGGCACAGGCCATAACATCACGGTGTCCAATGATAATTGGTATCGCGTATTTCTGTACTGGTGTAGGTTTATCATAACCAGCCAAACCAATGCTATTCTTTATTATCTCCGTCAGCTTAACTTCATCAAACTATAAGGAAAATTAACGATAAGGTTAATTAAAATATTACACGTTACAGCGGAACTCCGTTTATATGCAACAAAAATTTAATAGTGACTGATTAATCTTCAGTTACGTGTCTATTTGCTTCTTGATTACTTTTACAAAGCTTAGCTCTGACTATTTGTGAAACATCATTCTCATTTTTTGTTTAAAAATATGAACTTACGTTGATCAATATTTCATTTGAAGTAACGGGATGCGAGTGACTAAATGTACACTGAACTTTAGTGGAACCCTTATTGGCCGAACTACCCTAGAGCATGGGCCCACTTATGCGAAGGTCTAACAAGTTGTAAGTTTTAACAATAAGGGCACGCGTCATTTGAGGGCGAATATTAATTGAACAAAAAATCAGTGGGACGAATTTGCCGGCCTTCTATTATATGAGAAACCTGATTATATAAACCCACTAGTCCCCATATAAGTTCTTATAAACGGAATTCTACTGTACTATGTTTAAACATGTTCGTTTCAATCTAAAAAAAACCTACGCATGTGATGTGTGGAGGTATGTTTTCTCCAGTAGCCTCAACCGGGATATCCTCATATTTACTAAAGTTAATACCAGTATTCCCAGTACCGAATAACTCCACCTCCAATCGTTCATCTCTGGAAGTGGGAACTGTCCAATCGATTTCAGAATTTCTTCTGCCTCCACCGTCTCTGTCGTCCTTCCATCTACCACCCCCCATTCTATGTTCGGTCCTGTTGTCTGGCCAGCGATCATTTCTTGATTCTGGCCAACGATCGTTTCCGGAGCTAACCGGACGTTCGCGTTCTCGGTCACGCTCGGAATTAGAATACCTGTAATCTCTTCCATTTTCTTGAGTGGCGCTACGTCTGTTACGTCCGCCAAAGCTTCCAAAGTTCCCAAAATCGACATCCCGAGAACGAGTGTCTCTATAGTTTGAGCCACCACCACCAGCACCGCTGCCGCCGCCGCCGCCGCCAGCACCAGCACCAGCACCAACACCACCACCACCACCACCACCGCCTCGTCCCCTTTCGCGATCTCTATCCCTGTCACGATCGCGTTCACCGCCTCTATCTCTGTCGGAAAATGGTCTTGAGTTGGAAGAAGATTGCTGATCCCCGGCAGGAGGCGCGTTGCCTGTGAAACACGAATGCTTTTATGCAAAAAACAGTATCACTGGAACATCTACCGGTTCATAAATATCTTTGGAATTTCCAAATATCTATTTAAACATTGAAGATGATACTTGACAGAAATACAAAGTTCATGTACACCGCGAATATTAAATGCAATAAGGTCTCCCTACTTGGCAGTTACGCGAATACAATTGATCCTGAAACAATGCGTGGGTCAAGAGACCCGGGGATAATTTTTGACTGTCCTAAAACTGAAATATAATAACCTATTGCTGACTGGAAACTTCATTTTGCATACTATACATATATATATATATATATATATATGTCATTACATCTTTTCATTACCCATCTAGTTTGTTACAAAGCAAATCTAGTTTTTTATTGCACAGACTATTATTCCTATGAGGAAATTCCTACAATGTTGACAAAATAGCTACCCACTCGCATCCGACGATAAAGAACAGGAGCAAACTGAATAGGCTAATTCGAAATAAGCATGCGCCATCTCTAAAATTTATCAAGAAAAAGATTCGCGTCATTCTAGAGTCGGTTGAGCATTCGTTCTTATTCCTCTTTATTTGTCCATGCTCAGTCACATTTTTTTTCTTTGCCACTATAGGGATACACAGTGTTGACAAAATGCTTGTCTATTTTCATTATATAGAATCTTTTACCTATTCTGTAGTCAACGCTATGAGGTCTCAAAGTTCTACCAAATAGAAAGACCTTAGTTCACACTGAAATGGTTGACTTAAAACCTTCAATTGATCCTTCAATTATATATGTTATGACAATGGAGCATAAATCCAATACAATAGTGCTACAAGAAAAAAAAAATAGATTTAATACAAACCTCCAGACTTATTTCGCAGATGCGGTGGTACGTAGCGACCCCCACTTGATTGGCGGGAGCCCTGCAAGTCCAGACCAGCTAACTAGAACACCAAATACAAATATTTTAGCATACATACTATTTATTGTATACAGTTGCAATTAATGAATTTAAGTGAATAATTACTTCTCCAGAAAAATAATCGGCACATATTATGGACAATTGAAACGAATTACACTATTTATACATCGACTGTTTACACATGAAAAAATCGTCATTATTATAGGTGACATATACTATTAGATAATACGACAAAACGAACCCGATATATCTAGCAAAGGGAGAATAGAAAAAATGCAGATGTTACATATATTGTACGCGACGCATCTAATCATGGCAATTTGAACGTGACAAAAAAGCAATGCGAGAATGCGTCATGGCACGAGGCATGCTGTTCCCGGAATTGGTTGCCGCCATTACAAAGCTGTACGTCACAAATGAACCCGAAGATGTCCCAAGCTACAAAGTTTTTTCACGCAGAAAGAAATATATGTATATGTAAAAACGCAGGTTACAAAGATAAGATTTCGAAATCGTTAGGTACGCCTACGTAAAACGGAATTTTCGGAAGCGGGGTAAACCAACGGATATGTTCACGTACAAAGGGTGTAGGGAGAAATTGTAGAATAAAGCAACGAATTTTTTCGTTACAGAAGAAACTTGAAATCGGTTATACCTGCTGCTCTAGACCTGATCCATTCTGGTTGGCTGCATTACTCATATTACTCCGCCTCGGTGCGTATTTTTCGTGGCTCTGCCGCAGAAGCTCGTTAGCTATTTCTCGCCTGGACAATCACTAAGCAAAAAATTTCAATTGTTTGCTCCCTTCCTGTTTGTCCTCCTTTTGTTCTTTGTTGATCCACGAACGAAGCTTGTCGACTATAAGTCAAGTAGATCGAATTATAGTTTCTGGCTGTCGCTACTTCGATACAAAGGAAATTCGAAGACTGGCTACGACGAAAGGCCTCTGGCCACACTTGACGTCGACGCAACAAAAATGGCTGAGCGCCGAAATATGGCTAGCAAGATGGCTGACGACTTATATCCGCCGGATATTGTGAAACTAAATTAGCACACTCTGCTGGACAATTTTCTGATTCTTTGTCATTCCCACTATTTTCTCTTGTATTAATGTTTCGAACAAATTTATAGCCCACGCATGATATTAAAGTGGGATCTATGAACACGTTTGTGTTACTTTTTCAATTTACTGTCTGTTGGTACCCGTGTTCAAGATATTGACTATGACCACACGTTGCGCGAAAAATATGAAGCTGTTCAGACCTCACCGCTAAAAATACTAGATGTTAGAAAAAAATAACTATATATGAAGTTACCGTCTAGTACTTTTCAAAGGATCCAGGTAGCAATAAGGAATGTAAATAGTTTTAGGACAGAGTATTTCTTTTTCAAGTGTTTTTATTTTATATATTAATCAACCCTTAATCTAATCGTCTTTCTTGGTATCGGTCTTGCCACCTCTGATTCGTCCGGTACGGCGAGCAGCAATCAGACCGATCTTGCGACCAGCACTGGTTCCACGTTTGACTGTGGATGCTTTTCCAATATGTTGATGGTTACCACCACCATGAGGATGTTCAACGGGGTTCATAGCAACACCACGAACCTGTAAAATTATAAATACAGTGTAAATCCAACAGCACGATAGTCTTACATGATATCCAACAAATGTTTTATAGTATGCTCAGTAAAAGTTTGTCCACAACGAATTGTTCAGGTTTCAAATGTCTAAAAACATCATAGACGAATTTCCGTAGCAATGCAGCAAAAGTTTCCATGTAAGATTGAGTACTGTACCTTAGGCCAGCAGTTCCTCTTGACCTTATATTTATGATACGCACGACCGGCCTTAAGAATAGGCTTGTCGATACGACCACCGCCAGCAACAATTCCTACCATAGCTCGATTGTTAGACGGAATGACTTTTTTTGCGCCAGAGGGCAACTTGACTCTGGTCTTCTTGGTGTCTGGGTTATGTGCTATAACAGTAGCATAGTTTCCAGAGGCCCTGGCCAATCGACCACGGTCACCAGTTTTTTCTTCCAAATTGCAAACAATGGTACCCTCAGGCATTTGACCAACAGGCATCACATTTCCAATTTGAAGATTTGCTGTAACATTGAACGTTATACAAATATGATCTTACCTATTTGTATACATGATTAAGATTCCAACAATGTATGCTAATTAAAGTTTATTTACCTTTCCTTCCACAGTAAAGGAATTGTCCGGTGTACATTCCTTCGGGTGCAATGAAAAGTTCCTTACGGGTCTTAAATTTATAAGGATCCCTGAAGTGAACACAGGCCAATGGTGCACCACGACCAGGGTCATGAATAATATCCTTGAAAAATTAATATGAATTTGTTAGTAAAAGAAGATAAGTATACATACGGATCTCTATGGGAACATGAACATTCAGAAAGAGCCTCTAGTTGTTGTTCTTCAGGTAATTATTCAGAAGTAGGTATACTAGAATTCATCATGTACGGATTTGACAGGCATAAAGGTCATGAATAAAAAAAAATTGTAATACTAAACAAACCTTCACAACACCTTTGATGTAGCCATGCCTTTCAGAGAAATCCAAAGAGCGAAGTTTGGGCGCTCCCTTTCTCTTTTTTGTATGAGATCTGAAGACAGACCCAGCTCCCTTACGCTGAGCACGAATAACTCGACCCATGGCTCAGAACCTGTGCAGAAAATTACATGAAATGTTTAATTATAAAATATCTATAGCACTATAAACAACAAGGAACGTGGCGCTATATGGCTACTCTATGAATACATAACCTCAAAAGATTACAAGCAAAATATTAAGCAATATTCATTTAAAAGAGTGAAATATTTATTGGATCATCTAGAAAATCAATAAACTGGCACTAATGGCAGTTGTTTTCGTTTAGATGCATTTTATTTGCTTAAATTGAGAAGGATTTTTTAAGAACGAAAATCACAGGTCACCTACCAAGTGAACGGATATGAAATAGAGAAAGATGAAGCCGGAAGTTCATCCATCATGGGTAGTTAAAACCAGGGTTGCCAACAGTAGGATGAAAATGACCGCTCGATGTTCGCACATGTAATGTAGTAGGGACACCCTACACTAGGGGTCGCAAGCAAGGGGCCCGCGAAGACTTCGCATCCGGCCCGCGGTCTTTATGATTTCTTTTCTGAAAATGAATGCTTCTAACATCCGGCAATAGGGGGGCCTTTGTTAGAGCATTTCTTTTTTGCTTTGGGTCACAAAATAATATTGCACACGGCCGCGTCTAATGCCATTAGCGCAATGCCGTTATAATTATTGAAAATGAATCATTATCAATATACAATGCCGAAACTCAAGCATTTATATATTTACATTGCACATAATAATGAACCACTTAAATGTGTTATCTATATCCAAAACGGCAAGAAAAGAACACACTGTTTACTGTAATACGATTTCGATCGATTTCGATTATCTCCGGTAGATGAACATCGATTTCGGGAAAGATGTTTGTCACTCAGCCCTTTAAGTGTTTTAATAGTAATGTAGTTCCTGTAGCAAGTTTTAGCGATTAATAAAAGGAAAGAATATTGAAAAGACAAGTCAATTATGTGTTTAAGTTTGCATCCATGTTTTAATTTATGCAATTAGTCGTTATTTTTTGGTAGGTCCTGAAACAATTGTAATATTTCTTCCTCGTTCTCTTCCTTTTCTGACGATAACAATCTCTCATTTACATTGGATGTTTCGGAAACACCTCCTAAATTGCCATTAGTTTCTTCCGTTGTATCCATGTTTTCAACGCAAACGGCATCGTTTTCTTCATTGAAGCTCGTCGGCAATATCGAGTCTGCGATTCTTGATGTGTCGGCTGCAGCTGGTTCTGTGTTACTTTCGTCTATTGATTTTTCACAAATTTGTACGAGATCCTGACTTTCTGCATTATCACTTTGCTCGATATCTGCAATTTCTTCTACTATTGTATTATCTTCTTTTTCGACGATATCTTGGTTTACTTGATCACCGTGTAACTTATTTTCAACACGGTCGTCTGCAATAGATGGAACAGTTTCGTTAATGTCTGAATTTGTAACTTTTAATCTTTTATTTGACGTTGGTTCTACGTCTTCATCCGCAGTAGGTTCAATGTTATTTGATGTTAAATCTCCCACGGCTTCTGTCTGTTCCTGCATGTTCTGGCTGACAGTAATAAATTCTTTTTGTATTGTTCTGAAAAATATTAGGCATTCCATTTATGACAATACGCATCCATACGAGTGCTGATATATGCAAGCAAATATATGTATTTTCAAAACTTACTCTACTTGTGCTATTTGGATAGATGGGGCATAAGGGTGTACAATTTTTTCGATTTCAGCCAGTGCTATTTTAACTTCTTGTATAATATGGAAATCGTTGTCATTCAAAGCTACTTCAAATATTTCGACAGAATACTGTATGGGTAAAGGTACTAATGCATGCGGATTCATTTGCAATGCTCTTAATACTCTAAATAATAGCAAACGACAGTTAGGGTTCTCTTTGTAAAATTTTCTATCAGTGGAACTCAAGTAACAATCATACAATAAAGGTATTATAATGTTTTGCACAGTCTGAAAACAAATGTACGGTGTTATTACATTCAACGTCAACAGCCATATCAATAGATTAAAATAAACACAAATATATTACTTTGAAGAATGTTTGCTTTAAAAGTGTACCACTGTTGACAAATATATTTTGCAGCACGTCTAGAGCTATTTTGCAGACATCAATATCCAGATAATGCTCTTTGTTAGAAGCGATTCCATTATTCAAATATGTGCCTTTCTCATACTGACTATCCCGAAGACGCTTCAATGCTCTTTTCGATAAATTATGTGTTTTCTGAATCTGTAACATTAACATCATAAGTTTCTCGAATTCACTCATTAAGCTTTTTTAAATGTTTGAACTTACAGTTAATAAAACACGATCTTTCTCTGGTATTATATCCTTCAATATAGAAGGAAGATATTCGTCTGCCACTGTTTCTACACCCGACAAGGTCCCAGTATTCATTAACCAAATATTGAGGCACTTGTATACAGATATTCTTACAGTTTTAAATGGTTTGTTTCCACTAATTGTCACTTGATTTTCAGAAACATTTTCTGTCCATTGCAATGTTTGTAGAAATAATTGCAATATTGTTGACCCAAATGGTATCAACTGTGCCCTAAACCTAAGGATTGTATATTCGTTAATTCTGTTGCAGTAATCATTTCCATTATTATTATAGTTACTGTATATGATTGCCATATTTGCTTACCCATTTATTAATGCCTCCAAAACATCAAACAAAGCAATATGTAGTTTTGGTAAGATTAGGTACAACATCTGTTCCCGAACAGAATTTTGTTTCTTCAAGTTTGAAGGTTGAATAGCCAATCCCCTACATAAAACTTTCAAAATCTCGTGGGGAAATGCAGAATTTTTCTTATCGAAACCACTAGAAAATGTGAATGATTTAAGTAATAATGCTTTCCTAAAATGTTATACACTTTTCTCAAGATGATATATCTTCTTACTGTAACATGTGCGACAAATATGTACACAAATTCAGAAATCTCTGTTTCTGATTGAAGTAAAATTCAATAACATTTTCTTCAGATATACTGCATAATTCCAATTTATCCCCAATGTTCACATTCTCCAGTTCTATTAAACCAGAAAATAACTCGTCCATTATAGCGTGCAAGCTATTACAAATAAGGGCTTGATTATATGTCCAACCGTTGTAATTAGGCTTAGAAGATGGTGCTTTAAATGAACGTGCTGTTGCTTTTGCTAAAAGTGCGTAACATTTTGCACTGGCAATCACTAAATTTTCCTGACTGGAATCAATTTGTGGCAATATAATCTTTTTTATAGACACCTGAAATACCAGAATATTCAGCGGTAAATAAATATTCCTATACGTTCCTTTCTTTAGTATAGGAAAAAATTACCTGCAAACGCTCACAGACTTCTGGATACTGATGCAATAATACAGCAATTAAATAATATATCGGACCATATTTCTTCTCCATATCTAAATTATTAATTATGTTAACGAGCTGCTTTACATTCTGCATAGATATTTGCTTTTGTACGTCTGGAATGTCCTTTGTCTGTATAATCAAGTGGCCGAGAACTTTACAAGAAATGGACAATTCATGTGGGGTACTATGAATGCTTTCTAAAAGTAGAGTTGCCTTCGACATCCACAATATGCAGTACCTTGAAAGTACTTCTTTCGAACATTGTGACAATACTTTGTCTAAAATTAATAGACCCGTATATCGTGTCCGCGATCGGTTTAAATGATTGTTAATGGTTGGTATAATAACATTTTGCACTCTATCAACCTAAAATTAAAAATATGCACGACATGTTATATGCAAAACAATTACATACTTATGTTCAAATTACAGTAATATAAAAGAAGTCTTTGGAACACAATGCCATTTAATAAAGTGTAACGTTACCTCTTCTATATCAAACGGTACATCCCCGTTAGAATATATTAAGTTTTGTAAAAATTCCTCATATTCTTTCGAATCGTGATCAAAAAAATTAATTAACTCCATTAGTGTTGCCATTTTATGTTTACAACCAGTACACGTGCTGTCATCAAACTAGTGAATAAGGTTATGTTGCAAAGCACGGTTATGTGCAACAGGAAAATTCGTCAGGAGGGGACGAAAACCTGTTTAATTACTTTTATTTTCCTAAATAGTGAAAATGATATAATTAAATAATTATATGATATTCTAATTTAAAGAAAGATAAAATAACTGCGTTAAAGATATATATTACATACTAGTACCATATTTTTCGTTTTATTTATGTATTATATTATTTCTCACAATTAAATTCAATACAAAAATATGTACTTCTTTATTGTAACATTTGTAACTAATTTTTTTAAAAAGTTTGTCTGCACATTTGTATATCGTAATAAATCGCGCGCTTAGGTACACAGCGCAGTAAACCAGTGGTGGAGAAATATCAATGACACTATCGATAGTTATCGAAAATGTGGGTTGATATTCGTAATGCCGCGAATTTGAAAAAAGTTTGGTCATTTGATGACATCATCAAATACAACAATGCCTATCTAGGCATTTGTTCTATAATTGACGATAACAATAGTATTTTGTCGTTAAAGAAATTTAGGCGCTTTCTTCCTCTGCGCCTAGCGTTATTTCCTTGGCTGCCAGAAAGAGCGCTCTTCCTTACGTTACTTATGTATGCACTACATATTTATATCATATGGTCGATGGTCCATCTATCGGAAATTAAAAATTATTATCGATAGTGTTGACTATCGATATTTCTCCACCACTACAGTAAACGCAATGAATCTTTTACGCAACGCGATTGGCCTCAATCGCGAAAGGAATGATGTATTATGTAATTTTGTAATGTTCTCTGTTGATGGTATATACACAGCTTCTCTTCATCCTATGGGTACATATGGTCACGCAACAATCAATCCGTTTAATATTATTTTCATATATCAATTGCAAGAACCAAATACGTATCTTTCACGTATTCCCCCGTGAAAGAGTTATCTTAACTACATAACACGTACGGAATTCATATAATTTTGTTTTATAATATCGCACATGACTGAAGCTTTTATTTACTGTATTACAGCTTGAGAACAAAATGAAGTAGAACTAACGATTATAGTGCGGGTTACTATTTCTTTTTAAATAAAATTTATAAAATAAAATTTTATACAAGCATTAGAATGTATTACACATAAGGCATTTGCTATGCCTTTGCATAGATTTTTAAATATAAAGTCGCGCAACATTATACCGTGAATAGTATCGCTGAGTGGATTTGGTATGAGTATCTCCTGTATTTCTAAATTACACGTGATAATTAATGTAAGAAGAATTTTTCCTTTGCCTTTAAAGAAAATTGGAAGGCGAAATTTTACTATTGCCTAGAGAAAAGTAAGCAGGAAATAAAATAGGGGCAAAGTATTAAACCATTTACAAGTTTGTGTCATCGTACCGTTATTCATATGAGCTCCCGTTGCCATTACGTTGGCTGCTCTTATGGCATGACACGAGAATAAGTATGAATTACAAAAATTCCGTTACATCCTTTAATTCACTTTACCTAAATCATGCAAGTGCGACAATGTGAAAAATAATATACCAATGGGCTTTTAGTCCGCGAAGATAGAACGTTGTCGCCTATAAGTATTACGCACTTAGAACGTTAAAAACGTTTGACACGACATTAAATGTTTTACTATGTGTATTATCTTAAATGAAAAACCAAATAAAATTCGTGCCAATGTTTTTGCTTCACTTCTTAAACACCTGGCTTGCACCGTTCATTACTACACAGGATGATTCATGCCGCGAAGTGCACAAGGATAAGAACGTGTGTAAAATTATACATTTTAGAGATAATAAAGTGCTCCCTATATACACGTTGCTAACAATTCCATAAATCTACCTTCTTCTCTTCCATTTTATTGTTCACGGTAAACGATATTTCATTTCCATACCTTGTTTTCTTTCTACAACAAGGCAAACTTGTCCTACATTATAATTAGTGCAACGGATTCGTATTATCAATTTCGAGCCAAGCATTTTCACGGATTAGGATCTTGGCAAGTTTTTCATTACACATCTTCTTCGACGTTCATTAATCAAATATGAATAACGTTTATAAACAACTAATACAAGTATCCCCCCATTTACATCGCGTGTAACGATCTCATAAAAAAGGAAAGGTACGCACAAGCAGTCGCAAGAAGTTATACAGAAGCGATGCACAGACTGAATATTAGCGCGGAAGGGAAAAATCGTCTCGAAGCTATCCGCGATAGCAAGGGGAATAAGGGAATAAAAGAAAGCAAGGATATTTCAATTACATTCACGTGCGTACATAGATTCCCGTACACAGGTACGAAACAGTGTTGAAGCCCTAACGCCTACCGGCCATCCTCTTTACCTGACCAGGACAGAGAAGCTTACCCCTTCCCAATCACTTTGCCCTTCCTCCCTCTCGGTAACGTCCTACGTCCTTCCTCGCGCCATCGAGGCCCGCTTCCAGCACTCGTTCCTCCACAGATCAGTTCCCCTACCTACCGGTGTCCAGTTATGTTGTGGAGAACGTTGCTCGGGCGACAATTTGTTCGGAGTTTTGTTTCGCGAAATATTTCATAAGATCGATCGTACCCAGAGGATAACACGCGTGTACGCCCGTGTAACGTTATCGAAGGTGGATACAGTGATCGTGAAAAGTACTATCCGCCTTTTGTTTCTCGATTAACTCTGTCCGGGGACCATTTACATTCCATACCCACGCGTGGTCCCAGGTATACATATACGCAGGATCTGGCGATGCTTGGTGAACGCGGTCGCGGTGAAACGTCAAAGCTTTTACCGTGTGTTCAACGTCGACGATAGTTTCGATCGATCATCGGGTGGAATTTTCATCCGTTCGTTCGAGAATGCGGCCCGGTTCGTCGATGGAAAATGGACATTAGACAGGTACGTAACGTGTAGCGTGTACAGAGGAAATGGGACCTGCGCGTACACAGCCATATTGAAAACGGTGACTTTTCGAAGGCGGTTATCCGCGACATTTGGAAGAGAAACGTTTCGATGCGTGATTCGTTTCCTGCCGTTAGTCGCTTCTCTGCTTCGTTTACGGTCCGTGAGAGAGCGGACCCACCTTCTGACAGGTGGAATGCGGAGACCCAACATAGCCGTGGGGCCCGACAATCGCGATCGCAGCGACGCGAGGCGACTTGTTCGGAGGTATGTGCCTTTGCTCCTGCTTTGCTTGGCTATATGTACGAGTGCCTTCCTTCGCGATGCTTTTACTCCGTTCGCTTTGATTTTCTTTATTTATTGCAACGGAAGCACGATCGGATAGGAAATGTTACATATTTCTTTTCCTTTTATTTCTTAAGCTGATTTAATGCTGCCAGGGTCTCTGGCTGCCCTTTTTTTGTTGGGCCCGACGAGTTCTTTTACTGGGACCAAAAAATATGTGTCGAAATTGTTATGGATATGCTTGTTTCTGTTCCCCTAACAATATTTTAAAAGCCCATTGTACGTGGTTAAATAGTTACGTATAAAGTATAAGATATTTGGGCTCTTCTTTTCGCGCTAAGTAAGTGAGGGACAATCGAGGGATGGAAAGCAGTGATCGAAGTGAAATATTTCGATAGCATTGCTATAATGATAAAGTGGGACGAAAAGATAAATAATATAAAATATCGATTTCCCACTGGACGAAGTATCTGAGTCGTACAGGTGATTAAATAGATACAAGCAACATCTCAATTGATAGCAAGAAATTTATTATTCCAAGAAGAAAATCGTCAGTTTTAGAGCCAACGAGTAGCAATACGAGAAGTAAATAAAAAAGTAAAAACCACGAATTTCGCAACGGAAACTTTCACTCATTCAGGTATCCAACAATTGTTCGCTAAAATTTTACATAAACAATGTATCGATTATTTATACAAACTATACTTTGTACTCGAGAAGAGAAAATACAGGAGAGAATTGATTTGGATTAAATAGGCAGCACCATGGTGTGTGCACGTTTGAAAATTATTCGGAAGCGGGAGTAACGGGTAACAAATGTATGTAATACGCCAGCAGTTAACTGGTTAGTTATTTATCTAGTATTCGAAGATTCGCGGGATAATCATCGCAAATACGATTTTAATGGTGCAACTTCCGACTTTGTCGCTTTATGAGTGCTTCTGGTCAATGTACACAGCAGTGTCTAATGCGCTAATCTCTAAACATGGGATAATGTGCACCCGGTTTACCCTCAAAGTGGCCTACACATAAGAAGTGTGAATTACGTTATCCATGGAGATTATTGCACGGTCAATAAGAAAAGCGAGTAATTTTCCAGCTATTGTAAATATCTCGAGGTCTTCAGAAGTCGCGCCACTCCACCGGAGATGCTCCATTAAATCATTTTTTCTTTTAATTAATCATGGCGATATATGTATGTACTCCGGTGGACTTGATGCGGCACTTGACTTTCACTCGGTGCACTACTTTCACTCGAGCTTCTGGTGCGTAAGAGAATTTCGAAACGACAAAATTCTATTGACAGTATCGACGACGTGGCGTTTCGTTACGTGGATTAACACGAGAATGATTTCAGGGGAGAGATTTTGAATGGGACGAATGTTGCAATGCTTTTCCCAATTGGTATCACCTGTAGATAATATGTATAGGTATGTAGCATATTTTGATCTTGGCATTTCATAATAGTGTACCTTGCTAAAAATTCTAAATTAATAAAAATAAAGTTGGACTTAAAAGATAGAATTTCGAGAGAATTATTAGCGATGTTTTCAAGCTTGCACGTCTGGATTAATTAATTAAAAGTAATTAAATTCATGCAAGATTAGAAACTAAAAATTGAGGGAAGATATTTGCGACAGAGATTCGATCGAACTATCTAGAATCTAGATCATTTCTCGATTTACTTATTCTTGTCCTATCTGACACTCGGATGGTAGATCCTGCAAGGTAGCATTTCGCGATAACGACCCACGCCTTAAGGCTTCGTGTATTTTATCTTCTTTTATCAAGTATCGCCACATCGGTTGCTAGTGGGTAATCTATTTTCATATTCGCCGCAATGTAACGAGCAACAATGAGCTTCATAAATCGTCAAGTACAAGTTACTTGCTCTGCTTGCATTCACAATCATTGATTTTTCAGATTATATCATCCTTTGTATCGATATAGTAGAAATCGAACGCCAGGAAATTATTTGATTGGAATCTGCAAGATTAATATTTCATTTCAATGAGAGAGCGGCCAGCAATCTCTCCATTAATGTTTATTTATCAATTTTTTATTACGTGTACGAACGAAATTACACTTTTCTCGATATTTTTAGATGTTCGCAATCCTTTCTAAAAATATATCGAACGATCGATTGATATGCTCAGCATTGATCGATCATACATGTATGCTATACATATACACGATATACAGGATGGTCCGTTTAACTGGAAATAGTGGAATACCTATCTCACGAGAGATTAAAGTTAATAAAAAAAAGGTTTTAGCAACGGTTCTTTGGAATTGAATGCAATTTGTATAAGACATCTTGAAAATTATTAAAAGCTAGGATTCTTTCTAAATCGGGCTTAAATTGCCCCAAGAAGTAGAACAGTGACAGTGTCGAAGGTAGTGGTAATCAAGAGGACCTTTATATAAGAAATAAAGTGTGTAGAGTGGAAAATAAAGTGGTCGAAACTGTAAACCGGCCAATTCAGTAATTGTACCTATAAGTTGTAAAACTTCTACTCAGGTTTATGGGGCACACGTAATTAACCATCCACGAAAAATGTCTTTGCCCCTCCGGGTCTTCACAATGTCATAAAATTAAAACGGGACAGGGGAATAGGAACTACTGTTTGATATTAATTAAGATTCACAATAAATTCTCGGAACATATTTTTATTGGACGAGATAAAGTTACTTAACAATATCAATTTCAACTCTTATATTTCCTTTTACTTGGAGAGAATTTTCCTTCTGTTAGATTGTTTTTGAATCACAAGGTAGATGTTCTATCCTGTTTCATTTTAAGTGCTATCTTCGCGATCATGGTCGCCTATGTCTCTTTATGTTGTGTAGAGGGACGACTGACAATACATATTCTAGGGCGTATAGGCATCAAATTGGTAGTTAAAATGTCGCGAATGAGAAGTATGTATTATTATTATTATGTGGTTCGCCTTGATGACGTTGTGCACTAAATAAGAACCGCAAGATAAGTTTACTGTGTCGCAGATATTGCTGTTTGTTTTCTGCAGCTGGCGACAAACAGTTTTTGCATTCAGTTTGCATAAGTAGATCGCGTCGTTTATTGTACCACGTTATAATACATTTTATCTTACAAGTTAGTAACATTTGTGTTACGTTTTTGAAACTGCTCTAACGAAGTTCTGTTGCAATTTTCCAAATGATATTCTATAAACGTATTCATATTATTATTGAACGACGGCTCACAATTCCTCGCGATAAATTTTCTTTTGGTGTTCCCGAAATTTAAAGGGAATGTTCCTTTGAATTCAACTAATGGAATCTTACTACGCGCGATTTGCAAATCGCTGTATCGATTAATGACAAAAAAATAATGTATGCTGGGAACCATTTATAGAAAAAAACTTGCTGGGACGTGATTTACATTTGCTTTTTCTAAGTCGACTAAATCACTCCCACGTTTATATTTACATTTATCCTGCGATTTACGCGATGCTCTTTACACACGATAAATAATCACTCCGTTTACGTCGGACTTTTTATACGCGGTCGCGATTTTGGCCAAGCTTATTTTACGTAGTCAGTACTTTTTGAAATGGTAAAGATCAGTGAGCCAAAAATGTTTGCTTGTGTCTAAATGTTTACTGAATTGCGTTCGTATTTACTTTGCAATAACTTTGTATAAATGCATTTATTTTGAATTCCAATGAGAATGAATTATTATCCACTGCACGAAATATTTACAAGTCTCGTCAATTGGCCGCAAAAATTGGAAAGCATAATCCTAGATATCGATCCAAATGTTCAACGAGCCTTGAAATTTCAACAGGACTTACAAACTGTTGCACTGTACGTCAAGAAATTGGCGTGAATAGAATAAAAGAAAAATCGTGAGAAGAGGTCATTCGAAAGCGGACGCAGCAATAATGAAACTGCAATAGAATAAATAGAATTTCTGCGAACCAATTAAAAAGGAAGGGTTAACTGTGCTCCAGACAACAAATACAACTCAAATTGATTTTGCTGAACTTTCGTTACTACCGTTTTTGCCAATGGAACCGCCAATGAAATTAATGTCGTACAAATATTTGTACAGCATACCTACACAACCTCTTCTCTTACGTATTCTGTTTTGCCGTTTCTTATACTGGCGGATTCCTTTTGCGCGATGCTTAACCTCGCAAAAAAGAAGGGAAAAACCGAAAGACGCGGTACGCAATATGCTACGTAAATCAATAGACGAAGTACTTTTCGTGTTTCTCCTGAACTTCGTACGAAATTTTCTTTCGTCGTAACACATTCGTGTCATCCGATTTCCCTTAATTTACCGACTGGCTTCATTTCAGGTCTCATTTTCAGGATTGTTTAGATAGTATGAAAATGAATCTACTTGGGGTATCGCGTAATGTACTCATTCAATGTTTACTGGCCATAAGTATTGTCGAGAAATTATTGCCCCCCTTTTGGCAAAAGACCGCGGAAAATACGCCTCAGAAGTGGCGTTGCAAGTTCGACGAGCGTGCAACTTTTGTTCATAATACTTTTTGCCTCCTTTTTTTTTAAACGGTATAAACAGCACTGTGCAACACATATGAATTTCAAATGTAATTATAATCTCCGATGTTTATTAGACCTTGTTTCTTGCTGTACCTGGAAGCAATACAGTTTCCGTTCAGGTATCTTCGTCAACGCGCGCATAAATTAGAAATAGTATAATCGATACAACGGGTAGATAAAGTATTTGTTTATAAATCTAACTAACAGTATCAATTTGCTACATTACAACATAGCATTACATTGTAATGCTACATTACATTACAACATATTATTCCATTGAAACGACTGACTTCGACTTCTTTCTTTCCTCAAGTTTGCTTGACAAATTTGAAGCTCCGAACGTAGAAGTATTAAACATATGTATATTGCTTTCTTCTTCGGTTAACCAACGATTTACATAGACGCCGTTGTTGTTATCATTGTCTTCCTCGGTTATTAGCGACGTCGTTTTTTGCACGGGGATTTTTATCACCCTTACGTGTGGCGTTAAGAAATCGAAGGTTATGCACACGGGCACACGTAACCGGTTATTATTGCAGATAAATGTTCCAGTGTTGCCCGTTCAGATATAAAGTCCACAAAGCGGAACCGTGTCTTTTGATTTGCCTGTGTTCCAAAAAAAAGAAAAAAAAATATCTGGGATCTCGTAACGACTCTTTACGTAATACATCCGGTGATCATCGCTCGACTGTTCTAAACCGTAAACAGCAATGGATCCGTCTATGAATAAAAGATAGCATCGTGCAGGGCACTTAATTAATGTTCAAGGTATTAATTGCTTGCATCGAAACCCTTTAGGAAGCTGGAGGCCTTATGATAACCTGCTCCATTTTCTCGCAACTTCTCGACGTTTACTTACTTCTTCTGCCGGACATGATATTCTTCGTGGAAGTTTGCCAATGTTACGCAACTCGTTAAGGAGGCCAGGGGATATAAAGGGATTGCTCCTTGTCCGTCAATTATTTGGATTGGAATATTAATTGCAATTGGGTTGCACACGTTTCTTGTTTCGACCTGTGCAGTTGCAGACTGCCTCGAGGGACAGATGATTTGTGCAAAGCAAGTATTCTTGTCAAGTGTACCGAGACACGTCGTGAAGTACATCTTTGATCTTTCCGTATTCCTTTTTTTTATATTTCGCTTAAATCTGTTGAGAATATTGTGCAGCTCTCAATCATGTTTTCAGAGGCAGTTTACGAAACTGACCTTAGTTGATGGCATTTTATTGGGCCAGTGTATCGCCATTGAATTGAATTATCTGATGACAGCAATGAGTTATTCGTGACGCGTTGCACGGTTTGTTATCTAACACGACAAACTATTATGATCGATGACATTTATAACCACGGGCATGTTTATCCGTCTCGCGTAAACTATTACTCGCGACAAGTAGTTAACACGTAATCATTCAATTCTGTTCTGCCTCGTGTTCGATCGGCATCGAATTAAACGAGACGCAGCGTTTGCTGGATTATTTTCAGCGCGTACATGTTTCTCTTTGTCTGGGATATTGTTAGGATTCAATTATTTGATGAGAATTGTATTTGGAAGGAATTAGCAGGCAAATGTCTATAATATTAACTTGGTTGTTGAATTTTTTAAATGATGATTCTAATTGGAATAGTATACTACATTTACATTTTATGCAATTTAAACATTATGCAACAGTTCAGAGTTATTACTTCATCTCGTATGCTTCTGAAAGCTTTGCACTGGTTCAAAGGAAAATATTTCTGCAACAATGTTCTTCGGTACAGTTATGGTCTAAAGTCACAGTCAATTATTCTTAAATTGAGTTACAGCTGTCACAGACTTTGATCCTAACAATACACAGATTAATCAATGCTGAATGAGCCATGACCTCATGGCGTTAACTGTATTGTATACAAGCAAGCATTAAGGATTTCTAGCAATAAAGAACAGTTTGTTCAATATAAAATGATTTCTACGTAAACATTGTGTAATTGTGGTTTTGTTCCAAATCATTCCAATTTCTACTTGCATAAACCATTTTCGGGGGACGCTGGAAATACACTTTAATCAGACACTAATTTATTCGTTGGAAAAATCTGGTCTCGTTTTTTAATCATTTAATAAATTGTGCTCGGATCTATTTCTAATATTTGACCCTTGAACAAAATCAGCAATATTGTCTAGCCAGCATTTCATTCTTTAAAACTTTGAAGTAAAAAGAAAGAGCAATCTAAAACCAAGATCGAGTAATACAAACCCAAATAGAGTATCACGGTTAATCTGACGAAGAATGTGCAACAGTGAAACCATTATTCACCAAACTTGAGAGCACGTGAAAATCTGTGAGCCACTGTATGTACGCGCGTACACGCAAATGCACGGTACAAAACGATTGAAACCATATAAAACTATCGGCCGCACATCCTGTTATTCCAAACTGCAACGACGTTGAATCGCAGTGTGTCCGGTGATACCAGGCTCGTTTCGTGACGGTAGTAAAATCATATCGTTCATCGCCAGTAGCTTTAACCGTACGCGCGTTCCTTTGAAACGTTCACCTGAAAATTTTCTCTCTTGAGATTGCTTCGAAATTGCCAAGAGTCACGAAGACGTTGTTACCTTGACATGGTGCAAGTGCCACGCCTTTCAGGATGAATACGGCTAACCTCCCTATAACACGGTAGATTGATGCCGTGTTATATGGAAACCGTGCCCTCGGAGTAGCGCGTTAAAGGATGTTCGCCTGAAGAATTTCTGTAAATTTTATAAGCAATGGCACAAGACATCTGAACTTGCGAATAGGATCGAGATAAGTGTTACTCAATACTTTCAAGATGTTACATTGAAATCGTGTTCCCAGAGTACCTTGTTATAGGTGAGTAGCCTGCATACGCAGGACAGGTCAGGTGTCGTTGAAACCTGCAAACCTCTTGCTCTATTGCTCACCTTTACTCGCATGTACGAACCCTTTCTTGCCATGTTCTCTTCGTTCGTTGAACGTCTGTATCATTGCTGAAGTTACGAAATTCCGGCACAATACGTTAAGTACCACAAGCTCAAGGATAAGTCATGAGTCAGAGACATACACGAGACCTTCCAATTTGGCCGATCGTCCCAAGAGGTCAACTCGATTATGCGAGGTTAGTCGTCTGACCGACAATTCCTCTTCTCGCTCTTCATCACGATTTCTCTGTCTTTGATAGTCGGTTGCATTAGAGAAGTCAACATTGTCTGTTGTTTTTTAGTTATTATTTTAGTAAGTGGGTTGGTTGGGAAGTACTTCAAGAGGGAATGCTTCAATTAATATAGACATTTTTGGCTCGCGATTATTCTATGAATAATTTACGTACTATCAGTATTTATAAGAAATAGAATTTAAGCAGTCGCCATTAGTGTTGTGTTAATTGACTCTATGATAAATAACGTTGATCTAATCCTATTTCCATTCTCAGTCCACTTAACTTCGTCACTAACTGTGCCTATTACTTTAGGCAATACTAAACGATTTTTATTGGGTTTTCTCTTAATTAACATTTGTTTCCTCACCAACGAATAGACACAGGTAAGCACGCGCAATGTACATGCAGTGAAAGTGGGAAGGAAATATGCTAAGGAAGCTTAATTATTATCAGATGGCCAGGGAATATTTAATGACCCGTTTAATCAATTCTCCTGAAACACCGAATTTCATTGATAAATGATCACATTCGTCAGCACGCGTTTTGCGTTCTATCAATTTGTACATACTGTACATCGATGTATTATTTAATGTTACAAGCTTACGCCAACTTATCGCGCTATTGTTTAATGTAACGATAAACGCCGATACAGGTAATTCTTAGAAATATCTTCGAATGAAGAACTCGTAACGATTGCACAAGTTTCTAGAGAACAAAGGTTCGTCGTCATTATCGTCATCAGATGCAAGTATCTGGCAACATGGATCGGTAAACGCAGAATCTGCCGTGTAATCGCTAGGCAAGCAAGCTGTTAATAATTATTTTCCTACCAGCTGTTATGCGAATCATGTGGGATGGTATCGTTGGAATCTGGTGTTTGCACACAATATTTGTGTAAGACTTTCGCGACGACGCAGGGGAGCTAAGTCGTGACGATTAATCACGTTCACAGACAAGCATTACCTAATTGACAATTTCTAATTCCGATTGAAATTTGGCACACCAGTGGAACATCGAAAAGTAATATTTATAGAATAATATTTGGGGGTTAAAGACACCCTTGAATGGGCGAATTTGTCATACTACCCTTGGTAACAAGATTTTGACCAATCGTAATACATAGTAGGAACACGATTAAAATTGTGGATGCGCAAGAACGGCATAAATTACATTGCTCTCGATTAAATACGACCCCGACATCGACAGAGAGTTATGTCGACTTCGGCTCGAGACTAAGATTGTAACTGTTTCGTACTCTGTTACCGATACACTGTCACGGTCAGAGATATGTATATAAGAGAAAATATACGAGTAGAGTGCCTGAAGATATAGATTGCATGGCGGTTGAAGCGTCGCGACGCTCGCTGTACACGCTCTGATCGCGAAACCAGTAATCGCGTTGTATGTACCTTTAAATATCCATCCAAGCATCCGATTAACTATTCGTGAACTTGACTGGCAAACTTAATTCGCAAACTGTACTCTTCGGCGACCTTATAATTTTTACGCCCGGTAAGCCCAACTAAACGAGTTTACAAGGCGAGTTAATTGCACTTTGGAAAATCTACCGTGCTGCAATTTTATACCGTACACTTTTTTAATTATTCTTTTTTGTTCGTTCTTAACGGGTTGCACGCTTTGCGGTGTTTCGCAAGAATTGTTCGTTCCATCGTATTAATTAAGTCGTGGCTGGTGCTTTTTCTACCTTGTATTGTTTTTGCTCACCTGCCTGCTGGGTGTGCCCCAAATTGTGGTAGCATCGTAATTCCCTCCGAGGTGCAGCTTGTGCATCGCAAAGAGGGACCGATACGTTTTCCGACAGAACGTTGCTCCTCAATTTGCAATATTTCTGACAAGAAAATTCGTGCACACCATTCGGAGGCTCGTTTGGTTCAAAGATAAATGGCCAAATGGTCAAAGGACATAAGCGAATAATCGTATAGCGAGGTTCAAAAGAAGACCAGCGAATCGATATCTCGCAGAGAAGTGAAAATCGTTCGTTTCTAGTTTTACCATTCAACGCACAGTGGTTATTGTTTCTACGTGCGACGCAGCGTGTCCTCGCGTGATATTCTGCACATAGCTCGGCCATTTCGCGATTTCGTGGTTTTGCAATAATACGTGTATTAACGAGGATGCAGGTGGACGCGGCACCGCGTGCTTGATGAGCATTAGCGACAATCGGTTCGTCGTAATTGAACTTCGCGTCGGTGGTAGGAGACACTTGCATCATCTGCTAAATCGATAAACAAAATGAGGAAAGGATACACTAATCTAAATAATGTAATTAAAAATAAAAATCTATATAATATGTGGGAGCTTCGCGGTGTCGGTCGTCGTAGAGATGGTGGAAGGAAGAAGCGGCAGGAAAAGAGAGGGAGAGGAACTAGGTGATGTTTCGTCCTAGGCCTGCTAGCGGACTCATCAGTAAGGCGATACTAGCAGGCCCTGCCTTAGACACAGGGATAGAAGGGAATCGTCGGAGGTTGTATATATAGGAACGTGGACCTATACGACCACTTGCGAGACGAGCCGGATCGTCGTGCAAGTCCCCTAGCGGCGTAGGTGGGAAGTGCCCCCACACTACTCCCCCACCAGTGACAACGTTATCAGACGCTATCCCGGTGTCTGCTGGCTGTTCCTCGATGCTGCGGATTTCGATGCTGCGAATGTCGATGCAAACTACCGCTTCCGTCGGAGAACCTGCTTCGTAGCGTGCGAGGGTTCCGAACTCGTTGCGTGATCGGAAGCGATAGCCCATCGCGTTAATTCGCGTCTCGGATGCAGCCCTGTCTCTCGTGTCGTCCACCATCTCGCTGCGCTGCGTGTTCAGATCACGTCGGGGTCACCAATTGTGGGAGCTTCGCGGTGTCGGTCGTCGTAGAGATGGTGGAAGGAAGAAGCGGCAGGAAAAGAGAGGGAGAGGAACTAGGTGATGTTTCGTCCTAGGCCTGCTAGCGGACTCATCAGTAAGGCGATACTAGCAGGCCCTGCCTTAGACACAGGGATAGAAGGGAATCGTCGGAGGTTGTATATATAGGAACGTGGACCTATACGACCACTTGCGAGACGAGCCGGATCGTCGTGCAAGTCCCCTAGCGGCGTAGGTGGGAAGTGCCCCCACATAATATACTATACAATATTAACGAAGGTAACTGCACCATGCACTGAGTCGATAAAAAATAAAAAACTACATACTATACTCTATAATAAAATTAGGTCTACCGGCAGATTGCATAACACTATTAGGCTTGCATTTATTACTATATACGTACTTTGATAGTACCAACAATGGAAATTAGAGTTGCATAAGTTAAGTTTACAGTCTATACTGTACTTTCATTCATGTGACCACCTCGAACCTTGATATACATATGTGACCGGTATTTTATGTATATGTACACTTTGCAACATCACTCTTTGAATTATTTATGCAAACCATATCTCAGGTAATTAAGCAGAGTACATATCTGTGCGTTTATACCTGTAGCTCTTCGATATTAATTGAAATTTTTAAGGGTACCGGAACCGAAGGGTTAGATGGCAGGATCGTCCTTGCGTAATGGCAATAGTCTAATCGACGCATTCGAAATCGAACGGCGTGCAATATGAAAGAAATGCCGCGTAACTTTCACCGAATTACGAACGACGAACGGCGAAAGTTCTTACTCTTTTATTCGGTCGTACAAAAATTTTGTCAGACGTTACGCAACGGCACGGGCTTTCTTTCGGGGAATCCATTTCTTCATTTGCATGCTCCATGCAGTATTCGACGTATCTGTTATTTTGTCCTACGAGTCTGCAGGTGGTTTGAAGAAGGAATGATGGATCTTCGAAAGTGACTGGAACATTCATGCTGCCTAAGTGTTACGAAATAGCTTGGCAAAATTTGATATGTTTAAACGATGCGGGAACTTCGATTGTTCAGACAGTGCGACAACGTTCGAGTCAGTCGAATCGAAACAGTAATTCGAATCTCGAATAATGGACTTAATAGGTAGCCAGAGAAATCGAATAAATTGAGGGTCAGGATAATCGAGATCCCGTAACAAATGATTAAGAATGCATTCTGTATGCACAATCGTTTTTTCTTGCTTATTTTACGACAGAACGTGGGTATGTATCTCCACATTATTCCATATGTTTTTTAATTTAAATAAATTTGCACTCACAAGTGATTTATGACGCCAATTTTTCAATATCAATGAAGGTTTATCATAAGAGACGATCGTATATTGTTAGTCAGCCCATGATCCTAGGTGTTACTTGATTCGTTTAAATGTTTAGTCAGACCTACAACAAAATATAGAAAAGGTTAAAATGAAATGTCTCTTTGAAAATGGGATATTTCTTTATTCCGGTGATTTGTTTCAAATAGCAAGAAATTATTTGTCACATATTGTCTCGCCGGTTTTTTCAATGTACCCTATCCATCGCGAAATAATTAAAAACAAAGAAAAACTGGGCTTTTAATCCTTAATTGTTGCGACAAATTGCAAAAACGAATTAAATAAATCATATTTAGTAAAGCAAAAAATATTTATAGCCGATGTTGAGAAGAATTTTGCTGTCACCCAATATTGCATAGCAAACCAAAATTTCATTTATGGTTCTGGTTTGGTAATTTCTAAATTCAGATAAACAACATTCCATATATATCAATCTCATTCATTTTAATAGTGACAACACCGTCAAAGTTAATCTCGGCGCCTTATACTGTCATTATCATAATCATAACAGTCTGGATCGATAAGTTTCCCAAGGATGTACCACGACACAATTCCAATATCGTGGAACACCTATTGAACCGTGAACGTGGTTTTCTCAATATGTAGATCGTTCCATTCGAAGCTACGGGAAATATACATTTCGAATGGAAAATAGTAGATTAGGTATTTTATAATATGAAAACCTGCGGGAAAATTAGAAAATGATATTGATTTATTTTATTTTGATTTATTTCAAACAGCGTATATTGTTAAATGTAATTAATTTGATTGGAATCGAAGGAATATTTATTTGATCAAACACTACAAATTGAAACTGCAGGCTTGAAATAGTTACTCCCATCCTTCATAATGTTAACCCTTGCATTACATTCGGATCTATGTGACCCAAACTTGGTACAACTTTCCTATTTAATAATTTTCAACTTAAATAAAAGCTACCAAGGCAACATTCCCATTGACTTCACTTGAAACGAAAAGATTACACTAATGCAAAACCAGGTAAAAAAAAGACCAAAGCTAACTTACCCTTAACCCTCCGTGGGAAAGCCCATTTTTCACATCCTCCGTGGGCAGCCTGGGTCGTTTATGACAATGACTAATCTTTTTTACTGCTCTTGACATCCATAAAATCAGAAAAACTTTTCAGAAGCTTATTTAAACCTCCATTATAATAAAAACTCAGTAGTTCGTCGAGTCAAACGTGATCAAGGGATTAATTAGCAAACATACAGAAAGAGAAAACTCACGAGTGATTTTCTGCTACGGACGCAAACAACCCAGGTCGCCTACGGGGACTCAATTTCCCAAAGTAAAACAACACTTCACCCCAAAAAAATCCACGATAACATCCCCAACGGAAGAAAATCCATTTCCATCAACCCCTCCAAATTTCACCCATCGCTGGCCCGGTTCCATCGCAAGTTACACACATTTTGGTTATTGAAACGCGGCTACAGTGCCTCGTCGGATTACATGCCTCTGCGCCAGTCTATCGCGGTGGCACACGGCGAAGGGACACGGAAAGCGGAGCCAGCCAGCGGCAGCGAACGCATCTCATTCATCGTTTCGAAAAATCAAAAAAGGAGAAAAACATTTCTGCTCGGCACCAGTTCCGCCTCTATTGTTCCCGGTCGCAGAAACGCACACGAGCGTACGCGCAATTTAGCCAGGTGGTACCGGTGTGTGTACGTGCAAGGTGGTCGGCCGACGGTCGACCAATCGCACGGCGAGTAGTTAGGCGCCGTCTGTAGTCAGACGCTAACGTCCCAAGCGAGTGGCACACTCGCGTCAGTTGGTGTATGACCGTCGCGTAACTAACACGCTCGCTGTACGACTTGTTCCGGCGGTATCGCGAACGAGTGACGGATGTGACTAGTTTCTTCTCTTTTCTTTGCTTTTATTTTGTGATCGAACGTGATTGAGAAGAATCGCCGCGAGGGGAAGGTTCGAGACTGTGCGACCAGACCAGGTAGGCGATTATTTCGATTGTTCTTGACACTGTCAGGTGAACGTGCGAATTGAAGTTACGTGTCGTGTTTGGGGGAAGGGTTAATGTGCGCCAAATTATAATAGAGGGCTAGTGTTTGGTTGTTTTGTGTGTGTGTGTATTAGGGTGGCGCGTAGAATTGAAAATTGAATATGTTGGAGCACCATAACATAGTGTAATCTGTGCTGAAAAAGGGGCACGGTTACTATTTTATTACAGACGTCTGTCTGTTTATTAATATTCTTAACGCCGAATTTATATACCAGGCTGTCCTGTAACCCTGATACGAGGAACGGATTGTTTGGTGTCGTTATACGAAAATTTTCAATGCTCTGAAAGTTACATACGGCAAACGAAGAATAGAAATTTGTTGCTGTGGATCGAGCAATTTCGGCAGAAATATTTTCGGAGTAAGAAATCGTCGGCCTTGTAATATTATTCGCGAAACAGATTTTTATGCTAGCGAATTGGTTATTCTTAAAAACTGTTGGTACACCTTATTCTACAATAGTGTTAAGATTAACGTTTACAAATCATAGCATTGCATTTTTTCCTAAAACCAAACCACAAAATTCAATGGCTGGTAGCAACCCCCGGCATGTAACCGAGAAAAATGAAAAAGCACTCTGTCGAACAAATCGACAGAGTGCAACGTAAAGGAATCAAACAATATTTATTTTGCTTAAATAAGTTATATTACCACTATAGATCGGGATCGCCCAAATGAATAGAGAAATAACTTCGAAATTCGTGGATTCTCAAAGGGGGGCGATTAAAAGGGCAGTGAAACAATTGTACGAAATAAGAATCAGATACGCGACGAACCTATCTGATATAGGGAGACGTGTGTGCAGTATCGTCCAGGAGGAACTCCCGTTCGAACGATAAGAAACAATTAATCAGTGGTTACGACGACGTAATGGGCAAATTACAATGTGCGACTTGTCAATTGGAAGCTTAATTTAGATAAACGTTTTAAAAATATTGCTGATAGCAGTGACAGTGGTTGATAACGGCGTGATGTTTTCCTTTATTATCTATTTTCTGTCTAATAATAATTTTGGAGCTAAAATTGGAAGGAGGCGGTAAACGCGATTTTCGTTTTCGATTCGTCGTTTGCGCGCCTGTACGTTCACCTTTAGCGGCGAACGTTGCGGCTGCCTATGGTTTTACTTCGTATTTCAAATGTTACGAATGTTTCCTTACAATGAAAATAAGCGGATGTATCCTCTGTATAATGCAGACAACTGGAATATTTGGCAAAGTAAATTTATTAGAGTACAACAAAGTGCGTTGTTCAAATTCTTCATCTCTTCGACTAAGCCTGTGTGTATAACAAGAGATTGGAGATGAATTTATTCTCGTGGAGGTACCATATTACAATTTGAAACAGTATTTTACTCGGCTCTATAAAATAAGTATCTCTATTTTCAGTGTCCTTCAAATGAAACGCTATTTTTAAATTCTATTTCAAAAACTTTCTGTAGCAAGTAAAATGTATTACTATCGTAGTTGTACGCGTCATTTAATATGAAATAAACTATTGACTATTTTCTGTTTAAAATAGTAATTTTCTCAGCTCTACATACATATATGCACGTTCATTAATTTTAAAAGGATTACTATTAATGCATAGCACGATTCGTTTCTCCAACAGGAGGCACGTACGTAGTACGAACGTGATGCAATACTTTATTGTTTCTTCTTTATTGCGGTTGATATCGAGACGTCCTCGAACGTTAGTGTTTCGTTTCTGCACATTCTGCTAGAAAATTGTTGCAATTTCATCTATTGCACAACCTCGATACTATCGTTCAGTGCTGCCGTAAAAATAGTTGCAAGAAAATCGATACATCCGCATTACACGACAAATTGTTATTGCACCTTCCCCGTGCCTCTAGCAATAACCAATCAATGTTTTAATCCAAACTTTTATTTATCACGAAATGAAATCTATTCTGCGTTGCCACTTTTCTGGTAATCGAAATTCCTTCTTGCGATGTGAGAAAAATCGTGCCACTTCAAATCAAATATTTTCTCTCCTTATCTATATTCGACTGATTAGCATTATTATGTCGTCGCTTAGCCGGGATGCGAGTTTAAATTTCCTGATCTGATAAGTTTGGTAAAGATTTGATGTAATGCACGTTGCTCTCGTGTGCATAGCTTATCAAGTACGTTTGACGTTTACAAAATTACCCCCATGTTAACAGTGTACAAATGAATTGGTTTTCCACCAAAGTATCCGACATAGACACTGCGATTTCTAACACTGCGCGCATATTCTGTAAGTTTCTAGAAAATAACAATATTCTGCTGCACGCGTAATAGCTTTCCATTCCGCGGAATGATAAATCGAAATTGAATCAATGTTACATCGCAAGAAGTGTCGCAATAGAAAAGCGAAAGGTCTGCCTGTTTGCTACTCAAAATGCGTATGGTATATCGAGTTAAAAGTTGAATCGTGCTTCCGATCGTCGGTGCATCGTTTGATTGACGGTGTTATGCGGATATATGCGCCTGGGGGACGAGAAATATCCGTGATAGCAGGTGGGGTGCACGATTAAACTTCACGGAGAGCCAGTAGTGATAGGCATTCAATCGTTTGAACGTTGTCGTTTAATCCGTTGCTGTACAAAACGAGTGACACTCGCAGTTTCAGGTTGCATGCAAAAATTTCAAAACAGAAGGACCATGATAGGATTTAAAATAGTACCTACGACCTAAAATCTTTTTATTCCAATCTTCTCGAACAATATTTTATTCTCATTTTCCTATTCTTGTGCACGGGTGAACGATGGCAACTGCAGAAAGCAAGATCGTTCGTGCAACACGCGAATTAAGGGAGGGAATCAGCGTCGGATTGTAATTAATAATCGTGGAAAGACGGACGATCCTTGGAATTATATGCAACGGAGGAATCGTTGCTTGGATACGGGAGCGATGATTATTAAAGCGTTTCATGTGCTACGTTACGAAGTGAAATAGAATCAGAGAGGGGGCACGATATGTTCTTCATGTGTAAACGCGTAATTTTGCGGTCATACCTGCATCGACAGGGTGAATATCATATATATTTTTTAGTGCAGTACGGGCCAAATCGCTTTCTAACGCGCAATGCACGGGGCGGTTATGAAATATTGGTAGAAATAGAACTTTCGAAAAGAAATAGAGGATTCTTAATAAACGTGAGCCCACTGCAATTCGCCAACGTCATTAGACTGCCGAACACTGCACCAACATCTCAGGTACGCGTAGTCTCTACTTGTTCCGTGTCGCACGTGAAGCGCAATGCTGTTAGGCGGCCGTTATATCCTACAGCTGTACACCTGTAAACATAATTCACGATACACGCGTTCGCCGGCCAATACCTGCATATCCCTAAACGCGGCGATAGATCGTTTAATTTCAACGGCGAGACCGTCGCGTAATTTGTCACGCCGCGGCGATGCAATGGAATCGGTACGCAACAGCCGTCGCGCCGTGGAAATATTCCGCGTTAATTTCGCACACACGCCGAGCATCATGCAGATGATTCCTACCTTACGTCATTGGCCGTGATGTAATTAACCGCGGAAGTTAATGAGCGGCGATCATCGAGCCGCAGCCAGCGTTCATTGTACGGCGCGGAGATCGAAATTCATTTAGAATGTCGCGGTTATCCCGCGTTGCGTTTCACCGTATGCTTTCTCGCGCATACGGAATAATGACCGGTCGGATGATAAAGTAACGAGCAAATGTTGCCCGATTCGAGGCGATTGGGCTAGGCTTTAATCCAGTTTAATACTATTATGTTGTACAGTAGGGCCCGGGTTGACCGGTTCAACCCTTAACTGCTACTGCGGGGACCAGGAGTAGCCCCGACGTTAAAAAAGTCGTTACAATTTTGCTCCCAATCAACAGATAGCTTCAGGTGTCCCAAGGTGTTCTCAGTAATTTATTGTTTTTTATAGGAGCAGGCAATCTGAAAGAGCCTGCATTCTTTCAGCGAAACAAATGTTTTTTATGCAACCAGTTCCTATTTAAAAACTTGATCCTTATCGTCGCCGTATAAGATGACCGTTTATATTTTATTACCATTCCACAAAAAAAGGTTAATGAACAAATAATTACTGTAGACTGACGTCGAATAATTAAGAATTCTATTATAACACGGTATCGAGAGAATATGGTGATTGATAGAGGAGGTCGTACCATAGTGGACGGCTTTAGAAATAACAAAACGTGCACAACAACTTTAATGAATTGCATTAAATGGCCGCAAACGTATTATCGGGTATAATAGCGTACATCAATGGATTATTAAAAGTTTCAATCATATAACATCAGGTGGCAAAGGTCGGATCAACAGCATCGAATATAGTTGTGAAAATAATGCGGGGAATTTTTATCGGCGATTTTGTTAAGGCGATAAGAAACGTATTGGAGTATTCAAGCGCAACAACTAAAGATTAAACGACGTGACGCATAACGCCTGCGTATTTCGACTAATTATTTACCACCGTTAATTGTTATTGAAACTGAATGGACGGATTATTCTTCGTTTCATTACTATTATCCTCGGTGGCATTCCGTTTTCTTCCCTTAATACGGCGTTTCACAATTTTCTTTTTACGCTTCTCATTTCATTCGGTACACACGAAGTATTAGTTAACAAAATCTTAATCCGCGAACGCATATTATAGAATAAAGTTTCCACGCTCTTTTACGCTTGTCAACATTTATTTCCGCGCGCATATTACGCGGAGAAATGAAAATATTCCCAAGTTTTTATTACTATAATCCAACTTGAACATCGCATTTAGGTGGAAAATATAAAGAAAACTCAGAATGCCCGCAAGTGGTGGAAGTAGTAACGTAAATGTAATATCAAGATAAAATCCCCATAATTCCGGGAATAATATTTGCTACAGTAGTAGTATTTAGAAGAATCGTAAAAAGTGTTAAAAATCAAGCAACGTACACAAGCAGCTATAAGACTCGTAAATGTACATGTTGTATAGTAAAAAGATTCCTGAATTTCCTCTAAAAGAACGTTAGTTCCAATAAATTGATATATAAAATAAATTAATTATAATAAAAACGTTTTTTTTTACATTCTCCTGCATTATACGTTGCGATAAATAAATATATTAACATTGCAGGGTGTTTCTCGGGTTCATATACAAATTTTGTTTGTCCGTTCTATGGCTAATAATATTATGTTACTACGTTGCAATAAGTGAACATATTACCAATGCAGCGCATTTTTCCGATTTTTATGAAAATTTCGTTTGTTTCTTCTCAGGCTAATAATACTAAACACGTACGTTTCAATAAACTAATACAAGCAAATAAAATTGTTATATTAACGTGCACAGTGCTCTTTAGCTTTAATACAAATTTCGATTGTCCGTCCTCAGGCCAACAATAGGGCAGAAGTGTGTGGGCGGCGAATGACGGGATTAATGAAATTGACTTCGACTTTCGTTAAACTCAATGATTTATTAAATTTCTCTTCGTTCGCTTCGTTCGGGCTCTGGCTGCTCACTCACTTACCCGAAGGACCCCTCACATAGACAATGAACACATAGAAAAACACATAGAGACATAGATGAATCGACATCCATCCATCGCCGATGGAATCCACGGAATCGAGGCATTCGCGAATAATTTTCGCCAAGGTGTACACCGTCGAACGACAGTCAAGTCTGTCCATGCCTGCGACGCCAGGCGATTGAAACGCTGGAATTCGGAAGGTATTCGCGTCGCTGCGATATACATAAAACGATGGCGCTTTTCCGTGGCATACTTCCCGGGGAAGAAAAGGCAGAGGAAAGAAACGAAAATGCCAGTCGGTTGATTCGATCTTCCGGTCGTCCGCGCTGGACAGGCTGCAACGGTGAACCGTTACCCCGGCGAGACGAATCGAAATGCAGAGGAAACCGCGAAAAAGGCTATGCGCCGGGGCCGGCGTGCAACGCTCGTAAAGTCAAGTTTACGGTAGACTGACAACGAGATAAGGCCTTTGCACAACAGTTATGCCCGCTATTTCTCGCGTCTCGCGAAATGGACAGGTACAAAATACATATCGACTCGCGAAGAAAACGCTCCTGACGTCTCGTGTGCCGATCGATTTCCATGGAGCGTCCTGTCGGTGTGTTTTCCAATCTTTTCTTTTCTTTTTTCGTCTTACTGTTCTTCGCACGCGTTTTCCCTTATCCGCTCTGCACACGAGGGAGCACGGTTTCGAGACATCGATCTTGTCGCGACGTGGACCTTAGGGGAGCGTACGCGCTGCTATGGGTTCCAGTAGGAGCAGCTCGTTGCTGGAAACCGGGAAAGAAACGGCTCGTAGACTGTCAATATACGTACGTCCTAGATAGCGTGTCCAGTGAAACGTTCGTGTACCGTTAGCCAAGCGTGTAGCACGGACAGGCGCGAAACGCAACTTTCCGATGCGCGTTTTCAATTTTATCTTGCGTATCTTTTGGGCCGAACACGCTTTTCCTGCGCGCCCACGGATTTCACGAGAAAGTGGATTGCTTTATTTGAACAGCAAAGTTGCCGCGATGCTTTTATCAAGTTTTATTGCCAGCAAATCAACGGAGTTCAATATATGCTTCTCTCCTTCGGCGGCTGTCGATAATTGTTGGAAATAAATTGTTAGGCATCTTTTGTACCCATCATTGCAAATAGATTTTTCTTTATTCTTCATTGCAAAGAACCTTGACACGCCTCCCCGTGATTTCATCCCCCTGACATTTTACGTCGATCTATTCGTACGCTGCGTGAATTTCTAAATCACGAATCACTGTGAATTAATTTCAGCAATTCCCTATACCCTCATTAAATTTACGAGGAAAATGTGCAATTATATAGCACATGACGCGGGATTAAACGGCCGGCGAGTAATTAAATTAATCGTTTTAGCAAGACGAATATGGTAATCGATAGTTCCCCCGGAAAAAATTCGTTTTTCTACCCGATAAACCGCGGATGCTTTTCAGTCGAGGCGCGTCGAAGAACGTGTGACGAAGGGACGTCCCTCGATTCTCTTGCAAGATCGCACCTGCAATTAAGCCGGTTCATTATAAACGTCGAGGAAATGTCGTCCACGTGGAAGGATGGATTCAATTATCGACCGTTCAGTCGCTCGATTCACCCGTTCGTTTCTCTATTCCCATCGCTGTTTCTATTCGTTGAACAACGGAATGAATTCGGCAGCAATGCTTTGTTTTTTTGTGAATCAGTAAAAAAGTGTATACACAATTTCTTGTAAGACCGACGAAAGTATATGATACATCGTTTTGCATCGCCGTAAAATTTTAGTAATTAGTTTGCGCGTGTCGCGAGGCAAAGAAAGGGTTGAAAACAGGCGGCCTGCAGCCATTAGCGATTAATTGCAGCATCGGCGCTTCCCGTTTCGATGCTCGACGAATTAATAAGACGATCTCATTATCGCTTCGAGCTACGCGAATCTGCATTCCGCGCGTTTATGATCGCCTCGGAGGTTCAATGGCTTTCTCTTTTGTCGAGGTTTTTCACGCCAAGCTTTTCCGTCAGCCGCCTCTCGATTTCCTGTTCATTGTCTTGTCCCGGGGACCGGGGAAAGAAAGCGTCGATTACACGTTCTGCACGGTATAATGACACTGGGACGCTCGTCTTCAGGAATAAAACGATTATCGCACGCGTTATGAATGGAAAAATATCGAGCAGAGATATCGAGAGATATGTAGGGGATTTTTTTCGTCGAAGAACGCGAAGAATAGATAAATGGTGATTGGAAGACGATTTATTATTGTGGGTGACGGGGTTGACCGTAAATATTCCACCCTGTATTTAAAATTAACTAATTTATATGCGACAACGTTGACAAATTTTACCTACATTGGACCTTTCTCGGGGAAATGTAAAATAGGATCCTAAAAAATTTTGGTTCCCCTGCAAGCGAACACTGGTGATGCGAACGTGGCATAACACGATTCTTGTGCATTATCGTTCGGCATACCCGTTACATTGCGGCACGCACACGTGTGTCAGGTAGACACAGTGCCACGCAGAAAATATCAGGGCTATCGTCACGCCTAATGAATATTTTAACGTTGAACCGGTACACCGTGACTTTGTCGACTACCGAGGTCTGACGTATTTAACTACCACCTTATTAATCTGGCCTGCCATTCGCCACCTGGATAATCTGATAGCAGAAAGAGTTTCGTTCGCACGATCGATATCTGTGACAAGCGCGCGAAAAGGTACTGAAATTTCGAACGGGTTATAACGCTGAAATATTGCGTGCTCGATAAATATGGTCTCTCTTGTTTTGCGTTAATTAATCTTCGAATATCAGACTCGCTAAACGCGCGGATGCGAATCTCGTAAAACACCGGTGAAAGTATCCAGTTTTCTTTCCATTTGGAGATAAATATGTAGAGCATGTGGAACAGCTTCTCCAGATAGATAAGTAACACGGAAATAGAATAAATACAGATGCAAATATTTATTAAGCGTATATTTTATCGGAGACAAATTTTGCGTTCGTACAGTTGGTAATATTGCACGAGGCAAGTAAGGTGTACACTTTCAGTGTACGAAATATTAACTGAAAGAAGCAAGGTAGAATCGTCGACTGAAAATGACAAATAAAAAGTATCGAAATAGTGGCCAGCTATTTCCATACAATTTATGAATCCATACTCGTGGTTACACCGCATTTCCATGCACTAGCACCGAACCGTTATTAAAATGAAATCGGCAGCAGAAGCAGAGGAAGGGTAAATAAAACAAGATCGACGTGAACTTGCCGACCAGTTTTCTTCCACGACATTTCTTTTCCGCTGGAACGTTTCGTTCTTTCCTCGTCGTCGCGCGTGCACACCTGTACTTTCCACCTTTTTTCCCGGCGGAAGCTCAAGTTCTATCAGTTTCCCATAGATCCTTCACTCTGGTCGACGAGGCGGAAAAAATATAACGCATCCCAGGATGAAAATCACTGGACCCGCGATCGTTGGATGCCGCGAGACATAATTTGTGCAGCAGCGGCGACCGACCGTCCTTTAATCTAATGCTTCTGGGATCGATTAACGATTGAGAAAACGATCGTGTCTGGTAGCCCCGTGTACGCGCGATGCACTGGTGCATTATGCATTAACGACACGAACGCACGAACAGATACAGGCCGTAGCACGGCGGGGCGTCGTATTACGCATTTTTTCTCGATTACACGATGAAGTCGTTTGCCATCGACCTGGTGCGCGTTAATTTATTCCCCTAGAAGACCCTTCGCCGGTGATAACAATTTCCATCTGCCCTCCTTGCTGTCCGTGAGCGCCTTCGTGTAAATTGAAATCGCTAAGCGCCTTTCCTTTACGGACTTCCGTTTCGCAGGGATATATTGCTGCGAAACGGAATTGGTTTAGCCGGGACTTTATTGTTTCGAATGTCGAGGTGAACGATAGGTGTGGTATTTTTCTTGTTTATCAATCGTATGATATTCGAAGAAGTTTCGGCAGCGTCATTTCTTTCGTTCGTTTGTTGAATGTATTCTTTCGAATTGTTAACTGTGGCGAACCATCGCCTTTCCACGAACGGCGCCCTTGAGGTCTCACGATCGGGGCAGATATCGCGCGTCGAAAGACGATGCACACAATTCGTTAGGATGTTTATTTCGTGGCGCCGGACTAGCCAAAACAGCCGCTCTTGTTTAACAATAAGACCCACGTCGCCAGCCGATGTAACCGTCACCTCTTGACCGCTACGAATCTTGGTAAAAGTCGGGGGTAAACGAAGGGCATCGCGATACGGGGTAACAAGAGCGGTCCTTCGGGCGAGAGAGTGAGCAGTCTGAGCCCGAACGAAGCGAGCGAAGAGAAATTTAATAAAGCATTGAGTTTAACACAAGTCGAAGTCAATTTCATTAATTTCGTCACTCGTCGCCAACATTAACTAAAGATTATCTGTTTGCTGAGATGAATAGAATACACGTTATGATAAAGGACATGTAGGAAATATTTTCGTGGAGAAGTTAGGGTTGAACCAGGTTTATATTGTACCAGGTTTAGATTAAATCAAACCGGACATTTGGTGCCTGATGAAATAACCAATGAAAATAAAATGAAAAAGAAAGAAAATTGAGCCACATATGTTTCCATGCGATAAGCTGTATCGGTGGGTTAACCGTCCCAGGAGGAAAATTTTTGCGATAACACTTTACGGAAATACCTTCAGATTAAATCCCCGTTATCTACATATAATAGTTTCACTTCACTTTGGACAAAAATTCCAAATTAATTAATTGGAATTTTCCAACCACGAATCACTCGAAGGATTTTTAACCATTTCTATGTATTAATGAGTTTCAGTAACGACGCGTTAATATCTAACATATCTAATAGTAGGCAACATTCGTGATACATAAGGAGTACCTGAATGTCCTCATGAGCAGATGTCTAAAAATCTGAACTAATACAGCAAAATAAAGTTCACATCCGTAACAGACTTTTGGGAATACCAATTCGCGCGTAGATTGTGGCACAAATGATAATCTCTTGCTTATCATAATCTGGTATCGCGGGCTCTTATAAACTACCTGATATTTTTGCTTAAAATCGTATCACCAAGCACGATTACTACAATGCTAGACACGATCTAATACTCGTAACTATAATGTGTCAAGCAGCCTAAGAAAACGATTCTTTTCTACGATTCGTAATTACACGTATTATAGCAAATTACATTCTCGCAATAGTTTCTCAAATTATCGCCTTGAAATAAACGTACAACTGCACTAGTACTGCACTGGCACTGCACCATCGTGCCAATAAATAGTCTCCGCGAGCCCATCAATAATATTATCCCTAGAAAAAAAAGGGGAAACACGAAAATGGTAGAAAAATATCGCAATAACCTGACACGACGTCGGCCATCCGATAAGAAGCAAGCGACAAATGTTCCCGATTGTTAGCTACCACAAAAGATAAGTGACCGGTACACGCGCGGAAGTAGCCTGGAGAGGACAAACTGCAGGGTGTATCTATCGCGTGTATCGTAAGTCTTCCATGCATCTTTTTGCTTTGAACGGTGGGTCGTGTATCACTGGATCATGATTCAGCGATGACTAACAGGCAGTGAGGCCAGGGATCGTTATGCGAAGATGCCGCTGCTGTTAGCTGTGCTGCGTATCCCGTGTAGTTAGTTGGGTCGTTAGGCTGCCCGATTAGACGTTAGTTAGTCCCGCCCTTAAAGACGTTCACGTACTTACAATGTACAGTACACACTCTCGTAAAGCACGTACCTACACGTAGCCATGTACGTACACACTCGCGTACACGACATGTACGTATAGGCGTGCACGTAGTAGGGAAGCTTTGGACTATTCATGATTCCTCATGTTTCTGTCTGTTTGTGTGTTGCGCGCCAGTGTGTCGTCGGATCCCCCCTCCGGATGGAAATCGAAAGCATCCTCGGGGAAATTAAAACCGGGATTCTTATCGGTCCAGAGTCGCATGCCGGACCGCGGAAAATATTCCCACGGCTTTCAAGGGACGTTAATCCTGAATTTTCATCGGTTAACCGCCGCGTGGCTCTGGTTGTGCCGTTGCCCGCCTGAATGCCATCAACCTCTTCCTGTATATATATACATATCTTTTATGTTCCCCCATGAAATCCAAATTAGCTTGGAGAAAATTGATGCTGGAATTCGCCCCGACACAGATACCGGCCGCGCGCTGCAGGCATTTCATAATGGGCGAAATAGAATTTTCAAACGGATCGAAATCCCCTGTCCGTAACTGGAAGGAACTTGGCGCAGCAAGCGGAACGGATGAAAAGTATCCGCTATACTTTATGGAAAGACTGTTGCGCCGTTTTGTTCGCCCACTCCTCCTCCACCTCGTCGTTTTTTCTTTTTCTTTTCCCGGCGATACAGGTACGGAGGATTTCGTGGGTAGCGCGATGGTGGTGTGCGATATTGGCCGGACCGCGAGAGGTTTCTAATTGCACGCGTTTAATTAGTCCGCTTCGGGAATAGATTCGTGGAAATTTTCAAACGTACACTCGGGCGTGGAGCTTTATCGTGTAATCTGGAAGCTCTGTGCCGATGCCAATCTACGCGGCGTTATGGCTTCGCGTGTAGGGTTAATTGTTTAAACCGTACACAGGTATGTATTTTCATTAAGGTAACTCGAATGTTACGCGGCCTGCTAATTAAGCGGTTTGATATTCTTTGATGCACGCAGGGTTGTCCCGTTTACGGGAGGGCTTGTCGTAAAGTTTTGAACAGAGTTTAATCCAGCTCCCGAATTATTTGTGAAATTGAAGGCGAACTGTATTTTAGTTTATTTGCACTTTTTGCTACTTTAGGATGCGTTGCATTATATTTCGATTTAAATGATTGCATTTGAACATTTTTTTCAAATCTTCCGCTGCTTCTTTTTTATTCTTTTATTGAGTCAGGTGTGCTGTACACGCGGGTTGCAAAACAACAGCTGTTTAGGTGTCGCGCAAATATTCCAAGGGAAATTGTTTCCCGCTTGTTAAATCAAGTGTACGATGTTTTCCAGTTCCAAATGCGGTTGAAATAATTTTTTCTACACTTCGAAAGCTGCAGTTGCTTCATGCATTAGTGAAGCAACTTTTTCTTATTATCGGGGGACTGCTTTTCTGAAAGAAAGGTGGCAAATAACGCAACTTAATTGTTGAGAATTGTATTGACCTTTCTCGAACGTTTCTGTAAAATGAAAGCCAGTTTCCGTTAATTGCAGAATAGTTTAACAAATCATACTTGGATTTTTCTGTACCGTTTCTAAATCAACGACAGAAGATATTATTTTACATTGAATTATTAATAGGCGAATTTGCTCGTTACTTCATACTTGAATAACATTATTGCATTAGGGCATAAATCATTTTTAATTACTACCCCGACAAATAAAATATCTACATAACGTTTTACAATGTGAAATTCCACGTTTAATACGTACATTATTACATTTCATTATCATCGTACAATTAAATTTTTGTTAAGACGAATTTAACGCGCAAGGCATAATTGCTTGAACCATTAAATAATGGCATTACTGGAAACAGTTACCAGTTGGAATATATCAACGTCTCTTTGTTCATTTCGAATGCACATAATAGCAATTAAACAAAATTGAAATCGCTCGAACCTGTTATATTGTCTATTACACTTTCAAATGAAATTTCTTAAGCTCTGCCGGCAACGGAGCAGCGTTCGTTAACTCTGAATGTTTTTTTTCATAGAAACGTTCAAGTATCACGGACGTATGTAGAGAAAACCTGCCCACTCAAATTGGACATAAAATATTCTCCATCTACGGGTGTATTATTAATTAGGACTAAAATTTCCCATTTTGTTTCGTACATTACTAAGCCTACCTTAATCATCGCTTGCCTCGACAAATCTTTTGCAGCGATCCGAAACGAAAACGTGTTCGCACTCCACCGCGAAGGATAAATATCGCGTGACTTTTTTCCTCGATTCGTCTGGTTGGATCTTTCTCTTCGCCTTTAGCGTGTATCTCGCACCTTGCGGCTGTCCTCGATAACGGAATCGATCGAAAAGAATTTTTATGATCGCCGTTTGCATGATTTGCATGAGGTAACCTCGGGAAAGAAAGGGAGTATGCCAGGATTATTTAACGGTTAAGACCGAACGAGGAAGAGAGAAAAGGGTAATAACCGAACGGGAACAGACCAGGTACAACGAAACGAAGAATAGCAAGGGGGAGATAGAAGGTAGAATGGAACGATCGAAGATTAATGGAGCAAGGAGAAGGTTTAGCATTGAAAAACTCATTGAAATCGACGATTAGTTAAGTGTTCTTCATTTTTATGATTAAATGAAAGGTTGGATAGAGAAGCTGCAGGTGATGTCGAATATAGCTTCTTAAATAATTCTATTGTAAGAATTTAACGATTGGATAATTAGAGTGAATACTAGTAAGTGTTTATAGTAGATAATAGAAACGTCCTAGAAAAACTAAAATAATTTGATTTAAATGGTGGCCATCGTAAGATGACTTCATCACAAAGAAAAATTAATTCTTTCCTAGAAATGTAGTGTTCTTTGTCGTAATTAAATAATAAAATTCATGAAAAAAATAGTGCTCTGCTTATTAGTACCCACGATCAGGCTTAATTACGAAACAAATCAAAGAATAGAAGTATCAAACATTCGAAATATATTGCGAATTCACCAATTCATGGTCTTTGTCAATATTTATTTCTTTTTATATTTGGAACTGCCCATAGTGTGTTGGACAGGTGACAACAAACATTAACGAATTCATAATATTTGTAATACAGACCAGGTACTTCCATGACAATAAAAAAAATCTGTTTCGTCTCCGCTATTATTTTAAACAGCTAGTGCCAGAATAATAGTTACACAGGCGTTTCCTTGGTACCTTGCCATTAAGTGCAGTCAGTAAGGCACTGGCAATAAATATTGGCCGTCTGAAGGTCCACTGACAAAAATTTGTCAACGTACGACTTCCTGTCTCCTTCAGATTCTACCGCTTTAACTGAAGGTGATGGTTTTAGACAAATCTACCAGCACACTCTTATAATTCTATCAACGCGTTCCTTCAATCAAACAGCTCGTTCCTTACGATGGGAGCCTGTTTAGTTTGCTGTAAGAACGATTCACGCGATCGTCACGGTCTTGCAAAGATTCTTCTTTTATTTGCGCCGGCAACTTTCTAATGCATACCTTCTTCAGTGTCGGCGAAAACGTTTAACAATCGTGACTGATATTTAAATTAAACGGAACGAACGAAGAACGACCCGGGAGAAAGCACTATTTACATTAGCAGAGAGTGGACAATTACGTTGAGATAGGAATAGGTTCTAGTTGATTGAAATACTCTGAAGCCTTGCAGATTTGTTTCGAAGAGTGGAGTATTTTACGACAATAGAAAGTCGCAATTTTTTTTAAAAAATATAATTTATTTTATAACAATGAGTATATCTTATACATATGTAATTGGGAATAATATTCAAACTACAAGATATTAGATTTTATGAAATAATAATTCGGGATAATTCTTGCCGTTTTTAACGGAGAATGCGATGAAAAATTATGTAAAATTTCTAGGTTTAAACGGAGATAGAATGCATCAATCTTAATGCGAACGTGTTTAATGCAACTTTCATCGGCAGACGTCAACGTACGTATGTATTTCGTAAAATGGACTCGCATCAAACGCGGAAGGAAACACTTTGAATACCGAGTGGTTCAAGCTTAGGCGACAAAACTTTTAACGATATCTTCCTGTCAGGTGTGAAAATGTTCAATATGCGAAGGAAAAGAACGCACTTTCTTGCAGGTGCACGCGGAAACCGGAAAGATATTAAGAGAGTTTAGTCACGGGGCTCGCTTCCTATGCGTTTTCTAATGCGTTTCGCTGTCCTCTGCGCAGCACATTAGTCTATCGAAACCGCCAAAACCATGCGTTTGCCATTAGAGAAAGTTGCATTGTTAATGGAAAGAAAGCGACGTTTTTAAATGAACATCCTACTGCATTATACTACGATTTTGTTCAATCGTAACCGCAGCATTTCCATTACTTCACACTCGTCTTCCTTTATTGATTTATCGTTAATAAATTGGCAATTCGTTTAAACATACTCTATGCATATCCTTCTCAAGGCAATCGACTTATACAGCTTCGTTGTCTAGGTTGCTCGAGTTATTGTCTGTAAGAAATATCTTATAATATATTCGATTTCATTTCGAAATGTTTTCAGTAACATTGCTGGTGGTTATTGTTCCCCATAGCTCAGCACTACACGCCCACATAAATTTAATAACGTCTCTATAGACTATACATTTAATCCTTTCATAATATCTCTCCAAGTGCCCAACTGTAATCCAGCTTTTATCCGGCAAAGATCTTTTCTTTTTGCTTTCATTTGCCCCGCTTCTCCTCCGGTCTGATATTTAAAGCCACTTAGCTAGACACATTCTAGCCCGGTCTATTTCGCCACAATTCACAATCCAGATAGCCACCTAGCTCGTCTTCCCTGATTAGCAGATTAAGAAACAGCGAACCTTCAAGGTGACTGTATATACCCGTTCACCAATAAATATATCTTGACCAATAAAGCTTACGTCAGTGCTTTTTGGGGTCATCCGCGTTCGATCCTCGGGCGGATCAAAGTTCCACGAGAGCCTGACCTTTCCTTCGAACCATTAACACGAATTTAGCCAATCTCAGTGGCCAGTGGTAATTCGACAGAGCTCTTTCAACGAGCGTATTAGTATCAATAAACTCAGAGGCCCGTGCACGCCCATAGATAGATAGCGATGCATAACCAGAGGACGGTGCAAACGGCCGCAAAAGAATGCGGCATGGATTGGCACACAATTGCAACGGCGATAGACGGAATAGACGTGTAGTTGCGTGACACACTTGACAGTTCCTATCCCGTTCCTTTCGTTGCGGAACACTGGCTGCACCCACCTGTTCCTGCCATCCTGCGTCCCGGTGAGTTCAAGGCTAGGAAGAGGAGACACTGGAATGGGGGACAGATTTCCTCTTCTTTCACTGGAGGCTAGTCCCTACAGGTAACCACGGTTGACTGAAATTCCAGCAGGTGCGAAGCTAGCTATCCTGACCTTTCTCTAGATTAACACGTTTCTCTGTCATGCGATCCACTGGTGGCTAATGAGATTTCGCAAGAGTAAAACTTTCAGTGTACACACTTTGCACCTTATATGAGTATTGTAAATACGACAATTCTCACCATTTTTTTATAGCAAATTATTGGGGGTTTTTCTTTTCTTCATTGATAATTATTTGATGGTTGAATTTAGGGTCCCCATTCTTGTACGCAAACTCGGTTCAATCTGATACGAAACGGGGGCAGAACAAGCCTTTCCCAATGTTTAATGTATTCTTAATGTCTACCAAATTATTGTACTCGATGGAGAAAGATTAATCGGTTTAGAATTGTTGTGTGGAAAATTAAACGGAATTTTAGAATATTAAATGGAATAGTATTCAAATGAGCAACATTCTTTATTTTGTTCTCATTTCTCGTGGAAATGTGGGATCAGGTCGAATTTGTCATTCATGGTACACTTACAAGTTCCTCACAACGGTTAAGTAAAAAATGATATCTGCAGGATAATTGCAACATTTTTTGTAGCCGTGCGATTGTCTGCTTATATTTTCTATTCGACTGTAAGGTACCGATTAATATATCCCTGAAAGTATTCACACGCAAAGGGAAATGAAAGTGTAAGGAATTTAACAGAATTGGTATTCTTCTGTAGGTCAATATTTTAATACTCTGCGTTCGTTGGGTTTCAAATACCACCTAAATGCTTAAAATTCTTTTAGGCACGGAATGTGTTAAAGTCCAAATGGGCAAGTCAGTTACCAAACTGGCGTGAAATTATTAGTAAACTTGTAACGAGTGAAAGTGTAGCTTCTAAACATAGAATGCTTACTCAAAATAAATTTTCTTTGATTTATGGTTCTGGTTGGGAGAAAATCGGATTCAAACGTGCGTAAAGTGTGTGCGTTCAGACACTTGTGGATATTTGTGACTAAATGGGTGACGTTTCCAGCGGCTTATGAATTACTCGGCTAGGAAATAGTCTAATTTGATCATGAATGAATGTTTGGAATTGTCTTTTATACATTGCACTTATAACAAATTGCTGGCGGCAAATAGTGACATCGTATTGTTTACGGCTGATCGATCTGTATTATAGAAGGAATGCTTGAAAAGTATCGACGGGGAAGAGAAACGCGACGAGACTTGTGTTGCTTGCTTTTTGCGAACGGTCCATGATCTTGCATCTTGATCGCTTTATAACCGCACAAAGATACACTGTGTCTCGATTGCAACTGGAGCAGACGCTGTAGAAAGTGGTCTTGATTTTTTATCGTTCTGGTCCAAGCGACTCCTTTATACACCGTTTGTTGTGCGATTTTTTAAATCGGGGACATCCGATTGCTGTAATCGATTTCGAAGTCAGCAGAAAATCGGGAAAAAATTGCAACAACGTTTGCTAGTTAGTCATCCTTATCGATCCATGGGGAAAAAAGAAATTAATTCTTTTAGGTCGCCCGTAATACCTTTTCTTCTTTTTTTTTTTGGTGACCGATGTCGTTTTTATTGCTGAACATTTTGCGTGGCTGTAGAATCGTTATGCCTTTGGAAGTGGAAGAGGCAAGATGAATCGATGAATAGTAATTTCAAAATGTCAGATAATTTTAATGCTTTTCAATATTTATTATTGGCGTTTCTATATTGGCAATATTATAGGACGAGTGGAGAGACGAGGAACTTAATGCAGAAATCAGTAACTTAATAAGATTCAATGGAATTCATATTTACATCGCAGACGATTTTTGCATTATCGATCACACCTCATTTTATATGGGCAGGATTTAAACTCGAAAGCCTTGAAGATGGACCCGAATAATCAGTGTTGCCGAAATCTCAGGATTTCTATTTGTAAATATAATTAATAACATTCACGGTATAATGTTAAGACTTCTTCTAGGATAGAACATTTCCAAGCAGCTGTTCGAAAAATTTTAACAGTAGAAAATGTGGAAATAGTAACTAATGAAAAGAATTTAATTTGATTACAGTATCGACAATTATCTTTGTTAACTAGAAACTTAAAATGTGGCATAGAATAACACTTCCGATTGGCTCCTCGTACATTTATTTAAAGTTTACGTATAGTTTACGCATACCCAAAATTTCGGCTGGCACCGTAAATCTATAGGCATATTTTTAGCAACGGATTCGCCGCTACTCGCACGCCGGCCCTATCGCGGAACGTTTCTCTTTCGGCCGTCTGTACACGCGGCATGTAATGACACAAATTTAAATGGCCGTGGTTACTCGTAAGGGCGGCCGTAAGAGATTGCAATTAGGATCCGGCGAGAGATTCGCGATAGTGGGTACGGTGCCTCCGTCGTGAGAAAGTCCTGGCACGAACCTCGGTTTCCTTACTTCCTTCCTTGAGAAGATACGCCCGCTGCTTCGAGGAATCTCCGCGGTCGGGCTCGGCCCGTGCTCGCGCGATTTACCTGAGTTCGCGGCGTTTAATTGATTACGCCGAGGTCAGAGTTTATTCCCTAACGCGATCGTCCATTCGACTCCCGATGGGCTTGATTCATTTTAAGATTGCTTGTTTCCAGGATGCTCGATTATTGGGCAAAGAGAAACTGTATGATACTTTGCACGACTCGTGGAGAGTTCAAAATTTAGGCAGGCACTGTTAATGCGGCCAAAAATCATTGAACATCTTCACCCTTTGACAATTTACCTGTGCCCCTCGGCAAGGTGCCCACCTTGATAATACCAAGGTGGTTGCACGACCTCGAAAGAGTCGACCTCAAAGGCCAGAAGATTCTACCACCCCCCTCCACCTCTGCCTGATTGCACGTGCATTGAAACTTGGGTTTACGACATGTCATTGCTCACGGTGGCAGAGTCAAGGTACTAATAGATCGTGCGGCGCGCCGGGATTCAGACTTTCTGCGACCATAAACGCTTCCTGGCCTCTGACATCTGGTCAAAACACTGCACCGTGAAAATATATAAATTTATTAGAAACTAACGGGACTACGAGTTCGTGTCGTAAACCCAGAGCTCTGAACAAATTGGAAAAGACTTTGCGCAATGTTCTTGTGTCATACGATGATTATGTATTGTATGAAACGCGTGTATGTATGTATACGGGGCGTTCGTCGTAACGGTATCCCCTATTTTGTTTATCACTTGCAGCGATCGAACGAGAGAATAGAGTGCATAATGTATAAAGTATGCGATTTCAATCGGGATACAAGCAGAAAGGTAGCAGGATATAATCAAAATTTTGGTGCAGAGCTTTTTGGATATGAAACCTCGTTTTGGAGGGACGCGTTCTTTTTTATCCCTAAACGCATGGCGCTGCCATTAAGCAATATGCTTCATAAATATTCCATAATCCATATCGTACATCATTAAATTAGATTAGCCGTTGATCGTTTGAACCTGAGTTTTTCTTCAGTTCCTTTGGTACAACGAAATGTACACTAATTCAGTCTATCGGCTGCCAAGTCCTATCGAAATCATAACGAATTTCTATGGCACGTTGTTACTTGGTCAGGCAGGCTGGTCTTGTGTTCAGTACGTACGGTGTCACTAATTAGCCGTGCTTAGCGGTGCAGGTATAGCATTACGACGTTCATGGTGCTCCTGTATTATAATTTTCGTATCGTGCCTCGGTTCTAATTGGATTTAAAAACCTTTAGATCTTTCATGCTATTGTGCCTGCTTAACATATCTAGCGTAGCTGTGTAACGCAGAAATACGAGATCTATCGTAGAATCTTTCAATTGTAGAAAATTAACGACCATTAGAAAAGCAATGAATAACGTTCGAGGAAATGAAATGGTCGCATTGGAGTAGATCAAACGGAGGAACAAAACTTTCACGTATACTGTGCAGCAAGTAAATACACGAAGATTTCGCCAATGAACAATATTCGGCACACGAACACATTTATTTGAATGCAAAAAAACGATTTGAACGTTTATGCAAATTATTTGTGAAGGGGTGGACGTTTATCGTGAACAATTTTATTTCTCCAGACTAAAGTGTCAGGTATTTCTTTTTTTTCATCCGTGTACCTGGATTGTGAGACAGGCCTTTATGCTTGCTCCATATGAAAGTGCCAGGCGAAAGTTTCACGAAGTCAACGGCCTTCCAACGAACACGACGTTGCTCATTATAGGATTATTTTACTTGCTACTTTTTTTTATTACGTCCACCTATCGTTGATGTGGCTAGTTGTTCGTTCTTTTTTATTGCTACCTTCCCGGTTGGTATGCCTTTCTTTATATTAAAAACATCTGTATAATCGCGTTTCGAGGAGAGAAACGTTTCTCTCTGGTAGAATTAAAAAAAGCCACGTAAATTCTACGTATACCCATGCTTTCTCGTAGTTTCGTGTGTTATAATCAGATGCGATTTGTATTTCTTGTGCAACATGGTTAATACTTCCTATAGTATAGTATGCTCGTAAAAATAGAAAAATCTTGTTTCTTATGCAAAGTATGATTGTTGAAATGGAACTAAATCATGATTACTATAATTAAAATTTAACGCTGGATATTAATTATGTCGGTAGGATAATTGATACAGTTGTAAAAACTAAAATGAATCGTACGGCAGCGTTTTATAATGAGTAGTATCACTTGCGGAATATTCTGTGAACGTTGTCTAACATAAATCTATGAATTATATAATATAATTAAATACTGCATGCAATAGACAATTGTAATTATAGTGATGAAATGCACAATGTATGAATCAGAAAATAGGAACTTAATATTTACATCGAATTCGTAGAATTTCTACAAGTCGAATACTTCGAGCCTCTGTTTAAAAAATGATTAGGTCGTGGAGAGAAGATCGTTAACAACGTCGAGCAATCTGACTTATTACGTACAATTCAATTGTACATTTTATTCCGCATCTTCCACCCGCGCCCCCCTCCTTTCCCCAGAATTTTCCCTCAATTATTCGCGAAGAAACAGTGCAAATTCCGTACATTATCGTGTTCTTCTTCCTGGAGGATCTAAGAAGTGCGCCCGGTTAAGACATCACGGTTCACGTCTATAAATCGCGATATGACGAAAGTACGATTGCGTTTCGTGCAGCAGATAGAATGCGAATTTTCAGACTGTGCTCTCGCAACAGCTACTTTAGCATACAATTGTGGGAGGTTCCGGTGCAGGGCTATGCTCCATTTCCCTTCATTTCATCTTCCTTTACCGTCGACTTTTCCTGCTGTTTTCCAACAGCCGCAATAATAATTTCCACAGTGAAATCTCGCATCGTTTTCGATACACAAGCCTGGAACTGGTTGAATGAAAAATCGATTAAAATGTACCTGAATCACCGTTAAACCCTGCAATATCAATTTTCAATAACTGTTACGCAGGCAGTGACCACAAATACATTTTAGTTTAAAATAATCCACACCCAAACATTAAAAAGTAACCAACACAAAACATAATATAATTATTCAAATATTTCGGTATATGATCCTAAGCTTTTTCAATTTCCCCGCACAACAGTTCCAAGATAATTTTTCCAGGAAATCAATAGTTAAAACGTTAAAACAAAAATGAAACGAAAAATCAATCTCGTCCTCGTTCTGAGTCCCGCCGACCCAAATTTCCTTACGAGGGTTAATAAATGCTACTAGAGTGTCCTCGCTTCGATTTTGGGGTCGGATTAAACGATCCCCGCTGCTAAATATTTTTTCCAATCACTATTTCCCCTATGCTATGGAGAGTCGCTTGAATATTGCGAGACTTCGCCGGGAGCATTACCAGGCTAATCAAACTCCGAGGAAAGTGTTCTTCATGGCGCGTGGAAAAATGGTAAACGTCTGCCTAGAAGAGAACGACCGCCTGGGAAACCCTGCTGCGTTTCTTTCCTCTCTCTCTCTCTCTCTCCCTCCTCGCTCGTTAATTGCAGAAGAAACCTATTATGTCTCGTGAACTTTAAGACTGTTATGATTACGCAGCCACTGGAATCGCTACGCACCGCACAATATTTTCCTTATAATTTGTTGACCACCAACGAGATATTGATATGAAGAAACGCGATCCAAGGATGCGCCGTTAAACGCTGTCTAATTAATTTTTCGTTCGCATACGAGGCATGTCAGCCTCTTTTTCTTCGACTGTTTAGTAAAACGATACGTTATCCTAGCGGATAAAAGTGGAATAATTATACACAGAAGTTTTCCTTTTGCACGTCAAGTGTTGTTTGATGCGATTCCATGACAAGAACTGGAAGAAACACCGATGGCAACGTATGGTTTGTTTGTTTGTTTCTTTTTTTATGGCTCTAAGGATAACGAGAATGTAATTGCACACAAAGGTCTGCGAATGATTTTCTGCAACTGCAAGATGCATGCGACAGTTTAAATAGAACTTGTCTGTTAGCATAATTGCCTGGGTGCTTGACTATCAGGTAAAAAATAGAGGAACAAAGGTGTGACAAACGTTTGTCAATTTTTGAAACGTATAATTTTATCGAGATTAAACGGGGGGAACTTTAAGTACGGTTTATTGACTTGAGGCCAATGCTTATTCAGATAAGAATGATTCAAGTATTATCTTGCTGGATGTGCACGCGACATTGACATCTTTCAGCGAAAATGTTTGCGATGCAGATTCGTATTAACGCTCAGAACGAGTTTTATTTGTATTGTATTTTCTTTTGAATATTTAATTATTTGATCATACCCTACTGTTGGCAAATTTGGGGTTTTTCACTTTGTTAATTTTATAAATATTATATTAAATCACTCGCTAGTCTCTTGTTAACTTTCAGTTACTATAGTACGGATTAATACTTATCTTCTCTGTTATAATATTTGTTATCTCGGAAAAATATATCAATCTTCATCATTCAAATTATTCATTGCCCTATAGTCAATAGTACACCACCTTTTTCCCGGCTCTGTTTATATTATACAAGTTTATTTATATTTCAATTGCAAATACGAGTTATTCATTAATGATAAAAATAAAAATTTCCTCACAGCTAAAATGTTTCAGTACATACATACATATGTGTGGTATTTTATAAACATTCATAATTATGTCCCTTGTGCGTAATAGCTGTAAATAATCTTCAAGTTATATCCCTGAAAAAAATCACACAGGCTACGCAATACATATTTTACAGTTCATTGTTTCCCTGGGATTCATCAGTGTCTCGTAAATTCATTAAAAGCAAACGACTGACAATTGTGAGGCGAATGTTCCTTAGTACGTTGATTGAATCAACCTATTAAAAGGACACATGATGTCACAGGTAGGTGTTAATGGTGTCTCAGAATCCAGCTCGCCTGTTTCTTTTATTCATATTTTTACCACACCACGTGTACATGAATCTTTTTGCACCTGCATTCGCAAAAAGTGTTCCACTAATGATTCGCGGATGCATGTGCATGTGCACGCAATTATTAGCCTGGTGGGAAATAAATGGCCAATTTAAACGTACATAAATTGACCTATTTGTTAATGATGACGGTGATTAAATATTTTTAACGACTCTTACGTATCTGGGTGAATCAAACATGAAATGTAACGCAATAAATCCGGATAATCGAGATTCTACGGCATTCTGTCATTTTAGTTATTTCACTTGATAAAAGACGATGTAGTAGGACTAATTGACTTTCCCAGAAATATGGTAAGAAGCAATTCTCAGAAGCAGAAATATGGGAAGAAGCAGGAGAATATTCTCCTGTCAAATATACTGTTAAGAAAAGGGAAAGAAAAAGTCTATTTTGTAATTTTTCGGATAAGGATACAGAAAAACACAAGAAACAGATTTTACAGTTTCGAATTGTTTCCCGCAATGTTTCGTTGAACACGATACCCCTTATAATTCCTCATCAGATTCTTCACCTGCCTGAATCCCAATCGACGCAGTTAATCGAGATTCCATTGTAACAGCACAGTCGTGCGCCCCACAAATTGTATCCCAGGTGAAGAAAAAAGAAATGTTCTCGTGGATTGAAGCAAAAATTTCTCATATACAGGAATACAATCCTTAGACCCGGTTCCAGATACCGAGATTTTACCTGTGCTCTTCTCGTCTGACACGTTTCTCACAATGTCACACGCGTTTGCTGATCCGAGGCACGTTCGAGGTCACCTGAATTTTGCGTCTACGCGTCTGGTTTCAAGAGCCCATGGAAATCCAGTGACCGTGTCACGCGTTCGTTCTCTATAATTCATCTCGACGACAGGTATGCCGATCAATGATTATCGTGGTAAAATATACGCCAACCTTGCTGGTGGATCAGAAGTCGTAATCAAGAAGATCGTGACAACTTATTTACATTCTAAGTAGCGCGTGAGTTCTTCAGAAAAAATTACTGGAAGTCTTAAAAAATAGAATAGAGCCTGTAGGTAATGATCGCAGAAATGATAAACACGGCGTATAATCCATTAGTATGTATAGGCTTCGATAAGAATTGTTGATTATGTCGTTCCTTACTATTAGTGATAGAGTGGTCAATAGTTGGTACTCGAAGGAATGTTTCACAAGTTGTTATATTATTATTGTTATTATTACTCGATTTTAATTTTAATCTGCTTGTTAATATTGGCGTGTAATATGAATTATCTTCAGACAATAATCACTATGATCTCGCTTGGCAATTGAATTAAAATTATTCACAGGATCTGCAAAATAATAAGCACGTATATTATAATTTGTTTGCAGGACAATAGAAATATTGTCAAGCTCTTTTACGATTTTTTAAAAAGTGAAGAATAATAAAAATAATGTAAATTTGTCGGTAAGCGGCATATAAATAGTGTGACTTAACTTCTGTACAAAAAAACATTATGATGCGTTGGCATTATGAAATTATAAATACATACTATTGAACTACACGTGTCTTTGCAACGTTCCTTCAAGTTCAATTACATGTCACTCTGCTGATCAGTTTATTCATACAGTTCCTCTACTTGTTACAAAATTAAAAGGCTGCTTGCATGATTTCCTCGTTTGATGTTGCACACGTGGAATACATACATATAAATAGTAATAGAACCAAAGCTGCATCATTTGCACACGCCTAAGAAACGAAAACACTTCCAACAATTATATTCCGAATTAATTTCAAGTAAGTTACGTATGCATGCATATTAAATTTCTTTTTTTATCTAAATATTTCTATGGAAGACATACATTTCTATATTTAACGCTTGTGCCCAACAATGTATGTACTCGCACAATCGTATTTCCCTGCAATTGTTTTACTTGCCACTATTGCATTGAATAACACTGTACTTGAGACTCGTAACTTATTCGCTTACTAAGATACTCTCGACGATTATGCTAACGAATCAATTGGACTATTAAGGTCGTTTCAATAAATTCCTTCGCTTACCGTGGACTGGTTTCATTAATGTAAAACACTTTCTCGATACCTTCAGATCTGTCGCAAACATACATCATTTTCCATCCACCAAACCGTTCAAACGTGTACACTCTACATTTCGTACAGAGGAGCTCTATATACGTATACACAGAGGTGCACGTATATCCTGATTCTAATTAAACCACTTAAGGACGCCCAAAATAACCCAGCAAATTATGAACTCGACAACTTTAATCGACCGAGAAAAAATTACATTGTACCCCCATTGGCCTTTTTAATTAATTTTCCCATTTCGTTCATCGATTGAATAATCCTATTTGATAGCGAACAAGATACACCTGTTATCACCTTCCACCCATTCGTATTCATAAAGAGGATAATAATTGAAAACGTTATGCATACACAGCTTTCGCGTAATAGCCGGTTTACATAGATCAAATAATCATCAAATAATTACAATTTCTGTAGCGATCCGTTTGTTTGGATCTCGATACGGACGCTTAAAAGCAAATATGTATAAGCGGAGGCTGATTTCATTATCGTGGTTATTATCTATTCGCACGGAAAGCATTGGAATTTCTTTGCTCGAAATGTCAAGACTAATGATACGTCGGGAGATTTTAAATACCTTTTTCATCTTTCAAGCGGCTGATACATTTACTCTCATTAACATTCATGCAAATGGGCGTCTTCAGTGTGTCGTCAAGTTACGTAAGCTGATCAACAACGTTAGTATATGTACACCAACGATCAAGAGTTTGAATAAACCTATTCGGATTTTTGCTTTACACTTGTGGACAAATTCCGGGGCCCAATATTTCATCATATGCTAATCTTAGCGTGTTATTTTGTTTTGTAAGAAACGTCAAAACTGCGTCAGTTCACTAACTTCTAACGGTTACAAAGGCATTAACACGTGTATCAAAATAATTGCTCGTTAGTTCATCTTTTATTACTATGACGGTCAAAACTTTATAAAACGTGTTTACCTTTATAAGGGACTTCAATTTGGCATTGAATGGATGAAGGTGTCGGCAGGTTGTTTTCGTTAGAAAATCCGAAGTCAACAACCCGGTCGTTTTACAAACGTGCTAAGAGGAATTTCCTTATTGGAGCCAAACATTCATTCACGATCACAATAATTTTCAAACATGTTAATCTCAATTTCCATACACGTTAATCATAATGTCCAACAGACGGCTACGTTTCATTTGAACTACCGACCAATTAAGTTCCCTTGAAACGTGCAAATCGAACATTCCAAGATTGTCTTCCTTTCAGCGTGCACGCGAAATTATGTATGCATACACGTGTCATTTACATGCATGTGATTCATGGAACAGCTGTCGTTTCGCGTCCGTGCGTTTACAAATTCGTTGCACACATATACCGTTGTTTTACAGAATGTTCCTGTTTGTGCATTTATCGCGTATAATTGCTGTTTATACCCTGTTGAAACAGCGTTACGCAATCGTTAAATGATAATGCATTCGCGGCCCACTAGGCCTATTTTTCTTTCATTCTAATTATTACACCTGCCTTTTGTATTCCGTTTTTTCGTTTGTTTTTTTTTCTTTTGCGAGCGACTGACTGAAGTGACCATGATTGTACCATGCTTAATGATAGACGGTCCAGCAACGGTAGTCACAGCTATTTCAGCGTCTAGAAATACATATATATCCGTTTGTCTTCAACTGTCTTTGATTCATTCGCACATCTTCCGTGTCAGTTTGACGCACACTTTACCAATGCGGAGATGAATACGATTCTGGTGAAAAGGCCTTACGAAGAATCGTGATGTGTATTGTAATATACGTCTTGAGAATCAATTCAGGGGAAATGGGACGTGTTCTTAACGGAGAAGAATTTCGATTACTCTCATGAATTCAGATTTCGATAAACCAGAATTAGTAATATTTAAAATGTATTCTTATAACTTCAGTGTGCAATTAGTATCGCTGTTCTAGGTACGCATTACTTTACAGAACTTAGTAGGCATCTTAATATTCCGCAGACACTTATGAATCACAAGGCACAACAGTGTGAGAAATATGTAGCAATCCTTGCATTTTCAAGCGAAATTTTCAACAAGATCTTGGAAACGTGCGATACGGATCATTTTAAAACGCATCGTTTCCAAGGAAACGTTTATCTCTCGACTGATTAGAACGGTGGATTAATCAGAATTTTTTTCTCTCGGTAAATCTTTTTCATTCTAAACAGTCTCGAACACGTTGCACAGGCACGTTGCTACTTCGCCTACTATACTTTTGCGTTCTCCTTTTTTACTTTTCCCATTTATTTTTCGTTGTCTTCTATTTTTGCAAGAAAAAGCAGATAACATAATTACCTATGCAGACGTGCGTATGCGTGTTATTTTTCCGCAATATGTAAGTACTTGGGGACGATATAACTGCAGTCAATTACTGTAATCAGTTGTTATTGAAGTTGTTAAGTTGGCAAACCTATTTGATGATACTGGAGCAAACAGTTGCTTCTTTAATATATTATCTTGTTCCATGAATTGCTTGTTTTATGCGTTAACATAACGAATTAAGCTCTTGCATGATACACTGCTTTTCCAGTGTTTGAGCAGGCAACATTTTGCAATCGCGTGCGAGCATTACGACACGATGGATTTATATATGTATCTTACTGTTTGTATCTATAAGTGTTACGAATTTATTAATTGCCCTCGGATAATTCATTTCGTATTAAGCAGTATTTCAATTTCATTAATAGCACAGTGTTCGGGCGGCACGTAAAAACAGAAGGAGAAGTGTTATTATCTGCAAATATTTAATTATTAGAACTTTTATAGACTACTCTTTAAAAACAGAGTAACAAATGACAACAAATGACAAATAATTTAATAGTATATACTAACACGACACGAATTTATTTCTCACGACGCCTCGTTTTTCTGTATAATTCCAACAAGACAAAACATCGGCACTTAACGAGCGAAAGATAATGCAATCAGCGGCACATGGAATTTTTTTGGAAAGGAAAATTTCAGGCATTTCCGAACACAATCGGTCGATTCCTATGTGTCTCAAGCAACGTTTCGTACTAGACTGACCGCAAGACTTCCGTTCAAAACCGTAATTTCCGGTAAGATAAGTTAACTGGGCAAAAACACAAGCGATTTGTACGGTTCAGTCCATGCCGAGGTGCAAGAAGGCAGCCTTGGGCTTGAAATTCAGCAAACCGTGTATCAACTTTTACGCCAACCCTCGTTCATCCTTGTAATCCTTTTATTTAACATAATCAGCGGCTAATGAAAACTCGTAAAATCCCATGGAAAAATGGCAACCACTTTTCAATGTTTACGAGGAAGGGGAAGAACTAAAATTTTTTCTGGCAAATAACTCACAATTAATATATACAATCGTACATATACGAATCCAACGCATAAAAACAATGATTCTTCCTGAAGCCCAAAGCAAAGGAAGTTTCATTTCAATGTGTACACATTCAACGGTGCGTTAAATTGTACTTTCACCGCGTCTTTCTTCTACTGTATTACGTGCGAATTACGTCTACGGATCTACAATCTGAAAGCAACGTATTTCGTAAAACTTCTCGTTGATTTTATCTTGAGGCCCAGTGATTTGGGGGATTTTCTCGTGGATTCAAATTTTCTTTATATATATTAGCTAGTCGATGTGATAAACTTTAGATAAACAAGGCTTGAGATACCAAATGCATAATATGTATCATGTATTATGTATCACATAATATTATTTAAATGTTATTTAGATGATATGACAATTTGTCCCGATTTTAGACACATTGACCAACATTTTGGAAAAAGTTTTAAACATACACTACCGCGTACTTCATCGCGAATACATAAGTTCTTACCTTTAGTGCAGTGAATTTAGTGAAATTTAAGTTCGAAGTAAACAGCGATAACTGCAAGAAAACTTTCCAAAAAATCTCCAGTATCATCCGACCTCATTTCGCATTCATTTGTCAATTTCCATAATTGATTTAAATCGCACATACTTTTATTACCATATTAACTATTTGTTAACAGTTGATGATCTATTGAAACAATAACCCGCGGTGATTTGAAGATGGTTCTTGCACGGGGAATAAGAACGAAAGGGTAAGAATGCACGACGAAGCAGCTGTGTAACGTAATTCGAAGAAAAACGCTTGATTCGTGTTTGCGTTTCTTTGCGTTGCGGTTGCCTCGGCGTTGCTTGGACGTGAAAAGCGACGAACGACAGCCATTGATATTTGAAGAATGGCGATAGAAGCGTGCACGCACCTATTATTCCGGTGGAAAATTTTCATTCGTCGCGGGATGTTAGTCATTTTTCAATTTGCTTGAACGAAGGTGGTGGCAATCATCTAGGACCATGCATACAGTGACTCGCACATTCGTTCGTATATCTTTAAATCTTAGGAATAATGGCTTCATCTTTGCGCTCTCTGTCAATTTGTGAAACGGACACTTCTATCGCCGTGTCCTGCGTGCATTTAATAGAAACCACTTACACCTGTCTTGCACAATGAGCTCTATCTATCATAGAAAAGTAATTATCATCCTATTCCTGGAAATGAGAAACATTTCCTCGCTCAATTACTAATTTTCCAAACCTCAGCTGATATTAATTTATATTTAACCAAAGCATGAATATTGTTATCCACTTCAGCAGAAACGCATGCTGATAATAAAATTCACTAATGCAATTGTTTTATCGATTTAGTTTTATTTCGGATCAAAATATTATATTCAAATCTCGGCTTTTCAGACGCCCAATTATGATAAGCCACGAACAAATTCAATAAAGTTTGATTTATTAGAAAGATACGCGTTTCGATACAACCCGTGGACAAATATATTTTTCGCATAAAAACATATTTATATCCATTTTAATGCTGGCGAAACGTGCAACACGTCCGTTTATAACATATATGTTACGGCTACCTTGAGGTTATCGAATAAAAAAATTACGTTTACTGCAATTCCCATTTTTCCGATGCCTTCTAATATATTGTCAGTGTATTTTCCAAACATATACCGGTTTTGCACCTGTCCGCTTTAACTTTTCGCAGCGAACATTTCTGTACGACTTACCTTTCGTGTTCCACAAAAACGATATAAAATATTGTCACAGACATAATTACCGTTATCTTCCTGCACCGGCTTTGATGCCTGCTTTTGCAATTACCAATTTTCAACAATTTGTACGCTCCGCTCGTCGACAATGACGATAAGTAGCTCTGAATTATAATATCGGGAGCACTGTTCCCGATGGAATGACTGTTATTATTCATGTTAGCGTCTTGGTGTGCAATTTGTTGTATAATTTCAATTGATAACAACATTTATGCAGGGGCAAGTATTTACATCCACCTTTCAGTAAACCGTATTATTTCAAGAGATACTTCGCTATCCTGTTAGTCGTGCAAGTTTGATTGCAGATTTTATTTATTGTTTCGATGGTCATTTTTATTTTTGTCCTCAAACAATGATTATCTCGCTGATAAGACCAAGTGTATATACCTTGTACTTACATTAAACTTTATCAAACAGATTATTTAGAACAAATGATAATCTGTTTCTCCTTCTTTTCATAGGATGACGGATTTACAGTCGTTGAATTAAGGTAAATCGTGAAATTTTTGAAAAGAGATGTAAAATTTATCTTAATGCATTACTTTTTGCAACGCGTTTGCGTGTACGTTACGCACGTGTGAGTTTCATCGCAAAGTTACTAAAGTACAGGGGGCGACAAAATTTCAAAAATAGCATATCCATTTTTGGATTCTCGATTTCGAAATGATCCTTGACCTCCCACTGCGATTTACAGTGTCACCGTGTAACAAGCGCAACTCACCGTTACGTGTAACATTTATAAATAGATACTTGATGTTGTTCATTCATTATTATTAAATAGTATACGGTTCTTCGTTAATTAGTGATTTAATATCAGATCAACTATTCTGATTATTAATGACAGTTGTGTTCAGTTGCAGATTGTCACGATGAATAAATGGTAATTTATTAAACAAATTGTATTCGTGCTAGTGCTGTATAACAATTTCCAAGTAAATGGATTTTTCAATTGTTAATACAATATTATTTTATTTCGATATAAAAATATAGAAAATATAAACGAAAAGAGGACCAGTTGATGAGCAACTGGTTTGTAAAAAACACTTGATCCAATCTGCATATTGGAATATTTGTCTCTGACGTTTGCCTTTTATTTTATGAGGTATTGATCAATTTCAAGGAGATCAAGAATTTACAGGAAACTCTGAAACCCTTTGGGTCAACGACAACAATAACACAGTTACTTAAGCGAATTATACAGCGAATTATACATTTCAGCAGGAATTTCATTTTTGTTCGAACATTAAAGAAACAAAATTTAATAATAATCTAATAAAAAAATCAATCATATTATCAGATTCACAGATATGCATGTTATGAAACGTTTCAAGATGAAAGAAATTTGTCATATAATCAATATTGTGGTGATATAATTTACATATTACTATTTCATAACAGCATAATTCAATTACACGACCAATGATAGAAACAAACGAAGTAATTGGCCTGTTATTAGTTACATGGACCGGTAACGGTAATTGCACATTAATTGCCATTACGATTTAAACCTTGTTTTTTGTATCGGCTTGTTGACTTAACAAGTTTTTAATTAAAATTTATAATTACAATAGAGCATGAAACATTCGAACACGTATTCCTACATTTCCAGGCACAGTCTACAAATTTCGAATCACCCCCATACTTTTGCAATTATTTACTTTCTCCTTAGCCGTCCATTAGTGCAAATTTAATATCGCAAGATATAATGATCATTTGAATTCGTTCGTTAGGATCTTAAAAACGAGGTCTAATCCCTGGCCTATACCACAAATGAAACATTTTAAAACCGTCTCCCGTATCAATTTTCACCGCACCGCCGCGCAATGATCGACATTCCAATAACACGCGTGCAATTACCAATCCCTTTGTACCCGACAGAAGCGCACAGCTAACGAGTCCGCCCATTCGCATCTGTTACAGGAACAACCTGAGCAGCGTCGTTCGCACCGGCAAGAAGGGACGGAAGGAGGTTCCGGAAGATATCTCTGGCTTTTCGTGAGAAACACCGACCTTCCATCGTACGTGAGAATAACTACGAGAGGTCGGCCTTGAGGTGTGGAGGTACGCTCAGAGTGGTAGTGGTCGTCGAGCAGGCAACTCGGCATCGAGAGAGATTTATTCGAGTTTCACAACCTCTCTCGATCAGAGCGGCCACCGGTCGTGACCTCGATAGAGCTCATCCACCTGGTCGGATAACTTGGCTCGGGCAGCCGCCACAGGACCCTGAAAGGTCGGGCTCCTCCGCCAGTCGACGATCTTAACGATCCTCCACGGTTCCACCGGAAGTCGCACGATGTAGTGATTGTCGCCGAATCAGCCGAACGAGTTATCCTCTCAATTTTTCCCCCGTCATCGATCATCGCGCACGTCCGTGCACGTGTTGAACACTCTGATTTCGTTGTTCCGCGCGAAACGGACAGCGTGGCCGCGAATCATGAAGACGATGAACGACGTGGTGGCGGACCCCGTCGACGAGCAGAACGGCCACACGGCGCCGAACACCGCGGCGAGCAAAGAATTCGGCCAGAAGACGTTCAGGTCATTGAAGAGGGGGCTGGGCAGACTTTGGAGGAGGCATCGGGGTAACGCCTCGATCACCGAGTACGACCCTTGCTACAAAGTCGCTTATCTTGGGAACGTTCTCACTGGATGGGCCAAGGGTAAGTGAATCGGTTTATCTGATTACCTTTGTCTTCACGCTTTCACGGGCCGGCCATTAACGACTGCCGACTATTTTCTATTAGACGCGGCGGCGTGATCAATCCCCCGGCACGCTCGATTCTTAATTGGTTAAAGGGTAAAGGTTGCTTTACCATTTTCGTGTAACTGCCCAGTATGCACAGTTCTTAGTGCGGGCACAATATTCAAGTAACCGCTTAAAATTTACATATTCCACGCGACGTCACTTCCCTATTAGTATCATTATCAATGTCACGATGCCAGTCGAACGAAAATGAATTCGCTGCCGCAACTCTTCGCTCTGCGCCGATACTGATAATGGAATTCAGCCAAAATTCACAAGCTAAGCGTAACCCGTGAAATCACGAGAAATGTCGAGACTGGTCGTTTAATCTTTGACAAAAAGAACAACGAAAAAAGAAGAATACCGTGAACGCTGCTTAGTTCGTCGTTGACATTTTTCATTTGGAAAGTGTCGCAGCGAAAGTGTTAAGGAAGAGTTGCGCTCCGGGTGTCGTGGGACGGCCAACGTCGTTTCCGGGTAATTTTAATTATCGTCTGTAACGAAGAATCTTATACCTGGCGCGGGCAAATAATTGGAGCTCGGCTAACAAACATCAATTAAAGACGGCGTGGGCACAAAGGCGCGTGGCGTGCGTGCGGACACAGAATCGCGAGCCCGAGACACATGAATGACCAAGCGGAAGTGCGCAATAGTTCTTGCAGTTAGCCGGCGAGCAAGGTTAACGTCTAACTAGCGCAATCATACGTATACGAACCATCGTAATCGCTACCAGCGGCGGCGGCCTTAAAAAGAAACTGGCGAGCCTATAAATAATTCGACTAGATCCATCAATCGTAAAATCGCGCGCGTATCAGAGGAGCCAGGGGGTCTCTTGGAGCGTGGTAATTAACTTGGGAGATGGGATAAGCAGGGGAAACAACAGTAGTGTGATTGGAGCCAGGAGCCAGTAGGCTTTAGCCGATTATTATCGCAAACTTTGTTGTTTCTTTATTTATGCTGGATAATATTTCCATTTCAACTTTGAACGGTTACGTTGTTTCGGTCTCAAGGGATACGAATCACTCAATCGTCTACCAGGTTAATCTACCAGGGGTAATTAATTTTTTAAATGCTCCAATTAATTGGTTGACGTAAAACTCGGATAGAGATGAAATTATTAAAACGACTGAAATTACTGGAATATACACGAGCTTATTGGGCAACTTGATATTATTGAATTTTTGTTAATATGAAAACAAATTTTGCATACTGGAGTGGCAATTATGGAGCTCTTGTTTCATTCGACGTGAACGTTGTTTGAAAACATGCGAGTCTGAAAGTGTTCCCATGTTGGAATTCAGTTTAATGCGATCCGCGAATAAAGATCCGCGATTCAGCTTTGATTTGCATCCATTTGCATCGTTTTCTTTTTTGAACGGTAGTGAATGTTTCTTGAAAGGAGGCGTGGTTTTACCTATTCCTTTTGTATATCTGTATTATTGAGCAGTACAAGGATAGCCAATCGTATACAGAACAATGTCCAAACAGCCCTTATTTGATTTATTATATTATAAATCGCACTGTGAATTGAGTTGCAACACATTAAATTCATTTCACGTAAAATAGTAATATAATAATTGTTAATCAGGAAATAGATCTGTAATCTGTAATAAATAATTTTTACATAGATTCCAACGTTACAATTTTATATTTAATAGCAATGGTTATATTCATCAATGAATAATGCATACTAGTACAGTTGCTTTTATACTCCCGTATTTATCTAATTGTTTATAAATCTTCTCTTTAACAACATACACAACGTATAAATATAATATCCTATATCGCAGAGGTACTTAAGGGCAAATTATTAGGTATATTATCAACGTTTCGAATATTATCCAACACAGTACGGAATAAGTGGTTCGTATAATGCCATATTTGATTATATCACATCTAAATAACGCGGATGATTATAGACGTAAATCGTTATTAAGATAGTAAACATGATATTGAACGTTAAGGGAACTTACATGTGTTTTACGTTTTACCACTTGCACCGTGGAAGTAATTTTCTGACGTAAAGCATAAAATAATTCACCGAGCACTAGTTTCCGAGCGACTCCATCTTTGCAACTTGTCATACGCAGTAATGAAATGTGTCTACTCATATAATTTATAAACTTTACCGTGGTAAAAGTGCGGAGAAAACGTATGATCATAGAAAGTTAAAAGAACAAATTATTTAACGAGTATAATCATTTCGAATAATATTACATACACCTGTTTGTCTTTTTTTCTTTCAAGCGTACCGTAACAGTTATGGTTTACTTCAAAACGTTCAATAAAATCAACAGAACGAGACATTTAATTTGCGTCCGAAAGTAGGTTCATCGTTTTCCACGTGGTTAATTCGCAACGAATAATAATTGTATTTCCATGCTTCGATTTAATAAATTTATGACGGGCATTATTGTTGCGTATCGTGTTGTCTAATCTCGTTATGCGAAAAAGTATTTACAAATATTCTCACAACATTTTCACGCAATTCAGCCGGCGCTCTCGTTAATTTCACCAGTTATATTAGAAAGGCGAATTTATCCCGCGGATATTCTGTATTTCGAGCAACTAAATTTGTTTATTAGCAAGTACACTGTTTTTTTTACGCGCAGCTGCAAATATTTTTTTATTACTTCGTGTATTAACTTCCAATTATCTGGCGAAAATATGTTTTTTGAGGGAGAAGCGATCTGGTTCCGCAGGTTTATATTTAAAACGGGCTTCCAGCATTTTCAAACTTGTTCCTATTAAAAATACGTGTACCAATATTTCCGTCGCTCAATAAAATACTGTCTGCAATGGTAGCAGATGATATAATTGAACGTTTCAAAGGATGAAGATGCTGCGTTACAAGTATTAAGTTGGTAGCAGTAAATCCAGTTTAAAAGTTGTTCTGCTTGCATTTTTTATTGAATAACCATTTCCATTATACTTTGATAGGGCGCAGTGAAATAAGGAACAATGTGGGAGAGTGTTACTCACTAAGGAAACCCAGTTTCCATGAAAATGTTGCTACATCACGCGTGAAAATGACCAGAAAAACTTTGGGTTACCCCTACGTCACATGTAAAAGCGGCAAGTAAGCTAGCTTTGACGTACCGCAACGTCATCCGTCCAGAAAGGGTTAAAGTATCAGTACAAGGACGAATAGGCTGCCAATGTTATACCATTATTCATTTTTTCGCAAGTAACCCTTTAATTGCGGTGCCCAAATAGAAAAATATCCTATTAACACTGAAACTACGAATCATGTCGAGCTGACTTGTTGCAGACCTTTTTCCTTTAGAATGATTAATAATAGGTATCGTTGTAGCAAATATGATGACTTGTACTTGTTCTTGATCTGCATGGGTATGTCAGTGATTTGTAATCGCACCGTTAAAACCAGCAACGCGTGCGCAGCTTAACATTGAAAATTTGCAATATTAATAAAAATTGATTTTCACAAAATATTGGCTTCTGGTTTAAAAGGGTTTAAATCCAAAGAACTATTACCCAACTTCCCCCGCGCAAGCGGCAACACCCTCTCACGTTATCGTCACTTTCACCTGTCATAGATCACGCGGCACACCGTAGATCAAACGTTCCACTTACCGCGTCATAATTTTGGGAGACCAAGATAACAGGAGAAAAGAAAGACTTGACAAAAAATGATCGCGTATCGGTAGAAAATTTCTGCGGTGCGTAGCAGTAGTGAGAGGTTGAAAAGAAAGAAGTATTGCGCGGTGCAACGACCGGACATACATACATACATAGGCGTGTACACAGAGGGGGCTCCTACTTTCTCTGCATACCTTTGCCTCGGACTGGGTCGGCCTTAATCATCGGGAACGCCATTATTACGGTACGTTTATTCGCAACCGCCTATTTCACCGCGATTAATTAATTCTCGGCTGTCACCTCCGTGCGGACATTCGCAGTTCCTCAACGCCGCGTGTGATCGCTTCGTTTCGACGAACGGAAGAAACAGCACTGTTGCTGTCAACGATTTGCTTTCCGCGGAATCGAACGGCGTCTATGCGATTCCGCAGGAATTTCGAGGGAAAATAATTTGGGTAATCTGGCTGCGATACGATGGGATAAACGTGGTCGGTGTATACTTTCGCCAACGAGGGATCGGTGTGAGCAAACGTCTTAATAGATTCGGGGAGAGTGGGGACATAATAAAGGTGGATTGTCGAGCATGAAATTGAAGTGCTCCTCGTTCGTTGAACTCGTGGATACTTGACAGGGATCGCAAGTAATTCTTTTATTGTGATTTAAGGACTCTATGAGTCATTCGTTAAATATTTTACGTTAAGAGTTGCTGTTTGTTCTAACGAGATTGAAGTGTAAGGTATAGGTCAGCAAGTTGGCAAGTTACATTGGAATAATTTATGATAACAAAGAAAAGGTTTTTATATTTATAATTGCAATTGTGCATATTCAAAAATTGCTCAGCTATCGACAGACCACTATGATGCCTACAAAAAATGAAGGCCAAAGTATTCATCGTGCTGTTTGCAAATACGTAGTACGTGACACGAATAAATTGATCAAATTGCATTCACTGTTGCATTCGCCGTCATGTGCATACATGCATAATTAGTATTTGTATAAGGTTCCCGGTATATACGTTGGCTGCTTCGTTCTAAATGGAGAAAAAAGAGAATATCGAAATTTTGAGTTCCCAACACGAGATCGGTGGCACCGGTTCTTCGTCCAATTCGCATGGACTGTTTCCAGTTTTGCTTCGTACTCGTTCTCGCTGTCCTTCGCGCCACTTTCGAGAAGAATGCAAATAGATCCAATCAAATATTTTCTATAAATTTCTTCCAGGCGCCTTCTTTCGTCCATCGAGTTTTAAATTTTTAATGAATATTATCGGTATAATTGATCTCCACTTTTACGTGAAATAAATTTTCAAGTAGAATTTCGTTTGTGTATAATTATTGCTATACTTATTTCTAATTATTTTCACCTGTTAATCGTGTGGAACGAGTTAACTTGGCTATTCAATATATATTCGTCCTAATAATTTATTTATTTAGAAACCCTGAATATTTCTGTGCTTCTGTTGCAATGACAGTGCAATTTTATTTGATATTCCTGTCGAGACTTCTACTGTTTTTATAATTACATACTACTATCAGAACATTTCTACCTCTTTTTACGAGGAAGAAGAAAACGATGGCTCTTCCAGTTTCCAAGAACTGCTTCCATGCAAATCTCTTGCGATCATCAACGATCGTTTAGATAATCCCAGCCGTATTCCTGAAGAAGCTCGATCTATCTTGCAGTTCAGACTTTTGCCATGCCATAATTCACCACACTTCTGACCAGATATAAAATTCTACTCCATTCCCAACGCGTTTTCAAGTGTCTGTGTCTCTCAGGATGTCGTCGCAAAGAAGGATCAAAAACGAAACGGTGCCACACTGATAAATCGCAGGTCTCCGAACAAGTTCATCAGTATAATACGCTGGCTATTGGGTTCTAAAGGAAGGAGTCTCGATATTTCGAGAAATAGGAAGCTCTTATAAATGCAATCCTTACCGAGCCTTTCGAGTTCTTTGTAAAGTACTCGAGCGCCACTCTCTTTTGGAAAGGACCGTCGAAATTCAGCGACGGCTATAAATTAGAAAATCGTATTGGTAGAAGGTGTCAAACGATTATCCTCATCTCGAGACATAAATTATTCATCCGAGACGCAGGCCGTGGTCGACTCTGAGCTATGCATTTGCGTCTGCTCGCAGGTGGAATTCATTAACTGTCAGTGGGCGCAGGGAGAAATGCGTCAATCTTGTTACACCGTTTCGCAATTGCGCGTGTTCTGGAACGTGTCGAGGACAACGAAAAACTTCGGTGCGAAACGCGACCGTGGAATAATAAATAAAAGGCTGGAAGCAAACGCGTAGCCACATTTTTCCCTCGCTCCTTGGATAATATCAGTTCCTATTCAATTTTGCAGCCTGCTATCTGATTCGAGCTATATCGTGTTCAACGCGTTAAAAAGTTCCTCCGATATATGTGCGCGATCCGCGTGCAAGAGTAACGATGATGGGTCGATCACTGGCTGTCGTGGATACGAAGGTTAATAAAAAGAGCATCAGTGTGGGAGAATTGAAACGATCAGATGGGAAATAATTTAGTCAAGTATGATGCCTCTGTGCTTCTCAAAGCAAACACAGTTCTTGGTCGATGGAATTATGCAACCTCTCGTTAGATGGCAAGTGGTTGCAGATGTATCAGAATAGTTAGTACAGGTGGCTAGATAAGGTTTCATGTATTTATGGAGTATGATTATTGTCGTGTGCTGAAAATTCTGGCATTATTTTTGGACGGCTAACATTATAACCAATTAGTTAATTCATCAAGTTAATTTCTAAGTGGAATATGACGAAGAAAACTATACGATATTGTATCGCAGCACTCTAAAGCATTTAAATGTTGAAATAATAGTTCCCATTTTAATGTGTTATACAAATTATATGATGTAGACATTAAAATATCCATTTGAACGCAATGAATCTTTAAAGCAATCAAGTACAAGTACTTATTTCTTGTTGATATACACTGTATATCACACAGTAACTGTTAATAACTTCATTCTTTTTGTTTCAATATGCGAACATCGATGTGAGAAAAATAACGGTTCTGTTATCCGAAATTTCGCTTATCCGAACGCGCAAGACTCCCTCTTAATTTCGATAATCGAGGTTCTACTGTAATTCTGGACTATTTAATTAAATATAATTATGCTTCGTATATACAGGTCGGGGCTAGTAACTGAACCGAACCGTGGCTCTGTTATGATTGAAAATAACGAGAGAAAAATAGTTGTAAGGTAAAATTCTTCGTTGCTTGACGAGCATTATTATCTAGAGATATAATTTTTTTTTAATAAGTACACCGAGGCACTTGCATCGTGCAATTGCCTCCATTTTTGTTTCCAATGGAACCGTATGATTTCCATCGCATAAATCATCTCACTGAGCCATTCTGATGCCTCGTTCCATCCAGCACATTAATTTCTTCCTTTTAGTAAAAACTTTGTTAATAACACATTAAGAGAATAGAGAGAAACTGCTTGCAAAAATGATCAAACTAATTAGGAGTCTTTATATAACGGTACTTCTAATCAAAATTAAAAATTAAAAATTGAGAAATCCTATTATTAAAAAACAGATAATTCCAATCGCACTTGCGATACGAATAAACATAAAACATACAATCCCGTAATTCTAACCAATTTTAAATCCCTCCCAAATGAATGCTGAGCATAATACTTTTAATTTCTGAATTGCAATAAATCACGGCCCAGCGATACTTACCTGTTAAACACCGACGATGCGTTGCACAATTAATTTTAGCCGTTTTTCCCCAAAGCCTTCTCTGAAAGCTGCTCAAGGGCGAGACGTAAAAGTGCCATTAGATCATTTATACAAGCAAATGACGTTACTCTTTTGTGTTTAAAATAAGACAATTACGCGAGGAAAGGCGCATCACGAAGACGCGCCCATGCGATTATGATCTCCGATTATAATTCCACCGTTGATTGCCGCCACTGGTACAATTTCCACCCGATAATTTCACGTCGTTAATATTAATTCTATTAAGGCCTGGGCTAATCGATGCGGGATTTGCTCGGGATGTGTCGACCAGCTCGTACATATGTACTATATGTTACGTTCGATTCACCAAGAGATAACGAAGCAACGCGGTGTTTTATAACCGCAGAAAAGGACGAGCTCGAATGCAAAACGTAGCGAAGATCCATGGAGCGTTGCTCCAAGTAAAGCATAAACAAGTGCATAAACATCAAATTGATTTGTCTTTCGTTTTCGTTCGTGTTCGACAAACTTCTCGTTCAATCGTTCTCCCTTGTCAGCGAAGGAAATTTCATTTGATACTCCAGGCTAATTGTAGGAGATGAATAAATTGTCAATCGGGTTCCACACCATCCGGACCCTCTCCTCTATCGTTCGTTCGCGTGCATTTATTCGCGCACGCCTAGAGAATATGATTCCCTTGAGCGACCAGTTACGTAAAAAAATACTACGTTACGTAAGAGAAGGAAAAAGAATATCTGAAGATCATGCTGAAAATGCGGAATCCAAGATTGTAGCGTCGCGTCGTAACGATGGTGTTGTCGTCATTCTTTCGATTCCCCAAAAAATCGTTCGGCAAGATTTATCGCCGTTTGAAGGTGTTTGACGGGATAACGAACACAAGCAGGGCGATTTTTAAAGGTAGTGGGGAAAAGAAGGGAATACGTCTAGCATGTAAATGTAACAGAAACTGTAATTAAACGCAGATCGGATCGGAATTTCTGATGTTTTTCCTCGCTTGAAATCAGCATAGTCATTTGCGTATCTATTTTTTTCGTTGTTTTTGTAGGAGGATTTAATCGCACTCGAGTATTTTAATCTATATGAAAAGCGATTCGTTTCGGCAGCAATGGAAATTTACCAAACGCTTATGAAAATGTGAAGGCCGCCTGTCGAAGAATTACTATTTTTTGAGGGGGAAAGGGTTTTAGAATTATAGCGTGTCCAGGGAAAAATATAATTTACAACTATACTGGTCTATATTTTATTCCACTTTGTACTCAGGCAGAGTTACAAGAATATTGCTCTAAATTCTAACGCGATTTTCATTCACTTATCGTCTGCCTCATTTTTATTCCCCTTCGATCTTCCTGAATTCGACATTCGAATTTTATATTCAGCCACCAGCGATGATGCAACGCGTGTCTAAGATTTTCGTGAACACTCGATTTCAGTTTCCCCAAAAATGTTGGCAAGGTCGGTTATCAGTTCATCGCTCACTCCCACGCGTTCGATACTCCAGATTACTGCGAATCGTGCAGCGTGATGCTTTCGAGATATTGTCACTCACGTCCATCTCGATATCTCGAAGATATCTCGAAACATTAATTTTCCATTAATGATACTGAGCAGGATACTGAAAAAGAAATGATAGATATCCGTGGTAGTGCAGAATACTGAGGAACCGAGGAAAGATGCTTGACTCGGTTTTCAATCAAATTGACCCAAATTTATGCGTGAGGGTTAAGCTGTGCGGAGAAAAAGGGTTCAAGTGATATTTTCTTTCAAATGTAATTTTATTGCATAACTGAATATGTATTTGTGGTTGCCCTCGGTAATACAAAATACTGTGCACCTGAATGTCTTTCTTAAATTCCATACTTACCTGTACCATACATTAAAAGAACGTATTCATTGTATCTTTACTTTTGCGTTTATTTTTTGCGTCTACTGAAAAAATTGTTTAAAGTCCACATCAAGTTTCTAAACGTATGCACCTTGGCGCTGCGTTTGTATTTCTTTCTCTCTTGAAACAATCGACAGCTGATTTATGACGTTTTGCTGTAAAATAATTCACACTTCGCCATATTTACATTCGACGTTACTGCAGGAGAACGAGTATTTATAAACGGTAGGTGAATCTGTCGGATTACTATTCACATTTCGCAATGCTCGTTTACTTCGGCGCTTCACCATTGAATATCGTTTATATTGAATAATAACGGGGAAATTAAAATTAATTGTGCAGTGCAGTGCAATTAATGGCTCGAGAAAAAAATCACGTTTCCACTGGCCGGGGAAAGAAAAATACTGAACGACAGCCGAGTTCCGTAGAACCAGAGGGGCAAACTTTAAAAAGGGAATCGTAACGCGAGGAAGTGTTTGTTGCCTTTGGGGCGTCATGATTTTCGAGAACAGCGGATGCGACGTTAACGATTCATCGGTAGACGTAAAAAAAAAACTCCCGCGAAAGTGAAATGAATGAATTCGTGAAAACGGCCGAATATTTTTGGCCGTCGATTACGCCTCAACCTATGCCGTTTTAGAATGAAACAGGGAAAGAGAAACGAGGGAACGGTCACGTATACCGCGGCACAAAAGCCTGGAATCCCCTGACTTTCTTGTATAATACGTGCGCCGCATATAACGGTGGCTAATTTGATTTTACAAGCAGGACAACAATGCATTGCGGGATATGGCCATTGGAAAAGTTGCATGGGTTTAAGGAAGAGGGAACATTTACATTTACAAAAGGTTGGCGGTTATTACCTGCGTATGGTAGCCATGAGGGGCATAAGTATTAATGCAGTGCAATTGTGCATTCAAGAATATAGATTATTAGATTAGAGATTATTATTATTATTATTACAGCTATCAATTTCTTCCCCTTGTTGCGTTAGATGCACTTATAAACTAAATAAACTAATATAATAGAATAACATAGAAATGATATAAAAAAATTATAATATACCACAGACTAAGAAACAAGAATTTATTAAAAACAAGTCAGCTGGTAGCCCAACTGCTATGTTACATAAAATTCGCAGAACACTCCACTTTTTTCGAACCCCTCATAAAAATCCTAATTAAAATACCAAGATTACTCCAGCTGTGGAGTAAATCGATAAATTAAATTAACAAGGACGACCTATTTTTACCCCCGTCTCCTATTCGTTAGACGTAGATCATTTCTGAAAAACACACTCTAACCTCGACGTGAATAAGGGATCTATAAATTTAGAGCGATAGGTGATCTCGGGCTTTCAAGCAGATCTGCAGGTACTTAACAATCGTCCGAAAATATACAATCGTTCGCTAGAAGCAGTTGCAAGACTGGTTTCAGGCGGGAAACTGAATCGTCGGAAAATAATTTTCAAATAAAACCAATCACTAGCGGGAACAGTATTGAACCGCGTGTACTATCATTCAATTTGCTTTACTTTCGAACCGTACACCCGCGTCACAAAAATTGTTATTGCTTTGCGATATTCGAAATGTTCAGTGCGTAATCAGTTATCAGATGCCAAACTTGGATTTTATATTTCGGGGAACTCTGCTTGCGTATTACGTGTATATACACGGGACTACATTAATAAACATCAAAGATTCCATTTGTATTCTTCACGGTTAAAAATTAATCAGTACGAGATACGTATCGAAACAGAAGTGTACTTGTGCTTTACAATTTTCCATTTCATAATGTACATTAATTAGAACGGCAGTTAACGCTGTTAGGTGTGTTTCGGAATTTCCCTTTCTTTTTTATCTCAAACAAATTATAAAAAGCTCGTTTGAATGAATGATTACCTTGACAACGAGGAAAGTAAATTACCATTACCTGTTGAGTGTACCGGTAATAAGATGCGTTAATCATTAAAAGTACATAATACAGTGTATTTAGCATCTACTACGCGAACTGTGCAGCGTAGAGCAAAGTGCATTCCAGAAACGTTTCGACGTCTGGAACAAAAATTGCACCAGCTCCAAAATGGATTCTTTAATACCTGATTTGCATCGGCGTCAAAGGGGATTGATTTTCGTGGAAAACGCAACGAACTCGCGGCCAGCTCTGTATGGACGACGGTCGGCGTCTAACGGGAGAAAAATTAACGGGTTACCGGCATTACCTTTAATTGGCTAATACCGAACAGAGTGTTACGGCCTGGCGGCCGTAGTCTTGCCATACCACCCGTTCTGCAACCGAATGCTCCCTCGACGCCGCTCTTCCTTGTTCCGCGTCGTTCCAGATCGTTCGTTTTCCCGCTCGCCATTCGATACCAATCCCGTGTAATACTCGTGTCGTTGCTCGTTCGTTCGTGACGATCATTGTCAACGACGGGGCTGCTTTCTCTCGACGCGTCGCGAATAGCGCGATATCGCGGAGGAGATTGGCAGCCTTGGCACTTTGTCAGAATGAAACATTCGCCGAGTGAATATTTTCTGTAACGCTGTCAATTCTCACGCAAACAGCCAGGATCGTAGTGTGTTCATAGGGGATTTTCAAGTTGCAAAAATATAAACGGTGGCTGGAAGAAAGGCAGCTGAATAGAAGTCAATAAATCTTCCAGTAATTTACATTAAACGGGAAGAGTCTATATTAATATAAATATTCCAAGCTTTATCCCAGGGATAAAGCGTACTTTCTTCTTTCATTTACCTTTACGTAATTTCACGTGGAGAACGCTCATCTTCCTGTGTGTTTCCTCCGGCACATTAATTGCCAGGTCTAAAAATGATTACACACTTTCAGCTGTAGTTTCAGCTACGGGGTAAAGAACACTGGAGCAGCGATAATTGGCGAGCTCGTGAGAATATGTTCGCTTTCAGTTGAATCCCGGAAGACAGAAAGTTCTATGAAAAAGCAGGGCAGGCGTTAGAAGTTTCACTAATAAACGTATTACATCCGGCACGATCGTCAAGTGAATGAACATTCTTTCACAAATGATCCACAGAATGTTTCGGTTATCTAAAAATGATAAAATATCCATGGAACATACGATTTGCTCTTATTCTTCGAAGTGGAATATTCTTGAGCAGCGTTGTTAACTTCTGCGTGACACCTGAGATTTTATTTAGTTGTTATATATCTAAAAACGATCAAATGACTGCGGTGCGAATAAATTTATCCTACGGAAAACTGGTGAAAAAAAGTATCGAGAGACTTGGATGAATAAAGTCATGTAATGCATTTATAATGTAGTATTACAAGGCGTTTAATAACAACGTGCAATTACCTGTTGTCAGTACACAGATTCTGTGAGCTTCGCGTGAAATCGTTTACAAATTCTATCGGCAAAAACTAATTGAGGAAAATAATGCAGCCAAGAAAAAAGTGGAACAAGATGAAAACAGATCTGTAACTTCTGGTAGAGATGATTCTGTTGGGGCAGAAGAACTATGACACTATTTCATAATTTCGAATAATATATATTGCGCTATAATTTTTCTACAAAAAGTGCATAAAAATGTTTTCTGGCATGACTTGTAGTATTATTATTATAGTTTCGTAACCTATTCCTAACCTAACCGATCAATGGCACTATGGCTTAATATTTTTTACAACATAAACGCATCTGACGAGTAAAAAATTCCAGAACTATTTACATATTATTACATTTACACAGGTACTTCACACTTTGCACTTTATAGGATGAGTTGCTCGAATAATTCACATAGAAATCTTATTGTAAGACTGTTCGACAAATCATCGTACAAGGAATACGAAATTTTTTGTCAGTGTATAATTACACAATCACTCTGTCGTTACTCATTTCAGGGACATGTGTTTTTATTACATGCACTCAGCATATTTAAGAAGTTGGTCGTGATGTAATAGTCTATTGCTGTGATAAATCATATCATATTAATTAGATACAACGTCGTTGAATATAATGACCTTTATTGAAGTTCGAGGAGGAAATAACAGGTGTAAAAATGTTGTTTTAACTATTTAATTGTTACATCGCGTAAGGATAAATTGCAAGCATTAATCGGTAGTTTCCCAATAACTTGCAATCACATGCTGCATAATGTTTATTGAATATTATATGTGCGAATTAAACGTAATATTTATCGAATGGACTGTTCCTTTTATATTAAACAATTGAAACTTTGAGGAATTCAGATTGAGACATCTTAATCCATCGGAATGCTTTGTATATTTGTGTATTATTTATTTCTGTATTCTTTATTTTGAGAACATCCCCGTTCGCCAAACAGATGATTATACTTACTCATGTAACATAGGCCCTTTATTCTCTGCACAAAGAACATCTCCTGCCACTTTCAGTTATTGCAATAACTCTATTTTTACAGAAATGTTACATAACACCGTTATTCTACGAAGCTTCCAATTTGTTCCTTTGTCGAGTTTATGAAAACGACCTGTAGCGAAAACAGTAGGAGGGTACAATTGATTGCAACCCTTTCGTTATTAGCGTAAATATAGACGGTAGACTTGTCTCTGTTCATTAAGGATAAATATAATGACTTTTTGCAACGGCTGTTTCTATGGAGAAAACTGGCATAAAATAATGTCAATTAAAGAATCAATAATGATTTACATAATAGGAAACAATTAAAGTAATGTATTTGCTATTCATTGTCCCCAGCAGTGAGATTACAATGGCAATCAATATCACATCTAGTCAAAGGGTTAAGCGAAGGGGTAATTGTGTGGATCGAAATAAATGAGTGTCCTAATTAAAAATAGCAGTTGAGTCGTTGTATGTATCGTTCTGTAATTTCTACTGTGTTCTTCTGAAGCCTACTTCATTCTCATGTTTTTTCCTTATACGGAAATGAAGATGGGATTTTCGGTGATTTTACGAAAGTGACGTGAAAGTGGCACTTTACGTAAGGTGAAAGTTGTGTTTTATATAATGATAACGAGTCTTGGTCCAAATTCGTCTGAAATGTTTCAGGATTTGATCTCGATTCGTACTTTGCATTTATCAGTTGGAATTAATTTAACGAATCGGTGAAAATCGTTCCGGATAAAGTATTTTTTACTTTGCATTTGTGGCACAGCACTGTGCAGGAGGAAAAAGTGCAGAATGTTTATCGAGAAGTCAAATGAATTTTAGTCGTCACTAATAGGAAAACAACATTCCTCTTTATCAATCGTCGATATTCCATACGATATAGCTACGAATAACATGCACTTAATTGATCATCAATAAAACTAGCCACTCGTAGATTTCCATTAGAAAAAGAAAACATTATTCTCATAACTATACAGTGCTTTTTTCTATTCGGAAGCCATTGTAATTGTACTTTGCAGCGTTACTTTGACTTTTGATTTTCACCTGCCGCCCCACCGTTGCACCCCGTCGCGACGCGACGTCCTTTTCCCTCCTCTACTCGCAGTCTCTCCCTCTGTAACTAACCGTACCGGTGTTTCCTGTATCTCTAAATTGGTAATGCGATCCGAAAAGCAACGGCGAATCGAACTGTATCGAAGGTCAGGATGTGCCTGTACCCCGACTTATAGTTCCACCGGTGTATTCCGCGCGCGTATAGAAGCTGGAATGTCTAGCCGAGGCGTACACGCGCGGAGGAATCCAGTGGCAATGGCCGTCCTACGCGGCTTCTTGCGAGTGTTTCTCCTTCTTCGTCAAGGGAATCGACCGTCAGGTATTTTCGAACTACTTTCGACGATTATCAGACGATTGGTTTTCCTTCGCTCGGTGGAAAAATCGGGAATGTTCGTTGCATCAAAGGGATGTTGCAGTGGCGATAAGGCGTACGGGGTCTTAGAATTTTCGGGAAACTTCGGAGGTCTGGAATGGGGGAGGTTTTAGAAGAAGAAGTTTAGAAGAAGTTTAGAAGAAGTTTCGAGGTTCTGGCTGGGGATGAAAGCCCCTACGGCTGTCGACGATGCCGGAGAACGAGATATTTTGAAATGCTTGAATGCCTATTATGGAAGGCGGATGTTCTGCAATTTGTGGTGGCGAATGTTTAGAAAGGGTTAACTGAGCGCTGAAAATGTTCGTCACGTTGGATACGAGGAAAGGTTACGTACCGTGGGCTAAACAAGTATTCATACAGTTTCACTTGCACCTTCATTATTTATTACCTTCATCAGTCGCTATAATACTAATTTAAGCCATTCGATATTTTACCAACTGCTGCAGACTGGCCTTGAAAGTTTTGCCGGCCACCAGGAAAGAAATATTAATTGTAAAACTTGTATTCGCTATTATCTAACAAGATACATTAATTGTCTTCGCAGGAGAGGGCTGCGTGGAGAAACCAGTGTCCACGTTATGGCGCAACTACGTCAGCAGCAGCAGACCGGACGTGTCGATGAGACTGACGGTGACGAATGGCGGTCTGACCGCGACGACGAAGGATCACGGTCTGACTGAATACTGGGCGCACAGGGTGACTTATTGTACAGCACCTGCTTCCCACCCGCGCCTGTTTGTCTGGGTGTACCGGCACGAGGGGCGAAGGTTAAGGCCCGAGCTCAGGTGTCACGCCGCCCTCTGCAGCAAGGAGTCCACCGCCAAGAGGCTGGCCGCGACTTTGAACGCCAGGCTACAGCAGGCGCTCCTGGAATTCCGACGGGACAAAGTCTCCAGACAAAATGCTAGGTACGTCAATCAATTGTGTACCTTGCGTATAAATCTGATTCGCCACGTGAAATACCAAAACTGTAACTACGATAATATTAATAACGATAATAGTAATAATTAAACTATAAACTAGAATACAATAACGCCATCCATGCATCAAGTTACACATATTCTTACAACATATTCGCAATCTTCTCGCCTATCAATCAAAACATTCGCTTGCCGTGGGAGTTCGATGATCGATCGTCCCCATAAATTACCCCGTGAATTCACTGTCAATAAATCAGCCTCGAATCCATTACTCGGGACCTGTAATGCGCTACGGTATCCTATGAACATCGATAAAAGCCGCAACGAGGGGATTTATTTCCATCGCGTGATTTACCATAAGAAAATCGAGGATAGTGGATTCCCGCACGAGTGCGATAACGGGGAAATCGGATGTGGATCTGCGTATCTGTGTGTTTGAGAGTGTGTGTGCACCAGTGAACACGAGCTACCGTAAAGCCGCGACCTCACGCCGAACAGACAATTTGGGTCGCGTTCGTAGATCACGATCACAGCGATCGAGTCACGATCCAGGTCGAAGTCAGTTGTTAAGCCTCGCGTATTTAACCGAATGTTTCTAGGAAAGTCACGGTGGGTCACAGATTTCTTTCCTCCTTCTCCGTGAGTGTATTGAAATTTTATATCGGCACAGGTGAAACTACGAACGGTAGTTGCACGAACACTTGTTCCAAAATATTTGGAAACGTTTGGATGGCTTGTTAACGTTACAGATATTGGTGGTAATTCGCTTTGTATCGATGCTTTCCATTTTGGCACCGTGCATAATTTCATCTCTTGATGAAAAACACCTTTTCTATCGTTTAATTCATTTCTTGTTCCGTTTCAACAGTCAGCACTGGATACACATTTTCTTTTCATCGCTATTGTGCCTGCGATATTGTCAGAGTTATTTTAATATAGCTGCAATTATCGTTGAGGACGCTTTGTTGTATTATTCCTAAAGTCAAATCGCTGCATTCTTGCTATTAATACTTGCAATCCCAATTTCGTGTTTGACAGAACATTGTTTTATCTCAGGAGATCTGAATAATAAACATGTTTGCTTTCTGTAAAACTCGTTTTAAATTCGGGTGTATTATGTCTTCATTGCAAAAAGAAAACAGTAATGGAATGTGTGTTTCGTTTATTTGATTTACTATATAAAGCGTGCTGAAGAATTGATAAATGGAATAAAACGTTTTGAAACATTTTAAAGGAAAATATTATAAGAATATAGTATATAAGTAAAGAGAGTCTGTCAGAAAGACAAAACAGTCAATGTTCCCCTCAGCGTAACTTTTAGAAAAAAAGGCAACGTGGTTTAGGTGATAGAACATTTTATTCTCATCTAATTTTATGCAATATTGCTTTGAACTGTAATTTCCAAGGTTTCCCTAAAAATTATTATGTAAAATAATTTATATCCATACCTTCGATACCCATAATTAAAATAAATATTTTCTATTTAGACATATCAAATTCTTTTCTTCTTACACAGGATGGAAGTTCTTCTTTGAAATTTATCCAGTGTTGCACGTTTCCATTGTGACAGAGGCATCCACGAAGTACTACCTTTATTCTCGCTTCTTCTGTGTCTGCCGCGACTCGTTCGTTCTTTCACCCTTTCATTCTGAAGGGTGTATTCGTATGCATGCCCTAGAAAAGTGGATATAGAAGATGAAAATCGTTTGGTTCGTCGAGAAATAGACAAAAATTCAATCATTAAAAGAGGGGTGACGAAAGAGAGCTCATTTTCTTTAATTTGACGCATCGCATTTATGGATATCAGTAGTATGGGCCAGTACGCGATCAGACGCATTCTTGTAAATAGCGCAGTTCAATAATGCGGTCAGGAATTTTCTTTTAACCAGCACAGGTCAATAATATGATCAAAAATATACTTTTAAGTAGGGCAGGTCAATTGTATCGTCGCAATTTTTTAAGTAGTACAGGTCAACATGATGTATGTGGCTATAAGTAAACAGTTTAAGGTACCTTGATTTTTCGTGTGGAAAAACCGTAAACATTTTGGGTGTTCACACAAGGATTACTATAAATTCGCATAACATATGTCTTAAATTAATTCTAACGTCATACAGCTTGCTTTGTTTAGAATTTGTTTAAAAAATGCACCGGAGAGAGACGATTCAATCAAAGGGGTCATATTAATTATTATTATGCTTTGGTACTTTAACATTTTGGTTATTAAAGCCTTCTGATGTGTAAGAAAGATGACTTAATAAATTACTTTGCAGCTAATCTTCTTCAAATGATAGAAAGCAATGTTTTTTCTCGTATAATCTTTCTCGGGCATCAATACATCTGAATGTTTTTATCATTGCGATAATACGGTACGCTATATTTGATTAAAGATTTATTGGTAAACGTTTAACTGACACAGGAAGAAAACGCTCAATCATTCGCCATTTCGCACACGTTAAGAGGCAGTTCGTTATCAGTTTCTTATTTTTCACGATTCTCAATAATCTCAATTCCTTCTAAACCTTTATCTGATTGATTCATGCGACACCTGTTTGTGATTCCTATAAATTTCTCTCATTTGTCTACTTTCAATATCTTTCACCTACCGTTTATTCTTCACCGATATTCTCCTTATCTTCCTTTTACTTTTCTCAGGTATCCATCATATTTCCATTCAATTTGCAAAGATTGAACCATAATTATTCAGCTTTATCAGCCTTTAATTTCTTTCTTAATAATAATTGTTTAATTGAAGTAAAGAAATCCAGCAATAAAAATCCATACTTTGTTACTTACAGATTGTCTCTAGCAAACGCTCTGTACGAGAACCCTTCGTTACCACGACGAAAGCTACTTCTGAGTACTGGTGGCCAAAATTATCGGCCTCCTCTCGAGAGATCGAAAAGTGCACCGAAACTATCAGCGATTGAAGAGGACATCGTTGCAGAGGAAATAGAGCAGCAGAGGATCCTCGAAGAGTTGAGGACACTAGAGAACGTAGCTCACAGTTGGCAAGATCAAGATAGCTGGAGGCTTGCTCGATTGCTCGACGCCCTGAATCGTGAGTCTTCCGACGAGAACGGAAGTATCTCCAGCGGATGCGAGACAGCCAGCACGGCGACTAGCGAAGAAAGGGCCCCCGGTGCTGAAGATCATGCTACAGGTCATTATTTTGCAAGTATTCAATATTTATACGATGAACGGTTTGCGAGTGTTTCATATTTTCTATAATATACACGCTTCGGTTCAGCTTTCTGGTCGTGAAAAGAGATAACTAAGATATTTCGGGCAATTCTTGCGCGTACACTGATCGGGCAAGAAATTTATAATCGTAGGATGAATAGAAATGGAAGGAGTAATTAATTAATAAGATTTTCCCAGTTTACATATTAGCGCTGGCCAGAAGTGCTTCTTTCTTTTTTGATACGTTGGCTAGAAGCGACTATTACGAAAGAATTTAAACAAATTTTGTATACTCATCTGTAGCAGCAAAATTCTCATATTTCCCACACTTGCATGCAAAATGCGTTAAACTAAAACGCACCTCTGTTATCCACCGTTCTTAATATATAACACGTATACCATTACAGGCGATACAACGGAACAGCGTACGGAGAGAAGAGTCATGTTCTCCGACGAGACCACCGTCGTGAGAGGTCCGGGCCCGCGAAGGAACTCAGAGGGTTCACCGAACTTCATGACCTGCGCCGGAAGTCCCCGTTTTCACCGTCGAAGTGTCGCCGCCAGCCGGAAGAGGTTTTCCTCGCGGAACGAAGAGGACGAGTCGATGGAGGAGGAAGAGGAGGAGATAGAGCACCCGGCTGCACACGTGTTCGACTTCGAGGACGTCGAGGACTTCGACGACGTGGTAGATTATAGGCCGAGGGGCGAAATGCTCCGCAGGTTGGACGATCCGCAGAACAGGGAGAGACGAGTGATGGAGAAGTATCCTGGCAGGATGACTCACGACATGGTGCAGAACGACGAGTCCCCCTTTCTGACCCTGGACTCCCTCGACGAGGAAGTAGACAGCGACGAGAGCGGGTACGTCGAGGCGCCGCCAAAGTCGTTCTTGGGCCAAGACGACCGCAAAGAGGAGGACGAGGAGAGGAGTAATGGCCAAGGTCAGACTGAAACGCCGGACGTCCTCAGAGGATCCAGCGTGCAGGGTGCTCAGAAAGGGAACGATTCCAAAGAGGCGAATGACACTGAGAAGAAGGAGGAGAAGAAGGAAAACGTGGCGGAGGAGGAAGTAGAATCGAAGGGATCTTTGTCGACCGCCGAGGCCAAGCAGAGGATCAAGGACAAGGAGAGGGCTGATTTTATCAAGTGTCCAATTTCGGAGACCATCAAGAAACTGGCGAACGCGTCCCTGAAGAACTCCAAGTCCTTGGAGATGACGACGAGCAGCTGTTTGAAAGCTCTGACTAACATGAAGACGTCGAAATCGTTCGACAGCGTTAAGACTGTGGACATGGACGGGGAATCCCCGAGTCTTCATCAGAGGAAACAAATGCTAGCTCAGCAAGGCGTGATCGTTTGAGGCGTACGCCTGTGCACACATGGAAAGGCAGACAAGGAAGCCTGATGATTCTGATATCTATTAGAACATAGATCTAGATTACACGGAAATTCGACGCGTCGATGTCGTATCGAACGGTAGACCAATGTACACCACACGTAATTATAGACTTGTAACGTCGTCACGTTTGTTAGAGAATTTTCAAAAGAGATAGAGAAGAGTTTATATTTAGAGAGAGGGAGAGAGAGAGATAAATAGTCGACACTGTTCGAGGGGTGCAGTTGCAAGATACATATTCGTTTTGTGCGATCAGTAACAGTCGGATTGATTCAACGGAACCGGAACACGGTTTCCAGTATCGTGAGAACATTTCGGGCTGCCGACGATAGACGTTGCTCTATCGTATTGTTGCGAATAAAACGGTTGGTGGACGAATGAATCGGAGCGAATAATTCTTCGTTCGAATAATTAATTAACGAGTTACGTATCCTACTGATTGTGAGTCCGAAGTTCAGGTCGACAAGATTATTTGTTACATCAGTATACTAAGAATAAGTTGAATGTTGCATGACCCATATCTTGCGGCGCGTGGTGCAATTTATTTCCGGTTATCGATTTGCTAGTGTGTACTTACAGACCAAGCGGAGTCGATCGAGCTTTGCGCGTGATTTCGGATCGAAATTTCTTACAGGGAAAGTGGCGTGCCGCTGACTGAGCGAATCGAGCGAATATCTTCGTTAATTTAATCGTCGCAGGTACGCACATGGACAGGTGCGTTGACAATGATCAGCCTGTAAAGTACATTTAATAAACGTTAGGATGTAGTAGGAGTTAAAGTACCATTACCGTGATGTATCTTACGAGTGTATTCGAAATTGAATGATACGTTTTTAACGAAGTTCGTGCAATATTTTTGTTGTCCAAATTTGTAACATAATTTTCGTTCTGTACTGAAACTATTTGGCGAAATCAAATATATACAACGTTCGGACAAGTCCGTGCGCTTGCCGTAATTTAGATTAAACGTGTTGTGTTTTGAAACGCGTTGCGTTTGGTCTCAGATTATTCAATTTACAGAATGTACCTGTCACAAGAATTCGAGTTGTCCAGACCGAATTACTATGGGGAAAAGAAAATTACATCGCGCTCTTAATAAAATGTCTATCCTTCGATTCGTGTATGGAATTCTTTTGCAAAGAGTTTTGGTATTGCAAATGCAAACGGGGAATAATCTGGACTAAGCATTGTTGACCAGGGATCAGACGCGAGACGAGAAATATTTAAATTATTGTCACCATTGCTGTACAAGATAGGTTCGGAAGACCAATAAAAAGAAAAATCCTGAGAATGTAGAGGTACAGCGTCCTTTTTTTCTTGTCCCACGACCCATAAACTACGGAGGGACCTTCTTAGGCTTTACAGAACCTCGCATTCAAACAAGCATCGTGGGCGTTCTAAGTTAGTCAATAATTACAAGTCGCGTGCAGAACCGACAGGAAATGCTAATCTCAGATTTCGAGCGTGCACCAGTGCCTACTCCTGCAGATTCAGGTCAATCAATAATCTAGAAGCTCTGTCGCCATCAAGGTACCACGTTTCGAAGGGCTGAAAGAAAATTTTGTTTCCCATAACGAAAGTTCTACATATTATAACTTCTCCCCAAAGGTCGATTAATTGTAGCCGTTTAATTTATTACTAATTGTTGATTACGTCTGAAAATAAACACGAAGTTGAGGTGTAAGAATTTGAGAAAAACTATTATAGAAGTTGTATCACGTTTAAATAAAATCAATTTATGGCAAAGAATAAGAATGTATCGTTGTTATGATTGCACGATAATAAATGTTGAATGAAATTATAATAATAGTAATAAGCATACAAATTATAATTTATAAGTTTCACAGATTCAGAAAGCTCTAATATTATCTTCTATCGATCACTACTGTATTGTGCCATCGAAATTAATGGAAATCAATAGAAGCAAAGAATAAACGGCACGAGCGTTGACAATGTTTATCATAGTGTTTCGCGGATTATCGCCATTTGCATAAATGATTGACGCAAGGGACATAATGAAAGGAAAAAGTTCATCGATAAATGTCCATTAGACATAAATACGTAATTCTATAAATATTACTCGCTTACAAGAATATCGTTGTTTCTAAGCACATCGCGCCACGAAGGATCGTTTATTCAAATTTTGACCTTCGCGATAGCATCTGCACGAGTGCAAAAGGCGGGCGTAGGAAGAGGTTCATCGATTACATTGCATAGTGATTCATGCAAATTTATCGCATTTATAAATTTCCGGTCCTCCTGCAGGATACTTTCTTGGTACAGAACGTCCCCGTCAGATGGCACGGGTTGTGCTTGGAGCCGAACCATTCGATATTTAAAAATTGTCGTACCGCGTCCTAGACGAGTGAAACCTTTATCATCGGCAAATTGAAATGAATTTAACAAATTAGTAAACAATGATTTCCGATTGAAAAAGTATTTCAGCAGTTATCTAATTACAGTTATAGATAAATTCAAACGATTATTATTATTGAATCAAACGTAATTAAAATCACCCCTGCCTTATACGTAACTGTGCGCACATTTATTAAATACTATGTGCGTTTAATCACGCACTACATAAGTATAAATGATATCACAGTTCATCGTCGAGAAGCAACAAATTGTTCCATCCAGAAGTCTGACACCAATTCTTTCTTACCCCTCTATTTTATCAGAATACGCATACACACATTCCTCGGTTAGTTAGAATATTCGTGGAATATTGTTCGAATATCGTTAGAATATTCACGCCCCTAAGGAATCGCGCCAGCACGCCCAACGAAAAGTTCTCAAACGTGCAATCGTCTCCAGAACTTTTCCCATTTACAGTCCTGGCTAGCATAGTGCCCATTCGACATAACACGCCAGCGATGCGAACAATGCGAGAGCACACAGGAGCAATGCCATATTGAATGTGCGACGACAGCGAAATGGACCTTGCATCCAGTCAAGATCAAGGTGGGTACCATGTTGAAGCCTCGTTTGGAGTCACAGTCCTCCGTAGCCACGATAACGTGCTGGATGGTGGTGTGTGCAACCATCGTGCACAGCCACACCGATGCTATCGTACGTGTGACCTACTAACTTGTCCAGCCGCTCACACAAACGTACACGGATGTGCATCGAGCGCGGACGCTATAAAATGCTACGACACAAGTGCACGAAACAGGGCCCAGGACCCAACATTTTTTTTCCCCCGCTTAACTTTCGGTTTACGCATCCTTTATTGGATCGGTCCCCGACAGACGTAACAGTGACACTGATTTTCTCCTCGACTTGGAAATCGGGATATTTCATCCCCAGAATTTCAACGTCGAGCACGCTGCCTCGTAACATGAGAGATATGCAACGACCGGCTCTGCCTTGGTTACTTTTCTCAACTACGATTGAAATAAAAGGAAGAAGAATAACGTCTAGAGACGGGAGGATTCCTTCGGCGTCACGAGGAACTCCAGCTCGCATGTATCGACTGATACGGAACACCCAGTAACATAAATTTCTCTTTTCAAGAAATCCAGAAGTTTAATTCGTGGCGATCAAATCAGCATTATACCTCCTCCTCCTCCTCTCCCTCCGCTTTCTACCTGTCCACATACGTATATGCCTCGGCGGGACCTCATCAGTAGGACAATTCGTAATAACCTTTTCCTCGGCGTTTCCATGCAACGATTCTATCAATCGAACTGAAGCTATCAAATAATGCGGGCCTTGCACGCGAACATCGGCCACGTGTGCCCGTGAAACGCGTCTATCTCGTACCACGAAAAAGGGTTAAAAGTCATCTTGTCGAGTGTAACCCTTGCACAGACCGTCTCTCGTTGCACGCACACGCACGTGGCTCTGTCCCCTCGCAGTCATCCACTTGTCCCACGCACACCAACGGGCCCGTCTTCTCCGGGTTCATCTTGCACGTACAGATAGGAACGTGTCGGTGTATGGTAATACGGTAGATACGTACAGGTACATGCAGGTAGGATACGTGAGGAAGGGTAAGACGGGCCCCCATGCACGGTGGTGGGGGCAAGTGGGGTCCCATAGAGCGGCGAGTGCCTCGCAGGGGCCCGCACCCATACGCGCGCGAGCCGTGAGTAGTGTTAACGGCCTTGCTTTATGTGGGTCATGAAACAAGGTCCCACCAGCCCGAGGAGCACAGGGGAACACTGTGCGCTTAACTCGAGCCTCGCTTCGTACCTCCGTAGACGTACACGCGCGCAACTCCGCGCTCTCTACGTTTTGTCGGCACAATGGCTCGCGATCCGATGAAAATAAAATGGTACATTGATTGGCGAAACGTCTTTTTGGTTTTGCTCATTTGAGCTGAAGTTACAGTTAGAGAATTGAGCGTGCACCGACGTACATCTACATACGTGTAGGTTGGTAATGAAAATCGAGGCGCGGGAGGGATTAACGCAAGCACGTATATTTGTTGAACATTGGCAAATGGTTTATTTGAGTTAAACATTCTTCGCTGAATGTAGGAGTAAGATGTGTATATTGTGATGTCATTATCAGCATAGGTGCACGGTCAATTTTTGAAGGCACTGTAGGTGTACAGGCCAAATTTAAGAGACCAAGGTACATACGCTAGATAAAGAAGAGGAATTGTGAGTACTATCATATGTATGTATACAGAAGGTGCTTTTATTTCGTTCATTGAGCAAATGGGTTTTGAAGGCTCGATACGGACTGCGAGATTATTCGGTTATTCGTCGTTTAATGATTATTATACGATGGTGATTACTATAATGAGTAAATTGTTTCAGACTGTCTTACTATCAATTCACAATGGTTGACAGGCTACACCAAACAAATCAATCGAAAATAGAATAATATGTCGGCAAAAATATTTTCACAAGTTACATGTAATAAGATAAATATTTACAAAACAAAAATATCGTGTATGCGACCTTAGAGCTACTGCATGGCTGTATAAGGGTTTAAAGTAGGGGAATGAAACTAGCACTTACCGTAAAACGAGTTCGAAAATTCCATGAGATATTTACAGACCACCTGGGTGCATCTGGGGGACCTGTTGCCTGACAATAACTAATTTTGTCGATTATTCGAATAGCAGACCCGATAATGACAGCAATAGACGTGGCAGAAACATTGGAATGGTGGTAACAGTACCGAGCGTACAGTTATCGTACAGATTACAGTAATAACGTTAAAGGTACCAATCCTATGGCAACATTGATTCTAATACTGATATTATATTAATAAGGCGAAGTTTTCTCACCTAGTTGCGCCACGGGACAAACTGCCGTGATGGAGTGGATTTTTCGAATGGTTTACCCACGACGTTATGCCGATATCATCAGGTGAAATAAACGGGGTATAATCTATTATTTGTTTGTACACAGAATATTGCGTAAGTCGAACGTACGGCAAGAAATAAGAGGATTTTACTGAATGGAAATGAGAACTCGTGTTAATGATAGGTAATACATGCTTCAGATTCTTGGAATTCAGTGGAAAGTTTTATTGGAATGAACTGAAATATTTCCGCTAATCGCAGATCTATATTGCATTTGTTAATAAAAATATTGAATATCGTAGGATATACACTTCTGCAGTGCGACATGAAATATTAGGTATTTTAAGGGAAGTCTTAATCAAGTCTTATTCCTATAGGAAATTCCGAGCATCGTAACCCATTTTTGTTTTCCTTTTCTTTCTTTTCAGTAAGGTTTCTTTATAAAGCATTTAGACGAAAATTACACGATGGAACATATTGAGATTAATTTAGAAACTCATGTATCAAATTCCGGAAAGCAAAAACGTCTGAGCGATTTGCTAGTGGATAGTTCTTAGGTAGCCGGTTCGCATAACTTTGCATAAATAGTTTGCATAACTGTATCAATTATAGCATAAATTAATGCACATAGACATAGCATGCATGACAAAAATGATTGAATGCATTTTTAAAACACCGTCAGATACATCTTTTGCACTGGTTACAGAAAATAATTTCTACAACGTCTATGTACACATTTTAGATAGACGAAGCATTTTATGGGGAAAGTCATTTTTATTTTACAACAAATATATCCATTGTTATGATTCAGTAAGTAATTACTAATTGCACTGCACGAACATGAATGAACGAGACGCACTACACTTGGATCTGCTGTGTTTTAAAACAAATGTACTACGAAGTGTGGCACTTTCACTGCTGTTAAAATAGATCGTGCAATACGGGTTATGCGTTTACAGGCGCAGCGTTCACGCTACTTAAAATCAATAGTGCTTCTAAATATCACAGCAACGCGAGTTACTCAACTAAACAATTTCACTGCAATTAACCAACGAAATAAGTACAAACGTGTAAGTGTCGCAGAATTCGCAAAATTGTATCCAACGGTTTACTTAACAAGTGCTGTCCCATGTAAAATTAAAAACCAACGCCTAAATAAAACACACTCGAATATGGCATATGGCCACAGGCTAAAATATTCCTCAATTTACATTCATGAAACAAGGGAAGCGATATACTTTTTGCGAATAAAAATACCTCACGCCTTCCCTCTCTGTTGCTTCGAAGTTGCTAGTAAAAAGGTACAAATCCCATCTTCGCAAATATAAGATAAAATCGAAACCGATCCGCGTGCAGCGGAAGAAAGTGAAGCAAAAGAAACAGGAAATCCCCGTCCCCTGAAAAAAAGACGAAACAGCAGACCGACGAACAGAACGTGATTAGAAAAGTGCCGATACAGATTTCCGTTGGTTCCTTCGCGTTGGACGTGTGCCGGGGTCGGAATAGCGAGCCGAAAGCCGAATCGAGATCGGTCATTCTTACACGTCACTAACAGGTAGGAATTAGCAGTTCGCAGAAGGTGGTCCGTGCCCGTATCGAACTAAACGACAATAATTTTCGACGGCACCCCGCACGGTTTTCACCGTGCGTCTGCACGCTCGGTAGCCACGATGCCAAGAGAAATCGAACTTGATCGTTAAGCGAGCCGCGACGTGAGCTCGGCCCATTAGCCGCGTTCGAGGTTGTTTTGCCGCGTGCAAAGAGCGGCCAGCAAAACCCCGGGGATGAGACGAAAGCAGAAAACGTTAGGCTGAAATGGTCCTGCAACGTTGAATATTATTTCCGTGGCAGATGGGTAGATCGAAGGCTTCGGAGAGCGAACTTATGTACAACTTATGTACCGAACAATATAAAATCAATGTGTACCTAGTCTACGTTGTATAAAGAACGTAAATCATCAAATACCTTCCGACGATCCCACAATGATAGAAACAAACTTCTGCACAAATCCAACTTCTTCACATATTCATAGAATTTCCTATAAGAATTATACTTTACATATACACCCGCAGCCTAATAATTAGATAAGAGCACGTATCGCACGGCATACTAACTAAACGACAATTAGGGGCAAACAAAAAGTTTCACGAATGCGTACACGCATCGCATTACAAAGAGTGTCATAAATCAACGTGGGATCATAATTAATCTCATCGATCATTAATACGTCACAGCAGGACGTGGCAGCCGCTTTGGCAACGAGATTGTTTTGAAAGGTCATAAGATAACAATCAGATTCTTTGCTAATTTTTTCTTTATCTTTTTTGTCTTTCTTAATAGGGGCATAAGAAGAATAATTACACTCGTTATAAATGGCACTGCGTTTAGTGGGTTTTTGTGTTAAGTGTTATTGCTCTGGAGAATAGTTTTAGAATATAGTGCTTGATATTATGTTATTATAGTGTAGTTGGACCATTACTGCATAGTTTGTACTGTTCAAAGTGCTGTTTTGCAAAGAAAATCATATTTGTTAATATCGAAGCATTATATTGCACAATTGAAAGATATTCTGTTCAAGGACGGTAAAAGAACTTTGGTGAATTTATGCGTGTACAGAAATTTAGGTTCACGAAGAGTTATTGCGATGGAACTTGTTTTTTGGAACACCTAGGAGAAAGCAAAATTTATGTATAAAACGTTTTGGAAACGGGTCGAAAACTTTTAGAGCATAAGTGAGAAAGTTTTAACAGATGTACAATTTAACATTTTTTTTTTTAAGTTATAGTTGTAATTGTACGTGTAGCGGCAAAGATTGTATTAAATATTTGAAACGTCTTATGACCAAGTTTTCAATGCTGCAATATTGTACGTATTAATTAATAAAACTGTTAACGGTTAACTGTTAACGGATATATAATAAGTTGCGCAGTTTTACTATTTATATCTTCATATTTATGATAATTATGTTCTTAATTACGTTAAACTGTGTTAAAGTGAACGAAAACTTTATGCAAAGAATTAAACATTCTCCTATTCGTGTTACTGAAATAATTAACTGTAGTTAAACACGTTTCACCACATAATATAACGCAAGAATTGAATATCATAAAATGTTATACATGATATAGTGTACCTACACATTACTAATAACATCCACATTCAAATAACGACTTCTATGTAAAACAATTAACAAAACTTTTAACCAGTAGACCACACTTATTATTCGTACAACAAACAAAATTCCATTCCTCTGACAACTTGTTAGCCAAAAATATACCATGCAACGTCATTATTTATCGAACGATCCACTCGTAATTCTCATTATTTATCAAATAACCACTGGTAACGCCATTATTCATCAAATTATTGCCGCGAAAATCCGGTCCCACAATGACAACGAAATATAAAGTCTTCCATTCTGCACGAATCGCAAGTAACGTCGAGCAATAATCACTTACCTCGTTAGGCCAGGTACAAATTTAGATTTTCGATTCTATCTCCGATCGATCGCCGACTATTAAGTCATGCATGTTATAAATTACTCGTTATATGTACATTAAAACGATGCCACAGTGTCTGTGGGACACCGTTAGAGCAAGATAGCGCAAGAAGAAGGGACAAAAATCCAATATGACCCAAGTATCGAAATGAATAAACGAAGGGCTCGTACAGGTAGAGACGAAATCGATGACAGGTATCGAGTGATCGTTGTCATTCAGCGTGTACGTCGATCCACGGCAAATCGTAAATCGTGACTGGTGAGGAGCGTACAATGGTAATTAGGAATTCTTATTTAAATGGAGCATCAGATAAGGGCAAGAACAGCTAGATATAGCGATTCCACGTGCAACGAATTCTTAACTGTATTTCTCCAAGGTGCGCCCCCACCCTTTCTCTCTCGTTTCCAAAACTCCTCCGAATAAACGGCCTTAGAAAGGTAACTTCTGATGTTCATTTGGCGACCTGTGCCCTGCCGTTATTAGTTGAGGGAAAGGTAATGGTTAATGACTGCTTAATTACTGACTCACTCTGAATGCGTAGGCCATGGTTTCAGAACTTGAACAGCGGAGGACTCAAACTGGTTAATGCGACGAGTAAGTGCGCCAAGTGTGTGTAATTTATTGAGGGAAAAATGGTATGAATAGTTTTATTTTGAAATGGAACGTATAAGTATGAAATATTGGAACCATTTCTAGGTGAAAGGTATTTTTAGTGATCATTTGAATATTGAGGGATTAAAAATGGTGACGAATGAAACGTTCCTTTTAATATTTATAATCGAGTGGAGTTTTTAAGTTTGAAACAGTTTGTTCATCGTAGTAATCACTGCCATTCCTTTGCCTTTTACTCTATTTCTCTGTAAAGTAAAATATTTCAGTTCGAGTGAAACAATCGATTTGCCTGTTTGCGATTAAATGGTTTTTTTCTGATACCCAGTTGAATCATTGTGTGCTAATTTATATGTAATTTGTTTAGAACGTTCTACATTGAACTGCTCCAAATATCGTTTCCAATTTTTTGTTTCACATAATTTTTGCCCATCTTGCTTAAAGTTAATAGGACACCGCCTGCCAGGTAGGTCATAGGTGATGGCAGAACATTAAATCTCTTTTTCGGAGAAGCAATTACTTCTTTTAGCCCAGGTGGTTCACCTTTATGTGCTCATTTAGCATTTTATAAATGTACGCTTATTGTACTGATGCTATCTTTTCAATTAAAGGCTTTCTATCCTTGTAAATACTCTCAGAAATTAAAGCAACATTTTATAAATTCTCCATTACACTAATCTCTTATTGCCAACAATCAATGACTTTGATCGAGAAATAATTGATTCCCTACTCGCACGCCCAATATATTCTCTCAATTATTTTTATCTTCTTATTCTCGTCCAACTACGACCTGATGTGTCGCGAATCTTTTGACACGATCTCTGGGTGAAGTTGCGTTGAAAGGACCGAAGAACGATAGACTAGACGATGGGAACTTTACCACGGGAATGGAGAATCCTATTACCGAGTCAGAAGTATGGATGTGGTCCTGTACATGTTCGTACATACAGTGAGTAACGAAAGTACACGAACGACTGGGTGCTTAATGTTTCAATAAGTACAAAAAAATTGAATAAATAGTAGCAAACATTAATTCGAATTATTTGCACGAATTTTCCATACATTTTACACCTATAAATAAGAATTAAGTCATATTATTGCAATTGCTTTTTACCTACAGGTGCATGCGTTACTAAAAAAAAATGAGTATCCAACGCATTAATTATATTCGTGGAACAAGAACATATTAATACGGCATATGATTAAGGGTTACACGCGAATACTTTTCATTGTTATATTTTGTTTAATTGCACATATTTTTTATATATATATATATATTCTACAATTTTTCTTCACCCTTACGTATTAATGGTTACGTATTGGTTTTTGTTAATGTCACATGTAAGTTATTTCAATAAATCAAGATGCTTTACTTTACATGCAGCCAATGTTCAACTATCGTTTTGTTCGAATACTTTTGTTACCCACTGTATATACACGTGCATACCTATATGCATTGCGCGTCTTCTTGTCTAACAAACCCACCGACGTCCATTGAGAAGGAGCTCAAAACACGTAATTGTGTGAACCGTACCACTCACATGATCCGAATCGCCTTTAATTATTCGTCCATTTGCGAAATTCTTTTCCTACCCCACAGTGCAACCAGCAAGGAAGCAGCCTATATTTCTTTTGCGATTCGCAACGAGTTATGGTTTTGTTGAATCAGTATTACATATTGATGCATAAAAGTATCGGTATATTTTTTATTTCGATAAAAATGATCTTCCCAGAACTGAGTTTCTTTTGAGAAGCCAATTATAATTATAGTATACTAAGCTGATAGAAGTGTTCTGTCGTTAGTTTTTACTTATATCTGTTTACAATCTTATTTAAAAATATTCTCTGATTACAGGTAGGCTAAGCGCAGGTTTATTTTCGTTGTCCAAGCATGGTTTATTAAAGGAAGTGCAATAGTATTTTATACAAGTATCAGATATAAAATCTAGAATTAATTCCCCCGATGTTTTTTCCTTTTATTCGGATTTTCTGTTAAATCCCAGGCTCGTAATTATGCTGCTTATTTCTACTAATTAAAAGCAATGTGTGAACTTACAAAATCGTGTTTATTTCATTTTGAATGTTCAAGAAGCTGATGGTATCGTAAAATATAAAATGCAGAAATAAAATCATAGTGGAGCGGTTCGAAATAATTGATTGCTTCCTGAAAATACATCGAATACCTTGTGGAGTATACCAGTGTTTAAGTAATAATTCCTTAAATAGTGTACCACGTCTAGTACGTAAACAGTATGCGAACCATGAGAGCTATGATAATTCTTATATTTTACTGCCATAATCTATGCCATTAATAAAGGCACGAAATATTAGGACGCTAGACTCTCGATAGAGTGCAAACATCTAATCGAAGAATGCCAGTGATCCGTGAAATGCAAAACGTCTGTTCTAAATAGATACGGTTTTGTAAAATAACTAACGGTGCATAAACGTTTATGAAATAAAAGGCAATCTGCAAAATCGAAATTTCACATTTATTTTGACAATTACAATTCATTCACATTACGATACACTTTTTCTAATGGTTGGTTTTTAATGGCATTGAACAAGACAATACTTCTGTATTTTTGCTTTGTATTTTGTAATATACTTTTCACATATATGTAGGCTGCATCTATTATATAACTATTATAGACTGCACACGTATTTCTTAGAATACTTAGATAGCCTTAAAAATTTCGAATAAATCAAGACATCGTTAGAGAATGTGAAGTGTCACTTGTTTAATTTTAATCGAACATTCCATCGAAGAATCAGATAATCTGGTAGCCATAAATCGTCAAGATGTTGCAACTACCTAAAAATAAAAGAGGCTGCATTCAAATTTATACATTAATAGGATAATCTTTATAATATAATATAGCGTAACATCTTTTCGACAGTTTTATATATATATGAAAATATCTGATGAAAATATCTTTGCGCTCCCTTCGTATCGAGACACCCTGTATCCATACTAAAAATACTACGTGCAAGTGATTACGAAGGTGATCTAGTTGCAAGTCGAAACTATAGAAAAATCCTGTGCTCCAACGGTTTGCATCACAAAAAAATGAAACGAAAAAATAAAAATAATTCACCAAATCATTCTCACGGTAAAAAGCAGATAATAAGTTCCCATTTCGAGCAATTATTACTCTCCGCCACTCGTTCTCCGTGTAGGTGTACAGAAAACATCGACGGCTGTGGCACTTTGACGGCGCACGGAATTCCGAGGATCTCGCGGGCAGAGCAGAATTTTGTGCGGCGGAACTTTCTTTAAATGGTCGAAAGCGTGTCGAACTTGGAACGAGCGATTCGACGTAATTTCGATTTCTCATCGGGAATTCGAAATATCTTGCTGTTTCATCGTTGCGACCACGCGGCTCGCCATCGCCGCTTGACACGTTCGTCAAACACCTTGGACGATCGTTCACGGAAACGTCGGCGACCCTCGCAGGCCTTCTATCCCGCGTGATCATGCGCTCGAATTCGAACAGTCGGCCAAGAAGTGTGTCAAATTTCGACTTGGCCCAGTTCCTGCATAATCTTCTTCGAGGCACGGACCGATCGCCACTACCTCGCTGCCGATTACGAATTTCCAGGCGCCAAAACGCTGGATCGAATCGAGTCGAATCGCGTGTCGCGTCGAATTCGTGATTTCACGTTGCCTACGAATCGGGGCTTTTTTTCAGATTTTTACATTTCGGTGGATAACGTAGTCATCGCGCGTGCATTGATAGGAGAACAGGCGATGTTATTTTGTGGTATTGACGTGCGTACAATATTATGAACTGTTTCGAAAGATCGTGGCACAAAATCGCAACCACTAGAGCCGGAACGCATTGCCGTCATTCCGTGACACGCAATTGTTATGTTAATGACTCCGCGCGTTTCATGTATCGAAACACACCGTTGCCCTAGAACCTTCAACCTGTGAGAACTAGTTCGTCAGATTACGTTCATCTCCAAACGAAATAATTTCACCTGAAATAATCGCAGCTGTATTGCCAGGGAAGCTCACATCGTTTGCGTTGAAACGCTCAGAAATCTTTCGTCTGCGTTCGAAATAGGTAAATTTCATTAGATGTTTCTGTTTTCTATTGTTCTTTTCTTCGTCTTTTTATTATTCTCAATATTTTAGTATTTTTTCATTCGGGATAATCGTGATCCTCGTATGTACATGTAATTAATTTCTTCCACTGGCTATGGCTTATCTATTGCTTACAGATCAAAATACTGACTTAATTGTTTTAACAATAAAGGGGTCTTTGAACCACGAAACTTATGTTCAGGAAAGTTGGACTTACACTGATTGGCGTCTGAGCCCTCCATATGTAACTAACATCTCAACCCGAATAAATCGAACCCGAGTCATTTTACCAATTACACCCCTTACGGAAATCGTGCGTGCTACATACACCTACATTCATAAGCACATCGACAAATACACCTCCGCTATTCTATAACGAAAAGTAGAAAGAAGTAAAAGAAGACGACGTTACTCGCGGCGCGGCACGACAAAATATTATTCTATTCCACTGTGCGCGGCCGTCCGTTATTCAAAACAATATTTGAAGAATTTCTCCTGGCTGCTCGGAGCCACCAGCTCTACTTAAAAGTCAGCACAGCGCTGCACGAGCCTCCAACTACGATAAGCATCGATCCCAACGCGTGCACGCGGATTCCCCTAGTTTTCTAGCATCAAGTCCGTCATTTCCTAAGGAAGTATCGCGCCTGCTCGGGCTGTATCACGAATTTCACGTCGGAGCACAGCCGTGTTGTACACGGCCCGGTAGTAAACGACGCGATCGGAGCCGTAGAATAGACCCACTCTTCAGGATCCTGAACCGAGGCGGGTTGCTAAGTGTGCCGTGTAAGTGGAACATCGCTGCCTGGTACCGACGACCAAGTATACCAACGTAGTATAACATCGTCCTCCTCCTTCGTCGTTCCTCTTTGCCCTTCCACGATCAACCGTGCCTCCTCCTTATTCGCCTCCTCTTCCTCCACCGGAGGCACTCCCCCTCGTCGGCCCGTGTACACCGGTGAAAGACTTTCTTTAAGCAGCCTCTACAGTAAGTGTCTGCACGCCACCGTCTGCCACGTTTACCAGACGGTAGGGCCCCTGACTGCAGAAGGATGTCCATTGTCTCTCACGACGTGCCCATAATCGAACTCAATCTTGCACGCATCCGTTCCTTCGTCTCTTCCTTCCTGCAGGACCGAGACATTCGTGGTACAACGTCAATGCGGAATACCTTCGCTTCCGCGAGGTGTACCGATTGTCGGCGTTAATGATGGCTGTCGCGAGGGGTGACTCGCAAATTCACGGTTTGGATGATCGAATGACGGAAACAGGAATACGATACGGTTGGGGACAAAATCAACCCTTTGATTTTTCGCAAATAGTATAGACATGAGGTTTCGAACATTTCATGGCATAAATACGATGAATTTTTCTTTATAGCCCTTTCTTGCGTGGAATGTTCTTTATTTTGATCAACAAGTTATTTATCGCCGACACGGGGGTGCAAATTATTGGGCCATATTTCTTTTTAATATGGAACGCTTCGGGCCGAGGTGTTGCTTGTTGGCTTTTGGGTCTGACTGTGTGCACGTGGAACGCGGATATTTGAGGGGTATTTAACTCTTTCAGGCACAGAGGCCAAGATACGTGTTAACTTACTGGGGTTAACTTATAATATTATTTGATTGGCAGTTTCACTCACCGAATCTCAATGTGGAATAATTTAAAACGCGATAGATTCCAGCAATGTATTCATTTTGTTATGTTTGGGTTAAATTATGCCCAATCCTGTTTCTTTTCTAATCTTAATACGACCTTCGAATCGAGCTTTTCCAGTCGAAATTTCACCAAAATCTATTCGCCAGTGAAAGGCGATCAAGGGAATCCTCCGGTATCGCGCGACAGAAAACATATCGGCACCGGCCACGCTATTAATTCCGATTCTCCGGTTTCCCGGAGCGCCAGGAATCCTCTTACGTTACCACGCTACGGGAGTCAGGGAACCAGTCCCCTAGAAATGGTGTACGTTCTAACTGGACCCAACGATCACGTGTAGGAAGCCCTGCCTGGCCCAACGGGCCCGAAAAATCTGGGTCATTGGCCTGACTGGCTACGTAGGCCACGATGGGATTCAAGGTACCACGATCCCTTCGTCTGTAATAGTTCAGCCTCTAACTGTTCTAATCTGAACTTCTAATTGGCCCTCTTTATCCCTCATCCATCACCCCTTCTGCCTTCCATATCTCTTTGTCTCGATGGAAGTTTTATAATTTTGGAATTGATTCGATTAGGGATATATTCTTCCTAATTCTGTCAGTTCCTCGTTAATGGATTGTCCAATATTCAGACTAATTTCCAATTTGAAAAGGTTAATCGCCATTGTTAGTCGCGAAAGTTTACACAATATTGCAGAAAATTATCAAAATATTCTACTATACCCAAAGAATTAGATATACCACGAAACCGAACATTACAGAGGCCTTCAACAGCCCATAATAATTCGCTTAGACATCTTCAAATAAATTACCCGGTGCATATTCTCATACGAATTCATAATCATAAACATGCGAGGTATGTCACGTAAATCGTAAGGTGTTCATTTGTACCTGTAGTCTGTGCCTGTGGTTTTAACGGATCTCGGTAGCCAGGCCAAAATGAGAAGATAGGTCCGTCTTGCTTCCTCCTCTGCAGACTCTACCTTGTTCCACGTTCGTTCTACCTTGATCTCCCTATCTTCCTTGGGACATAACGTCACGAGGGACCGTATAACCTTCGGGACCGTAACCCCGTTATATTATTACATTTAAGAATGGCTCTTGGTCTTTATACCAACCGTTTCTGCTACCTGTTGCGGAAGCTGTCTTGACTCCTTCTTTAGAAGCACACCATTGCCCGATTTCCCTGCACAATTTAACACGCACTGTTAGGTGAACTAACGTTTATGTCTCGTTTATGATACGCACGTGGTAATTGAATAGCGTACATAGGTGGAGCAGAGATTGAACGAAAATGTTAAAATTGGCAATTATTTTAAATTAGATTCTCGCACTGGTTTGACTTAACATGAATGAGCTTTGTCAGGTTCATATATGTTGTAATAATGTTGTGACTACTCTTGTTGCGTTAATTATTATTGCTTTTTGTATATGGGAATGTATGTGTGCTGATATTTACCGAGGTATTAAGCTTTTTATGAATGTAATTTAATAATTTTCATCTTTACCTTAATGTAACTGTTAAGTACTACATATGTATATAGTTTCCTTCCAAACTTTTTTTTATGCGAAGAAAATATAACTGTCAAAAATGAGCCATTTTTAACCAAAAGCAAATGGTTAATTAAATAAACCGAAAACTATTTGGGTGTTATAAGTAAATTACATATAGTTGTATGTACGATAATTACTTTTATCGGTAGAAATCAACAGTTTCGTTCAGTCTCTGATTGAGAAGAAGGATCTGCGAAGTGCAAACAACCGGGAAACACGTTCGACCATTGAGAAATCGGGGAATTCCCTTTTCACGAAACCCGTTCTACAATTGCAGAAGGAATTGAATTATACAAGACCGCGTAATAATAATACAGTAACCGAAGAAAAACTTTCTACTTATTATTTAATTGGGAAAATGGAATGAAGAGAAAACGCTAATAAATTGCGAGAAAAAGGCAGGTTAATCGTAAGCAAGAAAGAAAGAAATTATTATGGAGTAGGTGCACTTTGGTACGTACGCAGTTACATACAGCGAGATAATTAAGACGAAAAAGGTAAGGCAGAGGATTTTACAGAAGGATGCGCTGGAAAATTCATGTGCTTTAATTTTCTTTTTAAATTGTAGCCAATTGTGACAAACCTTGATTATTAAAAATTTGTTAAAAATTATAAATATTAAAAATGTAAACTTCTTATCGGTTTTTTAATACACTGCTCCTTGCGAAATTAATCATCAAATAAACTTGACTAACGAGGGACAATTCGAACATGTTACTAACAATCTTGCTACCACCAAAAATAGAAGATCGTTGCTGAAAAAACTATATACTAGTACGACTAAATTTATTGAAAGACGAACGTTATTGAAAGGGTACAACAATTTTACAGCCATCCAATATATTAACCCGAGGATCGAAAGAAGAAGATGACACAGATTTCTTCCACGCTTAAGACGAATTCTAGACGCGAATCAAATCTCCGATTTCACGATCGCAACTCTTTGCTCCAATAAATATACCCCGACGAAATGCTCGGGCAAACTATCTGCCAAACTGATTATTCGATTGTCATAGATTCGCGTAGCTATTGCAGAGCGGCCAGATGTAATCTGTTTTCGAGAAATCGAGCCACGCAACCTGACCATTATGTGAAGTAAACGCAGAATCCGGACGTGGGCCTCTGCGGAGCCGGTGCCACACTTAAGGTGAAATAAAAGTAAGAAAAGGAGCACGTACACGTGAGAGGAGATCCGGATACGCGGAACACGCAACGAGGAGCCGAGATCTCTGTGTGATTCCTGATTGGCTAGTCCCATAAATACACGGAGGGTACGTTTCGTCGTCAAGTATTACAGCCTGATTATTTCGGACGAAAACTTGCTAACTTTCACCTTGCGAATGTCGATACGTTCCGCTTCGATTAAACCTCCACGAAAATGGCAAACTTTAAGTACTGATGACTGTGCACGGTCTATGCGTGTATTACGACGATACAGCCAATAGAGATGAAAACAAGAGAAGAGGGGAATTATTCTAATCGATCAAGATCAGTGTTCTTCAATATCCGTCTCCTTCTATTTGGCTCATTGATTATTAACTCTTGATAGAACTGTAATTAGTTGAGGTGTGCGTACGAGGATTTGCGCAAAGTACGAGGGGAACTTGTAGAACAGGAACAGGAATTGAGGGACGTACAAGTAGGAAGAAAAACGAGTTCATATTACGGTAACAATCATTTAATCGAACATGAGTTTTATAAATAATCCACATCTTCTGACTTTATACAAATTACAATTCCGCAGCCATCGACCATTGCAACACAGGACATAGCGCGAACGAGTATTCGTGGATCGAGTAAGGAAGGATGATTCGAATAAATTAATATCGAGGTTTCGATCGACGTATCGAAATCTAATGAGTATTTCACGGAAGTAGCGCGTTTTTCTTTCTTTCTTTCTTTTTTTTTTGAAAGCGTATCACCCTCCGTCGGTCGATCCATCGAAGGCCCGTGGCACGTCCTTGACGACACTTCGAAGTAAAATTAATCTAGGTACGTATAATTTCTCTTCCTCGAATGAATTTTCTTAACAAAAAAAAAACCAAAAACAAAAATAGATGAAAGACAAAGAAAACCCGTAAACATGCTTCGAGAGATACGAACGCTAAATACAGGGAATATCGCAACGCGTCGTATCCTCGAACAGCCACGAAGAGGATGCTCCTTGAACAATCCAAAAAAATGTCGTCGTACATGTTACACACGGTGCGTCAAGATCAAAAGCTATAAGGGAAGACTTACAGAGCAACGGGGTAAGGGGGTGGAATGGGAGACTTAAATAAAAAGCGACAGAAGACACGATTGACTATCTTACAAAGATAAACCGACAGGAAAGGGTGGGGGGGTAGGGGGGGGGGGGGAAATAGTATGAAAATAAATAACAAAGAAACAGAAAGGACTGCGGACAATGAGACCGTGAAAGTATATAATATAAAAGCGATATAAATAAGAGAACAAGCGATAGAATCTACTGAAAGAAAAAAAAAGAGGATAAAAATAAAAATAACACGTATTTGGAAGAGCTTAGGTACATCCGTAGCGAGGCCATACGCGTGGCCGCGCCTCGCGTAGTTTTCGTCACTTCCTTCTACGTCTAATATAATATGTTACACCTAGCTATGTATATGTATACATATATACGTATATATACTCTCTGTCAAAACATACTCTACTCGACATTCTTCTTTCTTTATTTAACGTTCGACTCTTTTACTACGTATGTATACGCACGTACCCGCGTACGTGTGCTCTGTTATCGATACGTATGCATATGTACACACCGTGCGATAGTGGCTTGCACTCACTTTACGTCGTCGATATAACACAGCACGAGAGATCATCTCACTTCACCTGGATCGTTTCGTATATCATCCATGGCCCCGCGGAAGAATCGCTGATCGAATCCCGATGGAAGGCTTCATACCCGTCCAACGGGAGTCTCGATCCTCTTCGATATTGCACCTGGGACTAACTAACACGGCCGGCTTTCTTTCTCGATATCGAACTCAATCGTTCAGGACGGTTTGTTTCTCCACTTTTCCTTCTCCCATTCGTCACTTTTCTCCGTTTGTTTAGGGTGAGCTCACTCACAGATAGGAATAAATTCATTTTCTAGGCAAATTCTTGCTGACAATCGTCAGCGTAACACGTAAGCTTCGCCTTCGTTATCCTCGAATTGAAATTCTCCTCGAGTCGTTGGACAGCGGCGATCGATCTGTCAACGTTTCTCCCCGATCGAGGTTAGCTCCGATCGACGCCATAGGTACTTACGGTAATCTAGGTACACTCGAAACGTTCTCCCAAAATGGGGAGAAACAGCTCCGCAAATCTAATCCCTACCGATCCTCTTGTGGATCTGCTGGTGTTTGATCAGATGCGCCTTCTGCCTGAACGCTTTGCCGCACACTTCACACCTGAACGGTTTCTCGCCTGTATGCGTTCTGAGGTGCACCTTGATGTTACTTTTATTCAGGAAACCTCTGTTGCAGATGGAACACCTGTGCACGGGCTTCTCCTTACCGCCAATCAAACCAGATTCCGTCCCGTAAGGTAACGCTGTCGCCCCTGTGCTTGGACTCTTCTTCGAGGGATTCTGCGAGCCTGGAGTAGGCCGTGACCTTTTCCTTGGATGCGAGGGGGCCGCGAACGACGAGTGCAACAGGTGATCGGGACTGCACGAGGTCGAGACTCTGCCAGGTGGGCTAACAGGTGGATACGGACTCGTCGACGAGGGGGTCTCGCCGCAGGAAGCGTTTTGGAGACCAGCGTTTGCGGACTGTAACCTGGCGTTCAGCAATGGCGCGTATCCGTGCGTTAATAAACTCTGCAACGTCGAGCCATGCTGTTGCGCTTGCGTCGACGGTGTGGCGGTTGCATAGATCTGCGAGTACGGGCTAGGTGACGTAGTTTCCTGGGCTTTCGGCGAGCACGCGGTATCGATCCATTCGGCGATGTCGATCCAATCTCTCGACGCGTCCGGATCGTGCTCCGAGCCTGCTCCATTTCCACCGCCAGGAACTGTCGTGTCTGCTATCGCGGACCCAATGATTTCCGCTATGTCCTCGATGTCGTAGTCCACTTGCTGCGTCGACTGCGGCAGCTGTTGCTGGTGGTGATGATGCTGCTGCTGCTGTTGCTGCTGGTGTTGATGGTGTTGCTGCTGTTGCTGCGGCTGCTTTTGGCTGCCTTGAGGACACGGTGTGCTGGAGGACACGACCGGGGACTCGTAGTACTCTTGATTCGAGGAAGACGTGGGCGAAGAGGACGGCAGTGACGGCCTCTGCGCTGACGACGCTATTGTATGATAGTGATGACCGGGTATGCCATTGATGCTCAAGTGGCCCGTGTACCCCGTGAAGGGTGGAAGGGGTTTCAATTCTGCCAGCGACTGTGCCGAAGCTACACCGACCGATGAGCCGAGGAGAAGTGTGTCCCACGCATCCTGCAGACCAGCTGCCGTTTGCTTCACGTCGGGAGGCTCGAGAAAATCGGGTCCAGTGGCTCCCCACGGCGACAGGAGTAAACTGTCCACGCCGACGACTTCGGCGGGCGATCCTCCGACGACTATGCCTGTTCCTTGGCTACTATGAGGAGGCTCAACCCCCGAAGAGGTCAAATGCGGCGGTGCGGCCGGCGGACCCGACTGTGTTTCGTACTTCATGTCGATTGCGATGTCCGACCTGGGTGAAACGCCGCTTGGACAGGGTGACACGATGACGTTTTTCGCCAACGAACTCGCTTGACTCTTGTTCGTGCAAGTGGCCTGCTTAGGCAGACACCTGGAACCCCCGGAGATGATGTCGTAGGGCGACGTGGCAGCCAATTCTTCGTGCTCGCCGGACTCTAGAACGTCTTGCGACGATTGGCTGAGCGGGTATTCTACTTTGATGTTGCGCACTGTATTCTGGTGTTCCTGTTGCTGCTCTTGCCTCTGCTGCAGCGAGTCCGTGGACGGATACTCGAGTTTGATGCACGACCTCGGGATGATGTCCTCGTCGCTGTCGTTTCTGCAGGAGATCCGCGACGTGGACAGCAGTGAGCTGAGCAGGGACGCGTTGAAGGTGGACGCCGAGGACGAAGACAACGACTGTGGCGCTGATGAGAGTGTAGCGTTTGCCGCTCTTCGTTCCTCTGTACGAACTTTCGAATAATCCTCCGTCTTGATCCTCACGTTTAGGGACGATAGAATTCCGTTTAAAGAATCCGCGGATGCCGCGACGTTGCTGTTCCCGATGGTTCTCGTGTTCGACCCAGTCGATAACACGTTGCTGTTGTGACCACCACAACTTCGGGATATTTGACTATGGTTGTCCGCGGAGGACGTGGTCAAAAGTGCGGAAAGGATGAGATTGCTGGCCGAAGATGGTTCCGGTGACGACGAGGCGATGCCGTACACGCTAGTAGGCGACGCTACGGCATCGGCGCCTCGCGCTACCGTATCCACGTGACCGAGGCTCGACGACGAGCACGAAGAGGACGAGGTCGAGGCGATACTGTAGCTCGTACAGACGGTCCTGCTTGTGCCCGACTGATTCGCTGGATGTTGCGGCTGGTGGCGTTGATTGGAATGGTGCTGGTGTTGGTGGTGCGACTGGTGCGACAGACTATTTGCGTTACGATTCGGTGGACCACAGAACTGAAAACCACCGCTACCGTTATCCGGTGCCCCCTCGTCGATCCTTGGGGGCCCAGGGGTCGAAGGGAAGAGGGAACCAGGATTCCACCAGGGATCCACTCTACTGCCGGGGGTGCTGCAACCGCCAACGGCGCCGCGGGGACCTGTAACATGAATTTTGGCGTTGAAAGGGTTTGCCCGTGTCAGGAGTCATTGTTTTTCTACTGTAACGGAGGAATACGGTTTTGGATACTTTGGCGCGAATTGAGTTTCAGCTAGAAAATCGAGTTATGGTATCTTATGATTTAGGCAGTTTTTGGCGAAACGAAAGTAAATCGGTCGCATTAGATACTTGCATTTACGAGTTAATGTTAGGTCGTAATTTATGTTGATGAGAAGTTTAATTGTCGGCGTGAATACTAATGTTTGAGTATTTTTAAATGGAACAACGCTTAGCTCGATAAATACAGGCGGCAAGGGTTTAGAATTCCAAAGTGCACGCGGAACGATTAATCGCGTGTGCCATAGCAGCAACGGTATCGTTCGTACAGTAGATAAATGCTAATCAATTTACATATATTAAACGACCGTATGCATAGTATAAACAATATTTATATGTGCCACAGATAAACCTGTACAATACGGGTATGTACAAATACACATGTATTCCAGCATGTATCGTGGAGTTAAGTAGGCAGATACCACTTCTCCCGAGAAGAAAGACTTGCTCCCGCTAACTAGGTTAGTGGCACGCTAGCCAGCCACGGCTGGGTACACTCGACCAACCAAATTGCGGCGCTTAAAAATACATTTTCGACTTGGAAATAGCCAGCTACCGTATCGATGAGCGAGAAATGGAGAGAAAAATGTTGCGAACAATCATTAATTCAGAGGACGACCAGAATGAAGAATGCAATGATCACGACAAAGTGTTCTAACCGAAGGGGACTATCCTAAGCAAGCAGACACGTAGATCGTAACCAGCCAACGCATATCTATACAAACATCTAAATCAGTCCCCTCCACTGTAGAGGTATCACGTCCGTAATGGTCCCGAAAAGAAATGGAAGCTTTACTTCATATACCAACGGCGTTTCTTCGCGAATGACAAAGGACCATTTATCTGCATTCTATCAGTAAGAGTCCGCGAACCCCACATCCTGCCACGAAAGAAAGAAAAACGCGAATCGGGTCTTTCTCTCTTTCTCTGGCCGTTCCGATTGACACATCCGCGTGGCCGTAGGAGCACGTCATGGGAATCATGCAAATGGTCGGCACATACGTATAGCCCGGCTGCCCACCATGAGCTTCCTCCTTCTCCCTCCTCCAGTCATTCTTTATGCCCCACCGGGCCCGCTGGAACACGCCGTGTCCGTCCTTGTCGTCGGTTAGAGCCCGTCCTTGTCGATTGCCACAGTGGATGGTAGACAAGCGTCGGAGGTCCCCACTTCTGGGCCTGACGGAGAGGGCAGGGGGTCTCGTCGAGCCGTGACGTGTTCACCGAGTACCGTTATCCAATGGCGTGGACTCGCTCGCGGGCCCCTCGAACGCTCGTGGATCGACCACGGGAAACCGACTCGCGCCACGGTCCCACTTATTCGAGCCTACGACAATGTCTCGGTGAGCCACTTATCAATGGGATCACCGGGTATCCGCGCGATGCGACCAATTCGGCTGTATCGATTCGCGTGGTCCTATCCAGCTTTACGACACGTCCACCATTATTTCCACGAGCCTCAATTAAATCGCCACCGTAGGATCGTACTCGCAGATGTTTCCTCGGCTCTTGCGCGACCGAGATCTCGGACGAAGCGAATTGTCCAACGGTCTTATTTAATAGACAGTTTCTACCGCATGCTTTCAATCTTTTTCTATCCTTCTCCATTTCTTTCCCCCATCAATTAGATACAACCCCGTGTCCGTGCACACGCGGCGCGCGCGTATTTGGCGAGCAATATAGGCGACTGATCGTAATAGAATCGGAACGAGATGGTGCAGGCACGTGTGCTGTAGGTGCGTGAGCGTGAAGGAGCTGCATCGTGGGCCCGCGGGCACTTGGGCCCGTGACTATACCCCGAAACTATACCGCGCTCGCGATCGTGCCCAGGTATAGTGGGGGAGCGAAGTAGGCCGGAGCACCGTTACAGCCCGCTGCACGGTTCAAGCCTACGCAAATCGGCTAGATTTTGTCCAGATGGCTTTCCTTTTCGTTGTGAAAAATGGCGCGTGCGAGCCGCGGTTTCCGTACTGACCCACATCTGCGCGCGCGTTAAAACTCTCCTCTTCGCGACGTCCCTTTGCTCGTTTCGTCATCGAGAAGTCCCATTAAAATGGACAGTAAATATCGTACGATGGGCATTGCGCCGAGCGTTGCGATTCCAATTCCTGTCGGATCATCCACGACTCCGCTGTCACGTGGGTGATACAATTGAAATGGACGCAAGGAATTCGAGTTTCTCGAAACTTGAACAAGGGGAGCATGGTCACGTGACGTAGGAGCGCACTTGTTCGCGCCACTATACGCGGCTAAACTATATCCCAGCGCGTGTATAGTGGGGAACGGAAGTAGGTCGAAGCACCGTTACGCGTTGCGCTCGACGGAGAGGAGGCCTACGCAAACCAGTCGGATTTTGCTAGGCGCGTGAGCCATGGCTTTCCTTTTCGTTGCGAAAAATAGCGCGTGCGAATTGCGGTTCCCCACGATGACCCACATACGGGAAGCGAGTCATACTCGTGCATCCCTCGTCGTACGAGACGACCGTGCTGGACGCTGCAAGCCGTCGCAGTGTCCCTCGTAGCACGTAAAATTCACTTCCCATATTTCCGCAATTGGCGTGAACGCAGAATTTGCGGGTCCCCTTTATATTTCGCGCATTTACAGGGCTGCCTAGTTCCTTCGCTTTTTTGACCTACAGACAATTTTGCAGCGCTGGAGGATCTGAAGATAATAATCAGATATAGATACACAGTTTTCCATAATTCTCTTAAGTGTGGAAAAAATGCGTGGTGGAGAGTGGCTATTGGAAAAATTGTTAGCCGGGGATCCACGGAAATTTTCCGCGGAACGCATGGAAGAAACTACTTTCCTGACGGCGGAAGTTTGTTTAGAGATTGGCTACTCGGATTCCGTTGGCAAGGAATGCAGGACAGTCGACTTTCGCATTAATACGTTGTAAAGGCAGACACGTCAAATGAGGGTATTATCTTTTATCTATTATAGCGGTATATTCAGACACGGTTACATTTAGCAGCTTCATTAGTACTCCGAGTGATTAGCGTCAATTATGTGGGTTGGAAAAGAGTATCGGAAGAACGTCCCCGTGTGGAGTCGTGCGGACGATCGATTACCGTCTCCCCTCGCTTTGGAAAAGAAACGAAATTGTAAATCCTCGGTAAGCTAGGGCAGACTGTTGCTCGTTCGCCGATGGAAGTTGGAGACTTGAACGCCGGCACAAGGCGTAACGTCCGCCGGCAGCAGCGGTTCGCCTTCTTTGCGCAAATACTTTATCTTTGAGTCATCGATCTCGTAACGACTCATTAGTATCCCGTCGTATACGAGCAACGAAATGCTTCCTAAGTGCACGAAAATAGATAAGAAAACGTTCGCTAAGTTTGAAGCACACGATAATTAGAATTCACGTATACAAAGTCTAACTTGAATGAAATTCCAGACTCTTCGTAGATACCGTGTTGGCCTGGTTCCAGCGATCTTGGTAATTCCTAAAACTGTGACGAATAAAAACTATACTGGGCATCCAGTGAAATCTCTACCCCTAGCACGGCGTTGCTCCGGTATTTGCGTCAGTGTCGACATCAAAATGCGTCGTAGCTCATAGGTGCGTACGAACGTACGCGAGGGAACCTGGCACCGCGCTGCCAACGGAGAAAGTGCGGCAACCATTAAGGTAAAGGTTAAAGAAGACGAGGGCGAGCTAGAGGAGCTAGTTTGCAAACTACACATGAACCAGGACGAACACAGAGTCAGTGAATAAAATTCCACCGAAATTTCTCGATTCGACCGACAGAAGCCTGTTAATCCAAAATGGACATTTATCGACCAATGCGCCCCTACCTCGAGGGAGAGAGATGTTCTCCAAAATTATGGAGGACCGTTTAGAAAAAAACAACGGCAGCAAGAAAACCCAAGACCACGCAAGAAATCGTACAAATTCTTGCGGATTCATTGGCTAGAGATACGAAGAAGTGCCCATTGCCCGACCATCCTGACACGCAAAGCCGGTAGGTTCGTCGATCAGAAGCATGGACGCGACCGTGGACGAAGCCGTGGGTATCTATAGACGCTTGCGGAACTGACGAGTCGGAAGCCCCCCTACTCTATCTGGAATACCGGTTAATGTGGTACACTGACCTACTCTGCAGCCACCGCGGTACCACTGGGAATACCCCACCACACTGTTATTCTCTCGTCCTTCTCTCGCCTCCTTCCTCTCTCCTTCCTCGTCTCTCCCGCATTCCCTTTCTGCGCCTTCGCGATTCTCTCTCTTTCCCCCCCACAAGCACTCCCTACCGCTGAAACCGATCTTTCTCTCCTGCGAATAATGTGCCCGTATTCTGGTCCCCGGTAAAAAGAGCCCCTCTGACGTGTCTCCTCCTGCTCTTACTCTTCCCTACGCTTCTCCTTTCTTTTTTCCTCGGCTGAAGAGCAAAGTTTGCAGACTCACAGACTCCGCGCTCCAGGACTCCGTTCCAGAGACGGACCAAATGGTTCAGCACGCAGATATTTGCAATGCGCGTCTCGCCAGCAACATGTTGCGAACATAAATCAAACCAGTAGGATGCTGTTTTCCTTGCGACGCGTATGCAGGAAACTATTAATGCCGCGGAGGAAATTGCCAGTTTCTCGAACTTGGCGAGAAAAGGAGAAGAAAAGAAGCTTCCGGTAGCCGTTTCCGTTCGTGGCCGGCGCACGATCGTAGGGGACGCGTTTGATAAATGTTTTATAGGCGAACCTTTTAGGACCGATCCGATCCGGGTGCTGGAATTTTTGGGAAAGAACCGAGCGCGCCACGAGAAATCGGCTTGCTGACACTGACACTGGCTCGAGCCAATCGTGAATTCACATGGAGCAACGAACCGCCTTGCGAGATGTCTACAACCTCGCCAACACGTCGATCCCCCACTCGCCAGAGCCGAGGAAGTCACTCTGGAGAAATTTCACCGCGAACCGACCAGCCTCCATCTTCGTCGGCTCCGTGGTCTTCCTATGCGATATCCTCTCTGTCACTGGTACCCGAATACCTAATAGCTGCGCCGGCTTCTAAATGTCAAAGAATCACCAGGTAGACGTGCAGGTACTGTTTCACCGGGACTTTCATGCGTACATTATCTGTGCCAGTAATTATCAAACTGATCCAGGAACGAAGGGTCCCGTAATTTCTTAATCAAATGTTGCAATTTCATGGGAGAAAAATATCGCTTCCACGTTTGCCTCACTTTGCGCGTCTGTAGAAAATGACTCGAAGGATTTTCACTATCAATGGCTAGCATAATAATAGCCGGAGGAATTGTCCAGTGTTCCTCTAAATGAACCGTTGCCTTGGTCAAGGGCAAGGTCGTGGTTCCAGTCACAGGACTTGCGTCGAACGGTCGGGTGAAACGAAATCCACTATCGCCAGTCCCCCTGTAGCAACGCACCTCCATCAGAATTGTCAACCGTCGAAAAATTTATATTCCAGCTTGCAACGAAGATTAGGATTTATTCGAGCCGACGTGGTCCAGTACGTTCGCCGCGACACCCATATGATTTGTCGTCGCAGAACGAGCGTGAAGCGTGCAGCAACCGTTGCGACACGTCGCCAGATCGCGAACAGCGATACTCGTCAAATAAATTCCATCCAGAAACGGTGAACAGCGGTTATTATTCAGCGGCTAACAACTTTGACACCCCTCGCGTGCTCCGTGAATTTCCTAACTAAATATACGGGAGCCGTTCGTGGTGCAATTTCGCATCGCGAAATTTGCGTTTACAAGCCGCGGCTGGCGCGCGTGTACGCCAATTTGTAATGAACTAAATGCCACCTTTGCCGCGGTAAAATCCGCGTTGCATTGTCGATAAAGAATGTGGAAGCTGTATTTAGGTGATCTTCGAATTGCCCTCGAAGCAGATGTTTGGCTCCCGGCAAATTTTTACGACGAGATTGCAGTTTGGTCATTAATATACCGGGTACACGCGGTCCGAAATACCGAAATGCTTTCGTGCCGCGGAGGATCCTCCTTTATGACACGGTTACCAGTACCCGTTACTAACTGTTAGGTTTTAGTGCCAGGTCCCACTGACACGTTGCGAGCGGCCTCTCGGATCCAGCCGAAGGATAAAGATATCCCGAATTATCCGTCTATCGTGGCAACTAATTACGTAAGTTCGTTGCTCGAATCGAGACATCGTTCGAACGAATTTAATAACGGTCTTATCGTGCGAAATAAATTGTTTCGTTTTGCTTTACGTCAAGTAATTGGTAGACGCTCGTTTCTTTATCGTGATCCCTCGACTTTTCGATTTCCAGCGCCTTCGACTTTTTACTGGGTCGAATCCGTATAGCACTCTCTAAAGAACTTCCTGCTGTTCCGGAAGAATTCTAGTCCATTCAAACAAGTAGACCTGACCTTCCTTACGATATCGCCCGACAACGTTGCGAAAGGCCAAGGATAACCAGCTCGCGAACATTTATTTCTGTACGCGGGGGTCGTTAAACCAGATACGCCGCGTTTCTACGAGGCGGAGGTTAAAGGGAAACGAAAAAGGAATAAAGAAAAAAGTCGACCGGAATTCGCAACTTCGATCGCGAATACGAGACACGGGTTCTATCGTTAGAAAGCGTGGTAACTCGAGTGACGTATGTGGTACAAGAAATTCCGAGCTGAAATCGATTCATAAAAATGCAACGACGTTTGCAAAACGTTCGCGGTCGGCTAATTCGTATTTCCCGCGAATAACATTGGGAAAACTAAGTAAATTTAAACCACCCGCGATAAGTGATAAACGAGTAAGCAGTATCGTGCAAGTGTGTCACTAGATATCCACTTGGCTCGTTCGTCTATTTGTATAATGTTTATTGTCACGACCAAAGTATCCTCTTTCATTTGTTATTTTATACCTGGGCAACAAACTCGCGTGTAGAAAAGTGAAAAGGTAGAGCGCAGGTGAATAGTATCGGTAATTGTTCACTTACATATGAGCAGCGTGGTATCCAGAGTGGAATTGTTGATGTCCTCGGGACGTTCTCGTACAAATCTATCCACAGAACGAGACACTGTTCACCCGTGGATGCGCTTCCTTCGTCAACGAATAATCAAGATCACTTATACAGACTTCACCTGTCACGGCGCGGGAAATCGTGCCCGGAAAGAAATAACCAAAGTGAAACGTATTCCTCTCGCTCCGCTAGCACAGGATCACCGAAAAATTGTCCGTCTGTCCGTCGGTCCACACACTGCTCGATCGATCGATCGATCTTTTATTTCCTTTATACCAGTAAAACGAATTGTTAACGAGGCTCGTTTAATTCGCCAAGGAAAACCCGGAAGCTCGTAGAGGACCACGAAACTTTCACTGCGGTCTTCCGTCTCTTCTCTTCTCTGCTGTTCCTAGGCTGGCACGTTCCTTCAGCGATTCGCACACAGGCACGTGCACCGTACAATATAGATCAGGAAGAGGAATTCCCGTGGAACAGGGTCCTTGACCTTGTCCAGAGTCTCCTCCTTTGCCGCCGCGAGCACTGTCGATCGTTCATCAGCCTCCCGGTGTTCCTCATCGGCTGTGCACCTCTTCTTCTCGACGAGTACTTCGTTGCCCTCGATTGACAAAGATGCTCGTGCACGACCACTGACCAACGACGTTCCTTGTATCTCGATCGAAACTGTCCGTGAAACTTCAACTCGGGCACGGTCACTCTCGCGCGTAAAATCCGTCAACGTATGACATCGACGTCTCGTGCCTCTCCGGTACTCTTTACTCCTGTCACGTCAATTTCGAACTATCTGACGTTTCGGTTGATAACGTCGGAGAGAAGCGTGCGTGCGAGAAAGGTAGAGACAGTGACAGAGCAAGAAAGAGAGAGGAAAAGAGAAAGAACAAGAGTGGAGGGAGGCCTTGTCGATACAGAACGATCAGGAGAGAGGCCTCGCTCGCCTGGCGCCGGACGAGATGCGACTAATTCCTAAAAGTAGGCGAGGAAGAAACGAACTGGATGGCCTGTGGGCCCTTACTGCGAGGGGTCTTACTCGGTACCGACCGACAGGGGCCCCTACTTCGTGAGGCCTCCTTGCGTACCGAGCCGGGGGGGACCTATGGCCCCCCACCACGACGCTCTACCTATACCTCCCTCCCCCGTGATTCTCCTTCTGTTCCTGCTCCTCTTCCACCACCTTCGGCCACACCGTTTTGTATATCCTCCACCACCAGCGTTAAATCACCGTCCACTGATTCCCTCCACGTTCGATTGTATTGTAATGTCGATACGCCACCGGGACACCGCTGGTCAAAAATGTTCTCCCGATTTCGAACCAGCAGAATCAACGGGACTACGGCCACGTGGGTCTTGAAGGGTTGAGTGCTTGCGTACCCATGGGTCGCTGGTGGTATTGTTTTCTTTGTACGGGTTTAATAGGAATGTTTCGTGTACCAAGTGAGAAGATTTTCGGCCGGAATTGAGATAACACGTATAGAGTGTTGGGACTGGACGAATGGTTGAGTGCGAATGTTTATGCAGGTACAGTTGTCGAGATGCGAGAAATTGTAGTACATACCTTCTCTGTTTCTGCCTCCCTGCCTCCCGGATTACGAATAAGTTTACAGCGTATACAAAACAAAATATTTAGGTGAGGGCTATGATAGAAGAAAGCGCAATGTTTCATGTAAAAATATAAAATTAATGTTCTGACAATATTGTTGTTCACATTGACTGTGCATTAATAATTGTTTATAAAATTAATGGCTACTTATTTTTCACAATGAAATTTAGTACGATATCTAGAGTAGTGTATACCAATAAAAACTCCCTCGTGCTGATTATCGTTACACTACACCTCGTTCTATTAATTAAAACAATAAGAGTGAAACATCGTTAGTGTTATGTATTGTATGCTGATTCGCATAATACACATACAAATAATATAAGCCCACGAAAGCAACAATTGAACACAAAGCACTGATCTAATTATCTCTCCATAATTAACATCCTTTGATCTTAATTAAAATCACGGCGGCATCGTTGCCAATTGTTCGACTTATGAAGGTCTATCGTATATTCATTACACACTATCCTACTTTTTTTTCGTGACTTCCATCGGTTTCCACCTACGGCTCAGAGTCATCCACGTGATGTCATGAACAAGTACCGTCATCGCGTGTCCTGTATCCATTCATCCATCGTAAAGTGTTGAATTTAGTGGACATTCGAGTCTTATTTGCACTGTACTGTTTAGAATAAAGCAATGCAAATCAACATTCGTTGGGCAACAATGACAGGCGAAAAGAAATATCGATTTCTAAGTCGTAATCTGAGTTTTTTGTAAATATACTTTTTATTCTGCAATTAATAAAAATGTATGAGAAGTCTTGCAGTGGACATGAAAGCGTGTTTACAGTATTAGTGCTTCGTTTAATATTATCATGTTTGTTGCATTTCGTCTGTGCCACGAGTTTTGAACTTAATTGGAGGCGGCGAGAATTTCATAATTTTTACCTTCGCCTGACACATCGACGAACACCTACAAGCAGCTATTCGCAACAACGGCGGCGAACGGCCAGGGAAACGCGTAAAAGCGTATGCAGGCGTATCTTTTCATACTTGGGTCTATTTCGAGCAACTGTTTTTTTTTAATCTTTCTTCGCCATTGAATATTTTTCGCCGATTTTCTACGTTTGAAAAGGCAGAGATTCCTCGCGACGAGGATACCGTTTGACATGAATCGTGGTCTTACGTGAATATACAGGAAGCATTGCAAGCGGATTGATCGGTATAATGGTATGTACACGACGAAACTGTGACTCTGTCATTACGTACACTGCTTAGTAAATAGATCGGTAACAGACACTTTCTTCCCTAAGCAGGGATCGAACGAAGCTGTTAAAATTTGGCAAATTTTGGCATGGCCATGTCCTTTTGTCTTTTCTTTATTTGTATCAACAGATACAAAGATTCGAGGAATCAGTTTCATGAACGCAAGTGTTATTCGTTGAGACTTCAAATTCTTAAGATATACTGCTCAAGGAAAATGTAAATGGAAAACAGGAAGAAAATAATTTGAAAATTAAAACGGAAGAGCTCCAAAACGGATCACTAATTAGTTTGAAGGTTCTATCAAGAATCTGTCCAATTTTTACTTGAATGCCACGAGTTTTCATGAGAGTGTGAGAACGGTAAAAACAAAGTCAAACTGCATGCATGGCTGCATCTTTAGGTAAAGGTACGAGCGTGTGATCCTTTCATTGAATTTCAGTTGCGCATTGTTCTAACAGTAAAGCGTTATATTTAGTTGAACAGATGGCATTTATGTTTATTAATTAAAAAATTTCAAACAGCTGCCTCATTAAAGTGAATTAAAGTAAATTGAAAAAACAATGTACAATGTTTCTATCCTGCATTAACACTGCGAATCGATCTGCGATTTAGACAAATTTAACGGTACTAAAATAAAGCTGCAATTAAAGTGAGAAAAGTCCAGAGACTATAATTAACATGAAAATTAAACAAACGTTGCCCAATACAACCGGTCAAACTGAATAATAAACAATAATCGTAGGAAATTATACTGTGTGTGTAACAGAAAATTTTTCTGTTACACGATTTCCCGCAACTTCACGACTCACGGTCAGAGCAATAAAATAGTATACTTCAGGTACGCGGTACCTTCACGACGCTAAAAAAAAAGTCAGTGAGTAACCCTTCAACGGGAAATCCTTTTACAGTTACCCTACAAATCCGTGACAGTTGTGTCCGTTCTGGACAGATGAAAAGCAGAACTTTCGGGGATCTCGTGGAGAGAAAAAAAAACGGGATTCCGCTAGTTTGCAAAATACAGTAAACCGACCTATCGACACGGTCCTTGACGATGGGGCCCTTGGTGACGAAAGGCTCTTAGGTCAGACTTTTTTTGCCCCCTCCAAACTTACAACCTAATCCTAAGAAAACGAAAATATGCCGCCCAGCCGGGAGCAACGCAATTCTTTCTTCCCTTGCAATTTCGTGACTGTATATTTTCAAATGCAAAAAAACCAACACTCTAACCCTTCGTAGGCGGTACAGTAATCTAGGACATCGGGGAACATTTTTCATTGTACCGAGCTTTTTTTTCAATAAAAGAATATTCGTTTTTGTGGTAACAAATGTTGAAAATAATATAAAGGGCCAATGTTTATATGCACCATTAGCATTTTGTCGTGACATTTGTGCGGACCGTGAAAGGTTGCAATCGTGAATTTGAACTCGATGGTACATGCCTGTATCTGAATCCTTGGAAAAGGTTGAAAGAGTATTAGGTGAGAATTATGTACCGCGACTATGACGTTTTCCAATGGATTTTTTGGATACAAATTCGATTATAATTTTTAGGGTAGCGTAAAGTTTTTATGCGTATTAATTTTTATATACATTTCTAATCCTCGTTTCAACCAATCGACACAACGGGACTCCACTTCTGTACAAGTCGGTTACACTTTCGTTGCTGCGACTAGTGGTACCACTCGGCCGGGTTCCTCCTCCGCGAAGATCGCTAACCAGATCGACCTAATTGTTTTCCAAGTTTAAAATAAAGTATGTGAACCGTGAGAGTTCACTCCACGGAGATCCAGAAACGGGATTGGTGTAGCAGACGATCGGGCGGATTAGGATCCACTGTGTCGCTTCGACGAGCATCGCCACCATTCTTCAACGATCACTTCTGCCAGAAGTGGAAGGCTAAAGTTTTCGAAATACATAATACGGGGTAAACCTCTGAGGAATGCATCATCCGATAGCTTTTGTTGAGAACGCGAGGAAAGATTTTCCTAAAAGATTTTTGAATGTTTCAATTTTAAAATATAATAGAATGTAAATCAGAATAATTAATATAATACAAACAAGGGATGTTAAAAATCGACTTTTAGCAGTAATCCCAGGAATAACTCCACTTTAAACATGTTTTTTGGAGTTTCTACTAATCAATCTTAAAATTATTAGTACCTGCCTATAAAAAATCTGACGAGATTGTGAGTCATCTAAGGAATGTGGATACAACACTTTAGTCCGTATACAGAAATGGGGTCAATCTGACCCAAAATCGAGGCAAGAATACTCTGCTCTTATTCCGTGATATATCCACTATTTGAACTATTATACAATAAAGCACCAATAAATTACCTTAGAATTCTATTACAGAATATTTAATAAAACTGCATCTTACCTGTTTTATAATATACAATAAGTATTTCGATCCAAAATTATTTAATCATCATTCTTCCATAATAGAATTAACTAAATAATATTAATAACTGTGTTGAGTAAATAATAATAGCTATTGGTAGAAAATATCTGTCAACAACTTTTAATGAGTCATATTGCATACGTACAAATATTACACTAATTCTTTCCCTTCGCTGCCTAATACTGTCCAAAATTATCATCACTCATAATGAACCTAACATGAATCTACAAAAATCTGGATACAAATTTGACCATAGTCAGCAAAGTATTCTTCCACCATTACCGATTACTTAAACGTACTGATTATTCCAAGTAAAAGACCATGCCTATGCAGGTAGCCTAGAGTATAAATTGAAAGGATAAATTGAATCGAATTTAAAATTACTCAAAATCAGAATTAAAATTGCCCGTGTTTAATCGACGCATGGTACAAGACAGTCGTAGGGGCAGTAGGGTTGGCACCCAAGGTTTCTGCAAACGATCGGCATAAGCGTCTATGAAAAAGGGAGCACAAGTAAGGATCACTCGTGATTCTTCGTAAAAGTCAACAAAACGGCGGCGTAAGGTTTCGTTTATTGGTAGCAATAAAATCGTGCAATCGGCAAATCCTAACGGTCCGCACGAAGCCCGAAGGATCCCTCGGAGGACCACGGGTAACCGTGACCCCAGGACTTGCAAAAGGTACACCATAAATTGCTCCCTCTAAGGGTACCCCAGAGCGGACCTGTCAAAATATTTGAGCACGTTTACGCCCACAGCAAGGCCCGGGAATTCGACTGTTTCTTCGTTAATTCGTAAAGTAAAATTCATATAAAATGGCACGCTATCACCAATGAATTACAGGACTCTGTATAATTATAAAAGGAGTTGAAGACGTTTGATAAAATGACTTTTACACAAGGTGGGTGACAACGCATTTTGCAATTGAACGGGAGATTATATTGCACACAAAGATAAGTCTGAGAAGTGGAATGAAATTTTTGTCGAGATTGTACATTATATGCAGATGTATGTATAGGCAATAGATTTAATAGAAATTACTGAAACGTTAAACAAAATTGCTCGGAATAAAACAGAAAATGTTGCAAAGATAACAATCCGTGAAACTACTGAATACTATTCTTTGGTCGTTACACTATTTTTGGATGATTCAAAGGCACAAATTAGTTTCGAGTATACAATTAAGCAGTAGATATACGTCAGCTAATAGATAATCTATTATTCACTAACGAGTATTTAAAATAGTATGAAGAACTAAAGGGATATTAATGTGCACAGTTTCGTTAACAGATATAATACTATTCAACTGAAAATAACGTTGCGATACTAAGCAATAATAAAAAGTGGATGCCTATATCACTAAATAAAAACCAGGCAATCCACCGACTGCTCACCGTGGTACAACTGCTACAAGTTACAAAAAGCTCATAAAGATAAATAAAGTCAGTCTAATAAATTTTCCATAAAATGCAACATTGACTGGAACAAATTTTACCTATCCTTATTTGTCCACGCGAGTTACCTATTGTATTCCAAAACAAAGAATCGCAGTCGGAATTGAAACGTGCAAACACTTGGTCGATATGTACGTATACCTGGCCGTGCCTGCTAGTGCTGATGAGATGATGAATTGCATGCATTGTAAAGGGAAGCACTTAGGCAGGAACAGTCGACGGATGACACGTGGACAGTACATTCGAAGTACGACCTGGAACGTGGCCGGCAGCACGAGAAAACACGTGTGTACCTGATGGTGCGATATTTATTACGATCTTTGAAAATTTACAATGGTCACGCGTCGAAAATACAACACGCGTGACGTCCACCGTAAATATTTGCATTCTTCATGTCGGGTATCCCGGGTAAAATCATCCGAACAATAGTTCGTCCACGTGTTACCAAATTCCAACGCAATTCTACGCACTTCTCTATGACTTGTCTGTATGCTACCTTGAAAGCGTCGTTTCATTTATCGCTGTGCTTTGCCAAGGGGCCAAGGGAATGAATTTATGTGGATATAATTACGGGACACTTATGTGAATATAATGTTCTGCTAAGTGTACGCAGAAAATGAGGAACGCACTGACAACAATTAAATTTCGGGTAAATGTTTAATATCAGTTGAAATAGTTTTTTAGACAGAAATTCTTTTAGTAGGTACATCAATCAGATAACCTTAGAGACCGATATTTTTTTTTGTGTCCTAATTACAAGCAACCATGCACCTAACAATGTTTAGCAAGAAAATCTTTTTTTTTCTTCTAATAACAGTAGCGTGACTATGAAACGCAGAACGAAAAATACAGAACAAAAAATAACGAAGGATAAGCTGCTCCCGTGTCATTGCTCGTGCGACGTAACAAGGATCCCATAAGGAAATAATTACACAAAGCGAGGCGACTCAAATAGTCGACGAAGCGATTAAACTACAATTCACACGCTCCTCAAGGTAGAGGCAATAAAAGTGGCTGAGGTCAAGCAAATCAGCGTCTACTCATCAAATGCATTTCCTTGATTTGCAAACTGCGAACCTTATTTTTGCTCCGCCCTTTTAATGATATTCTAACCATTACGCAAAATTGGACAGAACTAGGAAGTTATGTACAAGGTGAAAGAATGCTCGAACACAATAGCCACACCATTTTTTCCATTCCCTGTACTCAAAAAACATAATTACATATCTATATTCAAGCTTATTCTCAAAAGAAAAGTAAAAAGATCTAGCTTCCCAGAAGTGGCGAGCAGTAACGCATACTGCACTTTTCCTACGGAGCAGTGGACCACCCGGAAGTTTCCGTTTAGGCGGCTGGTGTATGGGGGGGTGTGGAAAAGTTACCTGCGAAACGCACCGAGACTTCCTCATTGTCGGTGCATCGAACCCGAAAGAATACTCTTCCGGGTGCAGGCCGAAGCACGACGAAAAGAAAAGGGCCGTGAATAATCGGCCGTTCCTGACGACAGCTACCTTGTGCACGGCAAGTAGTACGAGTCTAAATATTGCGAGGCGCGATTTCTTACGGTCGGCCGTCCCGCGGAGTTTCCGTGCAGGCCGAACGAAAATATTTTGCCACGCGAGATTCGACACGCTCCTTTGTACAGGTAGACCCCTTCCACGGGCCAGACACGGTTGTTCCAATTGACACACCAATCTCGATACCCTCGAAACTGGTGCATTCCTTGTTAACCAGAGCATTCTTGTTTCCCGTGAATTGTACTCCCCTCGGTTTGTCAGGAATTCGCTGTATTCGTGGAAGTTGGTGAAATGGTGAAGGGTGGAGTGGTGAATAATTGTGGGGAACGGTAGCAGGGCGTGGATGCAACCCCTGTGGACTGGGGTTGAAGTCATTTTGTTTCGTCTGGCGTATCTACTTGGGTACACGTATGCAAAGAATGTCGGTAATTTTGCAAGGACTTTAATGTGATAACTTGTGGTCGAGTCAGATTTATAGCTACGGGGAATTAGTTTTGTTGGAATTAGTAAATGGATACTAGGTTATGAGGTATAAAAACATTAGACCACTTTGGAATTACTAAATGGATTATTAATGATTCGATGTTATCAGTGTTATAATATTTGTTTTCTTTTGATGGTATTTATAATTATACTCAATATTATTATGCTATTGTATAGTGTTTAAGATAAAGAGACTTTAAGATGGCTAGTTTATTGAAGAATACTAATATGTTTGCCTTAACTCATTTCCTTAGATATTCCCAAGTGTTTTCATTCAATAATGAAAATGGATGTCAGAAATTGACAAGAAGTCATCAATTTAACTGACGTTTCAATTGTAAAGCTGGATGATCTTTTCTATTGTGACTTTAGTAGGTGCATTTTGTATCAGGCGTATTTTTTCACATAAATATGCAGTCAGCTAATTGCAGCGTTGCTGTATCTGAAAGCAAAATCATAATAAGAAACCAACAGATGTATTAATATAAGTGCCGACCGAAATCAATTGAAAGTAACAGAAATTCAACTTTTCTACACGTATCTAAATTCTCAATTTTAGATATTGGTTACGCGTAACCGTCGCTTAATTACTACCGTAAGCAACAGCTTATAAATCATTTATCGCGATGTCTTGTCCACCCCTCGAAACCGTATCACATAAATAAAACCATTTCAACCTCCGACTGCGATCTATTTGGTTCAGGTACAAGGGCTGTAGCTGCGTTTACCCGGAACAGAAGGCCGTAAATAATTCGACAGGTCTCGATGACACTTAAATCCTGCAGCGTCTGTTGGTAGGCACGACAAGACAATTTCAGCTTTCAATAAGTTGGAACTCGGACGATCCATCCGCAAACGCGGTTGAAAATTTACGGTGGTTTTGCGTAGAACGGTTTGCGGCCCTCGATGTGGCCACCGAACACAACTTCGTATTGCCATTATGACGTGCCTCCACCTGACAATATGAATTTCGGGACCTTGACCAGGGAATAATGTGCTACTACGAACGGATATCGTAAAACTTTGTAAAAAGTGGCCCTCCAAGATTAGACACTTTGCTGTTGCAAATATTTCAGTCTATCTTTCTAAAAATAACATGGATTGTTAGATGTATGTAATATATGTAATACCGAGTATTTGTAGTATCGTTGTTTAACAAAATGAATGAAACTCCACAATATCTATTTAGGAACTGCGACCCATCAAATTTCCACTGTCATTTTCCGAAACAATAAGTACCAACAAATAATACCTATTTATCAAATCAATTTATCTGGTCTCTGTAAAGAATACAGAGGTAAATACCGCAAAACGCAAGCTTTATTCCAAACAACGAACTTGTATTTCTCTGTAATACCTTTTGCCAGTTACCCTTCCGTGTAATCCCACCTTTTACTAAGTATAACCCCCCTCTCTATTTCCGCCTAAACGATACCAAACGCACCCAAATGTTTGATATATGAAAATCGTGCAATTAGTAGCAGCAAGTGCAACGTGACTTTATTACCACTGGAGCGACGGAGATGTACAAAATCGAAAAGATTGTATCTCGCGGGGATTGCAAATGGCGCGGTTCTGTTGTAAAAGTTTACCGTAGTAAATCGGCCGAAAACGGTCTGTGGGCCTAGATGTGGCCACCGAGCATCCTTTCATTGCATTTTACGACACCCAGGAAGCTGTGCACTTAGCCAATTCGATTTTGACGAGTGCCTGGGACGACAACAAGGAAGCCCACGGACCGATGTCGTAAATTTCGTAAAATCGCGACCCCTGTACACCTTCATCGCCACGACTCGAGGACAATTTTATTGCTCGTTGCAATAATCGTTCTGCAAGGCCAAGAAACGTTGCACAATTTTGGCTGGGAATACGAGTTAGGTACACAAGCGTGTAAATTGACATAGAAGAAAATCCCAAGGAACATCCATATTCTCGTAAAGGGGAAGGGAAATACGACCACCGAAATAATACAGACGCCAATCACGTATGGCACAAATTCGCAAATACAATATTACACTAAAGACAGTTTCTAAATGTCGTGGCAAATCGGCAAACAGGGTATGACGGCACGTCGCGTCGTGGCGCGTGCGTTTGTTCGTAGGAAGCCGGTAGCCGATTACCAGAAGTCTGCTAATTGGAAAAAGGTGGCTGGATGATGCCCCGATCGGCCTTGCCAAGGACTTACCTGGCCGTTCTCCGATTAAACGGCCGGCAGCACGCGTGCGGGTACGTGCGTGTACCTACCTGCGCCACTACACTCATAGGATTTCACATTTCACAGGAACGTGTCCACACACGGAAAGTGGAATCGCGGAGTCGAGTCGAGCACCGAGTGAAACTTCTTCGTGGTACTCGAGCATCGACGATCCTACCACATTGGCCGATGACTAGAGATAGGCGTTAAGTGTGACGCACACGTGGGTACACACGTATCCGGCGTACGTGCTGGTGTACAGGTGTGTTGGCAAGAGAAACAGGTATTTCGCCGCTCAAAAGTTCGGAGCCGAGAATTTGCTGTTTTATTATTTTTAGATTTGTTAGTGATGTTGATAACTTTTTGTAATTTCACTTTGGCAGCAATTGTAACATTCGTAATATTTAAAAATAAAGTAATAATAATAAAGTTAGGTGCATACTGAAGTAATATCAGGTAAATCTTGTTTCCTTATTGCCCCTACAATCACCTGCTATTTTCCTCTATATCCAGCTACTGATGCAGAATACATTTCATAAGAAAAGCACAGTTTCAGCGTAAATGTAGCGCCCATTATTTTTGCGTAGATCTGCTAATAATAATAACAATATTAATAATAATATTGTGCCTGACCAGCAATGACAATACTCGCTTCTGTTTCTATTCTTGTAACCCTCTATCGTACGGTGATCGAGATCAGTACTGTGAATTGCACCAAAGAGAGACGTTGACGTACCAAGAGCAATGCAATTCTTTTGGAAATCCTACGGTGCACGAAACTTTTGAGCAGCAGTGTAGATGGTTGTAGCCTGGGTGGCGCGTACACACATAGTCATGACACGGATGTTACACGAACTTACGAGGAAACTTACTCGCGTTGCCGTTACACGCTCCTGGTCACTGCGCCTGTACGGCCGTTACATAAATATGCGCAAGCCGTATTGCTTCCTTTTTTAACAATCCGTTTCGTAATTGTTTATCATGGCGAGACGAGCACCGCTTTGATCGTCGGCGAGCGGCGTACTCGTTGTTTCGAAGCTGACGCATGGCGCCGCGACGACACGGAATTCGGTCGACTACGTATGCATTTGGAATAACGAAGTCACATTTTTCGTATTTTATAGTCACGAGTCGTGTGGTTCGAGTCGTATAATTCGGATGTTCCTGTAATGTTCATTAATCTTTTTACTTGCGGAGAAGAATTAATGTCACCTGTTTGCAGTGGACAATGATCTGATTGCGTGGAACTTAAGACTTTGCCCATTTCATTATCGTGCACGGTTGGGTGCTTCTGTTTTCTCAGAATTTAGGAAAATTGGGGAGACGGGCATTTTTGTATGTATGGAAGGATTGTTCGAGGACATCTATGTACTATTGACCAACTACTGTGCCGGTTGAACGTAGAAACATCTAAGATTTGCACAAAGTAAAATAAAATAATATCTTGCAATGAAAATTTATAACAATAGATCGGTTTTCAACGTGTTTCAGTTAATATTCCAAGGCTTTTTTCAGAATGAGGATTCACGAGGTATTTAAAAAGTAAGTTTCAGCTTGAAAAATTTTGGCTCTCGTTCCTCGTCCTCGGTGAGGCCTCTATTTGTAAAAAGATACGTGAAAAATGTTATTTGCGAAAACTAGATATAGCATAGCAAATATTTATTTAAATCAGAAATTTCGCACTTACTACCAGTCTTTCCTATGTAGATGTTTCACTTTTAGCGTTTGTGCCATTTTTTTTGTTCATGCTTAACGATGGGGAGGACAACACTATTTGCAGAGTAAGAATGTGAAAGTAAAAGAGGTTGCGTTTCCTATGTTGTTAATAGTGTATTCAAATACCTACATGTGGCTGCATATACTACGTAAGCATTAGTAGTAATAAACATACAGAGACAAAAATTAATTGCACTATACTGGGTCTATAGTAACCGAAAAATTACGCAACGATAATATAACTAAAATCATTTACTTCATCTACTTAATGCGCTTCAGAACTTTTAATTAACATGCAAGTTCGTGTATTTTAACTTGCTACGATGCATAGAAATAATTATGGGTTAGCATTCTTTAACGTTGCAATCTATTGAACATCAAATATTTAGTTTAATTACACAAGGACAATAAAAGTAATCTTGTACTTCTGGCGTACTCATCGAGCGCAAAATCAAGCTAAAACAGGAAGCACTAAAATTTCCACACGTCTACAAAATTAATTTGCAGAAAAACAAATTATTCAGAGCGCAACATGCATTTGAGCAAATTGAATGACTCATCAAATCGTTCCTTGTAAAAAATTTCAATATTCAGTTTAGTCGTTTCGACAAACTCATTCATCTTTAACACACCTTCCTTAATATTTATATATTATAAAATGTATTGAATAACATACATAAACTGTGGGTAATTTATTATGCACACGGAAATACTAATGGGAATTATAAAATTGAACATAAATCTAATACTACATACAAAATTGATGCAATTGTAACATAAATATGGTAATCGTAGTAATATTTTTTATTAAGCAACTAGGTGCTCCATACATGTGCATTTAATTCGCCTTATCTATCTTTCTTCTTAAGTACGCAGTAAATAATGCAAGTGCATATTACTCTCTTGAGCAATCTTAACATTTGTATTCATATTCACTGACTATTGAGACGAACATGAACAGGTCAGGTGTTATCAGCATTCTGAATAAGCCATATTACCTGGCCATACCTTGGCATACGTGTAATCGTGTAAAGCTACAAGTGTCTACTACTGTGTAAACTACTGTTCACATTACACGATCCAACAGAATACATTAACCATAGGAAGAAAGAAGTAAAATCTTATTGCGTCCATAAAATGGAATAAATATAACGTGTAATTCATTTCTTTAAAATAATTCAATAGAACTATTTTCTCAAAGTTAAATGTTAAAACTTCCTGGACATTTTTCCTCCTTCCATGGGCTTTATACGGGTTGAAGGGAATCACAGCTGACACTAAAACAGCTCCACAGTTTAACCTTCTTGTTTTTCCCACACTGATATCGTATGATAATAATATTCAATTTTAAGTGTGCCATTACTCCATTTAAAGCAAACGTATTATTATTGACGCGTATAAATTAAAATTAAACATCAAAAGGATAATTGTCTACAGCCATTGATGCAATGGCCATTTCGCCTTGACGTTCGCAATAAAACATTACATTATTTAACAGCACGAAAACGATCAAGAAATACCGAATTTCTTATTCGTATACCTTAGGCTAGTGGACAGCGATACAGGTTGACCACGTGAAAATAATCAGAAACGAATCACGTGTCCAATTCGAAAGGGACGAACACGATTCTCACGTGGGCCCAAGTCGCGTCGCGGTTCCCTCTTATTATGTTGAGGAAGTCACGCGGCCCTTGAGGCCCCGGGGGCCACGAAAAAAAAAAGAAAAGAATGAGGACACGCCGAAGAGCGCCGGGACCTGCGGCGGACCAAGACCAGGTTTCGAATTTGGTTGTACAAAATCACAGAAGAGAGAAGGGGGGAGAAATTTGGGCAACATAGTGGCAGTCGTAGTCGATGTTAGTCCCAATTCTCGAAGGCATAACTAGGTAAAGGTTCCTCTCGTACGTCTGTTGCCCTAGCTTCGCGAAGGAAATGTGACCCAGTTCAGTTCACCGGGGGTGGAGGGGGGGATAAAAAAAAGGCAATGGCGACTAGGTTGATACTGGTATGCGCGATCGGCCGACACGATCGTAAAAATAATCCCGGCTCGTTGCTCCTCGTAAAGTCTTTTTATCAAGAACCGGCGACAAAAAATGTCCTAAATTCCACGATAAAAGAAGGAGACGTACCGGCCATTCTTTATTAATTATAATCCTAAGTGGAAGTAGAACGAGGAACGTTGCGCAGGAAAATTAACAACTAGAATGGTTAATGGGCTGCAATCTTTTGTGGTTTCGTGGGGTGGGGGGGTTGGATAATAAGCGTGCAATGATAAGATAAAATCTTCGAAACTGACGTACAGGTGTGTAGGTATACGATGTATGCGCAACATTGTGTGCGAAAAAATTTTATTATTCGTTTTACAGTTTTGATTTTCGAGGGTCGCCTTGGATTTCGGGAGTAGAATTCTTTCGAATATCGAGTTGAATCGTGGCGATTCCAGGTGTCTCGACTCGAGAGTAAATAGGTGAGGAGATATTGCCGGATGTATAGTTTTGCAGATTGCAGGACACGTCTTTTCTCTTCTCGACAATGTCACGCCCGATTATATCCGGTCTATGATCTATCAGGGCAAGAGAAGCTTTTGTTCTCCGCGGCCGGGTCAATTGGAGCACAAACTCGGGTCTACTTGGGAAGAACACGAGAACGTGAACAGTGAAAGAGGAAGAAAGCACCAGGCAGGGTCGAATATTATTCGAATGAAATATTTATTACGATTTTATTTACTAATTTACTTTCATTTTTTCTTTGCTTTAAGCAAAGCTTAAAAAGCAATTGCTTTAAGCTGAATTAATTTTTCTCGACCCAAGGAAACTTGAACGTTCAATTAAACAGAAAGAACTATTTTATAATTCGAAACATCCGATCTTCTACCTCTGACCATTAAAAACTAAATTACACCAAAGTATTCAAGCAGATTCATATTTTCCCGCGAGACAATAAAGTGAAAATTGTTTGTTCTGAACACTTTGCTGTTATAGCTGTTATCTAAAGGTCAGATTCGGAACCTATCATCGAGGCAGAGATTTTCTCCACCTAGCTTGGCGTCAGAAACCAAGAGTGGGTCGTCCAGTCGAAGCGTTTGCCAACGATAACGAACTGCTCGCGATTTTAACGTGATTTCGGTTTCCTCTTCCGCCTCGTTGCTTCCCACCAGCTTCCATCCTCGCCGATTCTCGTCTCGGATTCGTGACGATGGCAAAAAGTCGAGCGAATCGGCCTCCCCTGTCCGCGCCGCTCTTCTCCGCGCACAGGACCCCAGCCTTGCTCCTCCAGTTTTGTCCTGTTTAACAAGTGGGACAACCGAGATGGAGAGTAAAACGCGGGAGTACGTAAACGAGGATTACACACGGCCACAATTCTGCAGGCACAGTTACGCGGATGCCCCGTCATTTTCATAGGCTCGTGTTTTTCGCACTGGTCTCTCGCGATCTGAATTCACGTTCTTTGGCAGTCGTTTAATATAATTGTTTTGAGAAATAAAGATTGTTTTACTAGTCGAGGTTTTTACCAGGACAGCAAGAACTTGAGTGGCCGGCTTAATTGGAGGGGAAACGAATAGAAAGACATTATTTTTATAAAGGTCGAAAGGAATGGCTGAAAATTGACGGCGGGTTCTTTGTATTTTGGAGTTGAAAGGTGGGATTTTGATTAGCTATTCTGATATGTCCCCTGTGTCTTTAAAAAGACAAGATATAATATTTACAAAAGTAGGTTGAAAACTACTGAAGTTTTGAAACTGCTAGACCGAGTTTTGAATATTTCACAAAAGTAGCTGCAGTTTAAACTGTTTGGAAGTGTATTTCTCAAAATATTCTGCATAAAATCTTTACTGCATCCAACCATACAATTTTATACCCCATTTTATATCGCTTTTGTAACGCTCAAACTAGTCCGTGGAAAGATTGTACATACGTACAGCGTAGAGTAACTTATTATGCAGGCCTGAAACGTGTGTGCAAAAAGTTAATCACATGTGCTATGTACCTATAAGAAGAAACAAAAACTGTACAATTATTGGTTAGGTACTTGTAAACATGTTGCTGCTGCACTAAACTATTTATCGTTTTACAAAAGTTTTCTCGTTCAACAAGAAATTGTTAGGTATTACGAATTCGTAATGTTATTGCCCATATATAATATAGGATTGTGTACAAATGAATATTTGCATCAGGAAATATAAATTCAAAGAATGTAGTTCGAGAAAGAGACCAAGGTATTTAGTAGCAATCGTTTTTAGCATCATGACAATTATAATATGATTATTCATTCCGTGCACAAAATACGTAATCATGAAGTGACAATGTTGTATAAAAGTAAAAATGAAAAAATCTAGTAAGAATGGGCTTATTAAAAGGTAGCATGCACGGACGTCATTAACGTGGAGACTTCAACGCTGGGAATGGTAATGCCTCGCGATAGATACAAGACTCGGATTTGATCTTCGCCATAGAGTAACCATGCTAGAATCTTCTACTCCACCGGCGAACATAAATCAAATTTAAGCAACAATTACCTAATATATAAAATAAATAAGTCATAAATAAGCAAAGCAAACAAAATTAATTGTTTGCAAGCTAAATGTGAATTTCCAATTTTGCTAACCCTCTGAACCCTCCATATAACATCAATGCCACACACCCTTTCTTCTCACGCTCTATAAATACCCTCAAGAATCGTTCGTAAAAAAAGGAATACAAAATTGACGAACGCGGCATCGCGTTTGTCGATCCGGACCGCGAAGTGAATTCTCCCAAGGACAAGGTGCACAAGCTCCTATCCCCGATAGGAGGAAGCACGGTGTGTACGGGCATTAAGCTATAGCGACAACGACAGAACGGTGTTATATAGCAGCATAGTATAACATAGGTAAGTGTGTTTGTGGGTCAGTGGCACGAGAGCTGGCCGCTGCCGCCGCCGCCTCCGCCGCCGCCACAATGAGCCAGCAGCGTCGCGTCGCCTGGCAAAATCGTGTATTCACATTATACAGATGGTGAACAGCCATTGTTCTTGAACTTGCACGCTCACGCACCGGCGACCTACGCATGCACGCGTGTACATGTTGTACACAGCCGCCGGTACTTATATATCTTTTACGCGACGCGACGCCCGCGGAGGAAATCCCTGCGATCGCTGATAAGGAGAAATTGGGGCCCGTTGCGCGTCCCGCCAGCGACTTCTTTCTTTTCTTTCCTTTTCTTTTCAGTCACTCGTTTGATGGATCGTTATATTGTGCTAATGATTTACAGAGCGTCGTACGGTATCGCGATCCTACCTCTCTGCTTCCGTGGTACGACCTACGCAATGCGTATCTATCTTGGCTGGAATGCTGTGGGAACGAGGGGGAAGCATACCTGGGCGAGATAATTACGACATATTATTTTTGGAAGTGTCAGGTGCGAAGTCACGTGTGCGACGAATCGATTTTTCTGCTGCTTGAAAAGTCGATATGTAAATAGGTAGGGCTTAATTTTAGTAAAGAGTGCGATGATGTGTGTAATTCAATGGATAAATTCCATTCAACTGTTACGGATTGCTGGACCTGTGCTGTCGCTCATTCCAGAAATGAAATACGTCAACTCTGACTCCAAAATGAGAAACTCGTAAAGGCAAAGGGTTAATCTATCAGGTGGTGACGAAACACGATGAGTGAGCACCACAATATTGCAACAACAAAATCACACCGCGAAGAGGAAAAAAGAAGCGGCGATTCGAGAAGGCACGAACGAACAATTGTGAGTCGTGACCGATCAGCCAAGTCGATGCCTAATTCCTCGGTAGCGTAGGCAAGTAGGTATCCATCGAGGTTCTCAGCAACTGCGGACCACGGTTTTTCTACGTGGCTTATACCCATTTTTGCTATGATTTTACATAATATTGTTCCCGTGTCGCTGCACGTTGCGCCACGGTCCTGCGTAAAATATTCTAGTTCAGTGCCCGTGTCATGTTCACGTGCCAACGTTGTATTCATGGGAACGAAACAAGAATAATGTTTATTAAGAAGATGGATGAATTAACGGGATAAAATATTCAGAGTTTTTAATAGAAATTATTCTATGTATTCCTTTGCCCGTCTGTCGTATCGTGTTACAGTACAACCTCGATTAACCGGAGTGTGGTTAATCGTAGTCTCGATTGCCCAGGTTCTCGAACGTGGACATTAATAATATATTTGCAAGGGTGTCTTTTAATACTGATATTGATCATGAAAGAGGTGCTATAGTTTTGTGTTCAAAGCCTTCCAATGTTTGACTGGAATTCTGTTTTAGTTATTTCTCAATCGATATTAGTTTATTCTATATGACTATCTCTTGATTAAGATCTCATATGACACATATTCTGCATAACTGTATGATAAATGTGCACGTATATAGATACTGTACATCGATTTTTAACGGAATTCAATCTGTATTACTCATTAAAAAGTATTACTGACAGAATATTGCTCATGCTTAATAAATTGAATAGTTGATAAAGTATAAGATATTTAAAATAAAATAGAAAAATAGTTTGCCCGATATATGCATGTACATACCTACATATTTCTTAACAACACAAGAAATTTCTGGTACAACGAAATATTGCGTATAAATAATTTTTAGAAAGTTTTCTGTCTCGTTCGGCTTGGAGGAGAACAATAATAAAATTCAACAACCAGGTCGATTTTGCGTATCACAAATGCATAAACCTTTTAATACCAAGGTTAATTCCACCAAAAATGCAGTCCAATGTTTATTACCGTTAATAACAATTTATCTATGGTGAACAATGTTCCTGAACATTTTGGAATATACTATATAAAGTAAATTATTCTAATACAGCAACACTCCTTGAATAAAGACTTTTCCTTTATGTGCGTAAAGGAGCGCTCGAAACACGAACGACTTCTCGTCCCGATAAATGTCAAAATGATAGATGCATCTTGATAGATATTATTTCCCGGGCAATAAAATTGTCGCAAAAATAATAAAATGCAGGGATAAACGCGAGCGTAACGCGGACACACGTTGCAGGGCGAAATAATTGTTGGACGAGGCGGCCGTTCATGAAACGCATATACCTATAGAAAGATGTTTCATAACAATTGGACTGTTCACCGGCAGAGCCATGGTACGGCACATTCGTGGGTTCGTTGCACCGGCTGTCGTTGCAACATTTTATAATTACGCCGTAGCTACGCCGCCGTTACGTTCTGCAAGTACCTGCCGCGCAAAAATAGACGATATCATTGGGGGACATTCGACACACTGCACTGCCAAGAATTAGCCAATTGCCGATCTACACAAATACGATCATTTTTCTTGGCACGAACCGAAGCGAAACGACGATCGAGTCCTTCGCCGTCTTGCAAACGTCCTGCATTGCAAGGACTGATCAAGGACGTTCTAGATATACGTATGTATTGTAGAAAAAACTATCTTTTTATTCACACAATTCACCGATCTATTCTATTCTTTGTCGTAAAAGTCTTCTGTGTCGAAGATCTTCTGTCCTCGAGCATGCAGTATTGGTGGAGGCCCTTACGTGGCCACTATAACAAGAATAGTCCAAGACATGTATTTTATTGATCAATAAATTCTTCCCCGACTTGTTATTAAAATTGTGCACTTGAATAAGGGAATTATTTTATAGGAGTTAAGATAGACTTAAATACAGTAGAATATATCATAGTGCACACATAAATCTAAGGAATCATTCCAATAACGTGTAATACAGTTAATTTTTCATTGTTAAATATAAAACTTCCTACTTTTTTACCTACTAGAATATTTGGTAACAAAAGTTTCATTGATTTTACAACAATATTCTTCCACCTCGTAAAAACTAATCACGAAAAATATAATTACAAGCAAGAGTGACCGCCGCGAAACCCTACATCCACCTGTATTCCGTTCACAACCCATTCTACGTAACTCTGCAATAATCACACTGCCCCATAAACACCGTAAACACTTAAGCCCGGCGACATTTCAAGCCTGCAGTCAGAAACGTTAAACAAAAGCGCACGCTTTTAATATTCATTAGATTTCCATTTAAGATTCCACTTACAGTTGGCAATTGAAAAGAAAGTAATCAAATCGTCATTATTCCCGGGTAACGAGCTCTCATTTAATGAGTACCATTGTTCCCAGTGGCCCAGACATACACCCTTGCTCGAAAATCACAGAAAACTTGCCCATTTCAACAAATTTTGACCATGCAATGCAAACGATTGATATTGTATATACGTAGTTACAGTGTTGTGTATACTCGCGAATATATGTTCAATATTAGTTTAGTAGAAGAAAATCACATATTTAACAGGTGAAATCTTTTAAACAGTGAAAGGCGTATTTAAACTGCTCGAACGTTGCAATAAAAGAATGGGCAAACATCGATAGTCAAAGTATAAAAGTGTAAAAATTAGTAGAAACGTTAGGTACACACGGCGCAGAGAGGACAGGTAGATCGAAAGAAGATCTTGTCGTCAATTACATGTTATTAACGATTTTGGTAAGGTATCGCTAAAAGTATTGCCCTTGCTTTTCATTGTATCCATAACTAATTATCCAAGTAAAACACGAGGAAAACCTGTTCTCTGTAAAATATATCATAAGGCCCCAACGAGTTTCTCGTAAATTCCATACAATTTTATTACTCGCCCTACGATTTACGAGCGGGACCGTAAGTAGGCACCGGCGGCTGACATTACACCTGGATGAACCTGCGCGCATTAATTCAACGGAACGTCAAGGGAATGGGTAAAAGGTAAGGTGGATCAAGAAAGGGACTTCGGACGGTGGGGTGGGGCCCGATTGAAGGAAAGAGAGGTTTTTCGTACAGCGTTGCGCCACTATTACAGTGTATACAGTTAGGCGTTAGACTAACGGTCTCGTTCAGAATTTCGGGCGTTTCGTGGCGGGGAATAGACACGCACAAAGAAACGGTGACGTCTTACACACGGGCCCCCCGATCACGGGACATACACCTTGACATTCGACCGACGAATAAGAGGGAATTGTGTCAAACTCGCACCACTCGTCACTTCCTTGACCCAAATCTCGACGGCGGGCGTTAAATAGATGCTGAAGAGTGGCGAGAAATTAAAAGGCGATAAGTGTGCTTATCGTACGGATTTTCGTACGGAACATTTTGCCCCCACCCCTTTCGAACGCCGCGGCGCGTTCACTCTACCTTGTGTGTCCCTTTTAATTTCGTTACAGACGCGAACACAGTTACGGAACCGTACGAGTTTTTGTGTCCTGCGGTATATTTACGGCCCGACATGCCGTTTTATCTGGGACTCACTTTTACTCGGACACGAAACACGGGGCCTGAAAACGGGAACACCGACGGACACGTAAGGATTCTGCCTGCTCGACGCGCCGAGCAAAAGGCCCACCTTCCTACTCTTTCCAAGCGATTTCTTTCCACCTCGTGGACGGTCAGTTTCGTATTCTTTTCTTTCTCTTTTTTTCTAAGGGAACTTTCAACGTAAATTATGTCTTGCCATTGTATGTTTAAATAAAATAATATTCGTGTGATTATTGTTATTATTACTGCTGTTATACGCGGTTTTCCTCGATAATTGAGGAGAATCGATATCTCAGGTTTATTAGAATTAACGATGCTAGGGGTGAACAATTATTTCTATGCTATATTTGTGTAGCCCCTTCATTTTGATACAGTTTATTTATTACGAAATCATTTGGAACAGGAATGTTATCAAATTTCGTATTCTAAACAAAAATGCCTATTTCCTCTTGCAGGCATTATCTGTCCAAACGAAATACAGAAAAAAGCACGAAACAAGATGCCCAACTTTGTAATCGAACCGAGGTGGTGTCAGATATCGTCCGATTAGACTTTTGTTCAATTCGAAAGTTCAATTCCGGTCTCGGCATCGCGATATTTAATTAAAAACTAAATTAAGGTGGTTCGCAATCGCCACGATACACAGCACATTAATTACAACAGTAGACATATCACAAGCAGACGTATCAAAACCAACACCATACGCGGCTCGACTCGAAACAGAAGGAAGAAAAGAGAAGGTAGTGCCTAATTATGGATATTTATGTGCATATTTTTGAGTCTATTTAATCTATTATACAATTTCCACCGTGAGCAGGGGTTGCGAAATATAGTGCCACGTTGATCCCGTTTCATCCCGCCGAACAGTTGTACAGGTAGATTCGCTGTTGAAGCATAGGAGATAGTAACGATGTCACGATTTCGCACGATCTCTTTTTTTTTCTCCTTTTTTTTTTCTTTCATTTTAGATCGGTCGAAGAAAAAGAGTGCGTGGCCAGTGGTGTGTGCCGAAGCATAACACGCTACAGCCCCCGGTGGCATTACTACTTCGTTACGCTCGTGTATTTTTCCGAAACCTTATTCTTGTAGAAGCGTTACCTAGCCGCAAGGAAGGCTCGTCGGAGCGTAGAAAAATTAACGACGTCGTATCCGCGTAATTAATTAACGTACCGAGTAAATTCGTGCGAGGGACGTTATTCAATCCGACGTGTAAAAAATATTACAACGAATGCGCTGCAGTTCGACAAAACGGGTGCAAACGCTTTCTTTTTAAACGCTAGAATGATATGGAATTTCGAGGACCGCGGATGCGTTTCGTAGAACGTTTTGTTCAGTTTTTCGCGCAATTTTCGTCAGCGTGTTTGACGTATGAAAACGAAACGGACGTCCGATGCAAACGTGGATGCGTAAATTTCTTATTGAAAGATCGCTTACAGGTATTATATAGTGCTTATCGAAGTTGTGAAATTGCGTTTAGATTTTTAAGCTTGCGGGAATTATAAGAAGCGATTCACAAGTCTGCCGTGAAAATGACTGGGGCATACATTTTTATTCGGGTGCCCATTCATTCGTTTATTTGGTACCTGCTATTCATACGATATCAGTTACACATTTATTGTTCTCGGAGATAAGTAATGCCTCGAGTAAATGGTTATGAAATTAGTTCAATACGTTTTATTGTACCTACACTTTCTTTGGACTGGCGTCCGCAATAAATTTCGAACATACCCAATCGAATAATATCTGAAACTAGTTTACTTTTTGGTCAGCTTAAACGTGAATACACAGAGGGAGGAATAAAAAGCAATAAATGCATAAAACTTAATTCGTACAATAAAGAGTTTATTACCCCAAATAGTCAAAGGCGAAAGGAAATAAAGCAGTTAATTTCGAATAACCATCAATTACGACGCCTATCAGTTACAAACCATTATCTCAAACAAAAAAATACCATTCAAAATAAAAATAAAATTGGACCAATTATCTTGGACAAATGTGTCTTCGAAACAAACCGACTATTCCCCTATTACCCGCGATCCTCGTTAAAATTTCTCCCCTAAAGTAACAAATATATCAAAAAATTAGCTATTCGGTTACAAAAGTATTCCAGAAATGTTTCCTACATAAATCGGTAAACCTGTAAATTAAATCACAGAAGCATCCCCCCAGTCGCGCCAATTCCTCTGAAAGAGGCTGTCGAGCGACATTTGGGTGAAACTCGTTCCGGCATTTGCGGAACAAAAACCTTAAGTGAACGCGGAAGCGTCGCGTCGTAGAATTGCGGTGTACACAGGGTTGAAAGACCGTCGTCTATTGCTCCTCCTTTGACTTCCTGGTTCACCCGAGGATCACAACCCCCTGTGGCTTTGGCTATGTCTACAATCCGTCCCCCGGCCACAGAACTGCACAAATTGTCTGGCCACTGCAGGGCAGTAAACAATATTGTCCACGACGCCAGGTAAGCCATTTGGAAGACCGTGCACCTGAATTTCGTAACCGAATCTAATTGAATGGCGACACCCTTCACGGAAGCTAGTAAACGTGCACGCTTTAAAACGCTTGTTGCCATTCCGCCACTTGGTGATCGATTGGCGTATTGGAAAATAAACGGTCCACAAAAGTGTCGCAGTACTGGCAGAGGTGTTTCTTTTATATAAGAACTGTTTTATCTCAGTTTTGTTCCACAACCCTACGATAACCTGAACGAGATTCCACGACTACAATCTCGGCCACCACAATTCGAGGGTGGCACTGCCCTGGTTCCAGGACTCTCGGATGGTGCCAACCGGGTTCCACGACCCAGGATCGTACCAGTCGAACCTCAACGACCACGGGACAGGCCCGGCCCGGTTCCACGACTATTTATCTCGAGCAGTACGGTATTTTTCAGACGGTAAATATGTCTCGCTCTGAATCACACATGCGCTCAAAGATAATACGCGTAGGTGGCTCGATTTTACTTTTTAACGCAGGACATGCGTTGTATTTAAAGACCACGCTTGCCTTTGCCACGATAGATACCCTACGATCCGGGTCAGTGTGCCGATACGATACGTGGGGTGCAAGGATACCAAGTTGGAGAAGAAGCAGAAGAAAAAGAAGAAGAAATGAAAAAAGAAGGATACGTGTATCACCTTCAGAAACCGAGTAGATTCCTTGATCTCCCACCTTTCGGTTGGTAGCAACTATGCCACATCTCGTCACAGTCCGTAGACCGGCTTAACCGGCCCAACTCGACGATTCGCCTAGACGGAGAGGCGAATCCTCTTCACTTTTACCGCGAAACACGCTGAAAAGCGTGAGCCGCTCGAACCGTTTTTCACGTCTGGCTACAGGCCTCCAGGATGTATGCGTGCCTCGTGCCACGCGATAGGTGCACGGCCTCTCGTCAGCGAGCAGAAGACATACTTCACTAGACGATTTATGGGATTTTTATGCACATAGAGTTATGGAAGCAACAGGAGAAATTGCGAATTTGCATCGAAATTCTTCGACGTCTGTCCTGCAGCTCATCGGTGTACCTCGTTCCTAGCTTAGAACAGTTGTGCCTCTAGTTTTCTTTCTCGCGTACGTTTCGAGGCACCTATGCAATGATTTATTTTAATAATAAATAAATATTAAGGAAAAATTGCATTTCGTAAAAATGAATATAAAGAATTATTTATATTTCACGCTTTTCAAATGTAGATACGTTAAAATTCCAAAGAATTAAAATTTCGTTTTTTACTTAAAAAATAATGTTACGAATTTTCGACAAGTGCGAATAACCAACGTATGTGCATTGCGCCAATAAATTGACTCGAACCTCCGACACCGTACTTATCATTATCCTAATTCTACACCTTGGTTCGTTGTTTTGCTTTCTCTTTCGGGAGTGGCATGCTCTAGTTCACCTGGCCACGAAACCGTCCATCCGACAGTACGGTACGTCCATCGGCTCTTATTCTTCCACTTTAATTTTGTGCGATAGGTTACACGCGCAAAGTATACTGAAACAAATCGACGGGATGCCGTATGGAACGTTAAATAGAATCGAATTATACAGATCCCAAAAGCAATAAATATATTTTGTACTTTTATCGTAGCTGGTACATACATAGAGTTATATAAATTATGTCTACAGATTTGTACAGTTATATAAATCGTTGTAAATATACATATAGTTAAACTTTGTATATAATATATAACATTACATAAAATATGCCACGATTTATATGATTCCAAAAATAATATTTCGCTTATTATTCTAACAATTTCATTTGGGCAAACTTCGTTAAAAGAAGTCTCGTCATTTCTTGTACACATCTTAATCAGCACATGGTCGTGTGTATAAGGCTCGACATCTACGTCACGATATGCAATGAAGCATTACAGTAAACTTTGCATATTATTAAAAATAAATGTGTATCACGTATACTTCGTACAAATACCTTCAACGGTAGATACTGTAGTGGAATATTTTGTGCGGACAAGTTTGTAACATGAATCTTAATAAAAAAAAAGGGGGGAAGAGAATTCACTACTTTCACATCCAGGTACATTACATGGTCTTCAATTGAACGAGTATCTAACCCGCAGTCGCTCTACGTTTCAACGTCCTCGGAAGAGTCATGGAATCGAACGTATTCAGTCTTAAATAACGGATTTTTTTATCTAAAGAAACGACTCTGTACCCCCACAAAAAAGAAACTGAACTATTCAAGAATAATATTTCTTAATTTCTCCGAGCAAATTCGTCTCATTCGCCTCGTTTATTTCCACGAATCTTTTATTTGCTCTGCTAAAGTAATAAACATCGCCGGTATAAATATCGAACCAGAGCGCGTGAATGTGCAAATCGTGCCTTTCCAGTCGTTTCTTTAAAAACCCATAGGACGCTATGTTCTGCAGCTGTTGCAGGGTATTTATCTGAAATTAAAGTATATTACACACGGTGTAATCACTAATTCGAAGTACGGCTGTAACCGTAACGCCTCTATATGAAAATTAATTTAGACCATAGTTGTGCCAACCTGAGATAATTTGTCCTCTATGGCAAATTTATTTTCGGGGTCAATATAAGCCACAAACTTTCGCAACGGCGTCTCAGCTTGAAAAAGTATCGGCTCGTGGAAGCCGCTAATTTCGAGCTGTTGAAATTTCGCTAAGCTGCTGCTGGCATGCGCGCACAGCCATGCTCTCAGCGGTGATATCCTTCTGTTCGACTGAAAGACACGCATGATTATAAATTCGCACAGTTATGCGGAACAAAAATAATGAAGTAAATAATATACATACTTTCGATGCAAACTCCTCGTCCCGTAGGGCGTACAACAAATTCATAGCTTTGCAATCGCTATGGCCGCAAACTATAATGTGCCTTATATCGTTCACAACGCAGCCGAGTTCTAAGGCCGCAGGTTCGCACATCGTTAATTCATCCACGAAATGTTGGGAATGAGGAATAATGTTACCTGCATTTCTGACTGGAAAAGATAATCAATTAATTGCCAAACTTCTTAAGATTAACTTTGATTTCACCATTGCCAAACAAAAAAATAATTTTGTATGTGCTATCAACACCGTAGTTAGCGTTTAAATAGTAACTTACTTAGTTATTAGCAATGCATTTCTCATTAAAAAACAGACAATTTATATGGCTAAACTTGTTAAGTTTTCTAAAAAATACTTTTTTTTATCGATTATCGAAAGTTATTTAATAATGTTATGTACTTAATAGGATAGTAGCAAATTAAGTTGCTGTTCATGCATGCCTCAACTTCGATGTACCCATTTTTTCATTAAAAAAAAAATCGTTTATGAACCGGTTATCATCGTCTAGATAAGTATAACTTAATTAGATACAGACGGAGAAAGAAAATTATTTTTCTGGAGCATTGTAATAGTGTTTAACTTGAAAAGTTAAAAGAACTTTTAGTTTCATACTCAAATCATTTATGTTATAACGAAATTTCGTACCGACAAACATGTCCCCAACGTTTGTTTCCGTAAATCTAGTTGGGATCATCCGGGAGTCCATGCAGGTAAAGAATACTGCCTTTGGCTGTGGTAACAGGAATGACAAAATTCAATTACCACAGGAAGTATATCATTGAACCTTACACCTTTTAATATAACATAACGTTTAAATTGTAATAATTAAATTGCGATGAAAATCCTTTTTTTTTAATTTAAACCACATAACGCGTGTATAGTTTTCATGCTAAACAGCAATTAAATTGAAATAGTACGAAAATCATGAATATTTCGCTTTATTAGCGTTTGAATTTTAAATATCAGATACGCGAAATTATCATATATTTAAATGCATATTTCCTTCCCTCTTTAATACAAATTAGGATAATAATAATAATTACAGTAAAGTATATGACAATTTGTTAGTAATGTACATGGCTTGTAAGACGAAATAACTATTGACACGTGCTCCGATAAAATTGTGAACACATGCGTGTATTTTCTTTTTTATCAATGATTCTGTGGGTCAAGGATGTGCGCGTGTGTGATATCAGATCGTAGAATAGAACAATCTTCGTCTATGAAAATGTTAGAAAGACTTCATTAAAAATGACACTTGATTTAATTACACTCGATCATAACTTCGTAGCACATTGTTACACATTAGTTGTCAGCGACAATTATTATTCCTATACGATTTAAATATTAATATACATACATATATTGTAACACATGAAAACAGCAGAAATGAACACACATGAAAACATGTTTGTAAACTACGTTCAGTACATTAAGTAAAATAATTGCAACGTACCTCGGGATGGTCTCGAACATTTTCAAACTGTTTCACCATTCCTTCTCTATGCCACAATCTATATTTCATTATCCCTTTAATTATTCTATCCATAGTAAACTCGAGACACGCTGCTGGTGTCAACCTACAGCGATGACAATACAAGAATACGCCATTACTGAAGGAATGGCGGCAATTTCAAATATATACGTAGAAGATAAAAAATGGTTTCATTGCGATTGAAACACGTATTTTTTAGTGTCACATAAAAATCATACCTGAACTTTCCGATCTTATTTATTTGTATAGTTAAAAAATACAGATTTGTGATACATGCATACGTGTATTTACTTGCATCATTCCGTGTTTCTTCGAGCGCATTTAATAAATACAGCTGTAAATAAACTGATACATGTTTAATTAATGTTTTGTGTTAAATAATACGTGAACGAAAATTTATGTACAAAATGTAACATATAATTCAATATCATCGTTATTTAAAGAGAGAAAGATACAATCATTGATTATCTTAATTCCTGTAGCAATAATGTCGTCATTATAAGTATATACATACACTATTACGTTAAGTGAATATAATGTAAGAAAATATATATCTTTATAACAGGCCAGAAGGATTCCTATACAAAACCGTGGCATGGAACCAGGAAAAATGATAAACTCAGAAAACCATGTATTACCTACGAGACAGAAAAGTATTTCCTATAAATCGAAATGCAAGTACACTCAATACAATAGAGCGTACAATTCTATATTAGCGGCTGTTTATTTGCTGTATTTATTGCCATACATATTTTGTAAAAATATTTATGCAAGCGTCTGTTCAAGTTTTTTATAAAATAAATTACTAATAATTTAGAATCTTTCCTGGAAAATAATATGTCTTTGAAAAATGACACTGAGAATATCGGCACTGTAAGAAATTATCATTGCACGTTGAATTCATTCATACCGTGGATTCGGCATCCGTTTACAAACTTATAAGTTAACTTTAATTAATAAAAAGGAATAACTCTTATGCATTTTCATTCAGATGATTCCTTTTCAAAGTGGACATTTAGATTCAATAATGATTAACAGTCTGGACCCGGCTGACAATGCGCCTGGGCCGTGCTGATTTCTATCTGCTTAATGCAGAGCTTTGGCTAGCACGCTCTAGTTTTTCGAAATGTTTTCGTGCGTTACGGATGTTAATTAATGTTGCTGCTGACGCTGAAAAAAAAGGTATAAAGGAATATTTTAATGCTTGCTAAAGCAACGTTTCAAATTATAAATACTTACGAATGGCAGGGTCCGACATGATAACCATTACATATGTATTCGACGTAAACACGTCGATAAACGCCGCAAAGTTTGTATTTCTAACTTCCATACTTTGAAACTGTGCCGCCAATTTGCTAAAAAATATAATATATAAATATAGATATATATTCGGCTTATAATATTTGTTCATCATTCATCATATTATTCTTCACGTTTACCTGCAACTTAATTTAAACTGTTTTATTATATTGGAAACTTTTTCAAATCGATGTACATCTCTATGATGTTGCCTCTGACAATAACTAATTACTAAAAACGTTGCTCTCTCAAACAACAGTACTTCATCAGCATCGATAATGTTCGTGAACTGTTTAAGACTTTGTTCGAGTTCTTTTACATTAGGAATTAACATATACACAATCGAAGACCACGCCCTGAATATAATAATGTATGCGAATTATTAAAAATATTGTATATAAAAACCATTACACAATCACAAACGTATACCTATATAAAGTTTCATCCCATATGCTAGTTCTGAAACAAGTGCATTCGAGTGGCAAACTGAGCCTCTTCAAGTCTTCCTCTCTTTCCTTAAATATCATATCCCGTTGATCTTCTTGTACTAAATCCATCTTATGTACTAAGCAGAATATTTTGGCTTCCGGACTATTTTGCAATATTGCTTCTAAGCAACTTTGATAGTAATGCATATCTTTATCTAATTCTCTCGATTCTACGTCGAAAACATAGATTAGAACTTCTACATTTCTGAATATGTTGTCACGTTGGGAGGCAAAATAATTTTCCATAAATGCTTCTTGACCACCGCAATCCCAAAGGTTTAGCACCAAATTTCCAAGGAACCTAACATGACTGTGCTCTACGTCGACTATCAAAGATATCAATAAATTAATAAGCAAGCGAAAAAAGTAATATATCATATTATACAGGGTGAATCTTATACGGGGAGAATTTGGCGTGTATTATTTACTACATACTTGTTGCTCCCAATCGACGAGTATCCCGAGCAATGTAATTGGCAAAAATTATGCTACGCATGCTCGTCTTTCCTGAACCGCTCTTTCCCATTAGCAAAACCTAAATAAACAAAGAAACAAGTGTTACATACGAAATTATATAAATTTGTATTCAGAAATTCTACAATAAGTTTATTATCATTCGAGGTATCGTAAGTTCATGTAAATAAGAAATTCAAACACCTTCTTTTTCATCTTGGATCGATTAGGTTAAACAACAGATTCAGTTAAAAATAATTCGGACAATCTTTTTCCCCTGGAGTTGATCAGTCGTTCGGCCCTGTAACAAATCATCGAATAGTGCAACACAGTCGTAGAATCAGACAACTTCTATCACATTTTTAATAACAATACTTCTTACACATACGTCAAATTCGTGGTCAAATGTCAAATTTCATATCGAGGTTATTTAACGCTGTTCGATGAATCACAAGACAGTGTAACTTTTCGACATGTATACAATACAAAGTGCACTTTTTTTTTACAGAATAAGACGTTCCACGATGCCAAGTGTAACTTAAAAAAAAATGCTTTCTGACATAAAAATAAATATTAGTCGATTCAAAGGAAAATAATTGCTCAGACCATAAACAGTCTAGTGCTCCGTAAATTACGATTACAGTCTACTTTCTTGCTTTATGATTAACCACTTCTAGCAGCTAACTTCATACATGTTGTCATCATTCAAGCACCACTGCAAGATAAGATAGCAGACAAAAATATTCTTCGATAAATTGTTATAAACGAAGAAGATAACGAAATTGTTATAACGAAGAGACCCCTGTATTTGTTATTAATTCATACAAATAATTCAAGTGTCATTCAATATCTCACAATAGTTCTATAATATTGACTACATAAATTAAATTTTATACCGATCTTTTTGCCAATCAATTATATGAATAATCGACAGGTATTATGTAAATGTACGCATTAGTAAATAAAAATGTACAAACTTGTAAAAGATGAAAGTAATTTATAGTTTTATTAAAACAACATTTTAATTTCAATTAAAATAATTTTCGATTTTTTACTTTTACTTATATAAGCCAGTACAAGCAAGTCATTAGGGACTTGAAGTACAGAATTGTTTAAATATTTTATTTTCTTAAATACGAGAGAGCACTTAAAATTATATTACAAATTTTGCGAAATTAAGTTTTGTAAATTAGTCTCTATCGTAAAATCGTGGATTTGTATTACGAGGATGTGATATGCGAGGACATTACGGACGACATGGGGAATGGTAATGGGGCACTAGTGCCCCACAGGCGGTCAATAAACATACACGTGGCGCCATCTCGCGTTGTCGGCATTTTCGTAGTTTTACGCACCGCCAAAACCGAATTCCAGGATTACATCGTTAATTTAAACAATTGCGTTTTTCTCGGCTTCTAGTGCATAGTTTTTAACCGGGCTGGTATTAAATTAAAGCTACGACCCATACCTAATCTCTACATCAGTTTAAACAATATGGCATTTGTGGTTTAAAAGTTATTAACAATTGAAAAATCGGCAAAAACGCACTCTGGGTCATTGCAATTATCTTGACTTCTGGCGATTATTTTTTAATAAATGAGGTATCAAATGAAAGGGAACGTATAAGCTATACGAAAAACAATATCCCGTTGCTGTAACTACATGCACTTGGCCGTAATAATAATTTAAACTGTTTAATTGTTTATAACAAATCACCCGCACATGCCATAAGTTTTCACATCTTGGAAGTGGTAGCTTATATTCCTAGCTTTAATTTACGTCCTCTGATCATTGATGTAGCTTTCTTGCAAGTTGGTAATAATCGCATTTGTTTATAATTTCGTTAAACAATTTCAATTATCTCGGCTTCTGCTGGGCCGATTTTAATCAACGACATCTCAAATTGAAGCTCTTGGTTCAAGGGATCATCTGATTCATAATTAGGTCAGCCCCCGTGTATAGTTTTGGTGGAATTCTCAAACGAATTGTTGAATAGTTTATAAAAAATAAACGGCGTATGCAGCATTTGTAAAGCGCTTATTATCGTGTAGCGGCATCCTTCACCTTCATTTTGAGCACATGATTATTAATCTAGCCCCTCCAGAACCCGAGATAATTGCAGTGACCGGGAGTGCATTTTTGTCGATTTTTCAATTGTTAATAACTTTTAAACCACATAAGGCATATTATTCAGACTGTTGGAGGAGATAGCTATGGCTCGTAGCTTTAATTTAAGACAAGTCCGGTTAAAAAATACGCACTAAAAGCCGAGAAAAACGGAATTGTTTAAATTAACGATGTGATCCAGGAATTCGGTTTTGGCGGCGCGCAAAGCTGCGAAAATGCCGACAACGCGAGATGGCGCCACATGTACCATTATCGACATATCTTAAAGGATAAAATTTTAAAAAATTATTATTTGGGCTCCTGGTGATTGTTTTTTAATCAATGGGGTGTCAAATGAAAGGCAAACGAATAAGCTATACGAGAAAAAATATTCCGTTGCTGTAACTATATGCAGTTCGCCGTAATAACAATTTTAATTGTTTCATTGTTTATAAAAAATGAACCTCACATGGGATAATGTTCACACCTATCGAAAATGGTTGTTTATAATCATAGCTTTTATTTATGTGGCATCTCCTTGCCACCAAAAATAACATGTGTGAAATAACACATTTTTGAACGTTTATTAAATAGCATGTATTTCTTTTGTCACTTTAAACTGCTGATAATACCCTCGTCTTCCAATATTATTCCATTTCTATTCTTCTGCAGAATTCCTATAGGTGCGCGTATATCGACGAATTTTGCATTCAGTATTACGCCATGCGTATTATACATAACTTCGTGTTACCCTAGTCTTATTTTCTAAACGCAATACATATGCATTTGGCAAATATAGGAGTAATGATATTTTTGAATACATTAATTATTTAATCTACTACAGTGCTGTCTACAATTAGATATCCTCACATACCTTTTGTTTCTTGCTACGCATAATTGCTATAAAATAGAGAACTTCCTAAGTTCCTTAAGTTCCTATTGAAGGTCTCTAATTACACACGTACACACGTAGTAAACGTAAACCAAACTTCAATCCCTGTAATTTTTTACTACACGTTCAAAAACAAAATCTCTGTGCTCTATGCGTTCCATTTTTAATAAAAAAAGGGATACATTAAATTATGTAGAAAGTATTTGGATGAAGCGCGTCGTGCGAGGCAGACTGAGAACTGTCTAGACAGCGTGGATCTGAAGAACGTATACGTAGTATAATTTCTACATCAAATATCTCTACATTCTACACAAAGTATTACATAATTTTACATCATTTAAGCAGTCTGATGTTCTTTTTTTTTCGTATAATCTTTTTCCAATACTTGAATCCAAATACTTGCGGTTTTAGCTGCACAAGCTCCCTAACGCGTTTCAAAGCATCAGGCGTATCTAATTAACAAACTCTTGCGTGCGAAATGTATACATTACACGAAATAACTTGTATATTCGTGCGGCATTACACCCCTTCTTGGGTAAAAGGTGTGGCTCGTTGAGTATTCCAACAGATTCGTAATTGAGCTCATATAAATGTCAGCGAATCTAAACAGTCTCCTCGAGAAATATGTGGGATTGTGATATGTCCTAAATACAGAGCCGAACTGCTTATTAAACACCCGTTTTATTTCGTTTCTTAATTGATCCCTTTCATTAATCCATTCGTCGAGCACACCTTCCACATCGGGCCCCTCGAAATCTTGATTATCTTCGATCAATCCTGTCAGCATTTGTAACCAATTCGCGTGTTCTTTAAATTGTGGATTATTCAACGTTTTAATCTCATGCTGCAACATATGTACAAATATTTCATTACACGACAAAGTTTTATAGTTAACATACTTGAAATTCACTCTTGACTTAAATCTGCGTTTAAATAAATAAATGAAAAACTGAAACACTAAATGTGCACAGTATAAATGTACCGTTAATTCTTTAATTATAGCGCCAGTTCGCCAACCATGTTCCAGAGTTACATCCGCCAAATCGCTGTAGGGATGATCTCCAAAATATAATACTTGCTGTCCTCGCCAACCGGTCATATCTTGCAATTGTTTCACTGTTCCCTGATTTTCGAATTGAGCAAATTTACAAACGTCAGACATTCTCTTCACACAATGGTCTCTGTACTCACTTCAAGATATATTATTCCTTTCTCGAGTTTCGTAACTCGATCCCACAGTTGCGTTTTGTTAACTTCATCGTATATTCTCAGAGGTCGAGTTTCTTCGATGAAAAATTTCGGTTTCCTCGCTTGCACTATTACCACGTCGAAGTAGTCTTTCCAATCATCGCCAACTAAAAATTTCATTCCAGTATCCCTAAAACAAAATAATATTAAATACCATTTACCATCTATTGTGGGCAGATGCATATTATTCGTAAGATTAATTGTGATACCAACACGAAATGAAAAGGACTATTGGTTACTAGAAACATGTTTTTATCAGCCTTCTTAAGTCGATCGAAAAATCTTCTCAAATCTTTATTTTGTTCCAAATATTCGGATACATTATCTACTACCATTCCATGCATCACAGGGTGGCAACTTTGCACAGAATTCTAAACAGAAACCAATATTTATTTTTGTACAAACAATAATGTCAATAAATCTTGCAATTAGTGTTAATTTAGTTTACAATCACTTGCATTGTAGCATTGTCCTTTTTTTAATTTTGTTAATTTCAGTGAAGTATTAATCTATGTATTCGTAATTTATTTCCGACCAAACAATTCCTTATCTTATAATTGTATGGAGTCAATACATTTTATGAACTTCAATTGTTTTACCTTAACATCTCTAAAGAGTATTTCAGGGTGATAGTCGATATGGTTTCGAAGGAAATATTCCGTGACGTTGCAGAGAAGACCCATCTCCGGTACCGAAAATAAGTCAGCCAATTGAACCATCTTCGTACGGTGCAGTGCATCCTAAAAAATAAATTAATATTTTAATTCTACGCGTAAATAGATAAATACATATAACATTGATAAAGGAACACATTTCAATACTCACTTTCTATATTTTACGTGGCGATATTCCATCATGAAAAACATACATGTTGATGCATACAAACAAAGAGAAGATCTTTTAAATTTCGAATTTTTCAGCATTACCATTTTTGTTCAGGATTAACGAATTAGAAGGACGTGCACGTGCATTCATGGTATCGATTATGAAAATTAAGGTAAGTTAGAGGGACCATGCGTTTGGTGTACATTTGAACAATGTTCACATTCACATTCTAGAAATTATTATTTCAAATGTTTTGTATTTTCTCCGGCACAATTAAGGAACACATACAGGGTGATAAAAAAAAGCGTATCACAACTTTTAGAATAGATACAAAACATTATTTACTACTTTGAAAATATTAATCTCTGAACCAATCTTTATTAAAAGTTATGAATCTCTTCTTTTTGCCAACCTGTACACAATTTCTAAAATAATTTCGCCCATTAACATAAGGTTGCACGAGTAGTTTCCAACGTTATACAGGACTACTACTTATGGTTAGTTAGTTATATTGAGTGGTTTCGAAATCGTATTACAACCGAAAAAATGAAGAAACTGCGCGTGAAGATAAGTGAAAAATAATAGAATTTCTTCACGACAAGTTTGTCGTGTTGATTTTATTGCAAAATGTATCATTGGCTCTAGATAAATCACTAATTACAACGATTCGAATAATCTTACGTGGGAGTGCTTGTGGGGCGCCTCAACGTATGCGATCGGTATTATCCGATTTTTATACAGCCTGAGGACCTCGTCGTCGGGGACTGGATGCAAACCACGGTAAACGGCGCCAAACTGAATTTGCAAGAAGCTGTCGAGCTTCAGCAGCAGACCCTTTTCGATGTCGTAATGGAGGCCGCGAACAGCGAAATCCTTCTGGTACTCGAGCTTGCCGATCCCCTCGGGGTACTGGGTGCAGCCGATTAAACGAGTTTTCGTCAAGTTTCAATTGAAATTCTCATTCGGCCGTAATTGTCGCTTGATTTTCGAGAAAACGCCCGCTGACGAACCGAACTCGCGAACAGAAATGAGTTACGAAGTTTCGTTCGTTCGTTCGTTCGAATTAGTCTCGTCAAGCACGAAAGTTTGCCGGCCGTTTCTCGACCAAACGTATATTTATTTGCACGAAGAATTTCCTTCGCGTTAAATGACAAACTCAGCGAATCAATTTTGAGGGAGATATCATTTTTAAAGAAACGGAAGTTCTATGAATGAAAATCCTCTTTTTCGGGCGTGAAATTTTGCAGTTTTTATGTAATAAGAAAAGAAGCACGAATGAAACACAAAAATTTACGACTATGTGGGTACCTTGTATCTCTGAATCAGCATGTCACGACCGAGGTTGTAAAGCAGGTAGTCCATGGATGGCTTGTAACAGGCCAAAGTGTAATCGTAATCGAATCCATACACTTGCACTTCTTTTAAGTCGAGCTCGTTGCAAGCGAATACTCCCTTTGAATTCACGTCTTGGGGAAGTTTCTTTGCTGAATTAGAAGATTTATTTTTATTAGCCCCGAGTATAAATTGATTCGTATACTGTATTGGTTCAGTTCCAACGTGAATAGAAGAATATTTTTCTTGACTCTTAACTTCGACTGACTGAACTAAAATAACTCGAGAAATACTCGATTTGTTGTTTACAGGTGATATAATGAATAAATTTATATTCGTGTTAGTTTAATGAATTTTGAGTTGAAGTGAGTTTAATTAAAACTTTCTGATGAAAGCTTTAGAACACTGCAAATATAATTCCTGTGTAAGGTATGTCTGTTTTGTTAATTATAACATAATTTTGCAAATTACATTTGTTTAGCACATTTATTAAATGTTTCGATCTTTTTTTAACGAGCATTTGCTGCGTCACCCTCTTTGCTCATTAATCAATCTCTGCATTTAATAAATTGCGTATAACTTATTTCTTACGTAATCCTCAACGCTAATAAAAAAAATCTGTTAGTTGAAAGTTGATACTGCCCCAGTAGAATGTTCCTATTACTACTTTAAATGTTAACTAAAACATAAATGCATAATAAAAATGCTTCAGATAAAAGTTATTCGCAGCAGCATAATTGAACAGACACATATCGAAACGCTGATATTATGATTACGGCGCTACTTAATGTTTCTACATGTTTTATCATCTGATCCATCAAATGCGGCGTAACCAGAAAGCAGACGCTATTTTTCCTGTTTCGTGTTTCACGCTGCATCAGATAGGCGTATCAAGATAAACGCGAAAACAGAATGCAATCTACGTGTGCTTGCAACTCCATACACGCGACCTTGTGCGAAGACTTTTCAACTAGGGGGCAGGATAATGCACCGTATTATTTTTCCGACTTCGAGTCACGATATGTCCGGTGCTCTCGTTTTGTTCCGCAGATGTCTGATACGAGATGCTTTTCACCGTCCTAGATTTTTCTGCCTGTCCGTTCATCTCGTCTCTCTACCATTCTCTTGTTACTAATTAACTCTACCTGACATACGTTTCTGATACACAAACTTTCCTCCAATTACGCCGCCAAATACCGTAACGACAGATCGAACGATACTTGACTATTGTAAAACTACATACCGCCGTTTAATGTTAGATATCGTATCGAAGCCTATAAATCATGATTGTTAATCGTAGCAACGACTATTCTTAAATAGGCTTAACGTTTCGTAGCGAGGATCTTTGGAAATTCGCCAGGTTCGAAATTGATGCGCGATAGGATTGTTGCCGTTTCGCGCAATGAATATGCAAATATTGTCACGTGCATAAAATCGCTACACGTACAACAACAATCAGTGAACTCGCATTTAAGGTTAAGCGTGAATCGAACGCTTCCTGAAAAGGGGGGATTCATTGACATATCAATTATAATTTCCGCGCGGTTAGTCGTCTATCAAGGTCTCGCGCCAGTGGCATCGATTCGATATATCGAAGCGTCGATGACCAGCGCGCATGCGCGGGCTCAAACGGCGCGCAGCACGCACGAGCACGGCAAAGATAGATTATCGGGAAAACAACGGGAGTGAGATGGAAAGCACGATAAGATGGCTGCAGAACACTGTTAATGTACTCACACTTGTACTTTTCGCGCATCTTCTGGTAATTCTCGTGCATGACCTCACGCGATATTTGACCACGGCTAAGGGCACGATCGCCGATGGAACGGGCGAGCACAACATGGTTGGCAGACACCCGGCGCAACCAAGACGGCAAGACATTTTCTACGAGGACTGGCGATGCTGCAGCGACGGCGAGGGTCCTCGTGTGCAGCATCACGAACGATTGGCGGGTATGCACCCACGGTCACGGTGCACAAGGATTGGCGCTCTACGCGGCGGGAGATTTGAATTAATGCGGCGAAAACTGTGTTCGATGCTACGACGTTACTAGGCGACTATCAAGTCGTGTGTTGTCTTTCGTGTTCTTGCTTAATCGTAATCGGACGTTCCGACTCGCACGCACTCTAACAATAAGACCGGAACCTTCTCTCCCTCTCTCTTTCGTTCACTTGCTCCTCTTGTTTAACTCTGTTCTTCTCGCAGTAGGATACATTTCTTACAGCGATGGGATCAAGAAACCAAGTCAAATCCAATACAAACAGTTGATCGCGTGTGATGTTGATCGCTATTCATTCAAGCGACGGTCACATGTATTTACATTGCAAAGTATTTGGACTATACAAGCTGGGGTATGTACGATTCGCGTAATATATTCAAAACTACTTCGTCGTTGGAAAGAATCGAACCCCGAAAGACTGCGATTCCACTCGAAGATCGATATTACAAACAGAAAGCTATCGACGATAGGCTCTCACTATAGAACGGCTACCGTAACAATTATCTTAATACACGGCATGGACTTGCACACATTTGCGCCGAAAATATAATTTTTCGGTTCCAGTTACAAGGGATTCGAACCTGTCTTGCCTTGGTTTTCATAGGTAATCATAAACGATTCGAATCTGCGTGCAATATACTTGATCCCATCGCTACACTTCCTTACTCGCCAACACTAGCTATTTTTATTCTGCCCACTGTACGCCTGCAATTGCCGTATTGTGCCGCCTTCGCTTTGACTTTGAAGCGCGACAAGTGCACCCACACCACAGTCCGTCGAACAATCACTGTCCGTCTTTCCGTTCGCCTCGTAACGAGGGGATGAAGGGACGACCGTGCACGGTTGTGGTTCAATCATGCTGCTGGGAGCGATTCACGCAGCGTCGCTGTCGAACCATGCATACAAACCCAGTTGTCGCGAGTGGGGAAAGCAGTGATATGTACCGAAAAGACGGAAATAGACGTATATAACTGTTGGCGTGCGCCACGTTCTATGTCGCCAAGCACACCTTCCCGTAGTTTAGAATTCCGCTGATTCGCGGTTACGTGTATAGTCGCGTCAACAATCGTTGGCTCGTGTACGAGCGTTCCACTCGGGCTTCGTTCATCAGTTTTGTATCGCTATTCGAACGGACGTTGACTGTCTCAACTTTGTGCTCACTTGTTCGGGAGTTCCATTGAACTTAATGGAGGTTTCAGTAACCCAAGCAGCTGCATAGGCGCGAGCTTAACAAAATTTACAAAACCGTTTCCTCGCTCGCTGAATGCATTCCGGGGCGATGAATATGCAGATGGTTTATCGGGGAGCGGTTCTAACTGTGCACGTTTGTACATACATTTTCCAAAGGCAGCGCCAGGAAATTAGAAAAAGAGGTTGACGAACGACTCTGTGAACTGCATCTCCATTTTGTCATGGAAACAATTGGAATTCACGTTCCAAGGGTAATCTGAATCGGCAATCTCGATGAAAATGGGTTAATTGGGGAGTCCAACGGGGTGACCTTAAATTGCATCGAGGCGCTTTCCACCTACGAACAACGCTTTCATTCAAAATGTTTCAGTCGCATATACAGCTGTGCAGTATGTATACGGATATACAGCTAGATAGCCTGAAACAAAAACAATTTTTCTGCATTCTTTTTAGATATATTGTATTTTTTTTTTTGTAATTCGTTTATTTATATCTGTCGATATAAATCGAGTTAAAGTTTTTTGGATTGCGTCCCATAACACCTGATTCTAATCGCGGGAAAGTTGCGTTCGCGCGCATTCACAGGTAGCACGCGTTGTCTCGATCCCACCTGATGATATTCGAGCCATCTGTAATCGTTACCGTCGCAGTAGCCGTGCCGAAGTTATGATTAATGGTCGGCCGCGTCCTTCGAACAGCCATTCTCACGTTTCTGGTTCCGTCTGTTATGCTTGCCACTATTCCTGACACAATTTCCTCGATTAATTATAGGCAGCGTGTGCGCGGAGCGGTTACCGCAGAACTTTCTTGCCTACACGCTTTTTTAATACAAGTGTCGTTTCACCTTTAACATTAGAAATCGCAACGGCAATTTACGTCCGTTCAGGAACTGGTATTCGTTTCTTTCCTCGAATGAAATTCTTTTGTTTACTTCTTTGCTTTTGTTCAGCTTCCTCGGATGTACACTGAGTTTTCTTTTTTAGAAATGAGGATACGGTAAGACACTGTATCCTCAGTATGCGTGAGTTACGGAATGGTAACGATCGGGTAATCGAATTTTCCGGATAATTGAACGATTTTTCTTGTTATCAAATTTTATATAGAGGATGCGCAATTTATTGAGAATTTTTTTTATATGGGGTTTTAAATAATTGTTAATACTAATAAATAAGAGATATAGAAATAAGTAACTTTCTAGATCTTTATTTGAAGAACCTTTGTATGGATTGTATAATGAAATAGCCAGTATGGTATTTGACAGTTTTCAAGATATCGCATTGGATTAGAACTATGTATAATGTTTTGAAAGCGTTGTGTACGTCGTTAATGAAGGATCTTACCGGACCGAGTGCTTGATGCAAGTAATCTAACTACCCGAATAATTGAAAGTGCATTACTACCAATAAAAGTATGGAATTTTTTTCTACTAAAGATCAATAGTTCGTAAAAATAGTTGCCTGATTCAAGACGGGTTTCCATTATATTAACATGCACTGATTAGCATTTATCGTAAGTCTATTTCAAGATATGAGGCCTCCATATCTTATCTGATTTCAGTTAATTACGTTAATAATATTTGTTTCAATTGGTCTAGGTACGTAATATAATAATTCAATTATATAATAGGAATAAAGTTTTGTACTTTACTCATTAAAATATTTACGTTAGCACTGTCTTTTAATATAACAAGAATAAACTGCAAACTAGTAAACCTAAATCGTTTTTATTCATTCAATGTACAGAACGATAAACAACAAACTTATTTATGCAGGCAATGATTCCAATGAAAATCTGTATTTATTAACATTAACATCTTGCTATTGCTATTAGATCCGAGTTGACTTCATTGATAAAGTTGTCTTGCCAAACGATGGACAGTATAAATTCTCTTTCTCGATGAAATCGATAATTCCAGGAAGCAATACCACGCACAATCGATTCCTCAGATGGAATAACAGTCAATTGATAAACTGTTCGTTATCGTTCAATCTCTTTATCGTCCGCGGTGAATGTATCGAGAATGTAACTTTCTATTTCTCATATATCTGGTGTTAGAACAAACTAATTGTCAAATAATTTCAGCCTCGCCGCTCAAACAATTTGCCCAAAAGTTTGACAAAATCGAACAATGGCAATACACTTTTCTAATCTATTTTTTGTTATTTCATATAATAGCTTGAAATTACTGAACACCTTCGAAAAGTTTTCTTTCTTAACGATTATAAGCCGAGTTTTCTCCGTTTACAAACTACTGGAGATAGAGAATTTAAGAGCTGGAGCCACGATATAAGAAAAATTTCCCAACTTCTCAGTCTTTTCAAATATGCACATATTGATACCTCGAAAACCGCTGATGTTAAATTGTTCGAACGAATTGGTTTCCTGAATCCAATAGAAAAATGTGACGATATTGAAAGAAGATCTCTGGCCATGGCTTCGATCTCCCGTGGATTGGCTTGTACGTAACGATACCAGTGCTACCACTGGCACGTGACCTCGTTGCCTTAATCTAGCCCAGTCGTCGGTCGTCGTACTCTTCGTAATCTTTCTGATCGACCGTACCCAGTCCCGAGAAGAGTCTCTAGTGAAAAAGCTCGATCAGAAATCGCTCCAGTATTTCATGGTAATTCGCTTCACGTTCGTCCGTCCGACGACGAAGGGAAAGAAAGGATGAAAGAAAGGGAGAAAGAAAGGAAGAGAGACGAAAAAAGGAAAAGAACAACGGAGAGGATTATGCACCGACTTTCCATTCTTTATGGAATGCAATTTCATGTTACGAACTTTCTATGCTCCTCTGCACCTCTCACTTGACTCCACCCATCCGGCCGATTATCATTCCCCATCGATCCTTACATTTTTCGCGGTTCATTGTGGAAGAACTCTCTGACGTTCAAGAATTTCTCAAATTCGTTTCGGATCGCCAACGAACACGAAACTCGTTTAATTCAACTTTCGTTTAGTTTCGTTCGTTATTGGACTTTTGTCACGTTTACAGGCCGTTGGGTTGACGGCTCCGTTTCACGACCCCTTGTTTCGTGCTTTCTTCTTTCGTTTACAAGAAGCGCATTTGGTAAAACTTGGTAAAAACATTTGTTTCGTCGACAAAGGGTTTATTCATATATGGCAAAAATATTACTGGTTCGAATGGGTACAATTGATGTTTGATAATGCAGTAAAAATTGTATGTGTTTCTTTAAATACGAGCAACTCTCATTGTAGCGCGGTAAAATGCACCCTCGAGTGAGATTTTCATCCCCCTATTAGACTCTTGCTACTTTTTGTTAATGAAATGGGGCACGTAAATTCCGGTTTTTATGGTTTCTGATTTGACGAGGCGTTACGCAGAATTGGATGTGTCGTAAAACGAAATTTGAATAACATCACTCGATGTTTCGGTAGAAAGTAGCAAAAGGAATTTTATGCTTACGAGGAAGCTGGTTAATTGGAAGTGAAATATGTCTCAAGGTTGTGTCGGTAATGATGAGGTCGAATAATAGTGGAATATAAAGATTTAATTGCTAAAAAGATATTTTAAAACGTAATTGGTCTTTATATCTTGTTATATCTAGTTATAATTGAATGTTATATTTTGTTTTGTAGTTGCAATGCATGCTGCATTGCATTGTGCAAAATAATCGCGAAATTAAAAAGATTTGGCACAAAATTTTAACGTGCCCCAATTTAAATTACGTGCAACATAGTTAGGTAATTAAACAAAATGACTAACTTTTTATCTCTCATACGAGAATATAATAGTTTGTTATTTTTCGAAAATATAATTTATAGTCACGTTACACTTACAAATATAAGTCCACATTATAATTATAATTGTATTATCATTCTATTACAATTTTGCTGCACTTAAATTTACATCAATTACTTCAAAATATTTTGGCAATGTACTAGTGGACTGGTGGACGATGCTTTCCGAAATCGAGGCTTCACTAATAAAATTATTTCACCGTTTCAAACTGTTTTCTTCACCCTTATACGGACAATTAGGCCAATCTGGCCCAAAACCGGGACAAGAAATGCTCTTTTCTCATTTAATAATGTACCTTTCGAATGAGAATAAATCATCGTCGAATTGAGTCGTGGAGAGTTCAATTAAATGTCAAGATAGCACATCGAAATTTTCGAATAAATTATACTCTTCATTTCTTATTCATTTTCCGTGAATGCGTGATATCTGTTCATTTCGACCCAAAAGTATTTAATCGTGTCCCATTTACAAATCCTATACAGGAATTAAAATTAATTCAATTATTTACAACCATATTCTCATATTTGTCGCATTTTTTGAACTGCCGATTCATCAATTGAAAAATGTACATTCTCCAACGCTAAACTGTAGAATAATTAACGTTTTCTTTATGCGACAATGACAAGCTAATGACTATTATAATTTGATTCTGACTACCGAATCGTCAGTGCCAATTAATTATGATCGTTCTGCAAGCTTTCCGCCAACTTGAATGGGAATTACGTAACGACTTCATTAAGGTAATTAAAGACACTCTGACATAATGAAGATGTTCGAGAGAAAACTTGAAAACGTCGTACATACGATTTTTAACGACACGAAAATTCGTGCGAATCACAGAGATTATAACCGTAAATCATGTTCGATAAGTAGCTAATAAAAAACACGGCTTAAGTTCCATCTAAACCGTATTTTCATTCTTAACGAAATTCGAAAGTAGGTAATAAAGGACCGTGGATGTGAGATTGTAGTAGATTCGTTAGGCGTGCAGAACGCCTCGTAGCAAAAGGAAACCAAAACACGTACTTTAATTATATTTAATACGAGCTGCTTGAGCACGCGCTATATATCAGCGCCCAGTTTCATAGAATTCCTCGCCAAGTTCAATTAAAAAATTCCATTTCAATGTACATACATACCTCGAGCCAGTGATCATGTGGATAAAATCATTGACCGTGATGCTCGCAAGGCACGGGAAATTGATTTATCTGAAAGTGCATCCAAACATTCTGATCTCTTTGTTCGTTATATTTAATTATATTGCACCTATCAGATTGTTGATAATTGAATAAAAATTCTTTGGATCTCTTTTTTGAATTATTCGATCGTTTCAAAGATTCATCTAGGTTGTAAAAATACATTGGAGGGTGGTGTTCGAAGTGAAATAAGAAACGCAAACTTGTAAATGTAAAATTGAAACAACACCTGATATTATATTTCATGGGCACCTCGATCATCTAGCATATTTATTCAGTTGGAAATTGAAAGAATTTATGCAGGGGATTTATTGCAATGGCGCGAGAGCAATCGAATAAAAATACATATGAAATATAAAGTATTAATACATTCACCACATTTAGCATAAATCGTGCGTGTGTCGAATATTTTTTTGCTATTAAATCCGTGACAACTTACTTGAATTTCCATTTACCTCATGTTGAATTATCATCGCTCAATGAACGATATGCCCAATCGAAATATTAATTATTACACTATATATTCTTATTGACAATGATCACAATTTAAATTCAGTCATTCAAAGATTACGAATATCACACTTCTGTGACTCACTGTATATTAACACGTGGACTGTCAGCCAAGGGCTGGTCCGCATTATAAAACCAAATACCAAATTACCAAAAACCACAAACCAAAGGTTACAAGTAATCCATCGGACAATCGCCATCCATAACTTTCTCACTTCTATAAATCCTACACACTTGCTTCGTACCTTCAAACTCTTTCCACCTCTGTCGCAACGAAAGAAAAGCATATCCATGCAAAAAAAGTTTCCCCCAAATGTCCAGCTTTCACCTTTCAGAACGTATCGATCTCAAAAATAACCTGTTACAAAACGACGAAAAAAAACCGAACAAAGTTTCTCCAGCAACCAATACATTATATTATACGTACATCGATCACGTATATACCTGTACATATAATAAACTCCATGACCTTTCCGATTAGCCAGACGAAATGTCGTCCACAGAATCGGCTCTCGATCGGGCATATAAAACGCGTGGAAGTCGTCGTGCGTTTCGTCCAGACGGCATCGCCGACTCGTTTCTTGTCACACGCGGTCGGCGTACCTTTATCCGTGCTCACGTGCATGCACGCACAGGTGCACATTGATAGGCTCGTATACATACGTGGCTGGAGCAGCTGTATGTACACGTAGGTAGCCGGGAAGACGAAGAACGCAGATTGCTAGAGGCACTGTTCCGCTGACCTACTCTACGATTATCACTCACTATAGCCGATCGGTGCGCTGGTGCAGGTGCGTGTGCGTTAACTAGCGTTGCCAACTATACCTGCCCGTGGAAAGGAGGACGCGGCGCGGGGATGTAATCAAATAAATGTTTTCGGTCCTTTTCCTCTGGCTGCTCTCGTTCCCCGGAAGTGTGCACCTTCCTCGATTAGCGGGGCCTTGTGCACCTCGATGGAATTGCCGGAGGCGGATTTGTCGGAGAAATTTGATTTTTTCCTCGGGGGAAAGGAAAGGACGTCCCTTGTGATCGCCCAGCTTTTATTGTTTTTGCGAATGTCTTTTTTGCGTCGCGCTCGATCTTAGGCATGTGTATGTAATGTTGCTCGGGGAGTTGTTGAAGTGTGCTTGTGCCACTCTCGGTCTGCGTGATTTTTGTTTCAATGTGAACGAGACGCTTCGTACTGCAGCGTTCGTTTGGATGGGTATAATTGCCTTTGATATTTTATTTGCACCTCAATACATATTTCACAGGGAATTAATAAATGTTAGGGTCTAGCTAGAGATGTGTTCAAAGGAGGAGAGGAATCGTTTGTAGCACACGTTACAGAAATAGCCTTGCTGTAAGAAAAGAATGGACTTTTTTTTACATACGAGTTCCTATTGATTAATGCCAACCAAGGCTCTGCTTTCACTTGCTCTACGATTTTGAAGAATCTGTTGAGCAAGTTAATTATGGGGAGATCGTAGTTATAATACTTTTGTAATCAATAACTCCTTCACTTTTTTAGGCTAATTAGCCGAGATAGACTTTAATATTCCTCTCCATCGTCAGTTTGTCAAGAATATATTTGTAATTCTGTATGATATTGGAATGGGAAGATAGCAGCGGTAATGATGCGAGAAGCTTAACACATTTTTGACCGAGACAGCTCTTTTATTAGACGTGTTGCTGAAAAAAAACGGCTTTCCTGATTCATTATGTGTTGAATCTTTTCTAACACGTTCCTCAAAATATTCAAATATTTTCTCGATACTCGTTTTCCCTCTATAATTAGCAATTCAATTACTACGGTGAAAGAAACTGTGCCGCATATCATAACGGAACCAGCAAATGAGCAGCAGGGACGAGGATAATTCCTAATTACAATAACAATAAAGCCATTACACTTGTCAGAAATATTCAAATTAGTATAAACAAATATCTATATTGAACGCATATAGATGCTTGACCATATAAGACTACGTTTTAAAAATACCTGTTAGCCCATTTGAGTATTTCTGAATTTAAAGAGCCAAGTTAAATAGTTACAGTTAATTTTAAATACCCGTTGCTTTTTTAAGATATTCTTCAACATCGTTCTCTTTTCATTCTCAGCGCAATTTCTCCAACTATTTTTTAAATAAATTTTGCCTACGATAACTGCGCAAACAGGCTTTCCACGTTATTAATCAATACTTGCTACATTCAATCATCATAAGTTATTCATTTGTCAGCGTAATAATCGTCCCCCGGTGCTCTCCTGCTTAAGGTGCACCTCATTTCATTTTACGTTCACATCAATCAATCGTAACAACAGCACATGCCCATTTATTCGTTCGTTTCCGCGTGATCCTGAAACACGGGCGCAGGCGAGCAGTTAATACGGAATCCCGAGCGGATAAACGACGGGGCCTGACGATTTCTGGCAAGTGTTCGCGGCGAAAGTATGGCAGATCAATTTCGCGATCATGGCATCGATGATGCGCGACCGACTCGAAAGCGAGCATGTTTCCTTCCTTCGATATTTGTGCTTCTTTTAAATCCACTCTATCAGGTTTTTGCCCGTGCACCAACGTCTGCCGGTTTTTCTGCTGCATGCCTCTGGACACGTACGGCTTACCCCGTTTCCGTGCGAGCCGACAAGACGCCGCGTCGCGACGCGTCGCGATGCCTCGAAAACTTTCTAGCGGACAAAAAGTCGCCCCATTCGAGTGCCCCCTGGAAATTCGGCGATGGCTTTTTACCGTGCTGCTCGTGCATCAGTGGTACTTAAAAGGCGTGATTGTTTCTTGTTTTACTTTTTACTAACAGGCAATGAGGTGGGTTTATTGTTAAAATCTACCTCTGTACTAATTACGTTACATCGGTTCAAATATAGTAACAAAAATGTATCGCAGGAACGGGGAAATTGTACGTGACAGTATGCTGCGAGAAGTAATATTGTACAGCAATAATGTCGGAAAATATTATTGCAGACGCAATATATTGCGTACAACACTTTTGCATTAATACGACGTGAAAAGAATGCCATGCACGTTTCTACGTTTATAAAACTTTGAATAACATTGAAATATACGTTGCAGCAGGGTGGTTGTAGCTCTGCAAATTTAAAAAGCTGCATTTTACTGCGACAGCACAGTGGTATTGCAGACTCCATGTATATTAAAATGATGAATAAAATGTTATTTTATGTAAATGTTTATGTAAATTTATCACAACTCGTGAATGCAGAAGAATATTGTAGCAAATAATCCTTCACTTCTATCTATGTATAATACAATGCATCAGCTACCATTAATATTAACAAAAATAAATAATATTTTAAAAAGAAATTAAAATCCCAACGACCAGTCTATTAATAATCGAATTTTTGGGCAAGCAGTGGAAAACAAAGTCGTTTCGACGGATCCACTGCCAAGAACCGCAACGATTGTTTATTCGCGTTGCACAATTTGCCACAGAGAAAGCACGGTGTGAGCGTGTATGCGAATATTGCAAGGAACTTGGCACACATCTTTGCAGCGAATATGAATGATTAAAGTATAAATAGGAACGGTCGATGTAAAACATAGTGGCGGGGATTTCTGGTCGCATGGCGGCGGCGCGGTTTTCCAGGTTAAAAGGCAACCTTGACCCAATGAGACGGCCACGTGGAGATGGGTCGTTCTATCAGGTAATGGTATTTGATGGTTTATGTTCCGGGAGGGGGATTCATCTCCAGACGTTTCCCTCGTTTTATATCTACGTTTTATTCGACAATAGGAATGCATCCCGGTATCACGCAACGCAGAGCGAGAGAGCTGGGACTGATGTAACAGAGGTCTTATTATAAATTCCAGCCGTTGCTATGCCCTTTTTTGTTCAGCTTTTCGCTTTCTGTCACGTACAGAGAATTACGCAGCGATCGTGCGTCTGTTATGATTTATAATTGCAACGAAGCGACGGGTTCCATTCGTTATGTTTCATTAGCAGGGTGTGCATTTTTTTTTTTTTAATTGCTGCAATTGTTGGGGACATTTAGTATTTATTTAATTAGTTTTACCTGCTTCTTCTTTTTCTTACCAATGTCCATGGTTATTTACCAAACGCCATTAATAAATGCTTGTACCCCAAACAAGGATTAACTAAGGGAGTCGATTATTTCCAACAATTCCACGACACGAACCCTAAACCATGGTATGCGGGTAGAAACCTAACACGATAATTTGTAACAATGATCAATAGATGTAGATCAGGCCATTACAATCGCTTTTTCACTCAATCGAATAGGTATTACATGCATTGGGTCAATGACCGCTATTTGATTGTCAGAGAACCACCCTCAGCAGCAAATTACATAAAATGAACTACCCCCTTCCATTGTCATACAACGTCATACTCGGGATAGTAAAAAAAATTCTTGGTACAATTTTGCCGTCGATCGTAAACGTCCAGTCACTATTCCTAACCGTTTCACGTATGCGCACACGATCACGGTAATCGTGGACAAGGTGTTGGTGCATTGTGCACGATCATCACGTGTTGCGTCGTTACCTACATTTTTCGTTCGGTCTTCTAAGAAACCATGTCCCTGTTCGAAAACGATTACGAACGACAGCCGTCATTCGGCTTCCACCTTTCCGAGAGGCAGGC